>CM038049.1:32676409-34091409 GCA_021397845.1 Areca catechu
TTTGACCCGGCCCGGCTCGAACCTGGCCTAGACACAAGCTCGACCCCCGACCCAAGAATATTTACAACCTATCTCCTAATCTCCTGCCTCTCCCTGGTTCTCTGTCTCTTGTTTACATCAAACCAGCTCGCCACCCCTTACCACTCGATGCCTTCCCCAACCCGGCCCTTGCTAAATCTGGTGCTCCGCCGACTTTGCCGGGCATTGGCCGTTGCATCCGCCACTAGCCCCACCTTGCTGCCAATGACTTTCTATAAATTCATCCCTCGATGACCTCTAAGAGAGTCAAAGATAGATCCATGATGGATGATAGCAAAGTAGAGCAAGACACCGAGTAGTTAGGCCTCATCGATGCCGTCTGTGATGGCTCGCCACTGGAGTTCTCCTCCGACACGTAGCTCCATTGCTACGACTATATCGACCTCGAGGCCGGCTCCATCTCTACCTCCCACTCGGAGACTCCCATCGCTTCTTCAAGGTCCCTCTCTCTGAACCCTAAATTCTATTAAATCAAAAAAAAGAGAGAAGAAGAACATACATGGCCCTATGATGTGAGATGAGTGGTGGGTGATTGTAATTGTGATTTGTGATGATGGCAGGGAAGGGATAAAGACTAGGGGACGGCGATGAGGTTGGCATTTCAGAGCGTGGGGATCGCGTATGGCGATGGCAAGGATTCTCTCATCCCTTTGGCAAAGTACATCTTCATCGTCCTCCGTGCCAACAATAACAGCGACGGTAAGAATTCTCTCTCAATAGCTTGTCCTCCTCTCTTTGTACTTCATCCCAACCGGTGGCCACCGCCGCTCGTCCTCATCTCTCTTTTTGCGACTCATCCCAGGAGGCCAGTTGGGCTTGGACTTTAATTTGGGCTGGCCCAATCAAGCTCGGGCCAAACTTTTTCAAAAGTAAATCGGGCCTAAGCCTGGCTCGAAGCTCCAAATTTTTTTATGAGCCAGGTTTAGGTAGGGGTATAGCCCAACCCGGCCTAATTCCAACCCTATCAACTAGTCAAGCAAATCAAGCATTAAAACTAGTTTTAGGAAAACCTGTCCTTTTAATCAAAAACCACATAAACTGATGGCTAAACAGGTGAACAATTTGAACCATCCTGGGTTGATGAAGCTAGCTCGTTTTAACATCTTTTCAGATTGAGCCATTAGTTCAGGAGATTAGTATTTTTCTAAAGCAAACCAGAACCCCTTCTCTACCCTAACCCTCCCCAACCATGGCTGCCATGGTTCTATAACAACAGCCTGGAGGTACCCTCCTCTCTCTCTCTCTCTCTCTCCAGCCCCACCTCCCTCCAGCCTCCAACAGCTCCAGGCTTCCATCCACGGTCTTGAGCACCATCCAACAACCTCCAGGACCCAACATGCTCCCACCCCCAACCATTCTCCCCCATGCTGAGATGATCTTGACTCCTCAAGTAAACCTAGTTTGGGCAGCAGGACAATGAAGATGGATATCATGGGCATCCAAGAGGGGAGATAACATTATAACTTCAGATTTTTCTTAAGGGGATTTTTAGATGTTTATGTAAAAAGATTTGATGGGTTGCCTTTCTTTTGGAACTTTAGATAAGGAGGAAAGAATGAACAAAGTGGAATATACAGGAATGCAAAGGGTTCAATGTCCCCCATCTTGTTGTGGAACGGACTAGCTCAAGCAAAAAATTTCTTAGATTTTTATAATAAGTTTATTAGTATTTTAATCAGTCCAAATTGAAATATTTCTTCCTGAATTTCTATATTTATTTTTTAAAAAAATGTCATTTTTTTTGTAAAAATGGGTTCTTTTCGAGCAAATGCTATCAAACAAGTTTAGCAAAAACCTCATTACTTAATTAGGGATGTAAATATGAAAATAATGGCATAATTTCGTTACTTTACCTTTAAAAAGTATGATTGGCCCTAAGGTTTGCCATTTTGGTACTAGACCCTGTACTGGTATCACTTATTATAGTATCGGTATGCTAGGTACAGTACCCAATTCAGTGTACCCAGTGTAGGTACATCCCCTATACCACATACAATACAGTAAGGTCAGTACACACTGATACCAATCAGGATGGCAAACCTTGTTTAGTCCATAAAACTTATATTTGAATTCATGATATTATCAGGCCATATTTTTATTCAGTTGAATTGTTACTATATATTTTTAACTTAGTTTGTTAGTTGATATTTGATGGTTACTTGAATTAGGTGAAATTATTATGAACATGTACATCATTACCGTGCAATGTTTGTTAAACAAGTGCTGAATTTTTTAGTAGGAAATGCCATTTTTTTAAAAAACAATACAAAATAATTTAGGTACTTTATATGTAAATTTATTCTTATACGTAATCATTTTGTAATGTATAACATCAACTGGTTAACTAATAATCACTTCAAAGTAGCCCGCATGACAAAATATAACAAACATGGACTAATATTTCCATTGGCAGATACTTAGAGAACGTATCGGCTTAAGATAAATCCATTACAGAAGATAAGAGGCATCTTGTTTTTTTTTCTTTTTCAGATAGATAAGAATTTAATAAGTTATCATTATTAAATTTACACAAAATAGAGGAAGATCAAGATTTCAATTAATCAATGAAAGCATAAGAATGAAAAAAAAATACAAAAGGACTTACTTGTGTAACATCCGGTCCTTTTTCAGGTTCAACACCCAGTGACATTGCTTTCTCTTGCCGCCTTCTAGCTAAAGCAGCTTCTTTTTCAGCAGCTTCATGAACTGCTCTTTCCCGAGTCTCTTCTTCCTCCTTATGCTTCCTCTCAGCTTCTGCAGCTTCTCTTTCCAACATCTCTTGTTCTGCTTTTCTCTGACGCTCTCTAGCCTGATTTACCAGATAAGTTCACTCTATTTAGGAACTTAGTGATCCCCCAAAACAAACACAATAAACAAAATTTAAAAAGGCTAAATCTGGAAAAACAAAATACTTGATCAGCTTCAAGTGCTGCCCTATATGCAGCATCTTGCTCCTCTCTCAGGCGCTGGTTGTTTCTCCTTTCTTCTGCCTCAAGCCTTGCTGCAACTAGAGATGGTGTGTGCTCTTCTACGACTCGCTGAAGGATTGCAAGCATTTCTTCAGAAGATATGGGTCCCTCAATCTGAATAACAGAAGATATGAGACAATCTTGTTTTTTGGGAAAAAAAAGAAGAAGAAGCTATTAGCATATAAGTATGGAATTTTATTATGCATAACAGGAAAAGATGTAGCACAAGCAACATTTTCATGAAAACCACTAAAATAAATCGTGAAATATGAATTAGCTTTTAATATCATCAACTAGGTTGAAAATCACCTATCATGTGTACATTACATGCAATGCAAACTAGTCCAGCAGCCAAACTTGAAGGAAACATCTTATGAGCACGCAATAATTTTAAAGCCAAAAAAGGAAAGAAATCAAAATACTGCATCCAATCACTACTTTGATGATCACATAAAAGAAGCCAGACGATGATCTCATACAGTTAGGATGTGTGACTACTTTCTATCCACTAGGCATGATTTCTGTACCCCATGATAATTGAAACTTACTAAAACAATAGCAATTGCAACAGCACAAAATATAATTACAAATATATGCAATTCCTATGGAGGACCTTCCATAATAAGAAAGGTATTTTGTGGATAGGTAGCGACAAAAGCACTCACTGTAGGTGACCCCAAATATCCTGTTGCTTTTAAAACATGACGTCCACCAGGTAAATATGAAAAATGTGCTCCCACCTTCTGGTTAGGCCCTTGGCCTTCAATACAAGAAGATAATTCTAAACAAAGGAACAAGATCCTTTTAGCTCAACCCAGTAAATTCCCCCATTTTACTGAATTGTTGTAGCAAGTCTCAGCTAATTTACAACAATTTAATTTGTCACTGTCACCTTCTTTAGTAGAAGCCATTATTTTGTTAAAGATCAATATATTACAAGTTCTTTCAAAAAATTAATCATACAAAAAATATATTTTAATCAAACCATGCTTAAAAAAACATCCCCGACACTTGACAAATTTAAAACAAGGAAAGAAGGCCCAGAGGCATCCATATCAGAGCCCCTGTTCATGGCTTACGCTTTTTGTAAGTACACATCTGAAACTGAATGTCTACTATAAAACTAAAGAAAGAAAAAATTCTGTAGAAAAACTTAACAAAATGTCTAGCTCAACTCCTTTCCTCATTTTTCTTTCAGTCTAAAGATTTAACAAACCAAACCCTAAGCTCAGACTTCATCACGCTGACACTTGGAAAAGTGGACAGTGGTGGGGAAAAACCTATAGGAATAACGCCAAGAACCAGTGACATCATCTGTAATTTTTTAAAGCTTATTATGTCTTACCTCTAAGGCAGAACCTCAGGCCTTACTTTAAGCCTTTTAAAGCACCAAAATGAAAATTTTTTGATTTTCAATCCTCTTGTGAACATCATAACAAATTTTAGCACCAAACATTGATAGGAGGAAAATCACATGGGATGAGGTAATAAGGAAGCACTTGATATCTAAACATTTCATAAAAAATACCAGGGTTCCCGGTACCGGTACTGAGACCCGGATCGGCGAAAGGGCGGTACGGTCTGTACCATATCGGCATGCGTATCGGGCCTTTTTTTTAATATAAAAACAATCTTTCTCTCCCCCCCCAAAGCAAGGATTGCTATTTAAAACATGCAATGGACCTGAACCGAGCTGAACCGGATGGTACGTACCGGTATCGTACCATACCATACCGTACCGGTATGGAAATTAAATTATTTTTTTTACGGTCCGGAGGCCAGACCATTATATAGGGATGAACCGTACCGGCTACCTGCCGATATGGTACGGTATGCCCAATACCAGGCGGTATGGGACGGTACCGCATTCCTTGGAAAATACAGCCCTAAATTGAGTGGAATGGAGGAAATTGATCCATGTAACAAACCCAACTAGTTTCAGACTAAGGCTTAGCTGAGTTGAGTTGCGCATCAAATATTGATAGGAGAAATATGCTGACAGTAAGCTCTTTGCTTATTCCTTCCTTTGTTTCTAAACATAATATTAGCAATAGCAACTTGGCATTGCAATGCTATCCATTTGTGCCACAAAATCAGCAACATAGACCAGCAATATTTCATAAAGTAAATAATATAGGGAAAACCTTTAGTGAAAATTATACTGCCAAATGAAACATTTATCCCGAACTTATTCACATGATAATAGGTTCATCCAACTTCTCAAAATCTTTTAGCTTGTGTATGTACCTCAATCAACAAGATTAAATCCTGAACAATGTTTACTGATGATTCTTTTCCATATATAACCTTCTTAAGCCCTGAAACCTCACATTCATTTACACAAAAAGCATTTTGTAATTGCAGAAAACTACTAGTCCACTAGCAAACAGCTGTCAAGATCACATATGCCTTCCACAACTAAAAAGCTTAATATATAATTGTACACGGGTTGCAAACCAGCATACTACTATCATGATATTCAGAACACCATTGTTTAGTGTAAAGAATTCGCCTCTTCGGTGAATGTCTTGAAAGCAATAAAAGTTTCCAATTTTATCTTTGACAACATTAGATGGTTTATTCAAAACTACCTTTTCTGTTTACTAGAAAACTGATATGTACAACAGAGGAAAGGATTGAAAAAATAATTAAACATAAAAAATAAAAAATATTGAATTAACTGATAATATAACAGAGAATACATCAGACACATAATAAATAAAGTACAAATAAAATAAAATAAAAATGAGAAAGTCTGATGGATGAATGTGATCCAAAAAGCAGTCTATGCTTGGAATAATTCATTTACTTATTTGTCAAAATGAATTATTAAGTATACTATTTTTTTCTTATGATTTACCTCTTTGGTATCTCTTTACCTATGAAAGAGAATCAAGATGGAGACGATGCAAAGAGAAAAGGCCTATATTATGAGATCTTAATTGTTGCTGCGTTAACTCCTGGACCGGAACCGGGACGGCTGGATGGGCTGGAGCGCTCCTCTCCCGGGCGAACCTGCAGAAAAGTCTCCAAGGGCGCCGGTGGTGTTCCGGCGGGGGACCCTCCGATGCTTAAGTTAGCAGGAGATTGAAGGCAACATAATGGAGGAATCAAATGATGAACAGTCTCTGGTAAGGGAAGAGCTGTTCTACCTTCGAACGGGGTTCCCCAGGTACCTTATATAGGCGCGGAGCAGTCCAAAATCTGTTAGGGAAGAGGCTGAGAAAGACCGATCTGCCCCTAGGGAAATCTGGAGAGTGGCCACATGGCGCGCAGATACGGCGGCACCGTGGAAGTAGTGGAGCAAGGCCGTTGAGATAGCAGGATCCCGCAGTAACAGAAAGTTGCTTCTGGAACACCCTGGATGCTAAAACTTGCCTATTGGACGTCGGCCATGAGACGGTCGGTCGGTCGGACCAAAAAACGAGCCTCCAGAGGGGAGTAATGCGCCGGACCCCAGCAGGAGAGGCTCGTTCGAACCTCAGCTCCGGTGGGTCGGACCTCTGATGGAGAACGATGGGCCGGACCCCAGAAGTAGAGGGTCGTTCAGAACTCAGCTCCAGTAGGTCGGACCTCTAACGGAGGACAGCGAGCCGAACCCCGGCAGGAGAGGGTCGTTCGGACCTCAGCTCCAGTGGGTCGGACCTCTTTAGTTGGAGCTTTGAGAAGGGCGACCGAGTCGGACCGCAGAACTGGACCGGTTCTGACAGAGGGTGAGCCGTCATAGTACAACAGTTGTCCCCCTTGCCCTTGTGCTTCGAGCAAGTCCGCAGGCTCGAAGGGCGAGGGCTTTAAATGGCAATAAATGCGCAGGTCGGTCAAATGATGGCGAATCCGGCTCGGCGTGCTGCGTCCGGCCGCCTCCTGCTTCGATTTCTGCCCCAGGACAAGTGTAAATGCCTTGTTGGCGAGGACCGGGGAAGCAGTTATGGCTGGCACGGTGCGGGGCAGCTGTCTGTTCGGATTCTTGAAGCAACGTGGGACACGTAGCGCCATCAGAGAGGTTGGTGCGTTTGCCGGAGCGGCCCATCCACCGTTGCCTCGCCTGTCACGCGGATCGCGGCCGAATACGATCCGGCGAGTCCCCTCAGATTCCCGTCCAATTCGGGAACCGAAGCGGCAGCCGTCGGAGCTCGACACGTGGGGGATGCGTTAGGACGCGGCCCCCGGATGCCTATAAAAGGAAGGGGGCATCGCCCAAAAGGGGCCTGCTGCTACGTTTGCGCTGGAAGAAAATCGCCTCCTCCCTCTGCGCTGCCTTTAGGCTCTTTTAGGGACCCGAGGAATCAGGTTAGTCCCGTCTTCGTCTTCCCCCATCTTCCTCCTTTGCAACCAATTTTAGGATGGCTGTAGCTTGTAGCCATAGGGAACCTGGCCCCTTCGACATCTCGTCGACTATGACCCGAGAGAGGGTCGAAACCCTTAGGACCATATATAACATTCCGTCCACCTTACATCTAGCCATCCCCAGTCTAGAGGGTAGGATAAACAGACCTCTGAATTTAGGAGCCCTCCCCATGTACGAAGACCACCTGAAGGCCGGTCTTCGCTTCCCGATCCATAGCTTCTTCGTTGAGGTCTTCAATACCTTTAGGATCACGCCCTCCCAGCTGATGCCGAACAGCATTAGGATCCTGTGCGGCTTCGTAGTTCTGTGTCGGGAGGCCGACATAGAACCAAGAGTGACCCTCTTTTCCAATTTCTTCCTATTGAAACAGGACTTCCGGAGTCAAGAATGGTGGATGTTCAGTCCCCGTCCCAACCGGAAGATCCTAGGGGGGCTTCCGTCCGCTATTCATGGATGGAAGACCAGATACTTCTTTGTAGATAGCCTGAAGCCGTGGGGCTTCGAGGCAGCCTGGAGGGGGCCGAGGCCGGATGCCTTGCATGGAAGGAAGGTCTCGAGGGCCGACGAGACCGACTTCCACAGGCTGGACGGAGAAGACCCAAAATTCGACCCCATGCTTTTTGAGGATAGCCTCCACAGGGCCGGACTCAGCCGACAGCCGATGATAGGTAGGGCGAGAGTCGTGTAGGGAGAGATCGGTTTCCATTCTTCTCTTCTTTTTCTCTTATCGGCTTGGCGACTGCTACTAACTCTGCTCTCATTGTTGACAGGCGAAAAAATGAAGCCGGATAGGGCACGGTCGGCTCAGCGGAGAGCCATCTGGATCGCAGAACCGGCACAACAAGAGCCAAAGAAACGGGCGGCAGAACCAGCGCCCGAAAGGCCGAAGAAGCAACGGACGGCAGAACCGTCCATTCCGATGGTGTCGGTCGACTCAAGGGACTACATGCCCCTAACCGAACGCCAAAAGGTGATCGCATCCGAGCGATCACCTTCAGTAGGACAGCCGGCCGTCCAGGCGGAAGGAAGGCACTCGACGTCGGCAGGGACGATGGCAGCCCCTGTGCCTCCGCCGCCGGAGACGACTGCGACGGTCCCCCTGACGACCCAGAGGACCCCTACGGGAGAAGGGCCGTCGGTCGCTGGCGAGAAGGCCGCTTGGGCCCTGAGGGAGGAAGAGGAGCGCCTGTTGTGGTGCGCTGCCAAGGAGGCGAGGGAACAGCTCCAAAGGGCCGGCCCCGATATTGACGGGCGGTCGGTGAACGAGGCGGCCAACAGTTCTCTCCGCCATCTTCTGGGGATAAGTTCCATTCTTCCTGTCTTCACTTCAAGTTTACTATTAAAGACTCTCTAACTGCATGTGTTTGTCGGCAGCTCGTCAGGGACAACCTCTTGATGGACCAGGGGCTGGGTGAGCTGCTGTATATAAAAGGGCAGCTAACCCAGAGAGCCGAAGCGACCGAGCTGGCGAGGGACACCGCTTGGGCGGCGCTGACGGCTTCCAGGGAAGAAGTGCTCGGCCTGAAGGCTGCAGTGGCAGAGGTGTCCCCCTTGCGGGCCGAACTGGAGGCCCAGAAGAAACAGGCTGAAGACTTGCTTGTCCAGAAGGCTGATCGGGAGGCAAGGCTGAAGGACAAGAGAAAGAAGATTAAGACCCTGGCCCGTCGGCTGAAGGTCGAGGAAGGTCGCCTGACTGATCTTGACATCCGTGCATAGGGATATCAAGCATCGACGAAGAGGTACAAGGGCCTGCTGAAGTCAGCCCAAGACTTGCTGAAGACGGCCGGCGAGAAGGCCGTCGCGGAATACAAGGCCTCCGAAAGCTTCAAGGAGGAAATGAACGAAGCCGGGACGGTAGGCTTCGACTACGGGTACGACGAGTGCCTGGAAAAGGTCAGCGCTGCCTTCCCGGAACTCGACCTGGCTTTCCTCTAGCTGCCGGAGCCAGCGGTGGTAGGAGCGTCGGAAGGGACGGACCCGACTGCCCAAGCAACCGAAGCCCCAGCGGAGATCGTCGCGGAGGAAGTCGGAGTGGACGCCCCAACTGGTGTTGAGGCAGAGGCAGCCGAAGGGGCTGAAGAGGCTGGAGCAGCAGCTGCATCCGAAGGGGCCGAAGTGGCCATCGTTGTAACTTCCGAAGGTCAGACCTAGTCGGTTGTAAAGGTCTGACCTTCAGTTTATGCAAAAATCCTTTTGGAGCAATGAAGAAACTTTTTCTCACTGACTTATCTTCTTGTACTGTTCAATATATTACTTTCTGAAATTTTCTAAGAATGGGCCAGTCGGCATATTAGAGTGAGTGGTCGGATCTTTAGGGTAAGTATTGAGTGAGAACCTAGGCCGAACTAGATCCTCTTAGGATTTTTACTCCAAGTACTGGCCCGTCGGCCTTCCGGTCCGAGAATAGATTAAGGCGGTTGAGGCAGCGGTCGGATGTCAGCTCAGGCCGGAGCAACTAGCTTAGAAAATTTATCCCAAGTATTGGTCCGTCGGCTTTCCGAACCCTGAGGCAGCGGTCGGATGTCAACTCAAGCCAAAGCAACTAGCTTAGAAAATTTATCCCAAGTGTCGGTTCGTCGGCTTTCCGGACCCTGAGGCAAGGCAGCGATCGGATGTCAGCTCAGGCCGGAGCAACTAGCTTAGGAAATTTATCCCAAGTGTTGGTCCGTCGGCTTTCCGGATTGGGCTGGACCGTAGAAGAAATATGTACTTCATTGATAATACTTGCGAAGATTGTTTACATTCCACGGACGCGCCAACTGTCGTTCGTCCAAAAATTCAAGTCGATAAGTGCCGGCTTGAACCACTTCGACGACCCGATAAGGTCGCTCCCAGTTTGGGGAAAGCTTGCCTCGCTCAGTCGGCCTCGAGATTTCGGCTCTCCGCAGAACCAAGTCTCCGACTCGGAAAGCTCGCGCCTTGACACGCGAGTTGTAATACTTTGCCATCTTTTGGCGGCATACCGCCATCTTCATGCTTGCCCGAAGTCTTGTTTCCTCAAGCAAGTCTAGGTCAGCCCTTCGCCGCTCGGAGTTGGCTGGTTCGGCATAGTGATCAATCCGAAGGGATTGGAGAGAAGTTTCAATAGGGGACAGCTTCACTTCCATAAGTGAGGTTGAACGGAGTTTCGCGAGTCGATGCTATGGCGGTCGTCCGATACACCCATAACATTGAATGGAGTTCTTCCGCCCAAAGTCCCTTTGTTTCATTGAGCCGGGTCTTCAGCCCATGCAAGATTGTTCTGTTGGTGACTTCGACCTCTCCGTTGCACTGCGGGTGGCCGACTGAGGTAAGTCAGTGAGAGACTTGGTATTGCTGGCAAAAATCTTGAAATTTAGAGTTGTCAAACTGTCTCCTATTGTCAGTAATATTTGTCCGGGGAATGCCGAATCGGAAGATAATATTGTTCCGGACAAAGTTCTCCACTTTAGCCTCCGTTATCTGTGCTAGTAGTTCAGCTTCCACCCACTTGGTGAAGTAGTCGATAGCCACAAGCAGAAATTTTCGTTGCTCGGAGGCTAGGGGAAAGGGTCCCAAGATATCCATCCCCCACTGTGCGAACGACCATGGGACGGTGATCGGAGTCAGCTCGCTGGCAAGTCTCCTTTGAATGACAGAGTACTTCTGACATGCATCGCACCTTCGGACGAAGTCCGATGCATCCCTCTGAATGGTGGGCCAGTAATACCCCTGCCGGATGATCTTGTAAGCCAGAGATCTCCCCCCAAGGTGGTCGCCAAAAATGCTTTCATGAACTTCTCTGAGGGCGTAGTCGGCGTCCTCCGATCCCAAACACTTCAATAGCGGCTGTAAGAACGACCGCTTATAAAGGACGCCGTCAAGGACGACGTACTTAGAGGCTGTCAGGCGCACTCGTTTGGCCTCCGCTGGATCTTCAGGAAGAGTTCCCTTGGCCAAGAAAGTAAGGATCGGATCCATCTAAGAAGCTTCATGTTCTACCTGGTGGACCTCCGTCGGCTCTTCAGCAATGCTAGGATGTCGTAAATACTCCACAAAGGTTCGGTCAGAAGTCCCGCTGGCGACCGTAGCCAGCCTTGAGAGAGCATCCGCCCGAGAGTTTTGCAAACGAGATATGTGGAGGATTTCAAAAAATTTGAACCGAGGAATGAGGTTTTGTACCTTGTTTAAATATTTTGCCAGGGTCGGATCCCTGGCTTCAAATTCTCCCTTCACTTGATTGACCACCAGCTAGGAGTCGGAGAAAACTCTGAGTCGACTGATGCCCAATTCGCTGGCGATCCGCAGCCCCACAAGGAGGGCTTCGTACTCCGCTTGATTATTTGATACCTGAAATAAAAAGTGTAAGGCATACTCCAGGTTCTCCCCGTCCGACTCGGCTAAAATCAGTCCGGCCCCACAGCCTGCAAGGTTAGACGCTCCGTCCACATGGAGAGTCCAGGCTGGTTCTACTTCATAAACAGCATCAGCTTCAAGTATTTCGGCCATCCGAGGAGACATCTCCTGCTTCCACGTACACTCTGCAATGAAGTCAGCAATTACTCGGGCCTTCAAAGCAGATCGTGGCTACAAAGAGATGTCGAACTTCCCTAACTTGATGGCCCACTTGGCGAGCCAACTGGACGTATCTAGCCTCCGAAGGATTGCCTTGAGAGGTTGGTCGGTCAGCACTACGATCGGATGCGCTTGGAAGTATGGTCGGAGCCGCTTAGCAGATGTAACCAAAAAGTATATTAATTTTTGCATCTTGGGGTACCTTGTTTCGGCATCATGGAGGACTTTGCTGATATAATAGATGGGCCTTTGCTGTTCGTCCTCTCCGACTCGCACAAGGACGGCGCAAATCACTTTGTCTGACGCCGAAAGATAAAGGTACAAAGGCTCCCCCTCCGTCGGCTTGGCCAGCAGCGGAGGGTTCTTCAAGTACTCCTTCAATGCTTCGAAAGCCGACCGACACTTGTCAGTCCAGACAACCCTCCAACCGACGCAGGGTCTTGAAGAATGGCAGGGACTTCTCAGCCGAACGGGAGATGAAACGATTGAGAGAGGCGATTCGACCGGTCAGCTCTTGGACCTGCTTTTTGTTGGTCGGGTGCGCCATCTCCGTGACGGCTTTTATCTTGTCAAGATTCACTTCAATTCCCCTGTGTAACCAGAAAACCAAGGAATTTGCCAGAGGTCATCCCAAAAGTGCACTTTGTGGGGTTCAGCTTCATCCGATGGCGCCTAAGTGCATCAAAGGATTCCTGTAGGTCCTTGATGTGGTCAGCCTTACGGAGACTCTTCACTATCATGTCGTCAACATAAGCCTCCATGTTCCTCCCCAACTGTCCTTCAAACACTCGGTTAATCAGCCTTTGGAGGGTGGCGCCGGCGTTCTTCAAGCCAAAAGGCATCATCCGATAGCAGTACAAGCCTTTGTCGATGACAAAGACGGTCTTTTCCTAATCTTCCGGATGCATTATCTGGTTGTACCTGGAAAAGGCGTCCATAAAGCTGAGAAGTTGGTGGCCGACCGTGGCATCCACCAGCTGATCAATTTTGGATACTGGGAAGCTGTCCTTCGGACAGGCCTTGTTGAGATCTTTGTAGTCCACACAGATCCTCCACTTTCCGTTGGACTTTTTCACCATAACCACATTCGCCAGCCACTCAGGGTAGTGAACCTCCCTAATGAAGCCAGCCTCACGAAGCTTCTTCACTTTCTCATCAATGGCTTTCTGTCTTTCGACAGCAAAGCCTCTCTTCTTTTGGGATAGGTCGGTAGGTCGGATTGACCTTGAGTTGGTGAGTGATAACTTCCGATGGTATCCCAGGCATGTCCGACGCCGACCAAGCAAAGACGTCGGCGTTACTCCTAAAAAAGCTTATCAGCTCCGACTTAAAGTCTTCACTGAGAGAGCCTCCGATTTGGAGGACTTTAGTAGGATCATCCTCTCGGAGTGGAACAAACAGAATCTTTTTCCCTGGCTGACCGAGGCCATCGGCCTCAGCCCTTGGGTCGAGTTGCTCCAGAGTGGAATGGCCTTCTGACTGTTGATTCAAAATGGTCAAACACTGCCTGGCCATCCGACGATCTCCCCTCATCATTCCGATCCTGTTCCTAGTTGGAAATTTTGCCAACAGATAATACGTTGAAACAATGGCTCTAAATTTGTTGAGGGCCGGTCGGCCCAGAATAGCATTATAAGGTGAGGTCGTCCGTACGACCACAAAGTTGATGAGGAGGGTTTTCTGGAGAGGCTCTGTCCCAATTGTTACAGGGAGAACTATTTCACATTCCACTTCGACGGAGTTACCCCCGAAGCCTGTCAGCGGCGCGGGGAACTCCAGCAGCATAGATCTTGATAAATTTATTCTTACAAAAGCATCATACAGCAATACCTTCGTCGAGCTTCCATTATCAACAAGTATTCTCCTTACATCATAATTGGCAATGACTGCCGACACGACTACAGGATCATTCTCAAAAACATGATTTTCCAGGAGGTCTTCATCAGAAAAAGTAATGGCATTGGATCCCCGGGACCTTTTAGCAAAATCCGTCCCGTCCTGACTTCCTCCAGACCGCTGGTGCAGCATGCTGACATCCCCACCAGTTGGCCTTTGATTGGAGAGCTCCACCTCCTCCGGGGGGTTTCTGGCATTTGATGCTTCTACCCGGTCCCGATGGGGTCGGACATACTTGCGCAGGTATCCCCTCCGGATGAGGTCTTCAATGGCATCCTTCAGCTGCAGGCACTCTTCAGTACTGTGCCCATGATCTCTGTGGAAGCGACAGAATTTATCTTTGTTCCTTAGGGCAAGAGGGCCCCTCATTGGCCGAGGCCTTTGCAGAAAGGTCTCGTTCTCGATCTCCATCAGGATTTTCTCTCTTGGCAAGGACAGAAGCGCATAAGTCTCAAACCTTCGAAGGAAGTCCCTTGGCTTCGGACTTCGGTGTTGGGCCGACCGCCGACTGTCGCTCGGAGGTCGGACTTCGGGAGCTTTATCGCTCCGCTTCTTCAGGGCTGGCCTTCCTTCAGCTTGACGCCGGCCGGCTGCTTGTTCCTCCGCCAGGGCGTACTTCTGCACTCTGGCCAGTAGCTCACTGTAGCTTGCCGGATGCTTCTTGTCCAGGGAAAAGGTCATCCTGGACAAACGGAGCCCTCGCTTGAAGGCTGACATCGCTACAGCTTCGTTTAAGTCCAAGACTTCCATGGCCGCTGAGTTGAAACGGGCCATGAAATCCCGGAAGGTCTCTCCCTCCTTTTGCAGCACGAGGAAGAGGCATTCGGTATTCTTCGAGGTCCGACTGCAAGTCCTGAAATGGGAAAGAAAAAGTGATTCGAGTTGAGAGTGGATCGTACCTGGCTGGATGGCGGAGAACCACATCTGGGCGGTTTTCTTGAGGGACGCAGAGAAGGCAATGCAATGGAGAGCGTCGGAGACACCTTGGACCATCATATGGGCCTTGTACGTGCCCAGATGGTCCATCGGATCGGTGGAACCGTCGTAGGGGTCCACCTGTGGGATCTTGAAGTGGCGGGGGATCGTCTCCGCCAGAATCTCCTCGGAAAACGGGGGATAGGAGTCGTATACCTGTCCCCCTTCGGCCTTCTACCGAAGGACAATTTCAGCAATGCGCTCCTCCATGCGCATGATCTTACTGCCGTAGTCCATCGGAGGTTCGACGGCAAGCCGACCGGCAAGCGGGATGGACTCGACATAGGAAGGCGAAGCAGACCTCGCCCTTTTGCCGTCGACACGATCACCCAAGGACCTCCGGGGCTCCGCGGCGACGTGAGAATCGTGCTGAGGGATCTCTGGCCGTCGGCCTCTCATAGCAACAGTTGGAGGATTAGTGTAGGAAGCGACTGCAGGTTGCTGTCGATTGTCGACTGCTTCCTGGAACCGCTGAACTGCAGCCGTTAGTGTTTCAATGCGATTCACCAAGGTTTGGAACTGTTGCAGCCCCAAGGTAATGGTAGGTTCTACAGCAGTAGGGGCGGTAGCAGCGAAATCATTCTCTCGAAGAGACTCTTCAGACCTGGAAGGAGAGGTATCTCTCCTGGCAGTGGCATTTGGAGCTCTTCCCTTAGCCATTTTCTTGCCGGGATAATGTATTCCTCCTTTTAGAAAAAGGAGAGCCCTTCCTCTAGCGCCAATCTATTGCTGCACCAACTCCTGGACCAGGAACCGGGACGGCTGGATGGGCTGGAGCGCTCCTCTCCCGGGCGAACCTGTAGAAAAGTCCCCAAGGGCGCTGGTGGTGTTCCGGCGGGGGACCCTCCGATGCTTAAGTTAGTAGGAGATTGAAGGCAACAAAATGGAGGAATCAAGGGATGAACAGTCTCCGGTAAGGGAAGAGTTGTTCTACCTTCGAACGGGGTTCCCCAGGTACCTTATATAGACGAGGAACAGTCCAAAATCCGTTAGAGAAAAGGCTGAGAAAGATCGATCTGCCCCTAGGGGAATCTGGAGAGTGGCCACGTGGCGCGCAGATACGGCGGCGCCGTGGAAGTAGTGGAGCAGGGCCGTTGGGATAACAGGATCTCGCAGTAACAGAAATGTGCTTCTGGAACACCCTGGACGCTAAAACTTGCCTGTCGGACGTCGACCATGAGGCGGTCAGTCGGTCGGACCAAAGAACGAGCCTCCGAAGGGGAGTAATGCGCCGGACCCTAGCAGGCGAGGGTCGTTCGGACCTCAGCTCCGGTGGGTCGAACCTCTGACGGAGAACGGTGGGCCGGACCCCAGCAGGAGAGAGTCGTTCGGACCTCAGCTCCAGTGCATCGAACCTTTGACGAAGGACGGCGGGCCGGACCCGAGCAGGAGAGGGTCGTTCAGACCTCAGCTCCAGTGGATCGAACCTCTTTAGTTGGAGCCTTGAGAAGGACGGCCAAGTCGGACCGCAGAACTGGGCCGGTTCTGACAGAAGGTGAGCCATCATGGTACAACAGATGAGTACAACACTTAAAAGGAATAGAAGAGAGTAATCAATGTTTATAAATTTAAGATGACAAGTTGATCAAAATAAAGGCATTTATATTTACAACAAGAAGTGTCAATGGCAAAACAGGCACTAGCCTGCTTGGCACATGCCATGCTACTCGTACTCAAGCCACCCCATGCCAAAATAAAAATTATTGATATTAACTTGACTAGACGCCTATATTTATGCAGAATATCTTTTTATTTTAATATTGATTGTGAAATGAGGGTGGAGGTGGTTGCGAGAGAGAATGCATAAGGAATTACTTCAGAGACTTCCCTCTTGGTCAGGGATATGTTATGCAGAAAACTGACACGGAATATTGATGGAATATTCCAAAATTCAAAAATACTTTCAAATTATTTACCTGTCTAGCTTAGCTTTTATGAGTTCTTACTGATATCCGGTCACATTTTATAATAGTACGATAAGTCAATCAAACCTCATATTATCAAAGCATCTCTTTGTTGTCCATGTTTGTCAGCATATTTAAAAAAGGAAAATGAAACTTGTTTTCTCTGGGATGAATCCCCTTAACACCATTCAACATTAGCTTCATAAAGAAACCAAATTAAAATCTTGTAACGGCAATAAAGGATTAATGGAGAAAATCTCAAATCCAAAATAGGTTTCAGATGAAGAGAATCTTTATTATCTCAACCCTTAAAGTAAAAAGTTTAAAGAGAATAGATTAGAAACTCCAGATATATGAAATGTTAATATAATTACAATCAAGCTCACTTCAAAACCCTAAGCACCCATCAACACTCGTTCTAATAAAATTTTCATTCTTTTATTTCCCTGATAAAAACACTTCCAAGGTTTTCTCCACAGAGAGTCCTATGCCAACCTTGTGTTTGTATACTCATTTCATTTGTTGACTAAAAGTTATATGGATCACTCATATACCACTAATTTCAATAGGTGAGGCCCTTACTAAATTTCTGGCCGTAATTGTGACAACAAGACTAGAACAATGGCATGTCTAAAGTCTAAACCATGCTTTAGCATCCCAAGATCCTCAATCAACAATTAGTAGCTTTTAAGAGGCATGAGAAACCAACTCTTAAATCCTTTACAACAAATCATATTGCTCCTACACACTCTTATATTTGATCATTGCAACAAATAAAAACAATAACCATATGAGACCATTGTGCTAAATCATTCTGTCATAGAACTGAACATTTTTCTTTATTGACAAACAAGCCTATGGGAAAGAGAGCGAAAGGAGTGTAAAAAATAAGAATATGGGTTGGAAAAGAGGATAAGTATAGAGAAAAGAGAAGGTTTAAGGAAAAAGTATAATGCTATGGGTGCCCGTTTTAGGCACACAAAGAGTTCACCATATCATGTAAAGTGAGAGGACTTGTGTAACTCACAGGAATTGGTGTGATAAACATGGGGTAATTGACTATTAGGTTGCCAAAACAGCTTTACTCTACCGAAGGGACTTTTCATGTGCAGTGAATGAGTGTCCCAAAGCATCATCCAAGGAAAAATCCTCCATAACTCATAAGACATTCCTCGCTCCTTATGGACCCTTAAACAAACTAAAAGAATTTTTCCTACTCAAAAAAAAAAAGTACTAACAAATTACTTACAATGAAAATTAAAAGAAATACTAGATACAAAATTAACATAGAGTAATGTTACGATGCCCAATTATGTTACCAATAATATTCTCCAGACCATATGACATGAGGGGATTGTTAATACCTATGGAGTTAGTGTGATCCTTAAGGGGTTGCAATATAAAGCACCAATCCCTTCAATCCACATTGTCACGGGATGAGTGTTTTCTTGCTCAAACACCCGTGCGGCACCCCGGCATGCCATACACCAAGGCCAGCCCTCCTGAGTCCTTCTCTCGAATATACAGATAAACGCGCAGCAATCCAGCCACATAACCAAGCATGCACCTCTATGCCCTTGCCCAACAGTACTGTCGAACTGAATCCATGCGACACTCCCAAGTGCCCGCAAGCAACCTGACCCTCAGGTCGACTGCAATGCTCATGTGCAACTCCGGGCCATAACATCACTCTTCCCAAGAGTGCTCCGCAACTTGGCACCTCTGTGCCAACTCGATGGCTTTGCCCCTGAAGCCAAGTACTACTCATCCAAGATGTCCTGATCTCTGAGTACTTTCATGCCATGATATAACCACTGTGCCACTGATCCGCAAGCCACCATGCTGCCCTTCAGGAATACACAGACCAAACTCACATGACACGATCATGCAATGCCTTCGCTCTGCATGAGGCTCGGGAAAACAATCTCTAGTATCGCTTAGCCGACACGCCACATCGCTCCATAGAGCCATGAATGATCAGACACGTTCCAAGGCTTTCCCGGGTTCTACCTTTCCCAGCTCTCCCATAAGCTCGTGTTCCGATCCCGGTCTTACATCTTTAGTATGCCTTCCCATCAATGGCCATGCCGCTCAACAATGTTCACGGCATGTTCACACATCATTGCGCATTGCCACGATTCTAAAGATCCGCAACCATACCGCCCAACATCCTATCTCCTCGGCCTGTTCGCAACCAGTGCACTGCCATGATATTGGCATCCAAGTCTGCCCATCAAGTAAATATCTTCGACCGACTGATCCTTGCATCGCACTGTCCTCTTCTCGGCATGACCCACTTGGTCATCCTTGATCCTTGGCCCAGCTCCAAGGCACACATCTGATCGAACTTCTATAAATCACATTTTGACTCCATGGCCGACCGGCTCCCATGGATCCCCGCGAGACATCAACCATGCCAATGCTCACGAGACTTGCCTGTTAAGGTAGGCCAAACCCTTACCCGACTAGATGCTCTATCGCCTCTTTGCTCCACCATAGAAATCAAGAATGCATAGAGTAGCCCGGACTAATTCCTCGAGGCTCAACCTCTCGAAAAGCCCCATCCCTACACAATATGGCCAACTCGTCCGACCAACATTACCCCGAATGTCTCCACGCGAGCCCATCCGGGCATGGCACCACCTTGCCCTGCAACTGTGCCACGGCGGACCCGTATCCTACGAGCTTAGGAGAGTTGGGAATATAGCCAAAGCCCCGCATCCCCCCTCAAAACCAAGAGGATCCCTCGAGTCACAACATATATCTTGGCGAACCACCGCCACGCCCCCCGATATCATGCCACGACTATGCCATTCTATGGCGAACTATTACTCCCCTCACTACCCCAACAAAGCATCCAGCTAAACTCCACCCCTGGGGTTCCAAGGTATCGAGAAGCATTGTAAATTCTTTGCCAAGCCAACCCTTCGCAGCACCATGCCATGCCCATGCTGGCACCCCCTGCGACGAGCCAATGGCTAAGTCCGTGACAATTCTCCCCCACACAAACTGTCGACGTCCAAACCACTGCTTGGAATATTGGTTGCCACAACTAAAATTTACTGCATCCACTGCAACCATGGTTCCTTAAGTCAGAACCCCACAGCCTTGGTGTCCATGATCCTTTCTCCACCACTGAGAATCCATCATCCACACCACGCACTCTTCCATAGAACCCATAAACTGTTGTCGGCCTCTGCCCTTGACATCCTCGTGGTCCTCTGATCTTTTAAATTGCATGGCACTCTTCGGACTCCTCCAAAACTTGACTCTCGATTGCCCCAATCTGAGAGCGGCCACTGCATCTTCTAAGCTCTTTGCGATCCTCTGACCATCCAATTACTTGGCACTCCTTGGACCATTCCAAGACTTAATTCCCGATTGCCCCAATCTGAGAGTGGCCACTGCATCCATTAAGCTCTTTTAATGGTCTTCTAACCATCAACTTTGGCTGAAAATCCTTGCAGCACTCCTCGAACTCCTCCAAGGCTTAACTCTTGATAATCCTGACCTGAGAGCATCCACTACTCTGCCAAAGAATTCACCTTATGCTCACTTCTAGCAATATAAAATGGCACACATTAGACTGCCTCCAAGGCTTAACTCATGTCCAATTGGATCTAGAAGTGGCCAACCCCATGAGTCACCCCTGGAAACTCTTCCTCAAGCGCTTGGTCTTGCTTCATACCCCACCTTGCGGCCCTATGGTAATTCCGACCTTTTGTTCAACACCATGCCTTCAAACCTTCCACACCGCACCGATGCCAAGTACTAACAAGTCACCTCCATTTCTCTACAATATCCTATACCAATGCAAATCCACAGCTGCTACCAAGCGGGACCCTAATTCCGATCAAGGCCACTTCCCACCTTGTTTAAGTCCCTCGACATAACAGTCTTCACTCCGAGCACCAAGTATCTACCTCTGTAGAACTATTGTACATGCTGCTTTCCGGTCTACTCAGCCTGTCTTGACTGCCTCTTGTGCCTTCATCTTGAGTCCAAAGTACCAGCGTAAGGCTACCCCACCGGCCTACCTCACTTCTCTGACTCCAATACCTCGACACCCTCTTGCATCTGATATCTGAGCCTGATAATGCCTCACAGCATGTCCAATACCAGTGCCTTCACCTGGCGAATAATTCCACTATCTCTAGTACTTCGGCTTTTCATGCCTTCACCCTGAGAGCAGTTCCATTGAAGTTCATTTCACATTTGCCATTCAAGTGCTTCCGCGCCACAATCGCCCACACAAGAGATGGCTCTTTCCAATGTTTCACATTTTTGTGCACCTGGAACCCTCGACTCTCCAAGTCTTCACCTCAGCTTGCACTTATAAAATTAGGATACTACATCCTCTTTTGCACTGCGGATACACTCTAGTACCTCAGTCCATTCCCAGCTTTTGCTTCTGTGAAAATTCTAGTCCCTCGAGATGCTCTGCCTTGCACTTTGCATATAGTCCAGTTGCTTCAGCATTCACAAAGACTCTTCATCCTGATTCCATCATATAGCCACAACTGGTGGACCTTCATTTTTGCGGGTTCCCAACCACATATACAATCGATGCGCAACCTTGAGCATTCAGCACCGAGCACATCACCATTGCAATATACTCCCCCACTCTGAGTCATTGACACCCACAACAGACTCAGACATCCAGCTCCTCTGACACTGGACTTCCAGCTCTCTCTGGATTTTTTCCTGCTTTGAATATCCCCGTATCAGCAGCTACAATAAGCACAATGTCGACCATCGACTGAGCAACCTTTACTCTGATACCACTTGTCATGGGATGAGTGTTTTCTTGCTCAAACACCTGTGCGATGTCACGGCATGCCACACACCAAGACCAGCCCTCCTGAGTCTTTCCCTCGGACATACAAATAAACGCGCAGCAATCCAGCCATAGCCAAGCATGCACCTCTATGCCCCTGTCCAGCAGTACTATCGAACTGAATCCATGCGATACTCTCAAGTATGCACAAGCAACCTGATCCTCAGGTCGACTGCAATGCTCATATGCACCTCCATGCCATAACATCAGACTCTTTCCAAGAGTGCTCCGCAACTCGACACCTCTGTGCCAACCCGATGGCTTTGCCCCTGAAGCCAAGTACTACTCATCCAAGATGTCCTGATCTCTGAGTATTTTCATGCCATAATATAACCATTGTGCCATTGATCCGCAAGCCATCATGCTGTTCTTCAGTAATACATCGATCAAATTCACATGACACGGTCATGCAATGCCTTCGCTCTGCATGAGGCTCAGGAAAACCATCTCTTGTGTCGCCTAGCCGACACGCCAAGCCGACACACCAAGCCGACACACCACATCGCTCCATAAAGCCATGAATGATCGGACACGTTCCAAGGCTCTCCCAGGTTTGGCCTTTCCCAGCTTCCCCATAAGCTCTTGTGTTTCGATCCCGGTCTTACATCCTTAGCATGCCTTCCCATCAATGGCCATATCGTTCGATAATGTTCACGGAATATTCGTACATCACAGCGCATCATCACAGTTCTAAAGACCCGTGACCATACCCGCCCAACATCCTATGTCCTCGGCCTATTCGCAACCAGTACACTGCCATGATATTGGCATCCAAGTCTGCCTATCAAGTAAATATCTTCAACCAACTGGTCCTTGCATCCCGCTATCCTCTCCTCGGCATGACCTACTTGGTCATCCTTGATCCTTGGCCCAGCTCCAAGGCATACATCTGATCGAACTTCTATAAGCCACATTTTGACTCCATGGCCGACCGGCTCTCATGGATCCCCGCGAGACATCAACCATGCCAATACTCACGAGACTTGCTTGTTAAGGTAGGCCAAACCCTTGCCCAATTAAAGCCTCTATTGCCCCTTTGCTCCACCATAGAGATCAAGAATGCATAGAATAGCCCGGACAAATTTCTCGAGGCTCAATCTCTCGAAAAGCCCCATCCCCGTACAATGTGGCCAACTCGTATGACCAACATTGCCCCGAATGTTTCCACGCGAACCCATCCGGGTGTGGCACTACCTTGCCCTGCAACTGTGCCATGGCGGACCCGTATCCTACGAGCCTAGGAGAGTCGGGAATACGGCCAAAATCCCGCATCCCTCCTTAAAACCAAGAGGATCCCTTGAGTCACAACATATATCTTGGCGAACCACCGCCATGCCGAATATCAAGCTTCCCGAGGCCCCCGATATCATGCCACGACTATGCCATTCCATGGCGAACCATTACTTCCCTCACTATCCAACAAGACATCCAGCTAAACTCCACCCCTGGGATTCCAAGATATCGAGGAGCATTGCAAATTCTTTGCCAAGCCAACCCTTCGCAGCACCATGCCATGCCCATGCTGGCAACCCTTGCGACAAGCCAATGGCTAAGTCCGTGACAACATGGCAAATTAGCTAAGAAAAAAATATCGGTAACAGTGTTCAATCCCTTAGCATTTTTCTTTACTTTATAATAGTACTGTCATCCTAAAACTCACTATATTAAAAAAGAGTAAGTACGCACTTATTGAAAGTGTACAATTTGTATTCTAATGAAACCCTATACAGAAAGGCTTAAATCACTTCTACACAAAATAATACTAACCTAAACCTTTTCTTAACCCAATCTACACTGAGTTCAAATTCTCTAAAGCCCTAGTTGCAGGAAATTCTGACATTTGGGATATCTGGCAATTTTTTTTAATTGCTATATGACTTAGGCCTGCATATAATACAGAGAGTAGATATAAAAGCCTTAACAAAATCTGCCATCCATCCAGATTGAAGGTATTTCTCTGTTTAGATAATACTCCTACTTGCAGTATGAATCAAAAAACCCCTAGAAAATATGAAATATAGAAAGAAAATTTAAAGATAGTGGCAAGTAAAACCTTAAAAGACCAAAAATAGATCTACCCATTCAGATCCCTATTCCTTGGGACATCACAACGCTGACAGGTGATGGAAAAGGTTATCTAGAATGGGTATGCCCCAATAGAATGTATAAATCATGCACTTGTAGCCGTAACAAATGTCATAATAACTACAAAAGCCTTAACCATTATAAGGATTTAGAAAAGCAAATATAAGAGTAAACGTCAATATGGACATTCTGCAAATACATTGACTTCCTTTTAATATAAAAATTATATTATAATTAAGAAATTCTGGTGAGTGTTGTAACAGTCGCTATGATCATAAGATGAAAATTATTTCACACATACAGAGCTTCCCACACATGCTACATTATGTCTAAGTGGCTCAAAACACCTATTCTAACAATTTTGACGAAGAACACTCAAATTCATGTTGCCCCTAGTTGATAGTTGTCTGTTTACATCAATTTCTGCCACTTCCCCTTCACTCTACATAAAAATCCAAAGAAATAAAACCAAAGCCGTGGCCAAGAACATCAAGAAAGGTCACTTAAATATACAAATCTAGCAAGATCAAAGCAAACCAATCTTCAAATTCCATAATTTCCAACAAAGAAAACGAAAAAGAAAGTACCTGCTGAAGGAGCACAATGCGCTGGTTGGTAGAGGGCACGACAACGGCACAGAAAGGGAAACGAGATGCCTTGAGGCTGCTGCTCATCTTGAACCCTTCCGTCCTCCTTATGTTCCCGCCCCAAGCCACAAAGTTCTCGTTCACAAACGCCAAGACCGGAGCCGAGCACAGGCATCCCGAGCAGAAGGCCGGCATGTCCGGGTGGTCCGGCGAGTGCAGGTACACGAATAAAAGCTTATAATCCCGCTGCGACCGTTGGAGGGCGTCCATGAAACCCTCCACCACGAACCGAACCCCAGCGCCGGCCCCTCCAAAGTCCCTCTCAAAGGCGGCGACGAAGTCCGCGGCCTCGGCGGCGGACGCCGAGAGAGGGACCACCCTGTCGGCCTCAGGCCCACGGGGGGCGGCGAGTCCGAGGAGGTTGAGGGAGCGGGAGATGATGCCGCCGGCGATCCAGACGCCGAGGCCGACGGCTCCAGTGATGAGGCCGACGCCGCCGGAGACGACGTAGAATGGGAGGGTGATGAGCTTCCAGGCGATCCCGGGAGGGGCGGGGTCGCTGGAATCATGACGGGTGAGGGAAGGCTCGGCCAGATTGGGACCACTGCCACCGGCGGCGGGGGCGGAGGAGGAGGAATTGCGGGAGGGACTGGTAGAGGTGGCGGTCAAAGCGGAGATGGCGACCTCGAGATCCCAGTTGTGGGCGGAGAGAATCTCGGTGCAGAGATCGGGATCATCAAGGCCGGTGATGGCCTGGAAACAGGCCAATTTGTCCTCGAGGCCCTCCGCCATGGCCGGTTCTCGATATCTCGGCGACGAGACCTGGGACCCGTGGAGTTAGGGTTTGGGCGTGCGGAACAAGGAGGAAGGACTCCTTGGCGAAAGCGAAAAGAAAAGGAGAGGGAAAGAAATGAGTCGAGGGAAGAGTGGGCGTTTTTTCTTGAGGTGACCAGCAGCAAACAAAGCGCCAGTCTTCCTAGTAGCCTGATGTCATTTCTCCCGTTCAATATAAATGAAATTATGAATTCCAATTTAGATTGGCTGTTAGGGCGGTTAATTAGGCCGTTCCCCAATTTTTTAGTTACTTTTCTCTGCATGGAAAGGTTTTTTTTTTTTTTTGATAAAATAAAAAGAAAGGGGAGATATAATATCGGTTATAGCCGTCCCTCCGGGCTCTATCCCCGTCAGATTATATTTGATGCGAGCCGCATATTTCGCATACTTTTCTCATCTTTTGATGAGTACATCAATTTATGGAGCCCGCCAGATTATGTTTGATGCGAGCCGCATATTTCGCATACTTTTTTCATCTTTTGGTGAGTATATCAATCTATCGGAGTAGAGTACAGTACTCTTCCACCGTCCCGATCAATCCCTTCGGGCTCCATCCCTGCCAGATTATGTTTGATGCGAACCGCACATTTCGTATACTCTTCTCATCTTTCGGTGAGTACGTCAGCCTGTCGGAGTAAAGTACTCTTCCACTATCCCAGTCAGGTGCTCTAGAAAAAAATCCTGAATTTAATCGAATTATCCACAAGATCATGGCTCGAAACACGAGACCTGTGGCGTAAATACCTACTAAGCTAGCTACCGTCGTAGCGGTTCTGGAAAATCCTTTGACTTTGGGATTCAATGGGATTGCAAACGAGTTCGACAGTATTTAAATGTTATCCCTATGTAGCACTTAATTTGTTAATGATAGTATTCAATTCCCTCCCTTCGCTAATGATAGTTACCGTGACGGTTACATTTTATTCGCGTTATGCTATAAAAAGAAAGATATAAATCTTGAAATGGGATTTTATTTTGTATCAATGTAGCAATATCCCATTAAGGCATATTAAAAGGGCACAAGGACAATTGAAATAGTAAGGTAAGGGTGCTATCTATTTAATACCATACGTGGTCAGAGAAATCTTGAATACACTTACCTCTTGAATATTTATACAGATTAAAAAATCTAAATAATATTTTTTAATTAATTGTTTTGGATAAAGTCTTGCTAGAACGAAAGAGCTTGTTTTGGTTATGATTTTGACCATCCTATCAGACTGCAATGAGCAGGGACATGAATGAAGAAATAAAATAATGAAATTGCGAGAATAACATTCTCACAATTTTTTAACCCGAACCGGTAATCAGGGTGCCCGGGCATAGAATCTCATGATAAAAATTTTAAAGTCCAATAATTTTTTTTTTTATTTTGAAAAAAAGCATGTAATATAATATGGACCACTTTGTATGCATTTCTCGTAACAAAATTAGTCCGAAACAAAGCCGAAGCCCTTCTCATCCATGGTTCATACTCTACTCATGCAGGGGTTTGGTTAGGAGAGACGAATAAGAGAAAAAGCCAATTATTTTTGTTAGTTGAAAGTTTTTTTTTTTTTGAAAGAAAAATGAGAGAAAGGGAGGGAAAATAATTTTTCTCGACTTAGCAAATTTTTTACCTCAAAATGAGCAATGTTGGAAAGAAAGGAATTAGAAGAAATTTTTTATAATCCTTATCTTATTCTTCTAAAAGTAAAATAAAATTGTATCATTTTTTTCATTCTTTTTCTTTTTTATTCTCAACCAAAAAAGGTAGGAATTATTTCTTTCCTTCTATTGTTGGGAGTGTAAGGAAGAAATGAAATGAAATGATTGATGAGAAAAAAAGAGAAAAAATAAATAAATAAATTTTATTTTTCTCATCTTAATTGAAAATTTAATAAATAAATAAATAATTTTTCTTAGTTGGAAGTAGAGAAGAAAATGAAAGAACGGAAATGATACAAATTTTTATTTTAAAAAAGATAAGATAGGGTTTATAAAAAGTTTCACTTATTTCTAATTTCTCTCTCTCCAATTCTAACCATTTAAAAATATATATATATATAAATTTAGAAAGATTTATTTTTCCTTTCCTTTTCTCTTTTTTTCTTAAAAAATCTCTCAATCAAAAAATAATAATAATAATTTTCTCTTTTATTTTTTTCTCCCATGTTCCTTTCTTCTAACCAGACCCAATTAATAGGAATGAAATAAAATATATTTCCTCTACTTTCCTCATCAATTGTTTCCTTGCTTTTCTTTTCCAATTTCCAAACTCCCAACCAGGCTCATGGTGTGTGTTTGGCCAAGGTAGGATAATCCAAATTCCCTCATATGTTTATTATTTTCTAGAAGGTTCTTGTGAAAACTTAGGTGGCGTTCGGCGTCGGTAAACACGAAGTTGAGAAAAGGATAAACAAGACGAGACTGTCGAGGATTGATTCCATTAGAAAGTCCATGGATAACTCATTCTTCCTGCTAAGATAAAACTATTTACAATAGGAGTAATGCTATCACGCACCAATTCTTTACTTGCTTAATTATATGTCCATCATGGCGAGAGGGGATCGGTGCCATCTGCTAAGAAAGCCCATGGACAACTCATTCTCCCTGCTAAGATAAAAATATTTACAGTAGGAGTAATGCTATCATGCACGCATCAATTCTTTACCTGCTTAATTATCTGTCCATAATGGCGAGAGGGGATCGGTGGTGTGATTAACAACAACGTCCAAAGACCTCCATGTTAACACCAATCCGGCACCACACCTGAAGCAGATAATAAATACAAATTCATCAGGTAGTAAAAAAAATCTGGCACTGCTGAATCCAGTTAAGCTGGCTTACAAGATATTTAGAGCATTTTTGGTTCGCATCTAAAATGAAAATCAGAATAAATTAGAATAAGAATCCGAATAACCACGGACACATTCTGTTTGTGACCAAAATTAAAATTGAAATAACATTTCAATACTAGAAAAGAGTAGGGTTGAAATTTTGGAGGATCGAAGCATTTTCATGCCCCCTAGAAATAGAATAAAACCTCTTTCAACCAAATGATTCAAATGGAAGTCTCTCCTCATTTTCATTATGGAGTTCAACTCCTAACCAAACACGTCCCGGTGCTATTTAGCTTTCGCAACATAGATGGCAAGAAATCTAAGCTTCTTTTGTAGGTAGGAGAATCAATCTCCCATATAATTATTCAATGGTCCCTTTAATATCTTACCATATCAGAGAGAAAATAAAGGTGCAGCAGTGAAGTTTTCAAAGGGTGACACCATTTTTTTCCTTTTTCTTGCCGGATCAAGAAAAAATGGCACCATTCACAGCAGTCTTATTACCTTCTTTTGTAAGAATAGATAGCGCTCCCTCTACTCTTCAAAGACCATAAGGTTGATGTTTTTGCAATTACATTGACCTTAGGCAAGACAATTATTTTGCAAACTTCTTTTCTATTTCCAAACTAAAAGGACAGAGAAGCTCAAGACGGTCTCATAATAATTGCTTCAGACATGCAACTAAAGAGGACTTCTCCTGAACAAACAATATCTAATATTACAAGCTGGACGCTGGCCCTCAAGTTCCAAATAGAAACCCAACAATCACCGGTTCAATGGGAATTTCCATCTCTCCTTGGGGACGACAATTGTTTAAACTACCATTGGAACTTGCTCCACAGCAATGTCTCCATCCAATTCTGTCTTCAAAGCCTCATTTTGGGGAACACCAGAACCCAAATCTACAACCTTACAGCAAATAAATTGAGTAAACTCTGTTCACTGCAACAGCCGAGAGCTGCTCCTGACACTCAATATCAAAATCCGCAGTTGATAATTTTGACTCATAAGACCTGACACAATTTGTCACAAATTTTAGCGCAATTCATTTGCCCTATTTATGCTATAAAAGAAAGCACAGTTTTTATAAATAATTCATCATATTGAACAACCATCATTCATAGTTAATCAAGCGCATCAGTGACATTTACATTCATCATCTCCGAACAGAACCACCATACCCGACTCAGATTAGGTGGAAGTACGTAACTTTCTTGACCCTGGGTCCAGTTGTTAACATAAAAGTTAACGGTAATACATCATTCTGCTGCTAAGGTCAACATCTGGACACAACACAGCAGGTCAACTAATGGAACATCGATCTCCTGAGAACTACAGCACTTTGAGGGCACGCTTAAACCTCCTCAATAAAAACCCTAGTTTGAGGCGCTGCCTTTGTTTCTGCTTTGACAGGTTTGCCATTGTAACCTGATTCCGAGAGAGAAGCTTTCTCCACTTCCACGATTGCTGCCAACGATGACCAGGCCTCTCCTGGCTGATCATGAACCCAACACATCAAAAAATACACCTTCCTCTCAGCAGAGTGGAGCTTCCGGCTGCCCTTGCTTCTCTCTTCCTTCCCAATTTTCTCAGATTTGAGCATTCTTTCGCCAGCCTGAATAAGCCTCTGGAGATCACAGAGAGAACAGATTAGAGCACTGCATCCTAGATGCAGCAGGATGATGATATCATCAAGAAGTCCAATGCAAAACCTAAAACCTCCAGTATGCCTGTAAACCACGGAGCATGTCTGCTCCAAGCAAGCTGCGAGTGCCTCTGCCACAGTCTCGGGCCGTGCATCATCACCCAAGACCTTTGACACGCTCAAGATTGCAGTGGCAGAACCAAATGGGTCGGAGTGCCAATCCCCATTGTAGAGGCGCAGAGTAAAGCAATAGCTATATAGAACATCAACCAAGTGAACTGCTAGAAAAGGAGATGGGTCTGCGCGGGTCAGTTGTCTGAGTGGTGGCAAAGGATTTTCTGGCCCAGCTGGAACCTCACTGAGATTAGGCTCTGGAGTAGTCGAGAGTTGTGCAATGGTTTCTCCATGCTCATGAAGTGGCTTGACAAGCTGGCTTCCCGCTGGGCTGAGAGAAATGGATCTTGCAGCAGGCTTTGTCCACCATGGGGTCCATGGCTCAATCAGTCTGCTGAGATCCCCAGATGTCAGAGCTTTTCGAAAGTGCTTGATTTCCTCAGCAGAAAGATCTTCTAGTCTGATTTCATTGCCTGAAAATGTTAAATAAGAAAATGAGTCAAATTTGGTTTTACTATTAAAATATGTTGATAGAAAATAGTCACCACTCGGCAGACTTACAGTTAATCAATCCCATGTTAACGGTATCATTCTTCCATCATTAAAACAATTAGCAATGAAATAAACTGTTCATCCTAAATAATCAAAAAACTTGAAATTAAATAAGAGGAATTCCACAGCAACCAAAGCAGTAAACATGTAGACATGAATCAAGATAGCCAACACCTGGCATAGGACCAGAGCCTATGCCCCAGATCTTGTGTTGTGGAGAACATTTTAGCAATACATTACATTCTCTAGTTAATGATATGCATCTTGGAATGTCATATAAAAGTATAAGTTTCTTTCAGCTTGAGTTCTGAGACCAACAGAAAAAGAGAGTGATTCATATATATCATAATCTCTTTAAGGACTACCAGTGCTTGAGACTTGAGCCAGTTGTTAATATATTTTGTTAAAAAAATTTTATTGATTTTGGAATGCCATGTCTTCTTTTCTTTTCTTCCTTCCTTTGTTCCATCTCCGGCTTAACCTCTATTTGTTCGTTCATTGAATTTATGAGTTCATCACTTTATGTGGATTATGAACTATGGGTAAAGTTTTAGACCCCATAGGTTTGTAAGCATGTGAAATCAAGGATGAACTAGATTTTTAGTTTAAACTAGGGATTCTGTATTTCAGAAACCCACGTAAGGGAAAAAGTGCAGATCTGCAGTAGAGCTCCAGTAAAGATTGAGATAAGAAGTCACAAAAACTAACAAATACAGTACTCCCTTCTTCCTCGACTTACAGTAACTCATCTGCCCCATCTAGCCGACAAATCTGGCTACGAATTTCTCTAGCATATGCCAGCTGTTACATCTTGTTATAAGCAAACTGTTATTGGTCATCAATCATACGAGTGGCATACTTTTTGCTTCTGACATAGACAACTTTTCATCTTGAAGAATAGGAGATCACAAGAAGATTGATAGAAACTTTGTAATTATGAACTACAAATTAATCATGAAAAGAAAAAAGATTGCAACATACCAGACAAAACTTTCTGAATAGTCTCTTCAGATAGCATGGACTCTGCAAACAGATCAAACATGGTCAGAACTCAATCATGAATTTTCTAGAATTTCAAGAGTAGGAAAATTGCATTCTAGTCAACTTTATTTCTTGTATATGTAACAATTCCATATGCAAGGAAATAGATGCACAAAAAAATAAGCTAGTACTTATAGTGCAATGTGCCCATATTGTTCAATGTAATGTGCTGATGGTGTGTTAAACAATGAAAAGTGAGGAGCAATTAAATTCACTCACAACGTATGCACAAAAGACCACATTGCAAGGTACATCATAAAATCCTAGCACATAACTCCATTATTTACAATGAATTAAAAAAAGAGTGAAATTGAAGAATGAAAATCTTAATAAACTCCACTGAGTGAACTGCTTTGTAGAAGCATACACATCTATGAACACCACGAAGTGAATTGCTCATACAGAACTCCGGAACTAGTTATAGGGTTCCTTCCCAGCCAGCCAAGGATAGAATCATTTTCTAAATGTAAAAAATGATATCAAATATATGGCCAGAGCACAAAAGCAATGATCAATCTTCTTATGCCATTGATACAATTAATCCCTTAATTACCGCCAGCGCCCACAAAAACACAGATAGAACAAGGAAGCATCAAGCTCTTAAACTCTCATATTTAGATATTATTAGTGAAAATGCTATTCTGAACCTAATGACATAGAATAGTCATAAGAATGGGCCAAGTTCACGGTAGTGACCACATGGTGTTCTGGCCCATGCCAAACTTGCACAGTCACTGGGTTGATACCAGGTTATGAGCATGCCATCCCTCAGTGACCTTTTTGGTCAGCACAACTGGATGTTAGCTTGGCACCAAGCCAAAAGTCATTTATTTTATTTTTTATTATTTTTAAGCTTAAAGTGACACAAACTGTGGGCAGCACATCCCATGCCAAAGGCATGTAACCTGTGAATCCTTGGTCGTAACATGTATATTACATATTTTACTGAGCATGGTGACATTCCAACAGTTCTCAGTGTCTAGCATCACTACACATGCATAAATAAATTGACAATTGTTTCTAACCACATGTAGCCCTTGTTCATGCCTCGAATGCAAGAATATATTAGAATTTGTCTTTTTTTTTTTTCAAATAAACATTTTTGCATATTTAAGAACTTACACAAGCCTTAGTTTTTTAAAAAAAAAATCAAACTTTTATTCAGTTTGTACAGACATTACCATGATGAGCAGATCTGTAGAGGATTCCATTGTTATTAGCTTTTCAAATTCTATTCATATATTGCACTCACAAATGTGCCTAGTATATTTTGCTCTACTTTTTCAAACAAAAACATAACTTTTCAAATTCATGAAATAAGAAACGGTAGAATTTTCATATTGAAATCAATGACCTTTTTCTTCACTGTCCCTTAATCTTGCAAAAAGTATGCCACAGCATTATGAAAACAACTCAGATTTCAAGAATTAAGCGGGCAACACTTCCATAAACTTGGATTTGATACAACATATTGTAATGCTCCTTGGCACTCCAGAAATAGAGTACTTGTTTAGATGGCTGGAACTGTCAGCACTTGGCACAACTTCCTGGATCTTATAAAAGGACACTAGTATAAGTCATGCCACATTACATCTTATTACTTTCAAATATTAAATAGTATTATTAGTTTCAAGTATCTAGACAACTGCAGCAAAGTCACACATTTTTCCTTGTTCTCTTTACAATATAATATAGGCATTCAACTTAAGTTGTCATAAATAGTACCACTGACCAGTCAACTCGGTCTACTTTTCAACTTTTCGTTAAATTTAAATACTTCATTTGTTATAAAATTTATGATGTACAATGTCAGATTTCCTTCGATGTTTGAAGTATCATAAATGTGGAAAACACCAAAAGTTAGATTTTAGAGCTCGGAGTGTTAAAAATATTGGGAGACCAACACACTCAGTACAAATGACATGCATCTAGGTAACACAGGTTTGTCAGTTCACTAACACACTCACTGGACTCTCTGGTAGGCAAAAGACCATTAGAGTAGTTTCCACCACCAAAACCAATAGTTTGAGCATGCCTTTGGTAACACAAAAAGGAATGACACATCATTCTCTGGTATAATCATGATAAAAGCACATGATCATAACTCTTATCTAACACAAGGAAATAACTCAGAACCATAACCTGCATTGCAACTTATGATGAAGGGTGATTAGTCATAGGAACAGAATAAAGTAGTGATATTGAAAGACAAAACTATTCAGAGGCTTATGACTATTTGAGCACATTCAAATTACCAGTAAGCAGACTTTTAGAACCTCAACATGTCATTAATTCTAAGCCCGTGCACCAAGGACCATCTTTATTTCCACCAGAAATTGATACTGTCATTTTATTGTGAAGAGCATTTTTCCATACTTCTTTAGACAACCATATCATCTATTTGTTGAATTGAAAAGCATTTTCCAAGTTCTCCATAGAACTGTCACAAGAAGACCAACATAGCACACATTCCATTTATGGAGCAGTAGAATGTCACACATGCAATGCATGCATCATTTTTAATTGTAAATAAAATATAAAGTTAATACAAAGTAAGTAATAAATGCTAGAAAAGGGACTCAAACCTTTATGGTTAAAACATGGAAGGGAGAGGCTAGGGCAGGAAACACATGCGACAGGTAGAGCGGGGAAATGCACATGATAGAAAAAAGAGTGGGGAAATGCGGAGAGTTGGACACACCTCACGCATTGCAAGAATTCACTTTATATAGCAGTATAGATATAGCTATGAAAAGCTCACAGTTCTAAGGCTGATCAGTGATATTTCCCCCTGGCAAAAAGTTAACGAACTTCATGTTTTTTCTCTAGCCTTACTCTTCTTTTCCTCCAGATTGCTTTGTTCAATTAAGTTCAATAATTCCTTAATTTGCTAACATACCATGAGTTGATAGACACACTACTACTCTGCTTTCTAAACAATAAAAGCTGAACATCCATTCTTCTAGTCCATATTGTCATCCCAAATTGAACCCTCCATATTTTGATCTGAGATTTGTGACCAAAGTCAGCACTACTCATTTGTTTGATTCAGATATGTAAAATGGTTCATAGAATAAAGTTCACATTGCTTGAACTTTAAAAATCATAAGGCATAAACCCTTCTACATCTGCAATAAACTTCAGATCTGCAAAAAAGTTGGCAGTAGATCACCTATGCGATCTGCATAGGTTAAATCCTTTACCCAATGTGAAAGTGACATTATGTTTGAAATTATAAACATGACAATTTTTTCGGAAAAATTCTAAATACCCTCTCCAAACTTTCCTAATAAAGGTGGGACTGTTCCTGGGTTTTCTTCTTATGTAAACGAAATGATGATTTGATATTGAAGAGGAGTAATAAAGAAAAGAAAGCTGTCATTAGTGTTCTGATAACACATGGGGTCCAATCACCAAAACTATCCACACTTCATGGGTTATGCATCCTCATTGTTTTCTCCTCATGTTAGCACCTTCCAAACTCCCTTTACTTAAGAGACAGACATCCAAAATGAGGAATCAAAGTCAATACTTTAGTTCATGTGGTGCCTCCTATTGCCCCCTAAGCATAGAGGTCAGGGATTCAATTCCAGGTGGCAACACCTAGCAAATCCCCCATTCCATGAGTCGTGCCTTGGTCTGCCTTAGGGGCCTAACATCTCTAGCCTAGGCAGCATAGGCCAGGTATAAGGTCCTGGGTGGGAATTAGCCCCTACTGCTCTCCAAGAAAAATCAAGAAAAAAGACAGAAGAGGAGAAACATAATTAGGGATAAAAAATAGTAATAAGCAGCCATGCTCCGGGTCCCATCCCTTTCCAAATTTGAATCGGGATGAAAACACTCCCTCATCAACTGAATCTGAATCAGGATGAAAAGACTCCCTCCTCGCCAACTGAATCATCTTCACTGTTTGCCTTCTAAGGGTCAATCATTTCAAGGCATTATCAAGTGGGATAGTCCACCAATTGACATGTATTAAATATTTTTCTCATTACTCAGCTACCATTTAAGTTAAAACCAGCATTGCCCTTTGTGGCCATCAAATCAACACTAAAAAGCTCAGCTGGCCCATGTCAACAGACATTCAATGCTCCCAGTGTCATTTCCTATGCCCTTGCTGCTATCACCTATGCTACTTTGAATAGTGCGAATTGTGCAATGCAAACTAATCAATCTCCATGCTATAGCGCTAATTTTAACAATTTTAGGCATGTTTTTTCAAGTGGGCCAGTCCACTACTAAACATATGAAGTATTTCTTTTTTCAAAGCAACATTGCAAATATCAGCTAACCAAGATATTTTTACAATTGTAAGAAACCATCTTATCAAAGCACCCACATGCACAGACACAAGAACATGGATGGCGTGCATGCACACAAGCACCAAAAAAAAAAGAGCAAAAAAATCATGTTTTGTGCCTATCTGATCTTTTAGTAGCTCTTGTTACACAATGTCATGCCAAAACCAGAACAGACAATAACCGTACATATACACACCTTTTCTTCTTGAGTCAAATTTTGATTGCTAAAAAATTCAGGGTACTCTTTTAAAGTCAAAGCAGCTACATGGACAAAATTTCAGATCGTTAAAAATGATAATATGTCACCTTTACTAGTAAATTTAACTACATCATTATCCAAATGGGACAATAATTGTTGTCTGTGTAAATTCACTATGGAGTTCTCAAAAGTGTTCTCCTTTGGATTTAAGAAGCCCAGCACTACAGTAGTGCTGTTATTGTCATCATCAATATATTAATAATCATATTCGACCGATCATAGCATTTTTAGTGCTTTAACTTTTAATAAATATATTTTGAATACTGTTAGATTTAAGGAACAGCACAGTTGAGAGAAGATTGAATGCTCCTAGATTCAAACAACTACTACAATCTTAAAGGTAGTCAAGTGCAGAAGAGATCCTAAGTTGCAACATCACGTATTCCCAAGGTAATACCCAAACAAACAATGCCATTTTTCTTGATTTTGACCGGGCGAAAACATAACATTTATCATACCATATATTAAGGGCCTGTTTGGTATCATTTTTTTTCCTGCTTCTTTTTTTTTTTTGAAAGTAGAAATACTGAATCCGATGCCAAAAAAAAAAAAAAAAGTTTGGTTGCAATGTTTCTAACTTTTTTTATAAAAGTAACTTCCAGTTTTTTTTAAACGTGACTTTTTAGTCTAGGAAGAAGTCCCTGTGCATCCCAACTCCTCTTGACTCCTATCTCCTTCCCTAAGTCTGCCTTCCCTTCCTCCAATCACACACCATCTCCAACAACAACCTCTCCAGACTCCTCCATGCCGGCCAGTCCATTCTTCCCCACCTCCACTCCCTCGACCTCAGCCACAACGCCTTCTCCAGCCACTTACCAAAAAAACTCAGTATCATTCCCTCCTTCCACCCCCTCAACCTCTCTTCTAACTCCCTCTCTAGCCCCATCCCTAGCACCCTCTTTTCTGCCACCACCTTCTCCCCCCTCCACTACCTCTCCCTTGGTGAGGCATGCCTCCAAGGCCCCATCCCCTCGATACTCTCGCACTATTCAATCTGGAAAAAAAACGAAAACAAAATTCCTATTTCTTTTAAAAAGAAAAGTGGCAGTAATGACAAATGCAGCCTAATCTTTTAGCTTAATCGGAAAGAATGGGATGGTATAAGACACAACAACAAATTAAATATTCGGAAGATGTAGATTGTGTCAGTTGGCAAAAAAACACGAAGATGCTTAGAATGACAATACCACATTAATAAAAGTAGGATAATGGAACCAAAACATACTTCATGCTCCATAAACAATAACTAGAAACCTACAAAAAAAATAGAAATTGCATTTGAATGAACATACCATCTTCATCATCAGAATTCATCTCTTCTTCTGAGTGGAACCGTTTAAGAATATCTAGCATTTTCCTTTTAGTCTCATCTTCGGGCTGTATTTGCTGCAGCTCCTCCATGACATTTTCACGCATGAATGATTCTGTACACCGAAGGCTATGCCCCTGCCATACAGAAACAGAACAAGTTGCACTAATATATAGTCTAGAATTATGTAATATAGTTAACACAAAATATACCTAGAGTCGAATGCCATTATGAATATCAAACATTGTATTTTGCCCCCTTCAAAAATCTTCCTAAGTCTAGGGAAATCTAAGAGCATTATTCCTTAGTTGCATAGGCTCAGAAAATCAAGTACAAAATTATAGGTTTCCTAAAGGCTTGAGGTCACTCAAACACCAATACCTTGCACAACAATAGATGCATACATGCATATGTATGTATGTATTATTTATGTATGTACATCTGTATGTACGTAGTGTGCGTGCGCGTGAGAGAGAGAGAGAGAGAGAGAGAGAGAGAGAGAGAGAGAGAGAGATCTTTACATTTGGAAATTTAAATGAAACATGCATTACAAATAAGTATTACATGCTCAAGATGTTTAATGTGGACAACAATTTAAAATGCCCCTATTACATCAAAGTAGGAAAGGACATATTTAGCTCCCCAGAAAACATAGTAATGAAGGAAACATAAACAAAATCACAATATGATCAACAAGCCACATCATCTCACCTTGTAGCACTGAAGTGAGCAATAACGTGAGTTGCATCGAGGGCAAGTATACTGCGCAAACTGTTTCTGGCATCTGTATATAGAACAGGGGATACAACCTCAAAGTCAACTCGCATGTCCAAGCATCCAAAATCAGCCAATTTCGTCATAAATCTCCATCTTGCTATGTTAAGAAAACCATTCAGACTTGAAATAAATCAGGTAATTCATGATAGCTAATAAACTACAAACATTCAAGAATGCCCCAAAAAAAAAAAAAAAAAAAAAAAAAAATTCTCCAGACATCTGCTTATTTCCTTCTACGATATTGAGAGGAAAAGAAACCTATTTGGAGCAAGAAACATAAAAAAAACTGTTGAAATTTGAAGAAATTCGATAACATCTATCCAATTAATGATCTCAAGAGCCCTTATTGATGAGAGTGAAAATGTGATTGAGATCAAGCAAAAAGGAGAGCTCACACTAGGCAAACTATCCTGGAATCGGAGAAGGATGATGATGTAGACGGAGTAGCTTCAGATATCGACACGTCCTCCATCTTTTGATTGCCGCCGCTACAACGACTTCGCTTTGTGACGCTGCCACTCAATAACGTTGGGGTTGGTCTCCAGGGCTTCGGTGCTACTGGAACTCTGGTCTGGCTTCTGGAAGTGACGGAGTTTATTCGCTTCAGTATTTGAACAATATTGATTCGATACTTAAATATATGTATCCAATACGAAATGATAAGCATATATGTTTTTAGCTATCCAAATTAAAAGCAGCGTTGATCCTTGGTCACCTCTTTACGAGGCGAACGGGTCATCTTCGATGACATTCTTGTTTTTTTAATTAACTATAAAGCTTAATTTAGAGAAGAATTTAGAAAACAACTTAACCAGTACAAGAAAAGAAGCCATATCCTAACTCAACAAAACCTAATCTCTCAAATTCTTTCCATAAGCAAAGAATTAAAGAAGCCTCGAGTGTTCACTTCTTAACCATAGAATAAAACAGAAACCCAAACTAAACCAAATCCAAAATGCTGCAAAACCAAAAGGTCCGAAATTTTCCCAAAAAAAAAAAAAACCTATTCCAGCTGCAAAATTTCATCATTTGTGGACATAATCGTGCGGCAAAAGAAGCAGCGAAAACCCTGGAAGAGGAGAACCGGGCGGAATCGCGTTACCTTTTAGCTGAAGCTAAAGCGATAAGCCAAGCCCTACAATGGAGGAGGAAAGAGGGAGGATAACGAGGGCGAAGAGAAGAAGGTCGCCTTTATATTGTGATGGTTCTCGGTGAGAGGATGCGGGAGCCGCTTGGACGACGATGTGAAGGGTGAACATGGGCCAAGTAAAGGCAGGATCCGACCCAAACCTGACTTGACCCACATCCAAAATCAAATCCCATTGGTTGGACATGGGTCTGATTATCAGGACCCAACATCTAATCCGGTTTGGACACGAATCTCATGAAATTGGACTCAGAAATTTGATCACACTTGACGGACCGGTTCAGAGACCCGGTTTCGACAGATTTTTTTTATTATATATATATGAGCCTGCTTGGAGAGGAAAGAAATGGCTCGGCAAAAAATCCAGCTACCTCCAAGGCTCCAATTCGCCCGCGCCCTCTCATCCTCCTCCCCGTCCCCAGCCACCGCCCTCCCCCTCTTCCGCCTCCTCCCCTCTCCAACTGCCCCTCCTGGCTCCTCCCCTCCCTCCGCCTCCTCGTCGCCTTCGCCGGCCGCCGCGAGGCCACCCTCGGCGCCCGTGCCCTACACCTCCTCGTCGCGGCTTCTGGCACAAAAGCCGCCCATATGCTTAAGAAAAAACCCCAATGATGAAATGAATAAAGAAGGAAGCGAATTGGAAAAAAAAAAACAGAATGATCCCATCGTTATCTTGATTTTCCCGGTGTTTTGCCCCAGTTTTACCACTGTTTTTGTCCTCGGGAGCCTCCATGGGGTGGGCGGCTTGGAGCGGCCGACCACACGATGGCTAAGGTTTTGTGTTTTGCCCCCGACTTTTTTTTTTATATATAAAAAAATTATTTGTGTTTAGATTTACATATAACAATTTAAATTTAAATAATAAAATATATTATCAATCAATTAAAAAATGGTTGTGCATTGTGATTTACCGATTGAGGTAATCGTTAGCCTATTCAAAAAATTTAAAATTCAAATCCTGATATTTTTTAATATATTTTTTTAATAATATTTTTAATTATTTTTTTAAAATTATTTTATAATTAGAATAATTAATATAATATATGGATAATAATAAATTTATTATTTTTATATAAAAAAAAAAAAAAAAGAATTGAAAGAAGAAAGAAAGAGAAAATTACAAACTATTATCCAAATATGTGATAGATTAATTACGTATAATATTTTTTAAAAAAATTATCTATAATTTTATAGTATTAAAATCTATATTTGACAATGAATTTTACGGTAAGATTATGAATTCTAAATATCCAAATAGATTCTAAAAGAGGTTCAAAAATCACGGTTCCTTAGATAAATGGAAAGCAAATTTTCTGTTACCCAACTTTAAAGAATATCTAAATGAGGAGCTGTTTACTTTCACTATTCTCTTGTGGCCATATCTTAAATGGAGGCAAATCATCTTGCTAATCATTTGGCAAATATGGTAAGTGCCAACTAGATTAATGCATATTGAATTAAAAATTATTTGCTATTGTTGGCACACCTAGTGATCCTATAGCTTTTTTTAAAGTAGTGCTTAATCACTCTCTATACTTGTAGAGAGAGATTAACTTGTTTTGGACTTGTGCTTCTTTAATATCTTGAAATTTTGAAATAAATAAATTAACTATAAAATTATCCTATAAATTTTTGGAACTTATTGGGATATGACAAGTTTGCTCTGTTTAGTCTGCCTTTGCACACCTACCGAAGATTCAAATATGATCAATGTCTAATAGGCACAAATATGATCAATGCTCAATGGGCACAAATATGATCAATGTCCAATGGACACAAGTATGATCAATGCCCAATAGGCACAAGTATGGTCAATGTTCAGGAGGCATAAAGCTGATCAACGCTCAACAAGTATAAAATTGACTAACTTTCAGGTAATTGGCTAACTTTTATGAAATGTAAATCTTATCAATATTCTAATAATGCAGAGATTGTTCAACTTCTGGAGAGGAGCTGACCAACTATAGATGAAAAGCTGACCAACTATAGATGAAGGTCTGATCAACTATAGATGAAGAGCTGACCAACTATAGATGAAGGGCTGATCAACTATAGATGAAGAGCTGACCAACTAGAGATGAAGGTTTGATCAACTATGGATGACTTTTGCTGCACGTGCTCATGGTCCTGGATTAACCGTTTAACAGCTAGATGCCAGCTGTAAGCGGTTAAGTCCGTAGCCTATATATACCTTCGAGTGCAATGGTGAAAGGACTTCAGCTGCTTTATTTTCCGCGTCATTCTTGACCTAGTTTTCCTTCAGATCATATCTGTTCCAGTCCAGACGCCATTAACAAGCTTGAGAGCAACAGATCCTCAAAGAAGACGGTGGAGAGCTAGATCAAATCGGCTCAATCCACTTTTTTTTTTATCCAGGCTTGCTGTAGTTTATTGACGCAACAGATTGGCGCGCCAGGTAGGGAAAACTCAGTGAAGGAGTTTCAAACAATCTGGAAGGAAACATGGTGAAAGGTAGGAAGAAGAATCTACCAGCAGAAGATGTTTCTCGCTCTTCAAAAGGGGATGGTCCTATTCTTGGCAGCAAGAGGAATGATCTTGTTCTTGAGGAAAAAGGGAATAATCCTGTTCTTGGTGAGAGGGTGGAAGCTCTTCCTGTGAGATGTTTTGATCAAGAAAAGTTGGATGCTCTGTTCGACAAAGTAGAGGTGCTTACTGCGGTGATGCAGGATTTTCAAGAAATTGCTGCAAGGGAATCCATGTGACTTGCTGCCTCAAGAACTAGCTGGCAACCTTCCCTTCAAGTAAATAAACATCTCAGTCCAAGAAGGCATTCATTTTATCAATGTTCTTCAGGTCAACAGTCCCCGTTGAAGCATCATCACAATCCACCATCATACCAAGAGACGGAATAAAGGGAAGCATCCACGATCCCATTCGATGTCATCTGGAGAATCAACCCCTGACAGTACTCAAGTTCAGCACCTTACAAGAGCAAGTGATTTTGATTAAAAATTCAAAAAGCTGGAGTTGCAGATCGCCAAGGTTCTTGAACAGAGGAAAGCAGAGGACACAACACTGAGCTGCAGTATCTTACCTCCTTTTTCCAAGAAGGTTATGGAAGAAAGAATCCCACATCACTTCAAAGTTCCACAAATCGAGCTGTACGATGGGTCGTCTGACCCTTTGGATCATTTGGATAGCTTTAAAGCCCATATGTTGAACCAAGGGGCATCGAACGCACTGCATTGTCTTGCTTTCCTTGCAACCTTGAAGAAGCCAGCAAGAATATGGTACTCAAGTCTGCAGCCAGACATTATCATTCATTCAGTCAGCTAGAAAAGTTGTTCGTCTCCCACTTCAGAACAAGCAGGAAAATGTCTAGAAATTCTGATAGCTTATTCTTTATCCAGCAGTCAAACGGAGAATCTTTGAGAGATTGATCAAGAGGTTCAATTCTGCCATGTTGGAGATACCGGATCTCACGAATATGTAGCATGTCTGCTATGAAAAAAGGATTGCAAGCTTCCAGATTCACATTTCTTTAGATAAGAAATTCCAGACCAACTATTCCGAATTACTGGCCCGTGCTCAAAAATACGCTCAGACTGAAGAACAACCTTGAGCCGGCGACAGGTGGAGAAAAAATCGGTGCCAAGTAGGAAAAATGCCAAGGAAGAAGAATTCCGGTTCTCTGAATCTGATCGATTCAACAGCAACATCAGAGCCGAGGGAGTTGGTCGGGCAGAAGCTACGTCAATCGGTTTGACGCTTATACCCCCCTAACTCTTCTAAGAGAACAGATCCTAATGGAAATTGAGAAAGAAAATTTTTTTTAAAGGCCAAGGCCAATGAGGGGCCCACCAGCTATGCGAAATAAGGCCAAATATTATCGGTATCATCGCGATCATGGGCATACAACGGAAGAATATATCCAGTTAAGAGATGAGATTGAAGATTTGATCAAGCGAGGTTACCTGGGCAGGTATGTCCGGAATCCAAATCAGAACCGACCAGTTGAAGCGGTGGTGCCAAGGCCTGCAGTTCCAAGGATGATTACTAATGGGACGAAGCTCCCAAACTAACAGTCGACTGATGGATCGGTCAGGATGATTTGTCATGCATGTTTTGAAGATGATCAGAGTCCCAAAAGGCTTCGAGGAAGTGTCGTTTTCTCTGACGAAGACTTACAAGGCATTCAAACGCCACACAATGACCCTATAGTGATTTCTGCGATAATCGCAAACTTTGATGTACATAGAATTTTAGTTGATAATGGAAGTTCTGCCAAAATTTTGCTTTATGATACATTTGTCAAGATGAATTTGCCGATTAATAAGCTACGAAGGATTCATGTGCCATTAACTGGGTTTGGTGAAAATTATGTAGGAGTAGAAGGAGATATCACACTTCCCATGACCCTCCAAACAGCTCCAAAGCAGAGGACCTTTCCTCTTACCTTTATAGTTATTTGAATCCCTTTTGCTTATAATGCTATTTTGGGAAGACCTATCCTGAATAAATTCCAAGCCGTTGTATCGACCTATCATCTTTTGATGAAATTTCCAACTCAAAATGGGATTGGAGAAGTAAGGAAAAACCAACAGATGGCTCGTCAATGTTTACAATCCAAAATCAACAGTCAGCCAGCAAATCTACTGCCGAACAAATGGATCCACGTGATCCGACTGACGGGGCCAGCATATCAATAGAAAAGACTATTCATATTCTTTTAATAAAGGATGATCCTACTAAAACAGTTCAGATTGGAAGCTTACTTGCTGAAGACCAAAAGAAGAAGTTAGTTGATTTCTTGCAAAAAAAATACTGATATATTTGCCATGGACAACTGTCGATATGATGGGAGTTCCAACTGAAGTGATTATGCATGAGCTTAAGGTTGATCCGCTCAGATGGCCTGTTCGACAAAAGAAGCGCAATTTTGTCCCAGAAAGATAAAAAGTTATCAATGAAGAAGTGACCAAATTTCTTGATGCTGGATTTATCAGAGAGGTTCACTATCCTAACTGGCTTGCCAATGTAGCAATGGTCAGGAAGGCTAATCGAAAATGGAGGATATGCATAGATTATACTGATCTTAACAAGGCATGTCCTAAAGATAGTTTTCCTTTGCCTAAAATTGATCAACTGGTCGATGCAACGGCTAGACACAAATTTCTAAGTTTTATGGATGCTTTCTCTGGATATAACCAGATACGAATGCGTCCAGATGTAATAGAAAAAGACATCTTTCATTACTGATCCGGGGATATATTGTTATAAAGTAAGTAATGGCCATTTTCTCAAACATGCTGAAGCTACTTATTAGAGGTTAGTAAACAAAATCTTCGAGAGTCAAACTGGAAAAAACTATGGAAGTGTATGTAGACGACATGATCGTTAAGAGCAATCAGTCTGATGATTACATTAAAGATTTGCAAATAGCCTTTGATATTTGCGACAGAATCATATGAAATTGAATTCGACCAAGTGTGTCTTTGGTGTAACTTCTGGAAAGTTCTTGGGCTTTATGGTTACGAAGCATGGAATTGAAGCCAATCAGAAAAAATCCGAGCTATCTTGGGTATGAGGCATCCAATTAATAAAAAAAAGATCCAATAGTTGACTGGACGAATTGCTTCGTTAAGCCGATTCATTTCTCGCTCGGCTGAGAGATGTTACTTTTTTCAAAGCCCTACGACAAACCAAGAAGTTCAATTAGATGGAAGACTGTCAATCGACTTTTGAAGAGCTTAAGAAGTATTTGACAAATCCGATCATATTGTCTAAACCTCAAGAAGGAGAAGACTTATATCTTTATTTGGCTGCTTCTGATGAGGCGATCAGTTCTGTATTGATGAGAAAGGAGTTCGATGGATTGCACAAACCCATCTATTATATCAGTAAAGTCCTTCATGATGCAGAGATAAGATATCCAAAGCTTCAGAAGATTGTTTATACTTTGATAATATCGGCTAAGCGCCTCGGGCCATATTTTCAGTCCCATCGCATTATTGTACTAACCGACCAACCTCTGAGGACTGTTTTACAATGCCCTAATACTTCCGGTCGGATAGCGAAATGGGCAATTAAATTGAGTGAATGTGATATTATTTATCAGCCATGATCAGCAATGAAAGCTCAAGTGCTGGCTGATTTTATAGCCGAATGTACCTGGAATGACAATGAAAAGTAATCTTAATCGTCTGAAGAAATAAGGGTGACTGATGCATTTTGGGTATTACATATGGATGGAGCTTCAAATTCTTCTGGTTGTGGAGCATGATTGATCTTATCCAACCCAGGTGGAGATGTTATGGAGTATGCACTCAGGTTTCTTTCAAAGTTTCTAATAATCAAGTTGAATATGAAGCTCTCCTAGTGGTATGAGAATTGCTAAGGAGTTAAATGTCCGACGACTAAAGGTACTGTCTGACTCTCAACTAGTTATTAACCAAGTAAAAGGGGATTTTGAAGTTCGTGATGCCACATTAGCTTTATACTTGAAGAAGGTTCAAGAGCTTAGAACTTCATTTGATTTTTGGGATATCAGTCATGTTCCAAGGGCTGAAAACTCTCGAGCCGATTCATTGTCTAGATTGGCTACTTTTATATTGACCAAATGGGTCGGACTTTTGTAGAACATTTGGAAACTCCCAGTATTTCTGTAACAAAAAAGAAAAAGATTTTCAAATTAAGCCGGAAATGGATTGGATGAGCCCGATAATCAAATATCTGACTGAAGAAGTATTGCCTGAAAATAATATAGAAGCTAAACAAATTCGGAGGTTTGCTGCTCAGTATGTCATTCTAGATGGATTGTTATATAAAAAATTATTTTTCCAGCCATTATTGAAGTGTCTGTCTTCTTCGGACGTCGATTATGCTCTTAGAGAAGTGCATGAAGGAATATGCGGTGATCATCTGGGAGAAAAGTCTTTAGCTTATAAAATTATAAAGCAGGGATATTACTGGCCGACTATGCAGAAGGATGTTGCAAATTTTGTGAGAAAATGCGATTCCTGTCAAAGGTATGCAAATATTCAGATGCATCCTGCTAGTCAGCTAACACAATTAATAGCTCCTTGGCCCTTTGCTCAATGGGGAATGGATATTCTTGGTCCATTTCCTTCAGCCTCTAGGCAGCAGAAATTTTTTATCGTTGCCATCGACTATTTACAAAATAGATATAAGCTGAACCTCTAGCTTTGATTACTGAAGCAAAAGTTGAAATGTTTGTCAGAAATTCTATTATATATCAGTTTGGAATTCCTCATGCTATTATTACAGACAATGGGAGGTAGTTTGATAATCAGAAGTTTAAGAATTTTTATACTCAATATGGCATCCTTCATAAATTGACATCTATCGGACATCCTCAGGCTAATGGAGAAGCTGAGGTAACTAATCGAACAATCCATCACGGATTGAAAACCCGATTAAATGAAACTAAAGGATCTTGGACTGATAAACTTAACTCTGTTCTATGGACCTACCGAACAACTTCCCGATCTACCACGGATGAATCTCCGTTTAATCTTGCTTATGGGAGTGAAGCGATGCTACCTATAGAGATTGTCCTCCATTCCAGAAGAATTGATTGCTTTGAGGAGTATAATAATAATGATCTAAGGAGAACTGATCTTGATCTGCTTGAAAATTTCAGGTTGCAGGCATAATTGAAAATGCCAGCTTACCGATAAAAGGTGGCGCGATATTATAACTCAAGAATAAAAGCTCGAATCTTTCGGATTGGAGATCTTGTTTTGCGTCGAACAGCTGTATCCAGACCAACTGAACAAGGCAAACTTGTCCCAAATTGGGAAGGCCCTTATCGTATCATTGAAGTTGTACGATCAGGGACCTATCGACTTGAAAGTCTAGATGGTTATCTGTTGGCAAGGTCATGGAATGTAGAAAACCTAAGCAAATACCATCAATAAAGACATCTTCTTTTTCTCCTATTATATAAAGGAAATACCTGGTATTGAAATATTCTCTAAAAAATAGAGAAAAGAAAGATCGGCCTGATAAGCTGACCATAATCCAATAAATAGAGTTAGTCTGACCCACTAACTCCTCAGTAATAAATGATTAGAATAAATGATCCAAAGGTCGGCCTGATAAGCTGACCATAATTCGACAAATAGAGTTAGTCTGATCCACTAATTCATCGTTAGCAAATGATCAGATTAACTGATCCAAAAGTTGGCCTGATAAGCTTGCCACAATTCAACAAATCGAGTTAGCCTGACCCACTAACTTATCAGTATTTAATTATCAGAATAACTAATCAAAAGGTCGTATTGATAAGGTGATCACAATCTGACAAATGGGTTGATCCGACCACTAGCTCATATAACTCAATGATCAAGATAATTTGCTGATCAATTGAAAAGTTAATCATATGACAAGTGAGGATGGATAGTTTGATTTATTATTGGCATTATCTTAAATATCTAAAAAGTATGATCCGGTATAGTGATGGAGAATAAAAGATTCAATGATATTCTGGTTACAAAAAAAAAAAAAACAGCAGTAAAATTACCACCAGTTCTCTATTACATATATTATTCAGTTCCTTCCGATGTTTTTGGATCGTTGGCTGGCTTTCCCTCTTCTGTCTTTGCTGAGGGATTCGTGGAAATGAAGGAAAGATCAAGGTCATGGTATAATTTCTTGACTTCATTAATACAGTCTTCGAAACCGAGCTTGTAGCCTTTTTCCCAACTCGATTTATTCCATTTTCAAATGCTTTAGATTTTTTAAATTCTTCGATTATAAAGGGCTCTGTTGGATCAGCAAGGCATTCTCTTGTTCGGTGTGCTTCAGTTTTTCTTCAAGAAGTGATATTCTCTTCTTCATTAGGAGATTTTGACTTAATATTTCTTCATATGCCTGAGTTTTTTTCTCTATGGCTTCATCTGCCTGTTGAAATATTTTCCTTCTTCTGGCTCCATCCTCCACAAGTGATGGGCATACTCTTCAGTATGTTTTAGTTGTTTTTGCAGAGACAAAACCTTCGCAATCAATAGGAGAACTCTTGATTCGAAGACTTTCCAATCAGTGACAGCTTTGTCTTTTTCTTCCTTAGCTACGGCTAGTGCTTTTGAAGATCTCCCTGCAAGTTAGTTGCTTGATCCCAGCTTTCTTCGATCATGGAAATATCATTAATAAACTGGACAAAAATTTGGAACAATTATTAGAATACAGTTAAGTTGTTTTGGAAAGAGAAGGAGTATTATAACCTTTATGATTTCTGGATAGATAGAAGATATAATTTTTTTCACTCCATGCTTAATTGTTGTCTCCCAATCTTTCAAAGAATGGTAGACTGTAGTATGGTTTTCGCCAACTTTGGATTATTGATGCTTATATCGAAAATTAGTACTTGAACGGCTTTGCCGCCATCATTCAGATCAACTGGTCCTCCAGAGGAGCTTTTCCTTTATCCATTGAAGTATACTTGGGGGTGGGTCATGATCTGTTCCTTTTTAGAAGTGGGATGGAAGGCTTTCGTTCTTCTTCCTCAGGTGAAGAAGCGATATATTCAGGTATTTCTGGCTTATCGGAGGTATTTATTGATAAGCACCTTCTTCTTTTGCATGACCTTTCCTCTCTAAACCGTACTGGACCGATCTTTTTCTTCGGCATTTATTGAGGTTTATTGTTACTTGGCTCCATCTCTTGGTTACGATAAAGGTCTCTTCTTAAGGAGTATTCCTTGGAACAAGGAGTTTTAAAAGAAAAATACTTAGGACAAAAATTGGTTCAAAACCCTGGGCCCGGGACCTCTTATATAGAGGTTGCCAATGGCTATGATTTGCTGTCCAAATTCTGAGATATCAGGAGATCTGGACACGTTTAAGGTCTTGATTTGCTGGGAATCCATGCGCCACTTCTGATTCTCCGAAAGTCGATTATAAAAAATATATATAAAGGTATGTGATTTGAATTTGAATTCGAATATTGTACGCCTCATAAGTCTGACAATGCGATTATACGATCTGCAGGTTAACTGCTTTTCTGACAGGAAGTTAATATTTGGCAAAGTTGGTATGATGGTTTATTAGACTTTGCCCGGAAAAATCTTTACAAATCATATTTTTTAAGAAAAAGGGATAGGATGTTCAGTAAGTTAGATTAAAGCATTATATCATTCATGAGTAAGTAAAAGTTTGGACAGCTTAGAAATTATTTCTCTAATATTTAGGAAAGTACTAACTACTTTCTTAGAAGAAGTCAGAAATCATGTGATGTGGCAAGATCGCTGACATGGAGTAGCTGTCAGACACCACGTCAAAGATACCCGCCGCGCCAGGCGCTGCGTCCGATTTCCTGCTCGGACTCCTTCGCCGAGCTGAGCTCCCCGGGACAACAAGACCGCCAGTCGAAGCCGAGCTCTGTCCTCCTCCAGGTCGGACTCACGAGCTTGGGATGCCTAGGCCGGAGCCGAGCGGCGCCCTCCAGATCGAGCCCCTCTTCGAGGTTGAGCCATCTGGTCCGGGCCCGTGCTCTGCCCTCCAGAGCAAGCCCCTCGGAGATCGAGCCCCGTGGTCGGAGTCGAGCTCAGCCCTCCTCCGCCACGTGGAGCCTCTCCGAGGTCGAGCCCTCTGGACCGGGCCCGCGCTCCGCCCTCCAGAACGAGACCCTCGGAGATCGAGCCCTATGGTCGGAGTCGAGCTCAGCCCTCCTCCGCCACGTGGAGCCTCTCCGAGGTCAAGCCCTCTGGACCGGGCCCACGCTCTGCCCTCCAGAGCGAGCCCCTCGGGGATCAAGCCCCATGGTTGGAGTCGAGCTCAGCCCTCCTCCGCTACGTGGAGCCTCTTTGAGGTCGAGCCCTCTGGACCGGGCCCGCGCTCTGCCCTCCTCTGCCAAGGCAACCCCGTGAGCGCGGGATGCTTAGGTCAGAGTCGAGCCCTACCTTTCCAGCTCAGCCCTCAGCTCAAGTGTAAGCACCGGCGAACCGCCCGAGGATTGCACTAAGACATCCGCCAGGCCGCAATAACCACCTGCGACCACCGATTATACCAGAAAGGGGAGAGGCCCACTGATCAAGATGCCACGCTCCTCACCAACTACCTGAACCACCCGAAAGAGGAAGTAAACCAGGAGATTCGAATCCCGGGGGCGGCGGCCCCTCGATCGAGGTACTGCCATGTTTCCCGGAATGAGGCGACCAGAAGGAATGTCAGGATATGATAGCTTCCCTTATCACAAATGGGGAAAGGCACCTCGAGACACTGTCGCACGTGCCTGACAGCCCGGCGGAGATCCCAAGACAGGCGTCCAACGGTAACCTAGACTACAAAGCCCGAAGGAAGCAAGGCAAATGAGGTAATGCAAGGCAATGCAATGCAATACCATTCAAACACAAGTGCAAGCTCAACCAGGGAGCACAGCACCACAAGCAAATCCAAGCAAGGGCGGGCGGAAAGGCCACGCAGAGAATCCCTCTAGCTCGGCCACTCTTTCCCCGACACACTTGCATCCCAATCTCACACCATTCACTCCTCCTAGCATGGAGTCCATCAAGAGGGGCTCGACCAGGAGGATCTGTTCTCCTGGATCGTCACTGACTTGACCGTCGGAGTGCCCCCATCAGAAATCCCGGCCCGGATCACTAACCCCTGTTTTGCAGATCCAGGACCACCGGACGGCCTGAAATGAAAGGAATGCACTCCGGTGCCAACAACAGCTACGGGCCACGATGATCTTGGCGGCAACACATGTTTTTCGATCGAGTTGTTCCGTTAAAAATTATTGTTTAATAAGCTTGTTCGGAATTAGTTCATTTAATTTTTCTGAATAATAGTTAATGCTTAAAATTCGGTGGATGTTTTTGTAGGATTTTTTTGTTTAATCCGATAATTTTATACTTAGAAAATTTTTTCGTTGATGAAAAACGAATTTTTGTAATCCGATGAACATCATTAAAAAGAAATATTTTTCATTTCGTACGATAAAATTTTTACATCATTAATCGGTTATATTTTTCCAACCAAACTTTTTTCTATTTCGATTTGGTTTACAAAAGGAACCATTGAAGTTTCTTCTAGAATTGGAAGACCTGGTGCCGATCCTTCAATTTGGTCTTCGACTGATCTTTCGGCTTAATCTACTTTTCTTTGATCCAAACATGTTGTAGTTTATTTGGACACAACAAAACTCATAAAAAAAAATGAAAAAGCAAAACAGCATATATCCTTTGTTTCGCTCCTTATTCAAATAAATAAAGAGTAAGGCTAGATATGGTTGGATTTCTTTTTTTTTTTTGAGATTATAGCTATTTCATCCTTTTCCTTAGTTTCGAAGTGTCTGACCGCCCGTCTATATTTTTTTTTAAAAAAATCTTGTCCCATTATATATATATATATATATATATATATAAAAGGCACGAAATAAATCTTTTTCATGCTAACAAATCAAAAAAACATAAGCAAGGAATAATTTGGAATAGTTTGATTTATAAAAAATTTTAAATAATAGTAATCGTATTCTACAATTTTTAATACCACCCACATGCTGACATGTCACAACGATCTCTACAATTTTCCAATTAATACCACTAGTAGCAGCATGTCATGGCGCATGAACAAGTTCGTAGGATCCGCAAAATTCACGTGTAAACCGCGGGACGAAACACCAACCTTTTACATTTAAAAAAAACACCGGTACCCCTACGGGGCTAGTTAAGATTTGGCTTTTTCTTTATCTGTTCATGAATTCGAGAAATGATTTCATAAATAACTCGATTAACATGACCGAAAGATAGATCAGCTATAACTTCGATATCTTCAGGTATATGTGATTAGAAGATGGAACAGCTAAGCTATAACTCGATATTGTAGAAAGGCTAGGATAACGTAGTCATCCATTTTGGATAAACCTCGAAGAAGGAGAAGGTACGTGGAAAAGCATCGAATAATAAAGATCTAGCAGACCGGAAACCAAAATGAGATGCTACACCAGAATAAAATCCTTCTATTTTTTTTTTATAAAAAAAAATACATAATAATCCTTTTTGCCGCATGACTTGCTGGAAATGCATAGGATATTCTTTGCACCTAGATTAGGCCTTGCAGCGTTTTTATTCTGATTTGTAATTCTTTTTCATGCTTCTGCACATAATTATTTTTGACCGTACTTTTTCTATCAATGAGTCCCGCACACGCCAACAGATTCAAGAAACGAATTTTTACGGTGAAGGCAGTAGCCAGCTAAATAGGGCTTTACTTCAAGTTCATTCCGAGTTTAAGAATAAAAGCATGATTGATTCGATTAAATTAAAAATTTTTTAAAAATCAGGATGAAACTGGTTCAACGAGGGACTAAAAATTTTTTAGCTAGCGTTTTGATGATACCGAATTGATATATATATTTTCGAATAGAAAGAAACCGCATAAATCCAGTACTTCATATCAAATATTTTTAATAAAATAAGATCCTCCAATAGTAGCTATATTAAATTTACCACCTATCCCTTTTCTATGTAAAAAATTAAAATAATATTTTTATTAAAATTTATAAAATTAGTATCATTCTAAATACATTTACAAATTTGAAATTTACTGGACATGTGAAAAGGAGAGTGGTGGTAGAAATTATGCGAAGAAATCTGAGGTATAGTTTGCGTTTTCAATTAAAAATTTAATAAAATTTAATTTTTTAAAAAAAAAAAATATACATGATATTATAATAAAATATATAATATATTTTATATTATAATAAATATTTTATATTCTAAAATATAATAAAATATTATAATATATTAAATTATATATATATATTATAATATATATATTTGTTGATAGTTTTTACCGGTTGCAGTGGTAGTTGTTGCTGATCTTACCGCGATGGCCTGTAGCTTACGGACTGGCACCGCTTCTTGGACTCTCTTAATTCGAGATCTCCAAACCTTCGGTCCTACAAAACAAGGTCATAGATCCGGGCCGGGGATCCCGGCGAGGGCACTCCGACGGTCAAGTTAGAGAGCGGCAAGATGGAACATGTCCACTAAAGCGGGTTTTCCGTGGATTCCCGTACTTAGAGGAAGTTGTTGATGAAAGAAGTACGAGAAAGAGAGGGGTTGAAGCCCAGCCTCCTACGCTGGGTCTACCGAGCTTACGCTTGAGGACTTCCGGGGGTTCCCGGATCGTTTTCTCGGTATCCTTCCCTCCTTTTGGCTTACCTTTCCGTCTGCTTTTACCCTTCCTTTTATACCACCGAACCATCTTTAGCCTCTGTCTCCTCCCCGGAGGCTCCCGGAGAACTCTGGATCCTTTTCCCTCTTCCCCTTCGAGTCTGGGAGTTAAGTGGCCGGCACGCCTCGTCCACCGTGTTGTCACGAAAGGGAGAATCTGGCGAGACCTCGAGCCAAGCACGGGAGCCCTCCTTTCGGGGCGTTGACGGTGGGTTTCCAATGTTCAGGCCCCTGCCCGCAAGGATTTTATTCCTCGATCGTGGGGCCCTGCCTAACTGATGTAAACGAGGTTTCGCGCACCGTTGCAGGCCGTACTGGCGCCCTGTATGGGATGCAGCGCACGCCAATTCTAGTGGCGACCTCGTGACCCTTGACCTCGGCAGAGGTGGACCCATCTTAGGGTGCTACCTGGCGAGGGAGCAGGGGGCCTCCAGTTTCGGCTGAGGTGGACCCCTCATGGGTGGACACCTGGCGAAGTGGCAGAGGAAGGCCCGACTTCGGTCGAGGTGGACCCGTCTTGGGGTGCCACCTGGAGAAGGAGCAGGGGGCCGCCAGCTTGGGCCGAGGTGGACCCCTCCTAGGTGCCACCTGCGAAGGAGCATGGGGCCGCCAGCTTCGGCCGAGGTGGACCCCTCCTGGGTGGACACTTGGTGAAGTGGCAGAGGAAGGCCCGACTTGGGTCGAGGTGGACCCGTCTTGGGGTGCCACCTGGCGAAGGAGCAGGGGGCCACCAGCTTCGACCGAGATGGACCCCTCCTGGGTGGACACCTGGCGAAGTGGCAGAGGAAGGCTCGACTTCGGCCGAGATGGACCCGTCTTGGGGTGCCACCTAGCGAAGGAGCAGGAGCTCCAGGCTCGACCTTGGCAGAGGTGGACCCATCTTGGAGTGCACCTGGCGAGGGAGCAGGGGCTGCCAGCTTCGGCCGAGGTGGACCCCTCTGGGTTGACACCTGGCGAAGTGGCAGAGGAAGGCTCGACTTCGATCGAGGTGGACCCGTCTTGGGGTGCCACCTAGCGAAGGAGCAAGGAGCGCCAGGCTCGACCTCGATGTAGGTGGACCCATCTTGGGGTGCCACCTGGCGAGGGAGCAGGGGCTGCCAGCTTCGGCCGAGGTAGACCCCTCCTGTGGACACCTGGCGAAGTAGCGGAGGAAGGCTCGACTTCGACCAAGGTGGACCCATCTTTGGGTGCCACCTGGCGAGGGAGCAGGGGCTGCCAGCTTCAACCGAGGTGGACCCCTCTTGATTGGACACCTGGCGAAGTGGCGAAGGAAGGCTCGACTTCGGCCCAAGTGGACCCGTCTTGGGGTGCCACCTGGCAAAGGAGCAAGAGCGCCATGCTCGACCTCGGTAGAGGTGGACCCATCTTGGGGTGCCACCTGGCGAGGGAGGAGGAGCTACCAGCTTCGGCGAGGTGGACCCCTCCTGGGTGGACACTGGCGAAGTGGCGGAGGAAGGCTCAACTTCGATCGAGATGAACCCATCTTGGGGTGCCACCTGGCGAGGGAGCAGGGACGCCAGGCTCGTCATCGGCAGAGGTGGACCCGTCTTGGGGTGCCACCCGGCGAAGGAGTAGGGGCTGCTAGCTTCAGCCAAGGTGGACCCCTTATGGATGGACACCTGGCGAAGCGGCGGAGGAAGGCTTGACTTCGGCCGAGATAGACCCGTCTTGGGATGCCACCTAGCGAAGGAGCAGGAGCGCCAGGCTCGACCTCGGCAGAGGAGGACCTGTCTTGGGGTGCCACCTGGCGAGGGGAGCTGGGGCTACCAGCTTCGGTCGAGGTGGACCCCTCCTGGTGGATACCTGGTGAAGTGGTGGAGGAAGGCTCGACTTCGGCCGAGATGGACCCGTCTTGGGGTGCCACCTGGCGAGGGAGCAGGGAAGCTAGGCTCGACCTCGGTAGAGTTGGACCCGTCTTGGGGTGCCACCTATGGAGGGGAGGGGGCTACCAGCTTCGGTCGAGGTGGACCCCTCCTGGGTGGACACCTGGCGAAGTGATGGAGGAGGGCTCGACTTCGGCCGAGGGGGACCCGTCTTGGAGTGCCACCTGGCGAAGGAGCAGGAGTGCCAGGCTCGACCTCGATAGAGTAGACCCATCTTGGGGTGCCACCTGGCGAGGGAGCAGGGGCTGCCAGCTTCGGTCGAGATGGACCCCTCCTGGGTGGACACCTGGCGAAGTGGCGGAGGAAGGCTCGACTTCGACCGAGATGGACCCGTCTTGGGATGCCACTTAGCGAGGGAGCAGGAGCATCAGGTTCGACCTCGACAAAGGTGGACCCGTCTTGGGGTGCCACCTGGCGAGGAAGCAGGGGCTGCTAGTTTCGGCCGAGGTTGACCCCTCCTGGGTGGACACCTGGCGAAGTGGCGGAGGAAGGCTCGACTTCGGTCGAGGTGGACCCGTCTTGGGGTGCCACCTGGCGAATGAGCAGGAGCGCCAGGCTCGACCTCGGCAGAGGTGGACCCGTCTTGGGATGCTACCTGGCGAGGGAGTAGGGGCTGCCAGCTTCGACCGAGGTGGACCCCTCTTGGGTGGACACCTGGCGAAGTGGCGGAGGAAGGCTCGACTTCGGCTGAGGTGGACCCGTCTTTGGGGTGCCACCTCGTGATGGGACATCAACAGAAAAAAATATTTTTTAACTAATTCTCTTGATATTTTTTTTTCAGCTAAAATAGTGTACTTAGGATTAATGAGAACCTTGGAATGAAGCCCACCAAACCTTAAAGACAAAGACCAATTCATGAGCCGACTCATGAAAGAAGGCTGCCAGTCCCTTGAGTCGACTCAATCCAGATCAAGACCAACTTCAAGCATGCCCAAGTCAAAGCCCAAGCAGTCAAGATACCACCTTTTAAAGCCCATGATGCCACCTCTTAGAAGCCCATTTTATTCTTCACATGGGACACATTTTGGGAGACATTAGAAACAACACATCAAGCATTTTGAGAGGAAGCATGGGACCACTCCTCACTCACCCAACAACCCTCCAACCAACTTGCCAAGTGGGATGCCACATCACATGACACCTAGGGCTCCACATCAGCAATGTCAAAGCCACCTAGGGGCCACATAGCAAGTTGTTACAACCACTTACCTAGAAGTTGTTTCTTGTTGTAACTATGTAACCAAAGGAGTTGGATTTAACTAGAAATGGTTAGCTAACCTAACCTCACCCTCCTCACTTTGGACGACCCCTAAGGCTATAAATAGGGTCCAAGGCTCCCTTGTAAGGCATTCCATGTATGAAATATTTTGAGAATTAATGAAGGTTTTCTTCTTGTTGAGTTCTATCTTGAGTTCTTCTTGTATGGAGTGATTTAGTTCTTCTAGTTAGAGTGATTTAGTCCTTCAAGTTGGAGTGTTTAAATTCATGTTTGAGAAGGGAGTGAGAGGTCCTTGAGTGCTTGAAAGGTGGAGTGCTCCTTGCTTGATCCGAGATCCAAGCATTATTCTTTGAAGGCGCCGGTTTCTACTTCCTTGTTTTCCCTTTATTCTTCTTCTTGTTTCCATTCCAATTTTGAATTCTCCTTCCATACCTAATCTCTGATTTGATGCAGGTTTTCTCTGATTTTTCAAGTCCAAGATGAAGGTCTCCAAGCCAAGGATCATGGCCAAGGTAAGTCCTAAAGGTAGGGAGTGCTAGTCTTATAGTTTAGACCTCAATCCTTGAATGAAGAGAGCTCCTTCTTTCACAAAATAATTAGCCATCATTGTTGGTAGGAAAACTCTTCCTAAGTTTCATTAGATCTGATAATTTGAATGTTAACTTGCCCTTGATGGTTTCCTTGCCATGAAGAGATATAATCTCTATTTTGAACTAGATCTACATTTCAGGTATCGGAATTTAGATCAACTAGTCTCCTTATGAAGATTCTTTTTGGATTAATTTAGACCATTTATTTGATAATTAATTGCTCAAGTTTGCTTGCTGGTTAGCTTGCTAACACTCTCCATTCATCATTTTATTTTCGTCCCCCATCACCTGGCGAGGGAGCAGGGGCGCCAAGCTCGACCTCGGCAGAGTGGGTGGACCCATCTTGGGGTGCTACCTAGCGAGGAAGCAGGGGCTGCCAGCTTTGGCCGAGGTGGACCCTCCTGGGTGGACACCTGGCGAGTGGCGGAGGAAGGCTCGACTTGACCGAGGTGGACCCGTCTTGGGGTGCCACCTGGCGAAGGAGCAGGAGCGCTAGGCTCGACCTCGGCAGAGGTAGACCCGTCTTGAGGTGCCACCTGGCGAGGGAGTAGGGGCTGCCAACTTTGGTCGATATGGACCCCTCCTGGGTGGACACCTGGTGAAGTGGCGGAGGAAGGCTCAACTTTGGTCGAGGTGGACCCGTCTTGGGGTGCCACCTAGCGAGGGAGTAGGGGTGCCAGGCTCGACCTCGATAGAGGTGGACCTATCTTGGGTGCCACCTGGCAAGGGAGCAGGGGCTGCCAGCTTCGGCCGAGGTGGACCCCTCCTGGGTGGACCACTGGTAAAGTGGGAGGTATGGCCGGACGATCGCCGCGAGATGGACCCGTCTTGGGGTGCCACCTGACGAGGGAGCAAGGGCGCCAGGCTCGACCTCGGCAGAGGTGGACCCGTCTTGGGGTGCCACCTGGCGAGGGAGCAGGGGCTGCCAGCTTCGATCGAGGTGGATACCTGGCAAAGTGGTGGAGGAAGGCTCGACTTCGGCCGAGGTGGACCCGTCTTGGGGTGCCACCTGGCGAAGGAGCAGGAGCGCTTCGCCCCGAGCGAGAAATTTTGAAAGAAAAATCCACGTGGCACCGGCGGCATCCAGCTGTATCTAACACACATTCCATGTCAGCGATGTAGCCATATCAGCAGTGATATTGTGTTGAGTATCGTTGGTACTGTATGACAGGATAAGGCTCTATCGAGCGATGGGACTGGAGGGGCCTAGGTGCCGGTGCAGCAGTGTCGATGCGAGTTCTGGCATGATGGGCACCCTCCCGCCCATGCACCTAAAACCTTATCACGCCGCGTAATAGATTCAGTCACCAAGGCTTGCGGCTCCATCGCACATGATGTCTGTGGTGCAACAAGACTAACGAAGGCCATCGAAATGGCGGTCGCCACTCGATGCATCAGTGGTATCCAGCCTTATACATATATAGCCACCCAATCACGTCATGGGGGTGTTTCCGTTGGTTGTACCGTGCAACGGAACTGGCAACCAAGATGGTGCGCGGCTCCACTGCATGCGATGTTTGTCGGTGTAGCATAATTAATGGAGGCTACCGGGATGTCAGTCACCGCCTAGCACATCAATGGTATCTAGCCCTATACAAACAACTACCTAATAGCATCATGGGAGAATTTCCACCGATCACACTGCACGACATGTCTGGCCGTCTCAGCGGCATGCAACTTCATTGTATGGGATGTCCATTAATGTGGCAAGGTTGACAGAGGCCATCGGGACGGTAGCCGCTACTCAATGCATTGGTGATATCCAGTCTTGCGCATATGCAGCTACCCGGTATTATAATATAATATACTATACATTATAAACTAAATATAAAATATTATATATTTGTTGTTAAATAATAATATAGTATATAATATATAAAGAATAATAATATATATTATTATTGCTTATATTATAGTATATTATTTTAATATGGGACGTTCCTCTCGATCGTGCCGTATCAATGGATGGCTACATATGTGCAAGATCGATACCACCGACATGCCGGACAGCGGCTACTATCCTGGTAGCCTCCATTAGCCTTCTACATCGATAGACACCACATGCGGTAGAGTCGCACGTTGCCCTGGTGGTTAGACTTGTCATATGGCCTGACCACAAGAATACCCCCAGAATTGAACGATTGTACGTGCGCAGGATCGGATGTGATGTGGCAAGATCGCTGACGTGGAGTCCCTATTGGATCCAGCCGATCCCATGTTGGTAGAAGCTACCACGTCAGACCCTCTCTTCAAGCTTCTTCGCCGGGCGGCTCCCTTGAGGTCAAGCTCGCTCAGGCCGAAGTCGAGCTCCCGCTCTTCAAGCTCCTTGCCGGGCGGCTCCCTCAAGGTCGAGCCTACCTCGGCCGAAGTCGAGCCCGCTCTCTTCGAGCTCCTTCACCGGGCGGCTCCATCGAGGTCTAACCCACCTCGATCGAAGTCGAGCCCGCTCTCTTCGAGCTCCTTCGCCGGGCGGCTCCCTCGAGGTCGAGCCCATCTCGGTCAAAGTCGAGCCCGCTCTCTTTGAGCTCTTTCGCCGGGCGACTCCCTTGAAGTCGAGCCGACTCGATCGAAGTCGAGTTCCCTCTCTTCGAACCAAGCGCTCTTCGATCGAGAGGTCTGGCAGCCGGAGGCCGTCCCCATGGCAAAGTCCACAGCACTTCAAAGGATTGGAAGCAGAAGGAAGAGGACATCGCCACCTCCCTTGGACGGCGGTTCGCCACCAAGGACTCCAGAAGAACGCCCTTAGGGTGCCGTGATCTCTCTCGCCATTGCTTACACCATATAGGAAGGGGCGTCCTGACCAAGGCACTGCACGTCCCGACCAACCGTTTGCACCACCCGGAAGAGGAAACCATGCCAGGAGATTCAAACCAGGGGGTGGTTGCTCCAAAATTAGGCCCTGCCAAGTTTTTCAAAGTGTGGCAACCGATTAAGAAGTCAAAGCCTGTGACATAACTCCCTATCATGAATGGGAAAGGCACTGGGGTGCACCGCACGGAGCACTGCTGGACATTGACCTTCCGACGCCTGCAGAGAGGGAGGAACCCGAGATAGGTTGCTGGAAGGATCCATTACCTAAAAAAAGGTTCAAAAGGTCTTTGAACAAGGTAAGCAAACTAACAGCAAGCAAAGGCAAACGAGAGGAGAGCTATCAAGGAACCGAGCACTCTGAGGCTATCGGAGAACTCACTGGAAGAGTCTCGGCTGGCACAGTCGCCATAGCTCGGGCTCTCCTCCACCGCGGCCACGCTCATCCAACTCTCTCTCTAACTCAAAAACTTCTCCTCTTAGCGTGGAGTCCAATCGGGAGCCCACCGAGGAGGATCTGTTTCCCTAGATCGCCATTGACTTGATCGTCGGAGTGCCCCCGCTAGGATCCCCGGCTTGGATCTCCTCTTTTTTGCAAGTCTGGGCACGCGAGCTAGGTTCCAAGCGATGAGTTCCAAGCGATGAGGTCGGCATTCGGCACCATTCCCGAGCTGCAGGCCATGGTGATATAGGCAGCAACGGGATGCTACCAACACACTGGGCGGTGACACCATTCATGTGGCCTTCATCAGCCTTGCTACATTGATAGATACTGCATATAGAGAACCGCACACTATCCTGATAGCCGAACCTATCACGCTACATGATTAGGTCTCAGGGGGCACAGGCAGGTATGTGCCCATTGCGCCTTAGGTTTGTACCAACACCATCGTGCCCTTGCTCCATTGCTTCCAGCCCCACAGCTTGACAGACATCCCATCCCATTGTACCACACCGATGGCATTCGGCACGACACCATCGTCACAATAACTGATACATGTACATCAACAAATATACTATATCATAATATATATATAAAATTAATATATATAATATATTTATTATATTTTAAAACATAAAATATTAATTATAATATATTATAATATTTATATTTTTTTTAATTTTTTTTTTTTTAGTTTTAAATTAAAATTGCATGCTGTATCCTATTATTTCACTTCGAATTTTTCATGTTATTTTATCAATTTTATAAATATTTAATAAAAAATATTATTAAAAAATAAATTAAGAAACCGAAGAAAAAAAAAAAAAATCCTGGGTCCATTCGGCCCACAAGTTGACCACCAACAGATTCAAGAAACGGAATGCCGGTAGTCCTCGATCCCTGTGAAATGTCTCGACTCCGACACTAATCACGATTAGATTATGATCGTCTCTTCTAACGTGCCTTTTCTTCTATTTCCTTCTAGTGTTTGAAACCGAGTGCTATTTCTGCCGTAAAGGAAACCCGCGGTAGTTCCACTGCCAACAGTGGTCCACTTACTAACCACTGGTCAACTGGTAGCAAATTTATAGGCCTTAAATCATAAAAAATAATAATTTTTATCCAAACAAGTGAGGTCAGCATCATCCTCGGTCAAACTTCTAGGGGTTTCGCTTATACCGCTTGCATCATAATATTTCAGCATCTAGTAGCATGCGTAAGTTGCTGACTTGCTTCTAAAGAAAACTAGTAATGCAACCTTTATGCATCACCATCAAATACAATATAAAGAATACTAAAATGGTTACTTTGAGTACTCCAATTTGCCTCCTTACAATTTTAAAGACAAAGGAAGCTAATAATACAAGCTTCATGCATCCCCGTTAATTACAACAGAGAAAACTGCAATAGTCTGAAAGCCCTTTACTTTGAGACTCCAATTCGCTTGCCTTATATAATATTAAAATAGGAAAACGAAAACTATTACCACCCATGGCCCATGGGGCGTGAAGATGTTTCCGGCTGCTGTACTTCCAATTGAAGGCATGTTTTTATTTTCTTTTGGCAGAGGCTATGTCACGCCCCCCATCCGAGTTCACGAGTTAGGATACATGATAATTGCCATATGTTCATAATTTTTTTTTTTTTAAATATGCAGGACATTCCATGATATTGCAAAAAAAATAACAGAAAAAAAAAATAATTAACATTCAAATCATATTTTAAATAAATAAATTCAAACTAAAGAATAATAAAAATATAACTAAATATTTGACAAAATCAAAAGTAAATAAAGTCTTATACTGATTCTCATAATTCTTAATTAAAAGAAATAAGCTAAGTTTCTGTCTCTAATCGCTTTTCACGATGAAATCCACGCCAAATAGTGTTCAAATTAGTTGTTCGAATCTGAAAAGATTCAAAATTTGATAATGAACTACGTAGCCCAAAATAAATAATGAATACTTTATTTAGTATATATCTCAATCTTTTAAAATAACAAATAAGCACATCAATTCAAAATTAGATCTTAATATATCAAATTATCATACATAAAAATTTAATTTATCACAAAAATAATTTTTGATCATAATCACTCTTCGACTTTTTTAATTCATCCTATCAACTATGAGTTATCTCCACATATTTTTTAGAAATGGTACCGTATGTTATCTCGCAATGCGCTACATGTTATCTTGTAGCATGTTACGTATTATCTTGCAACAGAATTCTTAACAACTATGGTCTGCTGGCGATATGTCGCATATCTATTTACGAATATTTCTCAAGATAATGCAAATGCCAACTATTAGTTTTCATTGATGGGATCTTTTACGTAGCTAGGTTGAGATTTAAATCACCATACAAATTCACATCTTACTATCAATATCAATCAAATCAGAACAATCATTATAGTCACATGCCCCAATATTCCAAAATAACATCTTCCTGATAATCAAGTATTTTTTATTATAATCATAAATCATGCATTCATACAGATGTAGAATTATCAATTTAAAAAATTTATAAATTATCAAATAAATTTAGGAAAGTGAGACTTTACTTATCTCATAAGTGAAACCAGCTATAAGTCCAACTAATTAATCCTAAAAATCCTTCTCTAAGTCTGATATTTGAAAATTCATATTTCGATCAAATTTTCATTATGAATATTTAAAAAAAAAATCCTAAAATTCAAAATTTTTTATAAAGTTGGTCAGGTAATAGTGTTCGAGATTTTAATTAGAATCTAGATTATCTAACTAATCTATCACAAAACAGGAATTATAATAACTTTATAAAAAAAAATTCAAGCTAAGATCTAGTGGCGTTTGACCTAGCCCGTGTATGGACAACATATGGCTTGAGGACCATGCTTAGGTCATCTCATTAGGTTGATTAAGATCACCAAGGAGAAAGGTTTTTTTTAAGATCCAAAAATCCGAAATAAAAAGAGAAAATAAGAAAGAGAAAATAGAGAGAGATGATAGAAGAAAAAGTAGAGAGAGAAAGTGGAGAGAAAAGTAAGAGAGGGGGCAAGGATGCAAGCTCTGAGAAGGGAGAGAGAGGGAAGAGAGAAAAATCTAGAGAAAATTTTTAGAAAGAAAATTCTAGGAAAAGAATGCAGAAAAAAAAAAAAAGTTGAAAAACCTGAAGAGTGAAGAAAAAAAAAGCTTGTTATTTTTTATTTTTTTCTCCTTTTCTTTTCTTTTCACTCCTCGACCAAAGTAGGGGACTCCTTTTGAATCCCCTTCTTTCTCGAAATCCTGGGCTCTCACTAGGAGATGATGGTTGTTCGACGGTCAATTGTGACAAGCAATGCCAGAAAATTAAGAAATATTGATAGACAAAATAGAGAATTTGGAATTTTTGTTTTCAAAATTTTTTGACAAAATTGGCTGAAATATAATCTTAAAGTACCGAGGAAGTTGAGAGGAAGGTTATTTGAGGGATCTTACCTGGTTTTTTGATGGATTTTGGTTGTAAATCCCTGGGCATGCTGAGGGCTATCTGAACCAAGAAAAGAAAAAATAAGAAAGAAAATGGTGGGAGAAAGAAGGGTTCTCCGATGGTGGGGATCATGGAGGGGAAGATAGTCCATTTTCATGGATGGGAGCCTTAAAATCTTGATGTCTACAGGTTTTCTTTCGGGGAAGGAGAAAACTCTTATCCATTTACTTTTTCTTTAAAAATCATATAAATTACTTTGGCTGGGTTTTCAATTGGCTGGCCCATTACATGCTAAGATCCTAGTAGTTGCATGGAGTGGATGACACAGAGTACTCTGTTCATGCTTGTAGATTGTAGGGACGACTTAGTCTTCAGCAATTTTTTGTTTTATCATTTTATATATTCTAACGAAAACTTGTAATTAGATTTAAGTGAACTGTAACTATATAAGTTAGTCCATTTTTAATGTTTGGTTTCTGAAATTTTGTATAAGAAGCATATATTTAAAAAAATATAAAAAAATCAGTACCGCATTATCTTGGCTGCAATTACAACTTCCAATTATTGGTCACCAAAACAATAAAAAACCAATTGCTTTTAGCACGATCCCCACAAAATAAGTAGCACAGAGTCCAAATCTAATCGAACCAAATTAATACAGGAAAGTTAGAGTTGCACATATTTAAACAGCACCTTTAGGCTCCATTCTTTTACGGGTAAAAGGTTTAGCCGGATATCTGTATTTTTTTAGATAAATATTTTTAGATAATTTTTAGATATAAAAATAATTTATTCATATTTTTTTATCCATAAAAAAATAATTTATAATTTGTTATCCATATTATTTTAATCATTACTTTCCTAGATAAATTACAAATTTTTTCATATTTTCTATAATACTCTTTTACATCATTATTTTTTTTGGAAATAGCAATATTAAGTTATTAAATATTAATGAAAAAAGTATTGAAAAATCGAGAAATGATATTTTAAAAATAAAATTAAATATTAACTTACTGGCCGGTAGATAAATAATTTATAAGTAGATAAGATTTTTTTTAATTTTATGAATAAATATATTTATAAGAAAGTAAATATCTATCTTAAAAATATAAAAATATGAATAAATTAGCTAATAAAAAAGATTGACTAATTTTAAATAATATTTATAAATTTTAATGAAATGGTCGCAACTATAATTACCGGTTTTTATTAATTAAAAAAAAAAAAAAAACGCCTCGTTCGAACGGAGCCCCAGACTTTAGCGGTTCTTTCCGGGAGTGCTTTGCACGTCATAACCCAATAAATTGTAACAAATCGGGCAAATTAAAAGGAAGCACTGCTATTATTATACGAGGAGGTGGGACAGATGCATCGTGATGACCAACTTCTCTTTCTTAACACCCCACCCCACCCCACTTTTAATTCAAAAAAAAAAAAAAAAAAAAAAACATGGTGCCATGATAACTAGCTAACAGCTCAAAGGTTCTAGCGGAAAAGAGGTAAATTACCTCCGTCTTTCTTCCTATATTTCCCTTGAGCCAACGAGAGACTCATGCATCCGGTTCACTTCCAGTTTAACCAGTACTCGATCAGACCCCTTGGAAGGCTTTCATGTCTTCTTGTTCTTGATGATTTGGAGACAAGGGCTTCTCTTTCTCGACCGACTCAAAGCCAGCAAGATCTGCCAAGGTGCGTACGGCATCGACAACCCCATCAATCCTAGCTGATATCTCAATCAGCAGCGATGCTACCGTGATCAGCGGCAACACTTCCATCACTGGCAAGGTAGTAGCCACCGAGATCGAGTGCTTCTTCTCTTCGGTTGCATCTTCTGCTGCTGGTTCGATCGCAGCTCGTGTTAATTGGTTAGGAAATGATCTTAAAGCATCGTGGAGCTGCTCCACCGCATTACTCATCTCTTCAACCAGTAAATCTATGCTTTGAGAACTTTTCATCAACTTTACGGAGCTCGACAACTCCTTCAAGACCTTCGAGGACTCTGAGCTCAACTTCATGCAAACTTCTCTCAGATGCTCCTTCGTGGACTCGGGTGCCTGTTATTAATTAATCAATCAGTTTCAAGTCCTGATTAATTTTAGACTGGTACATGGCAATCTTATTAAGCTCGGTACGTGGCTTGGATTCTGAACATTACCTGAATCTCCGAATTGATGGAACCATCGAGGGCTTCTATACGGTAAGCGCAGTACCTCATCGCAGCTCCAACCTCGAGGTATGGAGTCCATGGATGGCGAAAGCCGAAACGGCCATGAGCAGGTTCCCATCTTGCTAGATTAGCCTGCGAATCTTCCGATGCCTTCGAATTTAGAACACATTCGTAACCACGTGACTTTTGGGAGGAGCATGATGACTTCTTTCCATCGACGGCTCCATCCTTCGTGAAGTATTCTTCGATGCAGGCTGTACGTGGAAGCATCGATAGAGAGGCAAATTAATGAACATAGATGTTTGGCTTATTAAATGAAATTTAATTACTCGTGCATTTATATGCATCGAGTGTTAATTAGGAAGGACATATATACCCTCCAAGGAGTCTGCAAGCTTATCCATATGTTGGTGATGAGGAGGTGAAGCTCTTCGCTGGCCCAAACAGGGCAAATAAGAATGCATACGAGCAGGCAAATGGAGATTCCGATGGCGATGGTGGACAGACGCTGCTGTGCCAGATCGAGCAGTTCGTCCACACGGTAGCCAGAGACTGCGACCAAGCTGAAGGTGAGGATGAATATCGTGACACCGTAATCAAATCGGGCTTTTATGATCGGTATGAACCGGGAAAAGGTTGCAGCTGCACCTGATGATGATGTTGGCAAAGTCATGCGCGAGTGCTCAAAATAAAAAATTTTTCTTAAAAAAAAAAAAAAAAAGGGTCCAGTGGAGTACGTGGAGGTTAATCATCTCTCCGTACATGAAGAGATAATTTCCGTATTTCAAATTTATTAGATTCGTACCATTTTGGAATAATTTTAGTGTGGTGGTGCCAAGGCTCGCGCTCGAACAATTCAATAATGGAGCGCAGCTTGGTGTATAAAATGCTTCTTACTTACCTAATAGGAAGACGGAAGCACCAAGGATTACGGGCTCCACTTTTTCTCCCGTCTTATTCGCAATCCAGTGGATGCCCATGGCAAGGCCAGCAGCACTTAGAGTTGCGACAGCTCTGTTGAATCCTTTGTACAAGCACCCACCTGAATCAGTGGCAGTGGAAATTTTGTCACTTAAGTGATGGCGTAGCTGTCCTATTAAAGTCATCATACGTACCACTTGCGTGGATGCGAAAAATATTAATAAATGATGACGGAACGGATGCAAGGTTGTCGCACTTGTTAAAAAACAAATTGATAAAAACAAAATGCAGGATTCTTCCCTCCTATTGATGGAACTAATCAAATGGGTACATCCGATCATATGCATATATATATATACATAGCTTATATCATGCTTATGCGCTTACCTACAGTGTATTCGAATACAACAGTAACTGTCATAACGGCCCACATGGCATTTCCTCCAACCCCATCATACAAGGGTCTGGAATAGTAGAAGATCGACACTAGAGAGAGTGCGATCCCCACCTTGATGCCATACATGACCTTCCTCGGGTCATCGACTCCCATCTTCCAAGCGTTCTTCCCGAACCCGAACACCTTCGACTTCGCCATCAAAACAGCACCAGCGAACCATGTCCATGCCCGAGCGATCACGCCGGACTCCGACTCCATTTTCACCGCGATCCGCTCCTAGGGACCGTCACCCGCCATTCCAAACCACCCGACGCTTCTTTATCGTTCGCCATTGCCATCCTATTCTCGAGGAGTCAAGGTAGTCAAGAAATCCGGTTGCCGAGACCCCGGAACCCGTATATCGTACGTATTTGATAGTCACGCACCGAGAATGACCAGGGACTTGGACTTTTTTTCGCCTTAGCGAGACCCTCTTTGTGCTTGTGTGGGGCTATTCCTCGAGAAAATGGCAGGAGAGGCCAATTAACTTTAGTGATGCGGATTGGAGTGGGGATGGTGAGGGAACTCAAGGGCGCGCAAAATTTGAAGGGACCTTCCTGTCTTGTAATGGTCGGGGACGGCTCGGTAGCTTATATAAGAGGGAGGAGAGGTATAAAAAAATATAATATCGTGGGTGTACTAGTAATTAAGGGGGCCAGGGGGGGACGTTCGTTGGGAGGGTGCTAAGTGGGGTAGCTTTTTCGGAGAGCTGAGATGTTACATGAGTTGGTGGAGGTGTTGGGTGGGCTAATGGATACGGATTTTGCTGCGGCACGGGGATTTTTTTTTTTTTTTTTTTTTTTTTTAAAGAAGAATGTAATTCGGTCATCATGACATGCATGGTGATCACCGTACGTCTGTTCCACGAGCAACCCCCACGTCCCTTGCATTTGCCACGATCATCCGTGCGATATCCCACATCAGCCAGCCTCCTTGCTGATGTGTCATATGAACATTGGAGCCGATGCTAGCTAGGGCCCTCTGCTTGGTCGAACGGGACCAAAATTTTTGACCGGCTGGAATCGGACGCATAGCTAATGGAGCTGTTTGCCGTGGTTGAAGAAACGGCTTCTCTTTGGTGCGCTCGCCCGATCGAGAAGCGCAAGCGTGCGGAAAGAGGCACGCAGGAACGGAGAGGCAAATGGGAGAATGATCTCTCGAACCGTTGGAAGGAGCGGTCCGTGGAATCAAGCTTCGAATGTTGAGTCACTTCGAAGTTTGCTCGAGCTAGCTAACGGTTGTTTTTGGTTTCATGCAATCCTCGTGGAGTGCATTACATAAAAGGCGACTGCCGGAAGCTCATAGATTTTGCCAATGGTGCCTTCCAAGTACGTCCCGTTTTATTTTATTTTATTTTATTTTATTTTATTTATTTATTTCCGAGACACGGATTGCCTATGATACAATCGATGTATCATATGATATGATGCACACGCACCATCCATTACATCATGGATAGCTGCATAGAGAAGCACGTGACGTGTATCACATGATCTATGTTCATATAGGGCTGTCCATCATGTGATAAATAGTGTGTGCAATAATGCATCGTTGGTGATTCATGCATTTTTTTTTTTTTTTTTGATAATAAAGTAGTGGGCATGTACTATGGATTTATTTAGTCCGCAGGAAGTAAAGGAAGTGGTTGTTCCTAAAAAGTGAAGAGAAAATCTTTTATTCCGTGGAAGTTTTTTTAAAAAAATGAAAAAATATCTTTCCATAAGATAATACTTTTCATATTTCATTAAAAATAAAAATTCATGAAAAAAAGATGGATTTAAAAGTTTTCCAAAGAATATAAATTAATAATATATTTTTTATTTTTTTAAATATCATTTTAAAATCAATAGCTAAATTTTAAAAATATGAATCGATGGTTATAATGTACAGACGTGACAGTGACGTGTGGAAAGCTCAGGTACGCAATAAATGACATGCTCGCTCGTGACTTGAATAGTTACTTTCTGTATTCCCAATGCGGTCGAACCACGTGGAAGTTTTCCTGCCGAGTCAGCGCCACGTCTTCAAGGCAGGAATCGCAAGACTACACCGCCGACGACTGTCTAAGGCAAACTGCCCTCGCCGAGGTCGAGCTCGGCTCGGAGTTCCTCTATCACCTCATTGGCGCCCGGACGGCCAGGAGGGGTCCGCCTAAGAGAGGTCGGCCGAGGTCAGGCGACCTCCTGCCACCTCGCCAGGTGTCCACAAGAGGGGTCCGCCTAAGCCGAGTCGGCCCGGTCCTTCGCCCTTCGCCAGGTGGCCACCCGGAGACGGGTCCACCTCGGCCGAAGCCAGGCGACCTCCTGCCACCTCGCCAGGTGTCCACCCATGAGGGGTCCACCTAAGCCGAGGTCGGCCAATCCTTCGCCCTTCGCCAGGTGGCAACCCGGAGACGGCCCACCTCGGCCGAAGCCGGGCGACCTCCTGCCACCCGCCAGGTGTCCACCCAGAGGGGGGTCCACCTAAGCCGAGGTCGGCTGGTCCTTCGCTCCTCACCAGTTGGCCCCGGAGACGGGCCCACCTCGGCCGAGGTCAGACCGCTCGTACGGAGAGGGTCCCGGAGAGGGAAACGGGCCCCGAGGCCATCCCTCGGACCGTACGAACCCCAGACGGCGCTCCGTACGGAGGGCGGCGGCACGCGGAACATCACTTGCATCGGCCCGACAGGTCCCACAGCCGAGAGACGCGATCCTGACGGAACATGCCCCATAGATGGATGGCGCCCACGCTTGGGGAAGAGAGCGCTCTCGCTGGGCCCGAGGCCTGACCGGCCGCCTTGCCAGCGCCGCCCTCCCTTTTCTTCTTGTCTTTGCCTTTTCCCTGCTGGGCCCGGCGGACGAGGTCGGAAAGTCGCCTGGCCCCCTTCACCGAAAGGGAAAAGAGAAAAGGACGGGGGAGGGAAGTCCCCAAGGAGGAAGAAACAAGCGCACGACGAAAGGAGATAAAGAGGGAGGAATCTGGGGATGACAAGGTAAGCGAACGAGCCTGGGGAAGAAGAAGAAGCACCGGCACAAGGCCTTGCTCCGAGGGTAAAACCCAGAAATCCCGAGAGGGGAACACTGGGTGTGAGCTCAGCTAGGAGGCCCAGCCGAGATTCTGGTCCCCAGAGCGTCTCTCTCACTAGTAAACTCTCTAAGTCTGGAGCCCCTTCGGGGGTCCGTCTGGAGAGTCTGTTCCTTCTCGTCGTCTACTGACTTGACCGTCGGAGCTCCCTCGCCGGAATCCCCGGCCAGGGTCTTCTAACCCCTTTTTTGCAGGTTCGCCGCGGGAGGGAGGCTCCCTCGCCGGCAGTCTCAGGAGGGATCGACGGATCCGCGGCACGGGCGCGGCGACGAGAGCGGCAACAGATTGGCGCGCCAGGTAGGGGGGCATGACACTGAACCCTAGCGGGAGCCAGCTTTCTGCAGGTATCGCGCTCTCCGACAATGGTGGTCACTCGTGGACGCGAGGCGTCCACCAGCCGTGTGGGGGAAGTCCACTCCCCTCCGGGGGGCCACAGCCCCGAAAGGGAGATTCCGGCTCCTCCTCCTCTTCCACAGCAGCCTACCCCGGTGGACGGATCCCTTGCGGCCATCGTCCAGCAGCTGCAGACCTTGACCTCAGCGGTCCGGCAGCTTCAGCATCAGCAACGGTCCCTGGCCACCCAGCCGCAGCCAGGGACCCCCGCGGCCCGAGCAGCGGGGCAACGTGGGAGCCTGCGCTCAATTCAGGGCAGGCCATCCCATTCGAGGGCCGTCTCCAACCCCCGGGAGCCACCGAGCTCCCGCAAAGAGAAACTACTCCGGTTCGGAGGATCACGAGAGCCGATCCCCAGCCGACGGTGGCCGAAACGGTACATCGCAGCAAGCGACGCCGAGGCCAGACCTCGCGCGAGACCGATCGGCGCCCCTTCACTCGCAGTCTCTCGGTGGAAGACTCCACCGACGAAGCCATCAGGCGCCAGCCGAGAGGCGCCTGGAGGAGCATGAGCGCAAGCTGGCGGAGTTCGCCCGCCGATTCGCCGACCTGCAGAACTCATCGGCAGACCTGGCGGGCTACGACTCCCGCCCCCCTTTCTCTGAAGAAATCCAGGCGGAACCGATCCCGAAATTGTTCCGCATGCCGCAGGTGGATCCCTACGACGGGACCACGACCCCCTGGACCATTTGGAGAGCTATAAAGCTCTCATGAGGGTCCAGGGGTCACCGACGCTCTTCTGTGCATCGCCTTCCCGGTGACCTTCGGAAGGCGCTCGAGTCTGGTTCACCCGCCTCGAGCCTGGATCCATTTGCTCCTTCCACCAGTTGGAAGGAAAGTTTGTGGCGCACTTCGACGCTTGTCGAAAGGTGCCAAGAGAGGTGGACAGCCTCTTTTCTATCCGCCAGCGGGACCAGGAGCTGCTCCGGGACTACATCACCCGGTTCAAGATCGCAGCCCTGGAGATCTATAGCTGGACGAGCCCGTCGCCATGCTGGCTTTGAAGCGCGGGCTCAAGACGTCCCGCCTAACCTACTCCCTGGACAAGAAGCCACCCAAGACGTACTCCGAGCTCCTCCTCCACGCCCACAAGTACATTCGAGCGGAGGAGGCTGACCGCACCGTCAAGAGTTGGACGGGAAGACTCCGAAGAAGCCGCTCCGAGGGACGCCCCGGGAGCTCGGAGGCCTGGGCCGTCTGGCGACCCTCGCCCGAATCCAAGGCCAAGGGGCGAGGCCACTCCCGAGCGGAGGTACACCCCTCTCGCGCACCTCGAACGAAGATCCTCATGGAAATCGAGGCGAGCGCTACCTCCGCCGACCTCCTCCTCAGAACCCGAGAGCCGTCCGAGACAAATCGAAGTACTGCCAGTTCCACCGCGAGCACGGGCATGACACGGAGGAGTGTCGCCACCTGAAGCGGGAGATCGAAGAGCTGATCAGGAGGGGTTACCTCAGGAAGTTCGTTAAGAACGAGGCCCCCTCTGAAGGGCAGCCGCTCGCGGCCTTACCACCTGTCCCTGCGATCGACAACCGCCCCGGAGAAGCCGTGGGCAGGCACGCGCGGAGAACGCGATAAAGCGAAGGGCCGAATGAGATCCGACCGAAGAGAGCCCGGGAAGGGGACCGGGAGAATGTAATCCAAGGGGGGGAATGATAATGTAAACAACGATGCCGTGGTGGTCGAGATGACCATCGCGAAGCATCCTGTACATCGAATCATGGTGGATAGTGGAAGCTCGGCTGACATACTTTTTTACGACGCTTTCTCTCGGATGAACTTGTCCCCCGATCAGCTGAAACCAGTGCACACCCCCTGGTAGGTTTTACAGGGGACTCCGTGTGGGGTCGAGGGGGAGATCACTCTCCCGGTCACCGCCGGATCCCCACCCCGGCAGGCGACCGTCCTAATAACATTTACCGTCGTCAGGCTCCCCTCGCCTTACAACGCCATCCTCGGGCGTCCCGGGCTCAAACAACTGGACACCACCATCTCCACGAGAAGGCTGTTGGTACAGTTCCCCACGCCTTCCGGGCTCGGGGAGATGAAGGGGACGACCCAGCCAGTCCCGCTCTGCCTCCAGACGGTCCCAAGCACCGGGGGCGCGGAGCTCGCCCATGATGTCGACGACCTCGATCTGAGAGAGAAGGAACCCAGGGGAGGGCCCGTAGAGCGCCTGCTGGCTTTTCCCCTCGGTTCGGACCCCCTGAAGACAGTGCAAGTCAGGGCCCAGCTCCCTGAGGAAGAACGAACCCGCCTGCTGGAGTTCCTCCGTGCCAACGCTCACGTGTTCGCCTGGTCAGCAGCCGACATGCCGGGCATCCCGCCGAGGTCATCATGCACAGGCTAAACGTGGACCCAAATTGCCGCCGGTCCGCCAGAAGAAGAGAAGCTTCACCATGGAGAGACAGAAGGCGATCAACGAGGAAGTAGAGAAGCTCCTCGCCGCCGGTTTTGTCCGAGAGGTCCAGTACCCCAGTTGGCTGGCGAACGTGGTCATGGGTAAAGAAGAGTAGCGATAAGTGGAGGATCTGTGTGGACTACACCGACCTCAACCGAGCTTGCCCAAAGGACAGCTTCCCTCTTCCAAAGATCGACCAGCTGGTCGACACCACCTCGGGGCATCGCCTCCTGTCGTTCATGGACGCCTTCTCCGGATACAACCAGATCCGGATGAACCCGGAGGACGAAGAGCACACCGCCTTCATAACTGACCGCGGAACCTTTTGCTACAGGATGATGCCATTTGGCCTCAAGAACGCGGGGGCAACGTACCAGCGCCTGGTCAGTAGAATCTTCAAAGACCAGATCGGCCGCAACATGCAGGTGTATGTGGACGACATGCTGGTAATGAGCAAACTCGATTCAGACCACGTGGCTGACTTGGCGGAGACGTTCGACAACCTCCGACGCCATCAAATGAAGCTGAACCGGCGAAGTGCGCCTTCGGCGTCTCCGCCGGGAAGTTCCTAGGGTTTATGGTGACCCAAAGAGGAATCGAAGCCAACCCGGAGAAGGTCCAGGCCATCCTGGACATGGAGCAGCCCGCCTCCAAGAAGCAAGTGCAACAACTAACCGGCCGAGTTGCGGCCTTAGCCATTTATCTCCAGGTCGGCGGACCGCTGCCGTCCCTTCTTCAAGGTGCTGAGGAAGATGAATGACTTTGCCTGGACCGAGGAATGCCAGCAGGCCTTCGAGGAGCTGAAAGAAGATGCTTGCATCACCACCATTGCTGTCCAGGCCCGAGGAGGGAGAGGAGCTTACCCTCTACCTGGCGGTCACCCCGGAAGCCGTCAGCTCAGTCTTGGTCCGAACCGACGGCCAGGGGCTCCCAGCGGCCGGTGTACTACACCAGCAAGCTTCTCCGTGACGCGGAGCTCAGGTATTCTCGGCCCGAGAAACTTGTTTTTGCGCTAATAGTGTCTGCCCAGCGTCTCAGGCCCTATTTCCAAGCGCACCCCATCACCGTCTCGACGGATCAACCGCTGAAAGCGGTGCTCAGCCGACCCGATACTTCGGGACGATTGGCCAAGTGGGCACTGAAGCTCAGCGAGTTCGACATTACGTACAGGCCGAGGTCGGCCATGAAGGCACAGGTGCTGGCCGACTTCTTGGTCGAATGTGCAGGCTTGGGCAAGGAGCCCGAGGGAGGCCCCTCAGGCCGGTCGATGGAGATAGGCACCGACGAGCCCGGAGAGGATGCCTGGATCCTCCATGTAGACGGAGCCTCAAACTCCGGCGGGAGCGGGGCTGGGCTCATCCTTGCCAACAGCAACGGGGTCGTCGCCGAATGCGCACTCCGTTTCCAATTCCCCGCGATAAATAACCAGGCGGAGTACGAGGCACTTCTTGCCGGACTGAGAGTCTCCCGCGAGCTGGGCGTAACCAACCTCAAGGCTTTCATTGATTCCCAGCTCGTGGCGGGGCAGGTGTCCGGGGAGTACGTCGCACACGACCCCAAATGGCGGGGTACTTGGAGCTCGTCAAAGAGGGCGCATCCAGATTCCGACGTTTCAACATCTTCCATATCCCCCGCGGGGAGAACGCCCGCGCGGATGCTCTCTCCCGACTGGCGACCCTGCCGGACATGATGCTGGGACGCGCCTATGTGGAGCGCCTTGAAGTCCCAAGCCTCGAAGCACCGGTGAAGGTCCACCAGGTCGGCCATGAACCCAGCTGGATGGATAGATAAGTACGCCGCATACATCACCAATGGCACCCTGCCGGAGGACCGCGAGGCGGCTCGCCTCATCAGGAAGAAGGCCGTGCGGTTCGTCCTGATGGACGGGCAGTTGTATCGAAGATCCTACTCCTACCCCCTCCTCAGTGCGTAGGGCCCACGGAAGCCAAGCTTGTGCTCCAGGAGATCCACGAAGGCATCTGCGGAAACCACGTGGGGGGCAGGGCATTGGCGTACAAGGCCCTCCGTCAGGGCTACTTCTGGGAGACAATTAGGAAGACGCCGCCGACTTCGTGAAGAAGTGCGACCGGTGCCAGCGTCACGCCACGGTGCCTGCAGCGACAGCCCTCCAACCCAATCTCCCAGCTCTCAGCCCCCTGGCCGTTCGCCTAGTGGGGGATGGACCTCCTGGGCCATTCCCGTCGGCGTCTGGCCAGCGGAAGTCTTGATAGTGGCCATCGACTACTTCACGAAGTGGGTCGAGGCCGAACCCTTGGCAAGGATCATCGAAGCGAACGTCGCCAAGTTCTTTGGAAGTCCATCGTCTGCCGCTTTGGCCTCCCCCACACCGTGGTCAACGACAACGGACGCCAGTTCGACTGCCGGGAATTCGAGAATTCTGCAGCGACCTCGGCATTAGGCATAGCTTTACCTCGGTGGCGCATCCTCAGACCAATGGGGAGGCCGAAGTCACGAACAGGACCATTCTTTAGGGCCTCCGCACGCGGCTGGACCAGGCCAAGGGCAGGTGGGCCGACGAGCTTCCCAGCGTCCTCTAGGCATACCACACCACCCCGAGGACGCTACCGACGACGAAACCCCGTTCAACCTCGTCTTCGGAGCCGAGGCAGTCATCCCGATCGAGCTCAGCCTACCCACACTGCGTGTGGAGCAATACGACGAGACAGAAAACCCAGCCAGGATGATGCTCAACTGGACCTTCTCGAGGAAACGAGGGACAAGGCCAGAGTTCGAATGGCGGCGTATAGGCAACGTGTGGCCAGATATATAACTCCCGTGTGCGGCCGAAGGTTTTCCGTCCCGGAGACTGGTCCTCCGACGCGCTGAAGCCTCCCAGCCACGGGAATGCGGCAAGTTATCACCCAACTGGGAAGGCCCATATCGGGTGGCAGAAGCCCTCCCTCATGGAGCATATTACTTGGAGGAATTGGGAGGTGCCAGGTTCCCCCAGACGTGGTGGAACTCCTCGAACCTAAAGATACTATCAGTAATGTAAGGTTCCCTGTTTCTGCAACAAAGTTCCCCCACTTCAAACACTCTTTTCTCGCTTCGACAAGGAAGCCTACGGCATCGGGCTCAGTCCGGAAATCCTGGGCTTCGGCCTGGAAGGCGGCGCCGAACCCAGTTCGCCCACGCAAGTCCGGAGAACAGCTCAGTAAGCCGCGCAAGGCTTGAGAAAGCCTGCGGCATCGAGCTCAGTCCGGAGATCCTGGGCTTCGGCCTGGAAGGTGGCGCCGAACCCAGTTCGCCCACGCAAGCCCGGGAGAACAGCTCATAAGCCGCGCAAGGCTTGAGAAAGCCTGCGGCATCGAGCTCAGTCCGGAGATCCTGGGCTTCGGCCTGGAAGGTGGCGCCGAACCCAGTTCGCCCATGCAAGCCCGGAGAACAGCTCAGCAAGCCGCGCAAGGCTTGAGAAAGCCTGCGGCATCGAGCTCAGTCTGGAGATCCTGGGCTTCGGCTGGAAGACGGTGCAGAAACCGTGTTGCCTGCGCAAGTATGAAGGCGGCCCAAAGACGGGCCCGCTTAAGGCCTACTCTGTCGCCATGCGATCCGGGAGGCCCCAACCTTCGATTTGAGCAATGGAAGGACCAGGCCTGCAACTGTTTCAAGTGTTCCATACCAACATCTCAGAAGAAAGAAGAAGAAAAGTGAGGTAAGATGAACACGAAGTTTTGTCAAACTGAAACTTTCATTGATATAAAGGATCAGTACAAGCTGGGAGTCCGACAGGCCGGGAGTCCCCAAAAAAGAAACAACAACAGAAGAAGAAAAAGAAAAGACAACAGGGAGAAGGCGCTGGGTTCACTGTGGTGCAGGGTCGGAGCCCTCTGCCGGGGGCGCGGGGCTGCGCCCTCGACTTCTACGACGGCCGGCTCTCGAGGCTGCTCCGGAGCCGCAGCTTCACTGGTCGACGGCGCGCAGGAGTTGCTTCGGCCGCGCCGGAGGCCCTGCTCTCGCCTCCTGGCCTCCTCCGATCACCACCCCGCTCAGATCCAGCTCGGGGAAGAGGGCCCCCACCTTCTCCCGGCACATCCGGAACCCCTTCAAGAAGGAGTCCACGGCGGCCTCCCGGACCTCCGACGTGTACTCGTCGGAAGCCCGAAATTCGGGATGGCCTCCTGCGCCTCCCGCTTTGCGGCCTCCAGGAGTCCGTTGACGTACGCACTCCGGTCTTTCGCCGCGGTTGCGTCTCGCCGGGCCTCCTCCAACTGGCGCTCCAGCCACTGGGAGTGGGCCTGCAGGCGGGCCTTCTCCGCCACCTCCTCCTCCGAGCGGCGCTGGTTGGAGTCCGCTCCTCCGACAGGGAAGCCTCCAGCTCTTTGTTCCGCCCCTCGGAACGCGCCAGGTCAGACTGGAGGGCCTGGTTGTGGCTCACAGCTCGGCCCCCTTCTCCATCAGGTCCTTGACATCGGCCGCGAGCTTGCCGAGCTTCAGCTCCTTCTCGGAGTCCCTTTTAGCGTTCCCTACGAGGAAGTTCCTCAGTAGGAGAACGTCGTTCCCGATCTGCACCAACAAGAGCAAATCATGTCAGGATGAAAAGAGTTAGGTTTTGAAAGGAAAAGAAGGCAAGAAGCTCGGACTTACCGTGAAGAGCTGCGGGAGGATCCCGAGCAGCGCATCAGCGTAATCCCGGCCGCCCCGAGCTCGGCGTGGTCCCGGGCGGTGGAGGCGTACTCCATGATCCTCTCCGCGAGCCCTTTGTCGCGGATGACCGAGTCCGCTGGGTGATCACCGGTGCGGGGGCGTCAGGCCGGCTCCTGCGGCGGCCGCCCCATCATGAGGGGCCGCGGTCGACGGGCCGACGGCGGCCACAGGCTGCACTGTCGAGGTGGCAGTGACGACGGGCTCGGCGCTGGGCGGAGCAGAAAGGCGGAGGAGCCATCTCGCGGCGGCGCCACGGGGTCGCGCGGACGAGGCCATCAGCGGCCCCGCCCTGAGGCAACCTGGGCGGGGGGAACGACAGCAACCGGGCTAGGCACGGTCGCCGTCACGACCTCCCGGCTCGCCTCTGTATGAGCCCTCTTCATCACGGGCTCGTCCACCTCAACGACATCCCGCTGGGCTGCGCCCTCCAGGAGGTTCTCCAGCGAAAATTTCATCCCTGCAAAACAAAGGAACAGAAAGTCAGTCGGCTCAGTCATGAAGAAAAAGGGGGGCATAAGTCAAAGTGGAGCCGAGTTCACCGTCTCGCGGATGGGACTGATCCCGGCCTCAAAAAGATTCTGCTCAGAGAGCAGAACCTCGAGTGCCGGGACCACGTCGCTCAGGAGCTGGGAATAGGATCCTGGTCCGCCGACTCGACACGAGAATTTCGGTTCGGGGTCCGGTCCGGTTCACTCCAGGTCCAGTCGACGTCTTCGACTGAGGCGAAGAAAAACGGCTCTTCCAGCCCTTGACGAGGAAGGGAGGTCGAACCGGAGACACCTGGGCCGGGGCGAAATATACCAACAGCCGTCATCGGTGGAGCACTTCTTCAAGGTGAACAAGGCCCTGAAGAGGGAGAAACGGGCAACGAACCGTGGAAGTGACAGAAGACAATGAAAGAAAAGATGACCCGGATGGCGTTGGGAGCCAGCTGGGCCGGGACAAGCCGGAAATGGCTGAGGAAGGAAGAAAGAAGGGGTGCAGAGAAAATCGAAGACCCCCAAGGAGGAAGTCTTCGTAGAAGGCTATGCGGTCGGGGCCACTCATGGTGACGCGCTCCCCCGGACCGCGGAACAAACAAGCGAATGGACCCCCGGGATGCCGTAAGCATCCCGGAGCAGAGAAAGATCGCCCTTCGGTCATGGTGGAGGCATGACCGGAGGGACCGACGGGAAGAGAAGGAGGTGCAGGAAGAGCAGGAAAAGCCGGAAGAGAGCGAAGGGGGACGGCAGGAGCAACCGGAGGAGGCCGGATCCCCCTAGGGATGCCAATGGTGACACCCCCGGGTTGCAGACGCTGGCGGATCTCTCCGGGATTGTCTCCTCATCTGAGGAGGAAAAGATGGAGTCCTCGGCCGGGATGGACCGGCCTCGTCGGGTTGGAAGAAACATGGCGACGACGCGCCATGGAAAAGAGAAGGACAGAGGATCGAAGAGAAAAGAAAAGAGAGGAAGGAAGGGGACCGGAGAAGGAGAAGAGGCACTCACCGAAAATGCGCCAGACGAGTGCAAGGCAAGGAGTTAGTCTGCAGCAAACCGCCCACGGAGCAAGGGGAAAGGCCTCGTTCTGGAAAGTCCCCTCCCTTTCAAACTCAGCCGACAGCGGCCGTACCCGTCATTCCACCTCAGGCCACTGGATGATCGCCACGTGGGCGCACGCCGACACCGACGCCTCGTTAGCAGAGTAACGGCCTCTGCCTCGAAGCGACGCATTAATGCAGGCAAGTGGACGACGCGTGGCGGCTCCCGATAGGTTTTCAGTGCATCGAGACCACGGCGACGAGGATCGTGGCAATTATGATGCGAGATCTTCGCCTCCCCACGTCATGTCCGCATTTAATCCCGACGTTCCGTTCTACGACGCCCCGACGGAACGGCGGGCTGGGGGGCAACTGTTACAGCCATGACAGTGACGTGGCCAGGCTCAGGTACCGCCGAATGCGATCGAGCCACGTGAAGTTTCCCCGACCGAGTCAGCGCCACGTCTTCAAGGCCAGGATCGGCAAGACTACACCGCCCGACGACTGTCTAAGGCAAACTGCCCTCGCCGAGGTCGAGCTCGGCTCGGAGTTCCTCTACCACCCCATTGGCGCCCGGACCCGGAGGGGTCCGCCTAAGAGAGGTCGGCCGAGGTCAGGCGACCTCCTGCCACACTCACCAGGTGTCCACCCAGGAGGGGTCCGCCTAAGCCGAGGTCGGCCGGTCCTTCGCCCTTCGCCAGGTGGACAACAGAGACGGGCCACCTCGGCCGAAGCCAGGCGACCTCCTGCCACCTCGCAGGTGTCCACCCAGGAGGGGTCCACCTAAGCCAAGGTCGGCCAATCCTTCGCCCTTCGCCAGGTGGCAACCGGGAGACGGGCCCACCTCGGCCGAAGCAGGCGACCTCCTGCCACCTCGCCAGGTGTCCACCCAGGAGGGGTCCACCTAAGCCGAGGTCGGCCAATCCTCGGCCCTCGCCAGGTGGCAACCCGGAGACGGGCCCACCTCGGCCGAAGCCAGGCGAACCTCCTGCCACCTCGCCAGGTATCCACACCATGAGGGGTCCACTAAGCCGAGGGGTCGGCCAATCCTTCGCCCTTCGCCAGGTGGCCACCCGGAGACGGGCCCACCTCGACCGAAGCCGGGCGACTCTGCCACCTCGCCAGGTGTCACCCAGGAGGGGTCCACCTAAGCCGAGGCGGCTGGTCCTTCGCTCCTCACCAGTTGGCCCCCGGAGACGGGTCCAACTCAGCCGAGGTCAGACCGCTCGTACGGAAGGGTCCGGAGAGGGAAACGGGCCCCGAGGCATCCCTCGGACTGTACGAACCCCAGACGGCGCTCCGTACGGAGGGCGGCGGCACGCGGAACATCACTTGCATCGGCCCGACAGGTCCCACAGCCGAGAGACGCGATCCTGACGAAACAGGCCCCATAGATGGATGGCGACCACGCTTGGGAAGAGAGCGCTCTCGCTGGGCCCGAGGCCTGACGGCCGCCTTGCCAGCGCCGCCCTCCCCTTTTTCTCTTCTGTCTTGCCTTTTCCCTGCTGGGCCCGGCGGACGAGGTCGGAAAGCCGCCTGGCCCCCTCACTGAAAAGGAAAAGAGAAAAGGATGGGGGAGGGAAGTCCCAAGGAGGAGGAGAAACAAGCGCACGACGAAAGGAGATATAAAGAGGGAGGAATCTGGGGATGACAAGGTAAAGCGAACGAGCCGGGGAAGAAGAAGAAGCACCGGCACAGGCCTTGCTCCGAGGGTAAAAACCCAGAAATCCCGAGAGGGGAACACTGGGTGTGAGCTCGGCTAGGAGGCCAGCGAGATTCTGGTCCCCAGAGCGTCTCTCTCAATAGTAAACTCTCTAAGTCTGGAGCCCTTCGGGATCCGTCTGAGAGTCTGTCCTTCTCGTCGTCTACTGACTTGACGTCGGAGCTCCTCGCCGGAATCCCCGCCAGGGTCTTCTAACCCTTTTTTGCAGGTTCGCGCGGGAAGGGAGGCTCCCTCGCCAGGCGGTCAGGAGGGATCGACGGATCCGCGGCACGGAGCGCGGCGCGGAGATGGAGACTCAGTAGCGGCAACAATAATGAAATAATAAATAGGGATATATATCAACATCATAAATTTATACTGAATAAATTTTTTTATGAATTATATAGAATACCTGCTATTATTATATATATTTGGATTGTGTTAATATAATATAATTTTTATATTTAGATAAAATTTGGAAGTAAAAAGATAGGATCTCGTATCTACGTGTGAACGGCTATGATAGAATTTTATATAATTTTTTTAAAAAATAGATATTTTTCAATTCAATATAATTAAGTATGCTGGAATAAGCTATTTTTCTATGATCAATTGAATATATTAAAATTTTATTTTTCGAAATATAGTTTTGTAATAAATAACTCCCTGGAAATTTATAAAAGAAAAATTGAATCAAACAATCCTGCATACAATAATGGTGGTTTTGGAAGTTACAAACGTTACTAAATTTCAGACCACAAATCCAAATGCTAATATTGTCTATTAAAATAAAATTAATGCTGTTGCGGCTTCCTATGCTTTCTCTTAGAAGGAGTTAGAAGGTTGGCTAGATGGCTGTCCCACCGTTACTTGCAAGAAATTAATTAATGGTTGTTGCGGCTTGGCATCATTTCTACTACCGCGAATAATTTTTCAAGCGTAGTTGCACGTGAGAAGATCAAGAATATGTGAGTCGAAGCCATGGTAGTACCAAAGTTGCACAAAGAAGGTTGCTGGCGTCGAAGAGGCAGTCAAAGATGCAGATTTACACTAACGCCTCCCATGTTGCTCTGGTCTTATAAATACTAATGTTACGATAAATCAGATCGGACCAGAAATTTAATTATAGATTCGAAAACTTAATTATCCATCCGAACCAGCCGATCAGATAGTTCGGCACTGTACTTCAAAGGTACAATATGAGAATGAATCAGCACTACATTTTAACCAACGATAACATAGGCGGCCATCGACATACTTCAAAGCAAATGACCGACCTACAAACGGCTAATCTGCTTCAAGAACAAGCCTGGTTGTTATAACTAACCAATCATATAATTGATAGCCATGATATCATAAGATCAAGATAAATAACCATCAATAGTAACTACAATCTTAACTAATTTTCCTGACGGCGATCGATTACAAGAAAATCTTAACCACTTTCGGTTGAATCGATGTCTGTAAATAAAAGTAAGATGGGATTTTCAAAGTAAGCAAGTCTATGGCTATCCTAAACCATGCCAATTTAACTCTTTCCCTTTTCTGCCTGCACTCTCTTCTTGAATTTTACATTTTGTTGCCCGACTTTACTAATTTAGATATCAGAGTGCTCCTTATTGAAAAAATTCCAATCAAAGATTTGTTTTGCAGGAATCCAAGAAGGTAAACCGGTAATCGAGATACTTCATCCATGAAAATCAGCGTCAACAACTATCTTTAAAAAAAAAAAAAAAAAAAAAAGGAAAAAAAAAAAAAAAAAAAGGAAAAGAGAGAAGTATGTCTTTCCTCCTTCCTTATGTTTTCCTTCGTCTTTGTCGATCGCCTCGTTTATTACCATTTTCTTTTCTTCCTACGGGACCATCTCCTCTTCCCCTGGTCTTTACATCATCACCGATCTTATCTCCAACTCCTTCCCACGGCCCTACCCAGCTAAACTATTTCTTCCTTCCTCTCCTACACACAATCTAGCCACTAACCCCCCTATATAATTAACCATCTTATGTCCATTCTCCATTCTCTTATAGGGTCCAATCAAACAATCCTCCCTTCTAACCATTGTGGATTGTCCAAGCATGAATCTCATGCTCAAGGTCCTTGAATCCTCGACAACCACCTGACTAGGGCTACAGATGGATCGTATTGGACTAAGGCATGCTTTATTCTGATCTAACTCGAATTCATATTCGTAGCATGTCTTGGACCCGGACCCGGTCAATAGTCAACCGATTCGGGTCAGTAAGAAAGATTTTAAATCTAGAAGGTTATTCGTATCATATCAAGGTGAAGTATGATCCAGACCCAATCAAAATAATTGAATTTGAGTCTAAACTACTTCGAGATAAGCATCAAACTATTCTTTTAGAGTTAAAATATAATATTTGATAATTAAATATAAAATAACAAAAAATATAAATAAATAAAACACTAGTATCAATTACATTATTAATATAGTTGTTAATTATAATATTAATTTATTATCAATATTAAGAGATTATATTACATTAATATTATAAACTATTGATAATAATTATTAAAAATAATATAACATAATGTAATATTATACAACATATTATCTCTACAATGTCATATAATTAATGTATAATTATATGAATTATATAATTTTAATGATATTACATAATGCCCTGTTTAACAATTTTTATTCTATTTATATAGTAATAGTAATAATATTTTAATCTTATAAAAATATCCTAATCTTCTACAATAATCACATAGTTAATCTAATATATTGTCAAATCAAAATGTTATCGGATGCTTATTTTAACAATATTGTTATTGAGAAAAATGTGGTTATAACTAACATAATATAATTATAAATTTATTATAAAACATATCATAATAATCACATTGAATTTATTATTGTAATAATATAATATAGGATACAATATTATTTATCATATATATAATATTCTGATAATGTATATAATATACAAAATCAATTAATATTATATTATGAATATAATAATATTAATATAATATTATGAAATAATAATATAATATCAATCCTACAAAAATATATATTAATTAATATTTTAAGATTAATAATAATATTGCTATTTTTTTTGGTTTTTTTTTTTATCTTCGGCTCTTTTATCATCCAGTTTGAAATATATTTCTTTCTCTAGATGGCTTACTATCGAGTTTGAGATTTTTTTGAATATTTTTATGTCTCTGACTTCTTCATCAATTTGAGTTTTTTTTTTTTTTTGAATATTTTGCCATTCAATTGAACTTTTTTCCTTTTTTGGGACATTTTTTTGGCTCTGACTCTTTTGCCATCTAGTTTAAAGTTTTTTGTTTGAATGTTTTGTTATCCAGTTTGAAAATTTTTTCTTTTCTTTGGATGTTTTTCTATTTTTAGTTTTTTTGCCATCTAGTTTGATATCTGTTATCATCAAATCACCTTTCGCCAGGCAACAATGGTACCTAAGGATCTTTCGATCTTTTTGTGGTGAAGAACGAAGAGTTACTCGTTGGTGCTCCATCACGGGAACATATAAGAACAATCTCATGACCAGTGATAATTGGTGGAGGGCCCTTTGATGCTCAAATTAGTAAGAAAAATGAGATGTGCTATAACAGCCGGAGCTGAAAGCTAAGTGATGCCCGAGAGCATGAAAGTGGTGGTAAAAAATGTACCTCACAAAGGATCCTCTCTTACCAATTTATAGAGTTATGTGTGAAATAACAAAATACTGTTAAAAAGGTGTAACATATCATGTTAGGATACTGGAAACTTGTCTCCTGGGATCCTTTTGGTTAGCATCACTATAACAAAAACAACATATAATAATAGAATTTTAATAACACTCAAAAAAAAATATTACTATAAATGTTCTCTAGTAATGATTTTTAAACATATTATAAAATATATATATTATTGCAACACTTTATCAATAATATTATTATAAATTATTATATAGTGACAATATCTTATTATCGCTACAAGAAATTACATTCTTTTATAATGATTTTAAAAATTATCATAAAAATCTATAATATTATAATAGTATTTATAGATATTACTAAAATTTATTATTATATTGGTATATTGTAAGGATAATAATTACCGGTTAAATATAACTTAATTAATAATATTTATATTTTATTATAGAATATCGATCATTTATTATTGAAATAAAATTTATCATTTATACATTACTATACAACTAATAATTTTTATTATTAATTATTTATGATTTAACTTGGTGATAAATTGTATCATTGTAAATTAATTAATTTATTTTTTGATGATAATATTTGACAACTAAATATACAGTAATTTTTTTTTAAAAAAAAATATTTGAATTAATAATTTTAAAATAATATAGTTTCAACTATATGATCCAAGATAATTTAATGATTAAATGAAAATAGTTTTTGATATAAAAATTACTATTAATATGGAATACAGCATATCATAGCTAAATAATGATGTACGACGTGATTATTAAAAAAATTACATGTAAATAGATTTAACTTGCCATCCATTCTTTCATAGGAGTCTGCATGTTGGAAGGTCACACCTTGTAATTAACTACATCAGGTACTACCATGGACATCAAGCAGCAGTTTTGGTTTTGATCGGTTTGATCGATCAATAAAACCTTATCTGATCAATATATGGCGTGATCTTTTCCAGGCCCATACGTGCCTACGTGGCATCATCTCAATCATCTCATGACAACACATCAAGCCACGTTTGAAATTTTAATACCAGTGCCATCTTGTCATGACCTAAAAACAAAATCCTCCTCCCACCGCGTTATCCCAACAGCCATAATATATGCTCCACCCTTCCCATGACCACGGCCACCCTGCGATTTCTTATCTCACGGGGATAAGCGAAGGATAGAAGAAGATGCACGAAGCTTTCCATCGGAGCCTTGAAAAGATCTTTCAAAAAAGAAAAAAAAAAAAAAAAAAAAAAATCCGTGGCAGCATGCCATCTGCTATCTAATCCTATATCTTTAATTACTCCATTTATAAATAAGAAACCACCAGCGTTTCCAGCCATCGCAATCTTATGCAATCGTGGCCAAACTGTACGACAAGTATGCAGCACTTACAAGACTGATAAACAATAATGAAACAAAAGTTTGTGTGATGGATGGGGAATAATATATAATGCTTTCCAGTGGCATCATCAGATGGATATATATGTAGCCTTCCAGTCTGGACGTGATTTTGGCGACCGGCCTTGTTTTGTATGCTGACGTATCTACCGTCCATTGGCACCAAAAGTAGGACCTTTGGCCATTTGGAATGGAATGGTACAAGAGAGGATTCCAAGTTACGTGGGCGCACAAAAAAAGTATTTTTGGAAGCGCTTAACCAAATTCACAAACTCTTTGGACTTTGTACGCTAAGTCAAGGGCGATAATTGAACGTTGAAAGATGATGCTCCGGGTCCCAAACTTGGCATCAAAAGATAGCTCCATTAATTCCCACGTCTCATCAGGGTTTTGGTGACCGCCTTCGATCTCGCTCATATTGTGAATTTCATTAAAATCGTCTAACGAGTTACAAAAGGTTAATCGATATGATCTTAAATTTTGCAAGGGAGATGTCCTTGGTGTGGCACAATTTTATTGATGGAAGTAATGCTACCTTTGCAAAACCCGTAATGAAAAGGGAGATGCCATTGCCATTGCCATTGAGTTGAGAGAGGTAATTCTACAAGAGAGATCGAACTTGTCAGATTATATCGGTAATTAATCTAGTTCAAAGGCAATTAATGCCATTCCAATTGTTAGCAGTTTCCAAAATTCATTCAAGAATCAAGATTAGCTGCTATATATTTCGAAGTAATTTATATGCTCTTGTATTGGGTCGGTGTTTTCAGATTTAAATCAAGTAAAGCACTAAAAGCTTGCTTCGGTTAACATTTTTAAAAAAAAAAAAAAAAAAAAAAAAATTCTGCCCCACCATGTAACAATTTAAGGTTATGAATTCTACGTAGATAATTCAGTAAAGATTTTATACTCGTTATCAAAGATGGCATTTTGATTATTTTAAAAATTTCCCGCACATCTATGTTGACTTCCACACTCTGGAAAGTACCAGAAAAATACCGTGCGCTGAATCTAAATTTATGGTACTAATCATATGAAGATCGACCTAATTTGCTCATCAATTTTCAAGAAGACGAATTTAAATCATCTATTCGAATCTTAAAATCGCTTCAAGTGCATGAATCTTTTTTTTAGAGGGAGTAAATCAAGAATCATTTTTTCCACATAACAAAGATTTAATCGGACATGAATGACTTTTTTGATTGCCACCTAACCTAATATTAGAGGTTTCTACATTCCATAGTGGGCTCTCCCGAGTGGAAACCCATTACTACCATTAGGACTCATGAAAATGACATCCACAGGAGGGAACACCAACCACTTATCACGTACGTATCGTCCCCCTTCGCTCCCTTCCTCTCTTTCTAGATTTGATTGTTAGAATTAGGTCAGCACTATATGCGGAGTCCCCCCCCAAAAAAAAAAAAAAAAAAAAAAAAAAAAAAGACTTCTAGAAAACTCAACACCTCTCGCTCTCTGTCACCTACTTTTTATCGACAGCACTTATCTTTGGTTTGATGGCGTCCAAACTTTATGTTTGCGTGAAAGCCCAAGTGACATATCAAAGCACTGCTTAGCATTTTCGCATCCAAATAAACATATCGAAGGTACCGAACACGCCAACAACCAAAATCTGAGGTACGGCTTCATGCACGCGCCGTCCATGGCTCTTTCCTTGTCGAGGTAGCGTCAGCTTTGCCGTGTGTTGGAGCCATGGTTTGGGATGACCAACCTTATCGCCGATGGTGCTCTGTTCCTGTCACCTGGAACAGGACGTTTCCCTGGATAAGAGGAGTTGTTGGATGAGGTGTCGCGCACCGGGGAAAGGAGTCCAGGTTCATCCCAACATTCTTAGTTGGGGCTCGCTTCTTGGGTTTTTTATTTTTAAATAATATTTTTAAAATTTTATTTTTTAAATTAATACCAGCTAAATATATTTATGAATTTAGTTGTACAGTTTTTTTTTTTTTTTTAAAGAAATATAATGTTGAACTTGCGATTTCAAAAAAAAAAAAAAAAAAAGTTCGAAATTGCAGGTTGAACATGCGATTTCTCCTCCATCTTTTTTTTTTTATTTTAAATTTTAATAAAAAATTAAAATTATAAAAATTATAAAAAAATTTAAAAATAAATAATAATAATATGATACTATAATAATTTTTTAAAATTATTATAACATGTGCTTTTACAGTCCGGTCGCCAATCTGCCACCGGTCTGATAGCCAGTCCAGCTTCGATCATTGATTCGACAGCCAGCTCGGTTGCTAGGTTGGTGTCAGTCCGATCGCCGGTCTAGCTGTCAGTCCGATCGCCGGTCTAGCTGTCAGTCCGATCACTAGTCTGACGGTCGGTCATCGGTCTGACGGTCGATCCGGTCGCCAGGATCCGGTCACCGGCCCGACCCTAGTCGGCCATGGTTCGGCCGTCGATTCTTCCACCAGGGTCCCGCTGCCGGTCCGGCCGATGGTCCTACCACCCATACGGTCATCGATCTAGTCGCCAGGGTTTGACCATCGGTTCGACCGCCTAGTCGCCAGGGTTCGACCATCGGTCCAACCGTCAGCGGTCGAACCGGTGGTCGGACCCTTGCGACTAGATCGGTGACCGTATGGATGGCAGGACCGGTGGCCGGACCGATGACTTTATACCGGTGGCCTGACCGGCGATCGGACCGGTGGCCAAATCTTGACTACCGAATCGACCGTCAGATCGATGACTGTCAGATCGATGACTGACTGTCAGACCAGTAGCCGAATGGCAGCTAGACCGACTATCGGACTGGCACTAACCTAGCAGCTGAACTGGCTATCGGATAATGGCCAGAGCCGGACTGGCTATCAGACCGGTGGTCGAATCGATGACCGGACTGCGAAGTCATAGGTTATGATAATTTTAAAAATTATTAAAGTATCATATTATATTATTTTATTTTTTATTTATTTTTATTAAAATTTAAAATAAAAAAGATGGAGTATAAATCGCAGGTTATATATGTGATTTCAAGTAATTTTTTAATTTTTTTTTTTGAAATTACAGGTTCAACCTGTGATTTTACTTTTCTTTTTTTTTTTTTTTTTTTTTTTTTTTTTTTTTTTTGAAGCCGTATACCTAAATCCATAAATATTTTTTGATTGGCATTAATTTGAGAAATAAAATTTTAAAAATATTTTTTTTAAAAAAAAAACCCTCTTTTTTAGGTAAAATATCATGAGCAAGGTGGTGGTTTTTTTTTTTTTTTTTCCTGAACAATTATGCATGTGTTCATTTCTAGGATTAAAAATATGTACATTAAATTTTTTTTTTTATGAAAAATATTTATCGATAAAATAGATGGGAGCACTTAGCCAATTGGAAGATGGATAAATTAGCTTTTCATAACAAAATGATCATATCTTTTATTCCTAAAATGCTCCTGGTATGTTAATAAATTTTAATTTCTTAGTTAATCATTTTCATGTCTAACAAAACCTAACTTAGATGGTATTGCTGAAATCCTAGGTCAAAGTCAATTTTAGACCAAAAAAGATGGTCGATTTTGGTAATATCTGCCTTATTTTTCACTTAAAATCTCGTCCTCTTCTTTCTTAATTGATAAGTTTTATTATTTTTCCTGTCAATGATTACAAATATTCTTGGCTTGTATTTCTTAAGATACATTTCATATTATTTTTATATACTTATTTTTATTTTTATTTTTCAAATTTGATGATGTAAATTTGTTTTTTTTTTCATCCGTATTTAATTAAATGCATTTTTGACACCTTTATAATACCCTTGTATCTTGTAGCTTCCTCAGTTTTGTATGGACTGAAAAACTAATTTGATATAAGAAAATTAAAATTTATTTATAAAATGGTGATACAGGATAAATATGCAAATTGGGCCCGAAATGATGTGACGGAAAAGATGGATAGATCTTTAAAATTTACCTGAAAATTATCATGCAAAAAAATATGAATAACAAATTTTGGAACAACTTTCTAATTAATAAAAGAATATAAATTATAAATTATTCTTATATCTAAGTGTTGATAGGATTAATAAATTCAAGTTTCTCGAACAAACACACAAAAGTTTACCGACTCAACAACTTAATTCTCCAACAGAAATGAAAATTTATTTTATGAATAAAAATATGTATATTAAAAAGTAGAGATAATTTGATTGTGAAAATATTTCTGTCTTTAGTTGACAGCAGCTCATATTAGCAGAGTTGTCTAGGTCAATTTCAATTTCCCATGGCATTGGTCATAATTTTCAACCACAGAACCTTAAGGCGAGCCCAAAAAAAAAAAAAAAAACCCGTGAACCAAACGAGTCCTAAAGTAAACATTCATCAAGGCCTGCTTAACCCATGTGTGATTAAGATTATAAAACAGTGTTGGCTATTTTACCCAAGTCAGCTAGTGCTTGTTTGTTTCTTCTCATCTTTTGTTGTAGGAAGCCAGTGTTTGGTTTCGTTCTACATAAACAACCAATAGTCTTGGAGTTTCCAACATGGCATGATTTGCATGATACTAAAAGCACCAAACTGAACATGACCAATTCAAGGTACCAGCACACAGTTTTGGGGAAGTGAAGTATGTTGCAGTTTTACCACAAGACTTCAGATGGGATCCTGCTTGAGACTTGGGGGTTTAGGAGCTACTACCATTATGTATACGATTCCCTACGAGCCCTTTATATATACATATAGAGAGAGAGAGAGAGAGAAGAAGAAGAAGAAGAAGACTCTTGGTTTTCCTTTTAACAACAAAAGTTAAAAATGTTGCTTGACATGCACAGGAGGTGATGGATGATCACGGCTCATTTCTCCAAGTGCTAGTCTGAGGTTCAGGGTTGGGCCACCGGGCTGTAGCTTCTGAGATAAGATGAGGACCGCACAAACCCTCTACAGTATTTCCTGGCCCAAGTTCCGGTTGACCGAGACTTATCGGGGATAGATTCTTCATTAATGACTGTCCATTTTCTGTTCTTAAGCATGCTTCAGCGACAACTTGTTCCATAGATATTAGATTTCACCAGCGAGCACGGATGTGATGTACAGTGAGCAAAGGACACAAGGAACCTCACAAATGACTATCAGCTGACAATTCCAAACACTATATTATGTGATGCTTGCAAGAAACCAAATACATTCCTTTCACGCAAAGCAATTTATCCGGACCGCACACAGGACATTCTAACAGAATTTTACTATTTAATGATCACGACCTAGTTGATACAAATCGCTTCTTCAGAATATATATATATATATATATATTTGATACAGAAAAAGAATAGGAAGGATAAATCCGGTGTAGCTACCCCCACAAGTTTTTATCATGTCAAAAAATATTCGATTCAAGTACTTGATTTTCGCAGTCTTTCTCCATCCAAAAAATGAGTTCGTCAACCCGACACCACTAAAATATCAATTGATCAGAATAGAGAAGAAAAAGGATCCTGACATATCTCACTCACCAACCGTCACGAGTCCCAAAAATAATTCCTGAATTTAATCAAGTTTTCAGCAGAGTCACACTTCGAATCCATGACCTATTGGTTGTGAGGCAAAATTCAACCAACTGGGCTACCGCCTTGACGGTTCAGAATGATACTTTCAATGATGATTTACCAACAAGAACATCAACTGTAAAAAAAATATGGTAACAGAGACTGCTCTCCAATGGTCCAGGAAGTAAAAAGCCTACTTTCTGTAACAAAACTTCACGGGGACCCAAAAATTAAGGTTCATAAAGGCTCATAAACTAAAAGTAAACTAGATGAATAGGAATTAGGAAGGTTACTAGCAAAAGTAGAAGATAAAGAAATGGTAAATGGATGGGCATAAAAGGTCTGGATAAATTAATAATCTACAAGAAGACCGCAAACCTGAATATAAGGAGTGGTTGCAAGAAACATACACCTGCAGGCACTCTAACCAGCAGAAGGAATCTTTGCAATGCTGATATTGGAATTGGGCATCTGCATCATTCCCTTCACGCTCGTTCTGGCACCTTGCAGGCGATTGGTGCTTCTTGTTGCAAAGCTTCAGCAATTTCATGCAAGCATAACACGTCCACAGATCACATCTCCAGCCATGAGCCGTTTGCAAAGGCTTAATTTGATGACTTTAACAACACAGTACTACTAGCAAATCCTACGGTGCAGATATCTAAGCCTCAAGCTTTTCAGGTGGGAATATCCCTGGAAACTCATTCTGACAACTTCATTAGTGTCGAGCATGGCTACTTCAGGTGTTGCTTTCTGATACAATTTGCTTGAGTCATATTTGTCTTCTTCAATAAGTTATTGTGGAAAACAGAATGTCATGTAATGATGAAACTACCTGATCGATATTCTCTTCTGTTCTAATACATTGTCACAATTTCTCAAAGATCCATATATTGGAACTTTCAAGAAGCAAAATGCTCAATATCCATTGAAGGAAAACCAGACTGAGCCGTTTTCAGTCCTTGCAGAAGACTTCTTGCTGTCTCCCTTTCCTGCAAAATTGAGTAGGTCCAAACAAGAAAACTATGACTAAGAGATGCAACTGTGAAAGGAAAAGGAATGCCAAATTATTAAAATAAAGGAAACAAACTATCTTCATTCTCTTATATGAACAAGTTCCTTTGGAAGAACATTAAAAAATAAAATCTTGTTAAGAGTTCCCTTAAAGATGAGACCACTTACAGGACCAGTATAATCCAAGAGCCTTGTGCAATAGATCTCTGCTTCCTCAAATCTTTTCTCGGCTTTGTAGTGTCTAACAAGGAAAAGTAGAGCTTCAATCATATTTGGTCCCTGCCTCTCTTCAGCTTCCATCCTCTCCAAATCTTTTTTGTAGTAAAATGCTGCCCGTTCAGAATGCCCAAGAACACCGTGCAGCTTTGCAAGCTGATGTAGTGCTATCCCTTCCCTGTCATTACTGTTTGCAGCCCTAGTGTAACACTTAATTGCCTCCTCAAGCATTTGAAGTGGTGCACTTTCATAGCACTGAGCCATAGCAATCCAAAGCCGGGCATCATTAGGCTGCAAGTAAGATGATTTCCTGAAGTAATAAAGAGCATAGAAGGGCATGCCCATCATCTCATATGTCTGCCCCAAACCATACCAGGCACGGTAGTCCCGAGGATTGATATCAACGGCCCTCCTATAGGCATCAATTGCAGCTGGGGTATTTTTCATCTCGACATACTCATGACCCATCAGAGTCCAAGCTGAGAGGTATTTTCTGTTAAGTTTCAGTGCCCTTCTAAAGTACAAAACAGATTTCTCATGCTGGCCCTTTAAACTGTAGTAATTTGCAATAATGCAACATGACTCAGGTCGATATTTGTCAGTCAAAAATACCCTGTGGGCAAGGAAACTGAGAGCAGAGAAACATTCCTTTGCATAAAGTAAATTTGAGTAAATGTCCATGGAATCCACACGATATGGGTCAGTCCTTAGGAGCTCTTCAAAGATCACTTCAGCTTCATCGAGCTCCCTCAAATTATAGTGAGCTGTTGCAATTTGAGCCTGGAGGTAATCACTGAACCGGAAGATACCCATTAAACATTCATATCTTTTCAAAGCTTCTTCATGCATCTTGAGTTCTTGATATGCACTAGCAAGAAAGAAATCTTTCATCCAGTGATTTTTTAAATTTAGGTTGTTTAGAATTTCGGTTGTAGTGCATAGAGACTGAAGTTCTGACCAAGCACTCCAGTTCCAGGGTAGCTGTTTACAGATTCAACAAGCACAGTTATAGCAAGGTTTTCACAACCCTTATCTCTCAGTATGATGCCATACAAATATAGACCAAGGAATCAATGGCACCAGTTCTGCGGAGTTTGGATAACCTCTCTCTCTAAAGAAGCAATTCGCTGTTTCACAGCACGCCTCTTGCCTAATTATGACCCCTCAAGTTCTATCATCTCTTCTTCTTTTCGCTTTTCTCCTGCCTATAATTTGGAGAGAGAAATTCAAAATTGAAATTAGGGGGGGAAAGGTTTGGATCATTCAGCATTCATGTGAGCATGAAAAATGAATTCAGGAAAAAAATGCAATTACTTTATAAATTGAAAGGCCTGAAACTGAAAGAAACTAGTAAAAGGATTATGCTGATAACTATAATCCTGCATCTTAGCATAATTTTTAAAAACCAAAAGGCCTTACCTGTTGGACATGATCAATCTATTTGAAAATAACACATAATTATAACTCAGTGCTCACTGAGTAAGTAAATGCAGAGTCAAGCTTCAAACTAATTATTATGCTCATCATAATGTACCAAATCTACATATAACCTCAGGTCCAGTTTAGCTGCTAGAAACTAAATTTATCCATTTGGAAATAAAGGACTCTGGGCATGTGATATCCAAATATAGATTAAAGTGGCAGTCTGCATGGTTGGCATGGCATGATGCATAAGGTGTCAATGCCTTACAATGACAAGGCACTGCTGTCTGCAAGCTGGTGCTTGGCATGCCCATGATGCCAATGTGTGCCCTAAAGAAAGTGAATATGCTAAGATGAGCTAAGTGGTGGAGAAGTAAAGGATTCTTGAAAAACAAAGTATGAACAAAAGAGATGTCTAGAAATAAGAGCTAGAAATGCAGGGAAGTCTCCTGATGAAAGTGAGTATTGCATGCACAAAAACTTAGATGAATCAGTAAGATTGTCAAATACAATAATTTAACAAACCGACCATTAAGCAAGAAGAAAGTCTGATGCATCTATTATGCACATCAAATGGTTGGAAGGTGACTGGCTCAAAAGGTGAACTGTAAAAGTATCTTCAGCCAGAGACTGTTGAGCCAAAAAGACAGATGTTAAAGAGTGCCTCAAAGAAAAGGATATCATAAGTCTCAAACAATAGATGCCTGTAGGTTCCAGCAGAACTCAGCATTCTGTTGGGTGCTAAATTATTTGGACCAAAATTAGTAATTTCATTAAAAAAAGTACAATCATCAATTTTTGTGATAAAAACAATAAGTTACAATGACATAATTATTATTTAGCAAGTATCTGGATCCATCTCTTGCTTATGGAATTCCTAGTAGGTGATCAATCTAATATGCGCACCAGACCTTCAAGATGCAAACTTTTCAATCACCAGAACACATGAAAAGACTTTCTGCCTAGTCTATGATTAATTTACCAGCTCATTTGATAAGCATGCGAAGAAATATGAAAAACAGAAGTTGAACCACAACCAATAGGAAACTAAACGCTATGCATAATAGAGTTATATACACATCTTAAGATCATAGATCTAATATGCTTCAAATGACTGCCCAACCTTGCTGAAATGAACTAAATCAGTTTGATGTTTGTATTACCCAGAAGGCATTTGAAGGCAGAGTTACTATGCTCTTCAATAACTAGTGATTCCAGATCATCGTAACAAGAACGAGTACCAATTATAATAATTTCATCAACTATTAGAAAGTGTTATTTAAAAAAAAAAAAAAAAATCGCACACACTAATCCTTTTGTCAGGTGCATTTCGTCGAACAACACTCAGAATAGACGATAAAGCCATCAAAGAAGACTAGCAGATAGAAGTGAACTAAACGGAACAAGTAATAAGAAGGGCATCTACGAGCACGGTTACCATATAGAGAGCGTAGCAGCGGAGGAAGACATGCTTCCGCCCCGCCTGACCTCTGAGGACGTGTGCAGCCCGCCGGTACTCGCGGCAGTCGAAGTAGGACTTACCGAGTAGGTAGCAGTCTCCGGCGGCCACACCGCCGCCATCGATCCCGTCGTCGTCCGGAATGGGGGTGCTGACGTAGGAGACGCCGGCGATGGGCGTGGCGGTGACGTCCGGGGCGCCGCCTGAACGGAGCCGCCGGCGGAAGCTGGATCCCTCGCGCTGGTGGGGGAGGAGGCGGGAGGCACTGGAGGTGGAGGGGTGGCGCGGGAGGAGGTGGAGGCGGCGGACGAGGAGGAAGAGGGCGGGGCGTCAGGCTCGATGCCGACGAGGAGTTCTGCTGCCCTGCGGAGGAGAAAAAGGTGAGGAGAAAGGAGAGGAGGGGGGGGGGGGGGGGGGGGTGTGTGTAGAGAGAGTGAAATACCATTTCGCGGCGGAGTAGAGGCAGCGATCGCCGAGCTGGCGGATCGCGGCGCGGAGCTCGCAGCGATAGGTCTCTTTGGAGGTCATCTCTCTTCAGTGAGGGGTATGGGTTTCTGGGGAGAGAGCGGCAAAGCGAAAATTGAAATGATGGATTGGTGATATATGCTAAGCGTGGTACGAGCCGCCCTGCCAACACGTTGGATGTAAGGGAAAAATTGGATTTGTGTCGCTCAAGAGCATATCTAGGGCAAGATAGATTTTGGGCTTTCGCCAATCATTGAGACCCTGTCAAATGTGAAATGCACATCATACACTAAGATGAAAATTAAGACTCTATTTTACATCCTTTTCCACCAGCCGGGATATAAATTATGATATCATAGAATTTCTTATCTAATTGTTTAATATGTGATAATGTCCTACTTTTTGTGTTTTTATTGAATTTGAATTAATTGAAAGATCAGCTTATAAGTTTATCATTATATTATATTTCGTGTTGGTAACCGTAAAATTTAAAAATAGGACATGTAAACTTAGAAAAGGTATTTTAATTTTTTACATCAATGTGATTATTTTCTTGGCTTTTTTTTTTTTTTTGTAAGTTAATGACTTTGGTGCCAGGATACCTGCAAATTGATGAGTTTACTCGAGTTATCATGTATAGGATAAGTTTTAAAAAGATATATAATAGATTGGACACTTATATATCTTGCTTATAGAATTATATTAAAAATAAATTGTTACATTGCATTCTTAATTTTGATAAGCTTTTAAGTTGCACGTGGATTCCTTTTTCCATGGATCGGGAATATTGCATCTCTTTTTTTAAAAGTTGGAAAAGATAATTGATTTTTTTAGCTTTAGAATAGAATTAAGATTTATAAGATCAAAACTCCTCTAAATATCATATTTTTTTAAAAAAAGAATTAGATAGCTTTTTGAAAGTAGAGATAAGTTTAAAAAGCTAATAATCTATTAAAAGGATCTTGAAAAGGTCAGCCTTCTAGTATTCATTGTTACTGAGCTCGAAAAATTGTTCATGTTCCATCCTTGTAATATCCTCATCTAGAAAGATCATCAAGGCCTTTAAAATTTGAAAAAAATTATTCTAGGTGGCTTTGCTGTCATCTATCTTAGAGTGTTTGAAGTAAAAAATTTTTCCCTCCCAGTTTAGACGCTTTCTAAAGATGTTTTGAATAATTTGCCTGTTCAATATTTTAGATAGCATTTGATGATCCAAATAGGATCACCATGATGATCTAAGATCACCAGTAATCTGAGTCCTATAGTGATTTGATCCTTGGTGATTTAAAATCACTATGTTTGATAGGCCATGGTCTAGTAATTAAAAATCTTTAAGTATCCATGAGTAACATGCTTGGTATTCCATGAAAATCCAAAATCATGAACTTTATAATACCAAAACTATCCTTGATATATTTCATAAGAATATATTTATTAATCATATAAGATATATTATAATAAAATATAACATATTAATAATTAATATATTTCATAAAAAATATTTATTATTCCTATAAATTACCAATCCTATAAAAAATATATTAGTTATATTACAGATTTAATATTTTATTTATACCTAATATATTATTTTATAATACAAATATTTATTTTGATTAAAAAAGTAATGCATAATACATTAAATATTTTATTATATAAATATAAAGAATAATAAGATGTTTCTTCTCTAATTTAAAATTATCTTTATCATAATAATAATAATATTGATATAATATATTAACGATATATTGATATATTGATTTTGTTTTTTTTAGATCGAGGGATATTTTTGTTTTTACATTTCAATCTAAGATCGCTGCTTGGAGGTGATCTTGGATCCCCGACCTCAAGGACATGTATCCGATCATTGGGTTGGATAGTGATTTGAGAAGTGGGGATGATTTGAAATCATTGCTATACAGGGTCATCATGATGCAACCAACATGGTTGATCATCCTGTGCCAAACGCCCACTTGAGAGCATTTTGGGTTAGTTTGAGAAGTATAGAGAGATGCTTACATCAAGTGGATAGCTCTCTTTGCATTCTAGCATCTCTTTGCATTTCTATGCACCTCTAACCATCTCAATTATTCAAAGTCAAAACTTTTTAAATCTAAAGGATGCAGGCTTCTTAGAGAACTCATTTGATGATTAATAATTTAGAGCAATGGTCAGAGCAAATCCAGGGATATAAGACATTTGGATTTAGGACACATCTCCATCTAGTCACTTGTAGCCAAAATCCTGTCTAACCTCTCCCATGCTCATGGTGGTTGTTAAACCAGGTAAACAAGGGCCATTATAGCCAAGGTCAACGAGACCACGCGTAAACGAATGATATACATATCTTCATCTCTCGTTCTCTACAGTTCCTTTAACCCCTCTCTTTTCAGCACTCGTAGTACCACAACTAAATCTCCAATTAGCAACGCTTCACTAGCCGACTTCCATGGAGCTCTTCTTTCAAAGCCTCTAGTACTTGCACAGGTAATACCCAAAATCCAACACGAAGAATTAGGAGCCGTCACGGCACCAACAACAATCTGGGTGTTGTTAAAACGGAAGTCAACATGATCAATGAATTTCTTCCGCACAACGACTATAGCATTTTTCCTCTTGCCTTGCCTAAGAAATATTTAAATAGAAAGAGATCGATAAATGAAACAGGGTAAACCATTGATCAGGTCAAAAGCATCCGATTCCATACAAACATGATAGAAAAAAGAACGAAAAGGTCTAAATCTCATATAAACATTTCTACATGGTTAAAAGACAATCATACACACATCCCCCTGGCTAAGCCTATGCTCCAAAGACAATTCTTCTTGCCCTGAACTCATGTTTCCCTGCATGGATTCTTCTGATTATTGATTCGGCCGGGAAACTTCACGTCTGAAGCAAACTGGCTGTTCCTCCGATGATGCACTTCTCAAATATATGGTACAAGCTCTATTCAAGCTCCAATGGTCACTGCCACAGACCGCATTCTTATCCGAGGAATGGGCATGTTCATCAGCAATACAGGACCAGACACCACCATTTACCGTCTTGGTGGACATCAATCCTTGAGTCTAGAATGCCATCAATTGGAACACGTGACCTACTAGCAAGGCATTTTTGAGCTGATACCATGTTTAGATCAGTGCAATCTGTCTTCCAAACTAATGGGAATCGACACCGGAGATTGCTGATAATTAGTGAATGTGGGAGTGCCTTTGTCAATAACCTTAGCTGGCTGGCTGCTAGACCGAGCACTGCTAGTTTGTTGCAAAAGTTGAACGAGGGAGAGGAATATATCCATCCTGGTCACACCTCTGTTTGCCTGCAATGAAATCAAAGCAATCTCTCTAATTGAGAAACACCGATAAAATGATCTAAGCATTTTAGCAGAAAGTTTTCTTTTTTTGCGCCCTACCTCAACTAAAAACGTGCCCAGATCTTACTGTCACAAATTTCCATCACTCCTTTCAAGATAGTCAACCCAAATCCACGAATGATGTCTGCTATCTCGAGAAAGAACCCTCGTTCTTCGCAAAGCATCTGTGACGAGAATGAATGGGGCATTTTAAATCTGCACATAGTAGCAACAGCATTAAGATAAACATGGGCTGCATTTTACCTCAACTAGCATCTGACCAGGGGGAGCGAGGTCCTCGACTATTATTGGGCAGACCATGGTTTGTCCTGCAACTTCATATGCCCAGGTAGCACCGCCGCTACTGCCACCACTTGAATTGTCTTTTAAAACGACGCCGCTCTCCTCACCAATCATCTATATATGTATTTACAAAAAAAAGAAAAAGGAAAGCTAATCAATATTGATCAAATGCTTGTCAAGGAGTATGTCTGAAGGACGAAACCATAAACTAACAACTAAAAAGTGAAGTACCTTTGGCTCATCAGCTTGCTTGAGTTTGTCTGCATATTTCGTTACACTTTGCAAAAAGAGCATGTGTTTTATTGTGCGGTCCAACAAAGCATCAATGCTACACTGTTACATTCAATCAAGACAGGATAAACACAGCATGCAGTAATAGCCAGAACAAGCATCTGAAGCAGAAGTTCGGATGCATACCTTTGCACCATTGGGCACGATCTCTCGTAGCTCCTTCACACGGTCTTGTATTTGCTGGCGATCTTTTGGCCTTGGCCGAGTGCTTTCCCCGGGTCTTGCCCTTTTCTTGACAACCTTGACAGCTTCTTCAGGCTTCTTTGTTTGATTGATCATAGCACTCCCAGCATTCATACCGCAACCGTCATCAATCAACGAACTGACACGCGATTTTGAAAATGCCTGTTTTGGTGATCCATGCATAATCTTCTCCGAGTTACAATGAGGTAGCAGCACATCAGATGTAGTACTTGTGGAAGGAAGACCTGGTACCGCAACCTGATTTCTGTACAATGAAGGCCCACCTACTCTAGTAATTGTAGAAACTTATGCTTTGAATCGAGACTGGAAATAGGATCGATTTTAATAGCCGCAGAATTTTGAGTAGAAGATTTATTAACACTCTCACCAACAATGGCATCCAATAATTGCTCAAGACCAGAGTCTGAGAATGGTCCTTTTTCAGCACCTGCCATAGAGCCCATGTCCAACTCTGATATGCATTCTGAGACATTAGCACTCAAATTTGAGCAACTGCCACTGCCTACTGGCATTATTATATCATCCCAGCAATCATGCACAAGAATGCTTGGGCTCAGATCCAATTCCATGCCATCAAACAGGTCATTATCAGAAAGAGGTTGAGTGGGTGTAATTGAAGAGTTCTCTTTCCCACCATTTCCTGTGCCCATGGAGTTCAATGGTGCTGCAGTGGAGTTCTCTACTGGCACACGCTGTAATTCAGCCACCAGAGTGCAGCCACTCCCATCAAGTTCGCCTAAACAAGCTGAGACAGAACTGGCACCTAGTGGAGTCTCATTCATTTTCACGACCCAGTCACAGGCCTGCTTTGGGGGTTGATCATTCAGAGGATTTAGATCATTTAAGGAATCATTCCTTGAATGAAGCAACAGAGAGTTTTCAGCTGTCATGTCTTGTAAAGTGACAGAATTATCTGGAAGTTCATGGCTGAAGGATTTAGCAGCAGACAGACCACCCACTGTCAAAGATGACAAAGATGAATGCCGGATTTCTAGCAACTTCTCTGTACCATTAGTGCAAGTTTTGCTTATCTCAGAAGATCTTGAGCCAGGCATTATATCACATGATCTATATGTGCTACAAGATGAAGAGGAGCATCCATAAACTTGATGAAGTGCATTCACATGAGGAACAGAAAGACATGAATTAGTAGGGAACAAGCTAGAAAACCGCTGCATCCCCATCCCAGATAAAAGTCTCTGCTCTGCTGCAAGATCAGCAATTCCCCTGGCCCAGGTATATGCGTTCAAGTTGGTAGCAACTGAATTGTTGGGAACATTAGAATCAGACTGAAACTGTATGTTTGGGTACGTTAGTACTTGAGCATCAGCACTGGCAGCAAGGAATTGATTTGCATGGTGAAATGAGGTATTCCTGCTGACAGAGGGTGTTTTCTGAAATCGGTCACAGGAACCTTCAGAAACAGCAACTCCCGGCATGGATACTATAGGATTCAAGCTCCCAATGTGAGACATGAAGCCATGGTAAGATCCCTGGGAGAAAATACATGGAAACTGAACAGGTCGTTTCAGAGGTTCGGTGTTTGTCATATACTTTTCACTGATGTCTCCATGGAAGGAATTGGTGTTGTCATAACAATTGCAAGCAGCTCCTGAAGAATTTAAAGAAGCAGATGCAGCATTCTCATCATGAATGGTCAAAGCTTTATGGGCTACTCCATGTGGAAGAAGCCCCGCTATACTTTCCACCTGCTCCAACGAATGCTTAACTTGGATTACAAACTCCAATTTTTCTGGAATCTGGTGGCAAAAATGAGTCAACAGTAAGTTCTTCATGGTACATACACATTAGACTAATATGGACATAGTGGGGTCAGATATGACAATAGCCGAAGTAATTCAATTTTTCATAGCATGTTCAAATGAATGCATGATAATACACCATTCATTGATAAATACCAAATAATTTCATACATCAACATTGTTTATCAGTTTAGTACGATTTCTCAATGGCTGTAATCAATTAGCCTGTAATCAGCTATTTGAGACCATCCTAAGCCCATGCATGACAATCATCCAGCACGCTTTAATAAAGGCAAGCAGGTCATTCTGATAAAGGATGTTGCAATCCTGCATATTATAATAGTTATTCTATAGGAATGACACTGTAGAAACTCATAAAATCACAATTTCCTAAAGATGAGGAAAGGGTGATGGGATTTGATGCTAGGCATTTATCCATGAAAACTCTGATTTCAATACATGCAGATTTGCAAGTGGCAAGAAACAAGACCACATACTGAACCAAGATCCATGTATATCACATTTTCCTAAAGACGAGGAAAGGGTGATGGGATTTGATGCTAGGCATTTATCCATGAAAACTCTGATTTCAATACATGCAGATTTGCAAGTGGCAGAAACCAGATCACAAACTGAACCAAGATCCATGTATATTATCACCATATGTTCACAACCTGCATCGTTTTTAGGATTTAAGCATGCTGCCATGGATGTCCTATAATTGAAGATACAGAAATAGGTAAATATATTAAAGATTCGAGTCACCACTGTTTCATGTGTAGGATTATCAATCAAAGAAAGTGAAGAATGATGAGATTCTAGAAAATTTGCGTCAAACTGTACAACAAGCTCTCCTCTAACCCTTCTGAAGCAACTTAAACTTATGTCCCATCCTATACTAATCTGCCACTTAATCCTTAGCACTTCATTAAAGTTTATCATTGACATATAAGCACCCTTTATTTCAATACTAAAATGCAAGAAAAATATTAAAAGCTAATGCTTAAATTTTATATGAAAATTTGTTCCCATGCTAAAGAAGTATTCTGTAGTTATATTATGTAAGGTAAATGTCATGTCCTCTGAATAAATTGTTTGAGACTGAAATCATGAAACTTATGGATTCTCAGACGATACACTATATACTTTATGCCAACTGTTCAGCACACTACTGTCTTTAGGGCACTCTAGCTTTGAAACAATAAGGCATGCTGCCCCCATATCACATCATCTCCAGGTGTTCGGTGCAGTGCCATTTAGCATTTTTTTTTTTCCAAACACCTTGTGTAATTCATTGTCTGCATAACTTGAGTAAACCAAGTAATAAGTTAACTAGAACTTTGACTTACAGTTGACCCAAAGAAATAAAAGGCTCCACAAGTTGATTCAGGTGCAAGAGAGCAAACAGTTCTTTCAGAAATTATATAAGATTGTTAAAATATTCCAATTTGTTTCGAGTTAATGGACTCAAGGTCTAGGGGGCAAAAAAATGAATAAACAATTAATGCAACAATTCTGCTAAAGCTAGTTCATACTAATAGAGCTAAAGCTAGTTCATACTAAAAGAATTAATGAACAGTCATTATTTTTTAACTGAAGAGGGAGTCTGATGGTTGGGAGGTGGGTGGGTGTGCATGCAGGAGCAAAAGTCAAAGCAGTTGTGTAATTCTAAGCAGAATATCTACAGACCGAAGTTATAAATATGAATTGCAAAATATGATAGGCATTTTTTTTTGGATAAAAGGTGACCATTTATTACACCATATATGGTAAGAATTGCAAATCAATGAATCAAGCAGTAATGATTGTGTCAGCATTATTGACCCTGAACCTGTTTACTTTTTTCAAGTAAGACAACATGATTAAGATAACTACTCTTTTAACCAGATTATGATACCAAATGTTAAGTTTTGAGTTCAAGTAATTTGCGGTCTACATTGTACGAATGCAGAATTGCCCGTATATAAGAATGTCAATTACTAACCTTCTGGGGGGAACAAACTGAGCCACACCGAGTGATGGCAGAGAAATGATGGCGATAGTCTGCAAGATGGAGAGTTATTTTCAGTGGCAAAATTATGCAGCTCAGCATCAAAGATTGATTTGGCAAGTGTATTGATAAGGAATTTTGATCTCCAATCTTCGGAGCTCATAATCTCTATTCAAATGTGACAGGTCAATATTAAGAAATAAGGCAGTGTGCATGCATGTCCCTGGGCAAGGACAAAGAGTAAATAATAACACAAACCTTAATTCCAGCATGAAACTGATGTTGACACTCCACATTACTCTGAAAAAGACAACTCTAGTCATATAACTAAATGCAGTATAATGTGCACAGATCATTATGAGACATTCAGCAGGCTCCAATAATGTAGCAAAGCAAGAAGGAAAGATAGAGCATTACAAAAATGGTACTAGAAAAGTTCATTTAGACAACCAGTGATAACTAATACAGTAGCACAAGGATATGCATTACAAAATTAGCATTAAATATAAAAAACTATAAACTTATAGTCACCATATCATCTTTTTATTTGTTTGGAACTCTTTTTCTTCATGTAATGGAAACTTCAAAATAATTTAAGACCACCAAGAAATAAATATTTATTTAATATATTAGAATTAATTTATGCAACTGTATGCATTCTCTCACTTGATTTTTTTTCAAAAGCTTCAGACACTTGCACAGGCTTCTTCTAACTTTTTACTCTTTGGATCAATTAAGTAGCCATTAACAGAGATATCTTAAAGGCTGGACAAAAGCAAAGTTTTATAATCTTCTCAAAGGTCAATTGTATGTTGCCAGAGAAAAAGAAGACACATCTAACTGTACCTGAAATATGTCTGGAGTGTCAGTAGAGTTGGTCGGGCTCAAATCTATACCATAAATATCAGAATAGATCCACTGATGCTTCCCACTTATAACTGCCCCTCCAATTATTCTGATTTAAAAAAAAAAAAACCCTTAGCCTTTCAACTAAAAAACAAACACTTCATCATTATTAAAAAAAAAGTTAACTGGGCACATTCCCAAAGCTAGATTCATAAACAAACGAAATATCTCCATAAGCGGATAAAATATAAACAAGCATGATCAGAAAGAGGCACTCAGGCCAAAAATTCAATAAAATGGAACAAGAGAAAGTTTGCCTATATATCAGACTGAAAAATAAACTACACTGTCTCGGAAAGTTCAGTGCACACTGCAGCTACACGATAAAATTACATTCTCATCCTGCACATCAGTTCCATGAATCCAATTTGAAAAGAGTAAGTAGAATTATCAAAGACAATCAAAACAATTTTAGGCCTGATAAAACCTAACATATACGACAAACCACCAAATTGTGCTGATCTTACCCTTCTCCAACCATGTGGACCTGATTAAGTATCTTGTCAAGCACTCCTCGAACCTGCTCTTCATAGTAGCAATCCTCCACCATCAGCAATCTGGTACCGAGAAATTCCAATATTAGTCCAAGTGGTTATCTCAGTATCTTCAATACTAATTAAATCCATCGGCATTCTCTAGCCACTGGATCAGAAATTTCAAAGAGTCCGGAAAAAGGAATACCATCTCAGCCAGGAAATTGAGGAACTGATGTTCAAATTTAGGCTATTAATATATAAAATCAGCACTCACAATAAGCAATTAGAGTAGTATCCTTCATCAATTCGGCAAGCCATGTTTTAAAGCAGCAAAAACTGATGGAATTGATAAGTTAGAGCATTATGGTATATTTCACTTTGCATTCAACAGCATTTTTATGAGAAAAACGGCTACTTTATAAAAATAAATTAAAAACACCAAAAAAAGGGAAGTAGGGAAACGAACTTAGCAAAGCTAAAATTCCCGATTGTAGTAAAAGAGAAATGATTCAATAAAGTTCTATTCGGACCTCAACATATTGGCCAAAAAAGGGCACCCGTTTATTTGCTAGAACACTTCACATATCAATGGAATAAAGAATATCTTCCTATAAACCATCAATCACAAACCACCACACTCAATATGTAAAACTAAATTAATATACGAATAAATAAGAAAATATAAATACCACGACGCTAAAAGGAGTAAGTTTTACTTCCAAACTACGTACTACCGAATTATGCCATGCTTTAATTTTTTTTTTTTTAAAAAAAGAAGCGAACAAAGAGGAGCATAAAGACATCAAAACTCAACTAAAAAACAATCCTTGAAAGCCCACATCACAGAGGAAACACAAGAGTCCAAAAGATCTCCAAAAAATCACTCAAAAAAATAATTTTTTTAATAAAAAAAATCGTTCCAAGAAAACGCCGCGCATAAAATCTAGGAATAAAGACAAACAACAAGCAGATCAAGGCCGAACGTTACCGGGGATCACGGCGATCCACGCGCCAGAGCACCCCGTACGACCACCCCCCCGCTGCACAGCCGGCCGAGCACCCCTCTCAGCTGCGGCGCCAGCGCCATTACTCTCCCTCCCCGCACGAATATCGGGCAGCGTCAGAGAAGAGACCCGAGCAAACACTAGAGAGGGAGGATGAGGACGATGAGGACGACGAGGAGGAGAGAAATCCTAGCCCCTTGTCGAGGACACCCCCCCGCCGGCTCCCACGGTGGCGGCCTGTAGCTCGCGGCAGACCAGGTTCAGACACAATGGTGGTTTCCCGTTACGAGAGAACAGGGCCGAGGGGGGAGAGGTCGGTTGTTATGTAGAGGGAGCGCTAAAAGGACTACGGCGAGGTTGAAAGATTGGCGATTTTTTTGCGCGGTCGTGGTCTCCAGCCGGAAAGCGGTTTCGCGGGGTGCGGCGAGGGGCGGTTTTTGGGCTGTCTATTTTTCGTTTAAATAGATTCATAATAATTGAGAGAGAGAGAGAGAGAGAGAGAGAGAGAGAGAGGAGTATGGGATCCTTGGTGGTTAAGGTGGAGGGTGAGTGAATACCATTTTTCAGACACAAGTCTCTCATGGCGCTACCGGTGATGACCTGTAGTTAGGGTTGGGAATGGGCCAGCCAAAAAATTTATTATCTAGAATTAGATTAGATCAGCTCAATAAATTTCAAATTGATCTGAGTTGATTCATATTTTGGACTAAATTTTAAGTATATTGGACTAATCTTAGGACTGTAAAATAGAGTCCGTTTATTTTTTGGATCAAAGGAAACTCGGATTCTATTCAAAATTTTTAAAATATAATCTTTGGACCGGCCCATTTCCAACCCTACCTGAAATACACGATGACTTAGCAAATTCATTTATTATTATTATATTATTATTATCTATTAAAAATTATATGATTAGTAAATTTCTATCATGAAAATATTTTTTTTAAATTTTTTTTTAAATAATTTAAATTTTTGATCACTTGATATAAACTAAAACTATTTAATATAAATTATATTTAATTTTGAATCATTGATATTAATTTTTTATTTTATTTTACATAAATTTATTTGGACCAGAGTAGTGACCTGCTCAAACATTGCTAGGTTCAACTCTATATACACATAAACATATCACTCTCATTTCAATTTTATAGCTTAGAAGAAACAAATATTGATTTTGATCGTTCAGAAAATGGCAAAATAAATATTATAAAAAATATTTTTATTATTTAATAATTAAAAATAAAAAGATAAAATTAATAATAATTTTTTTTATGTAGCTTAAAATAATAATAATCAATATGAGAAATAATTTAACATAATTAATATTTTTTTGACCTTTTATATAAATTTTTTTAATTGCATGAACACTAAAAATTGCTTCTTTTCTCCTCCATTTTATTTATTCCTTGATTTTTTTTTTTCTCCCATTTGTCAGCATCCAAGCAAAACCAAGTATATTTAATGAGAAAAGCGATGTAATTAAATTTGATGGAAAGCAGCTCACTTGTTTTCATTGCTAATTTTATAAGGATTTGATATGAAGCAAAGAAATGATACCTTGGACTGCCAATATCGAACACAAATTATTGAAAAAAAAAAAAAACAAGTATATTATTAAGCTAGAAGTTTTATAGTGAGTTTGTAGTGGTAATGTAACTCAAATTTTCCTAAAAAATGCTCATTCTAATCAAACATATACCAGTAACATTTGTCTACATTTTGAATTTCCAATGGCAAATAATTATAAAGAATGAAGCTTTTTGGGATGTTAATGCTATATTATCACTAATTATGGTAGTACTTTTTTATTCTTCTCTTTCCAATGTTTAATCTAAAATCTCCATCAGCTATACCAACTTTAGTTAGTGATTTGATGAGGTCAACTTGATATTAAAACCAAAATTCCTGCGTAATTTTAGTCTAAGATTGAAATGGACACACATTTAAAAAGAAATAAACCACCTCAAGGGCCTGCCAGTGTTTGACGCACAACGTTGCAATATAGAACACCTCTGGGAAAGCCGTGGGGATCTAGAACATAAAATGGGATCCGTCTCGAGGAACTTTTTCTTATTCTTTTGTCTTTTCTATAGAAATTAATACATTACAGTAAATGGGTCTTCATTTTGCTCCACGGCTGGTACTTTAGAACGCCATGCAGTAAGACACCTGGCAAACTAAGGGCATGGAGTAAGTCTATGTCATTTAATTGGTGGGGCATAATCTCAAAAACATTAAAAAAGAAAGGAAAAAAAAAAAGAAAAGAAAAAGAGGTTGGAGATGGAATGGAATGGGGTGAAGGCCAGCACACCTTGCGCAGTATATCTTAGAGAAGATATGAAATTTTTGACAGATCCCGAGCAAAATCTCTTGTTTTATCTTTTACCTAAAATGGAATTTGGGCATATACCATATATATATCTCCCCTGACAAATGGAATGTTTTCCATTAAAACAGAGATTATTTCGAAAGATTTGGAATGAAGGGTGGTAATGATCATGGCATTTTAATATGATGATTCACTAATAAATACGGTTTATGTTACGGTGGTATAGAAGGTGACTGATCGAAGCCTTCCACTGTTTCCAAGAGACCGAAATAGCATGATTAAAATCTGGTTTGCATGCCATTGTTTTATGGTAGTCAAGGACACCAAGATTGATATGTGCATTTTTAATTCATGATCCTCACAAATTTGATAAAATTTAAATCAGTTTGTATGAACACAACTATATAGTATTAAAGTTCTAAATAAACTTCTAATCATGAACATGATAATATAACTACAAGAAGAAAACAATGACAATATGGTTTTCTTAGCAATCGGTGCATCCAAAGCAATGCTTCTCATCTCTTTTTCCGGTCAAAGAAACGTAAAGCTGATGAATCCACTTTGAGTTATCGCACGTGTTATACGAGAGTTTGTCATGGATGGCCGGCCACATAAAAAATTATGTTTTTTTTTTTTTTATAGATTTTTATTTTAGAAATTAAACAATGTTTGGCCAAGCAGACATGGTATTCTAGGTGAGGTTGTTCGGACTCTCTTTTTTTTTTTTTTTTTTTTAAAAAAAAAAAACAATGACTCGCAATTAATAAACCTTTCATTTTTGTAGAGTTTGGAATTAACGGACCAAGTGCCTGCACATAGAGGTGGATGGAGAGCCATACTTTTCCTGTTGTCTTTTGTGAGCAGGGTGCATGGCTGCATCATGGTTAGATAGTATATATGGATCAGCCTCGACCCATGCATGATATATGGGTGGTATGGTTTCGCATTGAAGTCTTCCTAGCTATGATCCCGTCCCAAGGATGGGATCTTTTGGGATTCAATTCTTCTGCAGTCCAAGGAGTTGTGATCGTTTGCAGCCAAAGGCTACTCGGAAGGTCCCATACCAGCCTGCCCTGAAGCCCTCATGGGAACCCAAAGCCTTTCAGTTTCAGGTGCAGCCCTTCAGATATCCCTGCTCAAATTCTCCCTTCGCATGAATTGGCATTCTACATTGCATGCGGTTTAATAGATCATCCTAGCTTGATCTACGAACGACTTAAAATAATATTTGTCTAGGTGTAAATTGTAAGTTCTTTTTGGCGTAAGTTGCAACTAGTGCGTGCTAGTATATTCTTTCTCTCTCTGGTCAATATATGCATGAACTGCTTAGCAAAAATGTATGAGTGAATGGTCTTAATTGTGGGGTATCCATTGGCCACCGCCCTGAACTTTAGGGATCGCTGGTCACTCTCTCCGGCTGCAAACCTGGAGTTCAGGAGCTAGCAACGTCTATCTCTCTCTCTAGACACGCACTCACATACACTATTGCCCTAAGCCTAGGGTATCCAAGGCCCACAACCATAAAGCTTGGGGATCATTCATCATATCCCATGATGGATGTCCAGGACAATTGTACCCACCACTTCCCTTGAAAAACCCAAGGGATATGACCCCTTCCAAATAAAAACAATCTCACATACAGTATGGGAATCTTGACCAAAACCATTTAACCTGTTCTCACCTTCCCAGACTAAAAAAAAAATATATTTTGAAACTCACCTCCAATTATTATTATTTTTTTAAAAAAAAAAAAAAAAAAATCCTTCAAACCCCGCCACAAGGGTCCATGACCCAATGTTGGCAACCCCAAGCTTACATGGCAGCCCTACAACACTAACCCAAGCTTCCCAAGCACAAAGGCTAGCAGTCTTCCCCTTATTTAAGACCATCAGGGACCACTCCGAGTGATTATTATGTTTGCTAATCCAATCATATTTGCTCGCATATGATTGAGAGCCTACCAAAGGATATCTCTAGGGCTTCCTCCTTTGTTCGTATGCCTGCCCCTTGTAATTATTTCAAGGATGTGGCCTTTGGAAACCTTATAAGGTTGGTAAAGCTGCGATATATATATATATATATATATATATATATATAGAGAGAGAGAGAGAGAGAGAGAGAGAGAGAGAGAAGGGAGGGCACCCCGGTCCACCACTAGATGCAACAAACACAAAGGTGTTCCTTATTCTTGGCATCAAGGCCTATCATTTTGTCTCCTCAAGCTTTAGATGTGTTCCCCCCATCATGGCCGTTCACAGCAAGGTCGGTGGCATCAAAAAGTGGTTCTTTTCCTCGAGTTTTCATTGCATTTCTTTGCGGAAAGAGAGCTGACAAAAAGAAGGGCAGAGAGTTACTAGCTATGGGTTGGTCTCGAACAAAAAGACAACCATGTTAGTCCAATAGAAGTCGAAATGATGTAGAGACCATCTTTTTCGTACATGGAAAAGTTGCGGTTTATGAGTATTATATTAACCATTGAAAAACAATAGTTTGTATTCGTAAAAGTATCTCCAGCAAAGGTTATAAATATTTAAAATTAGTTGCATTCTCCCAAAGTATTGGGCTCTGAAACTCGTGATATATTCTCGTTCTATTCTTTTATGCAGAAAAGTGATATAATTTATATGGACCAACCAAAAATCCCCATGGCTGTTCGGTGGTTTGGATTCATGATAACAAATAAGACCACCACCAGCTTCGTATCCGATCACCTTTGCTACAGTTTAACATGTTTATTTAACTTAATTCTCGATTTTGTTATTAATGCGGTACATATGAAAGTAAATATATAGAATGACTTTGGACTATATAACAGGGAGTTTGAGCCCCTTTTCTTCCCCCAAACAATCACGTTTGGGTGCATCATAATTATGGTCTTTGTACGCGGAGGTTATTGGCCCACCAAGCTCATGATAACTACCATAAAGTGAAAATATTAGAAAACTTGTCACCTTTACACTCCGGATAAAGATCTACTTATGCTCCATAGATTTGCATGACCCACAAGTTAATTTCATGTTATAGGTAGCCAACTAGCTACTTTCTTAACTGCAGAGGATTAACTTAAAGAATCAATTTATCAGTAATATTCTAATAGATATTGGAAGCCAGGGATGTGCTAAACTGCATGCAGGTGCCTCCACCAAATTTATGCTACCCAGTCAAGATTATCATGGATTCGCGTTATTGACACAAGCGTGGGGCAATCCAGCGAGACGTTACTTTGGCTTGCTTGCATGCTGTTTCTCTATTTTATATATATATATATATATATCCAATATCGTATTCTTGATGATATCTTGCCGAGAGCTTGCAACAACAACAATGTTTCCACCTGTTGTATTATATCCTAGTCGTTTAATAACCAGTAGTGTTAAAGCTAAACGGAAGGTCTACGAAGGTCAAAGCTTCTGACACACTAGCATGGGGCGTATATATGAACTATGCATGTCTCGATTCTCCAGCAAATTAATTAAGAAGATTAATTATCATTATTTATTCAATCAGCAGCGATTTGCTTTTCATTATACCTTATATAATTATGGATTCGAATTGTGTGCATGTGTTAACCGAAGTGGTTAACACCCAATCATCCATGCTGCATTCAAGCACATGTAACAGAGTTGTTTCTTTCACCTCGATGTGTAATTTATATAAGCAGTAGCCATTACAGACCCATATCAGCTTGTACATCGGGGGAACACCAACGCAAAAAAAAAAAAAAAAAAAAAAAAAAAATGTTTCTTTTTTAACTTAATTTGATATGATATAATAGTTGTTTAGCCTTCATAAAAGACAAAAGTTCCTAGCTCATGAGAGACAAGCTAATCTCGCACAAGATGTACATATATATGGTGGGTGGGTGGGTGGCCTTGCACTCCAACCCCGACCACACATTCGTCTCGACCATGGCTAGCTAGCTAACTGTCGACGGTCAAACTGATCGGTTGTATGTTTCTGTTTGTTTGCAAATAAAAAAAGGGACCCGTCACGCACCCATTTGTTCACCAAGTAAATCAAACACAGCGAGAACCCGGTTTCCCTAGTCATGCTGGCCATGGAACGCCGAAATTTACTATATAGCCAACACACGCATTGGAATATATGTTTACCTAAATGCATGAAACCTGTTCCCGAGTAGTTATATATCCCTTCTTTTCACCCTATAGAGACTGGTTTTCACTTTTGTTAGTATGGTTTCGGTCCCGCTGGAGAGGTCGTTATCCTTGACGTGGGGTGGCAGAGAGCAAAATGTCCCACTGCCGTAGAGATCACGAAATGCCCTTCCAAGAAAAGCAGAGTCCATCGAAGATGTCAGGTTCTCGATCTAGGTTTAGATCTAAGTTTGGCAATGGACGATCGTAATATGGACACGAGGAGCTAGGAGGCAAAGTTTGGAGGGGTCCAATAATATGGGTGCGAATTGCCTTGCCTGGCCGCCACGCTCGGTTAGTGCATGGGATCCTTTGGGCGGGTGGTGATGATTCGAGTGGCACGGGACCGCCCAAAAGTGGGGGAGATACATGCACCGTGTGGGAAACACCAAGATCTGGTCGTCCATTAGGGACTTGCCTGGACCACGACTAGTAGTTTTGTAGCTTAATTGGATGGTAATTATTAATGTTAGGGATTTGAATGGCGTTTGGATGCAAGGAGCTCGACGTCTTATCATAGAAAATATTTTTGTCTAGGTTATGCGAGATCGATCGGTGCAGGTCCAACATTGCTAAAATATTCATGAATACCTTGCTTTGACCATTCGGTTGGATCAAGACATGCCAATAATGAGACTCGAGTTATATTGCATTGCTTATATCGTGGATACAGCTAGTCCGGTTAGTAAAGCCATGAATTGTGATATTTGATGACACTCGACCATCCCGGCCGGGACTTGTTAATTATCACAAATGATGCATTTAGATTTTAGAATAAGTCTACTTGATATGACTCGGGTTCATCATCCTCCAAAATCTTGATGGACAGCTCAATTTGACAATCAGATAAAACAATATTATGTCCAGCAAAATCGATGGCTAATTAAATCTCCAAACAATTTGCACGATTGATTGATTGATTGATTGATTATAGCTGGGTGCAATCTAAACGTGTCCGACAAAGAATATCGTAACCTATTAGATTAGTGGATAAGGAAAGCGTCCGAACATGATAATCTAAAAAGAAATATCTTGATCGCTTTTATCGGTGAAGTTTAATTGCTCGTCTGCGAGATGTACGATCCTAGCCACGTAGGTTCATACTCTCTCGTCTATAAATACCAAGAAGCATGGGAACCCTTCGAGCATAGAGAAAAAATTAAATACCATATTCTCGCACTTTTTTCTTTCTTTCATCTTTTTATATTTCGTTGGATTTGCACGCACCAGATTGGATCGTTTCGAACTTTCAAATTAAAATTTTATTTTATTCTAAGCATTTCATTAAAGACATCGCGGGTATAAATAAATAAGTACAGAAAAAATAAGAACATACATGGTTCGAAAAATATATCTACATCCACGAAGAGAAAAAGCAATTCATTATATAAATTATTTTAATTTGGTACAAAAAATTATATAAAAAATCTAAAGATAGGATCTCGAATAAATCACGATGAGATAATAAAATACCAAATAGACCAACATTTCCCGACCTTGACAATAGATCAAATAAGAGAATACTTGGGAAAGATAGACAGATATCTTTTTTGGCTTCGACAATAGATCAAGAAAAGATACCTTTCCCGATGATGAAGAATACCAAAATAACGGATGTGTTCCATGTAAACTCAACATAAAAAAAAGAACGGAGCACATAATACAAACTGTTGGCATGGAGTTCCTGGATCGGTCGGTCGGAGACACTGCGTCGCAGGACCGCTCCCTGGTTTACCTGCAAAACAGGTTCCTTGCCGGAGTTGTTCCGGCGGGGGACACTCCGATGTCTAAGTCAGTAACGGGTTACAGCCACGGAATGAGGAAGGTGTCGAGAAAGAGTGGAAGAGAAAATGCTCCAGGAGATTACAAGAGTATGTGTGCGAGATTATTCGCGTACCTCTCGAGCTACCCTTCTCACCCATATTTAAAAGAAGGCCCCCGGCCTGCGGCCCACTCTTTTTTCGGTGATCATGGGGAGCCAATCTCTTACATGTTTGGCGATCGTGGGTTGCCAATGAACAGTTCCGGCCAGATCGGAGGCGTGGCTACAGGAGTCGCGCGCCATGATCATGGCACGATGAGTATCGATTGTAACCGTTGGTTGCAGTTGCCTTTCTGGAACAGATTATGATCCAGGCTTCGGGTTTCCCTTGCATGGATCGAAGACTTGGTATTTTCCCGATGCCGGAATTCGTGTCTACGACGGGGTCCGAAGTACGTACCTTCGGAAGTCGATGAGGAGCTCGGTCATCGGTCGTTGCCGAAGACGTCACCCGAAGAACTGGCCTTCGGATGTTGCCATCCGGCGTGTGGCCTTGGGTTGCCTGCAATCGGCTTGTCCTCGGCTTAGTTCGAAATTCGTAGTCCGGAGAGAGAACTTCGGCCAGTCAAATCGGAGTTCGGTTTGTAGCTTGAACCAGGATATCCCAACACAAATCAACCGGAAAACACAGTAACCATGGCACTAGCAATTATCGGTGTTCCAAAACCGATGAAAAAGTTCTTCGGCAGTCGGAGCACAAATCAAGCTGGTCGAGATAAAAGATAGGTGAACCTAGAACCTCTATCACTTTTAAAAGAAAAAAAGAGCCTAACCTTTTTTAAAAAATCAAAAAAATCAATCGAGCTATCCGAACTTGATCGTCCCATGTCTCGTGCTGGATTTCTCCGAGAAGAAGCTCGGATGAAAAAGGAGTTCATCCATCCCCTCGATCTCTCGGAGAATAAATCAATAGAAATAGGTATGATTTTATATCTTTTTACAGAAAATCCTTTCAAATATTAATATTTAGAGTAACCAATAATTAACATGTCCTATTTCGAAACTCCATATGACTTAAAATATTGAAGGTTTCCAGCAAAACATGCTTCGATGATCGTCCGATCATTTTCTTTGATTGCATATTATTAACTTCAACACTCTAAAACCCAACCGAGCGGAGCAGGGCAGCCTCTCTCGTCAACTCGCCCGTCTATATTTGTTTAGATTTTGAGCAGCACTACTTATCAGGATCGAGGACCTGGATACATCAAGAAATAACCGGTCTAAGTTTATTCGGGAACGACAAGATTTTTCCTTCTCGGTTTGAGCAAACCGGATAACCTAGATTCGGAACTCAAATCCAACTCGATTTCCAAAGCTTTGAATTATTACCGTGCTGGTGAAATGATCCCTGCCTTCATGATCGACCGAATCTAGTTGTCGACCCTTTGACTGCTGAGTTGTTGCTTTCCAATCCACTACCACGTCTGTCAAATGGATGCTCTTCATCACTTTCAAAGCAGGATTTTGTAATCTCTAGAAATAGCATCGGATAATATTTGGAGTGCCATCTCCCGCAATGCAAAGTTGGTCGTGGGAAGCAACATATAAGAGATGGTGAATATAGTCTATATCACGAAAGCAATTAATTCAAACGATACGGTCAAGAAAAGCATAGGAAAATTTCTCACGGTGCCAGGTCCTGTTAATTTCTTTGCATAAATTGACCAAAATACTCTGGTGGAGACCTGCCATAACTTAGCCAGCCTAAACAACAGATAGGTCTTTGGCAAAGCCTGAAAGTTTGGCTATTTATGCTTTTACACTTGCAATATTTTATAAATAATGAATTTGGCAAGGGCTTTCTTTGATTTTCCTTTTTTTTAAAAAAAAATAAATAAATAAAAGAAAACAATATCAATTGCCTGTGCCACGTATCGAGCAGTTAATTTTGGCACGATTACACAGACAAACTCGAGTCAATGCCACCGAGCTAGGCCCAATTGAAACCTCACTTGATTTCCATCCACTCCATTTATATCTTTTCGCCTTATCGAGGACAGACTTAGATATATACTTTGAGCTGAAAATGACTTTATTATGAGGTAATCATGTCTCTACGTAATCCATACACCAATCCATGCTGCATCTAGCTGCAAGCCATAATAAGATTTAGAGTAAATTACAAAAATCCTTCCAAGATTTATGTTTATTTCATTTATATCCAATTAAATTAATGATGTTAATAAAATCATTTATTTTATATAAAAAGTCAAAATTATTCTTGAACGAGAAAAAAGATATGTATATATATTATCATTTAAGAATATTTTAATTATTTTTTTTAAAAAATAATATTGTATTTGGATCTTATTTAAGGTTAACAATTTGATTTTTTGTTAAATAGAAAACAAAGTGTCACGAAGTCAATAAAAAGAAGAGAAAAATCTATCTACAATGTCCCACCTGGGTGCTCTACCGCATGAAATACTACTAGTCTACAGCATTGTTCGCCTCTCAATAAGTATGTCTAGCTCTGAATGAAATACATTCCTCAAAATATTTCGGACATTATATTACAACCGGGGATATAAAAAATTCCGATCAAGCCATATGTATCGCTTAACTCGAACCAAATATAGTGGTTTGACAGTTTAACCGGTTCGGTTCGATTCGATAAAATAGAAAAATTAAAATATCAGTTCGATTATTGGTTTATGATTAATGTAATCTGCTAAAACCAAACCGAATTGACTAACCAATGTCATTTTATATATTTATATATATCATGATATATTCGTATTATATATTTTATATTTCCATCCCTTAGAATATCGTATAAGTCTATTTTTATTTTCCTGTTCATGATCTTTCCTCTTTCAATAACTTTCTAATTTCTTAGTTCTCTCTTGTTATTTTCATTAAAAAAAAAAAAAAAAAAAACCGACAAACCCACTTAAATCAAAAAATCGTTCTAACCATTCAAATACTTGGAAAAGCTACATGAACAAATTGAACCGATACAAAACCGAACCGAAGATTTAATCAAATTTTTGGTTTTAGGAATATTTTAAATCGAAATATCGGTTTGGTTTCAAAAAATTACTTAAAACTAAATCAACCAAATTATTTTCTACCCTAGCTGCAACAAATGACCGGTATGGTGCCCTTTCGACCATTAATCAATCTGATAACCATAGGAGAGTCATTCTCTAGAATCAGATGGTCAGTTAGCAAAACTCGCAGCATATAGATAACTCTTGCCCAATCTACCCTCAGCTCTGTCCTGAATATCGAAATATCAAATACCCGGCAACTACAAGTTGACCGGCTTTCTTTTAAGTTATGAGTTAAAGTGTTGAAACAAATTTGAGAGATAAGCATATATTTTTTGAATTATCAGATGCTAGAATTTACACTACAAGTCCATTTGGTTATGAATAATTTAAGACGAAAAATTAAATTTCATGTTAGACTATCTTGTTCGGTTTGGAAAATGGTAGAAAGATAATAAAAAAACTGATGGATTCCATAATTTTTTAGAGAGATTAAAACAAATATGATGGAAGATTGATATTTTTATAAATTTTTGAGTCGTGGTAATCTATGCTTAACAAAAATATTCTTAATAAAATACATATATAATCATTTAATTTATTTTAATATCTTTCCAAATTTATTTAAATAAAAAATTTTATCAAAATAATTAAAATACAAATGATATCGTACAAAAGATTATGCGATTATAGGCATCATATAAAAAATTAAGAGATCACGGAACGATCTTGATATTAAAAAAATAATATATTGATAAATATATTTATAAATCCGGTCATCTATTTTTATCTTCGATGAAATATAGTAATCTTTTATTAATATTATTATTTTTTATTTTTTCATCAACTAAATATAATAAAATTTATTTTTATATTTTTTAAAGATAAATAATTTTTAAGAATCGTGTAATCTAAAGGATTCCGATCAAAGCGGATCCTAAGATTTATAAAATCTAAATGGAATTATGATGAGACAAATAAGAGCTTACGGAAATCCCATCTGGATCATGTTAACCTGATCTGGCCTACCGTCATTAAGGGGAGACGATGATTCCTTAAAACGGCATTAATTGCCCAATCACGTGTGATCCACCACCTGAAAATCCCCGATAGCCAATCATAACCCCACCACATGACCATTAAAAAAAAGCCGATACAAACACTCCCGGCGACCAAATTTTAGAATCATCATGGCTTCGAGACCGTTACCTAAAGGAGGGTATGCTTACCAGTTTCCGTTCCGATCCGGGTTTAAATACTGCTACGGCCTACGGGGGGAGAGAAATGCGAGCGAGATTAATTATTAAACCACATCGAAGCGGCCAGAAAATGTCGGCCCGGGGAAAACCGGCTCGGCCAGGGAAAGCGACCGCCACATCGAACCGAGAGACCGGACCGGCCATTGTCCTGTCGAGCAGGACGCATCGCGATCCACCGCCGGTCCCCCACCTCGCCGGGGCCCCGCCGGGCAGAGGGCGACCGCGGCCGGCGGACCGGTGTCGGTGGCCTGCCGGGCAGGGCGGTGGCAGGAGAGGCGGGGCTTGGGGCGGGGGAGCCATTCGGCCGGACCAAGCTGGCGGGGGAGGCGGGGTTTTGGGGACTGCGCCCACGTGGAGGGGGATCATTGCTGTCCGGTGGATGATGTTATGGTAACGTAAGCAGGAAGCCATTAAAGTGGAAAGGTCTGTTCTTTCTGTTCTGCCTTTATGCCAGTCCCTCTGCCTCGATTGCTTGCTTTTTTTTCTCTTTCTTTTATGCTTTCGCTTGGCAGCTTTCTTTTTTGCTGTTCAAACCATTCGCACATCGCTGTAGGTACAGTTCCGAGGCACCAGGTTTTGTTAGTCTTCTTGATTTGCTTTAGCATGCGTCACAGCGTGTTACGTGGCTCCACCACTTAAAAATTTCCTCCAACTTGTCCCTGGCTTGCTCTATGTAGTTCAACATTATTAGCTCGAGCATATTATCTCGAATAGAAGTAATGAAAAGAGAGAGAGAGAGAGACTTGTTTCTTCTCTCCCCTTGATTTCTCACGAAGTAGAGCCCGCTCCATGGTAGATATTACCGACAAAAGGCGTTGGTTACCGCATATATAGGATCTCAATCGAGTTAATTATATGATGGTCATTTGCCTGTTGCATATATGGGTTGCTTCTTCTGTAAAATTCTAGGGTTGTATACATAATGTTATCGTTGAGCAATAACAGGTTATTACTCATTTATATATATATTTGTTTAAGACCAGATCGTTCCATCTACATGCAGCTCCCACGGTTTCATCATGCGGTCACGCCCGCATGTATTGGTGTCGTATACCTAAAGCTTCACAAATAACAAAATGTTAAAGCTTGGGGTTCGTCAATCTTCCAAAATAATGTAATTTTTTTCCTAGCTAGCTCCCCACCGTTATATGACTCATCATTGCTCTAATGGATGCCTCATTATACGTCAACTTGTTATATTATCGGCATGTCTTCGCCTACAAGGTTACATTTATATATCCAATCGGATGCTATTGTGTTATCTTATTTCCTTCCAAGATTTCCCGAATGAAAATACTTCACGCAACCATAATATTTTATAACGTTATATAATGGCGCGCCCTCACCAAAACCATTATAATGGCTGTAACGGTCATTATTCCACTAAAAAAAGAGAATATTTAAATTTTATATATTAAAATAATTATAGAAATAACGGATGTTCTAATAATGTTACAACGAAAAATAACATCATCGACTTTTCATTCTTTTTTTGGATAAAATATTATATTGCTCGAACCATAAAATCATTTTTGGAGAAAATTTTAAAAATAATTTAAAATTCTGGAAAAAATATTATTTTATCAAAGATATAAATTTTAAATTATTGTTTCAAAAATGATTATATATATATAAATGGATAATTAAGTTATCCAGCATTAAATGTTTGAGAAATTGAAAATGAGAACGAGGATATTTTCTATGAATAAAATTTAATATTTATTTTGTTAATCGATGGGAAAATGATTTAGCTATCCCTTATATGGATAAGAATTTAAAATTCTCCTCTCTCTCTCTCTCTCTCTCTCACACATTATTATTATTATTATTTTTCTTCTTTTTTTTTTCGCTCTCTTCTTTTCTTTTCTCTCTCCTCCCAAGCCAATGCTTCTTCCCCCTTCACTCTTCTTCCTCACCCACAATGGCTGGGGACCTCATGGGTGAGTCACCGAAAATCATCCCGGCGACGAACACTCGGGTAGGTTTCTTTTCTTTTCTTCTTCTTTTTTTTTTCTTGGTTCTTCTCTCGAACCCTTGTTGCTTTCCTAGGCTCAACCGAGCTGACCCATCCCTTTCAACGGAGCCGACCCACCCGACTAACCACACCGACCCACCTCTCCCCAAAGGAAGGCAGGAGGGGAAGGGGACCGGCGGCGATTGTAATGATCGCCCGACCCTCCATCGAAAATCCCCAGGAATACGGGACGAACCCCCCCGTCCTCCGCCTATTGCCTCTGCTCGCATCCACGCTCGAGAGGAGATGAAGAAAATGAACTTACCGGTGAAGTCGGCGTCGGGTTTCGACGGCCACCGGAGGAAAGGCGAGCTTCGAATAGGTTGAGGCACGCGAGGGAACATCATTTATATAGGAAAAATCTCTATTTCCCATGCCTTCGACCCATGTCTAAGCCTTCGATGTCTCAAACAGCCCCCTCCTCCAACTCCTCTGCCGACGAATCCGGTGGTCTGGTGCGTGCCCCGGCCGAGCAGGGGACTCGATCTCCTGTTCAGTAAAATCATATCTCCTTTTATTTCTTCTTTTATTTGGGCCGAAGATGGCCGTACTTATCGACTTTGGCCCAAACCGGTTCTCACACCATCTTCGCATCCGGGCTTAGCAGCCGAGGTACGTTAGAAAATGGTGGTTATTATTATTATTATTATTCGGTACAAATGGATGGTTACGCTTTCTTTACATGGATACAGTCCAAAAAAATTATAATACACAATATTACGAGACATAGAGCACGCTTGTCATTTTGATACCAATTCGAATGCTCAGGCATAAAGAAAACCATATATCCAATCCATGACACTAATTCTATTCATTCTTTCTGAAAATATGATGAACAGATGTCATGTTAAAAAAATGGAGCAATCTCCGGATGTCAAAAGAAGTGGCTGATTAGAGTTCTGGCCTTCGTGGAGCCTAGCTCTGTTGAAAAAGACCATTTAAAACTCCTGGACCAGGAATCAAATTATGAGAATAGAAAAATCAAAAAGACATCGTGGAGATCAAATTGAAATTCTAAGCACCGGACACTCTTTTAAGCAAGTACCTTATCCAGGACTTGCATGCTTTCAACGGAGGTTGCCGAGAAAAAAGAAAAAGCTATTCACATTAAGCCTAATAGTCTTGGTGGAAGTCTTTGTCATCTGCAAAGCAGCTAAAGCATCTATGACTTTGAAGAAAGCACAATTTTTGGGTTGCTCCATACGTTATCCTGTACTAATTAACCAAGTAATTGCAATGTCACACATCGTCGCCGACTGGGGTGATGCTTTTTATTCTCTAGTCAGGTCAAAATGTAGGAGTTCTTGCTATTACTATACCTACGGAACACGTAAATGGAAGAAGGGAATTAACCCACTCCACTGGCAACCATGAAAGAAGATGTAAGCCAATGTTTAGGTTCGACACTAGAAATTTGCATCTCTTATATGGGCAGTAAGCCGGTTTGGTTCAACACGTACCAGACCCAGACAAAAGAACAAACTGCGCGCATGGCATGCACGTACGTACTTCCAAGCACGCCAAGTTCCGGAACCGGTGTAGCTGTCCCAAAGAAACAAGATAACTTGATGTAAGAGAGTGGATATTTTTTCTAGCGGTTAAAAATTTTGTTTCTTATATCTTCCATCCTTAACTCGTGAAAACATGCATGGTGCTTTGATCAGAATCACGTAAATATTAACTAGATTAGATTATTCTTTTATAAAGAAGTGCTCGATTATTGAAATGACTTATTATTGATTGATCCATTGACATGGCATTTAAACAGTTCATTTTTGTCCATGGGAAAACTGGAGAGGTCCTCCAGTCCTGCCAAATTATGGAGGTTCGGATGCAATCGAGATTAATTTCCTGTTGACCTTGTTTTGACATTAATTTTCTCAAAAAGAGATCGAGAAGAATTTCCTGCTAAGTAGCATTCAGTTCTCTTGTATGTTCATCATTCATGGTGTCAGGAATTTTACATTTTCTTTCTTCTTTTTGTGTGGCGAGTTTTATCACTGCAACTTTGTTCATCATCGGCTCTATCCATGCCCTGTTCCTGCTCTATTACCCCGCACAGAAAGCAAAGAGCAGTCTCACCTTCGTGATGATCAGTGATGAGCCGATCGGTCAAATTCCTATTTATCACTTAACCTTTTGGGGTCCAACCGTGCTGGAGTCTAACTTCCTGCCGTATTGGAGTGCCTGCATGCCCTGTTAGATACCTTAATTACATGCATGGATCGAAAGCTGATTTCGTGCGAGACCCATGATTCAACATGTATTAATTGGAACATCTATGTTGCTTGAAATAATGGAGGATAAGCAAACACAGGGAAATGATGTTTCACATAATGTTAAAACATCATTCCAAAGATATTGTCATCCATCATCTTTCACAAAGTTCACCAGGTAGGAACAAGCTAGCCCATCCAATTCAGGATCCCGGATGCTCATGATGATGTTTTTCCTGCCCTTGATCAATCATCTAACATCAGCCCTCTGCCGATACTTCATCTCTTTAATTGCTGCTTAAAATGTTAGGATCCTTGGAGGCGGTCAAGACTCGATCATGTAAAGGACTAGAGCATCATCAGACATCAGAGGATCATACACGAGTTTTGAAAGGCCTGAACAATATCAGTTAATTCCATGCAAAAGATTTTGGATGAAACATGGCTATATTAAGAAATGTAGAACTTAAGAGGAACTAATTAGAAAAGTTAATGCAACAACACAGGACTCCAAGAAAACTGATTCATCTTGACCAAAGTATGTTATATATATAGTTACATATACTTGTAAGAAAATTAATTCAGCTTGACCAAAGAATTTCTGGCAATACCGATTTTTGGAGCCTGGTGGCTCAGAATGAATTTAGTTAATGCAATCACTGCAAGCACTGACAAGTTCAGTTGGAAAGCAAGTCTGAAAACATAAACTAATGGCTATATATATCATCAATCTGGGGCCATATCTGGATTTGGCTCTACATTTTGTTCTTGTCCAATGTTCATAATTTGAGTTATCCACAAGCACCATCAAGTCATTTCGCACAAGATCTATCCATGTTTTCTTAGGCCTTTAACCCTCTTTTCAGACACCTGATGTAGATCCAGCCTTCTCCTTTACAAGGGTTTAAAACTCCTCCCGGATATGATCGTACTTTTTCTTTTGGTTCTCAATGACATGATGCATTATTTGACATTTTTGCAACTCTTAAAAATAGAATTCACTTCTTCGTATCCTTAAAAAAAAAGAAAAAGAAAAGGAGAAGAAGATAGAATTCACTTCTTAATCAAGCACCATTTTATTTTCATCTTCTGCTACATAACATACACTCAGATAATGAAGTAGCGAACTTAAATTACATAGTGTGACATTGTTTACAGCAACCTCGTCAATGTCACCTTTCTTTGGAACAATCGTCAATAACCAAATAATTAAACTAGGGTAGCGTATTTTTTGGCTATAAGTTTTTATATCAAGTCTTGGACCAATTTTGTGTTTGTCGTGCTTTGTTAGTTAAACCAATATCTGGATCCATATTCTCTCACCATCTTCAGTGCAATTTTAGAAATCAGTCCTACTGTAGTAGAAGGAATACGCAAAAGAAATCATCAGCTTTCAATTTATGTAAATTTTGCGGTCCATTACAAGCATCAAGCTCATGACTGAAATGACTGATAATTCCATAATAATGCAATATATGGAAGTTTCCATGGACAATATTCTGATCCCACCAACTTCAAATGGCTTTTTGAAGAATCTCCCTCTAAAAGAAAGACAAGTAGACTGGAAAGAGATGTTTTTCTGAGTTGATGTTGAGTTCGGATATTTATGATGTACAAATGAATAATGAATGAGCCTAGACTTCCAGAACTTTATACCAAAATTAAAATTTAAAACATCCATCTAGGAAGGAACCCAACAAGAATAAAGTAGCCGAAGTGTACATGACCAAGAAAAGTGATCGGCAAACAAACATCCTCTTAACATTGTTTTAAGATTGCCGCAAGAAAAATCAATTTTAGCAACCGATTTTTCGGTTGCTAATAATTGAAATCGGTTACAAATTTAATTTGTAACCGATTTTACAATCGAAATTAGTCGGTTGCAAAAATATAGGTTGCAAAAATTTGTGACCGATTTTTTTCGGTTATAAAATTTAGCAACCGATTTCAACCAATTTTTATTTATTTTTGATTTTTTTTAAAAAAAAATTGGTTGCAAAAAAAATAATTTCTGAAAAATAAAAAAAAAATCGGTTGCAAAAAAATTAATTTATGAAAAATAAAAAAAATCGGTTGCAAAAAAAATAATTTCTGAAAAAAAGAGAAATCGGTTGCAAAATCTGTTGCGAAAAAAATTCTGAAAAAAAAAAAAAATCAGTTGCAAAAACGGTTACAAAAAAATAATTTTTGAAAAAAAATAAAAATCGGTTGCAAAAAAATTAATTTCTAAAAAATAAAAAAAAAATCGGTTGTAAAATCAGTTGCAAAAAAAATAATTTTTGAAAAAAAAATTAACAAGCCTCATCCCTGCCATTTTAGTTAATTCTACAGGTCTCATTTACCTGTAGGTCTTCTTAGATCGAATGTTTTATACAGCAAACATCATCAAATCTGCATCCAATAGTGTAATGCAAGCCTTCAACCTTTTCTCATAAGTACCATATATTCAGATAATATTGCGTGCTATACGGCCTTTGCAAGAGCATGCAATATTTTATTCATATAGGGTGTAGGTTATTGTGTTGGTGAGTTGGATAGTAGTGCTAATCAAATTTGTAACTAGTGATAGGTGTTTTTTTTTGTTTTTTTTGATAAGATGGTGCATTCATTTCACAAAGCGGGTATAAATACAACCAAGAAAGTTAGACAAAAGTAAATCATAAAATTATACAGGTGCAGCTAACATGCCAGTCAATCCATAAGACAGGGTCCGAGTGGTGGGCAACGTAAGATGCCATCCAGTTAGCAGCAGAATTGGCCTCTCTGTACACAACGAATAGAGAGCTGGGCACAACCCTAAAGGAGTAGACCAATTTCTCGGATGATGGGATGAGTGGCGGAGCCTCTCAGTGCTCGTTTGATCCAGAGAATAACAGTCGTGGAATCCCCCTCTATGATGAGGCGATCCAAGTGAAGAACATGGCGGGCATATCGAATACTTATCCATGCCGCATAAAGCTCCGTCGCCAAGACGGAGGAGTTGAGAAGAGGCATGCCACCAGCAGCCAGGAAGCCAAGGTGAAAATCCTGGATGACGAAAGCCGCACCATCTCACCTATCTCTGATGCTCCCATCGAAACTGATAGTGAAAAAAAGTGGAGGGGGTTCCCAGGAGACAAATATCCTGGAAGATGCTCGAAGAGCAGAGGGGGAACCATAGGTCTCCAGAGACCTCACCATAGAGCTTCGAAAGTCAATGGCAGCCACCCTAGCTCTCTCTAGGAGAATCCTAGGAGAACACCTGACTGAACTAAAAATCGGCTCATTCCTGGACAGCCAGATATGGTATGCCAGGTAGGCCATAAAGATAGATGTGGCTCTTTATCGGAGGCGGACATGGAGGCTTTCCGGGTTAATCTCTCCTTGCATCATTCTCTATGCGGAAGCAAGAGATTTTATGGAGACAGAAATCCAGAATTCAATGGTCGTGGGAGGGTGACAGAAATACTCGTTTCTTCCATCATGCCACGATCATTCGGAGGAGCAGGCATAGAATCAGAGCCCTTCGCTCTGAGACTGCTGGCTGGCTGGAGGATGATAATGCTATCAAGACGGAGATCCTCTCCTTTTTTTCTTCCAGGTGGACGCTTACTAATCACCTACCCCACTCTATTGCTTCTTATCCTCCCACCGTCTCTATATCTGCTGTCCAAAATTCTATGCTTATGACTCAGGTTCTAGCTGATGAAGTCAAATTTGCTCTCTGGTCACTCGTGAAAGATAAAGCCCTCGGTCCTAACGGCTTTACTCATTTCTTCTTTCGATCGTATTGGGATATTCTACGGTCGGATGTTGTTGAGGCGGTGCAGTTCTTTTTTGCTATTAGGAGTATGCTAAACTCTTGCAAGCGTACTTTCATCACTCTCATCCCCAGGCGGCCGGATGCTTCAGAGCCGGGATACTTTCGTCCTATCAGCTTATGTAACACTCTGTATAAGGTCTGTGCCAAACTTCTTGCTAACCGAATGAGATCTATTCTCCCATAGCTGATTAACTCGGAGTAGGGTGCTTTTGTATCTTCTCAGAGTATTTCAGATAATGTCCTTATTGCTCACGACTTCATGCATGATATGCGTCGTACTCCCATTCGCCGCAGCCTTATGGCGATTAAGTTGGACATGGAGAGAGCCTATGATTCTGTCAGATACGACTTTTTGGTTACGGCAATGCAGGACTTTGGATTTCTCCCTGCTTGGATTTCGAGGATCATGGCATGTATTATTCGCCCTCCTTTTCAATCCTTGTTAATGGATCCCCGATAGAGTTCTTCCACTGCTCTTTCGGTCTTCGCCAAGGTTGTCCCCTTTCCTCATATCTCTTTATTATTTATGCTAATTATCTCTCTAGATCCTTACGAGCAGTAGTTAGTGCATCGACTATCCAGCCCTACATTCCAGTCCTGGAGGCTTCTCCGGTGTCACATCTCCTCTTTGCGGACGACTGCCTGCTCCTTGGCCGGGCTTCCATATCTTCTGCCCAGGGCTTTAGGACAATCTTGGAGGACTATTGCCTGGCTTCGGACTAGAGGGTCAATCTGTACAAGTCCGGCATCTACTTCAGTCCGATGACCTCCACAGGATAGCGGACCAGGATTCAGGATGTTCTTGGCATCCCGGAGCGCCGGGGTCCCCTTTCCTACCTGGGGGTTTCCATCACTGGATTCAGACTTACGACATCGAATTGTGCATCATTGGTGACGGCAGTTCGAGAGAGGATTGATGGCTGGCAGTTCGATTACTCTCATCCGCTCGGTTCTTGCATCTCTTCCAATTTATTTGCTTTCTAATGCGCTCATCCCCAGATCAGTCACTCTCCAGCTGGAGCAGTTATTCTGAGCTTTTCTCTGGGACTCTTCGCCTTCTAGGAGAAGGGTTCATTTGATGAGGTAGGAGGTTGTTTGTCAACCTCTTTATGAAAGAGGTCTGGGGATTCCCTCTCTTCTGGCTCGACGGGAGGCCCTCCTATCTAAACATGTAGCTAAATTTTTTTTTATGCCCTGATAGCATGTAGTCGTCTATCATGAGATCGAGGTATGCTCTTTCTCGGATAGATACTGATGCCCACTCCATATCCCCGAGGCATGCATATGTGATTTGGAGGGAGATGGCGAGGGCGACTTTGATTACTCCTCTCCTTACCGAGGTTGTAGGGAATGGTCAGTTTATTCACCTCATGATTGATCCTGGATTTATGACATCCCTTTGCCCAGGTGGCCTACCTTCATTTCCGTTATCATTTCGCCGACAATGATAGTCTCAGATCTTATGATTCCTGGGTGGCCTGAGTAGGATCATCAGGCGGTTTTAGCTATCTTCGGAGGTATCCTGGGTCCCAGGGTGTTGTCTATTATTCTGCTTGTTGTGGCTTGTTCTGATACCAGAGTTTGGAGGCGTTCTATGGACTCCCGGGCACCCATCTCGAACTTGATGTCTCTTTATGTTCCTGAGTCGTCGTTGCCTCGAAATCTAGGCTGGTTGTGGTCGTTATCGGTGCATCCTAGGATTTCCCTATTCTTGTGGAAACTTGCCCGGCGCCGATTGTCTACTTGAGATCTTTTGCTTCACCGAGATATCTCTATCTCGTCTGAATGCCCTTATTGTCATTCTGACTGTGAGTTGCAAGTCCATATTATATTCCTCTGCTATCGGTCGGCATTGTTGTGGTGGATAGCTCGGTTTCCGTCTTAGCCCTTCAGGCCGAGGATCCAAACGATTCTTCTTTTCTCTCTTGAGTGATAGGTGATTTTGAAGGATAGTTTTATTTGCCAGCGATATTATAAGGTTTTAACATGTCCCGTGTCAGCGGTAACACCCCTCTGCTTGGTGCATGGAGGTTAAGAGTTCGATTCTTGGGTCTGTCCATCTATTACTTGTTGAAAATAAAATGGCATAGCCTCCTTTGAAAGAAGGCATTATTGGAATTCTACGGACTCCCTAAAAATGACCAAAAATCGGCCTTGCCCCACACTCTATAACCCGTCTACAAGAACGATTTGTGAGGCTCCCGCAATCGATCGATCGATCGCTCCACGACTAATCAGAGAAGAATGATGCCTTCCGAGGCACCCCATCAAATCAATCCGCTGCTGGCCAGCCCCACTGCACTACGACCGTCGCCAATTCTCGATCAAATCAACAAAAGAATTGTACCAAGAACCGAGATCTGGGATTAGAAATTAGAGAGAGAATCTGACGGCAGACATGGAGGAAGGGAGGGAGGGGTTGCCGAATGGGCTCGAGGCGGCCTTGGTCTAAACAAAAGCTCGAGGCCGAGCGTTTTAAGCGGTTCAGGTGGTTCGACGATAAACGATCGGAATTGGATGGGCTTGCAGCGCATCGCCGCTAATCAGACTCGTGGCAGATGGGACCCACCTGACATCGATCTTGCCGTGAGAGTACTGCGAGTCAAACTACGCGCTCTCCCTCTCCCTCTCCTACGTACCGCAACTCATTTGTTAAGTAAGTAGTGCTGGGCCAACTTAGGGTTAGACTTCGGGATTAGGTCAAAAAAAAGTTTGGACTAAATTTGGACTGACATGTGGAGTCCGTTTATTTTGAAACCGACCTCAATATATCATCGGTATGGCTTGAGCTCGAACTCACACAAGGCCTGACATGAAGCACGAGTCTAGCCCAGTTCAAATACAAAAAGGGTCTGACATGATATGGCTGGACCATCCCACTACTCGAGTCTCTCATTGCTGAGAGCCTGAGATTGTGGAGTGAATGAGCTAATCTCTCCTCCCTATTTTTTTTTTTTTTGTCTTCGGTCTCGTGCGAGACAGCCTTCCCCTTGATCGTATTGTCGCTAATTGCCATTCAATACAATACTATTCTCCAATCAAAACTAGGCAGACATTTCTCTCGTTGATTTTCCAATCAAAGCCAGTTGCTGCTTACCATCCTTCCTTCTCTAAGCTTGTGACCATCCTCTCATCTTTCTTTTACCACGTTCTTGCAAGTCCTCCCATCCATTACTGTTTTTAGGGCCTCATTGCATCTGAATAAGTTAAATTGTAGTCTCTTGATTTTATCCTTTCATTGCATTAGGTTAATGGAAATAAATGAAAAACATCGCAAACAAATATTAAAGATCATTGATTTTAATCTCCTGATGAGTCGATAGGCTACGGAGGATCTTTTTAAGCTTCTCGGCATTGCTCCATTCATAGACTTCAACCTTGAGCAGCTCAACGTTTTTACATATGAGCTCTAACATAGTGTAGTTCTTTCTTGGTATTGTTGCTGGTTCAGGATCGGAGAAGAAACTTAACAAGTGAGAGTCGCTACTAAAAAGACTTGCAAAAAAATTTACGGCTAGAGTTAGTTTTGATAAGGACCCTCTAATATTCAAGTCAGCTATCTAGAACAGAAGGAAAGTAGTGGATGGAGATAGATTGCTTACTTAAATTCTCGGAGCTCTAGCAATTTGCAGAAGATTACCGAGAAACTGTATAATTCCAAGAGTATCGGGCCATTTTGGCACTAAGTCTAGCAAGGCTAAAAAGTCAAAAAATAGCTCGGTAGATGAGTTGATGATCTCTAAAGCTGTGTTCTGAAGATATATTCGAGACATCAGAAATATCCCCGTAACACTTACTTGAAGATATATTCGAGGCATTAGAAATATTCTTGTAACACTTGTCTGGATTTCAATCTAAAAGACGTCTCATATGATAATAGTGGTTTCTTTTTTATAATTTAGAATCCTTCTTGACTTACTATCAATATAAAACTAATGAAATCCTTTTATAAAAGAATAAAATCGTGATGCCCGTAAACTAGAACGGATAATATCTCGTATGCCGAGCAGGAGCCTTTAGCCATAACAGGCATCATATATCTTGTTCATTTAATCCATAGCAATCTCCCTTCCCATTACCCAAGTAGATGAGCCACTTCTTTCCTTTGCAAGGATTGATGCTCATGTTCGTTCAATGATCTTTCCTCATATTTGGCAAAACGATCTACTAGACTAAGGCTTAGAAAAGTAGAGTAAGAGGAAATCGTCCCTTTCATCCTATAAATAATCCTGTCAAATGTACTGTAATATGGAATTTTGGATTTTTTTTTTTTTAAGAAGTAAAATGGTTTTTTCAATATTTCATTTCATGAGATAAAAAATTGAATACGAAACAAGTGCCAGGAAGGAAAGAAATACTTTTGGCCCAGTTCAATTTTAGGCCTGAATGAATAGTTCATATTGGCCCAATCGAGTTTAGGCCTATTTATAACCCTAGAGTCAAATGTCAAGCCCAAGTATAGGTCAAATCGGTTGTGTTATCGTTGACATATTGGCTGAAAAATCTGCTTCAGGATTTGCATGTCTTTCCCCCTCATCCCTAGATTATCAAGGCTGACCGGATGATATCATCAGCGCTACATGCATGATAGTTATTTTTGTTTTCCATGACCCGAAAAGCATCTACAAAAAAGATGTCCATTTTGGTCAACCTCGGTCTTAAAATTGCCCAACCTACCGATGCATTCTATATTATATTGATACATTATATATTATAAAAATATAATTTTATTCCCATGTATGGTCATATCTGTGATTTTCTTATAATGCTTGATTAATCCTTTTTTGTGGTCAACGTGATTAATCCTTATTTGTGGTCAACGTGTTCGGCCATAACTCTCCCATCAACGATTTGCACTATGTTGGATCCTCAGGCTCTGTGAATAGTTTCATGTCAAAATTTTTATTTTCACATTTTTATTTTATATTTTAGATAATTAAAGGAGATATTCAAATTAAATTTTGGATTGAATGCTGCTGTATCTTAGGAAATGGATTGGCACGGATCTGTACGTAAAAAAAACAAATCACGATGTCTAGATAGTTTTTATGACATGTCTAAATTCAAGGCAAAATTTTTTTAATCTTCTAATTTTTTTTTATATATTTTTAAAAATAATATTATTTTTAAAATATATAATATTATTATTTGATCAATACCGCAGGCTTAGATTTTTTTTTATGAAAAAAAGGATGGAAAGAGTAAATTTTGCCTGTAGCTGTTTTCATCGAATCTTTGTCCCGTTAAATTATGTTCCGATAATTATTTTTTCATTATATTTTTTTTTATTTGAAAGTGAATATGTCAGTCTTATTTCATTAAACAATAATAAAAAAAAGAATATTCCCTTTCATTTTCAGTTACATGCCGTAGAAAAGCATCAATTTACCGTACTATTTTCTTGATGGTGTCTTGGGCTATGCCGATCGGTCAAAGACCATCATCCAATTGGCAGCGCAGCCAGCTGCCAGCAATCTGAGACTTCCCCGGTCCGCACGCCCACGCACGCGTGCCGGTCCTGATACGTCCGAAAGCGACAGCCAATCCACCTTCAATTCAGCGGAGGCTCATCGGTCATCGCGTGAGCCATGATCCAAGTACACCGCAGAATAGTCGCGTCCTACCCAGAAATTATTATAAAAACCAGGTCCGATGACCAGTTCAAATGCCGAGGCATCTCTCGTTTGATTTTGAATCGTTTAAAATAGCGAATGTAACGTGGCAAGTGACTATTGGACTTGTCCATTCGAACTGGTTCTGAAAATAATTAAACTGTCCTGACCAACTTACGGACCCCACACAGCACGCAGTTTGCAAATACGACATTTTTTTTGCGGGCCGTAAGCTAAGCAATTATCCAAAGGGCGCGGAAAATCCTCACCACGCACCGATCGCCCGTGAGGCCATTGGGAAGTTAACCGAATGATGTGGCAGCCCAAAGGTCCATGTGGCATGGGGATAGCAACAGGATCGGATAAGATATAGATGGATCATATCAAATAATATTAAATATAAATTTAATTTATTTAATAAATAGATTATTTGATATGATTTATTTAATTTATTCATTAAATAGATTCAAATCCAACTCAACTAACTTGTCTAATCGAGCCATTTGATCCATTAAACAAAATTAAAAATTATAGAGTATTACCAACAAATTATCGGGAGTCTCTGATCTTCTCGGATGACAGTGAAGAGCTACTCCTGAATGCTAATAAATTATTTTTAAAATCTAAATTTAATTTATTTAATAAATAGATTATTTCATCTGATTTATTTAATTTATTTATTAAATATATTCATTAAATTCATCTAGTGGGATGGAGTGCTGTTTGCCAGCTCATTCGGGATGTCGATCTTGGCATCCACTACTCTTTGGTGATGAGGAGGAAGGCTCTTCTTGCGAGACATGTGGTTAGACTTATGCTCGGTCCGGATAATATGTGGGCTTCTATGATGATATCTCGTTATGGGCCTATTTCTCCGTGGCCGGAGGTGGAGCCCCACATTACTCGTCATTGCTCGGTGATATGGAGAGAGATGATAGCTAGGGCCTCTCATGTTACTTCTCACATGTCTTGGGTTATTGGAGATGGGAGTTTGATTAATTTTATGAAAAATCCTTAGATTTCGGATGTTCCGTTAGCTCGATGGCCTATCTTTCTTGCTATGGATGTTACTAACATCATGATGGTGGCTGATCTCTTGACTCTTGATGGCTCTTACCATATTTCTTCTATGGTCATGAAGACTTTGGAGATATCATGGGACCCAGGGTCCTATTTATACCACTACCTGATCATCCTTGCATCGATATCAGAGTTTGGAGGTCTTCGACTGTGCTTAGAGTTCCCATGTCAGATTTATATCCTATTTTCAGAACGGAGCCGTAAAGTACTCTTGACATTGGATGGATTTGGTTTTTGGACGTGCGTTATAGGGTGTCTCTTTTTCTGTGGAAGGTTGCTTAGCATCACCTCCCGATGAGATCTCTTCTCAATGCTAGATGGATTCACTTGTCCCCCTCTTGCCCAGTCTGTGGTGACGATGTTGAATCCATTGACCATGTCTTGTTTTTTTGCATGAAAGCCTTGCAAGTTTGGAGGATGGCCGGATTTAATCATCTATTTCGTCATTTTGTTGATGTCGTATACACCTTCGACCTCCTCAGATCGGATATTGCTCACTTCTCTCCCACTGTTGTGACATATATTGCTTATCATATCTGGCTCTCCCGGAATGCTCTTATTTTCAGCTCCTCGAGGAGATTCACTAGGATTATTCTTGAGGGAGCTCGGGCTCACTTTGTCGAGTATCACATGTTGATTGCGGTGACCACGGAGACCCGGGGTTCCAGTTCTGCTCCTCGAGCATCCCAGAGGATTTTCGTCTCTTGAGATCCCTCTCCTTCGAGGTTTATTAAAGTCAATTTTGATGGTAGTGTGAGGGGTAGGATTGGAGGTGCCGAGTTTGTTATAAGGGGGTCCAGCCTGTGCATTGTTGCTGCCGGGGGTTTTCATCTACTTGACCCTACAATCCCTCTGGCGAAGCTTTGTGTGGCCTGAACGGGTATTCGACTAGTATGCCTGTCAGTAATCCATGGCGGATCATCTCATTATTGAGGAGGATTCCGTTACATTATCTCTTGGATTATAGGGGCTACCTATTCCTTGCTTTCTCATCCCCTCATTGGGGACATAGCTCTTTGGCTGCATGGGTTCTCTTTCATTGTGATCAGACATGTCTATAGAAAGGCAAATTCAGTGTCTGATTGGATGGCCTCCTACATGGCTAATCATTCCAGATATGTGTTATGGACTCAGTTCGGGGACACCTCTACCTTTCAGAAATTGTATATTTTCTAATTTTTTTTAGATGTATTTAGATCTTGAATATGTATTCAGATCAGTTGGTTGAATGATCCATTTCATAAATATATATATATATATACTTTATTTTTGATAGATTAAATTTAAATATTAGATCAGAAAGCCTTTACTTTTCATTCCATTTTAACTACGAAGCAAAATTATAATAAGTCTCATTCGCCGCATACAATTTTATGCAACGCTCTGACAGTTGGGTTATCGAACGGCAATGCCATTTATTGCCGTGATAGCATCATTTTCCTTTTTTCAATGTTTGTTAAAATTAGTCAGTATCGGGTCAGCACGAGACGGATGGGAGAAAAAGGCCCCAATTTATGAGGTCAAAAACTTCTGGAAGAAGTTTGACTTGGCGTCCACGTTGCCGGCCGTTGCACCAAACAGCAGGGCAACGCACTCTTTGACCCTTTTTACCCCCCCCCCCAAAAAAAAAAAAAAAAACACACTCTTTGACCCCCGGCTTGTTTATTCCGGGTTCGCAGACAAAGTTACACCCGGTGATTTTATTTTTTTATTTTTATTTTTATTTTTATTATTTTATGTGGGTCAAACCGGGTGATCCTACGATGCCGTGTAGGTAGAGCTGAAAGTGGATCGGATCGGGTTATATCCTTATTTGAGTTTGGTCAGAAACTTTTTTGGAACTTCGAGGGCTGAACTTAGATCCGAATGTTTTTTAAAATCACAGGCTTATGCCCGGCCCGAGCCAAACTCGAACCTGATCGAGCATAACCAAATACAAGCCCAATAACAAAACAAAAATTAATTCACCGGTTAGCTGGAGCACGAGGGGCATGAGGGTATCGAAATTATGAGATCAAAGCCAGGAAAATGGGCTGCAAGATCGTATCGGGGATAGTGGGCATCTGGTGGGGCGCCGAGATCGAGAGAGGCAGATCGAAGTCGAAGAGGGACCGCGGAGTTATCGGGTACGGGCGCCGGGATTGGAGAAGGTAGATCGGAACCAGAGAGGGATCTCGGGGTCGTACAGGAGATGGGGACGTTGGGGACGAGCATTGATGCCGGGGAAGGGATATCGAAGCCGGAAGAGCAAGTTGGAGGCTTGGAGCCGAGGGAGGTTGTGAGATCGCATAGGGGGCCGGGGCATCGGGTGCGACCATATGAGCGCTGACTAGAGAAGGAAATCAGAGTCGGAGTGTCACGCCCCGAATTCAGTAACGGAATCGGCTACGTGACCGGCCGCACAAATCCTAGGTTTTATCCTAGAGATTATGCAAGGCCTAGGTACATAACAATTCAAACATATCCGAGTTAAATTAATATTATATAAACAATCCAATAATAAATGTACAATTCAGTATTTAAATCGATGTCATTAATTGGTCTACTGACTCACAAATATCAGTAACCGAAACTAACTAACTAACTAGCTCAACAATTATGAAGCTCCGTCTTATGCCCAGCCCAGATCCTCTTTAAGTATCCTGAGTCTCTGAAAGAAAACAAATGATAGGGAGTGAGCTACATAGCCCAGTAAGGGTTCCAAATGATCACCAATAATAATATACATGTATATGAAAACAGCAAAACATTAGCATAACATGTGACGAAATCAAACAATTCAGATTTTATGTTTAACCAAAAACTTTGGATTTTTTTTTCTTTTTTTTTTAATATTTTTCCTTTCAGAATTTTCATTATTTAACCATTATCTTTAGGATTCTGGACTAGCCACGGTCACACTCCAGCCTGTGACTGGCACACTATTGTCACACTCCAGCCTGTGACGGGCACACTCTTGTCATACTCTATCATGTGATGGGCACACTATTGTCACACTCCAGCCTGTGACTGGCACACAAATTGTCACACTCCAGCCTGTGACGGGCACACTGAGAAACCACGGTACCACCGTGGCATGGCTAGTCCAAATACCAGTTCACTTAACACTTTATTATTTATTCTCACATAGTCAGATCATGTCACTTTCCAATGATCGATATCACAATCAAACACATTTCAAGATCACTTGGTAAATGCAAATAACATTAACAACAAACTCGTTCCGTAACCCAGAAATCAAATCATGTTATCCGAAAACTACCATGCATGAAAAATATTTAATATATGCTCGGATCAAATCAGGTCATGTAAAATATATTAATATTACGGGTGATCAAGTTTAGAAGTCCTTACAAATCAACTATCCATGCCTGTACTAATCTGTACCCGAAATCGGTGCTACACCTTCTTGCTCAGGAGACTGATTCTCTACATAGATAAATAATTTTAATTAAAACTAAATTCTCAATTTTTTCTCAAATCTTGAAAAAAAATCCCTGATTCTCTCTCTTCTTCCTCTCTCCTATTCCTTCTCTCTCCTCCTTCCCTCTCCCCATTCTCTCTCCTCCTCTCTCCTCCTTCTCTCTCCTCTTTCTCTCTCCTCCTTCTCTCTTCTCTTTCTCTCTCTTCATTCTCTCTTCTCTTTCTCTCTCTTCCTTCCCTCTCCTCTTTCTATCTCTTCCTTCTCTCTCCTCTTTCTCTCTCTTCCTTTATTATTATTATTATTTATATTTTTATTATTATATTATTATTATTATTTTCGGACTGTACAAAACACCCCCACATTTTTTTTTCCTTTTTCTTTTCTTTCTTTCTCTTTTCTTATCTTTCTCCCGAACCATCTTCCCCCGTTTCCTTCTTCGGTCGATCCGACCTCTCCCCCCCCACCTGCCGGCAACCACTCCGTGGTTGTCGCAGGGCCCTCACGGACCAATGGCAGGCGGCAACGACGGCGGCGGTGGCGGCGACAGCGGCGAACAATCCAAACTAAACCAAAAACCTAAAAAAAACATCAAAATTCTCAAGAAATTAGATTTAAATGAAAAGGAACTTACCGGCGGTTGAAACCCTTCGCTGCTCGCCGGAGAAAACAACTATGGTATGGAGGAATTGATGGATTTGATTCGGCCACAGTGGAAGGGAATTTATAGGATTAACCGGTGATTTTCCTTGCCGTTTGGGGAGCAAACTCTGCCAAATCGGAGTTTATTCCACCCCGGACTGGTCGCCGATCACTCCACTTCCATTACAACTCCTCCCTTCGAGTCTTCCGGCGAAAACTTCAGCGATCATTCCTCCCCTGTTCCGTCTTCGTTCCATTTTTTTTTTTTTCGTTTGGGTTGAAGTCGGCTGGGTCTGCCGACTTCAGCCCAGGCCCATAGCTTACACGGAGGCAGTACCGCCGTCGAGTGGCAGGTTGCTAGGTAGGGTGGCTTGGAAATGAAGAGGGAGAATGGAGGAGAATGGAAGAAGAAAGTGAAAGAAAAAGAAAAAAACTGAGAAAGGGAACGCCGTGCTTGGTCCAAGCCGGACTAAAGAGATATCCGAGTCCAGCCCGAAAATTGAATGGGCTCTATTATAAAGCCCGAAGTCCAGCCTGATTTATATAAAAATTGACTCGAAGCTCAACCTGATTTTGAGCTGATCTGAAATTTATCGGGCTAGTCCGGTACATTTCTAGTCCTATGCAAAGATGGTTGAATAAAATATTTTTATTTTATATTTGGCAAAAGATGCTGTTACTTTTCCGTGTTTGGATGGTAAACGGGTTTAAAAGATAAAACACGATGCCATGGTTATTTACTGCGAATAAAAAGTACGTACGTTTTGAATACTACCCAAAAGAAAAAAAAAATAAATGGTATGTTTTGGAGAAAGTGAATGCAAAGCCCGTTTGGACTTTTTACTCCGCTACTCGTGCTTAAGGACTGGCGGGTCTTGGGGTTAATGATGCGGATTGAATTTGTTATCACCATTGTTAGAACAGTTTTGTCCTTCCTTATCCCGCCGTGGCGCGGTCCCATCTCTATTTTTATATTTAATTAATTCATAAATTAAATTTAATATTAATTATCGCTAAGACGGTAGTTCGATTGGTAGAGTCTTAGCCTTATCTCCTACCGATCATGGGTTCAAGGCATGATCATCATGAGTGACTCGCTGAATTAAATCCCGAATCGAACATAACCTGGTGGGGTTGGGCTTTAGTGGTGTCAGGCTGACATACTCACCGGTGGTGGGGAGGGTACGCGAAAAAATTATGATCCGAATCGAATATAACCTGATAGGGTTGGGACCCAGTAGGGATAGCTACACCGAAATTTATCCTCCCTCTTCTTTAATTTCATAAAAAAAATTAATATTAATTTATTTATTGGTAAAGATATTAAAAAAAAATTATTTTTTAAAATATTTTTTAAAATAAATATGGTTATATTAAATAGTCATACTTATTGACCAACAAAAAAATTTAGATTAGTTGATTAAGATAATCTGACAGGTAATTCGACGAATGGTGGCTCAACTATTTTGGTTATGAAAAATGACGGCAACCAAACTAAAAAATGATTATTTGCATTAAGTCGAGAAATGGCCAAACAACCAATTCTGAAAAAGTAATATGTTTAAAGGGATCCAGTTGATAAGAAAATAAAATAACTAATTTATGAGATGCCAAAGTACCATCAATGATTAAGGCGAAGATATCGATTATTAAAAATGTCCGACTAAGAGGATAAAAATTCATAGCTATTACAACAAGAAACTATTATGCCAGTTATTATTTGCAACAGAAAAATGTTAGCCTTAACAACATACCATTATGGTTAACTAGAAGAGGTTATCTCCTAATAGAATTTGATTACATCAAAGATTTATAAATACCGGTAAGGGAAGCCCTTCAAGGGATAAGCCAAGCTGACACTGTACTAGGAAATTTTACCATTTAACTCTTTAAGTTTTCCATCTGCATGACAAAACTCTTCTCACCAACTTAAGCAACGAAGGGTCCTTCACTAAAGAACCTTCCTCCGATTTAGAACTTATTTTGCAAGTGAGAAGACATCTATGGCAGTGAAGGACCAACTCGGTGCTTATATCATCGTCTAATTCAAATAACTTACTAGGAACCGTTCGAGGATCAGGAGTTTGGCATCTTCTTTTATCGATGCTCTCTGAATCAACGATCTTCGGATCGATGAAGTCCTCTATGATGCCTTGAGAATGATCGACGGGAAGATAGTCAATGTAGAGAGAAGTGCCCAAGATCTTTTTCATAATCTTCAAGAGAAGATTCTTCCACTCCTGAAGTTGCTTGGTGGGGCTGGGAAACATGCCAACATGACAACTATGAGAAAAAAATTCCAAGAATTCAAGTTATGACTAGCAGAACTCAAAGCCGACAACCAAAGAATTGACGACTCTCTTGGTTACCAATCTCTTAATGAATTATAGAAGAAGTAATTTTATCACATTTTAAAATGCCTCAACTGGAATCCTATGGTGAGATTTCTGATTTGCTTGATCATCTGGATAGCTATAAAGCCCATATGATGATCCAAGATGCTAGCAACGCTCTTCGTTATCTCGTTTTCTTGGAGACCTTGAAAAAAGTTGCCTATATGTAGTACTCAAGTTTGAGGTCTGGAAGCATCCATTAATTCAGCTAGCTAGAAGAATTGTTCGTGATGAATTTTAGAACAAGTCGAATGATACCATGAAACTCAGATAGCCTCTTCTTCATCCAGCAGAAAGAAGGAGATACTCTAAGAGATTATATGGCATACTTCAACGCTGCCATGATTAAAGTCCCAAATCTTAATGAATCCATAGCCATGTCTGCTATGAAGAAGGGGTTGTGATCTTCCAGGTTCACTTTTTCTTTGGATAAAAAATCCCTGAAAAGTTATTCTGAGCTCCTAGTACGTATTTAAAAATACGCAATAGCAAAAGAACAAGCTATGAGTCGGTGCCAGGCTGAAAAAATCGGTGCCAAAGAAAAGACTGAAGAAGGTAATAATTCTTGGCTTTCTAGTGCAAAAGACTCAGACTTGACGACAAAGCCCGAAGTCGACAAAGAACTTGACTTACAAGTTTAATAACTATATTTCTCTCGTCTCCAAGAAAAAATCTTAATGGGAATAGAAGGAGAAAACTTTTTGCAAAGACCTCGGCCTATGTGAGCTCCGCCTACATCATGTAACAAGAACAAATATTACTGATTTCACTGTGATCATGGTCACACCACTGAAAAATGCATCCAGCTAAAGGATGAGATCAAAGATCTGATTTATCGAGATTACTTGGGAAAGTATGTGCCAACCAAAGATCATCGGACTAAAGCTGCCATTGCCAAGAAAATGACTAATGAACTAGAAATGGCCAACCAAAAGCTCACTGATGGGTTAGTCAGCATGATGTATTAGGGGCAAGGCCAGGGAAAACAAGCACCGAGGAGGATCTTCCAAAAAGATATCTAAGTAGAATGTAATTAGTTTTTCAGATAATGATCTCGTGGAAGTGCAAACTCCTCATGATGATGCTATTATTGTCTCGGCAACAATAGCCAATTATGATGTAAGGAGAATCTTGACAGATAATGGAAGTTTTATCAATATGTTATTTTATGATGCTTTTGTTAAAATGAATATCTCTTGTGACCAACTAAGAAGAGTATCAAGTCCATTATATAGATTCAGTGGCAATCTAGTTGGGGTTGAAAGGGAAATTAGTCTTTCTACAATCATAGGAGCGGATCCCCAATAAAGAATCCTTTGCATTAACTTCACAGTTGTTAGAACCCCATCACTTTACAATGCAATACTTGGATGGCTAGCCTTGAACAAATTTTGAGTGATTGTCTCGACCTATATCTCCTTGTGCGCTTTCCAACAAAGAAGCGAGTTGGAGAAATATGAAGAGACCAATAGCTTGCTTGACAGTGCTTGATGATTCAAGATAGACAATCAAAAAGTGGTTTGTTCCTTGACTAGTTGGATCAAAGGGAACCCGAGAAACTTGGAGAACCAGCTGAGAAGACTATCTCAATCCCTCTGATAGAAGAAGATTTGACAAAGACTATCCAAATTAGAAGTCTCCTAGATGAAGAAACAATATCTTAACTTATTGATTTTTTATGATACAATGTCGATGTATTTTCTTGGTCAGCCACAGATATGATCGGGATCCTTTTGGAAATAATCACCCATAAACTAAAGGTCGATCTAGGGTTTAAGCTCGTTTGATAGAAAAAAAGGAATTTCATTCCTGAATGATAAAAGGTCATCGACGAAGAAGTTGGCAAACTCCTCGATGCCAATTTTATCAGAGAAACTTATTATCTTGAGTAGCTAGCCAACGTGGTAATGGTGAGGAAGGCAAATGAGAAATAGAATATTTGTATTGATTATATATATCTCAATAAAATTTGTCCAAAAGATAGCTTTTCCTTATCAAAGATAAATCAGTTCATTGATGCAACTAATGGACATAAACTTTTGAGCTTCATGAACGCATTCTTCAGTTACAATTAAATTTGAATTGATCTTGAAGATAAAGACAAAATAGCATTTATAACTAAGAAAGAACTATATTATTATAAAGTAATGCCATTTGGATTGAAGAATGCAGGAGCAACTTATCAACGATTAATGAACAAAATCTTTGAGAAACAACTTGGAAGGAACATAGAAGCATATGTCAAGATATATTAGTAAAAAGCATCCAAGTAGTAGACCATGTCAAAGAATGAAAGAGGCTTTCAATGCCCTATGACAATATCAAATGAAGCTCAACTTGATAAAGTGTGTCTTTGGTATGACATCTGGAACGTTTCTCAAATTTCTTGTCATAAACAGAGGAGTAGAGGCCAATCTTGAGAAAACACGGGCGATCCTCGATATGAGATACCCTTCTACTAACAAAGAAGTCCAATAGCTAATTGAACATATAGTCATGCTAAGACGATTCATTTCTCGATCAGTTGAAAGATGCTTGTCCTTTTTTAAGATTTTGAGACAGACTAAGAACTTTGAATGGACTGATAATTGCTGACAAGTCTTTGAAGAATTAAAAAAAAATTTGGCTCCCCACCATTACTTTCAAAGCCAAAAGAAGAAGAGATTTTATTCTTATACTTATGTACTTCACACGAAGTGGTAATCATAGTGCTAATTAGAGAAGGTGGAAAATAGTAAAAACTGATTTACTATACCAGTCGAGTATTGCATGATGCTAAGACAAGATATTCGAAGGCAGAAAAGTTGGTCTATATACTAATAGTTGTAACAAAATGTCTAAGGCCATACTTCCAGGCTCACTCAATAGTCGAATTAATTGATCAGTACTTGAAAGATATACTAAAACACCCTGGCATATCATGAAGAATGGTAAACTGGACAATTAGGTTAAGTGAGTTTGACATATCCTACTAATCTTATCCAGCGATGAAAGCTCAAATTTTGGTAGATTTTATTATCGAATGTGTTGCCGCCCGACCACCATGGCCTGTAGCTGGAGATGACCTCGGACTCCACCCTCGTTGCTCGGGAACTTGCTCGCGACCCGGACCTGCAAAATAGAGGAGACCCAGGCTGGGGATCCCGACGGGGGCACTCCAACGCTCAAGTCAGTGGTGATCCAGGGGAACATATCCTCCTGGTCGAGCCCCATTGATGGACTCCACTCTAGGAGGAGAAGATTATGTGCTTAGAGAGCGTGAATGGGTTGAGAGTAGAGTGAGGGTAGTGGTAGCAGAGGAGTGTTTGAGCTGGATGGCTGTGTCCGTCGAGACCTTTTTGGTGAGTCTCCGGTAGCCTAGAGTGCTTGGCCTCTCAGTCGCTCTCCTGTATGCCGCCCCCTTCACCCATTTGTTTGTTACTTACCTCCTTCTTGGAACCTTGGAAAACTCTTTTAAGCTAGGATGGCTGCACGTCGCCTACCTCGGGATCGTCCCCTCCTTTGCAGGCGCCAGAAGGTCAATGTGCGGCATCTCTTTGTGCCGTGCACGGGGTGCCTTTCTCCATTCGTGATAGGAAACTACACCGTGCACTCTGGCCCTCCCTCTGGTCGCTTCACTTCGGGATACCTGGCAGAGCCTCGATCGGAGGGCAGCCGTCCCCTGGATTTGAATCTCCCGGGATGATTTTCTCTTTTGGGTGGTACGGACAGTCGGTCGGGAGCACGGTGCCTCAATCATGGGATCCTTTCCTTTTCGGTGTAAGTGATAGCAGGGGCAATTATTACGGCCCGGCGGGCACCCCTCCGTGGTCCTTGAGTGGCAGCTCACCGTCGTTCAAGGAAGGCGGTGACGTCCCCCAGCTGCTGGTCCTCTCACCCAAAGTGGGGTCGGTTCAGGGAGGAGGAGCTCGACTTTGGCTGGGGTGGACTCGACTTCGAGGGAGCCTCTTGGCGAAGGAGTCCGAAGAGGGCAGGAGCTCGATTTTGGTCAGGGCGTCTCGACCTCGAGAGAGTCACCTGGCGAAGGAATCCGAAGAGAGCTGGAGATCGACTTCGGCCAGGGCATCTCGATCTCAAGGGAGTCGCCTAGCGAAGGAGTCCGAAGAGAGCAGGAGCTCGACTTCGACCAAGGCATCTCGACCTCGAGGGAGCCGCCTGGTGAAGGAGTCCAAAGAGAGCAGGAGCTCGACTTCGGCTGGGGCGTCTTGACCTCGAGGGAGTCGCCTGGTGAAGGAGTCTGAAGAGAACAGGAGCTTGACTTCGGCCAGGGCTTCTCGACCTCGAGGGAGCCGCCTGGCAAAGGAGTCCGAAGAGAGCATAAGCTCGACTTTGGCTAGGGCATTTCGACCTCGAGGGAGTCACTTGGCGAAGGAGTCCGAAGAGAGCAGGAGCTCGACTTCGACCGGGGCGTCTCGACCTCGAGGGAGCTGCTTGATGAAGGAGCCCGAAGAAGGACGTCCGATGTGGCAGCTTCCTCCGACGTGGCATCTGACTGGATCTGACATGGACTCCACGTTAGCGATCCCGCCATATCAGAATGCATTTAGGACAACGGAGAAATCAAGCAAAAAGGAGCCGATGAAGAAACTAACAAAAAATAGATAAGTGATAGTTGTTCCAAAATAGCTTGGATAATGCATGTGAATGGAGCATCCAATTCATCTGGAAGTAGAGCAGGGTTAATCTTGATGAGCCTCGGTAGATTTGTTGTCAAGTATGCTCTTAGCTTTACTTTTAAACATCTAATAATCAAGCCAAGCATGAAGCACTTTTGGCTGTATTAAGAATTGCAAAAGAGCTTGGAGTTAAAGAATTGATGACCTTCGTGGACTCTTAATTAGTAGTTAATCAATGGAGGAAAGAATTCGAAGCCCGAGATCTGACTATGACAAATATTTGGAGAAAGTGCAAACTCTAATATCAGATTTTCTATCTTTTGAGATATCTCACGTAAGGCTGCAAATGGGTCGGGTTGACCCGTGACCCGATGCATTTAGACTCGATCCAACCCGTTTTTATGGACTCGTGGATCCGGGTTGGGTCCTAAAATTAGACCCGTTCCATTTTCCGGGTCGGGTCTAGGTTTGCTAAATTTGGACCCGACACGATCCGATCCGATTCGAACATACTAATACTGTTAGAATTATATCTATTTGGATATTTAAATTATAATTTAAAACTTGTATGGAACTAGTTATAATTATTTTTATATCTTAATTTATTTTAAAATAATATTATTTGTTATATATTTTATAGTTAATAATAGTTAGCTATGTAATAATTAAAATATAGTTGTCTATATTTTATTCGGATCATATTTAGATCCAAACTTTGTATATTAGAACCGGATTATTTATGGACCCGGTCCAACTCGAATGACCCGTTGGGTTGAAAATTCTAATAGTGGACCCGACCCGATTTTCTATTGGATTGGGTATGGGTCTACTATTAGGACCCGATCAAAGAACCGGGTCGGATCGGGATCACTCAAGACCCGATCCGACCCGATCCATTTGCACCCCTAATCTCACGTCCCTTGGGCTAAGAATATTTAAGCTGACTTATTTCTTGACCGGCGATATCGACTATTGGTTCACTTGGAAGGACATATATCGAACATCTCGAAGTATCTAGTATTGACAAAGCCATAGGAGTGCATCAAATAAATCGTGAAGCTAGTTGGATAGAGCCAATCATCAAAAACTTGATCGATGAAGTCCTGCTCGATGATTCCACAGAAGCCAAACGAATTAGGTGGATGGCTTCTCAATACATACTCATGGATGGAACCCTCTATAAGAGTTAATTCACCTTGTCCTTATTGAAATGTTTATGCCCAATCGATACCTATTATGCATTCAGAGAAGTACATGAAGGCACGCTACAACAAAAACGGCATTTCCCGACCAGTTTTTCTTGACACTAGGGGGAGCGTTGGGAAGTTCCGCCACTTGCCGACGCTTTTGAAAAGCGTAGGCAAAAAATAGAGTTTATCGACGTTTAAAAGCATCGGCAAGTTCCTCCTTTTCTTTTCCAAAGTCGAACCCTAATCTTATTCGATCCGCCGCAGCGCCATCCTCCGTTTCCTCCTCCCTCACCTTTCATCTCCTCCATTTTGTCGCCATCCCTTCGTGAGGAAGCCCTGGTTTCCTCCTCCCTCACCTTTCATCTCCTCCATTTTGTCGCCATCCCTTCGTGAGGAAGCCCTGGTTTCCTCCTCCCTCACCTTTCATCTCCTCCATTTTGTCGCCATCCCTTCGTGAGGAAGCCCTGTACCTCGACGGTAGATCTGCTCACCTGGTTGGAGACCCCTCCCTCCGATCCATTAGCCACCTACTTTGCCACCCCCACCTTCAGGACCTATAGGTACACCCTATACCCATGAGAAAGCCCAACACCTCGACGGTGAATCTGCTTACCTGGTCGGAGACCGGGTAGTTTCCCTGGTGTTAAATTGATTTGGTTATTCTAATGAAATATGGGTAGGTGGGCAGTTCAGTGCTCCTGGTTTTACTGCTAGTAACAATAGATCCTTGTATATCAGTGCCTCGGTGCCTCTTTTCCAGGAGAAATACTAGTTTGATTCTTCCAGATCTTTTCCCAATGGCTCTCTCTCTCACCTTAAAACATTTGCTTTTAGCCACTGCTCTTCTCTATATAGCTATTTCCTGCTGTCAAGGTATGTTTATTTCTTCCCTGGTCTACTTTGGTTTGTAACATTTCTCTTGAAGCATGAGTTGGCGTAGGCTTTAATCCTAAAGTTCTTTTCCGTCTGATGAATATTGTTCATGACACTGTGTAGCTGATTCAACATCGGAGTCATTTTTGATGCTTAGAAGTTTTGGTGCAATGTCAGAAGCTACTCAATTTATATTATCCCATGGCCAAAAAGATTTCTTCATGCACCCGATGATGGCCACGCAACTATGAACCAAACTACGAGGTTTGAAATTAGTTGAACCAACCTGGAATTGTGCCGTTGAAGAAAAATTTCATCCAGTTTCAAGCTTTGTCATGGTTGATATATTTGTGGGAATTGAACCATAAGAAAAGTTGGAACTCAGATCGAGCACTCCAATTGAATTCAGATTGTGGATTTTGTCAGGAAGTGGACCCCATATGCCCAGAGAAACTAGCATCTCTAGCATGTAGGTCCATGGCATTCCCGACCCATGATATGGCGTCGTAGCCTTCCTCGTCTTCCCAAAAAAAAGTATTTCCTTTGATCGAAAACTTTGATATCTTTGGCACTATAATATATACATTGTAACAATATTTGGTAATTTTGTGACTTTTATTTTAAGTTTTTTTTTTTTGGCTTAAACACTAGCATTCATCAAACACCTTGTACTCATTTAAATGTGCTAATCTTATAAATATTTCAACCAAATATTAAAAAAAATTTCTTATCCGACCGACAAATAGTCATACTCATCGACCAACAAAAATTAGGCTAGCCGGCTAAAATTGTCCAACAGATAGTTCAACGAACGGTGGCTCGACTATTTCGAACATAAAAAAGCGATGACAACCAAACCAAGAGCCAATTATTCACATTAAGATGAGAAATGGCCAAACAACCAATCTTGAAGGAGCAATATGCTTGAGGGATCCAGCCGACTAAGAAAATAAGGTAACTAATCTACGAGGTGCCAAAGCACCATCGACGACTAAGACGAAGATATTGATTATTAAAATATTCGACTAAGAGGACGAGATCAACGGTTGTTACAAAAAAAGCTGTTATGCCAGTTATTATTTGTAACAGAGGTTAGTCTTAGTAAAATATTATTATGGTTAACTAGAAGAGGTTATTGTCTAATAGATTTCAGTTACATCAAAGGTCTATAAATACCGATAAGGATAGATCTTTAGGAAGTAAGCCAAGCTGAGCACTGTGCCAGGAAACTCTGCAATTTAACTCTTTATTTATTTATTTATTTATTTTTTGGGTAAGGCAAAAGGAAAAGGGGGGAAATAAATTCCCGTCGTAGCTATTCCTACTGGGCCCCCTCCCTGCCAGACCATGTTCGATGCGGGCTGCATTTTTCGCTTGCCCTCCCCACCCGAAGGTGAGTACGTCAGTCTGACTCCACTAAAGCACCAGAGTAGAACGCTCCCCCCACGCAGCACCAGAGTAGAACGCTCCCCCCACGCCCAGTCACGTGTCCCAGAAAAAATTCCTGGATTTAATCGAGTAACCCGTATGGCTCAAGCCTCGAACCCGTGATCAGGGGGACGGGGGGCAAAGCGCCTACCAACTGCGTTACCACCTTAGTGGTAACTCTTTAAATTTTTCATCTGCACAACAAAACTTCCCTCACTGATTTAAGTATCAGAAGGTCCTTCATTGGAGAATCGCCCTCTGATTTAGGACTTATTTTGCAGGTGAGAAGATATCCACGATGACGAAGGACCAATTAGGCATTTATGTCGTTGTCCAATTCAAATAACTCACCAGGAACCATTCGAGGATCAAGAGTTTAGTATCCATAAATATATTATAATATTATATTATACAATCATGATAATGATATATAGTATGATTTTATAATATTATTGATCATCTTATATAATTTGTAATCATATTAATATAATATAATGATAATATAGTATGGTATAATATAATATAATATGATAAAAAAGGACGGTAGATTTGGGATTGGCCAATAAAGGAGGGAGATAAAGAAAGGAGAGGTAAAGGAAGCGAGGAGGGAAGTAAAGAAAGGAGAGATAAAGGGAGGAAGTGGGATGATTGGACCGAGGGCGAGAGTTTGCCTTTTCTCATCCTCAATCTACATTGATTTTTTTTTAAAAAAGTAATCTTCCTACACTAGTTTACACTCGGGTTCAAGCTGAGATTTCGCTCAATTAAACTTTTAGTTTAAACTTAGATGATTAGTCTGAGTTAATCTTGATTAAATACTAAGGAATGAAAAGATTGTTTGGCCATTTATCCAAGATGGGGTGGGGATAAATTTCCTATAAAACAAGGCATAAAAAGATTGTTTGGCCATTTATTCAGATAAAGTAGGATTAATAAAACTCCTTTAAACCTGTCTCGAATAAGACCTTTGACTACTTGGGCTATGTTTGGGTTGCATATGAGTATTTTTGGGGATACTGAAAAGTTATATACTAAAAGCTTAATTTATATCAAGACATATAGGAGTAAAACTTAATTTTTGATCGGGAAAAATTAATTTATATTAAGCTTAATTTTTGAAAACATGATGTTATTCCAATCAATGATTACAGTTATTTCCTTGTTGTGTTGGGATATTGAAGGTGATAAGAAATGCTATGTGGATGTTGCTTGAGGACAAGTAGATCAAAAAAGTATTTTTTAAAAAAAATTGGACAAGTTTGTCATTCTAATCCCTATTACTTTGTAATAAATATATTACAAAACAAAACAAGAACTTTGAGATTATCATGAAATTGATTAGAAAATAAATAGCATTACAATGGCTTTGAGAACGACATCAACAAATAATAATAACAAAGTATTTTACTTATGGTTCAAACTACCTCTAGTAATTTAACACGAAGAAAAAATAGTATTACTATTATAATATCTATTATGCGACGACCGTAACAATTTTTTATTTATAACATTACTAGAGTTCCAAATTTTATGTGGTTTTTATAACATTAATGTTTTGAAATTATGATAATCTAAAAATTGTTATTATTTTGAGAAAGACATTAAAAAGTTTTCTTGTAATTTTTTAAAAGGCTGTAACAATGAAGTCCACTCTTTTGTCAATTTCTAACTTCTGTTATACTGCATGAAACCATGCTATATCTATCATGATGAGTCAGGTGATGCCCATGACATGGAGCACGACGGTGGCAAGACCAATGTTATTAAACCCGGCCCGGACATTGACTCGGACAAGATGCTGGATCACCGGTTCACTCGCCAAGTCAATGATTGAACCGGAGGGTCAATGCATAGAATAAAAAAATTAATATTCATTAATTTATTTATGTTTAGTAATGCAATAATGATCCTGATAATATATATTTTAATATTATAAACATCAAAATATCAATAAAACATAACTATAATCCCATAAATATAAACAATTAAATTAAAACATTCATGAATATAAAGATTTAATTGCATAAAGTCACAAACTAATAATAATAAATAAATTAAACTTTAAAATATAACATTCCATATCTGCTAGCAAAATAAAAAGTTTTAATAAACAAGTCACTATTTCATGTCCATGTCCAACAACCAAAATCAATGTCTATTAAAAAACTTTGAAGTGACAAACAAGTAGACAATATAAAGAATCAAGCTCATGGACTAAAATTTATATCGATATTTAGAAAAATATCTTCTTGAGTAGCAATATTTCCATCTCTTCCATCTTCCCTTGCATTGAAATCATTTCTATCACTTTTATCATCATCACCCTTTAAATCTTCCAAGTTCAATATATCTACAAAGTTAAAAAGATAAATCACATCTCTTGAAATTGTAATAACATTTTATTCATAAACTATATAATAAAATTTTCTCACCTTCATTATCATTTTCTTGAATAGAACATGATACCAATTCACGATAAAAAGTCTCCAATTCCTCATTAGTTAACTCTGATGGCTCATCAATTAACACCCATGCATCATTGTCACCAAATAATTCAAAGTCAATAGGATCATAGTTCCGACGCTTGAAATAAAACCTACGTTTAATATTTATTAGTTTGAAAATTATAAAACAACAAGTAAATAAAAATAATCGTATATCATTTATAATAAAATTATCTTTGTTGTAGTCTTAAATTGTAGTGCACAAATACTAGATCATTAAGCCTTTGATGCTCTAACCTATTTCTCTTTTTAGAATGTATATGTTCAAAAATACTCTAATTTCTCTCATACCCATATGCACTACAAGTTTGGCTTAAGACATGAATAGCCAACTTTTGCAAATAAGGTGCACAATTTTCATAAGTAACCCACCATTCATTTGAATATAAAATATTGTATTTGTTAAAATAGAATGCAATTGAATAAAGTCAATAAACTTTATATAAATGAAAGCATAAAAATAAAACTAATGAAAAAGCTTTCCTGGAGCCAAGCGATTTTGATCATTTATAACTAATGAGCGTCCAAAGTCATACTCTGCATTTCTAAATAATCTCATCTCATCCATTAATTTTTCTTGCAAAGTTGGATTACCAAATGAATACCTCTCTATAACATCTAAAAGTCTAGAAATACTGCGAGGATGTTTCTCCATAAGCTTTGAATCATATTGAAAACATGGATTCTGTCGGATCGATGCCCCTGACCATTCTTACAAAAGGAACGTCCCTATTATAAGAGGCTGATTTATCTCTCTTAAACCAGTGGCGCAGCAACCCTGGGCACTCGAGTCGACTCCCCGCCGACCTTCGCAAGAGCTACCAAGGGTACTAAACCTCGAGTCGGCTCGCTGAAGACGAGCACCACAACACCAACCAAGGGATGTTGACGTGGCACCATACCCGCCTTACCGGTGGTACCCACATCCCCGTGGGCCCAGACCCTACATCCGGACGAACCACGAGGGTGCGAGCTGGCCCAGCTAACAGATTCAACCAAAATTTAGCTGCATGAAGATTTTGATGTAATTGCAAATCCCACAGGGAATCAATTATCTTTAAATAAGGTTCCACTGTAGCCTTTCTCCTTCTAAATCTCTTGATCATTTTATTTTTAGCTTGATACATAGCATAATATAAGTAACCTGTTGAAGGTCTATCATCACTATCAACAATCCTCAAAACCCGAGTTAAAGGCTCTGTTAATTTAATAATGGTTGCACATTTATTCCAAAAAATGGAATTAAGTACATTATGAACGAATATTTTTCCTTTATTATCCTTAGCATAAGCTGAACTTGCCCACTCTCTAGAAGTCACCATTGCTCTTAATGCATATTTGTGGCCTAATATGCTTTATAAAGTAATAAAGTTTGTAGCAAAATGTGTGGGTGCTGGGCGAATTATCTCCTTTCCACCAGTAAATTTTCTCATCAAATATAAAGGATAACAATGAATATAAATATATTTTGTAATACTTGCAGCATGAGCAACTATTTCCTTGATTTAAGCTAATTTTTTAATATCTTGCATGATGAGATTAAGGCAATGAGCAGCACAAGGTGACCAAAACAATGTAGAAAATTCTTGTTCTAACTTTTTACCAGCAGCAACATAATTTGAAGCATTATCAGTCACTATATGAACCATATTTTCCTGACCAACATATATGACAATTTCTTTGAATAACTTATATAACATATCAACTGTCTTCGAGGTATCTGAAGCATCCACACTTTTTAAAAATACGGTCCCTCGAGGACAATAAACTAAAAATTTAATCAAAGTTCTCCTATACTGATCTGTCCATCCATCAATCATAATTATGTATCTGGTTCTCTTCCATGTGGCACGAAAACTTTCAACATACTTTTTTACCTTATCAACATTCTTGGTTAACAAACAACCACGAATAGAGTGAAAATTTGGAGCTTTGTAACCTGGACCCATACTAGCTATGGCATCTATCATGGATTGATAATACTTGGAGTTGACAACATTAAATGGTACACATGCATCTATCATCCATTTTGCCACTGCAAGATCACACCTTTCAACTACTTTATTTTGCAACAAGCTTTTTATAGTTGGTTGAGCACCAGGCATTGTTCTTGGCATGAAATAATTCCCAATTGCCATTGGTTGTTTACCTTTTCCACTTGTATTTATCACTTGACCTCGGCTACTTCCATCAACTATATTTTTTGCATTACTTGTACACTTGTTTGATGAGATTGGACATGGAATTTCTTGTATGTCATTGTCATTATCTTCCCCTACTTGCCTATATACTTGCTCCTCATATTCCCTATGCCTTGTACTAAAGGGATTGTAATCTTGACCCATTTCCTTTGCTCTTTTTTCTTCTCACCAACCGTTTGAATATTTTGTATCATTTGATGGCGAATATCTGTCGGTACCTTACGGCATGGCTCTACTTCTCCTTTTATTCCTGCAAGATATTGTTTGAAGCGATTCATCCCACCAGCAGCAAATACCTTTGCATAATACAAACATGCTAACTTCATCCTTTTACTATTACCACGAAGTTCAGGAGCTTCTCTACAATGATTCCATGCAGGATCACTTTTTTCTCTAACTCCGGTTGTTTGAAGAATTGAATCACCCATAGATGGTATATTTTCTTGAGAGGCCATTTTCACAATCTATAAGAGGACAAAATATAAAGTACAAGATGAAGGTATAAATAATTAAATAAAAAATTTAGTACAATAAAAATTACAAACAATCAAACATGAATCAATACTTCAATTATTATTTATTTATCATAAATTAATATAATAAAAAATTATATACATGAAACATGATCAATAAATAAACTAAAATACTAAAAATATTTAAATACTTAATTATTTTATTGATTCCACTTTTTCATTTCTGACTCCTGTTTCAAACTTTCAGTCATTCATGTTCCCATTAAACAAGCTAAAATACTAAAAATATTTAAATACTTAATTATTTTATTGATTCCACTTTTCCTTTTCTAAGTTCAACTCTTTCTACGAGTGATTCAACGACCGTAACAATTTTTTATTTATAACATTACTAGAGTTCCAAATTTTATGTGGTTTTTATAACATTAATGTTTTGAAATTATGATAATCTAAAAATTGTTATTATTTTGAGAAAGACATTAAAAAGTTTTCTTGTAATTTTTTAAAAGGCTGTAACAATGAAGTCCACTCTTTTGTCAATTTCTAACTTCTGTTATACTGCATGAAACCATGCTATATCTATCATGATGAGTCAGGTGATGCCCATGACATGGAGCACGACGGTGGCAAGACCAATGTTATTAAACCTGGCCCAGACATTGACTCGGACAAGATGCTGGATCACCGGTTCACTCGCCAAGTCAATGATTGAACCGGAGGGTCAATGCATAGAATAAAAAAATTAACATTCATTAATTTATTTATGTTTAGTAATGCAATAATGATCCTGATAATATATATTTTAATATTATAAACATCAAAATATCAATAAAACATAACTATAATCCCATAAATATAAATAATTAAATTAAAACATTCATGAATATAAAGATTTAATTGCATAAAGTCACAAACTAATAATAACAAATAAATTAAACCTTAAAATATAACATTCCATATCTGCTAGCAAAATAAAAAGTTTTAATAAACAAGTAACTATTTCATGTCCATGTCCAACAACCAAAATCAATGTCTATTAAAAAACTTTGAAGTGACAAACAAGTAGACAATATAAAGAATCAAGCTCATGGACTAAAATTTATATCAATATTTAGAAAAATATCTTCTTGAGTAGCAATATTTCCATCTCTTCCATCTTCCCTTGCATTGAAATCATTTCTATCACTTTTATCATCATCACCCTTTAAATCTTCCAAGTTCAATATATCTACAAAGTTAAAAAGATAAATCACATCTCTTGAAATTGTAATAACATTTTATTCATAAACTATATAATAAAATTTTCTCACCTTCATTATCATTTTCTTGAATAGAACATGATACCAATTCACGATAAAAAGTCTCCATTTCCTCATTAGTTAACTCTGATGGCTCATCAATTAACACCCATGCATCATTGTCACCAAATAATTCAAAGTCAATAGGATCATAGTTCCGACGCTTGAAATAAAACCTACGTTTAATATTTATTAGTTTGAAAATTATAAAACAACAAGTAAATAAAGATAATCGTATATCATTTATAATAAAATTATCTTTGTTGTAGTCTTAAATTGTAGTGCACAAATACTAGATCATTAAGCCTTTGATGCTCTAACCTATTTCTCTTTTTAGAATGTATATGTTCAAAAATACTCTAATTTCTCTCGTACCCATATGCACTACAAGTTTGGCTTAAGATATGAATAGCCAACTTTTGCAAATAAGGTGCACAATTTTCACAAGTAACCCACCATTCATTTGAATATAAAATATTGTATTTGTTAAAATAGAATGCAATTGAATAAAGTCAATAAACTTTATATAAATGAAAGCATAAAAATAAAACTAATGAAAAAGCTTACCTGGAGCCAAGCGATTTTGATCATTTATAACTGATGAGCATCCAAAGTCATACTCTGCATTTCTAAATAATCTCATCTCATCCATTAATTTTTCTTGCAAAGTTGGATTACCAAATGAATACCTCTCTATAACATCTAAAAGTCTAGAAATACTGCGAGGATGTTTCTCCATAAGCTTTGAATCATATTGAAAACATGGATTCTGTCGGATCGATGCCCCTGACCATTCTTGCAAAAGGAACGTCCCTATTATAAGAGGCTGATTTATCTCTCTTAAACTAGTGGCGCAGCAACCCTGGGCACTCGAGTCGACTCCCCGCCGACCCTCGCAAGAGCTACCAAGGGTACTAAACCTCGAGTCGGCTCGCTGAAGACGAGCACCACAACACCAACCAAGGGATGTTGACGTGGCACCATACCCGCCTTATCGGTGGCACCCACATCCCCGTGGGCCCAGACCCTACATCCGGACGAACCACGAGGGTGCGAGCTGGCCCAGCTAACAGATTCAACCAAAATTCAACTGCATGAAGATTTTGATGTAATTGCAAATCCCACAGGGAATCAATTATCTTTAAATAAGGTTCCAGTAGCCTTTCTCCTTCTAAATCTCTTGATCATTTTATTTTTAGCTTGATACATAGCATAATATAAGTAACCTGTTGAAGGTCTATCATCACTATCAACAATCCTCAAAACCCGAGTTAAAGGCTCTGTTAATTTAATAATGGTTGCACATTTATTCCAAAAAATGGAATTAAGTACATTATGAACGAATATTTTTCCTTTATTATCCTTAGCATAAGCTGAACTTGCCCACTCTCTAGAAGTCACCATTGCTCTTAATGCATATTTGTGGCCTAATATGCTTTATAAAGTAATAAAGTTTGTAGCAAAATGTGTGGGTGCTGGGCGAATTATCTCCTTTCCACCAGTAAATTTTCTCATCAAATATAAAGGATAACAATGAATATAAATATATTTTGTAATACTTGCAGCATGAGCAACTATTTCCTTGATTTAAGCTAATTTTTTAATATCTTGCATGATGAGATTAAGGCAATGAGCAGCACAAGGTGACCAAAACAATGTAGAAAAGTCTTGTTCTAACTTTTTACCAGCAGCAACATAATTTGAAGCATTATCAGTCACTATATGAACCATATTTTCCTGACCAACATATATGACAATTTTTTTGAATAACTTATATAACATATCAACTGTCTTCGAGGTATCTGAAGCATCCACACTTTTTAAAAATACGGTCCCTCGAGGACAATAAACTAAAAATTTAATCAAAGTTCTCCTATACTGATCTGTCCATCCATCAGTCATAATTATGTATCTGGTTCTCTTCCATGTGGCACAAAAACTTTCAACATACTTTTTTACCTTATCAACATTCTTGGTTAACAAACAACCACGAATAGAGTGAAAATTTGGAGCTTTGTAATCTGGACCCATACTAGCTATGGCATCTATCATGGATTGATAATACTTGGAGTTGACAACATTAAATGGTACACATGCATCTATCATCCATTTTGCCACTGCAAGATCACACCTTTCAACTACTTCTTTATTTTGCAACAAGCTTTTTATAGTTGGTTGAGCACCAGGCATTGTTCTTGGCATGAAATAATTCCCAATTGCCATTGGTTGTTTACCTTTTCCACTTGTATTTATCACTTGACCTCGGCTACTTCATCAACTATATTTTTTGCATTACTTGTACACTTGTTTGATGAGATTGGACATGGAATTTCTTGTATGTCATTGTCATTATCTTCCCCTACTTGCCTATATACTTGCTCCTCATATTCCCTATGCCTTGTACTAAAGGGATTGTAATCTTGACCCATTTCTTTTGCTCTTTTTTTCTTCTCACCAACCGTTTGAATATTTTGTATCATTTGATGGCGAATATCCATCGGTACCTTACGGCATGGCTCTACTTCTCCTTTTATTCCTGCAAGATATTGTTTGAAGCGATTCATCCCACCAGCAGCAAATACCTTTGCATAATACAAACATGCTAACTTCATCCTTTTACTATTACCACGAAGTTCTGGAGCTTCTCTACAATGATTCCATGCAGGATCACTTTTTTCTCTAACTCCGGTTGTTTGAAGAATTGAATCACCCATAGATGGTATATTTTCTTGAGAGGCCATTTTCACAATCTATAAGAGGACAAAATATAAAGTACAAGATGAAGGTATAAATAATTAAATAAAAAAATTTAGTACAATAAAAATTACAAACAATCAAACATGAATCAATACTTCAATTATTATTTATTTATCATAAATTAATATAATGAAAAATTATATACATGAAACATGATCAATAAATAAACTAAAATACTAAAAATATTTAAATACTTAATTATTTTATTGATTCCACTTTTTCATTTCTGACTCCTGTTTCAAACTTTCAGTCATTCATGTTCCCATTAAACAAGCTAAAATACTAAAAATATTTAAATACTTAATTATTTTATTGATTCCACTTTTCCTTTTCTAAGTTCAACTCTTTCTACGAGTGATTTCTCTCTCCCTTTCTTCTCTAATAAATAAGATAAATCAATCACTTCACTGGTTACTTCTTTTCCCTGTTCGGCACTTTGGCTATTGAGCTATTTCCTTCTCCCCACTTCCTAGAGTTCCCAGTTCTAGTTTCGATCTTCCCACTTCCTAGATCCGGGATCCTAGCTACCTCCGGCCCCCCGTCGGCACTCGACAATCGGGGATCAAGTCGAGATCAGGAGCCCAAACGGCCAAACTCCAGGTACGGTTTGATCCTTTGATTTTTTTTTTTTTATCGGAGATGGGGGAAGGCCGGAAGGGGGACAAGAGGGAGGCTGGTGCGGGACGGACCGACAAATCCTAGACCTAAAAATTAATTGATTCGAACCGTTGATCGTTAAGAAATGATCGCTAGATTAGGGTGTCCAATTTAATTAAATTAAATCTAATTAAATAGAAATAAAACCAGCAATTGATTGGACCAGGTTATCGAAATGGATCTCACCCAAAAACATGGAACCTCACAAAATTTGGAAGAGGGAGATCGTCTTGAGGTCGTCCAAAAACCCGGACCAGTGGTTCGCGGGCGAGATTGATCTGAAGCCGTTGGACCTGGAATCACCAAAAAGAAGCAATGAATAATCCCAAATAAAATAAATAAGTCAAATAAATCAATGCCCTGGTATCTGTGTGGCTCTAAGATTCGTGCGGTGTAGAAATCAACAGAGAACGTGAATGATTTCACGTTCATGTTCTCTTCTCCACGGATCAACCAAACGCTGAGAACAGGGGAGGCCGAAGGCCTGCGACTGGGTTCGCTGGCAACTGGGCGGCGGACGACGGATCTGGTCATGGGCGAAGACGGGGAAGCCACGGTCGTTTGCGGCCGTGGGGGGGGGCACGGCTGCAGGCCGTGCGGCTTGCATGGGGGAGTTGTGCTGGCTGGTGTCCGTGTAGTGCCGGAGGAGAAGGACGAGGCGTTGGAGGTGTCCGGCAGTCGGGCGGAAGGTTCCGAAAGTGAGCGGATCTGCGACACGGGAGGACTTCGGCTTGCACGGATCCGGCGTAGGGGCTCGGATGGCATTGGTGGTGAGCGGAATGGCCGGCTTGGCTCGGTTGGAGACTTCTGGTTGGCTTCCGGTCGGTGGCTGGATCGGAGATGGGAGGAGAGATGGATGCCACGTAGTGAGGCTCGGGCGGTTCTGGTTTGCAGCGGAGACCGGCGGTTGAAAGGCTAGTTGGTGTTTTCTTAAATTCTCAATCCAATAAGAGGGGAGAAAGAGATCAGAAAAGAAGAGAGAGAAAGGGAAGAAGAAGAGAACCAGGAAGGGAAGAGAGGAAATAGCCGGGAGGAAAACACAGAGAAGAGGGAGAGGAGACCCAGGTAGAGGAGAGGGAAGGAGGGGAGAACCATAAAAGGGAAGAAGAGAAGGGGGAGAAGTCGGGATGCACCCAGATGATTTCTCAAATATTCTTCGCTAATTTTTTTATTCACGAAGAAACAACTTAAATAAAAAGTAAACAACCGATAAACATAAATCCTAAACAATCTCAAAATAATTGGAACGACTAAGTTATTCCGATAACTCTAAAAGAAATAAAAAAAATCTGATCTCCGATTCGGAGATATCCCAAATCCCACGTACACCCATAAAATAAATAAAATAAATACATCAAGATCCGTGCTGGGCTGGTACCGAGATCTGGGCTGGCTGGGTCTGGACTGGCTAGATCTGAACTGGTTCAATGTCCCCATCATTTCTCCTGTGGTGAGGAGAACTCGACTCCATCGAGTCAGGCTGGAGGTGCTCAAATAGATTTGGATCAATGTTCTGCAGCTCCTTTTCAGTAATCCAGGAGTCCTCTGACTTCGGTTTGCCTCGCCAGTGAACCAGGTAGCGGTAGCAATTTCGACTCCTTGAAGACTTGACCTTCTCGTCCAAAATTCGTTCAATCATATCGTGCTTTCCTCTCATTTGGAAAGGTGGGCTCTCAAGAGGAGGATTACTCTCAAAGGGAGATGCAGGCTCAAATAACTCACCAGATGTCAATGCTAGTTTTTTATATTCAATTAGATCCAAATTATTAATCAAATTAACTCCTAATTATTTTTCAGCTCTAGCCTCATGGTCATGTTCTTCGTATGCATCTGCTAATCCGTCAGCATTGTAAACTTCCTCTTCAAGGACATCACCTAGATCCTCATGTTCTTCAAGTGCCCCTATATGCAAGGTTCTAGATGGACACTGGCTAGCTACATGACCTATCCCATTACACCTAAAGCAGTGGATCTTAGAGCTACTTCTACGGGAAGTTTCTCCTATAATCCCTTTTCCTTTGTCATCTCTCGGGGGTCGACTACCAGGGGTCTGACTAATGTTAGGTTGTGGACCAGTCGGGGCTTGGTTCATGCTAGGCCTTGGACTCAAAATTCCTGGTCTAGAAAGTTCAGATCTACGAGTGATAGACATTTGCTGAAATCTTTCATAATCTTGGACTAATTGATATGCTTGCTCTAGACTATAAACTTCTCTCAAAAACAATTCCTTTTGGATATCCACTCTCAGACCAGCTCTAAACTGGGATAAAGTGACAGATGGGTCTTCACTCACATTACATCGCATAAGGTATTCATCAAATTTATCGATGTAATCATTTACAGGTCCAGTTCCTTGGGTCAACCTTTGCCATTGGTCTAGGAGTCGCTGTTGATAAGATGCAGGAAGATACTTCTCTCGAAGCTTATAGTTCATCTCATCCCATGTTCCAATGGGGTCCTGTCTCCTATGAATGGCTAACCTCTGGACATTGTGCCAATATAGCTTTGCTTGACCTAACAATCTCATTTGGGCAAACCTAACTTTTCTAACCTCAGACATATCATACCAGGAGAAGTAATGGTCCATATCAGCTTCCCATTCAATATATTCTTTGGGGTCCAGGTGACCTACAAAACTTGGGGCGTCAACCTTAACACTCCTCATGATTCGTTCATCTTGATCAATTGGGTTGTGATAAGAATTAAGTGTTGGATGACTACCTAGATAATCATCTCAATCCCTAGGGTCAAGTTGGAGGATACGAGTACGATCACCATCATAATCCGGGTAGTCATTTTGGTCTCTAGGGTCTCTAGGATCTGGAACTCTAGGATTTGTAACTCTTGATGAAGAGTTCCTAATAGGGTAATTGGTGTTCACTAGTTGTTCCTCTTCAAGAGCTAATACCCTGGCATCTAAAGATCCTAACTTGCTGTCAATGGCATCAAGTTTACCTATGATTCCTTGAAGGGTAGCTTCTAAACTAGGATCCATTTTGTTATCTAAGAAAGAATGTTCTAATTGATACTTGATTCCTGACCTAGTTGTTATGCAAAATTGAAATTGACCATAACCTAACCTATTGCTCTGATACCAAATTGGTGCGGGACGGACCGACAAATCCTAGACCTAAAAATTAATTGATTCGGACCGTTGATCATTAAGAAACGATCGCTAGATTAGGGTATCCAATTTAATTAAATTAAATCTAATTAAATAGAAATAAAACCAGTAATTGATTGGGTCAGGTTATCGAAATGGATCTCATCCGAAAACACGGAACCTCACGAAATTTGGAAGAGGGAGATCGTCTTGAGGTCGTCCAAAAACCCGGACCAGTGGTTCGCGGGCGAGATTGATATGAAGCCGTTGGACCTAGAATCACCAAAAAGAATCAATGAATAATCCCAAATAAAATAAATAAGTCAAATAAATCAATGCCCTGATATCTATGTGGCTCTAAGATCCGTGCGGTGCAGAAATCAACAGAGAACGTGAATGATTTCACGTTCGTGTTCTCTTCTCCACGGATCAACCAAACGCCGAGAACAGGGGAGGCCGAAGGCCTGCGACTGGGTTCGTCGGCGACTGGGCGACGGACGGCGGATCTGGTCACGGGCGGAGACGGGAAAGCCGCGGTCGTTGGCAGCCGTGGGGGGGCACGGCTGCAGGCCGTGCGGCTTGCACGGGGGAGTTGGGCTGGCTGGTGTCCGTGCAGTGCCGGAGGAGAAGGACGGGGCGTTGGAGGTGTTCGGCGGTCGGGCGGAAGGTTTCGACAGTGAGCGGATATGCGACACAGGACTTCGGCTTGCACGGATCCGGCGTAGGGGCTCGGATGGCATTGGTGGCGAGCAGAATGGCCAGCTTGGCTCAGTTGGAGACTTCCGGTCGGCTTCCTGTCGATAGCTGGATCGGAGACGGGAGGAGAGACGGATGCCCGATAGTGAGGCTCGGGCGGTTCTGGTTTGCAGCGGAGACCGGCGGTTGAAAGGCTGGTTGGTGTTTTCTTAAATTCTCAATCCAATAAGAGGGGAGAAAGAGATCAGAAAAGAAGAGAGAGAAAGGGAAGAAGAAGAGAACCAGGAAGGGAAGAGTGGAAATAGCGGGAGAAATAGCCGGAGAAGAGCGAGAGGAGACCCAGGTAGAGGAGAGGGAAGGAGGGGAGAACCAGAAGAGGGAAGAAGAGAAGGGGGAGAAGTCGGGACGCACCCAGATGATTTCTCAAATATTCTTCGCTAATTTTTTTATTCACGAAGAAACAACTTAAATAAAAAGTAAACAACCGATAAACATAAATCCTAAACAATCTCAAAATAATCGAAACGACTAAGTTATTCCGATAACTCTAAAAGAAATAAAAAAAATCTGATATCCGATTCGGAGATATCCCAAATCCCACGTACACCCATAAAATAAATAAAATAAATACATCAAGATCCGTGCTGGGCTGGTATCGAGATCTGGGCTGGCTGGGTCTGGACTGGCTGGATCTGAACTGGCTCAATGTCTCCATCAGAGGCCAGGAGGGGATGGGGTGGAGGAGCCGTGCATGTCGGCGAAAAAAAAAAATCTTACATGAACGACGATTCGGAGGAATCGAGAGTCGTGGAGTTGTCGTTGTTGCCACCTGCCGCCGCCGTCAGCGTCGTTCCCGCTTGTCGCCGCCGTCAGCATCATTCCCGCCGGCCGCCACTTGATCACCGGTCTGACTCCGAGAGGAAGAGGTAGCCGATGGGGAATTAGGGCTAAGGGGAAGCTAGAACGATGGGACTCGGGAGGAAACTCAAAGGAAAGATCCGGATTTTGGGGGGTTTTTGATTTTTATTTTCTGGTTACGTTTCCTTCACCGGGTTTTCGTTGGATTTGATCCGGGTGCGCCGGTCCGCGGTTGAACTGACCGGGTTGCCGGTTCTCCGTCGTTTGTAGGTACAGGCGAGTTAATTCTAAACCCGAATCGATTTCTTGACCGGGTCACCAGGTTTTCGGTCTAACCAGCTGAGCCGGGCCGGGTTTAATAACACTGGGTAAGACATCGTCAATTAACCAACATCAGTAATATTTTATCTAAGTTTAACACATTGTTTAACTTTAATAATAATAATAATAGCTATAGTAATGTTAAAATAATCTATCGGTTAAAAGATCAAATTTAACTATGAAAAATTTAAAAATTACATCATCGTACTGGTGTTTAAGGTGGGGGATGTAGGTTGATGTCAGTGATAATCAGGTTGACGTACTCATCTTCGGGTGAGGAACGGTTGCTGAAAAATTAATATATACCGTGTATCGAATATTTTCTGGTGGAGGTTGGAGGACCATTTAAGGATGGCCATGCTCGGAATCTAATTCCTCTTTTTTAAAATAAAAAAAAAAAAAAAAAAAAAAAGAAAGAAAGAAAGAAAAGAAGAAAAGAAAGAAGTGTATGTATGGTGGTGGTGGTGGTGACGGTGGTGGTAAAAAAAAAATCTATCAACACCTCCCAATAGAAAGGAGGTCAAGTTAATGTGTATTTTTCCAACTTTTAAAGCGCATTGACAGGGTCCAAGATCAGACTAATCTAATAATTCAACAGCGTCCGCACGACGCCACTTATAAAATATATATAAACGATGAACGCGAAGCTGGCCTACCGGAAAGTAGAGGTCTGCACCCATTGACCGATTAATTGCTCGCTCTCTCTCCCCCCGTCTCTTTCCTTCTCTCCCCTCCTTTGAAATTTTCAGCTCCCCTTCGGTCCTCCGTTCGCGATTCCTTCTGTCCGTCTATAAAACCCAACGCTGTTCTCCTGTTTTCGATCAATTGATCCCAATCCCAATCCAAATTGGAATCCTCCTCAGTTTCGGTTTCGTCTTCTTCTCGATATATGCGCGAGTGAGTAGTTCATTGGGATTTGTATAGGGCGACTGGGAGAGATATCGAGGAGGGGATGGCGAAACTCTACGTTCAGGCGGTGCCGCCGGCGGATCTGAACAAGAACACGGAGTGGTTCATGTATCCCGGTGTGTGGACGACCTACATCCTTATCCTCTTCTTCTCGTGGCTCCTTGTGCTATCGATCTTCGGATGCACCCCTGGGATGGCCTGGACCATAGTCAATCTGTTCCACTTTGCGGTATGCCTTCACTTTTTCCCTAACCGTGTCGTAAATAGGATATTATGATGAAAATCTTGATTTTTGATGGTGATTTCTGATGAATTGATGAATCCATGCTTTTCTTGTTCTTTTTTTTTAAAAAAATAATGAGTTGGTTGAATTCGAGGACTTCCGATTCTTTTTTTCGTGAATCTTGGGTCTAAAGATCCCTTGTTTCCCTGATTGGGCGGGAAAGCGCTTTGGGTTTCTGATTGCGTCTGTTTGTGTGTTCGCTTGTGGGGTTTTGAGATTTAATCGGTTTCCCGATCGGAAAGAGAGATAATTCGCTGGAATATTAGCTGCTTTAATGGTTCTTCGTCGGTGATTTGTTCAAGAAATGATTTTTGATTGAATTTGTTTGGGTATTCTTGGATTCCCAAATTAGCGATCTTGTGCATGATGCATTTTTTTTTTTTTTAAAAAAAAAATCAATCGTTGGAACGACGGAGAAGGAAAGCTGACTAATTTGGCATAAATCAGGGCATAAACAAGTTTCTTTCCTTTTTTTTTTTACTCGATACTCATAGTAACTGGGGAAAAAGAAATCTTTTTTACGCATGCTTGAAATACAATTTTCTTACAGTAACTCTGCATCATTTCAGTTCTAATTCTATCCGTTATTTCATCTCTATAGGAGCTCATGTTCAAGGAATTTGATATGTAACTGACTGTGTGAAGCTTATGAATTTTCCTTCCTTAATTTTTTCAGTCGTGGAGCTCAACTCTATTGAGTTTATGACTTTATTTGTTTTCTTGATTCATCGAATTGGTGCTAAAAATTTCTGTCCTCATGTAGTCATATTACGAATCCATGCTTTACTTCACTCTATGGTGGGATAGGAGATAATTTATTCCTGTATTCAATGCAACTTTAGACTCTGAAGTTGAGCCGGTACAAGAGATTGTTTGTGGTATTTGTTTCTCCACTTATACCTCGACACATTTCAAAGGACAGACTTTTTGCCGTAGAGCTAGGTGCTAAGAGCATTGATTTGTGAAACCTGAAATAACATATGCATAGACGGAAGTTGCTGGGCATTCCTATGCGATTCAACACTAACCACTGGGTGGATGCCAGCTGAATATTGCAGTTATAGCATAAGCTACTGGGAAACACAGTGCAGAAGGCTTTTTCTTGTATGTGAATGCTGTTGGAAAGGGTTGTATGTATGAACTTGTTTATGTTGTTCTCATGGGAACATATGTTTGCTCAACTCCTAGATGTGGAGATTGTTCCAATGAAAAATGAAACAAATAATATGTTTGACATCTGGCTTTTTTTGGTTAAGTATAGCTCATTCATTATTTTTGTACTCAGGCATTTGAATTTAATATTTTTTACATTCTACTTGTTAGATCAAGCCAATTCTTAAATTTTTTCTTTGTTTTCACATGTTATTGGGTTATACCACATTCTCCATCTTTGCCCTTTTTAATTCCTACAGATGTTCTTATTGAATCCTATATTGCAGATCACCTATCACTTTTTCCATTGGAAGAAGGGAACTCCCTTTGCTGATGATCAGGGTATTTACAATACTTTGACTTGGTGGGAGCAGATGGACAATGGCAAGCAGCTTACACGTAATCGGAAGTTTTTGACTGTCGTACCTGTGGTTCTGTAAGTATTCTTGTAATATTCGCTTTCCATTTGACTTCCAGTTTGTTGACATGTAAAATCATGGGACCATTTGCACGATGATAATGCACTTATTTAGAAAGGCGCATAAGTCACTATGATTTTAATAGTTTGTCTTATCTAATCAACTTTTTGAAACCCTACAATTTATGTGGTATGACATGCATGTGGTTCTGCTTTGCCTCATGTGTAAGCGCTTGTCCTTAATTTGCTGGATTGCATGTATGCCTGCTTTGTACTTGGTCATGAGTAGTATTCTATGTAAGTTTTTTCTAATGAACTTTGGGGATAAAATGGACACTTGGAGACCCCTGGGAAATAACTGAATTGGAAACTATAATGAATAACTTGAAATGGGCTCTCATAGTTGATCTGAAATGTGATTGATAGAACTAATTAATGAATGGTGAATTATGGGGTAGGGCTGTTTTATAGTTTCATTGGAAACATAACAAAATTCCTGCTCTTTTGTACCATGACTAGTGTAGTTACTTAATATGTATTGATTTTGACTATATTTAGAGAGATTCAGGCTAGACCAAGTATACATATAATAACAATAATCTCCTGTCAGAACATGCAGAATTAGGTCTTTAATGTATAGCTTATAATTGAAAATCATGTTATGAGAATTGCAATGCACTATGAAGTGGTGGTATAAATAATTAAGACATCAGCGAAAATAAAGAAAGCCTATGTGTCCTTTCAACTCATGGTTCTTCCTGCATAACATTCTTTGGTTTTCGTAGTTTTGGAACTCTTACAATTTTAATTTGGGACCTTAGGAATTTTGAATACTTTCAATAAAACTTTAGATGCATGGTTCTTAAATTGCAGCTAGGAATGGAAAACTACCAGGTTTGGGTTGGATAATAGCTTGAACTTATGACTAACCTGGATCTGACATAGACCTGAATTTCAGGCAACATTCCATGTTTGGATCTGAACCTGCTTTTAATTCTATCAACTTGGAACCTAATTTCTTTGATTGAATTATAGTTGTAGATCGCATACTAAGAAATATTGAAATAAGGAGTTTTCAAGTTTTACATCCATAAAAGCTATGACTCTAAAAATTAAACGAGCAAAGATGACTTCTGGTAATTAAAATAAGCTTGACTAGCATAGAAAGCATCACTCATCATATCTTGTCTTCTGATATAAACTTACATACAAGTGGGTAAGAAAGGTGAGGGGTGGCTAGGTGGAAGGAGGAGTTGTGGAGACCTTTAAGAGATGAGACTTAAGGTACTAAGTTATGCTGTTTGGGGCTTGCAATTCACGGTAAATGGTTTAAGAGACATACAGGAGCATGAGAAAATGAGTTGGTTGCCTGTAGGAAAAGGTCTTTATTGCAAGGGCAAAGTAATGGTCGGAAGGGAGAAACAAAGCAGTAGTCAGACTAACTCCTTTGAGGGCAAGAGTTTCATTCAAGCAAAGGCAAAGGGAGGCAGAAATGCTTAGAGTGGAGAGATAGAGAGAGAAGGATTGGGTCAAAGGAGTAGGGTGGGTGGTGGTTTTTTTTTTTTCTCCTTTTTTGAGTAACTATGTGAAGTAGTTGCTATGCATAGAATCAACCTAAATCAATTAATGTGTATTATAAGTGCTTTGATTCCCCTTATTCAGAAGCCAAAACTTCAGCATGTAAGTGGACAAAAAGGTGCCCAAGCCTGGTTTTCATTAAGGAGTCTATTTTTTGGGTTGGAGTGGATTTAGCAAATGGCCTAGACCAAAATTTACCATCTCTAATTGCAATCAATATGAGGTCAAGGTTTGCACCTAGATCATTTTGTGCGTCTCTACTTGCACATGGACCCTTATCTTTAATATGTAGGACTTGTTTGAAACAGATTTTTTTTTTTTTTTTTGTCTTTTATAATAATTGAAAATCAGGGATTGTTGGATATTTGTTCTTCTGTGTGAGAATGGAATTTACCAGGTTGAATTTCATTTCTATGATAGAAATTTGTGTTAGTGTGTTATACAAACATATAGCCTAGCCCTATTTATGCATGTGTGTGCATATCTGTGCATGCACACATGCATGTGCATTCACATGCATTCATCATATTATTCATAAACCATTTGTTGTCTGCACATGCATGTGTGCATGCACATGTAGGTAACAACAGAATTATTCATCATATTATTCATAAACCATTTGTTGTCTGTTTGATTATCTGGCATATTCTTTATATGAAAGCAGAAACATTCATGTTAGTGTTATTTATATTGTGGTTCAATAGTGTTTGCTTATATATGCCGATCAAGAAGGAAACTTTTTTACCACTCTTTATTGAATGCATGGAATACACTGAAACAGGATATTCCTTGTCATTACATTGTGCTGAAACATGCTCCGGAATATGTTGTATAATTTTTTGAGGGACAATGTTATAAGAAAAGGGCCATGGCTATGATTTAACATGATCCTTTGTTAATCTGCAGTGTAGCTTAGGTCTAGATTAAGTTCAGATTTAGTTGTTTTGAGTTTTTGGGTTTTTATTTCCAGTTAATTGAGCTTTAGGAGTTTTGTTTAGATCTTTTGGTAGAAGATTGGTTTTTCACCAATTTTTTTGCAATTTTCGTATTCACTTTTGGGAATTTTTTTGTAGCCAAATTCTGTGTCCTATTTTAAAAAGGATAGGTGTACAAAGTTCTATCATAGCCCTTGTTTGGGTTAGTAGAGGTTTCAGTCCCTAGGATTGTGTTTTGCATTGATTTTGTTTGCTTTTCACATTAGATATTCTGGTGAAATTGATTTGCTATTTTTACAAAGTTTGAACATATCTTATTTTCTTCTCTTTTTATATTTTCAATTTAGGAGTCCTGTTTTTGAATTCTTACTGCATATTTAACTAAATCTTATTACATCTTTATTTTAAAAAGGATAGGTGTACAAAGTTCTATCATAGCTCTTGTTTGGGTTACTAGAAGTTTTAGTCCCTAGGATTGTGTTTTGGATTGATTTTGTTGGCTTTTCACATTAGATATTCTGGTGAAATTGATTTGCTATTTTTACAAAGTTTGAACATGTCTTATTTTCTTCTCTTTTTATTTTTCATTTTAGGAGTCCTGTTTCTGAATTCTTACTGCATATTTAACTAAATCTTATTACATCTTTAGCTATAAAGAGCGAGGGAAGGGGATAATGTAGATTCTGTATTGGTGATGATGAATATTGCATAGATTGAAATTATATTGAGCATTATAGCTCTTTACCTATGCCAATTTTTATTGTTCTTTCCCTGGTAGTCTCTTTTCTCCACTTTTTACCCCTCCATAGCTCACTTTTGTTGATTTTCTGTTCTGAAGTGTACAGACCAGAATCAAAAGTATTTCTGCAATGTAAATTAATCTTGCAGCCTGATTCTACAGTCTCTGGATCATCTGCTTATTTAACATCCATTGTTATCTTAAATGATTTTACTTGGGTTCTTTCAAGTGTGAATGTGAACAGAATGATGGACATAAAACACATTGATGGATATACCATATCAATTTGTCTTAAAACATTTGAGGCCTTCTTTTGTGGAGGTTTAAGTGAGAAGAGAACTTGATAGCAAGGATAAGAGTGTTTCTTATCATTCCACTTGCTTCCCAGGGCTCAGCATGGTACATGTACTATCTGTACCTTGCTAACCCTTGGTAAGTTTTGGAAAAGTTACGCATATTGGTTGGTTCCAGATTTCTATATATTTGTCTATCTCAATGCAAGATAGAAGTACTACTGATGTGTGATAATAGGATTTTGCATTACAAAGTCTTATTAACAACGTTTACTTGTTTGATGCTTACTGGTGGCTTTCAAATTTGATTAGTTGTTTAAGTTTCTGAAATTTTGTTACCACACCAATTTGGTGAATTTTCATATAATGTTTCATGATAATTGATTCTTGAAACTTTTTCCTTTGGATAAGAAAATGATGAACAAATGTGAAATTTTATCAACTGAGAAAGGGTGGGACAGAGTTTGATGTGGAACTAGAATGTAGTTAATGTAGTTCAGAAAGTTGGTTTTTCTAGGTAACAGTCTATGCTTTGAGATGGGGCAAAAGAAACGTGCATCAAGTCAGATCACCTTTTGTCAATCTTTTTTTTCTTCTGTACATGTCAACCTTGACTCATTGATTTTTTTATGTTCACATTTTAGACATGGTTTTGAAACTTAGTTGGGTCCATGTCACAGATCTTACTTGAGTCATTTGTTATATGTATTGGTCTATTCTGGATTTATCTGACTAATTGGCCTCAAATTAACCTGCTTTGGCCACCATGATATCACATTAATAGTTGTGCCAAAGAAGGACCCAAATATGAGGATTGAAATGCTTAGGACCTTGATTTAGCCCTACCACTATGGTTTGACATAATTATGCTGCTATACATGAAAGATAGATAATTTGGATGAAAGAGTTTCACTGAATAATTGGTAGTGAGCTGCTTGTAATAATACATTTTAGTTATTAGAATTAATTATATTTCTACTTTTTAATGTTTGCTGATTTTTTTTTTTTTATGCATTATTTTGTAATATGTTGGTATCAAAGTTTCTCTGCTAAGAATAAAAATGGTTTTAACATTCATGGAAAAAGTATCCCTATACAAATTATATTGGCACTTTCCTCTACCATCAGTGTTTTGTTGCATAGGGAAAGTATTACATGATGGATTCATGTCTTCCATTCATTAAAAATCACCAAAACATTTTTTGACGTGCCTATCTTTTTTGCCTTTTATGGAGATGCTTGAATTTTCAGCAAAATAGAGTTGCAGTCATATCCTAAATTTCAAATTTGATAATGACTGTGATTTATTAAAAATAAACTTATAAATTGGTCAGGATCTATTTTCATCTAATTATTGCTTCCTGCAGTATATGCCTGGAGAACTTTAAACCAGAATTCTGAGCCTTGTTATAATGCCTGATGTTGTGGGGTTCCTTTATTTTTCCTGGCAGGTACTTGATAGCCTCGCACACAACTGATTACCAGCATCCGATGCTTTTCCTCAACACACTTGCAGTGATCGTGCTGGTTGTCGCCAAATTGCCCAACATGCACAAGGTCCGTATATTCGGAATCAATGCAGGTAATTGAGTGGTGGTGCTCGAAAGATATCATGGTAGATATCTTTTTGTCGATTGCATGGAGCTCAACATGGAGTAGCAAGTAACCGTCGAGTCTTTTAGCAGATGGTTTGCAGTCTCTGTACAGAAAGCACTTGGAGAAACTAAAAATGTTTGTTATTGCTGTGTCTTGATAAATGAAAGCCGTCTGTAGATTATCTTTCATGTTGGAATCTGTTTTCCATAAGAATCAGTGTGAGGTTGTAGTGTACAGTTGCTCTCTTTGGGAAGGACCTGGTTGCTATTTGTCGTGCTACTTTTTTTTTGTTTAATCTACAGCCATTTCTGGGCATTTCACGTGATGAAACAATAGTGGTGAACCTTTTCTCTCATTTTTCTTCTTTTGACTTGATTTATAGTGAATGATTTGAAACAGTGTCTTAAAGCAGCACTGATTGGATAACAATCAATGCAACTGGAAAGGTGCTTACAAAAGTGAATTTGGGACCAGTCTTTTGAATTGGAAGGAAACCTTCAGAGCTATCAAAATAAGGGTGGTTGCCTAAATGTATGATGAGTAAATATATTCAATTCCTGGAATGGCTGGATGGTGAAATCTCTCCATGATGGGGTCTGCCAGAAGACTGATAAAATGGAGGAGGAATTTTAAAGGACCTCCATGTGGGCAGCTGCAAATGCAATGGTGCAATGGTACCTGTTTTGGTAAATATGCTACCTGTCAGGGACGGGACCAGCCTGTTCTTGAGTTTAACAGTGCAGTTTTTGAGCAGACCCAATGCCTGTCATGGAGCACTTGGAGGTGGGATCTGAAGACCTTCAAAAAGCCCAATGGTTGATGCTTTAGAGGTGCAAATTTTCGTCAAGTTTAATGTAATGAAAGGATCCAGGGTTCACATCAGCAGTATATGCGAGGACAAGCCAGCTAAGCGATCTTTTTATTTTTTAATGAGTTATCACAGCATGGCTTATAGATATAAACTCGATGGAAGAAAGGAGATCGTTTTTGCCAACTTGGGAGTCCTATTTTATAGAAAGTACATGAGGACGACTGCCCATATTTCCACAATTTGATTTCTTAGGTAATTAGAATTTGGATGGTGAGGCAATCCCAGCTCAAACTTTTGGTACTTGGATGGCTTGGTGGTTCAAGATATGAAGATTTCAAGCGTCTAGTATACAAATCCACGTTCTTGATACGAAACAATTCAATTTAGGACATAAGGGCGAAACCTATGATATACCCGAGTCCATAGTTTTCGACATAAGTGGTTTTAGATAAGATTTTCAGAAACATATAGTGGACTAGAATCTGGACGACTGGATTTGGGTTCGGATCTTGTGAAGAAAACATATATCATTTTTGCTTGTAGATGATACAATATAAAATATTATTATATCCACCTGTTTGGAAAGATAAATTATTATTCGGTAGAACAAATAAATATCTTTGGGTAGTCTATGCGATTTGTATGGGAGAATGTTACTTTGTTAGATTGACTTGCGTTTAAAGTAAAAAAAAACAGTTTGTCCGGTTGGGGGGGGGGGGGGCAATGGGCAACCTCCGGTCACATGTACAAACAAACAGGTGACTGGTGTAGTTGGAGCTTCCAGTTACCGGAAAGTAACCAATAGAATATGCGACTCCAAATCCAGAAGATTTATTCCCGCCTAACACCCCATATACACGGAATCAGGAGTTGCATCCATCAAAACAGTCTCCATGTAATTATAACATCATCATTATCCAGACAATGTTACAGAATATGGACTTACTGCTGAGTGCTGACCATGTGCAAGATCCAGCGCTCTCGATCGGTCATACATTGTGGGTACTGACCTCGTTACAGCGTACTCATCAAATTTGGGGTCAATTTCATATTTTAATGCTTCTCTCTCTCCAAAAAAATAAATAAATAATAAAATAAATAAAAAAAATCGTGTCATTCTCCAACAGCCTGCACTAACTCAGCTGTTATCCTTGATGAAAGAAATGCTGTAGTCCGGTGGAACTTTGTTAGGCTTCTTACAAAAGGAATAGGGCAAAAAAATTGAAGTAGTCCACATTCCATTCTACAAGAAAGGACCCAAAAAAAAATCCAATCAACACAAGTCCAAGATTGTCAGTAACTATTTGTTTATTTCTCCTTCTAGATGCTTTCCCGGATGATGAGTCTAACTTTCTTGTTATTATTCTTGTGGTCAACAAATGCAAATGGTTCGCCATGCATGCCTTTCCGAATAAACGTAGCACATTTGGTTTTACTCCATCTCGTGAAGGGCCTTTTGCTGGATAAAGGAAAGGAACCAAACAAAGAGATCTTTGACTGGTGCGCGCCTTGTGTGGATAAATATAAATTCATTCTCCGAGCATGGGAAGAGGTTATAAAGTGATTTAACTTGAAACTGTTCATTCTATATATGTTGGAAGCTTAATTTTAAAAGAAATTAAGCATCCATTAGCAAAAAAAAAAAAAAAAAAAAAAAAAAAGAAAAGAAAAGAAAAGAAGTAATGAAGCCTCCTGATCATGAACTACGCTTGGAAGCTAAAATGACCGATGCTCATTCTTTACAACATTTTTTTGGAGTTGTATTAGCGCCATGCGCCAAAAAATTTACCGCAAATCATTAAAAAAGAGTTACAAAATTGCAGGGAATAAAGCAAGAGAATCGAGGAGAATGAGAGGGAATGGTGTGTCTGATCTTTTTAACGTAAAGGAGGGGTATTGTGCCTGATCAATAGGGTATCCAGGAAACGTAGCCAAGCTAAGAATGTCGATCGGTGACCTATTTTCTGGAAGGTCTTCCTCACCAAACCTCCATCCTTGGGGCTCTGTAGCAAAGACCATCTCCTTAGAAACCTCTTTGGATTTTTTTAGGATGTCGAGTGCTGACTGTTGTTTGCTTCTGAAGATCCGCCCGTTCCATTCTACACAAATCGATCAAATGGCATCTTTCCTATTTCCTAGAGATGCAAGGTTTCATCGAATCTCCTTGAAGATTTCTTCTTTACAACATTCAAAACTTCGCATATGCTTAGACTAGGCTAAGGCTTGTTTTCCTCCTAGCTGACCTATCTAATTAATCTAGGAATTAAAGGTAATATATCCAAGGCCTCCTATCACAATAATAATACTGATCTTTGATACTGACATTAAGTTATGTCCAAACCCTTGGTAATGGGATTAACTATCTAATTATGAAGAAAGCATTTTGTTTCCGAGTGAGCATCTCTTGTAAGAATTTTTTTTTTTTTAAATTTGGGCAAACATTAATTATTATTTTGTGATTTATTAAGACTGGTTGATTTTATGGTCCATATTGATAGACGTATGTTGAGTCCAATGTTATGTGATCATTATTTGAGTTGGGAGCATGCACCTCATGTGAGTTGGTGTGGTTAAGGCAGCACAGTGTAGGCCTTGTCCCAACTGGCTCATGATGAGAGAGCCCGTTAGGGTTTAATTATAAATAATAAGCTAGATCCCCTCTCCACTCGTCGTTATGATATTTTACGTGAGATTGGCTCTCACGGCTTGCCCCATCGATGAGCCGCTTGCTGTGAGGATGCTGGAGAGAACTCTACCTTCGATGTTCTCTCTTTTATAGGTTTGGAATTAATGGTGAATACAGGTCTGTCATCATACAGATCAGATCTGAATATTTTGTATTCCAATCTTCTGTCAATATCCATGGAATTAAAGGAAATTTTTCTTATATTTGGTATTAGAGTCCTGGTATTTTTTGTAGAAGATTGGAATCATTATTTAGTTTTCTATTCATCTTTAGATGATTAGTCTGGAAACTCCAACAATTTGATATATTGATGCTGTTTCACAGATCTGGTAAAATAAAATGAATACATGTTATAATCATAAATCAAGGTGCTGTCTTCTTTAATTAAAAAATGCATAACCTCCCCTTTAACCCACCGATTTTTGTCGGCCAAGATTTGCTCGTGCTCGCCCTCGTCAGTGTCAAGGGAAGGCCGGGGGCAGCGTGGAGATGGCCATGGGTGCCATGATGGCGGTCGATGATGGTAAGGAGGTGGTGTTTTTGCCTCGGATCTAGAACAACGGCGGCAAAAAAAAATCCTACATTTGGTATAAAGGATAACCGATCTTTAACTTCTTATACCCATTTCTCTCGTACTGACGTTCACTGTTGACAGTGTTTTTGGATATGCTGGTCATTGTCGGTGTCGATGGGTGGCCGGCGGCGATGGGGAGAGGCCATGAAAGCTGGCGGCGACGGGGAGAGGCCATGAAAGCTGGCGGCGACGAGGATAAGGCTGTGTGTAACCATCGGCATGAAGGAGGTGGCCTTCGCCTTTTAGACACCCCGGAAAAGGTTTCTTCCTCTTCTTTCCTTGATAGCGCCACTCCGTTCTTGTCTTTCACAAACTTCGACGGCGACGGCAGTCACGGTTGAGATCACGAACACAAAAAAAAATATCAACGACTGAACCATGAAAGGGAAGCCATCATCCTACCTTCTTTTGGCCATCGGTGACGATGACTGGCGGCGACCGATCATCTAGAATCGATCCCGCTGATCTGTGACCATGAAACATGCATGGATGGGCTGGATTCCAAAGAGGGGTGGCGATCGAGGAAACCTTTGTTGTTTTATTTTGGGTGAGTTATGGGGAAGGAGTGTTTAGTGGGTTTTTGGGTTTTGGGTCTTAATCCAAAATCCAAAAACCCAATATCTTATAATTCCAAAAATGGGTGGCCATTTGCATTTAGGCCCCTGACATTTTCTGATATTATAAATTAGTCCTTTTGCATTTAAGTCCCTGAAAAACTTATATTTACATATTGGTTCCAAAAAATGTTAATGTTGTGGGATGTCAATGCACCGTGGGGGCCCAGCTCTTTCTTACTTGAAAAGACTCTAATACAAATATCCATAATTCTATGGTAGCGCATAAAAATCAATGGACCATTTATATCTAATTCTCTTATAGGGCTTTTGTTTCTTGAGGGTTCCTCTCTTTGTTTAAGTGATGATTTCCTCTAGCTCAAGGAAAACCATATTACCATACTACTCACATGTATTTTTTAATAGACATCAGGGCCATAATAAATTAATGGGGGATATTGGTTTGTCCATGCTTAACCATGCTTAAAACATGCCATGCTTGCTTCCCATGTCATCCCTAGACCCTAGTGCCATAGTCATGCTCACAATATATTCAATATGTTGAGAATGATATTGAGGTGGAAACATCACATATCTCTGGTACTTCTTATTTGCTAATATTTCCAGAGATCATGGAAGCCAATATTTTCCTCATTCTTGTTGCTTGATGATGGTTGATCCATCATCGAATAAAAAGGATGGAAGGAGATAAGTTTGAGTAGACTTTGGGTTTGGATTATTAAGTTTTTAGCCCATTTAAAACCTAATCCATAAATTAAGTTGAGCCCAAATTAATAAAAGTGGCTGAACCCAATTATAAATGGATTAACCTAATTTTGGGTTAAGGAGATTTTTGCACTTAAAGCCCTTATAAATTATAAATTATAAATGAGTCCTAAAAAAATTATATTTAGATCGCTGTTATTTTTAAAAATATATTTTACAAAAAAGTTTCTATATTTTCTGTAATTTATGGTTTAGTCCTCTATTATTGTTTTTGATAAAAATTGTTATAACTTGCTTATTTTACATTCAGTTTAAATAACTTTTTGGACCATTGGACTCATAATAATTTGAAAAATATTTTGGTTAAGTTCTTCATATACGACGAAATATTTAAATAATTTATAAATTATTTATATGTAATTCTACTCACTATTGTATAATTCTAGTATGTTTTCGCATAGCTCCAAAGGGTCCAGAGTACTTTATGAATTTTGAATAGTTGAGTTATTGAGAACTAATTATTCATCTTTTTTATTATTATATTTTAGAATTGCATATTGATATCTCCATTGATATTGATCCAAAATTGACTATAATTGATTGTTACACTTATTGTATACTATAATTCTTGTCCAAAGATATTTTATAGTTGTATAATAAGTGTTATTGATAGAAGTGGGAGTTAAAATATATTATTATATTATAATATGATCAGTGAGGTGCATGTTGTTGAGTATCCCATTTTGGACTGATATTTTGTAGCATACATGTTGTTAAAGTATATCATTTTATATTTTATTTGGATATTTATCTTTCCTGTATGAATAATTTTGTAGGTTGACATAAATATTTATCATCAAAGTGATTTATTTATGCAATCCATTGAAATTTTCATGTGAAAGATATTTTATGGTTATTGTATACAATTGCTTGTCTAAAGGGGATTGTTGTATGTTTTAACCTGGAAAAGTTGTATGAGACATTGTTTCGCAATGGTGCTTTAGCTTTCATGGATCTGTTTGTCTAAAAGGATTATGTTCGTAACTATTAGGATATTTCATTTATTTATAGCTTCATGTGAACAATACTTATGCATATTGCATGTTTTGCCTAAAGATGAATATGTGATATTGTATTTGGACTCTTGTATATCATTCATGTATATGCTCATTGACTAGTATTTTACATTCCTACTCTCTTTGCTTATACAATCATTTTTATATTGATAATAATAATATTATCATTGAGATCTTAACTGGATCAAAATATCAAAGATGGAGGTATGTTAGACTTAAAAAATATGTCTGTCCAAAGGAGATAGATTTTTTAATGTCTTGTATCTTCATTGTGTTAACCTTTATTTTCTTTGAAAAGAGATATATTAGGTCTAAGAAATTTATCTATCCAAAGAAGACATATTTTTAAAATTTTATATTCTCATTATATTGACCTCATTATTAGAGCTCAAAATTAAATATTCTCTCCCTAAAGAAAGTTTTATGATGATGCACATGATACACTTATTAAAAATATCTTATTATATTTAAAGCCTTTATTGATTTGTTATTTATACCTCGAACATGTTGCATCGTACATGAGCTTGATTGATGTTTTATATATCTTATGCTATCTTAAAAGTTATGACTTGATAATTCCTTATTGGAAGGTTTATGAATTTTAATAAATGGTGACCACCAAAGTGGCCCGTTTGCTGAAATTTACAAGACCCTTCTATAAAATATTTAGAAGGGATTGTATAGTATTATATGTTGAAGAGAGATTCTTTATATAGATCATTTTCTTTCTAAAAAAGTTTGTAACATTAGACCAAAGACTCATTAAAATAATACTTATAAAATAATACTTTAATTATGATGACTCTGATTGAAATAAAATATGAAAATTGAAATTATGCTAGCACTAAGTATGATAGAATATAAAGATTATATTATGTAATGATCTTTCATCTTGGTTAACTTATAAGAGTACTCTGGAATAAAACTATTTAGAAAAGTGGTAAAGAGTGAATCATTTTATTTGAAATGTATTTATATAATTGATGTCATTTCTGCTGTTGTTTTTAAGAATGGTGATCTAATATAATTTTTTGACCTCATTTGTGAAAGACATTTAGAATTTGATAAAAGAGAATTTAAATAGTTGATGGATAGATAAATTAATGTGAGATGATGGTATGATGGTGTTAGGACTTATATCTTGAAACTAGAGAGTATTGCATCTAAAATTAGTATCATGAGATTTCTATTTCTAATACATTGGTTACTCATTATATTTTAGTTTTTCTACTGTGCGGTTTAGTGAACTTAAAATCAAATAAGTAAAATAATTAATAGTTTTATCCTATTTCATTCAAAATTTGATATTTTTGTAAAAAGGATAAGGGTATTGATAAGGTAAATTAGTCACATTCTAGGATCTTATAGTATTATTGAATATTTGTATAAGTATGGAATAATTATTTAATACATCATGCCTGAAATTTTTAAACAAAATGATGTGACTAAAAGGTAAAGCATACTCTGAAAGACATGGTATAAAGTATGATGGGTGGGTATAATTTATCATGATATTTCTAATATAAAATCCTCAAGAACTGTCATCTATATTTTAAATAAAATTTGATTTTGTAATAATATATTATTTATTTTGGTTATCCAGATATTTATAAATGAATATAGATTCTAATATTCTAATAGAGGTATAAAGAATATTGAGTCAAATCATGCCATGTTTGTAGATTTTGATTTGCATAATATTATATGCTCATATACTAGAAATATAACATTGAAAAAAACTAAGTTGTTGTTTTTATTTATATAAATGTTATATTTCATCCTATTGAAGGACAGTGAAAGAGCAATATTAAATATACAAACTAATAATAGTACATCTATAACTAGTTGATGTAATACTAATAACGAAATCATATAATAAGTGATATGGCGAGACCGCTAACATGGAGAGCTGACAGGAGCCATGTCAAAGGAGGCTGCCGCGTCGGATGCCAAGGCAACACTCCAGCTTGGCCCGCCCTGCCGAGCTGAGCTGAGCTCCTTCGAAATGACGAGCCGAGCTCCATCCTCCACCAGGTAGGGCCCGCGAGCTCGAGATGCCTAGGCCGGAGCCGCCCTCCGCCCCCCGGAGCAAGGCCCTCGGAGGTTGAGCCCTGTGGTCGGAGTCGAGCCCAGCACTCCTTCGCCACGTGGAGCCTCTCCGAGCGCTCGCCCTCCGGACCGAGCCCGCACTCCGCCCTCCGGAGCGTGACCCTCGGAGGTTGAGCCATGTGGTTGTAGTCGAGCTCAGCACTCCTCCGCCAAGTGGAGCCTCTCCAAGCGTGCGTCCTCCGGATCGGGCTCGCACTCCGCCCTCCGGAGCGAGACCCTCGGAGGTTGAGCCCTGTGGTCAGAGTCGAGCTCAGCACTCCTTCGCCACGTGGAGCCTCTCCGAGCACGCCCCCTCCGGACCGAGCCCGCACTTCGCCCTCCGGAGCGAGATCCTCGGAGGTCGAGCCCTGTGGTCGGAGTCGAGCCCAGCACTCCTCTGCCACGTGGAGCCTCTCCAAGCACGCACCCTCCGAACCGGGCCCGCACTCCGCCCTCCGGAGCGAGACCTTCGGAGATTAAGCCCTGTGGTCGGATTCGAGCTCAGCACTCCTCCGCCACGTGGAGCCTCTCCGAGCGCGCACCCTCCGTACTGGGCCTGCACTCCGCCCTTCGGAGTGAGACCCTCGGAGGTTGAGCCTTGTGGTCGGAGTCGAGCTCAGCACTCCTCCGCCACGTGGAGCCTCTTCGAGCGCGTGCCCTCCGTACCGGGCCCGCACTCCACCCTCCGGAGCGAGAGCCTCAGAGGTCGAGCCCTGTGGTCGGAGTCGATCTCAGCACTCCTCCACCACGTGGAGCCTCTCCGAGCGCGCGACCTTTGGACCTGGCCTGCACTCCGCCCTCCGGAGCTAGACCCTCGGAGGTTGAGCCCTGTGGTCGGAGTCAAGCTCAGCACTCCTCCGCCATGTGGAGCCTCTCCGAGCGTGCGCCCTCCGAACCGGGCCCGCACTCTGCCCTCCTCCACCAAGGCGACCCCACAAGATCGGAGCGTCTAGATTGGAGCAAGCCCTGCCATCCCGGGATGCTGACGAGCCGCCCAAGGACTACGGAACGACCCCCCCATACCGCCATAACTGCCTGTCCGCCCGTACTTCCAGGGAGATGGGCCAGTCAGAGAGCACGAATCTCCAGGACGGCGACCCCTGGATCGAAGTTCGGCCAGGCTTCCCGGAATGGGACGATCGGAGAGGATGTCATAACGAACAGAAGCTTCCCCTATCATATGTCAGGAAAGATGTACCGTTCACGGCACGAAATCCCGCCGCACGCGCCTGCCACCCCAGCGAGGATCCCGAGGCAAGCATCCAATGGCCGTTTTTCTAACTAAAAAGAACAATCAACACCCCCGGAAGGGAGAAGGTAACAACAGCCTACTACCAATACAAGTGCAAGCTCAATCAAAAGGGCGAAGCACCACGGCCACCACCACCACAATTGAAGGAAAACGAGGAAAACAAGGAGAGGCGGTAGAACAGGGAACCCCTCTGTCCCCGCTATCATTCTCCCCCTGTTACATTTTTGCCTTCATTCTCACATCCTTTACTCCTCCTAGTGCAGAGTCCATCAAGAGGGGCCCGACCAGGAGGATTTGTTTTCCTGGATCGTTACTGACTTGACCGTCGGAGTGCTCCCACCGGAAACCCCGGCCTGGGTCACTAACCCCTGTTTCACAGGTCCAGGAGCAGAGGATCGCCAGGCAGCAAAGGGAGTGCACTTCGGCACCGGCAACAGCTACGGGGATGGCAATCTTGGCAGCAATAGATTGCGATCATTACTCATAAATTGAGTGTTGACCCGAAGCATAAGCCAGTTTGGCAGAAGAAGAGAAGTTTCATCCCGAAGAGGCAGGCAGCTATCAAGGAGGAAGTTGATAAACTCCTGGCTGTCGGTTTCGTTCGAGAGGTCCAATATCCGAGCTGGCTGGCGAATGTGGTCATGGTAAGGAAGAACAACGGAAAGTGGAGGATCTGTGTAGATTACACCGACCTCAACAAAGCTTGCCTGAAGGATAGCTTCCCTCTCCTGAAGATCGACCAGCTGGTGGACGCCACCTCTAGCCACCGGCTGCTCTCCTTCATGGATACGTTCTCCGGGTATAATCAGATCCACATGCATCCAGAAGACGAGGAGCACACCGCCTTTGTCACCGATCAAGGGACATACTACTATAGGATGATACCTTTTGGTCTGAAGAATGCATGGGCCACCTATCAACGCCTGGTCAGTAAGGTCTTCGAGGACCAAATCGGTCGCAACATGCTGGTGTATGTGGATGACTTGCTTATCATGAGCAGGCTGAGCTCGAGCCATGTTGCTGACCTCGCCGAATCCTTTCACAACTTGCGGTAACATCAGATGAAGCTGAACCCAGCAAAGTACGCCTTTGGGGTAGCAGCAGGAAAATTCCTCGGCTTCATGGTCACCCAGAGGGGCATCGAAGCGAACCCGAAAAAGGTTCAGGCCATCATCGACATGGAGCACCCAACTCCAAGAAGCAGGTCCAGCACCTGATGGGGCGCATCGCCATCCTTAGCAGATTCATCTCGAGGTCGGTCGATCGTTGCCTACCATTTTTCAAGGCACTGTGCAAGATGCATGTCTTCACCTGGACCGAGGAGTGCAGAGCGGCCTTCGAGGAGTTGAAGAACTTCCTCGCCTCTCCCCCGCTGCTCTCCAGGCCGGAGGAGGGGGAGGAGCTTCTGCTGTACCTGGCGGTTACACCGGGACCTGTCATCTTAGTTCTCGTCCGCGTAGACGAGGACAAATCTCAAAAGCCAGTATACTACACCAGCAAAATCCTCCGCGATGTGGAAATCAGGTATACTCGCTCCGAGAAACTCATTTTTGTACTAATAATGTATGCTAAGCGCCTCAGGCCCTACTTCCAAGCACACCCAATAGTGGTCGTGACGGACCAGTTGCTGAGGACCATACTCAACCGGCCTGAGACTTCTGGGAGGTTGGCTAAGTGGCCCCTGCTGCTCAGCAAATTCGATATAGTGTACCGACCGAGGTCCTCACAGAAGGCCCAAGTCCTAGCCGACTTCGTGGTTGAGTGCACCGGGTTCACCGAGGAGCCAGAGCAGACAGTGACGGAGCCCGGGCCAGGAGAAGAGCCTTGGATCCTCCACGTGGATGGAGCATCCAATTCCTGCGGGAGCGGAGCAGGCCTCATTCTAACTAACAGCGATGGGGTTGTGGCGGAATGCGCCCTCCGTTTCAAGTTCGCCGTGACCAATAACCAAGCGGAGTATGAGGCACTCCTCGCGGGCTTAAGAGTCTCCCGCGAGCTGGGTGTGCAGGACCTGAAAGTCTTCACCGACTCCCAGCTGGTTGCCGGGCAGGTCTCCGGAGAATATGAAGCAAGGGACACCCAGATGATAAAGTACCTGGAGCAGGTCCGCGTGAGCACGGCAGGCCTCCGACACTTCAGCATCTTCCACATCCCCCGAGGGGAGAATGCGCACGGATGCGCTGTCCAGGCTCGCGACCTTGCCGGACTCGTCGCTAGGACGTGCCTATATTGAATACCTTGAACGTCCTGCTACGAGAGCTCGACGGGGGTGCATCAAGTCACCCCTGAGCCGAGTTGGATGGACAAGTACATTCGGTACATCACTGACGGCTCCTTGCCCGAAGACCGCATAGAAGTCACCATCGTCAAGAAGAAGGCCTCCCGGTTTGTTCTGATGGAGGGCCAGCTCTACCACCAATCTTACTCTTACCCACTCCTGAGATGCCTCAGGCCTGCCGAGGCAACCTTTGTGCTCCAAGAAATACATAAAGGCCTCTGCGAGAACCATGTGGGAGGGAGAACGCCACCGACTTTGTTAAAAGATGCGATAAGTGTCAGCGCCACGCAAATATACAGTGTCAGCCGGCAGCGTCGATCTCCCAACTCTCAGCCCCTTGGCATTTTGTCCAGTGGGGAATGGACATTTTAGGACCGTTTCCCCCAGCACCAGGGCAGCGAAGGTTCCTGCTGGTGGCGATCGACTACTTCACTAAGTGGGTCGAAGTAGAGCCGCTAGCTTGGATCGCGGAAGCCAATGTCCGCCAGTTCTTCTGGAAGTCAATCATCTACCGCTTTGGGCTCTCCCGCTGTATCATCACTGACAACGGGCGACAGTTCGACAATCGTAAGTTCGAAGGATTCTGCGCCGAGCACGGCATCCAACACCGATTCACCTCAGTGGCTCACCCTTAAACAAATGGAGAGGCTGAGGTGACTAACTGGACCATCCTCCAAGGACTCAAGACCAGGCTGGATCAAGCTAAGGACAGGTGGGTAGAAGAACTTCCAAGCGTCCTGTCGGCCTACCACACAACGCCCAGAATGGAAACCAATGAGACGCCCTTCAGTCTTGTTTTCGGCACCGAAGCGATCATCCCGGTCGAGCTCGGTGTGCCCACGTTGCGGGTGCAGTAGTATGACGAAGTGTGGAATTTGACGCACCTCTTGCTCAACTTAGACCTTCTCGAATAAGCGAGGGATAAAGCCCGGCTACGAATGGCGGCCTACCGGCAATGGGTAGCTCGGTATTACGACACCCGTGTCAGGCAAAAAGCATTCAAGCCCGGAGACTTGGTGCTACGCCGGGCAGAGGCGTCTCAGCCCGGAGAGTATGGCAAGCTCTCATCCAACTGGGAAGGCCCCTACAAAGTAGCTGAAGCCCTCTCACAAGGAGCCTATTATCTCGAGGATCTTGGTGGCATCAGGTTCCCTCGAACGTGGAATGCCTGCAATTTGCAGAAATACTATCAATGATATAAGGCTTCCCAGCAATAATAATGATAATGACTTTTCCTGCACAAGTGTTTACCTGTTTTGCAAGAGAATCTCAGTCATCAACGTCCCCGAGCCTAGCTCCAGGACGCCAACCCAAGATCAGAGCTCAGATCTCCGGCCAAGGGACCTTTGAGCCATGCAGCTCTCAGTCATCAACGTCCCCGAGCCTAGCTCCAGGATGCGAACCCAAGATCGGAGATCAGATCTTCGGCCAAGGGACCTTCGAGCCACACAGCTCTCAGTCATCAACGTCCCTGAGCCTAGCTCCAAGACGCCAACCCAAGATCGGAGCTCAGATCTCTGGCCAAGGGACCTTTGAGCCACGCAGCTCTCAGTCATCAGCGTCCCCGAGCCTAGCTCCAGGATGCCAACCCAAGACCGGAGATCAGATCTCCAGCCAAGGGACCTTCGAGCCACGCAGCTCTCAGTCATCAACGTCCCCGAGCCTAGCTCCAGGATGCCAACCCAAGACCGGAGATCAGATCTCCGGCCAAAGGACCTTTGAGCCACGCAGCTCTCAGTCATCAACGTCCCCGAGCCTAGCTCCAGGACGCCAACCCAAGATCGGAGCTCAGATCTCTGGCCAAGGAACCTTCGAGCCACGCAGCTCTCAGTCATCAACGTCCCCGAGCCTAGCTCTAGGATGCCAACCCAAGACCGTAGCTCAGATCGCCAGCCAAGGAACCTTCGAGCCACGCAGCTCTCAGTCATTAACGTCCCCGAGCCTAGCTCCAGGGTGCCAACCCAAGACCGGAGCTTAGATCTCCGGCTAAGAGACCTTCGAGCCACGCAGCTCTCGGTCATCAATATTCCCGAGCCTAGCTCTAGGACGCCAACCCTAGACCGGAGCTCAGATCTCCAGCCAAGGGACCTTCGAGCCAAGTCGCTCTCAATCTCAAGCATCTTTGGGCCTAGCCCCAAGATGCCAAGGGATCTTGGAGCCACGCAGCTCCTATTAATGCCTCGAGCCTAGCTCCAAGGCGCCAAAGACCTGAGCCAAGCCCTCAGGCAATCCTTGGACCGGAGCCCAGCTCTCCGGCCAGGAAGGCCTCAAGCCTAGCTCCAAGGCAATTAAATCCTGTGACCCTCTTCTTTGATCTCCCCACTCATCAAAAAAAAAAAACAAAGAAAGAAAGAAGAAGAAGAGAGGGGAAGGAAAGAAAGAGAACGAGAGGGAAACACGACAATAAAACTATCATTTCTCAGCCCAAGACCGGAGCTCAGATCTTCGGCCAAGGGACCTGCGAGCCACGCAGCTCTCAATCGATAACACTACCGAGCCCAGCAGCTCACAACTGCCAGAACCTTGCATCCGACTTACTGATGATGAAGCCCGGTGATTCGACCCCAGGTGAGGCGAAACCCTCTTCTCTGATCTCCCCACTTAAAAAAAAAAAGAAGAGAGGAGGGAGTGAAAGAAAGAGGGGAAAGCCGAACAGAAAGTGAGTTGCAAGTAAGTCTGAAATTTATTGAATCCAAGTTACAAACATTCTGCGGACCCCCGACATGCCAGGTGGCCCGGCCAAGCACGGAAAGAAAGCAAAATACAAAAGAAATAGAAAAAAAAACTACCCTCCGGCTGGACCGCAGGGCCGGGTGTTTCCGTCCGCAGGGATCTCCAGCTGTGCGGCTCCGGTTTCAGGCGGTACAGCCCCGACCTCAGCTGGCGTAGAAGTCTCGAGGGCGACGGCCTCCTCAACACCCACCTCCTAGTCCGAAGTACCGGGATAGTCAAGGCTTCTACGGCCCTCAACCGAGACGAACCCCTCAACCAGGCAATGCAAGTACATGATGCCCTTAAAGAAAGAATCCGACGTCGTTTGTTGGATCTTGGCGAGAAACTCCTCCGAGGCCCTATACCTCGTGACCGCCTCCTTGGCTTCCTTCTTCGTCCCGGCCACCACACGCCTAGCATCCCTAGCTTACCTGGCCGCCTCCTCGGTCGCCCTTTGGGTCGTGGCCGACTTCTCCTTCTTTGCCGCCAGCCGTGCTTGGAGAGACTAAGTGATCCCCTTTTGCCGGACCGCCTCGGTGTTGAACACGCCCAACCTTCGCTCGACGTCGGCAAGCTCCTCGACCTTCTTCCTTGACTGCCCCTGCTCTCGATCGAGGCTTTCCTGAAGCTCTTTTGCTCGCCCCTCAGAGTCGGCAAGTTGCTTCTCGAGGTCCTTGACCCGTCGGTCAAGCGCCCCTTCGGAGTCGGCCTTCCCCTTCAGGTCAGCCTTCAGCAACGCGATCTCGGTTGCCTGTTGCTGTTTAGCTCGCTCCCAGTTTCGGCAGCTGCTCCTGACGAAAAGGGCCTCGACACCGATCTGCACCATATGAAAAGTCAAAAAAAAAAAGAAATTGCTTGCCGTGTAGAGCTGGGGGAAGACGCTGTCAATTACATCTCCAAATCGCAGCCCAGCCATCTCCTCCCGATCGCATGATTGGATGGAGAAATCCATCATGTGACCAGCTAGGGCGCGGTTGTCAGCCAAGGAGCTTTGCGGCCCCATCTAGAATGGGAGACGACGCCTCGCCTCATCCCTCCTGCTCTCTCGGGGAGCAGGTGCGCCCACCCCTCCGGCGGCAGGACCCCCAGGGACCGGTCGGGGACCCGGCACCGTTGCAGCCGGAGCCCCCGTTGCAGGAGGAGCTCCAGTACGGGCCTCTCCCCCCTCGGCCTCGATGATCATCAGACTCGGAGAGTGCGAGGGTGCGGCAGCCACAGCGACACCAGCCCGGGCGATCGCCTCGGGCTCCAGAACGGGGACCTCGACTTGCAGCCTCGCCAACCCTTTGGCTCCTCGAACCACCCGCCGGCTCGGTTCTAGCACCATGGATGGCGCAGGGGCTTCCTCGGCCTCCCTCCTCTTTGAGGCGGCTGGCACGGTGGGGGCAGCCGTCGATACGCCCTCAACCCGGGCCCGCCTCGAGGGAGGCTCAGTGGCCATCCCGGTGGGCAGCCTCTTCTTGGTGATTGACAATAGGTCGGCTTCCGGGAAGATCATCCTTGTGCACAGAATTCAAGAGGGTCAGCCTAAAATGAAGGAAAGAGAAAACACATATGGAAGAAAGAATTGAACTCACCCGGCCCCCTCGATGGGTCGACCCTGGCGTCAGCGAGGTTCTGTTCCAAAAGCAGGACCTCGAGAGAGGGGATCTGGGCGGTGCGAAGCTGCTCATAGTCGTCCTGATCGACTGCATCGACCGTGAAGATCCTATTAGGGGACTGATCTGGCTCACTCCAAGCCCCGTCGACCCCCTCGACGGCCGCAAAGAAGAATTTGCTCTTCCATCCTTTGATGGAAGAGGGGAGCTCGAATCTGATACCATTTGGGTGAGAGGACAAGGACCACCACCCGTCCTCAGTCGGGTAGTGTTTTAGGATAAAAAATGCCATGAACAAGAAAAACCGGGCGACGAACCCGTGGACATGGCAAAGGACGATGAAGGAGAAGATGACCCTGATGGCGTTCAGCACCAACTATGCAGGGACCAAATGGTAGTTAGGAAGAAGGGATGAAAAGGAAACCGAAGACCCCCCAGAGAAGGTCTCCTCATAAAAGGCGAGAAGACTCGGGCCACTGGAAGTGACTCGTTCCCCTGAGCGAGGGATCATGAGCTGAACAGAAGGTGGGATGCTATAGGCATCTTGGATGGCCCCCAGCTCCGCGGTAGAAATCGTCGAGGCGACTCCGCCCGGACTTGTTGACCGGACAGACTCAGAAACTGGTTCGGGTAGGGGAAGAAGGCGGGTAGGACGAGAAAGAGCAACCCCCGGCTCCCCAATGGACACGGGGCGGACGGGAAGGGCCGGTCTCTTACTAAACTCGAATCGAGACCCCTCCAACTTCTCATCGGAGGAGGAAAGCACCAACCCCTGTACAGAAGGATCGGGAAGAGACATCCTACGAAAAGAACCCAAGGAGAAGGAAGCCTGGACTTGGAAGAAGAACCTTACCCCAACAAGAAAGGAGTAGGAAGAGCAGGACCGACCTGGTTCTTTGGAAAGAGAAGGGCGGAAGCGGATCACGGAGAAGAAAGGGTCTGAGTACTGCAACAGGCGCGAAAGGTTTGAAAGAATAGAAGTTTTGGGAAATTTTTTTTTTTTCTTTTCACTTCAAAAAGACCCATCGAATTCGCGATGTTATGACCCCCTCGCCAACGGATCCACACCACGTGCTACCCATTGGTGAAAAGGGCATCCTGGCTGCTCTGAATTCTACACCGACATTAACTACTCCTCGGACGTGGCCGAGCGGCATCCCTGCGCTAGCCTGCAGGGCCATCTCTTGAAGCGCCAGCAATCATGGCCATCATTATGCCAGATTTTCACCTTTCCACGTCAGCACCACAATTACTCCCTTCGGTCCGAGCGCCGAGCACTAGTGAGCCTCGGGAGTGGGGGGCAAATGATGTGGCGAGACCGTTGACATGGACAGTTGACAGGAGCCACGTCAAAGGAGGCCGCTGCGTCGGACGCTAAGGCAACATTTCAGCTCGGCCCGCCCTGCCGAGCTGAGCTGAGCTCCCTTGAAATGGCGAGTTGAGCTCCGTCCTCCGCCAGGTTGGGCCCGCGAGCTCGGGATGCCTAGGCCGAAGCCGCCCTCCACCCCACGGAGCGAGACCCTCAGAGGTTGAGCCCTGTGGTCGGAGTCGAGCCCAGCACTCCTCCGCCATGTGGAGCCTTTCCGAGCGCGCACCCTCCGGATCGGGCATGCACTCCGCCCACCGGAGCGAGACCCTCGGAGGTTGAGCCCTGTGGTCGAAGTCAAGCTCAGCACTCCTCTGCCACGTGGAGCCTCTCCGAGTGCACGCCCTCCGGACCAGGCCCGTACTTTGCCCTCCGGAGCGAGACCCTCGGAGGTTGAGCCCTATGGTTGGAGTCGAGCCCAGCACTCCTCCGCCACGTGGAGCCTCTCCGAGCGCGCGCCCTCCGGACCGGGCCCGCATTCTGCCCTCCGGAGCGAGACCCTCGGAGGTTGAGCCCTGTGGTCGGAGTCAAGCTCAGCACTCCTCCGCCACGTGGAGCCTCTCCGAGCGCGAGCCCTCTGGACCGGGCCCACACTCTGCCCTCCAAAGCGAGACCCTCGGAGGTTAAGCCCTGTGGTCGGAGTCGAGCTCAGTACTCCTTCGCCACGTGGAGCCTCTCCGAGCGTGCGCCCTCCGGACCGGGCCCGCACTCCGCCCTCCGGAGCGAGACCCTCAGAGGTTAAGCCCTGTGGTCAGAGTCGAGTTCAGCACTCCTCTGCCACGTGGAGCCTCTCCGAGCGCGCACCCTCCAGACCGGGCCCACACTTCGCCCTCCGGAGCGAGACCCTCGGAGGTTTTGCCCTGTGGTCGGAGTCGAGCTCAGCACTCCACCACGTGGAGTCTCTCCGAGTGCGCACCCTTCGAATCGGGCCCGCACTCTGCCCTCCTCCACCAAGGCGACCCCACAAGCTCGGAGCGTCTAGATCGGAGCAATCCCTGCCATCCCGGGATGCCGACGAGCCGCCCAAGGACTACGGAACGGCGCCCCCCCATACCGCCATAACTGCTTGTCCGCCCGTACTTCCAGGGGGATGGGCTAGCCAGAGAGCACGAATCCCCAGGGCAGCTATCCCCGGATTGAGGTTCTGCCCGACTTCCTCGAATGGGGCGACCGGAGAGGATGTCAGAATGAACAGAAGCTTCCCCTATCATATGTCAGGAAAGACGTCCCGTCCACGACACGGAATCCCGCTGCACGCGCCTGCCAGCTCAGTGAGGATCCTGAGGCAAGCATCCAACGGCCGTTTCTCCAACTAAAAAGAACAATCGACACTCCCAGAAGGGAGAAGGTAACAACAGCCCACTACCAACACAAGTGCAAACTCGATCAAGAGGGCGAAGCACCACCAACACCACCACCACAATCGAAGGAAAACGAGGGAAACAAGGAGAGGCAGTAGAACAGGGAACCCCTCTGTCCCCACTATCATTCTCCCCCTGTTACGTTTTTGCCTTCATTCTCACATCCTTTACTCCTCCTAGTACGAAGTCCATCAAGAGGAGCCCGACCAGGAGGATCTGTTCCCCTGGATCGTCACTGACTTGACCGTCGGAGTGCCCCTGCCGGAAATCCTGGCCCAGGTGACTAATCCCTATTTCGCAGGTCCAGGAGCAGAGGACCGCCAGGCAGCAAAGGTAGCGCACTCCGGCACCGGTAGCAGCTACGGGCCACAGCGATTTTGGCGGCAACAATAAGAAATGAAAATATGTTATTTCTTATAATAATTTGATTTCTCAATATGTGAATGGTTGGAGAGTTTGTTTCATAAAATGACAAAGACATGAAATTAAAATCTAGTGACATTTTTTTTGAATATGTATGCAAAGTTTATGGCATGTTACAAAGCATAATTCATATTATTTTTATTATGAAACTTTATCCTGGATTTTATAATTGATTGATTCTATCTTAAAATCACTTAAATTTTATTATAAAATAGTGCAGCTATGTTCTTTAAATAAAATAATAAAAGTTTCCATTATCTCTACCTATGTGAAGATTAAATATTTGTCAGTTAGAGATTTTAGTTGAAAGAAAGATCTTTTATAAAATATATTTGTCATGCCCCGAACCCAATACCGGAATCGGCACGCGACTGGCCGAAACCCTAGGTTTTACCCTAGAGGTCATGCAAGGCCTGGGTACACAAGAGTCACTTACTTCAAGAAAATCTCACTCATCACCAAGCCAAGTATCTGCACGACTCTGTAAAAGAAGAAAGTAGGTTGTGAGCTCTACAGCCCAGTAAGGTTTTCATATGATCATACCAGTAATAATATACATTTCTAAAATAGCAAAATACCAGTATATTATGTCATTCAATTAAATGATTTAAGCCTCATGTATTATAAAACTTTTATAACTTTGCATTTTTCCTTTAATATTCTCATTATTGCACCTTTATCTTTAGGGTTCTGGTCTAGCCACGGTCATGTACCAGCCCATGACTGGCAACCTCAAAGCGACCATGCATACTATGGTCGGTCCTGCTCACGTACTAAGCTCGTGGCTCGGCTGTCCCACGTACTATCCGCTCGTGGCCGGCTCCCACGTACAAAGCCGGTGGCTCAGGCTGTATAACCACGGTGCAACCGTAGCATGGCTAGACCAAATACCGTATTTACTTCATTAACGCTTGTCAAAACATATTTTTTATGATCTCTCGATAACTGGTATCGTGGTCCAACCCACTCGATAACCGATATCATGGTCCAACCCATTTTAATAACCGATATCGTGGTCCAACCCACTCGATATCCAGTTTCATGGTTCAACCTATTTAGCAATCCGGTATCATGGTCCAACCCATCCGGATATCAATTTTCTTTATAACATCACGCATGAGATATCGACAATAATAATGATAAAATCACAATATCAAAACATGAAATCTCAACTCTTCCACTGACCGACATCACGGTCCAAATCATCAAAATAGAACTTTTATCCGATAAACACGATATCCGGAATATAAAATAATAACAACCATAATCATATTGTTCTTCATAAAACTCAACTACACCATACAACAATAATTCATGCATGCCAATGATCATGCACTTGGATCAAAACCATGCATATAAAATAATATATAAACTGATGATCACGTCCAGAATCCTTACCTTCAACCGCTAATCCAAAATATCCGGTATCAATCTATACCCAAAATTCATCCAAATCCTTCCTGCTCAAAAGATTGATCTCCTACAATAATAAATAAATTCATCAAATTGGTTCCCCCCCAGATTTTCTCTTCCCTGATCTTCCAAACCAAAATCCCTTCCCTCTCCCTTTCTCTCTCTTCTCCTCTTTCTCTTTCTTCCTTCTTCTCTTCTCTTTTCCCTTCTCTTTCTCTCTCTTCTCCTCTCTTTGATGGCTCTCAGCAGGCTCTTCTCTGCTTCCCATCGACGTCCTGTTTAAAAAGAGGAGAAATACCCATCCAAAATCACCTCAAACGTAACCTAGGAAGTTCAAAACCATTAAAATATCTCCCCAGCCATTAGATCTGAGATCAACGTCTCAAACCACATCCAAATCCGAATCCAAAAGCAACTAATCAAGCCTAAACTTCTTCGGACCAATCTCAGCCATTCGATCGGACGATCGGACGGTCCAGATCACTCAGAAACCCCATGGACCGCCATACACCACGAGAAACGGCTGGGAAATGCCAGGGAAATGCGTGGGAAACGCCCACGCGACAGCCGGCTCAGGCTGGGCCGAGCCCACGTGCCCGCGCGCGCCGTGCGCGTGGGCCTGGGCCGCACAACGCGCGCCCGCGCATCGCCCGCCCGCGCGTCGCGCGCTCGCTCCCCGCGCTCCTCGTGCCGCACCAGCTCGCGCGCGTCGTTGGGCCGGTTCGGCAAGCGGGCCGGCAAGCCCTTTTTTTTTTTTTCTCTGGGTGTTACATTCTCCCCCCGTTAAAATAATTTCGTCCTTGAAATTAGCTTGATTGAGATCTAAATCAATGTTCCCATCATAACACTTTAAAAATTACTACGCTTCCACTGCGCACTCTGATATAATTTACTAAACCATCTAGGTTCACTAATAAATCCTTCTAAAAATTTCTGTCATGTCTTACTAATCATCATGTTAATTCCTTAATCTCTTATATTACGATTTCAAACAATCATGACTTGAATTCAATATCACTTTGTCACGGTCTTCAAATCATCATAACTAAGATCTGTCACAATTCTTATCATATCCTAATAACCATCATATCATTATTATTATTATCCACTTGTATCACCATCCCAAGTGATCATAACCTAAGCTTTGATACCATTATGTCACGCCCCGAATCCAATACCGAAATCGGCACGCGACCAGCCGCACAAACCCTAGGTTTTACCCTAGAGATCAAGCAAGGTGTTACAATATTTATACAAAGTCAATGTTTATTGATCCCCTAATCAAATGAATAAGATCCATAGTTTTTATGAAATATGTCAAGATTATGGGTAATGTGGCATGATCGCTAACATGGAACACCCGTCAGTTACCATGTCAAAGTATGCCGCCATGGTGGACACTGCCTCCTGGGCCGGGCTCATTCGCCGGGCTGAGCTCCCTCGGGTAGCCGGAACCCCCCGTCGAGATCGGGTACCGCCCTCCGCAGGACGGATCCCGGGAGATCGGGCCACCCAGGCCTGGGCCGGGCGATCTCCCAGGTCAACCCCCCACGAAGTTGAGCTCCACGGTCCGGGGTCGGACTCAGCCCTCCGACGCGTGAGGCACATCCGAGATCGAGCCCTCCAGCCCGGGGATGCGTGTCGTCCACTTTGGCCAGGTCGGGCCGCCCGACATCGAGTCCCGTGGATCGAGGTCGAGCCCGGCGGAGCCAAGTCCCGCGGTCCAGCTCGATAATCACCTCGGCTAGGGTGCCAACCGCCAAGGAAGCAGCATCTCTTCTCCGAGAACGACAGCGTGCCTTCCGAGGACCGCGAGGCCGTGCCCCCCATACCGCAATAACTCTCCGTCGCTACCATTTGCGCTGGAAGAGAAGAAAGCTCCCTGACCAAGGTGCCATACCCTCCACCAACCATCCGTGCGGCTAGAAGAGAGGGACCAGTCGAAGGCACAAATCCCGGGGGCGGCGGCCCCCCGATCGAGGCACTGCCAAGTTTCCAGGAATGGGGTGACCGGAGAGAATGTCCGAATGCACGAAGGCTTCCCCCATCGAATGTCAGAGGAGGCGTCCCGTCCACGGCACGTTACCCCGCCGCACGCTCCGACAGGGAGGAGTGCCTCGAAGCAGGTTCAGTTAAAAAGAAACCACTGAGGGTAAGCCAAAAAACACGTGATCATTCATATATAACGAGAGGAGAGGGGAGGCTGCACAGGAGGACTACTCCACCTCGACCACAAACTCTCCCAGCTCGCCCTCACCTCCACTCACGCTGCACTCATTTGAGCTAGCGTGGAGTCCATCAAGAGGGGCTCAACCAGGAGGACCTGTTCCCTTGGATCGTCACTGACTTGACCGTCAGAGCGCCCCCGCCGGAATCCTCGGCCCGGATCTCTAACATTGTTTCTCGCAGGTCTCGAAGAACGAGGAGCTTCCGGGAAGAAGGTAGGCGGTCCGACACCCCCGAAAGCTATGGGCCACGACGATCTTGGCGGCAACAATGGGTTTTTTAGAATCTTTTGATTTTTTGGATTAGTGGGAGTTTGACATATTTTTGATATATTTATGTATTGACCCGATTAACAAATTTTATTTATCATTAATTACTTTAATTAATGGATTGTAATTCAAGGACACATAAGTATCGAGTGTATATGTATAAAGTCCATGTTAGCTAATCCTCTGGCCAAGAATTTGAAGCCCATATATTTTACAAAGCATGTCAAAAATATAGGTATATTGAGTTCTTTTGTTGTGCTTAGCTAGTGAGAGTGACTTTATATTTATACTTTATTATTATAAAGCTTAGTTTCATGTGATATTTCTATCATGTATATTTATATATATTGTTGACATGATAGTTGATGGATTACATTTCTATATGATTTATGTGCACATGTGAAATAATAAAATATAATATAGTATCTCAAGAGTATATTTTATCTTGAGAATGACAGTTGTATGAGTGTGTCTCATTTGATAATTATGAGATCTCATTGTGTTTGGAGACATACTAACTTCTTTTGAAGTCATGGGATTTCTCTTGCTTATTTTATTTTTCCAAGCATGTTGAAGAGAAATTGGAGGACTGATAATGAAAAATAGCATGTTTTATTTTGAATCATGTTGATGCTATTTTCTTGCTACACTACCATACCAAGACTCATGTCGATAGTATTTATGATGCTTGTAACCATGGATAGGTCTTGTATCGGATAAGTGGTACAATGACTCCCATGATTTGGTATAATGGATACTGTTAGACTGAGTCATTTATAGGTGCTGTCTATGGATCATATAGTAGTCACATATTTTCAATCCGAGAGTCATTTTTGAAATAAAATATTTTTAAAATTATAATTAATGTAGTCCAAGTGAGAGAATGTAAGAGTTTTTCTTAATTTGGACTAATATTAATTATTATTTTATAATTTATTAAAAATAGATTGATTTTATGGTCCATGTTGATAGACGTATGTTGAGTCCAATGTTATGTGATTATTATTTGGGCTAGGAGCATTTTATGTGAGTTGGTATGGTTGAGGCGGTACAGTGTAGGCATTGGCCCAACTGACTCGTGATGGGAGGGCTTGTTAGGGTTTGCTTATAAATAATAGGCTAGGTCCCCTCTCCACTCCTCGTTATGATATTCTACGTGAGATTGGTTCTCATGGCTTGCCCCATCGATGAGCTACCTATTATGAGGAGCTGGAGAGAAGGACTCAGCCTTCGATGTTAATATGAGCATTTTTTATAGGTTTGGAATTAATGATGAATACATGTATATATCGTAAATTCATTTGAACAAATCTTGATAATGTATATGATAAATAGTATAAAATTTATTATCTTACATATCAGATCTGAATATTTTGTATTCCAATTTTTTATCAATATTATAAGATTAAAAGAAAATTTTCCTATATTTTTGCCTCTCTGTGCTGCTAAACTTGTGCGAATGCAAAAGCCTATACAATATGTTGCTGGCCATGTTGGCTCTATCGAGGGTGTGCTGCCATTCATGGTATACGTGGCCAACTCTTGCATGTCCATGTAGACTTAACGCGTGCACATAGGCACGCATTTTTCCTATATATATATTCATTTTATTATGATCCCAAAGTACTACTCATGCTCGACCACTATGACTACAAATTAATTCTAGCAAAAATCGAAGCATTCATTTGTAACAAGCATGCATTCGCTTTGTTCCTTTTCTTCTTTTAAAGTAAAAACATTGATTATTAATAGATTTAAATGAATATCAACTTAAACAACTTGATGGTGGTATCACAAAAGCAGCTCTTTTTTTTTTGGTAAACCGGATATTTCATTAAACAGTCCTGAAAAATGTACAATCCAAACTATCTGTAAACAAAATATGTTTAAACTATACAAACATTTCCTTAAGAGAGGTGCAAATGAACCCTCCCGAGTGATGTGCAACAAAAGAAGCTGCCCAGTCAGCAGCTGAGTTGGCTTCCTTGTAAACGTGACGGATGATGAGCCCAGAACAGTGACGGAGCATCAACGCTATATCCCATAAAAGGGGGAGGGTGGGAGTCTTCTTGATAGCACTCCGGATCCAGGAGATAACCATGAAAGAATCGCCTTTAATAACGAGACGATCCAAGTTAAGGATCCTCATGGCATACTTGATACTCACCCAAGCTCCATAGAGCTCTGCTAGGGAAACAGTATGTTCCACTAGATTAGAGCCCCCTGTCTCTATAAAAGCAGCAGCCAAGGACCAAATGACGAAAGTCGCTCTTGCCATCCGCCCTCTGACACTCCTATCAAAGCTAATAGTAACAAAATCATGAGGAGGGGGCTCCCAAGAAACCAGTATCCAGCGAGGCGCTCGAGGAGCAGAACCGGAGCCCTAGATATTAAACAATGCTACCATCGATCCATGATACTTCATATCCTGAGCCCTGGCTCTTTCCACAATAAAGGTAGGTGAGCTGGTCTCGGACCTAAAAATCATGGCATTCTGGGTGATCCACAAGTGATAAGCCAGATAAGCTATTAGGCTCCAGGAAACAGTACCAGGGGAAAAATGCAGGGTGTAAATGAAGGTTTCCACCACATCATCTCCCGAGTATATAAGAGCACTATAACTAGCCAGGGTCCACACACGCCTTGCCCGTAAGCAAAGAAATAAAGTATGGTCCAAGGACTCCTCCGGATCAGCACAAAAAGGGCAGGAGGGAGGTATATGAACTCCCCTCGATCTGAGAAAGGATCTCGTGGGCAGGCGACGTCGCATCACCATCCAGAGAAATAGATAGACCTGCGGGTGCACCGGGAGAGCCCAGATCCAACCAACTTGGACAGTCCCTTGCTAAGAAGATGGTAAATAGAGTAGAGGTCTGGCAACGGAGTAGAGGCGGAAGAAGTGGGCCCCCAAACTCTGGTATCCTGGCTGGGTGAGAGAGGTAAAGTAATAGATAGGATACGATCCTTCAGAGGCTCTCCAAAATATCGAGAGATCAGCATAGAATTCCAGGTTTGCATCCTCGGGGTTATGAGGTTACTGACCATCCAAGAAATGGGCAAATCCAGGGATACGAAAGTTGGCCATCTGTGAAGGGTTATTTCAGAGATCCAGACATCGACCCAAACTCTAATAGATTTCCCATCACCAAACATCCATCTAAAGTAATGAAAGACCTTCGGAGTTCTCCTCCTGATCTCCTTCCAAATAGGCGATCCTCGAGAGGAGGGGCCAACGTCACTCCCCTCCAGGGATCCGGTGTCATATCTGGCTCTCATAAAGGAGGCCCACAAACTTTCCGGATTAAGGAACAGAGTAGTAGCATGATGAGCTAGCAAAGCCTCCCTCCTACTGAGAAGCGAATAGATACCAAGGCCACCCTCTCGAACTGGCTAGCACATCGACTGCCAACCCACCAGGTTGATACCCCTGGGCGCTGCATTGGACCTCTACAAGAAAGCTCGAAGAATCTGCTCCACCTTTTCCACCATAGCCTTTGGAATCACAGCATTAGCTAAAAGGTAGATAGGTAGAGAAGTCAATACCGATCTAATCAAGGTCAGTCTGCCCATTACTGATAAAGCCCTACCCTGCCATCCCTCCACCCATTCCTGAACAGCCTGCACCAAAATTCGAGACTCATCTTTATGGAGGCGGCCGCTAGAAATGGGAACACCGAGTTAGTGGATAGGCCCGTCCCTATCCCAAATCCCAAGGATCGAAAGAATCAGAGAGCGGGTACGGGCTGCTATCTTTGGAGAGAAATGAACCTCCGACTTTTCCAGGTTGACCGACTGACCAGAAGCCAAGTAGTAATCTATAATAACCCTCCTGAACTCTCGAGCCGTAGCCTCAGAAGCCCTGCCAGTGAGTAAACAATCATCGGTAAAAAGGAGATGTGAAATAGGGAGTACTGTCGGGGCAACAAAGAATGGATGGATAGCTGATTCTTTAACCGCATCCCGTAGAGCACGCGAGAGGGCATCAGTAGCAATAATAAAGAGGTAGGGAGACAGCGGACAACCCTGTCGGAGACCTACTGTCGACTGAAAGAAATTCAAAGGGGAGCCATTCAGAAGGATAGAGAAGGACGGGGATGTAATACAAGCCATGATCCTGGAAATCCACAGTGGATGGAAACCAAAGTCATGCAGAGACCGCTGAAGAAAAGTTCAGCGAACTCGATCATAAGCTCTTTCCATGTCCAGCTTGATTGCCATCATAGGGGCTCTAGGCGGAGCCCTACGCAAATCATGCATAAACTCCTGGGCCAGCAAGACATTATCTGAAATTTTCCGACTCCCGATAAAAGCTTCCTGCTCAGGGAAGATGATATCCGAGAAAATAGACTTCATTCTCATAGCCATCATAAAAGCAGCTCTTTACAATCACAATTAAGAGTATGATTTAAAGCTTGGAAGGCTTTCAAAACCAATTGAGCTGATTCTGATTGCCAGCCGTCAACATGAAGTCATGATGAATTCTCCATGAATTCTTATCTACAAACACTACTTTGTGGATCCTAGATGACCTAAAAGCAACTCGGCATTTGGCAAGAAAAGAGATTGTAGTTAATGTGCATTCATGTTACAGGTCAAACCACAGAACATGTTACAAGTCATACCATAGAAAAAGGAATCCCAGCTGTTCCACCTAAAATTTAGTTAGATGGCCACATGGCAAGTAATGCTTAAACTTTTATTATCAGATTCAGAATTCAGTAGTTTGGGTTGATATTGGTCAACCTGACAGTATTTTGTCTGATTTAGTTTTGTGATTGTTCTATGCTTATGAGCGAATGGACAACTAAATGCTAGCCCGTAAGCAACGAAGATGTTCCAAGAACTAAGTAGCAATTTTGGTCTACAACATGGAATTCATTAAGGCAATTATATATATTTGTGATGAGTTCCATGCAGTCAATGAGCAAAGCCAGTAATAGGGGATCTCTAGTGCACTCCAACAATTACCCAGAGCTTCTGCAATTAGTTTTCATGTAGAAACCTTTCCATGAACCTCTTGCACCTTGATTCTTTGATTTTATCATGTCCCAAACCTAGTGCCTGCATGACCAACCGCACGAATCCTAAAACCACGCCCTAAAAATTATGCAAGGCCTTAAAAATCTATTTAACTTCAACTTCTAAAACATTACAGTTCACAATAGAATGCTTTATATATATAAAGAAAATGATACAACTTGTATAATCACAAATTCTATCATCCTTCAATCGTCTGATCAGTATTAATGACTCTCATTTATTTATCTTTTCGCCTACAAATCTAATCCATAGCCAAGCTCGAATATCTTGCAAAACTCTAAGAAGGAAGAAAAGTAGGCGATGTGAGCTTTACAGTCCTACAAGAATCCCTAGACACTCACACCAATATAATATAATATAATATAATTTAAAATAATAGTAAATGGTTTCAAATAGAATATAAATTTCAAATCTCATATCAAATAATCAAAATAACTCAATATCGATATATACAAATACATAAATCAATTAATATCAAACATCCATCTTATACAAAAGTGAAACACCACATATGTTATTAAGTAAAATCTTCTTTTTACTTAATTATGGTTTACATCTTCACATGTCTCATAACATGATTCAAATTAATCAACTATTATCTTTGAGGGTTTTGGACTAATAATGATCATGCTCTAGTCCGGATTGGTAAACTCAAGTATCTACATATATCTGCCTGTGGATAGGCCATCCTCAATATATATCATGTATCTGTCTCCGACTAGGCCACATTCTCAATATATATGCCACGTATATGCCCATAACTAGGCCACATCCTTAATATATATGCCATATATTTGTCCGTGGCTAGGCCACATCCTTAATATATATGCCACGTATCTACCCTCGACTAGGCCACATCATCAATATATATGCTATGTATCTATCCGATGTTAGGTCACATCCTTAATATATATGCCATGTATATATCCATAGCTAGGCCACATCTTCAATATATATGCTACATATCTACCAGTGGCTAGGCCATCCTCTATTTAACGTGGCTAGTCCAAATACATCTTTCTTGATTATTAATTTTACCAGATCTGAAGTATACCAATAAGATACTATGTAAAATTATATTCTTTTCAAGATTTTCAATAGCCAGTATTATGATTCAAATCATTCAAAAATAATAATGTTTGATGCAAACATATTATACAAAAAATATATAATTAATCATACTGGCAATCACAATATCCATCATAAGAAATCAAAGTTATATAGTGCATAAATAACCATACATGCCAATGCTTATATCCAATGATCAAAATCATGTAGTATAAAAATATATAAATAACTGGTGATCGTATTCAAGAATCCTTACTTCTATTAGTAACAAATTTAATATACTACATACCAATCCGTACCTGGATCCTGGATCTAGGTACTAAGGGACTCACTTGATATCCTCCTACCTAAAAAAATATTTTTCTTTATAATAATCTTAATATCAATAAATAAATTTTATAACGTAATAATTATCGATCTAGAACCCTTTATCAGGATTCATCAATGGTCTACCCATCGATCCTTGATCCCAACTTCCCAACTTTCCTAACCCCTAAAAGAAAAACTTTTTAAAGAGAGAAAGTAGAGAAATATAATGGAAAGAGAAACTAGAAAGAAGAGAGGAAAGAGAGAGAATTTAATCTTTTCTCTCATTTTTCTTTTTCTTTTTTCATTTCTTCTTTTTTCTCTTCTTCTTTTGCTCGGCCAGAATAGGAGAAGCCCCTCCCCCTCCTTTCCTCTTTTCTCTCGATTATAATGCTACAGGCCCTCGGGCTAGCCACTGGCAATGACTCCCGATGTCAGCGAGATCACCCCGATAGTTGCCCCTATCACTGGCAATTGATGGATCAAGGAAGAAAAGACAAAAATAAGGGAGACCCTGTGTTGCTATGGATCCAACACCTTACCTGTCACAATCCTGATGGTGACCCATCCAGAAGAAAGGAGAGAAGAAGGGCTTGACTTACCTCGTTCTAATGAGATCCCACGGTTGATCATCGAAGAAACTTTAAAGATCCACTACTGAATCAATAGAAATCAAGAGCTCTTCTTTGCCAGCACGGATGGGTTTTGGGATGGATGGCTTGAGGGAGGAGAGTCCTTTTTATGGAGCTTGGGCTTCCCTTTCCTTGATGAAGTCAAAGAGGAGGAACTCCTCCTTAATGGAGTTCGAGAAGGAGGAAGACTCCGATCGGGAGTCTTCCTTTCTTTTCTTCCTTTTTTTGTTATTTTGGATGGGCCGAGTATTATATTCTCTTCCCTTAAAATAATTTTTTCCTCAAAATTAACATACTTGAAATTCAAAGATTTGTGGATACTTGTTTCTCATTTTGTCTCAAGTTCTCAGGTAGCCTCTTTCTCACTATGGTTGCTCCATTATATCTTTATATACGATATGGTCTGATGCCGTAATACTTGATCTTTCTTGTCGACAATCTATATCGAAACCTCCTTATAGGTCAAATCCTTGTGAATATGCAATGGCTTATACTCTACTGCATGACTAGGGTCTGTAATATACTTTTTTAGTATTGATACATGAAATACATTATGCATACCTGATAAAATTGGTAGTAGTGCTAATCGAAGGTCATCTCCCCGATCTTATCTAAAATTTTAGATGGATCTATATATCTCGGATTCAATTTACTACACATTCTGAACCTCATCACACATTTAGTAGGATAAATTCTTAAGAAAATATGATCATCTACTTGAAATTCCAACTCTTTCTTCTCTTATCAGCATATCTCCTTTATCTGCTTTGAGCTACGCGAAGTCATTTCTTAATCAGTTGCACATGTTATCCATAATCTGTTACATTATTTCTAGACCCAATGCTTTCTTTCTCCTGCATCATCCTAGCAAATAGGAGATTTATATTTTTTGCCATATAATGTTTCAAAAGGTGCCATCTGGATGCTTGCTTGGTAACTATTGTTATAAGGAAACTCTATCAATGACAAGTGGCTATCCCAGGTATCACCCAAGTCCATGGCACAAGCTCTCAGCATATCTTTCAGAATTTGGATAGTTCATTTTGATTGTCTATCGGTTTGGAGATGGAATGCTGTACTAAAATTTAATTTGGTACCCAAAGATTTATAAAGTCTCTTCTAAAATTATGAAACAAATCTATTGTCCTGATCTGACACAATAATAATCGGGACTCCATGCAATCTCATAATCTGCTCTATATACAAACTGGCTAATCTTTTCGAGGAGAGGCTGACTCAAAAGGATAAAAAATAAGTTGATTTTATCAATCGATCAACATTCAACCATACTGCATTATTATCTCTGGAGATTTTGGGCAAACCGATCACAAAGTCTATAGTGATATATTCTCATTTTTACTGAAAAATCATGAGAGACTGCGGTGGTCCAGTAGGCCTTTGAAGTTTGGCTTTTACCTATTGACACAGTAAACATTGAGCTACATATCGTGCTATATCCTTTTCATATCAGACCATGAAAAGTTCTCTCTTAAATCTCGGCACATCTTAGTGCCTCCTAGGTGCATCATATAGGTCGAATTATGAGCCTCCTCAAAAATCTCATTCTTTACTAGAAACTAGCTCAAGTTTTCTATTATAGTAACTTTTGAGTTGATGAATTAATGTTTCTACTCAGCTTTGAGATAACTTAAGCCACCATACTTTCACTGCATATTTTGATATAAATTTACTAGATTCTTTTAATTTTATCAGATGAATTTCTGATAAAAAAACTACTTTACATTAGAATCTAAAAGATCCAAAATTTTTAGATCAAACTAAAGCAAAGCTTTGAGTCTCTTTATCCTGTCCATACCTCAAACATATCATTTCAAGATTAAACCTTGATCCACTTTTCATATTTAAAGTCCTTGCATAATTTCACCATCTTCCTAGAACTCCATAAATCTAGAACAATTTAAAGAGAATTAACTCTAGATTTACTTGGCAATCAATTAGATAATTTTAAATTGATCTCGTTTTATAAAAGATTAACTTTGAACTCTAATAAATTAGATGGTCTTGAGTCAGTATCCCCATGAATAAAATCAACTCAACTATTTCATATAAGACTTTATCACAATCCTTAGCATGAATTTACTTGAAATCCTGTCCTTCAGTTAAACTCATAAAAATTTGCAAAAATCAATTTCTCCTTCCAATACAACAAGATTTGTTCATAAGCCTTAACCTTGGCTTAGAATTTGATACACTCAATAATCTCTAATAAAATTAGGACCAAGTAATCTAATCTAAAGATGTCAATTAAATTATAAAAAATTCTATCAAGATGCATGCCTCATGTCCATATAATACAATATTATCCATCAATATGAAATAACACATATATACAGTATCATAAATATGTTTTCCTCTGCAATGTAGTTTCATTCATAATCCGTATGCAAGTTCAACCCTTGAAGAAGTATCCAACTCTAAAATCATGAAACTCAGGCCATACTATAAACAACTTCCTCATAGATCCAAAACTTAAAATCAATAATTAATAACAAAACTAGATGCTTATAGTGATTTGCTCCCGCATCAAGTTTAGGATTTCAACGTGATCAATAGCAATCGAACTAGTATATATATGGCACAACATAGCCTATTAGCATAAGATCCTATATTCAAAGGTTAACACCTCTTATATTCAGGTCAAACCTTCATTTATCATGATCAAGAGATATAAATCGTTTAGCCCTTTTTGTACTCATCTTAGCTTAACCTCATCATTAAGATTAGAGATAAAATCATATAGCTCTTCTGCATTTATAATATGTTAAACTTCTTGCACACCTTATATTATAATACCTAATGATCTAAAATCCAAATTCTAGATTCATCTTTGTTACTTTTATCGTGTCTCTAGTCACTTATGTCATAACCCAAAGTGATCATAACTTAAGTTCTAATATCACTCATATCATATTCTAATCACTTATATCACGGTCCTAAATGATTATAATATAAGAAATAATACCATTTTGTCACATCTTGAACTTAGTACCCGGGTTGGCCACGCGACTGGTCGCACGAACCCTAAAACTACGTCCTAGAGATCATGCAAGGTCTTAAAAACTTATTTAACTTTAATTTCCAAGAATATTACAATTCATAATAGAATGCCTTATATAAAGAAAATAATATAACTTGTATAATCACAAATTCAGTTATCCTCCAATCATCCGATCGATATTAATGACTCTTGTCTATTCATCTTTTCATCCACGAATCTAATCCATAGTCAAGCTTGAATATCCTGTAAAACCCTAAGAAGGAAGGAAAGTAGGTGATATGAACTTTACAACTCAGTAAAAATTTTCATGCACTCATACTAATATAATATAATATAATTTAAAAGTAACAGTAAATAATTTCAAATAGAACATAAATCTTAAAATCTTATATCAAATAATCAAGATAACTCAATATCGATATATACAAAAACATGCAGTAATTAATACTAAACATCTATCTCATACAAAAGTGAAATACTATATATGTCATTAAGTAAAACATTCTTTTTATTTAATTATAGTTCACATCTCTATATATCTCATAACATGATTTAAATCAATCAACTATTATCTTTGAGAATTTTGGACTAATCATGATCACGCTCTAGTCTGTTGGCAAACTCAAAATCTAATATGTATCTATCCATGGATAGGCCATCCTTAATATATATGCTATATATTTACCTGAGATTAGACCATATCCTCAATATATATACCACATATTTGCTCGCAGCTAGGCCATATCCTCAATATATATGCCACATATCTACCCGCAGCTAGGCCACATCCTTAAGATATATACCATATATCTATCTATGGCTAGACCACATTATCAATATATATATGCTACGTATCTACTCATGGTTAGGCTGCATCCTCAATATATATGCTATGTATCTATCTGTAGCTAGGCCACATCATCAATATATATGTTATATATATCTGCTCGTGACTAGGCCATCCTCTATTTAAGTGGCTAGTCCAAATATCCATTTCTTGATTATTGATTTTACCAAATCTTAAGTATACTAATAAGATACTATGTCAAATTATATTTTTTTCAATATTTTTAATAACCAGTAACATGATTCAAATCATTCAAAAATAATCATATTTAATACAAATTTATTATACAAAAAATATATAATTAATCATACCAGCAATCACAATATTCATTATTAAAAATCAAAGTTATATAGTACGTAAATAATTATATATACCAATGCTCATATCCAAGGATCAAAAATCATACAGTATAAAAATATATAAATAAACTAGTGATCATGTCTAAGAAACCTTTATCTTTACTGGTAACAAATTTAACAACACTACATAACAATGCACACCTGGATCCTTGATCTAGGTGCTAAGGGATGGTGTCGTTTGATATCCTCCAGCTTTAAATTTATTTTTCTACATAATAATCTTATATTAATAATGAATTTTATTATGTAACAATATCGATCTAAAACCCTTTATCAGAGTTCATCCATGGTCCACCCATCGATCCCTGATCCCAACTTTACAACCTCCCTAACTCCTAAAAGAGAAAACATTTTAGAGAGAGAAAGTGAAGAGAAAAATTAGAGAGGGAAGAGAGAGAATTTATTCTTTTTTTCTCTCATTTTTATTTTTTTTCTTTTATTTTTTCCTTTTTCTTCCGCTCGACCAGAACAGGGGAAACCCCTCCCTCTCCTTTTCTCTTTTCTCCCGATCACAATGATAGAGGCCCTCGAGCTAGCCACCGGCAATGACTCCTAACGTCAGTGAGATCATCCTGGTAGCTAACCCCCCATCACCGATGGTTAGCACATTAAGGAAGAAGAGGCAAAAATAGGAAAGACTCTGTCTGCATTGCTACAGATCCGCACCCCACCGGTTTCAATCCTGATGGTGACCCGTCCGGAAGAAAGGAGTGAAGAAGAAGGGCCTGACTTATCTTTATTCCAATGAGATCCCACGGCCGATCATTGGAGAAACTTCAAACATTCATCATTGAAATCAACGAAAATCAAGAGCTGTTCCTTGCCGACATGCATGGATTTTGGGGTGGATGGGTTGAGAAAGGAGAGTCCCTTTTATGGAGCTTGGGCTTCCCGTTTCTTGATGGAGTCGAAGGGAAGGAACTCTTTCTCCTTAATGGAGTCGGAGAAGGGGAAGAAAGACTCAAATTAAAAGTTTTCCTTTCTTTTCTTTCTTTTTGTTTTTTGTTATTTTGGATGGGCCCGTATTACAGATTTAAGGAAGCTCTGGGCTTGTTTATAAATATCCTTGTGAAATCATTCTCATTGGTTTAATTCACTTTCCTATAGGTTATTACTGTCGTTTCTGCTTAAGTTCCTCATGTTATTTGCATCCTATTCCTATTAGAAATTTATGAAATCTTTTTATTGAGGCAAGACCGAACCCCCGTCCCAATAGATCAAAACCATTGGTCGATCTGCTCGGTCTAGCACGACAGCAACCTAATCGATCATTTTTTAGTTCCCAGAAAAAATGGCCTAAGAAAGACACATAGATTGAGCACCACTCTTTATTGTTGCTTGAGGGTGGAATGGACACTTCATGGTTACAGATACTGCCTGACAATCATACCAACGTTAGGAGGCTAATCTTTTTGAAAGTAAATAAAACATGTCGACAATAATTCTCAACAGAAATCAAGTCTAGTTAAGATAAAATTTGTCATGACTTAATTTATCTGAAAGCATTTTAGAATAGGAATTGGGATCAATGGTGGTAGTGATGGAGAGTAAATGGATGAAAAATGAACTTATTGCAGGGTCGATAAGGTGTAAATTTAGAGGAATATTTTGTCTAAAATCAAATGTTAGCTGAAGCTATTATCCAATTACCGTGAAGCATGCCATGATGAGGTTGGTAAAGCCCAGTTATCACCCATCCTGTAGTAACTATTTATCACAGCAACAAAGGTATAGGTTCATTCACTTATAATCCAGGGTAAGAACAAACCAATATTAAGAGCATGTGAAAGAAGAGCAATAAATGGACAGAGAAAGTTATTGGCACAAAAAATACGTGCGATGAGGAGGCTATGCAGTCGAGATCATATATAAATTAATTGTGCCGTGAGGTGTGCAGGACATTCTTAGGATAATATCAGGGCCGTAATATCTATATATATATATATATATATATATATATATATATATATATATATATATATTCTAGGGTACTTCGCCATCCCTAACTAAGTATTATAATGGGCGATGGAGTTGTTTAATGGGGGTAGCATCAAGAAAGCAGGGGAATCATTCCACAGCCCCATCCCTAGGGGAATGTTTATGGGTCCCCCACCTCCTCCAAAAGGATGAATGTGTTGGAAGGGGAAAAGTTAGGGGCGGTGGGGGGGCTGAGAAGGGGTAATCATACATGGAAATGGCGTGAGTGGGTGCAGGAATCATTAGGTGAGAACTTTAGGTTGAGGCAGGTGAACTGGCCTCGAATTTCCATCGATCCGAGGCCATCCATCCACTGGTTTTGCTCTCTCTTATGAGAACATGGGGGTGGGGTGGGGGGGGGGGATAAAGGCAACAAGGAGGATGGAGAGAGGGCTGTACCTTTTATATTATAATAATGCACAAGTGCCTGCATTACCACCTCCAAATGGCCTAACATAACATTTAATACCATGTGAAGTGAAAGTCTTTGAGAGAGTATGAGTGTGGCCATACCTACTCATCTCCCCTCCTCCTATCTGCTCTTTGTGCTTTCATGGCTGGAAGAATCTTGGTTGGATGATGAGACATGACATATCAGACCTGCTACAGAAGTGAGGGGAGAAAATGACAGACAAAGAGCCCCAAAAAAAAAAAAAAAAACAAAAGACACTAATACATAAATATTACACTCAATCCCCTTGTTTCATAATTAAATAAACAAATAGACAGTTCTTTTTTTCCCCCTTTCATAGTTCATACAATCTCTCAGACTCCACAGTTCTCTGCAATATCACATTATTTCCAAAGCCATATAACACGGGTACGCCGTGTGCATCCTTCTCTCTTTTATCCTTTACCATCGAGGCAATGGTGCAGCAAAGCTTGTAAGTTATAGAGTTATATCATCTCCCATGTAACTATGGGCCTCTTTTCTTGTCTATCACCACACATCCAAAGTCCACCTTGTAAACACACCCTTCTGAAGCCAACCTAAAAAGAAGCTTCACATGTCCACAGCGATCCGTGAATAGGAGAAACTAAAAGAGAAAAGCAAAGAAAAGGGGAAAAAGAGATCAACAGAAATGAAGGAAAAGAGAAGGGACTCCATGCATCCTCTGTCTGCTGTTAGTGCCGAACAAACTCCAAACAAAGCCATTCACCACCACCATCATCAGAAAAACAAAATGGATAAATAAACGCAAACTCTTCTTCATTTTCTTAGACTCCTAGCAGCCTTCTTCTTACTTCTCTCTATCTTTTAAGTCTACCAGGACCCTCCACCACCCATCATACCATTCCAAAACCCAGGTTGATCCCCTCCTTGGCCTCCATTCTGCTCAAACTCGGTGGCAGTGCTCGAAAGAACCGGCTTCAAGTTCTCGAAAGGGAACAGCAGCCTCCCACCGGTACTCTCCTGCACCCCTTGCAACACCCCACCACCACCACTTCCTCCTCCCCTCCTCCAACACCATCCAAGGGGAATCCAAGGGTGGGGGCCTGAATTCCTGAAGTCCAACTCCAAACCCAGCGGGGTACTCGGGCATCGCCATCGGCACGAAGGGCCCCAGCCCCCCCCTTGCACCCATCCCACTCCTCAGAAGCTCCATGGCAGAAAGAGCTCCAACAGCAGTGCATGGATTGTTGCCATTATTACCGCTGCTGCTGGTTTTGTTGTTGCTGCTGCTTTCCAAGTGGGGGAAGTCATTGAACTCGGGCAGGCCGTGATGGGGGAAGGCCAGGTTGAGGTCTTGGCCCTCATGGAACTTTGGGTTCTGAGAAGATGTTGAGAGAGTGATTGGGGTTGTGGTGAGCTCAGGTGGCAGCTTCCTGGAGGTGGAGACTGTGGATGATGCTGGTGTGACAGTGGAGGAGGTGGTGGAGGCGGAGGTAGAGGTGGAGGAGGAGGAGGAGGATCTCTTGTTCTTTCGAGAGCCACCACCAACCGGGACATTCCTGAGGGACCCACCCTCGGTCCAGTACCTCCTGCAGGTCTTGCAGAAGTACCTGGGCTGGGTGAGGCTGTAGTTGTTGTAGTAGCAGAACTTGGTGTTGGTGGAATTGCACCTGGGGCAGTTGAGGGCTTGCTCCTTCTGGGGCCTGGCCCTCCTCTCCATCATCTGAGGCCTGGTGGTGTTGCTGCAGGTGGTGCTGGTGGCGGCGGAGGACACCAGCTCCTCCATGGGCTTCACCAGCCCTATTTCCTATTGGGCACCACCATATCCCATGGGGATAGAGAGGGAGAGTTGAGTATATATCAGCAAACAACCACACATATATATATAGAGAGAGAGAGATGGATAGATAACAGCTAGCTAGCAAATATATATGCAGAAAAGATCTTGGAGAACAAACAAAAACAAAAAGAAAAGCCTAGGAGAAAGAGGATCAGAATTAAGATAATAAAGGAGGAGAGATGGGAGATGGATGGCAAACGATAGATGAAAGAGAAATCACATATATACATGCACTTTGTACACCATAAGAACAAAGCAACCCTTTTCATGCCACTGCTTTATTGCACAAGCTAAAAAAGGAGATTGATAAAGGAAGAAAGGAAAGGTGGGGAAAAGAAAGTGGTGTGCTGCTTTCAAGGATTAAAGGAGGGGGGAGACAGGATTAAAAGGCCTAAAGCCAAAGGAAAGTAAAGGGTGAAAGGGTGAGAAAGAGAAGATGATGCAGTAGCTTCCTAAGGAGATCTCTAGAGGGGCAACAGCTAGACACCCCCAATCCCTCCCCCATGCCAACCAAACAAAAAGAAAATAATCTACATCAAAAACATCAACCCACAAAACCCTGATAAAATCAATACAAAAAAATACCATCTCCCAAATCTGCACACACCCAACACAGCCAAGAGCAAGTAAAAAAAAACAAAGAAGAATACTAGATCGGGACTCGATCAAGCTGCTAGATCTTGTTTTCAGGCTTCTTACCTGATGCCACTGGGCAGTATCCATGCAAGATTTCCTTGTGGGACTTGGCTAATGGCCTCCTGTGATCCAAAGAAGAAACAATTCCAAACTCCTCTTAGAAGAAGGAGAAGAAGACCAGAGAGCTTTTGTCACGGAAGGAATGTCTTCGGCTGCCCCGAGTGGAATTGTGATGTGCTGTTGCCTTTCATATCTCAGAGAGAGAGAGAGAGAGAGAGAGAGAGAGAGAGAGGTGTGGTGATAGATTCTAAAATAATATTATACTAATTTTATACTTATATTTCTACCCGCCCGGGTGGGCGTTTGTCCATTGCTGCCTGTTTTGCTATGCGCATTTACGCTGTGAGTCTTCCACAGGGAGGGCAGGTGTGTAAATGGACTGGGCCCCGGGGCATCATTCCGTGGAGACCGACCCTGCGAGGCGGCAGGGCCCCACACGTGTGTGGGGTGACGTGGCACGTGCGACCAAGAGTGGGCCCCATCCTCCAAAAGCTTAAAAGGAGGCCACGCGGACGGGGCCCACCAGGGTTAGTGCGCGGACGAAAAATCGCGCTGCCGCTGATGGGGACGCTTCCCTTCCCCTCCCATTTATATTACGCCGTAGAAGAAAGAGAGAGAAAGAAGAAGGGAAGGCGGAATAATATTATGCAAGTCCGTAACCAAAATTCCTTTTCTCATTCAAGGACTGCGACACCGATTGGACTTTTTTTTGTATTCTGGCCTGTGCCGCGCTCGGCTTTGAAGGCCGTGGCGTAGCCATTTTTGTACCTGTAAATGGCACTATGTCCATCACGGCAAGTGCGGTGCATGGGATTTTATCCAAGAAAATTTGCATTTACTACATATAATTCCCATCTTATCCATGAACATTATTGATTATGAATTTAATAAATATATTTATTTCTTCTCGCTGATAAATATATTTCTACGATCATTTGTTAAGAGGAAAAAAGAAAGGCTAAGATATGCTCGAGAGAGTGAACACACCAACTTCATTGGCAAAAGTATAGTGTTTGAAGGTAAAGCAATTGTATTTAAGTTCAACTGGAATTCAGCACATGCAATGCATGCGAGAGGTTGCATGCCAAAAAGGGTGCAGACATGGAGATAGAAAGATGGAATTTTTTTTTTAAATAATGTTTTTTTAAAAAAAATTTATGAAAATAGGTGATTCAAAATTTATTTATCCAACAGGAGGGGGGGGGGGGCTGACGTGAACGAATTCGTCTGTTGAAAAGATGAATTCAATTTAATTGAATTCATCTTTCAAAAAGACGAAGTCAACTAAACTGAATTCGTCCTTTCAAAAGATGAATTCTTGATAAATCGCGTAAAAAAAAATTATTGACAGGGAAGATATTTTTAATTTTAAAATATGATTTATTATATTAAATTTTTTTTATTAAAATGAAAATTTTAAAAAAAATCTGAAAAAAATTAACCCATGAATAACTGTATAATACATGAATATATCAAAATTTTATAAAAAATAAAAAAGTAATAAAAATATTGCAGGACCGATATGTGGATCGATGGTCTGATCGATAGGTGGACCGATGGTCAGACTGGTAGTAGGACCGGTAGGTGAACCGATGATCGGATCCTGGTGGTAGCGGATTGGCGGGAATGGCAGGACGGCAACCGAGGGTCGGATCCTTCCACGATTTTACTGAAAAAAGAAAAAAATTTATTTATTATTATTAAATAATTAATATTAAATTAAAATTTTAAATATATATTTATCAAATTACATAAAAATTTAAAAAATAAAATTATTAAAAAATTGTTAAAAACTTTATTTTTTTATAAATAAAATAATGATAATCATGATGTATCTACAATTTCACCAAATAATATTCTTTAATTAAAACTTAATAAAAAAATTAAAATTAACGAGAAATCATGAATTTCAATAAATCCTAAAATAATTATTATTTTCATAAATTTAATTTATATTTTTTAATTACTTGAGCAATAAATGATTCTTATCATTTTAAGATCGATATGTGGATCGATGATCGGATCAGTAGGTGGACGGATGATCGAATCAGTAGCAAGACCAGTAAGTGAATCGATGATCGATCTTGGAAATCGGACTAGCGATCGAAATGATGACGGAACTGAGAACCGAATAGATGACAGAATCAACGGAAAATAAAATTTTTATTATTTTCATAATTTGAATTTTATAATTTATATTTTTTTAAATTTAGTTAAGCAAATAAATGATTCTTGTCTATTTTAGGCCAGAACACATAAAACATATAAACACATATATAAATAAACACTTATATAAATAATTCTTATATATTTTGGACCACAACACATAACTAAACACATATATTAAAACATATTTTTTTAAAATAACAAGAAAACATGAATTACAATAAATTCTAAAATAAATGACTATTCGGTCCCACATGGTGGCCGTATCCTAGTGCATGCAGACTGTATATGACGACGGATCGAAGGTGGCTGATGCTGCTTTGTCTCATGCTCTATATCATGTGATGCCGATATGCAGCATGCTCTACATCATGTGATGCCTGCTGTGCAGATACATGATGTGACGACGATGCTCCATGTCCGGAGTAATCATGTTGCCAGCCCATGAAATCCGGTGCAGTAGTATAATCAAAATGTGCTGCCACATCCTCAGTAGATGTGAACTTGTGCATCGGATGTGGAACAATGTTATCTCGTCTCATACCTCGTCTGTGACGAGCTGGCAGAGGTGCTCCGGATGAAGAGCATATGGATAATAAGGTGAAGGAGTCTCGTCCTCCCTGTCTCCCTCCTGATAAAACTCACGCAGTGGAATCCGTGCATGCTCACCAAGAGTATGGAGGGCAGAATGACATATATCCTGTATATCCGGGGAGGTCGTCACACGCTCAAGTATCGTCGCAAAACTACTACTTGTAAATAAAAAAAATTTAGTTTGACAAAATTTAAATGTATATTATAATTTAAATAATAAAATTTAAATTACTTACCATGTAATCATATACTGCACCATTGTGACTGATGAATCGACGAGTGATCCTACGATACCACTGCATATAAGGATCGTGATAATCCATGATACCATCGAATGGATCACCATGTATAATATAGTCATGACGACTCATCCATAACTTATATAATCTCGATGAAAGTGGACCAATCCTGATCAGATCGTCATCTCATATCAATACGATGTAGTGCAGACAACGTATCAAACTGATCTGGCACGACCTGTCGCATCCCGAACTGGCGCATCACTCTATCGGGTAAATGCCACTACTATATAAAAACATACTAGTGGCACTCTACTACACCAGATCCTGACCTGTAGATAGTAGTCTGGTAACTGTGCAATCATAGCGGCAGTATATGGCTGCCATATGACCTGTTTATAAATAATTTAAAGCATAATTTATTAAACCAGAATAAATAAAACAAGTCAAACATTATAAAAAATTCAATATTCATTACCTCGTCGGGTCGCAGTCGATCAAGTAAATAACGATACGAAGAGACCACATACATAGGTACCTGTGTGACAGAAAAAAGATCTCTCCATCTACAAAATAAATTAATTAAATTAATTAAATAAAATAGTATATATCATACACGACATAAAAATATTATGTAAATTCTAAACTCACCTCATCCCTAATGGTCCCTGTAATAAACTGGCTCCATCATCATCAAAATCGATCATTGGATCTGGAGCCTGTCGAAGTAATCTGTGGGGTGCAAGAATCGGAACTCTATCCCATGCCCATAGCTGCAGTAGCAACAGCGGACCAGCAATATCAGTAACATCTCTGTGGCTCGCCCTGCACATCTCTCTATACAACCAAGCGAGTCCAGCGCTACCCCAACTATACTGTCCGACCGTTTCGAAATCCGCTAATAAAGGTAGAAATAATAGATGCATGTTGTTCCTAGATTTATCCATAAAAAGGCACCCACCCATCAACTGTAAAATATATGCTCGAGCATAGCACTGAATGGCTGCCTCGTCCGCATCGAATGCTAAATCCTGGAAGTGCTCGGTAAGCCAGACCAAGCTCAGTCGTGATCCATGCAATCTATCATCCGGTGGGACAACCCCTCATAACTCAAGACAAAGCTGCCTCCAGTCTACCCGTGTACTACCCATCACTGGTAGACCATATACTGGCAAACCTAGCTGAACAGCAACATCCTGTAGGGTGATGGTGGCTCTCCATTGGGAAAATGAAAAGTATGCGTCTCTGGACGCCATCGCTCGACGAGAGCAGTGATCAAATGCCAGTCCAATCTAATAAATCCAACATGTGCTAGACCATAGAATCTGGACTGCATCAGCAATGGCAAAATACGACGATCGAGCGATATCGATCTGCGCATAACCATCTCTCGACGTCGACAGTGCAAAACAACATCCTATCCCTCCCAGACCAAAGATGATCTATATGAAGGCTGACCGTGTAGTACACTACTATCAGAAGGATCAGGATCCATAACTATGATAACTCAAAAAAAAATCAATCACAAAGCCCATTTAATGCATAGTAAGGACATCAATCCATATACAAGCTATAAACGTCAGACAATAAAACATATCCATATATTACAATCCATCAAATAAAATACAAAGCAATGACAAGATTAGCCTAATATATTATAATCCATATATTAAAATATCTGTAAAATATGATTGATATAATTTAAATAATCTGCTTGTAGAAGTCTTGGACATGACTGTCTATCATGCCCTTCTTCTTTATAGATTGTACACTTGCATCTGTTGCCGGCTTCTCTTATATCCATATCATTTCTGATCCTCATGGATCGTGGCCTACCTTTCTGTCGCAGCCTATTTATATCAGGTATAATGATACCGTGTTCATTTTGCTGGGGCCAATATTCTTCATGAGGAATTGGTTAAAATTGTGGTACATAAGTTTGATGATAATCGTCTAATGTATAGCACCGATCAATGTATATTTTAAAATCAATGGCAACATGTACACAAGCAGCCATGACGTGAGATAAGGTAAATGAAACATTGCCATTTCTGACATGTACATATTTGCTGGGAAAGACGAACAACCTACAGTATCAAAAATCATAATTCAGCATATACACAACCTAATAACTGAAAGAAAAACTAGTAGCAAGCATGCTTTCCATTTTAAAACTTTTCAAAATAACATGCAGCGGAAACATGATAAATGGATTAACATTTAATCTAAGCATGCTTTTAGAATTATTCTATGTTACTTAGCCCAAGATCTTGCATGAATGATTATTAAACTATGAAATCATGAACTCATGCTATGAACATTTCAGAGCAACATATCTATATATGTAAAACCATACCTCGTATGAAATGGAGACGCTCTCCACTGCGAAAGATCCAGGAGCAGGAGGAGGAACTCTACTTAGCCGCACACGTGTCTGGCCTCTACAGGTGGTTCACACCAGGGCTCTTTCAAAATCTACTTCCACTCCAAGTGCTAGCTTGTTGTGGAATGATTTGATCGGGACTTCTTTTCTTCTTTCGATGCCGGACTCTCCGAATGAATGAAGAAAACTCAAGAGGTGGAGAATAAGTGATTGAAACCCTTCCCAAACACTCAATCTCAAGACCTAGATCACTAGGTACAAATATGCACACTCTTTTCCTAAAATCTCACATCCATAAAACTAGAATCTTTCCTAGTTTCTTCCCTTTCTTCCCTTTGATTTTTCCAGCATTTCTTTGCTGAATTTTTTCTTATTTTCGTCCTCCCTTCAGCCCATTATGTAGATGGTGAGGGAGAGGGAAAGTGGGGAGTTATGGATGATAATGGAGTGGTAATGGGTAGTTATGGGGAGTTATGGTCATGGAAAGTTACATAACTCCCCAAAACTGAATTTAAACTTATTTAAAATTATTAATGTATTAATAATTTCAGTTCATAACTGAAATCAATTGATCAAGTGTGCATACATTGGGTTCAACCCAATTGGACCCAAACCTATTTTGAACCAAATCCTATTTGATTCGTTCCAGATTTTTATAGCTCTATCAAATTAGGCTATCAAGTAATCACATTACTTAATTTACCTCCATGCATCACCAACTATTAGTGAAAATTTTATGTCACAACCTTTTATGACATCAAGTGTCTACACTTGCGAAATCAACAAGTGTCGACACTTACACAAGTGTCGACACTTTCAAGAATATCAAGTGTCGACACTTGGATAAAGAAAAAAAATTTTCCTTTGTGAGTCCACGAACGATTCCCAATCATTCTCCGATCACTAGATCAAGTAGAAAATCCCCTATGATGTGTGACCCCATAGGTTCGAACACTAAGCCGGTAGCACTGGAACATTTCCAATACCAGTCAAAGTCGCCATCTAGCAATGACACCCGACGTTCGGATAGGTCGAAGTTGCAGAGCAACAATCAAGAACCAGGATATATGGAAACCTTGTAATTAATCCCTTTGATCTCAATGCTCGGGAAGACTTAGGGTTAAACTGCCCAACCCATAAAGTCCATCAACAATGTGTCTCAACCTCACAAGTCCTGTAACACATTACAGAGACTACCCTGGCCAAGGTTTTGCTAAATTGAAACACAGTAAGATATATGCTCCAAACACTTTGGAGGGGTCAATCCCATCTTGATCCAATCACTGCTACACGAGTACTTAGCTGTACCTAGAAACCTTCCATCCCTGTATTAGAAATCCAGAGAGTCCGGCACTAAAGTATAGTGAGTTGCTCGCAAGCTACCATGACGATCTCATGTCTGAGGAATAACTACGTCCATATCAAATCTCTAGGCAGAAAAAGTACAGACGGGTCACGTTCGATGAAATGTCAAACACAACATCTGCATGCCATACCAGTGTCTCCACACTCCTTGGTTAGAGGACAACCAACGACTATGGCACACAACGACCTATACTTGATATACTATTATCCTGAAATAAGTGTATCATTTGGTCGCGAACAATTTTAGGACTATATGATATATCCTCTCTATATCACATACAAATAGTCCTAAGGATTTCATCACTCAAGAACTCATTTCAGAAAGATGAAATAGTGATGAACTGCCAGAATAAATATTTTATTTAATAATATAATTCATATACAATTACATCAAATGTACAACTGTGTATAATAGAAATTGGCTTTGGGACACATTTCCCAACAACAATATTTTCAATGATACATAACGATCGTAAGTACTTGTGTATTATCACCCCTGTTCATGTTCGGTCCACGTTTAGCAGTTTGGACTTAGAACAAGCCAGTTGCTCTATCAAATCGTGTAATGGTATGCGATGTCGCTTTGGCTTGGTTGGAGATGACATGTCCCATAACAAAAGGAGTAAACCTTTCATTTCTGTCCATTGCCTCTGTTGCTTGGACACGTCGGCCTTAAAAATATGACACAAGCCGAAAGAAAGTCAACTGTACCAATGCTGTTATAGGAAGAAATCGAGCATTTTTCAGAACTCCATTGAAACACTCGGATATATTAGTTGTCATCATCCCATACCGTCGTCCGTCATCATGTGAACGTGTCCATTTTGTTAAAGGAATTTCATTCAATCACTGAACAGCTTATGGGTTAAATTTCTCAATATTCCTCATATATTTCTGGAATTTTCTAGGCTGCGTTTTTATTCCAGCTCTTTTCACCACATCTCTTAGTTTGGGATTACGAAATATTGAATTGAAGTTACTTGCCACGTGATGCAGGCAATATACATGATAAGCATGCGGTGGCAGTCAACCCAGATACTCATTCTGTACTGCAGCAAGTATATCAGCATATCGATTAGAAATTAGACAAATTTCCTGACGTGTTGTAACAAAATTTTTGATACAAGCTAAGAACCAACCTAGGTGTTCGCTGACTCTTCATCGACAATACCAAATGCAAGTGGAAAGATCTGATTATTTTTATCAATAGCAGTTGCAATTAATAACTTCTTATACTTTCCATACATGAAAGTAGCATCGATACTTATGACTGGACGATAGTGCTTAAACCCTTCAATCGAGGGTGCAAAGGCCCAGAATACATGTTCAAACTGGGCACAATTTGGTATACTAGTTGGACTGCTGATAAATTTCACTTAGGTACCCGGATTAAATGTTTGTACAGCATGCAACCATTTCGGAAGCAATTGATATGACATATCCCAATCTCCGAACTACATCGCTATCGCCTTCTGTTTGGCATCCCATAATTTTCTATAACTTGGTATATAGTTATATTTGTTCGTTATGACTGCACCAAGTCCAGTAATAGCAATGGTAGGAATTTCTTTAACCAGGTCCCGAATTTCATTAGCAATTAAAGTGGAGTCCAAACCAGAATGATCTTGAGACATCATTGCAGATAGGCATGTATGAGGACCGATATATCATGAAATCTCAAAAAAATTATATCGTTTAATACCTCTTAGCATCCACTAACAGCCAGAATCTCTGCTCTTACATTTGACATGCTATAGATTTGGATTTGATTCAATAACCTTGAATTCATGATGTCTTTCAACAGAATATTGTTTTACTGTAGTCTGCAATTCTGCCTTATCTATAAAGTGGAGTCTTTTACGTAATCCTCATTCCTTTGTCATATAACATGTTGTTCCTGCATTGAAGAATACATTGACATATTTGTAGCATTCAATCAACCTGGATAAATGTTCTAGATTGAGCTTCAAATGTAGAATAATTTGGAATAGTGGTATCTTCTAGACTTCGTACTGGATGTGAAGTACCGGCCTCGTCACATTCGTCAGCCAAATCATGTTCACTTTCATCATCATTCTCACTAAAAAAGTTGATTATCGACATGCACCCTGTCATCAGCAGCTGTATATATGATGCTATCTAATATTACTTTCTGGTACAGTACTGTCCACCGTACGTAACGGATCTACAGTAAAAAACCGAGCCAATATTTTTCACTTCATTATCTGCAAATATGGAGTACTATATGATATAAACCTGTTCAGTACACAAAGTTGTTGCTATATTTCGAACAGCTTCTTCGTAATCATCCTGTTCGCAATCAGGTTCAGGAGCTTAATGATTTGGATATCTATATATAACTCTGCACCCGATATACATGAATGTGAACTGATAGTTGAAAACATTATCCCCATGTCTTCATCATCGGTTAATGGAACATGTTCGTACTTTACAAATGTCGACTAGACAACTTGTGGATATCTATAGATAATCAAATTTTTTTCCCAGTTCTATCAATACGGAGAACTCTACATATTTTGGTCTCCAACTCTTGGAATGTCATATCAGAACTGATTCTAATTGCCTTTTTGGTCCCTGATTGTACTCAATTTCATTGGATCCATTAATCATAGAATCATCCATATAACATAATGCTGTGATTGTTTCTCCCATTATATCCTACATGTTTAATTAACAAAATATATTTAGAAATAACTTTCTCATATGTTGATATCATTAATAAACTAATTAAATTACATAATTAATATGACAATAAAATTAAAAATATAATTATTTACTATTACGATGAATGCATCCTATCATCAACTATTAGGTAAAGGCCCTATCCCATTCAAGAATTGCAATAATTTTAACGGGTCAACTTATAGTAATCAAACGGTATGCAATGAAGACCGAATAAAATTTCGGCAATATTTTTTCTTAGTTCTCCACGTACAAATATTTATGTATACGAAGAACAAAAGGAAAATGACGATCAAATTTCATTCGGCCTTGACTGCATATCATTTGATTACTATAAACTGACCTGTAAATTATTTACAATTCCCAAACTGTCCAAACTGGACAATCAATTGATTAATATGCATAATTTTCATATCCGTACAAGTATAGAAAAATGTATGGATACTACAGAATATACATATCAAGCAATTGACGGGTCTACGGTTCAATGAAAACAAAATTTATAAAAATATAAATAAAAATTTAAATGATTAACCTAAAAAATTATTTCAAAACATAATTACATCACTGATATCAATATGTACACAATACATGCTATAAAAATTCATGCTGCACATTTATATGATAAAAATTATAACTACAAATACGTAAACTTCAAAATTTTATTTATAACTAAGTATTACTAAATAATTATTTAACTAAATAATTATTTACAAGATCGACATAATCATATATTATTCTTATATACTTATATATTCATAATTAAATATTACTATAATAATTAACGACAAAATAATCTTAATGATAATCCATTTACTAACATAAATAAGTTCATATTTATAATATTTTTTAATAAAAAATTATTAGTATATCATTATTCTTTTTACATTAATTAACACATTAATTAATTATTGAAATATAATACTAAATTTTAGATTTTAATAATTGGAACTACATATTATTTAATTAATCATTATCAATATATATTATTTTTTTAATTCCTGAAATAATAAATATTAAACAAAAAATAGATAATCAAAACTTCTTATTATTTAATAAATTTTAAATATCTTAAATTTTTATATATACATCTTATTATTTACTAAAAATTTTATATAAAATATTTATTCTAATCATCCCTCAAATTTAATAATATTTTATCAATTTTTATAATTAACATACTAATTTAACTTCCCGTAAATCAATTTTTTAATATTAATTCTAATATAAAAGTAATAATGTAAATTATTAAATAACAAATACTAAATAAATTTATCACAGTAAATTCAAAACACAACATTAATTACTCAAATATGTAATAAAAAATTTAATTCAAAATTTAAATTAATATATACAAAATTTAATTTAAACAATCAAATAATTATAAGTTAATAAATAAATTACCTTGAATCGATATAATGAAATATGGAAGAACGAGAACTAGATCGTCCAATGAAAAGCCAGAAATCGGATCTACACAACAAAAAAAAAATTAATCAAAAAAAATTTAAATACTAAAAAAATAAAAAAATAAAAATATAAACCAAACGGACGAGCGAGAACAACGAAGCCTTCAACCAATTTAGGACCCCATGTGAAGAAAAAAGATAAAAACTAGGACCATGGGAGGAGGGACCGGCAAGGGACCACAGGAAGAAAAAAAAGCCGAAGAATAGTGAAAAAAATTCGAAAAGACGAATTCAGATTTGTCTTTCCAAATGCCGAACCCATTAGGCCACCGTCACTACCGAAACACCCGGATCGCCACGTGTCAACGAATGCGAGCCTCCTGTGGAGCGGTCACGTGACTTGAATTCGGCTTTTGAAAGACGAATTTAAGTTCGTCTTTCCAAAAGCCGAAATCAGAAGGATACACGACTCCAAAGGAACGCCCAATTGCCACATGTCACCGAATTAGCAAGCTTTGGGGGCGGAGATGAATTCGTTTTTCGAAAAGACGAATTCACTTTAGAATTCATCTTTTCAAAAGACGAATTCGACCGTGCTGGCAATCAAAATGCCACGTGTCCATTTTTTTTTTTTTTTTCCTCCAAATTTCTTTTGCCATGTGCCACCTAGATCCGTAAATATTTTACGGATCACCTACTTTTATAATTAAATTTTTTTTATATTATTTAAAAAAAATCATAAAAAAGATATCATGCTTTTTTAAAAAAAAAAAATGAACATTCAGGACATTTTTTTGGGGGAAAGGAAAAGTTCGCCGCTTTGAATTGGATCCAATCCCAATGTTTGCATTATATATATATATATATATATATATATATATATATATATGTAGAGATAGAAATAATTAAAACAAATCTTATTTACGACCGGTTGTTACCATTTTAATTGAGTTGTTCAATACCATCCTCCTCCTAAGAGAGCATTTAGATTTGAGTTTTTATATATATATATATATATATATATATGCTCGTGGAGCCTTGAGTTTCGAGTTTCATGATGCACGTTCAAAAATTTATGCTGCCATGGGAAGCAGCTCGAGTGATTTGCCAATAATTGGTCCAAATTGGTGATTTTTCTGCATGTAACTGTTTTTTTTTATTATTATTATTTATTTTTATTTTTAACATAAGGGTCCGCATGTAATATGAATGACTCATGGGACAAACTGGAATTTTGAGCAATCAATATGCAAAAGCAACCAGAAAAAGTTTATAATCTGTTTGCATGTCGATTGGCAGGACAAGAATGTATAAATTTCAGGGAACGGAAAGATCATCCCTTAATTAGACCACCTACACCAACATCGGGTGTTTGACAATTCTTGATGTAACCATGAGTCAACCACAGCAACACAAGCATGTTGATCCCACCAATCGATGGCGATATATGTAAGATATTTTTTTCACAATATGGTAGTAATGCACCACCATTAGGTTTTGAACTCTAGAATTCTTCCAAGTAAACTTCTGTGATTGAATGATTTGTTCTATCATTTGCCGTTTGTCACATCAATTAGTAAACCTTTAGTTATGGTACCAGAGAGGGCCCTCACTAACAAATTATGGATTAGAGGAATTTTATAGTTTAGGGTTTATGTGGAATAATCCCTTTTAACCTAGTTCTTCGATTTTTTTTTTTAAATTTTTTTTAAGCCTAACAAGCATTTGCACAATAAAGGAGTTTGAAAGAGGGTGAGTATGGTATTTTAGAAAAACTGCTTCTTTTGTTTTCTATTTTTCCTCTGCTTGCTATTGGGGATTCAAAAACTAACGAAAACAAACAATTCCTTTGATGATTTAAGAAGGTTTATACTGATATATATCTCCATTTTTTATCTTGAGTTCTCACATGTAATTAACCTACTTAAACAATTCGACAGTCATGATAGTACTGAGCTAACTATAGGTAAATTATGATCTCTTTGACTTTAATCTAGAAATACCATAATATACTAATTCTTAGCATGATTTCCCTTTGCATTCTCATAGCCTGTTTTCGTACATCTATTTGTGCTTATTGATATGGATGTATTTTGAAAGAGCCCGAGCTAGGGTTAAACTGAACTTAGACCCCTCGTAACAAAACTTATTATAGCAATTGTGGCGCTATTATTATATATACATGAACTTATCCTTCAAATGCTTCATTGCCTTTAACGGTTATTTGCATAAAAAAAAGTAATTCATTATGTTTTCAAAAGTTTACTTTGAATTTTTTTCATATCCTAGTCATTCTAAAAAGTTGAAAAATAGTGTCAAGCTATGTATGTTATTCAGCCCCGGGGAACAATAAGACAAGCAGAAGCAAGAATGATGTGTAAGAATTTTATTATTCCATGGATCATATGAAGAAGATTGAAATACAAGAAAATTATTTAAGAACCGATATGAATAATTAATAGATCTAGAAAACTTGTATAATCATGATTCACAAATTAATTTAGATTTGCTCATGCAAACATTAAAAGCTAAGTCCTTTTCTCCAGACTTCTTAAAACAAGCGACGATGGGATAAGCCAAAAGAACAAATATCATGATAAAATATTATAAGTAGAGAGGAGACCTGGCTTATCTATAAGCAAACCTTAATAAGCCCTCCCATCATAGGTTAAGTTGGGCTAAGGCTTATACTATGCCGCCTCAACCATATTAACCAATATGAGGTACTCAAAGTCCAAACATAAGGATCACACACAGCATTGGGCTATACATATGTCCATCAACACAGATCATATAATCAACATATTTTTAACAAACTGAAATAATTAATAATTAATGTTAGCCCATAACTAGGAAAACTCTTACATTCTTTCACTTGGACAGCATTAATTATAATTTTAAAAATATTTTATTTCAAAATGACTCTCGGGCTGAATATAGTACGTGGCCATGAAAATATACGATCCATAGATAGCACCTTCAAAATGACTCGATCCAATAATATCAATCATATCAAATCATGAAAGTAATTACATCTTTTATTTAACACAAGACTTATCCATGGTTATAAATATTACAAATACTATTGATATAAGTCTTGGTATGGCAATATAGCAAAAAAATAGCATCCAAAAGTAATCCAAACAAAGTATATTATTTTCATTATCAGTTCATCAATTTCTCTTCAATATGCTTGAAAATAAATTAAGCAAGAAAATATTAATGACTTCAAAACAAGAAGCCATTCTGTCTCATATATTCAATATGGTGTCAATGATGAGATAGCACAATATATTTGAGACTCGATACCGGATCTTAATTTTTATACAGTAGATACATACCAAAAGAGATATCTAATTATCAAAAAAAATTATATAAATATACTATCAACTATCATGTCAACAATATATATAAAAACTCATGATAGATATATAAAATAAAAATAAGTTTATGATGATAATAAAGCATAATAAAAGTCACTCCCACTAACCAAGAATATCAAAAGAACTCGATATGCCCATATTTTTAACAAGCTTTATAAAGCATATAAATCTCAAATCATTGGTCAGAGAACTAGTCAATATGGATTTTGTATCAATATACTCAATAGTTGTATCTCCATTCTTCACAAAATCTTTTACAGTCAAATACTTTAGTTCAAAATATTTAGATCTACTAGAAAATTTGTTATTCTTTATGAAAAATACTGTAGCTTTATTATCATAATAGATCATTAGATATTTAGAACTTGAATATAGAATCTGAAGCTCTGCCATCAAATTTTTCAATCAAATAGCTTGAGTAGCATCTCCATAAGGGAAGATGAATTTAACTTGCATGGTGGAAGATACAATCAGTATCTGTTTAACACTTTTTTAAGATACCACACCACCAGCTAACATAAAAATATATCATGAAGTTGATTTTAATTTATTAGGGCATCCAGCAAAATCTAAATCTTAATACCTCACAAACTCTAGATTATCAACTCTCCTGTATACAAGCATATAGTCCTTAATTTTCTTTAAATATCTCATTACCTTCTTTGTAGCAACCCAATACTGGAATCCTATGTTTAATAAATAGATACCAAGAACACTCACTATGAAGGCAATGTTAGGTCTAATGTAAACTTGTGCATACATCAAAGTCCCTACAATACTGGCATAAGGCATATTTTTTATCTAATATTTCTCAAGCTCATTATTTGGACATTGATTTTTACTGAACTTGTCACCTTTGACAACAGGCGAATCATACGATTTTAATTTTGTATATTAAGCCTTTCAAGAATCATATCAATAATGCTCTTTTTGATAAACCTAATAGATGACATGATTTATCCATGTGAATTTCAATATCTAAAATAAAATATGCCTCACCCAGATCTTTTATATCAAAATTTTTAGATAGCATTTGTTTGGTATCATAAAGTAAACCAAAATCGTTGCTGATAGGCAAGATATCATCAACATATAAAACAAGAAAATTAAACTTTCTTTCACTGATTTTGAGATAGATGCACTGATCAACTTTATTTTTCTCAAAATTAAGAGAGGTTACAACCTTATCCAATTTTAAATACTATTATTGTGATGCTTATTTCAAATCATAGATGGATCTTTTTAATTTATTGACCAAATACTCTTTGCCACTTTTCTGAAAACTTTCAAGCTATTTCATGTACACTTCTTCACTGAGGTCGCTATTTAAGAAAGCAATTTAATATCTATCTAATGTAGCTCTAGATCATAATAAGTCATTAAAGATATAATAATTCTGAAGAAATCCTTTGAGGAAACTAGAGAGAGTTTCAGTAATGTTTATTCCTTCTCTTTGAGTAAAACCTTTAGCAACCAATCTAGTCTTAAAATGCTCAATTCTTTTCTTAGAGTCCTTTTATATTGTACGCCCACTTGCATCCTATAGATTTACAATTCTTAGGAGGCTCAATAGGCTTCAACATATCATTGTTAGCCATAAACTGCTTCTCTTTTTTATAGCACCTATTCATAAATTATACTAGAAAGAGTTGATAGTATCAAGATAAGTTACTGGATCAATCATATGCTCAACATCATAATCACTTTCTCCAAGATAGACATAAAAATCATAAAAAATGATAGATCTTATTGTCTAGCAGATCTCGTTAATGGTACTTCTTCAACATGTTGAAGATTTTGATCAATAGGAATAGGAGGATCAAGGATCTGATTATCCACTCTATCCATAGGAGCATGAACTATATTTCATGATATATAGACATAGACTTAGAGATAGTCTTAGCTTGGCCATTATTAACATCAGTAGCTTGGAAAAATTCATCATTAGCCACATCAAATTCTAAAAATTTAGCACTAAGAGATTCCATAATTTTGTTACCTCTTCCTGAACTATAGAACTTGTATCATTTAGAATGTTCTGAATATCCAATAAAATGGCAACAACTAGTTCTGGGGTTAGTCATTTTCTTTGTAGGATTATATACTTTTACTTATACAGGACAATCCCAAACTCGAAAATAATTCAAGCTAGATTTTTTTCCAGTCCAGAGTTCAAAAAGGTATCTTAGGTACTAATTTACTAAGAACTTTATTAAGAATATCAAGGCAGTTTTGAAAGCTTCACATAATAAATATTCTAGCAAATTAGACTTACTCATTATATTCATTATCATATCGTTAAAGATATAACTATGCCTTTCGACCATACCATTCTGCTCAAGGCTTCCAAGCATGGTATATTGGACAACAATTTCCTAATCTTGTAAGTATTTGGCAAATGAATCCATACACTACCATGTCACGTCATGTTTGCTATAATACTCACCCCCATGATCATATATTACAATTTTGATAACCTGTTTCAATTATTTCTTAACTTCAATTTTTTAAATTTTAAATTTTTCAAGAGCATCTGATTTTTCTTTAATTAAATAAAGATAACCATATCAAGAAAAATTATCAATAAATATGATAAAATATATATTACCATAAATCATAGAGGAATGAGATCCACTAATGTCAGTATGAATGATCTCCATGACTCCAAAATCCAAAATAGGTAGGATGTTGTCACGCCCCGAATCCAGCACCGGAGTCGGCTATGTGACCGGCCGCACAAACTCTAGGTTTTATCCTAGAGATCATGCAAGGCATAGGTGCACCAAAAGTCAACCATATCAACTAAAAATAAATTTTATATAAACAAACAAGTAACAAGAGTACAATCCAATTATTTAATCGACTTTACTAAATGGTCTACTGACTCACAATATCAGTAACCGAAATTAACTCTAACTAACTCAGCATTTATGAAAATTTGTCTCACGCCCAGCCCAAATCCTGTCATGCATCTTGAGTCTCTGAAAAATCAAAAGGTAAGAAGTGAGCTTAACAGCCCAGTAAGGTTCCCATATGAGCATAATAATAATAATATACCTTTCAAAAAAAACATAAACATACTAAAATATCATGTCATGCAATCAAACAACTCGTTATCATATAGTCAAATCCATTCTTTAACCGGCATCGTGGTCCAACCCACTCGATAACCGGTATCATGGTCCATTCAATAACCGGTATCGTGGTCCAACCCACTCGATAACCAGTAACATAGTCCAACTCATTCAGTAACCGATATCGTGGTCCAACCCACTCGATATCCGGTATCATAGTCCAAACCAGTCAATAACTAGTATCGTGGTCCCACCCACTCGATAACCAGTGTCATGGTTCAACTCATTCAGAAGCTGATATCGTGGTCCAACCCACTCGATATCCGGTGTCATAGTCCAAACCAATCAATAACTGGTATCGTGGTCCCACCCACTCGATAACCAGTGTCATGGTTCAACTCATTCAGAAGCTGATATCGTGGTCCAACCCACTCAATATCCAGTATCATGATTCAACCTATTTAGCAATCCGGTATCATGGTCCAATCCATCCGGATATCAATTTACTTATAACATCATGCATGAAATGTCGACAATAATAATGTTATAACCACAATGTCTATCACAAAAAACAAACTATGTCATGTCATTTAGTACCACACGTACAAATACATATAATATATATGCTTAGATTAAGCCAGGCCATAACAAATTCAAGCATAAAGGAATGATCGATACAGAATTCCTTATCTTAACGCGCTAATCCTAGTTGTTGCCGCTCTCGTCGCCGCGCCCGTGCCGCGGATCAGCTGACCCTTCCTGACCGCCTGGCGAGGGAGCCTCCCTTCCCGCGGGGAACCTGCAAAAAAGGGGTTAGAAGACCCTGGCCGGGGATCCCGGCGAGGGAGCTCCGACGGTCAAGTCAGTAGACGACGAGAAGGAACAGACTCTCCCACCCGGGCCCTCGAGAGGGTCCCAGATTTAGAGAGTTAATTGGTGAAGGAAGCGCTCTGGGGACCGGAATTTCAGCTGGGCTTGCTTGCCGAACTCACGCCCAGTGTTCCCCTCTCGGGATCTCTGGTTTCTCTCTCGATGCAAGGCCTTGTGCCGGTGCTCCTCCCTTGTCCCCAGGCTAATTGGCTTACCTTGTAGTCCCCAGATTCTTCCCTCTTTATCTCCCTCCATCGTGCGCTTGTCCTTTTCCTCCTCGGAAACTCCCCTCCCCTGTTTTCCTTCCTTTTCCCTTTTTGGTGAAGGAGGCCAGGCGGCTTTCCGACCTCGTCCGCCGGGCCCAGCAGGGAAAAGGCAAAGACAGGAGAGAAAAAGAGGGAGGGCGGCGCTGGCAGAGCGGCCGGTCATCAGGCCTCAGGCTCTGTGAGAGCGCTCCCTTCCCCGAGCGTGGGCGCCATCCATTTATAGGGCCTGTTCTGTCAGGATCGGGTCTCTCGGCTGCGGGACCTGCCGGGCCGATGCAAGTGACGTTCTGCGTGCCGCCGCCCTCCGTACGGGATGCCGTCTGGGGTCTGTACGGCCCGAGGGGTGGTCTCGGGACCCGTCTCTCTCCCGGGGGCCTCTCCGTACGAGCGGTCTGACCTCGGCTGAGCTGGACCCATCTCCGGGGGCCAACTGGCGAGAGGCAAGGGATCGGTCGGCCTCGGCTTAGGTGGACCCATCCTGGGTGGACACCTGGCGAGGTGGCAGGAGGTCGCCTTGCTTCGGCGAGGTGGGCCCGTCTCCGGGTGGCCACCTGGCGAAAGGCGAAGGATCGGCCGACCTCGGCTCAGGTGGACCCCTCCTGGGCGGACACCTGGCGAGGCGGCAGGGGGTCGCCTGGCTTCGGTCGAGGTGGGCCCGTCCCCGGGTGGCCACCTGGCGAAAGGCGAAGGATCGGCCGACCTCGGCTCAGGTGGACCCCTCCTGGGCGGACACCTGGCGAGGCGGCAGGGGTCGCCTAGCTTCGGCCGAGGTGGGCCCGTCTCCGGGTGGCCACCTAGCGAAAGGCGAAGGACCGGCCGACCTCGGCTCAGGTTGACCCCTCCTGGGTGGACACCTGGTGAGGCGGCAGGGGGCCGCCCGACTTCGGCCGACCTCACTCGGTCGGAACCCTCCGGGCCCAGGCGCCGATGAAGTGGTAGAGGAACTCCGGGCCGAGCTTGACCTCGGCGAGGGCGGTTTGCTTCAGACAGTCGTAGGGTGGTGCGGTCTTTGCCGCTCCTAGCTTTGTGGACGTGGCGCAAAATCCGGCGGGGAAACTTACACGTGGCTTGCTCTCATTCGGCGATACCTGAGCCTGTCCACGTCACTGTCACGGCTGTAACAGTTGCCCCCCAGCCCGCCGTTCCGTCGGGACGTCGGGATTAAATGCGGACATGACGTGGGGAGGCGAAGATCTCGCATCATAATTGCCACGATCCTCGCTCGTCGTGGCTCGATGCGGCTGAAGACCTATGGGGAGCCGCCACGCGTCGTCCACTTGCCCGTAATCAATGCGTCGCTTCGAGGCAGAGGCCGTTACTCTGCTAACGAGGCGTCGGTGTCGGGCGTGCGCCCACGTGGCGACCATCCAGTGGTCGGAGGCGAAATGATGGGTACGGCTGCTGTCGGCTGAGTTTGAAAGGGAGGGGACTTTCCAGAACGAGGCCTTTTTCCTTGCTTCGTGGGCGGTTTGCTGCAGGCTAACAACTTCTGCTGCTCGCGCTCGTCTGTGCATTTTCGGTGAGTGCCTCCTTCTCCTTCTTCGGCCCCCCCTCCTTCTTTCGCATTCTCTGTCCGATTTCTTTGTCCTTTCCTTTTCCATGGCGCGCCGTCGCCATGTCTCCTCCAATCCGGACGAGGCCGGTCCATCCCGGCCGAGGACTCCATCTTCTTCCTCCTCGGATGAGGAGGTAATCCCAGAGGAGGTCCGCCGGCGTTTGCAACCCGGGGGTGTCACTATTGGCATCCCCAGGGGGATCCGGCCCCCTCCGGTTGCGCCTGCCGTGCCCCTCCGCTCTCTTCCTGCCTTGCCTTCTCTTCCTTCTCCGCCATCTCTTCCCGCCGGTCCCTCCGGTCATGCTTCTACCATGACCGAAGGTGACCTTTCTCTGCTCCGGGATGCCTATGGCATCCCGGGGTCTATCCATCTCTTTGCTCCGCGGTCCGGGGAGCGCGTCACCATGAGTGGCCCCGGCCGCATTGCTTTCTACGAAGACTTCCTCCTCGGGGGTCTTCGTTTTCCTCTGCACCCTTTCTTTCTTTCCTTCCTCAGCCACTTCCGGCTCGTCCCGGCCCAGCTGGCTCCTAATGCCATCCGGGTCATTTTCTCCTTTATTGTCTTCTGCCACTTTCACGGGTTCGTTGCCCGTTTTTCTCTCTTCAGGGCCCTGTTCACCCTGAAGAAGTGCTCCACCGATGACGGCTGGTGGTACATCTCGCCCCGGCCTAGGTGTCTCCGGTTCGACCTCCCTTCCTCGGTCAAGGGATGGAAGAGCCGGTTTTTCTTCGCCTCGGTCGACGACGTCGATTGGGCCTGGAGCGAACCGGACCGGTCACCGAACCGGAATTCCCAAGTGGAGTCTGCGGACCAGGAGTCCTACGCCCAGCTCCTGAGTGACGTGGTCCCGGCGCTCGAGGTTCTGCTCTCTGAGCAGAACCTTTATGAGGCCGGCATCAGTCCCATCCGTGAGACTGGTGAGATTTGGCCCCGCATTGATTTCTACCTCCCCCTCTTTTTTTTTTCTTTTTTTTCTTTTTTTTTTTTTAAAGGTCGAGCTGTCTGACCTTCTGTCTTTTTCATTTTGCAGGGATGAAGTTTTCTTTGGAGAACCTCCTGGAGGGGGCGGCCCAGCGGGACGCCGTGGAGGTGGACGAGCCCGCAGCGAAGAGGGCTCGTACAGAGGCGAGCCGGGAGGTCGTGGCGGCGACCGTGCCCGACCCAGATGCTGCCATTTCCCCGCCCAGGCCACCTCAGGGCGGGGTTCCTGGTACTTCGGCCACGTGGCCTGGCGGCGCCGCGGAGAGAGCTCAGCGCCCGCCGCTCCGCCTGTCTCCGGGCCTGTCATTGCCGCCAGCCCGACAGCGCCGTCTGTGGCAACCGCCGGCCCGTCGGTTGTGGCTCCGGCCGAGGGGGCAGCTGCCGCAGGGGTCGGCCCGAAAGGTCCGGCACCGGTGATCTCCCACCGGGACTCGGTCATCCTCGACAGGGGACTGGCGGAGAAGATGATGGAGTACGCCTCCACCGCCCGGGACCGCCGAGCTCGGGGCGGCCGAGACTATGCGGACGCCCTGCTCGGCATCCTTCCTCAGCTTTTCACGGTAAGTGCGAGCTTCCTCTTCTTTCTTTCTTTTTTTTTTTCTTTTTTTTTTTTTTTTTTTTTCAACCTCGAGGCTTTTCTGCCTCTGCTCTGACAGGTGTTGCCTTTGTATTGCAGATCGGGAACGACGTCCTCTTACTGAGGAATTACCTCGTAGGGAACGCCAAGAGGGACTCCGATCGGGAGCTGAAGCTCGGCAAGCTCGCGGCCGACGTGAAGGATCTGATGGAGAAGGGGGCCGAGCTGCGAGCCGAGAAGCAAGCCCTCCGGTCCGACCTGGCGCGTTCCGAGGAGCGGAACAAGGAGCTGGAGGCCTCCTTGTCGGAGGAGCGGGCCTCCAACCAGCGCCGAACCGAGGAGGAGGCGGCGGAGAAGGCCCGCCTGCAGGCCCACTCCAACTGGGTGGAGCGCCAGCTGGAGGAGGCCCGACGAGAGGTGGCCGCGGCGAAAGAGCGGAGCGCCTACGTCAACGGGCTCCTGGAGGCGGCCAAGCGGGAAGCACAAGAAGCCGTCCCCAAGTTTCGAGCCTCCGACGAGTTCACGGCGGAGGTCCGGGAGGCCGCCGTGGACTCCTTCCTGAAGGGGTTCCGGATGTGCCGGGAGAAGGTGGGGGCCTTCTTCCCCACCTGGACCTGAGCGGGGTCGTCGTTGGCGGCCGGAAGCCAGGGGGCGAGAGCAGGGTTCCCGGCGCGGCCAGAGCGACGCCTGCGGCGCCGTCGACCAGCGATGCCGCGGCCCCGGAACAGCCCCAGGAGCCGGCAACTGCAGGGTTGAGGAAGCAGCGCCTGCGCCTCCGGCAGATGGTTCCGAACCCGCGCCCTAGTGACCCGGCACCATCTTTTTGTTCTATCTTTGTAGTTTTTGTTTTTTGGGGAGTCCCGGCCTGTCGGGGCTCCCAGCTTGTAACGACTACTTATATTAATGAAGATCCAAGCTTTATCGAAACCTTGTTCGTCGTTTCGTTATACTTTTCTCTTCTTTTCTTTCTGAGATGTCGGTCTGGAACACCTGAAGTAACTGCAGGCCTGGTCCTTCCATTGCTCAAATCGAAGGATGGGGCCCGCTGAGCCATGTCGCAGCGAGGCAAACCTTGAGCAGGTCCGATTTTGGGTTGCCTTCATGCTTGGGCGAACAACACGATTTCTGCACCGTCTTCCAGACCGAAACTCGGGATCTCCGGACTAAGCTTGGTGCCGCAGGCTTTCTCAAGCCTTGCGCGGCTTACTGAGCTGTGCCCCGGGCTCGCGTGGGCGAACTGGGTTCAGCGCCACCTTCCAGGCCGAAGCCCAGGATCTTCCGGACTGAGCTCCATGCCGCAGGCTTTCTCAAACCTTGCGCGGCTTGCTGAGCTGTGCTCCGGGCTTGCGTGGGCGAACTGGGTTCGGTGCCACCTTCCAGGCCGAAGCCCAGGACCTTCCGGACTGAGCTCAATGCCGCAGGCTTTCTCAAACCTTGCGCGGCTTGTTGAGCTGTGCTCCGGGCTTGCGTGGGCGAACTGGGTTCGGCGCCACCTTCCAGGCCGAAGCCCAGGGTCTTCCGGACTGAGCTCAATGCCGCAGGCTTTCTCAAACCTTGCGCGGCTTGCTGAGCTGTGCTCCGGGCTTGCGTGGGCGAACTGGGTTCGGCGCCACCTTCCAGGCCGAAGCCCAGGATCTTCCGAACTGAGCTCGATGCCTCAGGCCTTCTTGTCGAAGTTTTGGAGGGAGTGTGTGAACTGGGGAAGCTTTGTTATAGAAACTGGGGGCCTTACATCACTGGTAGTACATTCTCAGGTTCGAGGAGTTCCAAGTCCGGGGGAACCTGGCACCTCCCAATTCTTCCAAGTAATATGCTCCATGAGGGAGGGCTTCCGCCACCCGATATGGGCCTTCCCAGTTGGGTGAAAGCTTGCCGCATTCCCGTGGCTGGGAAGCTTCCGCGCGTCGGAGGACCAAGTCCCCGGGACGAAAAACCTTCGGCCGCACTCGGGAGTTGTAATATCTAGCTACACGCTGCCGGTATGCCGCCATTCGGATTCGGGCCTTGTCCCTTGTTTCCTCGAGAAGGTCCAGGTTGAGCATCATCCTGGCCGGGTTTTCTGTCTCGTCATATTGCTCCACGCGCAGTATGGGTAGGCTGAGCTCGATCGGGATGACTGCCTCGGCTCCGAAGACGATGTTGAATGGAGTTTCGTCGGTAGCCGTCCTTGGGGTAGTGTGGTATGCCCAAAGAACGCTGGGAAGCTCGTCGGCCCACCTGCCCCTGGCTTGGTCTAGCTGCGTACGGAGGCCCTGAAGAATGGTCCTGTTCGTGACTTCGGCTTCCCCGTTGGTCTGAGGGTGCGCCATCGAAGTGAAGCGATGCTTGATGCCGAGGTCGCTGCAGAAGTCTCCGAACTCCCGACAGTCGAACTGGCGTCCGTTGTCGGTGACCACGGTGTGGGGGAGGCCGAAGCGACAGATGATGGACTTCCAGAAGAACTTGGCGACGTTTGCTTCGGTGATTCTCGCCAAAGGCTCGGCCTCGACCCACTTCGTGAAGTAGTCGATAGCCACTATCAAGAACTTCCGCTGACCGGACGCCGGCGGGAATGGGCCCAGGAGGTCCATCCCCCACTGGGCGAACGGCCAGGGGGCTGAGAGCTGAGAGATTGGGTTGGAGGGTTGCCGCTGCACCGTGGCGTGACGCTGGCACCGATCGCACTTCTTCACGAAGTCGGCGGCGTCTTCCTTCATTGTCTCCCAGAAGTAGCCTTAACGGAGGGCCTTGTATGCCAATGCCCTGCCCCCCACGTGGTTCCCGCAGATGCCTTCGTGAATCTCCTGGAGCACAAGCTTGGCTTCTGTGGGTCCGATGCACTTGAGAAGGGGGTAAGAGTAGGATCTTCGATATAACTGCCCGTCCATCAGGACGAACCGCACGGCCTTCTTCCTGATGAGGCGAGCCGCCTCTCGGTCCTCCGGCAGGGTGCCGCTGGTGATGTACGCAGCGTACTTGTCTATCCAGCCGGGCTCCTGGCTGACCTGATGGACCTCCACCGGTGCTTCGAGGCTTGGGACCTCGAGTCGCTCCACATGAGCGCGTCCCAGCATCGTGTCCGGCAGGGTTGCCAGCCGAGAGAGGGCATCCGCGCGGGCGTTCTCCCCGCGGGGGATATGGAAGATGTTGAAGCGCCGGAACTCGGACGCGCCCGCTTTGACGAGCTCCAAATACTTCGCCATCTGGGGGTCGTGCGCGACGTACTCCCCGGACACCTGCCCCGCCACGAGCTGGGAGTCAGTGAAGCTCTGAGGTAGGTCACGCCCAGCTCGCGGGAGACTCTCAGTCCGGCAAGAAGTGCCTCGTACTCCGCCTGGTTGTTTGTTGCGGGGAACTGGAAGCGGAGTGCGCACTCGGCGATGACCCCGTCGCCGTTGGCAAGGATGAGCCCAGCTCCGCTTCCGCCGGAGTTTGAGGCCCCGTCTACATGGAGGATCCAGGCGTCCTCTCCGGGCTCGTCGTCGGTGCCAATCTCCATCGGCCGGGGCGGGGGGCCCTCCTCGGGCTCCTTGCCCAAGCCTGCGCACTCGACCAAGAAATCGGCCAGCACCTGCACCTTCATGGCCGACCTCGGTCGGTATGTAATGTCGAACTCGCTGAGTTTCAGTGCCCACTTGGCCAATCGTCCCGAGGTATCGGGTCGGCTGAGCACCGCTTTCAGCGGTTGGTCCGTCAAGACAGCGATGGGGTGCGCTTGGAAATAGGGCCTGAGATGCTGGGCAGACACTATTAGCGCAAAAACAAGTTTCTCGGGCCGGGAATACCTGAGCTCCGCGTCTCGGAGGAGTTTACTGGTATAATACACCGGCCGCTGGAGCCCGTGGTCGTCGGTTCGGACCAAGACAGAGCTGACGGCCTCCGCGGTAACCGCCAAGTAGAGGGTTAGCTCCTCTCCCTCCTCGGGCCTGGACAGCAAAGGTGGGGACGCGAGCGTCTTCTTCAGCTCCTCGAAGGCCTGCTGGCACTCCTCGGTCCAAGCAAAGCCATTCATCTTCCTCAGCACCTTGAAGAAGGGACGGCAGCGGTCCACCGACCTGGAAATAAAATGGCTAAGGACCGCAACTCGGTCGGTTAGTTGTTGCACCTGCTTCTTGGAGGCGGGCTGCTCCATGTCCAGGATGGCCTGGACCTTCTCCGGGTTGGCCTCGATTCCTCTTTGGGTCACCATAAACCCCAGGAACTTCCCGGCGGAGACGCCGAAGGCACACTTCGCCGGGTTGAGTTTCATCTGATGGCGCCGGAGGTTGCCGAATGTTTTCGTCAGGTCGGCCACGTGGTCCGAATCGAGTTTGCTCATTACCAGCATGTCGTCCACGTACACCTGCATGTTGCGGCCTATCTGGTCTTTGAAGACTTTATTGACCAGACGTTGGTACGTCGCCCCCGCGTTCTTGAGGCCGAAGGGCATCATCCTGTAGCAGAAAGTCCCGCGGTCAGTTATGAAGGCAGTGCGCTCTTCGTCCTCCGGGTTCATCCGGATCTGGTTGTATCCGGAGAAGGCGTCCGTGAATGACAGGAGGCGATGCCCCGATGTGGTGTCGACCAGCTGGTCGATCTTCGGCAGAGGGAAGCTATCCTTCGGGCAGGCTCGGTTGAGGTCGGTGTAGTCCACACAGATCCTCCACTTACCACTACTCTTCTTTACCATGACCACGTTTGCTAGCCAGCTGGGGTATTGGACTTCTCGGACAAAACCGGCGGCGAGGAGCTTTTCTACCTCCTCGTTGATCGCCTTCTGCCTTTCCATGGCGAAGCTTCTCTTCTTCTGGCGGACCGGGCGGCAACTTGGGTCCACGTTCAGGCTGTGCATGATGATCTCGGGCGGGATGCCCGGCATGTCGGCCGCTGACCAGGCGAACACGTCAGCGTTGGCTCGGAGGAACTCCAGCAGGCGGGTTCGCTCTTCCTCGGGGAGCTGGGCCCCGACTTGCACCGTCTTCATGGGGTCCGAACTGAGGGGGAAAGTTAGCAGGCGCTCTACGGGCCCTCCCCTGGGTTCCTTCTCTCTCAGATCGAGATCTTCAATATCGTGGGCGAGCTCTGCACTCCTGGTGCCTGGGACCGTCTGGAGGCAGAGCGGAACCGGTTGGATTGTCCCCTTCATTTCCCCGGGCCCGGAAGGCGTGGGGAACTGCACCAACAGCCTCCTCGTGGAGATGGTGGCGTCCAGTTGGTTGAGCCCGGGACGCCCGAGAATGGCGTTGTAAGATGAAGGGAGCTTGACGACAGTGAATGTTATCATGACGGTCGCCTGCCGGGGCGGGGATCCGGTGGTGACCGGGAGAGTGATCTCTCCTTCGACCCCCACGGAGTCTCCTGTAAAACCTACCAGCGGGATGTGTACTGGTTTCAGCCGATCGGGAGATAAGTTCATTCGAGAGAAAGCATCGTAAAAAAGTACGTCGGCCGAGCTTCCACTATCCACCATGATTCGATGTACAGGATGCTTCGCGATGGTCATCTCGACCACCACGGCATCGTTGTTTACATTGTCATTGATTTCCCCTCCCTCGGGAGGGATTACACTCTCCGGAACTTCCCGGGCACTCTTCATTGCTCGGCCGGGCCCGCGCGAGATCATGCCCACGGGCTTCTCCGTTGGGCGGTTGTCGATCGCCGGGATAGGCGGTAGGGCCGCGAGCGGCTGCCCTTCAGAGGGGGCCTCGTTCTTGACGAACTTCCTGAGGTAACCCCTGCTGATCAGCTCCTCAATTTCCCGCTTCAGATGGCGACACTCCTCCGTGTCGTGCCCGTGTTCGCGATGGAACTGGCAGTACTTCGATTTGTCTCGGGCGGCTCTCGGGTTCTGAGGAGGAGGTCGGCGGAGGTAGCGCTCGCCCTCGATTTCCATGAGGATCTTCGTTCGAGGTGCGAGGAGAGGGGTGTACCTCCGCTCTGGAGTGGCTTCGCCTCTCGGCTTTGGATTTGGGCGGAGCTCGGCAGATGGCCCGGGCCTCCGAGCTCCCGGGATGTCCCTCGGGAGCGGCTTCTTTGGAGTCTTCCCGTCCAGCTCTCGACGGGTGCGGTCGGTCTCCTTCGCTCGGATGTACTTGTGGGCGCGGAGGAGGAGCTCAGAATACGTCCTGGGCGGCTTCTTGTCCAGGGAATAGGTTAGGCGGGACGTCTTGAGTCCGCGCTTCAAGGCCAGCATGGCGACGGGCTCGTCCAAGCTGTAGATCTCCAGTGCTGCGGTCTTGAACCGGGTGATGTAGTCCCGGAGCAGCTCCTGGTCCTGCTGGCGGATGGAGAAGAGGCTGTCCACCTCTCTTGGCACCTTTCGACAGGCGTCGAAGTGCGCCACGAACTTTCCTTCCAACTGCTGGAAGGAGCAAATGGATCCGGGCTCGAGACGGGTGAACCAGACTCGAGCGGCCTTCCGAAGGGTCGCAGGGAAGGCGATGCACAGGAGGGCGTCGGTGGCGCCCTGGACCCTCATGAGAGCTTTATAGCTCTCCAAATGGTCCAGGGGGTCAGTGGTCCCGTCGTAGGGGTCCACCTGCGGCATGCGGAACCGTTTCGGGATCGGTTCCGCCTGGATTTCTTCAGAGAAGGGGGGGCGGGAGTCGTAGCCCGCCGGGCCAGCCGACGAGTTCTGCAGGTCGGCGAACCATCGGGCGAACTCCGCCAACTTGCACTCATGCTCTTCTAGGCGCCTCTCGGCCTGGCGCCTGATGGCCTCGTCGGTGGAGTCTTCCACCGAGACTGCAGGTGAAGGGGGCGCCGATCGGTCTCGGCGCGAGGTCTGGCCCCGGCGTCGCTTGCTGCGATGCGCCGTTTCGGCCCCATCGGTCGGGGATCGACTCTCGTGATCCTCCGAACCGGAATAGTTTCTCTTCGCGGGAGCTTGGTGGCTCCCCGAGGGTTGGAGATAGCCCGCGGATGGGACGGCCTGCCTTGGATTGAGCGCAGGCTCCCATGCTGCCCCGTGGCTCGGGCCGCGGGAGTCCCTGGCTGAGGCTGAGTGGCCAGGGACCGCTGCTGATGCTGAAGCTGTCGGACCGCTGAGGTCAAGGTCTGCAGCTGCTGGACGATGGCCGCAAGGGATCCGTCCACCGGGGCAGGCTGCTGCGAAAGAGGAGGAGGAGCCGGAAGCTCCCGTTCGGGGGTGTGGCCCCCTGGAGGGGAGTGGGCTTCTCCCACACGGCTGGTGGACACCTCGCGACCACGAGTGACCACCATTGCTGGAGAGCGCGATACCTGCAGAAAGCTGGTTCCCACTAGGGGTTAGTGTCCTGCCCCCCTACCTGGTGCGCCAATCTGTTGCCGCTCTTGTCGCCGCGCCCGTGCCGCGGATCAGCTGACCCTTCCTGACCGCCTGGCGAGGGAGCCTCCCTTCCCGCGGGGAACCTGCAAAAAAAGGGATTAGAAGACCCTGGCCAGGGATCCCGGCGAGGGAGCTCCGACGGTCAAGTCAGTAGACGACGAGAAGGAACAGACTCTCCCACCCGGGCCCTCGAGAGGGTCCCAGATTTAGAGAGTTAATTGGTGAAGGAAGCGCTCTGGGGACCGGAATTTCGGCTGGGCTTGTTTGCCGAACTCACGCCCAGTGTTCCCCTCTCGGGATCTCTGGTTTCTCTCTCGACGCAAGGCCTTGTGCCGGTGCTCCTCCCTTGTCCCCAGGCTAATTGGCTTACCTTGTAGTCCCCAGATTCTTCCCTCTTTATCTCCCTCCATCGTGCGCTTGTCCTTTTCCTCTTCGGAAACTCCCCTCCCCTGTTTTCCTTCCTTTTCCCTTTTTGGTGAAGGAGGCCAGGCGGCTTTCCGACCTCGTCCGCCGGGCCCAGCAGGGAAAAGGCAAAGACAGGAGAGAAAAAGAGGGAGGGCGGCGCTGGCAAAGCGGCCGGTCGTCAGGCCTCGGGCTCTGTGAGAGCGCTCCCTTCCCCGAGCGTGGGCGCCATCCGTTTATGGGGCCTGTTCTGTCAGGATCGGGTCTCTCGGCTGCGGGACCTGCCGGGCCGATGCAAGTGACGTTCCGCGTGCCGCCGCCCTCCGTACGGGACGCCGTCTGGCATCTGTACGGCCCGAGGGGTGGTCTCGAGACCCGTCTCTCTCCCCGGGGGCCTCTCCGTACGAGCGGTCTGACCTCGGCTGAGCTGGACCCGTCTCCGGGGGCCAACTGGCGAGAGGCAAGGGATCGGTCGGCCTCGGCTCAGGTGGACCCATCCTGGGTGGACACCTGGCGAGGTGGCAGGAGGTCGCCTGGCTTCGGCCGAGGTGGGCCCGTCTCCGGGTGGCCACCTGGCGAAAGGCGAAGGATCGGCCGACCTCGGCTCAGGTGGACCCCTCCTGGGCGGACACCTGGCGAGGCGGCAGGGGGTCGCCTGGCTTCGACCGAGGTGGGCCCATCCCCGGGTGGCCACCTGGCGAAAGGCGAAGGATCGGCCGACCTCGGCTCAAGTGGACCCCTCCTGGGCGGACACCTGGCGAGGCGGCAGGGGGTCGCCTGGCTTCGGCCGAGGTGGGCCCGTCTCCGGGTGGCCACCTGGCGAAAGGCGAAGGACCGGCCGACCTCGGCTCAGGTGGACCCCTCCTGGGTGGACACCTGGCGAGGCGGCAGGGGGCCGCCCGACTTCGGCCGACCTCACTCGGTCGGAACCCTCCGGGCCCGGGCGCCGATGAAGTGGTAGAGGAACTCCGGGCCGAGCTTGACCTCGGCGAGGGCGGTTTGCTTCAGACAGTCGTAGGGTGGTGCGGTCTTTGCCGCTCCTAGCTTTGTGGACGTGGCGCAAAATCCGGCGGGGAAACTTACACGTGGCTTGCTCTCATTCGGCGATACCTGAGCCTGTCCACGTCACTGTCACGGCTGTAACACTAGTATATCCGATACTAGTCAGTACCCGAATTTTACGCGATACCTCCCCGTTCAGAAGACTGATTCCCTACATTAATAAATAATTAATTAAAATCTAAATTCCCAAATTCCACGAATCTCGAGAAAATCACTTAACTTTCTCTCTCTTCTTCCTCTCTCCTCTTCCTTCTCTCTCCTCCTTCTCTCTCCTCTTTCTCTCTCCTATTTCTCTCTCCTCTTCCTCTCTCCTTATTCTCCTGAACTCTTCTTCTTTTTTTTTCTTGTTTTCTCTTCTGAACCCCTACGTCTCTTCCTCAGCCGATCCGGCTCTCTCCCCCCCCTCAACTGCCGGCAACCCACGGTGGTTGCCGCAGTGCTTCACGGACCGGCGATGATAGGCGGCGGCAACAACGACGGTAGGCGGCGGCAACGGCGGCGGCGACTGCAGCGGCGACGGTGAACGGCCACAATCCAACCCGAAATCCAACATCAAAAATCCTTCAAAAATTGAAAATAAAAGAAAGAACTCACCGGCTTCGACGATTTCTGGATGCTCGCCAGAGAGGAGGAGACACCGCGGTGAGATGGCTCGATGGACGACGGTGTGGGGGATTTAAAGAGAAAACCACCAATGACATCCTCATCGTTTGGGGAAAGGAGACTGTGTCGGCCGAAGTCCCGATCCAACCCAACCACGGCACCGTCCAATCTCCCTCTCCTCCCCGACTCCTTCCCCGACTTCTCCGGCGAAGACCCCGGTCGGAACAAGGGAGAAGAAAACCTCCCCAGCTTCGGCTCTGCCTCCGTTAATCCCTTCTTTTTTTTTTATTTGGCTGGTCGAAGTCGGTTGAGCCTGCCGACTTCGGTCCAAGGTCTAATATTACATTCTCCCCCCGTTAAAATAATTTCGTCCTCGAAATTAGCTTGATTGAGATCTAAATCAATGCTCCTATCATAATTAAGATCTATCACAATTCTTGTCATATTCTAATAATCATAATGTCATTATGAATTTAACTACTTATATCGCCGTCCCAAATCCAACACCGAATCCAGCACTCTCTCTAGATAAGCTTATATCATATGATCCTAGAACCTGATTTGCTCTGATACCACTCTATCACGTCCCGAATCCAGCACCGAAGTCGGCTACGTGACCAGCCGCACAAACTCTAAGTTTTACCCTAGAGATCATGCAAGGCATAGGTGCACCAAAAGTCAACCATATCAACTAAAAATAAATTTTATATAAACAAACAAGTAACAAGAGTACAATCCAATTATTTAATCGACTTTACTAAATGGTCTACTGACTCACAATATCAGTAACCAAAATTAACTCTAACTAACTCAGCATTTATGGAAATTTGTCTCACGCCCAGCCCAAATTCTGTCACGCATCTTGAGTCTCTGAAAAATCAAAAGGTAAGAAGTGAGCTTAACAGCCCAGTAAGGTTCCCATATGAGCATAACAATAATAATATACCTTTCAAAAAAAACATAAACATGCTAAAATATCATGTCATGCAATCAAACAACTCGTTATCATATAGTCAAATCCATTCTTTAACCGGTATCGTGGTCCAACCCACTCGATAACCGGTATCATGGTCCATTCAATAACCGGTATCGTGGTCCAACCCACTCGACATCTGGTGTCATGGTCCAATCCACTCAATAACTGGTATCGTGGTCCAACCCACTCGATAACCAGTAACATAGTCCAACTCATTCAGTAACCGATATCGTGGTCCAACCCACTCGATATCCGGTGTCATAGTCCAAACCAGTCAATAACTGGTATCGTGGTCCCACCCACTCGATAACCAGTGTCATGGTTCAACTCATTCAGAAGCTGATATCGTGGTCCAACCCACTCGATATCCGGTATCATAGTCCAAACCAGTCAATAACTGGTATCGTGGTCCCACCCACTCGATAACCAGTGTCATGGTTTAACTCATTCAGAAGCTGATATCGTGGTCCAACCCACTCGATATCCGGTATCATGATTCAACCTATTTAGCAATTCGGTATCATGGTCCAACCCATCCGGATATCAATTTACTTATAACATCATGCATGAAATGCTGACAATAATAATGTTATAACCATAATGTCTATCACAAGAAAACAACTATGCCATGTCATTTAGTACCACACGTTCAAATACATATAATATATATGCTTAGATTAAGCCAGGCCATAACAAATTCAAGCATAAAGGAATGATCGATACAGAATTCCTTACCTTAACGCGCTAATCCTAGTATATCCAATACTAGTCAGTACCCGAATTTCACGCGATACCTCCCCGTTCAGAAGACTGATTCCCTACATTAATAAATAATTAATTAAAATCTAAATTCCCAAATTCCACGAATCTCGAGAAAATCACTTAACTTTCTCTCTCTTCTTCCTCTCTCCTCCTCTTTCTCTCTCCTCCTTCTCTCTCCTCTTTCTCTCTCCTATTTCTCTCTCCTCTTCCTCTCTCCTTATTCTCCTGAACTCTTCTTCTTTTTTTTTCTTGTTTTCTCTTCCGAACCCCTTACGTCTCTTCCTTAGCCGATCCGGCTCTCTCCCCCCCCTCAATTGCCGGTAACCCACGGTGGTTGCCGCAGTGCTTCACGGACCGACGACGGTAGGCGGCGGCAACGGCGGTGGCGACTGCAGCGGCGACGGTGAATGGCCACAATCCAACCCGAAATCCAACATCAAAAATCCTTCAAAAATTGAAAATAAAAGAAAGAACTCACCGGCTTCGACGATTTCTGGATGCTCGCCGGAGAGGAGGAGACACCGCGGTGAGATGGCTCGATGGGCGGCAGTGTGGGGGATTTAAAGAGAAAACCATCGACGACATCCTCATCGTTTGGGGAAAGGAGACTGCATCGGCCGGAGTCCCGATCCAACCCAACCACGGCACCGTCCAATCTCCCTCTCCTCCCCGACTCCTTCCCCGACTTCTCCGGCGAAGACCCCGGTCGGAACAAGGGAGAAGAAAACCTCCCCTGCTTCGGCTCTGCCTCTGTTAATCCCATTTTTTTTTTATTTGGCTGGGTCGAAGTCGGTTGGGCCTGCCGACTTCGGCCCAAGGTCTAATATTACATTCTCCCCCCGTTAAAATAATTTCGTCCTCGAAATTAGCTTGATTGAGATCTAAATCAATGCTCCTATCATAATTAAGATCTATCACAATTCTTGTCATATTCTAATAATCATAATGTCATTATGAATTTAACTACTTATATCGCCGTCCCAAATCCAACACCGAATCCAGCACTCTCTCTCGATAAGCTTATATCATATGATCCTAGAACCTGATTTGCTCTGATACCACTCTGTCACGCCCCGAATCTAGCACCGGAGTCGGCTACGTGACCGGCCGCACAAACTCTAGGTTTTATCCTAGAGATCATGCAAGGCCTAGGTGCACCAAAAGTCAACCATATCAACTAAAAATAAATTTTATATAAACAAACAAGTAACAAGAGTACAATCCAATTATTTAATCGACTTTACTAAATGGTCTACTGACTCACAACATCAGTAACCGAAATTAACTCTAACTAACTCAGCATTTATGGAAATTTGTCTCACGCCCAGCCCAAATCCTGTCATGCATCTTGAGTCTCTGAAAAATCAAAAGGTAAGAAGTGAGCTTAACAGCCCAGTAAGGTTCCCATATGAGCATAACAATAATAATATACCTTTCAAAAAAAACATAAACATACTAAAATATCATGTCATGCAATCAAACAACTCGTTATCATATAGTCAAATCCATTCTTTAACCGGTAACGTGGTCCAACCCACTCGATAACCGGTATCATGGTCCATTCAATAACCGGTATCGTGGTCCAACCCACTCGACATCCGGTGTCATGGTCCAATCCACTCAATAACTAGTATCGTGGTCCAACCCACTCGATAACCAGTAACATAGTCCAACTCATTCAGTAACCGATATCGTGGTTCAACCTGCTCGATATCCGGTGTCATAGTCCAAACCAGTCGATAACTGGTATCGTGGTCTCACTCACTCGATAACCAGTGTCATGGTTCAACTCATTCAGAAGCTGATATCGTGGTCCAACCCACTCGATATCTGGTGTCATAGTCCAAACCAGTCAATAACTGGTATCGTGGTCCCACCCACTCGATAACCAGTGTCATGGTTCAACTCATTCAGAAGCTGATATCGTGGTCCAACCCACTCGAAATCCGGTATCATGATTCAACCTATTTAGCAATCCTGTATCATGGTCCAACCCATTCGGATATCAATTTACTTATAACATCATGCATGAAATGCCGACAATAATAATGTTATAACCACAATGTCTATCATAAGAAAACAACTATGCCATGTCATTTAGTACCACACGTACAAATACATATAACATATATGCTTAGATTAAGCCAGGCCATAACAAATTCAAGCATAAAGGAATGATCGATACATAATTCCTTACCTTAACGCACTAATCCTAGTATATCCGATACTAGTCAGTACCCGAATTTCACGCGATACCTCCCCGTTCAGAAGACTGATTCCCTACATTAATAAATAATTAATTAAAATCTAAATTCCCAAATTCCACGAATCTCAAGAAAATCACTTGACTTTCTCTCTCTTCTTCCTCTCTCCTCTTCCTTCTCTCTCCTCATTCTCTCTCCTCTTTCTCTCTCCTCCTTCTCTCTCCTCTTCCTCTCTCCTTATTCTCTCGAACTCTTCTTTTTTTTTTCTTGTTTTCTCTTCCGAACCCCCTACGTCTCTTCCTCAGCCGATCCGGCTCTCTCCCCCCCCCTCAACTGCCGGCAACCCACGGTGGTTGCCACAGTGCTTCACGGACCGGTGACGGTAGGCGACGGCAACGGCGGCGGCGACTGCAGTGGCGACGGTGAACGGCCACAATCCAACCCGAAATCCAACATCAAAAATCCTTTAAAAATTAAAAATAAAAGGAAGAACTCACCGGCTTCGACGATTTCTGGATGCTCGCCTGAGAGGAGGAGACACCGCGATGAGATGGCTCGATGGACGGCGGTGTGGGGGATTTAAAGAGAAAACCACCGACGACATCCTCATCGTTTGGGGAAAGGAGACTGCGTCGGCCGAAGTCCCGATCCAACCCAACCACGGCACCGTCCAATCTCCCTCTCCTCCCCGACTCCTTCCCCGACTTCTCCGGCGAAGACCCCGGTCGGAACAAGGGAGAAGAAAACCTCCCCTGCTTCGGCTCTGCCTCCGTTCATCCCGTTTTTTTTTTTTTTTATTTGGCTGGGTCGAAGTCGGTTGGGCATGCCGACTTCGGCCCAAGGTCTAATATTACAGATGTCATCATTAATCAATCTATTAATTATTTCTTTAGATATATGCCCTAGATGTTTATGCCATTACATAAAGGATTTATCTTTAATCCTAGGATATTTTGCTATAACATTCTCAACATTTAAATAGGCATTAGGATTATCATAAGCTAAACACAATTTATATAATCCATCATTCAAAATATTATAACCAATAATTTTAGAATTAAACTTCAAGTTAACTCTTTCATTACTAAAGTAAAATCAAAATTGAGCCTATCTAAAGAAGAAAAAGAAATTAAATTCCTTCTAAAAGAAGGTATATAGAATATATTTTCCTAGAAAATTTTAAAACTAGATACTAAAGACAACTTGACAACTTCTATATATTCTACTTTAACTTTTAAATCATTTTCTACTTTTAGCTTGTTCTCATTCAGACTTGGTTTCTGCTTGTTTATCAATCATTGTAAGAAATTGGTAATATGAGTTGAAGCACTAATATCAATTCATCAAGAATTAACAGAGACATTAACAATATTGGACCACAACAAACAAGTGCTAGGGGTTTATCTTTTTGCTTCTCTTTCTTTTCTAACCAAGACTTAAACTTATAGCACCGACTCCTTATATATCTTTTCTTCTTACAATGAAAGTACTTAATCTTTTTCTTAAAGATAGCTTTAGGACCTCTTACAAACGATTCTGATCGTGGTTGCTTCCATCCCTTCTAGAATCCTAAGATTATTTAGGAGCAGTAGTTTTATGCTTTTTCTTATTCACAAAACCCTTACCGAAATGGGATTGTGGTTGAAAGAAAAGGAGGGCACTCTCACTCTTTTCTTTTTTATTTTTTTCTTCGTCGGTAATATATTTGGTGATCAAGTCATTAATAATTCATGTTTTATTCTGAGTATTATAGATAGTTTTGATCTAAGTGAACTCAATAAATAAGGAATTCAAGGTATGAGGCACAAGAAAAGAATCAGGCAAATCGATTTTCAAGCCCTTAAACTGGGATTGAAGATGAACCATTTTCAGAATATATTCCCTAATATCTCCAGCATTATTATATCTCGTGGTCATTAGTTCTTTCATCAAGCATCCAGACTCAGCATTGTTGGATATAAGATATCTCTGTCCTATGGCTTCAAATAGCTCTTTTGCATTGTTAGACTCAGGCAGACCACTCAAAAGATGCTCAAAAATAGATCTCTTAATTGTAATCAAACTAAGTCTATTTGACTTTTTCCATTTAACAAAGTAATCCTTTTATTCAAGAGTACTTTGATCATTGATATCATCAGGTCTATTCTTATTCAATGCAAAACCAATATCAACAATTTTAAAAGCAAATTCCATGTCTTACTCCCCCTTTTTATAATTTGACATAGTAAGTACCTCAACAACAATATTATTATTGTTCACACCAAAAAATGATTGTATAATTAAAAATAATAGAAAGGTAAAATATTAGATAATATACATAATATAAATAATATAATATCATAATAATAAATAAGAGCCCAAATACTATATCGCATATTTTTTTGGGCAAATATGCAATATGCATAAATGCTATTCACATGAAGCCACAGCAAACAAAATACTCTAGCATTCATAAACCTACCTCTTTAGATAAATAGACTCCTGAAAGCTAGAGTACCATAGCAATACAGTGCTTTATGCAATATTTTCTTAGTTAAAATATATAACAACCCTCTTTGGACAGGCGGTTGCATGCCATAATCAGAAAATATCCCTTATATGATGAAAAATCCAATGGATCGACTAATACAAACAACTATTTTGGTATAAATATTTATGCCAACTCACAAATTATTTACACAGAAAATTAATGTCTGAGCAAAATATAAAATGATATACTCTGACCACATGCATGTATGTTCCAAAAGATTAGTTACGAATAGATTACTTAACAACATGCACCCTACTAATCATTTTCTAGCTTAATATTGCATTCTAATAAATTATACAACATAAAATAGTAACAAAAGGATAATATCAAAATATAAATTTTGCAAGGACTAAACTGTAAAATTTTAAAGGATTGATTTATGATATTCAAAATGCCAGGGGCTTAAATACAAAATGCCCATCATAAGATAAAAGGGATTTTGGATTTTGGACTAAAACCCAAACTTGAACCCGTTAAGGCTTCTTCCTCCTTTCACGATGAAATAGAGAGAGAAGAAGGGGGCAAGCCACCGCCCCTCTTCCCAAAATCATGCCTCCCATGGCATCGCCAATGGTCAAAGGGTCCACATGTTCGGCGGGATTCGAAGACCATCGTTCTCCCTTCTTTTTTTGTGTTCTTAGGTCCAAATACCACCACCGACCACCATGGCGGTCGAAATTTCCTTCGTAGCCATATATAGGCAAGCACCAAGACAATCTAGGTGGCACCAATGGATGGAGCAAAGAGGAGCACCGCCGGTCGCTTGGGTCCAAAATAACCTAGCGTCGAACCTCATTACGATCGAGACATCTTTCATCGCCACCACCTCGCTGCAATGATCGACTCCATGCCATCAACCAGTAGCAGATCTTCATCGCCGTTGTTGACCACGCTCGTTGTGGGTTTGCTGCCAGTTAATAAATGGTGGTTAGGGCAAGAAGGCCATGCCCTATTTTTTTAATAATGAAATCAAATTAAAATTAGTAAATCTTAATTTTTTTTTAATTCCAATCATTTATAAAATACCGGGCTCTGATACCAATTGTAAGAATTTTATTATTCCATGGATCATACGTAAAAGATTGAAATACAAAAAAATTATTTAAGAATCGATCTGAATAATTAATAGATCTAGAAAATCCGTATAATCATGATCATAAATTAATTTAGATTTAAGATGTACACTTGTATTCGTCATTGATTACAAACCTTCAATCAAGATGCTCACACGAATATCAAAAACCAAGTCCTTCTTTCCAATCTTCCTCTCAATAGGCGGCTATTTAATGGGGCAAGCTAAGAAAACAAATTTCATGATAAAATATTATAAGGAGTAGAGAGAAGACCTAGTGTATTTATAAATAAATCATAACAAGCCTTTCCATCATGAATAAGTTGGAATAAGGTCTATACTGTGCCACTTCAACCATACCAACCAACATAAGGTGCTCAAAGCCCAAACATAAGGATCACATGCAGTATTAGGCTATACACACATTCGTCAACATGAATTATATAATCAACCCATTTTTAACAAATCAAAGTAAATAATAATTAATATTAGCTCATAACCAGAAAAACTTTTACACGATGGTCATTGATATGATCATGAAAAAATTAACTAAACTTATCGTGTATAATTTTTTTATATTTTTATATATTTTTGGATAGGTATTTTTATAGCATCTTGTATTTAGAGGATAGACTACTAAAAGAGCCTCTTCTCTCAGGCCCCCTTGGCTTGAGGGCTAAAGTCTATGGTAAGGGTCGGAGGGTCATATTGTGGGTCGAAGTCCCAATGGATGTTAAGACTCGAGGAGAGGCCTAATGCTATGCCTAATATTGTACTTGACTAGCCTATTCAAGTATCGCGGGCCTAATAGATAAGATTTGCCTAGTATAGTGTTTTTGGATTTACATCTTTTGTATTTTTAGGAGCTTTTCAAGTATATATCCTGATAAATAGGGATTTTTATTGATTTTTTTTTTTTGTACTTTTTCTATTATTAATGAAGTTTTTTCAATCATCTTTATCATTGGATGTAGGCTATAGGTTGAACCATATACACCTGTATATCCTTCTCTCTCCTTGCCTGTTATGCTATCTTTAGGTCCAGTCAATTTTTTTGCACGACATAAAGGATTAAGAAGATGAGCAGATAAAGATTAAATGATACACTTCAATTGTCAAATGAATTGCACATCAAAAAGATACATGAGTGCACGCATAATAAAAGGTATGCTGCTGCAAGTAAAAGACCTAGGAATTATCTACATGCTAGGAATGCCAGACAGTACAATAAATGAGCTTGAAACTTAATTACCATCGATTGGTGTTTCCTATCTGATATTGGTTTATTTTGGTAACGATAAATTACTAGCTAACTTACTCAAGTCAAACTAGGTTTCTATGAAGGATGTGGATGTCAATTAAAAGAAATGTCTCATCTAAGAGATTTTATGTGTCATCCAACACGATAGAGAGGTAAAACTTCAAACATCCGTGTCTCCCACTAAAAATAATGCGACGATGGTGTCTCGTTGGATGGCATCCTTGTCATCACCCAGCCATCTGCAATTTAATATCATTAAAAGTGTCATTTTATATGGTATGAATACCAGTAAATCAAAGAAAGAAATATGGCACACCGCCAGAGGCCGGCAACCATTTAAGAACACTTCAAGGCATAAAATTGAATTGGTCCCGAGTCCAAGTCTTGAAGGCTCATTTCCAATCAAGTATCTCATTCTCCTTTTACGGTTTTCTTTCACCCACTCTAACCTCTTCTCGATGGAATATGTGTTGGATTCTCCCTCTCCTTGCTTAAAAAAAATTGCAGGATATCCTGATAGCTCTTCAGATCAAATAATTAAATTGCGATAACATCAGGGGCCCAACGAGGCCAAGAATCATGAATTTCCTCATGAATATTAATTTTTGTGAGGGCATTCGCTACGATGCTCTAAAAGATAAAATTATCTTTTATTTCAAAAAAAAATGCTGGTCATTTGATTTAATATGGATTGTCAAAACTCATCTACAGTAATTTTCTATAGCCAATCATGTGCATGACCGGTGCAGATAATTTTGTAAAACTTCGAATACGATTGTTTGCTAGGGATCTTTTTTCCTTCCTGATAATCCAGTTCGATCTTCTATGCTCCGCCCATCATCCCTCATCGGCACCACCTTTTTCTTCTATGCATCCCCCACCCACCGCGCCGGTGCCAACAACTCCTTATTCCATGCAACCGCTCCTAGCTCCCTGTCGCGGCACCATCCTCGACACCACCTTCCTAGGTACCGCACAGCACCAATTCCTTACTCTATGCAATCGCTCTTCTCTTCGGCCGTTGCACCATCCTCGGCACACCCCTCCCCTCCCACCCGCATGGCTGCACCACCTGCCTCCACCATCACCTTATCGGTCTCTCTACCCACAATCTTCCTTACAGCCGCTTAAAAAAAAAATCTAAAAAAAGAAAAAGAAAAAAGAAAAGAAAGAAAGGGATAGACTCAAATGATCGGTTAAAATCAAATTACTTTACTAACTTTATTCTATCAACCATCAAGATGCACCATATTTTTTAATAAAATATATTTAAAGAGTATAGTAGCAAATTTTTTTGCAAGTTATCTTATGCTATTAGCTCGACCTGCCTTACATGGTTATATGCCTCCAACCCAAACAAAATGAGCGAAGAAAACGATCAGTCATGACCATTCAGTGTTAGAAAATGTGTCCATGTCTTCCTCGATTGAATATATATATATATATGGAATGAGAGTTGGTTTTTCTTTTAGTTTTTTTTTCATCGAGGACTTGACATCGATCCAATAGTTAACTCATATTATAATCGATCGCATCAACAGCATTGAAATATAAACTCAACCATCACAATTTGGAGACAATTTTGGTAGCAGTAGCAATTAAGTATCAATTTTCTAAGCAGTCGGGTGAGACTTAGAACGGGACAATGAATGGAGACCATGATATGATGATGCCAAATGGTGGGGCTGGCCACTAATTATCGATGGCTGCCAACATCGGTCCGACAGGCCGATTCAATTTGATGGCGATGCTCCGACGATCCATTTGGAAGCACTCGAATCTCTTAAGTGGATTTGGTTAGAAAAAATCTTGTGGTTAACAAGGCCTCCCATTAGCTCGTAATAGGACCGTTCTAACAACTTTGAACCTCGAGTCACATGTGGGCGAGAAATCGGTGCCCCTCGTCGCACTGTCGTGGAGAAAAAAAAAAAAAAAAAAGAGGAGGGGACGGAGACTTTGTTTAAATATATCCTGTTGACCGGACTTTGAATTCGAGAACGTTTGGAGCTCATCATGCCTGTCAAGTTGCCAAGGTCCTCATGAAACGCTTGTTTTGGACGGCTTTCCAATGACCATGACACCATCATCGGAAATAGTATCTGGGTGGGAAGTGGGGTACGTGTGATGTGATGCTTCCTTTCGTTGTGGCAAATGAGCATGCAGCCAACTCTCTCTCCTTTAATTTATCAAAAAAAAAAAAAGAAAACTCTCTCTCTCTCTCTCTCTCTCTCTCTCTCTCTCGCTTTTCTGCGACTGTCGATAAAATGGGACTGTCCAATCAATTCCGCCGGTCCACCATTTTGGCATTACTGGAGAGAGAAAAATAATGTAAACCAAGGTTAAGATTAATCCAATTATTTCTTAATTTTCCCTTTAATTAATCTAGATTTGTGGTAAAGAAAAAATATTTAGAGATAATAGTCCAACATTATTGAATAGGGTGAGAATTGTTACGGTGCTCATATATAACAACATATCGAGAAATATTGGCATTTTTTTTGACCGTTAAAAAATGTTTCACCAGGTCATCGAAGCTATCAGAAGCATGCTTCTGTTGGAGGTTTTCGAGAACATGCTACTGTTGCAGGTGACCTTGATATGGTGTCGGCGATGATAGGCCACAGGGAGTTTTGTTTTTCTAAAATAAATAGATAAAATAGATCCACGTGTGCTTTTCTTCGGTTGGGTGGCTAAAATTGGTTGGTGCCCATCGTTTTGTTGCGTCCCAAAGGACTGCATGCGTGGTAAAATTTCGTACTCTTTTATCATGATTCGTACATTTTATAGCATCCATAAACCAATTTTATGATTGTTAGATTTGCATGATATGCTGCTCTTCTTATCTATTGCCAAGTTTAAGGAGCAGGAGGACAGCCAAGCTATTGATGGGCTTGCGGATGTTTGGTTTAACCCTGATGAGAGGTATTGATCATGACCGAGACTAATTCACGATCAATTTTGTCTATTCAGTATGGATCGAATGGAATGCTATAATTTTCATATTCCATTCCAGAACATGTCTTATATAAAGAAAGAAGCTAGCTCTCTTTCGTACAGGCCAGAGTTTTTTCCGATTCACGATCAATATGAGATCAAAGATGTTCTCTTTTCTTACACCACGGCATCCATGAAAAGAATGCTTACCTACTAAATCGATGATTCAAGGGAATGCTGATGCACAGTATGTCTCAGCTTTAATAAGAGATATATAGTTCCTGTTAGTTTTGTTTTGTAATCCTGCTTCGATATGTATATGTATATATATATATATATATATATATATAGTCATGATTTTATATGAAAATATTAATTGGATGACTCATCCAGCAAATTTTCATTATTGTAAGAACATACATGTTCGCACTTAGGGCCCTAGGCCGAATGTAATGTCTGATGATGATGATGGCACTCTATAGCTCGACAAAAGCCGGTGGTAGAGCTTTAATTAAGAGTGCGTTCAAAGGCTTGAGCTAACCCTGCACTACCTAACCTGGACTCGTTGATGAGTTGTTGGCAAGAGTCCACGAGAAAAATCCACTCCTAGAAATGAAACAATGAGAAGGTCCAAGACTCTCGACACCCACACGCAATTTGGTTTTGTCTTCCCTCGGTGCACATGAAGCTGCCTTCCAATCACCAAACCCGGGGCCCAGCATGCGAAACATCAAGCGTTTCATATTGTATATATAATAAAAAGGCGAAACGAACCAAACACGACATGTCCGGTCTCGAGGTCAATAGTCTATCCCACTACAAACAGCCACCACAAAGAAAGCATCATTTTTTTTTTTTTTTTTTTTTTCTTTTCTTTTCTTTTCTTTTAGGGTGGATGCCGACAAGTTGAACCCAGAGTCTGATATACGGATGTCTAAAGCTTAGCAGATTAAAGATCGACCGGCATATGCCAACCTTAAGCCTGGTTGGTGAGACCAAGGTTGGAGAATTTAAATTTTTCTAATTTAAATAAATAAATAAATAAATGAAGGAAAATTAAAACCTTGTGGATCACAATCCGTTCTGAGAGTTGACCTAACCAAGATCCGGTCCCCATTTGACAGATCATGGACTTGGCTAGTACCCGTGGACTGAATTGGGAGGTTATGTGTAGTTTTCAAATTATGACCTAGACTTTGACAAAGTCATGCTTTATCTTGGCGTAACCGAACATGTATCTGATTTGAACCTGGAAAAGAATTATTCGCAGGGTTGGATTTAGCCGATAAACTTTTGAAAACCTGACACAACCTCGGTCAAAAAAGTGACCGACTCTTGACCTGAACACAAAAACCCAATTCAACTAAATTGCACCTCAATATATATATATATATATATATATATATATATATATATATATATATATATATTCAACATGTCCGAGTATTTTAATATTAATAACTATTATTTTGGAAAATAATTAATTAACTATATATATCATGCGTGCATTTAATGGTGCAATATGATGCGTGGTTATAGAAAAAGTTGATAGTAAATGCAACCAACCATGAGACTAAAGAAGGGGCTACATGCTATACATGAAGATAGGTCCACAATGGTATGTCTTTGAGAACCTCAGAGTGGACATGTTCGAAGGGACAGAACGTCGACAGATCTAACTCCACATGGTAGAACTTCCATCAACCCCTATTGTCGGTCAATTAAAGTATTTATTTGTTTCAAGTCCAGTGATACAACTAATTGGCATGGTAGTAACATACTTGAACCGAGTAGTTTTATATTGAAAAATTAGATTTTAGTAATCTACCATGCTGGCTGAGGTGACCATGTTAGGTGAGGCCCCAAGTCGATGCTTCGGTTATTAGATGACTTGCTCTGCATCATTCAGAAAAAGCAAAAGAAAAGTTGACTTCCGCTGCATGGGGTTGTGGTACTGGGAGTGCAGCGTGCAGGACCCTTGCATGGCTGTTGATTAATTTCTCAAAGAATGCGAGGTTAATCATACCTGAGGTTCGTCTCCACCCTAGTCGACCTCAGGTCAAAAGAAATAAGGGTATCTTTGTCATCCATTCAATCTAATTACCATAAGATATTTTTGGTTAGATTGCCGTATTTAGCTTTCACTAATGCGTTTTCTAAATTCGAGTCTTTGAAATGTATCGAGTTTGTACGTATATGCAAGTGGGGTTCTTTTCCTTGGGCACTAGCCCACCATAAAAAGAAAAGGATATACTTTGATCGATAATATCGTTTCAGTGTGTTAAATAGCTCTACTTGAATTATGTGCATTGAAATTTACAAAAAAAAAAAAAAAAAGAAGAATTCTTAATAAATAGCTGGCTCTATGTGATCAACTTGGTTACCATAAAAAAAAGATTGATGTGATAGCAAATTGAGGGGAGATCATAGGGAGTTGTCAGGAAAATTTTTGGCTCCATCGGTTAATAAACAAACATTAAAAGTATAAAATCTGTATTCATGCATGGTGCGGAGACTATTTTGTCTAACCTTAGGTCTTTATCGACGAGGGGTTAGATCGGCATGACCAACCTCGTTACCTTGGCAAAAGGATGATCTAAAAATGATGACGGTGCCAACTCAGGATACGATGATCGTTGCAATACATTCAAATTATATGTTAATCATTGAATGTGATCTTTGCACCTGTAATCTTTATGAATATATCCATCACTCATTGCAAAAATAACCACCAACCTTTCTTTATAAATAGAAAGAGGTGGAGGATATTTAGATGAATCTTTTAAATCTCTCGATTAATCACGTTCTATTACTTTCCTTCTTTCATTGTTTTCAAATTTTTATTTAATTTGCTCATCGAAAGATTCTTTACAAGAAAAACTTTAATAATATTTTTTTTTTTTCCTTTTGCATGTCTAGCCTTGAATTTATGAGTCTTGATAGCTTCATCAATCTTTGTTCGATTCAGTTCATCCACCTTAGTTCAACTTTAAAAATCTACAGCAATAATATCATTAAAAAATGTTTAAAAGTATAATTATTTTAAATATAAATTAAATATTATATTTTTAAGGGTATTGATGTAAAAAAAAGTGTCAAATAATATTCAAACTGTTATTTATCAGCGTCTTTAACTAAATATCTATTGAGAAAGACACCCATGCAAAGGATGATCGAAGAGTTATTTATATAAATAGTAATTTTCAAATAATGAATATGCAATAACCATATTTGTTAGGGTTTATATGTGATAAATTTTATTAAAATAGGTTGGATTACAAATCTCATGTTAAATCTTTAGTAAAAGATGTAATGATTATAAAATTAATTATGAGACATCAAAATTCATCGCACTACCTTATGATCTGAACTTGTAAAAATACATAGAAATTAAAAAAATACATATTTTTTAGATATTTAATCTATGTATTATGTAGGTGCAAAAATGGATAATGCATTAGTGTGATATGCTAAAATACATAGTGTGATGTTTAAATCAGGAGCTAATTTGACGGATCATGATGCAAACATGTCAAAATATACATAGATAGAAATTAAGCCTATAATTTTGATGACGGAACCCTTTTTTCCTGCATTCACTCGATTTATATGCCACAAATTATTTTTTGAATATATTTAGTAAATGTAAATCATAATTAATGATATGGATCTCCAATTTACAACATCAATAACTGACTATCAGTTTTTTTTAAAATAAACATTTAATATATAATAGTCTAGCAATCTATTATTATTATTATTATTATTTTTTATTTCAGTTATCGATAACATTCTAATTCGAGGGGGTGGAAGGAAAAGAAAATGCAAATAATATGGGTCTTACATGTACAAAAATTTAAATAAATCATAAATAAATTTATATTAAAACAATTTTATTGTTTTTTTGCTCGAGCAAAGTGGTCATCCGTCTAAATACTTTGTGGAGGCCCCTGCTGCCTCTCTCCATGCCCCTGAGATGACCGTCGCACGTACGGCATGCGGTCATGGGCTCCTCCCGGTCCCGGCGCAGCTCACAGAGAAGCGGCACCGGAAAACGCGACACCCGGCCGACCTACGTCTCTAAAGCGAGCCGCCTTAAGCCGCCGCTGGGGGCGCGTTGGTTCGGCCGGCAGGTGGGCAGAGAACCGGCACCGTCAGAGAAGACCAGGCGTGGCGGACCAGAGATCCTGTAGATCGACACGTGTCTTTTCCGGGCCGTGGTTGGAATTTTGAGTCTCCCAGGGAGGAGGAGAAGGATGTGGATATCGATGGAAGATGGGGAGAAACAGGGCGGTGGGGGGCCCACAGGTGGGCGTGCAGTAACCTCCTCATGGAAGCAAAGAATATTGGCCTCTTTTTTATCGGAAAAACGAATATAATATATTGGCCCATCTCTATCCCTCTCGCATACACCGGCCAGTGTGGGGGTGGTGAATTCTGTGGGCCCGGTGGTGGGGTGACGTCACATCTGGGGCAGTTTGACGTGGACCGCACGCTCCCTTCTGGGTGAGTGCACATGTCACCAAATCCATGTTCTTCTCTCTCTGTTTTTTTTTTTTTTTTTTTTCCTCCTCCTCCCGGGCGGTCGAACTGCCACTGTCATGGGTTTTAGCTGCTCTCATAAAAAAACAGCGGAAAAAGAATTAGAATGTCGTGTTCTGTGCCTTGTCGTCTACTTGATTTGTAAAACAAATTAAAAGCGAGCGGACGATGAATGATGTGTTTCCATTTTTGTATTATATATATATATATATATATATATATATATATATATATATATATATGCTATTAAATGAGGGGGACTTTTATTGGAATGTGTCCGTTCCCCATTTCATCTTTCATTAGAGTTAAAATTTTAAGTTAACAGAACTAGTACATATTCAGTGCATGTCAGAAAAAAAAAAAAAAAAAAAAAAAAAAAAACGAAAATCAATAATTTTTTTTTCCTCTTTCTTTTGGAGACATGTTTCCATTTTTGTGCCATCTTCTCCGGTTTGGTGGATAGGGTGGGACACCGGAGGGATATGTTGTCACGATAATGGAGTGTTGTTTATAATGGGAGTCATATGGAAACGGCGCCGCAGGATACTACTTGTTGCTGCCAAAATTTGACACAGCTCGATGAATTTTGCCGAAGATTCGAATACATGGCGGGTGTCGTTCAATTCCTGGTGATGAAAAATACTTTATCTTTATGTCACGGACCAGCATATACGAAAGAAAGGAAAATTTTACTGAATTGATTTTGGCCGGATCTTTCGATATCTAAATCAAGATGGGTTTTAAAATAATAATAAATAAAATATAACATAAAATTGTAGTGAGAACATTGTCATCATGTTCTGATCTGTTACATCTGTATTTCATCAAGTTGGAGATCATCATCAGCCTGGATCGGATCCGACCAGCATTTGACTGATCTATGGTTGGTTGGTCTTGAATTTTGATATATGGTTGATTTGGAGATGGTTAGTCTAGTTGGTGTTCGACCGATTTAGATTGGTTGGTATCCAGCCAATTTGAAAATGGTTGGCCTGAGTTCTGATTTGGTCGGTATCTAGTCAATTTGCAGGTGGTTAGCCTCATGTTCCGAACTAATCCATACCTGTCTGATTTGAAGATAATCAATCGGTCTTGGATTTTAATCTAGTTAGTATTCAGCCGATTTAGGGATAGCCGATCCTGGTCGGTATTTGGCTACCCAGCTCTATAGATGATAACCATTTTCTAAGCAAGCTATGGCATGTGGAAGTATTTTTTTAGTGAATTGTACCATCTGTTGTCGTTTGGCAAACTATGATGTATACTCCTTTCTTGTATTATCGAGGTGCTCTTCTTGAATTGTACACCATCCGGAAGCAAGCTCTACCCATGCTCCATGCACCGTGCTTAATGCTGTGTTCTTCAAGCATTTTTCAAGGTTTTGGAAGCGTCACTTCCTCCATGAAAAATTGTACAGGCCTCTTCCCAATATTTTCTAGCAGCCATCTGCATGTCAAAACTCTGAACTACAGGAATTCATTATAAATTCCTCTTCATATCTGATTGTCCCGAGCCATGAGGAGCAAGAGCAACAAGAATATGAAATGATTTTTTTTTTTTTTTTTTTCCTTCATCACCAAGGTACGTAGATGGGAACCTGGAGGATAAAAAGAGAGAAGGTGCGTTATAAAGAGTGGACTCGGGTGTTCAAAGAGTGGGAAAGACGGAGGGTTGGAGGATGTGGACGTTTGGAGAGGGGTGCGAGTATTGGAAAATGGGAAGGGTCATCACCGTATCGCTATGGGTATAAGTACATAAAAAAAGAATAGGTTAACATGGTTAGTGACTTGGTGCTCTATGCATTTTGATTCACTTGGTTGAAGATATTAATTAGAATTGATACATTGTTGCTTTAATTTATGAAAACCGAGTATATTTTCAATGGCACTTGGAGGTAGGTGTCTTGGAGTTTGCTTAAGTTATATGGTACAGATAGGCTTTATCCTGCTTGGCCGAAGTCATTGACTTGTACGATGCAAGTTATTCAGTTCTCACTAAAAATTGGTGTATCTTGAGATATCATTCAATACAATATCAAGTATCGATATCGTTGTCTAGTAAAGTCTCGATCCTTACTATCAAACTATGGGGTCTTTGGCAAACAATAATGTATAAAAGAATGGCTAATTTTTCTTTGTTGGTGTATCTTGCGATACCATTTAAATACCATATCAAGTATCGACATATTGACTGGTAAAAGTCCCGATCCTTATTTTACTACCAAATCATGAATGTTTCAACACGTATCAAAGAATGGTTAATTTTCCTTTACCATACGAATCGATATCTTTTACTAGTAACCATCAACCGATATTTCAACATCTTGATCGTGGTATGTTGCCGGAGATCTCCAATGACTATCATAATTCTGAATATTCTTCGGACCTAACCAAGATAAACCGTTTTCTTTCCTCTCTGTCATCGTTAAAATTATTTAAATTTGTAAGGTCGAACACCTTGGTTAAAATGTCTAGATTTTTTAATATAAATATAATTACTTGGTAGGATGAAGAGAATAAAGTCTCTTGCAACATTCAGGAAGAACTTTCCTTGCATCAGATGTAGCGGGGCGCAACGACTAAGGAAAACCAAGCACACTACTTGACCTGTCTATCGGTTCATAAAGCTTGACTAACCAATCCACGGAAGAGAATTTATAAAGTATAGAAAATCAGTTCATGGGGAAAAAGATTTCTCATGCCTCTTTGATCAGCAATATGTTATTCTGAAGCACTAGAATGTCACGACAATATGCTTCACCTTACCTTCGAACTTCCTATGATCTGGTTGATATGACCATCCACCAATAGCTCAACATAATTATATTTATTTATTTGGTAATTGTTTGGTAATTAAGGCACGAAGGCTGGATTTGAAGGGCCGAAGGACCCTCCCCCCCGCCGCCCAACCTTTTTTTTTATACAAGGCCGTACTTAGATGTCCTCCAACTTGAAAGGAGCACCAACTGCAACGGCTATACCATCACTCCAAAAAATTGCTCCGTGCCCATAAGCCACCTTGCGAGGACTTATTTAACCCGAACCCAATGAGTCCATGTAACCACACACACACACACACACAGAGGGAATCATTCCATAGAAGTGGAAAGCGTCTCCAAGTGTCTACCAGAACCCTTGACATCCGAGCACACCTTTCTGAAACTTTGGCATGGTCTCGTACATAATACGCTTCATAGAGATTTATTGGCATCGTTTTGTTTATATTAACTGGCATACGGTAGCCCTGCCACTCCGAGATTCCGCGTCCTTTTTGACGTTGCCTTGGCTTATCTTAGGAGAGCGCATAAGTCAAACCTTCGTGCGCATTCTTTGTTTTCTCGTAAAGTTTTCTAACTTTTTTTTTTTTCTCTTATAGAAAAGCAATTTTACGTTTCTAAACAAGACGAGAGTGATTATTTTATAGTATATATGGTTCCCCAAAAAAAAAAAAAAAAATCATTACCACAGGCAATTTTTAGCTTCCAATTTGATTTGTGTTTTTTCTTTTAACAAAATTTTAACCATCCATGTGGCAATTCATTAGACTTAACAGAGTAAATCCCCATATATTTTACCCTCCTCCACACAAATACTTCCAAAAAGAAACTTTTTTTTTCCTGAAGATCTCGTGTTTTTGTCCTCCATCTAGATTGACATTTAGAAAAGATGAAAGAGATCCTCCATTCAAAGTGGGTAATCTTGTAATGACCAAAAAGATAACTCTTGTATCGCGGTCACTTTGTCTTGTCTCCTCTTCTTAAGGGACGGAAAATATATTTCCTCATCTTAACCTTATAGAGAAGTTATATCATCCATTGATCAAATTCAGAGTGGGTCAATGCACTCTCCTTAAATCCAAAAAAAAAAAAAAAAAAAAAAAAAATCCTCCATTCTTTCTCTTATAGGTGTTCTCCTAGCTTCCCATTCCATTTTTTAAAAAAAGCTATTTGTAGCAATTCTTTTCTTCTTCTTCTTTTTTTTTTTTTTTTTCCTCGAAAAGATGAACGGTAAAGGACGTCCAACGCATAGAGGAGTATACCATACACCACTTGGTCATGTAGCTGGCAAGAAATCTCTTTTGTTCTGAAACAAGTGGTCCCTGCATCACCCAAAAGCATAGCATGAAAGAAATGTTTCCATAATTTTAAGAATATTTATCAAACTATAATCTTTCTTTTCTGAACCCCACGCTTTGCGAGGCCGACAAGAACGAGCGAAATTCTGTGTTTCAACGGAGTTGGGCCAATCGTGTCCATCTTCAGTTAGCTTTCTCCTGTCCACCACCACTCCATCGTCCTGCCGATGACCCACCGAGAGCCCCCCCCCTCCATCAACCGTGGGTGGTGGAGTTCCAACAATATCCCTCTCCAAATCTCACCTAACTTGACCCTTCCAGTTTTAAGAAGATATCGGTCGAATCAATTCGAATCCAATATACAAAAACTAACATGGTGGACCCCAAACTTTTCTTCTCCTTAATGAAGTCAGCCACTATAAAGCAACAAATATTAAAAACGTACACTAAAAGCACAAACCAAGGTACTTCTTTGGTCCTTTCCATTTACTTATAAAAAGCATTTACACTACACCTGTATATTTTCTAATCGATGTGTTTGATAATCTGAAAAGGAATGGACAGGGTCAAACTTAGCTCTCTTCTCCATCTTCTTTGCAACTGGAAGGCCATTAACAAAGAAGAGAAAATTAGAGTGATGTACTGGTTGCTAATGCGCCTGGGTCCCATCTCTGTCATCCACCAACCCACCACCTTGGATTAGGTTCAGGAAGGATCCTTAAATTATTATTCTGCATAACAATAAAAAATTCATCATCGTGACCTGGTCGCGCAAACAGAGTTCTCGCTTCGGAGATGCCACTGTATTTTGGAGAACAAACTGGCTCGGTCATTCAAATTGCAACTTCTAAATGAATTTCCGAATGGCATTTTGCTACTTTGTTCACTGCATAAAAATAGCCACATTCGGTCATCGAGCAATGGAAATAAACCAGAAGAAAGGAATGTAACTAGCTAGCAAGTTATCATCATGTGGGCAGCAGCACACTGCAATAATAGATGATGCAGTCTGGGACACGAAGAATGATACAGGAACACAGTAATAATTTAATGGATGACAAATTGATCATAAGATCTGTGGTAACTAAAAGCCACTTTCATGGTTATATATGATTATCAACTGTTCAAGAAAATAACCTTGAATGGAAGGGGGAAAAAAAGAATGGCAAAAAGGGTTAAGATTACCTTGGTTGCAATCAATGCATTGCCGAAGTCTATGTTCTGGTTGATGAGGCAGTCAGGAATGACTTGGGAGACTGTTGAAGCTGCGATAGCTTCTTCGGTGGTCAGTGTTTCTCAAATGAAGCACGCACTGCATTTTGTACATCTTCACATAAGTTGATTCCTCGGTAATCTTCAATTGGATGGCCCCAATCGCTGCAATGCATGAAGAACATCAAAACTGAAGCGGTAGCAGAACTTCCAACACATAAATTAGCTATTAGAAAGCTAGAAAGTCTTTTCTCTTATGCTTTGCTCAAGGAGAAAAGTAGGTGCACATCGGCTTAAAACCAGATAAACACCATATTGTAAAAACATTGATAGCTTCCAGAAAATTCTTGCATAATATTTGCTGACAGATTTGAAAAGGTCTTGTTGACGTGTTCAGTAATCAATGGCTTATAATTTAATTTCAATTATAACTATTATATCAGCAAGCCTTATATCACATCAAGCGCAATTCAGAGTTGCCATGTCATCAAACCAGCGACATTTCCACTATACAAACCAAGGGGCCAAACAGGAAGAAACCATCAAAGACTTCCATATTCAAAAGAATAGTTTATGGCAGACCAAATTACCTTTATCAGGCGAAGAAGCCCTTGCCAGGAACCAGATACAATGCTCAATGCTGTATGGTTGATGTCAGGAATGACGACAGGTTATGCTGAAAGAGTTTAACCAATCAAAGACAAAGATTTCATCAAATAAACCAATGGCAAGCTCACGGATATGACCCTTTTCAGTGGTGATAATCACAATGATGTCTTACATCGTCTTTTTTCATTAAAATCTTAAATCTGGATTATAATTTTGAATATCAATGGAATGGCTCGTTAGAAGGAAACTTCTGTGCAAACTCAGAGCAATGGAGGTTGAAGGAGAAAAGTTCAAACCCAACAAAGCAACAACCCAGACTTTACATGTTGAAAATCCACACATTTTATATCACATCAAACCTAGCATTTCCCAAGATCAACTCAATGTTTCAAATTTCCACCAATCAAAGCCAAATCAGGTCTTCCTTTACTTTAAAAACATTATTGACTTAGAATTGTCTTGCTCCTTAAAAGGATAATCAATCACATGTTCCCATAATAATATCCAACTTCTTGTTTTCTGTGTCAGTTTCAATTTAAATTTTTTGGTCCTTTTACCAGAATAACTACTGCAAAACCAATATTGATTATCTCGATCAAAAAAGCACCAATACTGATTATGACTCGTTTTTTTTTTTTTTGGTTATAATTGAATTACCACAAAAATCCAAGGTCATGATACATTCCTTCCATTGGTCATTGCATCACTATCAATCTATACAGTTATACCATATCAATGCCACCATCATCAGTTTGAGTATTAATAAGAAAACTGTTCAATTTGAGTTGCATACGTTTCTTGTATCTAATTATGTATTCCATTGTCCAGAGGAAAAATAAGTTTTCTTGGAACAAATTTGTATATAAGATAGAGTGGCTGTGACAAACATTAATGTCTGATGCAATTATTTCTTTGCAAGCTTCTATGTTTAATTTGTCTCTCTTTTTCTCTCAGTTTTAAGATCTTTATACAAAACTGAACCGTTAGGAGAAGATGAAAGATAGTTTCAGCATGTGAAAGCTACAATGAAGAGCAAGCAGTTACCAAACCGCAAAACTAACATTAAACTCTAGACTATCTGCTTGAAGTCTCGCTGCATATTATCTCCTGCCACCGGATAGTTTTGTTAAGACACAGAAACAGAAACAGACAGGTCAAATCCATGATTGCAACCAAATCTCCAAATTTATTAAAATTTCCCTCAACTGTTGAAAGATTATTGCAGAAGCTCCAGACATCTCACACAATGAGCATGATGCATTGTTAATACTTGATGAGGTCTAAGGTCAAAATTGATCAGATATCTGTCCAAAATGCATCTTCATCCTGACAATATTAGGGTAATTGAATGAGCTCCATGAAACATTAAACCAAAAAAATATTAAGTGAAAGCCCTCAGAGTATGTGAAAATCTGTTGATAAACCTGATGCTGCTCAGGGTTAAGGTAGGGGAGGCAGAATATTATAAAACATCATGAGAATCACTTGTAGGCACAAGGGCAGTAGTTGTCCACATAGCAGCAACATTTAAAATAAGAAAAGATGAGAGTAGATAAGTCTTATCAGTGAGGATGCAAAATGCACTCTTAAATGATTGCACCAATTGATGACATGGATAAATTATGTCTTGCTCTAAGCAGCAACAGCTATCACACATACTGGACACCTTTCATTTAGGAGTTAATTATAGCATCAAGTAGCCAATGATGATATGTGGAGATAATGTTATTATAGTCCTGATATTCTCTGAATTATTGAAAAAATTTCCCACCGGTCATGATTTAGTATTGGCAAAACTTCAACAAATTATTCCTAAATGCTCAACCAAGTAATGAAGATTAAGTAAATAGGTTTGATGAACTATTAAAAGATTAAAACATTTTTGTGAAACACAGATTATCATAAGGATCAATAGTTATTACTTCATATGTTTTTGTTATTCTTGCTTCTTTTGTTATTATTCTTTTGCATGCATTAGTACATTCATGTATCAATTGATTTATATTTTTAATAATTCAATTTTTAAATATTTTTTGCATCTTTTGAAAATTTCATAGTTACCTCATGTTGATAGGGGTGCAAACAAACTAAGCTGATCACAAACAGCTTGGGCTCGGCTTGCTAAGAGCTCATTCGAGCTTTGCCCAACCAGGAAAAGCCAAGCTGAAACACAACTCAGAACCTGGCTCATACAAGACCCATGCTTGACACCTGCTGAGCAAAGCTCCAGCAGGTTTTATTGAGCTGGGCTCGTGATTGAGACAAGCTCATGCAGCAACGCAGATTGTTTAGAAACTGAGGCTTGGCTAGTTTTTACTGTACTTGTTGAGTTAATTCTATATCCAAAAAAATGTGATTATGGCACTTAAAACTGTAACATGAATTCTGCTGCTACATAAGTAAACTTCACTTACAAAAATTCCATGAAGGTACAGAAAAGAAACTTTAGTGAGGGTTGCAAAAGCCAATAAATGACTGGAGAGTAGCTAAGGAGGTGATTGGCATTCTTATTCATTTTGCTTAGTGCATATTATCTGATGAATAGGTGAGAATGAGTAGTTATGTTGGCCGTGCTATGGACCCCCTCAACCAGGAAACCATGTGTCCATTGCCATTTCAAATTGCTACATTAACATGTTTCGCACAGGCGGAAAGCATACTCTTAACCTGTTCATTGATCAATATATTAATGTGAAATACTTCAATAAACAAGTATGATCGGTTGAATAAGCTTTACTTAATTTTGTCCAAGTTACCAATTGTCAAATATGATAACCACCACCAGACAAATTGTCAAACAGATTATTATTTTTTTTCATGATTTATTTTAAGGTAATGGTTAGCATGCAATCAGGCCAAGATGACTTTTTCAGGTATTCATGTAGAAAACAACCATCTTTATAGGTAATGGTTTGCTACCATCATCCTTTTGGTCCAAGATGAACTGATTGTTTTCTTCATTTGGTGTATAAGGCATCATTTATATTCATTAACTGGTCAAATGCAAGCACATGTGACTCTGAATGTGAATGAGAAGGAAGTCTCCCATGTGTCCACAATCTATACAGCTTGAAATGGGAATGCTGTTTTATCATATTTTGGTTTGAGAACAAGAACCAGCACATTTAAATAAAAAGGAAGCATGAGAACATGGGGCACAATCACGCAAAGATAGGTTAGTTGGGAGAGTGTCTGACTGAAGATCTGAACAACACTTGATCAATCCATGCTCAGTGCAAGATTTCAAAATTTTTTTGTGCAATGATGGGGTAAATTAAAATTTTTTGGTGCATGCATTGGGTAAGGATGCATACATCTGACCCTCCCCAGACCTTGCAATGACGGGAGACTTGTGCACTAGGCTACCCATTTATGAGCACATGGGGCACAAGTGTTTGAAACGTCAAATGCAGTGACTATATATTTCTAATATTAAGTGATTGTGAAAATGCATAGTGCAATTTTGAACTAAACAATACAACAAGATATAAAATGCATTGCGCAATTAGTGTTCTTAATGGACTCTAATTACTTTAATCCAGGTGGATTACGGAATCTGTATAAATCCCTAAATTTTTGAAAAAGACCAAAATGGAATGAACTAATGGAAAGGCTATACAGATTCACTAGATTACAAATTAAATCAAACTTAAAATGTGATAAAATCTCAAATTTAGTAAGCAAAGCTAGGAAACTGAAACCCAACTATGGACCCATGAAAGGTCTTGTATCTGATTTTCTGGCTGAGTTTGGTTTGTCCGTGCTTCAGCATGCTGTAAAATATTTCATGTCTTGTGTTTACTAGTTATGGTTGTTTGTAGCCAAGGTTTGTCAAACCTGTCGGTACCATATCATTCTAGATGAATGGTATCATACTGGTACTGAACCAGTTCATTTTATATTGTACAGATACTCAATATGCTGAGTTGTATCACATCATGTACTGAAACTGTAAGAGGACAATACTGGTACGGGATCCAATACCAAAACAGTGAACTTTGCTTGCAGCCCTCATGGCCTGTAGAATGTGATGAAGGCTTCACTCACTGCTCAATCACAAGTCAAGGTGGTGATAGTTTTAGCCCATTAATTGCATTATATTTCCATCCAACTTCTTTCTCTCCGAGAAAGAAGGGGGAGTGTGCAATACATCCGAAGTTCCTGGATGACTCTAGCATTTTTGTTTTTATTTTTTTTTGTGTCGATGCTAAAACGTTGAAATATATAATAAGGCATATTGAGTTATTGACGTGGAAATAAAAAAGCAATTGGATAGTAAGCTTGTACCTAGGGCTTGCAATGACATAGGCATATTGAATTGGTAATGTTGTTTGTGTACGGATCAAATACTCCCAAATCTATCTAAAAAGAGTAAAACTACTTACATACCTTATGTTCATGGAGAGTGAAAAATGCATGTCATGCTCAACTTGGCAGGAAAAGAATGATTATAGTACAGGGAATATAAAGACATCAATCTTAGTAAAAAGAAAAAGACCCAACTATATTCAATTCTCAGGCAGATATAAGCGAGCGATATTGCCAAATAAGTTTCAGCCTGAAAGAACAAAACAGATTATATGAATTAGTTATCAGCTTTGCACTTCTCCCTCTCAGAAGTCTTGCTGCACTCTCAAAACTCCCCCATTATATCATCAGGTTAAATATTATCCAAAAAGATAACTGGATGGACCATGTGCACCTTGATTGGCAACTGATTGTGAGTTTTGCTAGCATTATATTACTGACAAACTATTAATGTTGATAAGCTCTCGCTGGATCAGCCTAACAGCCAATGTAGAACATCATAGTTCTGTTTCTTCACAAGAGGAAAACTAGCATTTAACATCTCATGGCAATAATATGGGTGGAATGATGCCTTCAAAGAAACTAGTCCTGATGTTTCACTAATCAAGGTAGCAAATAAATCCAAATAATTATGAGAATGTAAAGGTTTAGGACCCTATGTACTGCACAAAATACCATGTTAGTAGTGGACATTACTTAAAATTATTAAAATGAAAAAGAAAATAGAGCACTGGATGAGTTTTGAACAAAATTGTTTAATATTACCATTCTAGATTTCTTGTACTATCAAGGGTTTGGTCACAAGATTCATATTTAACCTCTTAGTGGGATTGTGGCTCTACAGACAATTAAAAGGCAGGAGAATTCTAAATTAGAGTATCCAGCATCATCTCCATGATTCCAGTAAGAACAAGGAGAACTGAACTCAAGGAAAGAAGACATGAGCCCTAAAGCAAGAAAAGTGCTTAGCCATGTATCCGACATTATCCATGTAACCCATGTAGCCGGTCATTATCGAGAAGATTCTTCATGTAATTGGTCAGCATTAGAAATGAACGCTTCTGGACTTTAATTTAATGGCCAGTCCTGCAACCTCTAAGTGGCAAACTCCACCTGGGAATTTGGAGTTTTTGCATTTCTTTTGAGCCCAATGCCCAGATAAATTAATCAGAAACTAAGTCAGTTGTGTCCCTACTGTCAACAACCTCAATATCATGATTTTCACAAACAAAATCCTAGAGCAGTGGAGACCTCAAAAAAATTTTGGTTGACACCCTGTCTTGACACTTCATTTGCCCTCAACAAGTACAGATTTCTTGGTAGGGCATCTGCCAGCTTAATTAATGATCTCGATGCAGTGACAAAATGGCAACTTTCCACTAGCTATATTTAACCTTTTACCTCAGGCCAAGCAGACGGCGAAGAATCATGTGGCAATTGAAAACACCCGTGCCACCAGTTTTAATGAAGGTAAGCCCTGATCCCACAGGCATTGGTAAGTGAAATCCTTGAATGCACCTAAATTACCTTAAGGTGGCAACCTCACAGATTTTGCTAGAACAGAATAAAAAACCCGAGAGAATGTGTATGTAGACCTAGTACTCCAATTAATCAAAGCATTCTTCTCGGACAAGCGAAGCAAATTCCATGTAACCTCACAGGCATTGGTAAGTGAAATCCTTAAATGCACCTAAATTACCTTAAGGTGGCAACCTCACAGATTTTGCTAGAACAGAATAAAAATCCGAGAGAATGTGTATGTAGACCTAGTACTCCAATTAATCAAAGCATTTTTCTCGGGCAAGCGAAGCAAATTCCATGTAACATCAGGCACAAAGCTTGACGGCAGCTTTTTCTGTCTTGAAGGCGTTAATGCCATTTAACGACTTGGCCTCTCATGACAACTATGAAGGCTTGCAGCTAAGTTGTAAAACAAGATGGGACCGATAAGAAGAACCAGTAAGATGAATCAAGAACACAAAACCTAGCAATGATCTCGAGAACAGCAGTAACAGAAGAAGAAGTCCCGCAAAACGCAATTAGGAACACCAGTAATACAACTAAGAACGCAAATAAACAAAGCCAATACTACAGCGTACATGAACAAACGAATGCAAAATACCACACCTCAAGTTGGCGAATTTATGCCCCAAAACATATGATTCTTACAATGCGCAACCTCGCACTGTCATATCTCAAATCCACATAAAACTTCAAGAAAATAGCTCAGATAAAGATTGATAGAGAGAGAGAGGGGTACTCTATCGGGTGGCAGCCCTGGGAGGAGAATTTGAAAAAGAGATAGATGAGGACCGGAGCTTCGAATCCAACGGTTCGCCCCGGACCCGATAGGAGGCGATCTAGAGGAAGTCATGGTGTGGAAGGGCGACGCGGCAGAGATACTTCTCCGAGACCGCCGTCGGGCTTCCAACGCCAACGAACGGTGGCGCATCGGAGAACTCCGGTGAGTCGGCAGGGCGGGGACTTCGCCTTGCCGGATTCCATAGCCGTGGGAAAAGGAATATCGGATGCGGAAGCCATCCCGCATCAGAACATACCGATGTCCACGTGGACCTCATCCTCTCAAGTCAACGGTCCCTACATACGCTGTAACAGCCCCGTTTGTCCCTCAATCGAGAATCCCCTTTGATTATATGGGAAAAGTCTCTGCGCATCGCGCGGGATGCAGTTAATCTAATTATATCCACTATAATATAATGGGATGAAAGCTAAGCATGACTAGAATTAATTATTATTTAATTTTTATTTAAAATTTTCGTCCAGATCAAAATATCCTTCTCTCCAATTTTTTGAATTAGGATGTCGTAGATTTTGAATTAGTATATCGTAGTTTTTGAACTAGGATGTCGTAATATTGTTTCAGATTTTAATTTAGATTTTCTACCGTGGTTATCATTTTTTAACTAGGGTGTCGTAGATTTTGAACTAGGATGTCGTAGGTTTTGAACTAGGATGTCGTAATATTGTTTCAGGTCATTTTTGAACTAGGGTGTCGTAGGTTTTGAACTAGAGTATCGTAATATTGTTTCAGGTCATTTTTGAACTAGGATAGGATATCGTAGGTTTTGAACTAGGGTATCATAATATTATTTCAGGTCATTTTTGAACTAGGGTGTCGTAGGTTTTGAACTAGCATATCGTAGATTTTGAACTATGGTGTCGTAATACTATTTTAAGTCATTTTTGAACTAAGGTGTCGTAGGTTTTGAATTAGGATGTCATAGATTTTGAACTAGGATATCGTAATACTATTTCAGGTCATTTTTGAACTAGAGTTGTAGTTGCGCTTTCCCCTGGACCAGGCTGGGCCGGCTACGCTGGAGAGCTTCTCTGCCAGTCGACCCGTACAAAACCTCCTGAGCACCGGAGGTGCTCCGGCGGGGGACACTCCGATGCTTAAGTTAGCAGGGGATCTGGAGCAACAGAATGGATTGAATTGAAAGAGAATCGTATACGGGAAAAGAAAAGGATATTTAGCCTTGAGCGGAGGTCCCCCGGATGCCTTTAATAGGCATGGAATGCTGCCAAATTTTGTTAGGGGATAGCTAAAAAAATCCCGATTTTCTCCTAGGAGGATCAGGATGATGGCCAAGTGGCACGGAGTCGTGGCCACGTCGTGGAGTTTGTTACAACAGAATTCTGGTACCAACTGGAAAGGGGCTTCTGGAGTCATCGAGATATCTTTGAATGAGAATGGAGCAGCCGGACCTCTACTACGGTGGGTTGGCCTTCTGGGTGGCTTTATGGGTCGGCCTTCCGGGTCGGCCTCTTGGGGAAGAAATCGGCAAGGATCTCCACGGGAGCCGTCGGGCAGACCTCAAAGGAAAGGGTTGCTCGGACCTCCCTTCCCACGGGTCTGCCGGTCAGAGCTCTGGGCCGATATGACCCAAGACCAGCCGAATGGGTACAACAAGGGTGTCGTAGGTTTTGAACTAGGGTATCGTAGGTTTTGAACTAGGGTGTTGTAATACTGTTTCAGGTTTTAATTTATATTTTCTGCATGGTTGTCATTTTTGAACTAGGATGTCGTAGGTTTTGAATTAGGATGTCGTAGGTTTGAATTAGGGTACCGTAATATTGTTTCAGGTCATTTTTGAACTAGAATGTCATAGGTTTTGAACTAGGATGTCGTAGGTTTTGAACTAGAATGTCATAATACTGTTTCAAGTCATTTTTGAACTAGGATGTCATAGGTTTTGAACTAGGATGTCGTAGGTTTTGAACTAGGGTGTCATAATACTGTTTCAGGTCATTTTTTGAACTAGGGTGTCGTAGGTTTTGAGCTGTGGTATCGTAGCTTTTGAACTAGGATGTCATAAGGGTATTTTGATCTGGATAAAAATTTCAAATAAAAGCTGAACGGTAATTAATGCTAGTCACCCCAGCTCCTGTCCCGTCATGCCACAGCGGATATATTTGGACCAATAGGACCGTGCGATAAGGGCCACGCTGGATTTGCTGCACCGCACGCGGTGCACAAAGAATTACTTTGATTATATAGCATGGCCGGCCCAGTACCGGCCCTCTTATACATTATGCCTGTCCACATTATCTATAGGAGTAATTCTTTGTGCACCGCGTACGGTGCAGCAAATTCATCATGGCCCGCACCGCACACTCTTATTAGTCCAAATATATCCGTTGTGGCATGACGGGACAGGAGCTGAGGTGACTAGCATTAATTACCGTTCAGCTTTTATTTGAAATTTCTGTCCATACCAAAATACCCTTACAACATCCTAGTTCAAAAGTTATGACATCCAGTTCAAAACCTACGACACCCTAGTTCAAAAAATGATTTGAAACAGTATTACGACACCCTAGTTCAAAACATATGACATCCTAGTTCAAAACCTACGACATCCTAGTTTAAAAATAACTTGAAACAGTATTACGATATCCTAGTTCAAAATCTACGACATCCTAGTTCAAAAATGATCTGAAACAGATTTACGATATCCTAGTTCAAAAATGACCTGAAACAGTTTTACGATATCCTAGTTCAAAACCTACGACATCCTAGTTCAAAAATGATAACCATGCAGAAAATATAAATCAAAACTTGAAACAGTATTACGACATCCTGGTTCAAAATCTACGACACCCTAGTTCAAGGGATTGGAGGGAAGTGTATTTTAATATGGACAAAAATTTTAAATAAAAATTGAGTAATAATTAATGCTAGTCATGCTCGGCTTCCATCCCGTCATGATACAGTGGATATATTTAGACCAATAAGAAAATACAGTACGGGCCATGTTGGTTATACACACGGTGCACAAAGACTTTTCTTATAGCAGCAACCGGTATTGGGCCTAATGAATCGCGAATCCAGCTCCATCACGCCAAGGTTGGCCTCGAGAAGGCTTTAAAATGGAAGTTCCCAAATCATCTGCGACGATGGTGTGAACGGTAGCAATGATGGAGCTGGGTTCATGATCCAGGGATTCGAGATTGGTGGCCGTGGATAGTTTGGACAGACATTACATACACGAGGATGATAATATATTTTAACAAAATTCTATAACCGATAATAACACAGATATATTACATATGAATGTTAACAAAATTATAATTATATTAATATTAATATAGTAATATTATATAATTATATTAATGAGTAATAATATTTTAATATTATTATAGTAATATTATATAATTATATTAATGAGTAATAATATTAAAATATTAATAATATTATTATGTTAGATTTGTATGAATAATTAAAATATAATTGGAATGAAAATTGTAATTCTTGTGATAATTATAATCATATTGAAATAATGGCATAAGTATAACAATATTTCCATAATAATGTAATCCAGTAATACAATAATAATCCAATATACAATATAATATATTGTAATAAAATAATATAGCTAATAATATAGTATCATTAGTAAAAAATTTTATATGATATTATAAATAATATTATGTTTCTCCATAGAAAATATATTATTACAATATATTTTAATGTATAATTGCTATTAATGAATATTGTTTGGGATAATTTTGCTTGAGTTAAGGATATGAAGCCAAGATAATAAGTCCAGTTGATTCTCGTTGCATGCTTTCTAATCTGGGTCATTAATTCACTAATAATTTTTTTTGACTCTAACATTATTATATTTTTGAGTCAAGGCTCTTCATGGAGCTAAGACATGCTGAACCGAGAGTCATCCATGCCAAAATAAGAATTATCCATGTCAAAATAAGGGTTATCTAGGTTGAAATGAGGGTCATCCATGCCAAAATGAGGGTCGTTTAGGCCGAAACGAGAGTCATCTAAGTCGACCAAGGATCATTCAGGCCAAAATGAGGATAATCCGAGCCAATTAAGGCCCATCCAGAAATGACCAAGGCTCATCTAGATTGATCTAGTCATGCATAAATGATTGAAGATCATCCAGAAATGATCAAGACTCATCCGGGCTGCACCAGTTATGTTGAAATGACCGAGGGTCATCCAAAAATAATCAAGGCTCGTTCAGGCTGATCTAGTTATGGAGAAATGATCGAGGGTCATCCAAAAATGACCAAGACTCATTTATGTTGACCTAATCATGCAAAAATGACCGAGGGTTATCCAAAAATGAGTAAGGCTCGTCTAGGCCGACTGAGGGTCATCTAGAAATGGTCAAGGCTCATCCAGGCTAATCTAATCATACAGAAATGATCGAGAGTCATTTAGAAATGGTCAGGGCTCATCCAGGCCGACCTAGTCATGCAAAAATGATCGAGGATTATCTAAAAATGATCAAAGCTCATCCAGGCAAACCGAGGGTTATGTAAAAATGACCAAGCCTCTTCAGGCTATCTCAGGCATTCCATGCAGGTCAAGGCAGGTAGTCAGGCCGACCAGTCTTCTTTAGGCTGTCCCGAGCACTCCATGTAGGTTGAGGCATGCAGGCCTTTTGAAGCCAATTAAGTCTCTTCAAGCAATACTTTCTTAATCAACTAAGAACTAACGTCCAAATGGCTTGACAAGTTACATCCCATTTAATTGCCATCTCTTTGCATTTAAGAGGAGCACATGCTTGAGAAGCCACTTGCCCTATCATCATGAAACACATAGTAGAACTCTATAAAATGATAATGTCTTTATTTAATAAAGAATGAACATCTCTTACAGGTGAAAAATCCTTGATGGCCTGCATAATAGACTTGTCACTTCTCACCAAATTTGCTGAGATGTTTATTATTCCAGATATGCCTATGCCTTCTATCTCTAAAAAGGGGACTTCTTGAGAGGCCCAAAGTACACCATTCTCTTTATCTATACTCTTCAATACAGTTGGTTTGGAATTGATTTGAGTGTCGAAGTGCCATCACTAGGATCGCGTCCGGTAAAACTTTTTTGCAGGTATCGTCTCTTGAAACCGACCTATACCTCTTACTCCAATATCATGTCCAGCTCTTCATTCGTACTTGATATATTTCGGCACTAATAAATAAAATAACTAAAATCTTCTAATTGCCGCCTTGAACATATAGCCATGGTTAAAAAACTGGTACTCGAGCCCCCTCTTTGTGGTTGTTGCCCCTTGTCATGGGACCTTGGAAATCAGCATTTCTATGTAACCTTATACATTGTTTTTTTCATTGTTTGCTCAATCTAGTTTTCGGCTCCTTTTCTTACTAAAAAAAAAAAAAAAAAAGGAAATAGGCTAGACCAAAAACTGATATCCATTCCCACATCCCAGTTCCTATAAACCAAATATGGCATGATAATTAATTTAGCCATGCTAAATTTGGAGCAATTTAACCCTGAATTGGGCTTTATTAGCGTATCCAACCATTTATTTGTCCGATACTATTGCCACTGAAACGCTGAGGTTAGCATGAGGGCCCAATGCGGACCGAGCTTGGGCCATGCCTTGAGAAGTGCAGGGATGGGCATAAGACCACCACCAACATGGGGTAAGAACAGTCGACACCACCCATTCGCCGAAAACTTTCTAGAACGTGAAGTCTGCAAATCTTCCATGCTATTAATTGAATTGACGTGAAGTCTACAAATCTCTCAATCTCTGTGATGTCTCGCTCTTTCGAGCTGTCAAATGAATAGCCTCGATGTCAAGATAAGTTGGTTCATGCCCATCCGAGTTTGACCTACTCGAAACTTATTAATCTCAGCCGACATGAACATGCCGACCAATGAAAAAGTATGCTACATGGTCTTCATTAAAAGCACCGTAAGAATGTAAAAATCTTCTTTAACAACTGACCATTAAAGTTACCACTCGCGATCGCATGCAGTTAAGCTCCACATATGTAACGTACGTAGACGGTTAATTACCAAGTAGTCAAAGCGTGCGATCACCTACCTTACTCGGTAAAGAATGCCGACCACCCACCCTCATTTATCCAAGCAGCACCCAATGGGACCTTCTCTCAATACTTAAATTCCTTGACTTTCTCCATACTCATACTGCCACTCTATTCTAATTAAGTCTTTATTATAATCATCCGAAGATTTTTTTTTATCTAACTCAAATATCGGAGAATCCATTTTCGGTAAACTACGACAACAACTAGACTTTAAAAAAAAAAAAATCCCTATTTTAGGTCAGATAACAAGTATTAGCGTCCTTGTCCGATCGATCGCAGCCATTGCTGATCAACTCATGACCTTCTTCGGCTACGATATTCAGCATGGATCTCGAACTGACCTTGCTGATTCGACTTTTGAATATTCTTCGCCAATCTCATCAGCATTACTTTCGATGCATCGATCTCGCGGCGCCACTGAATTTTAGCAGCAACAGCATTAATTCACCTCCGTTGCTACTCGCTCTCCCTATATCTGGCCTGAAATTTATCACGTACCATAGCCACGATATATATATACGTCCACCGTATCATGGAGATCACCCTCATCAAGACATGGCACTATTAATTTAAATGCCCGACACAAGCCTTATCCCACCGGCAGCTGGAAGGAAAAAGCGATCGATGCAGCCCCCATTGACAGCCCCCACCAGCTGCTAGCTGATATATCCTTCAGAGCATCTGTGTCAATCTTTCTCTTTCTACATGTCTGGGCTCTGATGGCAATAATTGGACATGAAATATATATCCAATGTTGATTGGTGTACGAGGGATGGGAATTTCCTGGACAAAAGGCATATTACCACCTCGACACGACCGTATCAGATGGGTTTGCATTTGGACCGGAGTGCAATCTAATTAAGGAGTGATTGGGGGCCGGAATCGTGCATGCATGTGGGCGGCGACGTGTCCACGTAGTCTCGATGTTGCAAACCACGTATAATATGGTTTTCAGGATATATAATAATTATAATCATTAATTACCAACAAGAAGTCATACCTGGCCGCCGAATAATTTTTTAGGTGAGTTCTTTGCATCTCTTCCTCTTCGCTAGCCATTGGTTCGAGGCCAGGTAGACGTACATTTTATAATAAGGTGGCTCTAATTTTGATAATAAGTCATGACACGCATGTCTGTTACATGGTATAGCAACGATCCAATATATCAGTCTGCTTGATGAATTTTGGATCCAGTGATCGATCGATCACTGGGGTACGTCCCGGTTAATTTCATGATATGCAAAGTTACCTAGGCTCACGATTAAATGCACGAAGGTGTGGCATGTCTGTCGATGTATGTAGCAATATTGGATTATATGCATATTAATTTTTATTCAGGTATAACTTTGAAAAAAAAAAAAAAACCGGTACCCCGATGTCTCATGTTGCATGTGATACATGATAGGACTGACTATTTCATTTTGGAAACGGAGAAAAATAATTGGATCCATGAAAAAGTTCTTTGCAATATTGAAGGCAGCCATTCATTCAATCTCCTCTGGGTATCTTGGTTTCATTGTTTTACAGATGTACTGCCAGTCCCAATGCGAGTTATATATATATATATATCGTCTCCATGACCACCATAAAGTGTTAGAACTATAGCTCTCTTCTCGGTACACTGTCCATATGAGAATGAAATTGATCATGAGCGGTATTTTATATGAATAATGTCATTCTGCGCGGTGCACTAGCATTGGCAAAATTAATAGTGTTATCAATATTAAGGACCGGATCGGATATGAATTGAATACTAATATATATATCTATATTTATTTTGTTTGATGAAAATAAATACGGATACAAATATTAATTGAAAATAAAAAATTATATCTCTGTTAATTTATTTTAAAAATATATACATATAAATTGGATACTAAAAATATGGATATAATATATATATAAATTGGATAACTAAATTTTATAACTGTATAATCAAAATTATTACTAAATAAATAATAAATAAAGTTAATGATATGTTGGTTAATATGGTTACATATTTTGTTTATAAGTTCATGCATGAATGCTATATAAAATTAAATAAGATTATAAATAAAATCAGATATTCGGATCGGATATTTATTTATTCACATCTATATTTATTTTATATGAATATGAACGTGGATATCAATCTTATACTCAAATGTTTATTCATATTCAAATAGATATAGATATAAAAATGGATCCGCGTGAATATTACGTGATCTATTTTTATCTCTATCTATATTTATCAACTATCTTAGGCATGGTGGCAAGCAGGTGCCGAGGCAGCACCACCGATATAGGTAAAAAAAATACCTTCCGACGAACTTCCTTCTAATGGCCACCAACTTCTCACGTGTACGGGACATGACCAGGGCTAATAGGTTATGGTAGTCGGAGAGTCAGGGCATGATTTATTGGAGAGCACCAATCGGAGCATGACCATAGGAAAAATGTTGGACGTGTTAATCGAGAAACATTACATGCTACTACAATTAATCCAACTAATTATACAATCTTTCCCTCCTAACTCTTCATTGCGTTTTGATCTCTTTGATCAAGGTACATGCACCACATGCATTGTACAGTGAAATTAACGTTGAAGTATCTTAATCTGTGGTGCATTGTACGTTGGATGAAGTCTCTTTGTAACAAGTCCACGTAGGGTGGCGCGTCTCATGCAGGAATCCCGGGTATCAAGGTGAGAGAGGGAGGATACCATCTAGGGATTTGTTGTGTTAATAGATGGACAAATGTCAAACATCTTCCACGATGCTTCGTCATGAATTACCTCTTAATCGCCTATATAATATTCCCATCGAGTCTTGCGAAGGATAAGATGGTTCTTAACCAGAGGTAAAGTATACGTACATGTTTGGTGTTTCCACTAAAAGACAAAAGGATGCGGCTAGCTTGGCCTGAAGGTGGGAGAAATTAGGTGCAACGTTCCATCAACCAAGAGACTTCAATATCATATAGGCGATTAAGAGGTTAGATCCCCCAAGTCCCAAAAAAAAGGACCAAGAATGATTGAAATAATGGTAAAATGCAAAGCCAAAGATCAACGCGGTTGTCGGGGTAGGCCACGGGCGGGGGGAAAGCATTTTTAGCTGTCCTAATTATTATTAGATCACCAGACCATCCTAATTAACAAATATATATATATATATATGTATATTATATTATATTATATTAGATACCAGTACGTACTCCATGGCTCCTCTTGTCGCATGCCTCCCTGGAGACTCTAAGAACATGGGAGAACATGGAAGGTGGTGTTGCTGAGCTGCATTGGTGCACGAGGCTGGTGCAAAAAATTTCAACAATGCATGCACCACAAAACGTTGCACTTGGCCCTAGAGTAACAGCTACTCGGTTTGAACCCTTGGATATCCTTCGCACCTTCTTCTGCTGCTTTATATAAAAATTCCAGTCCTGCCACGTTAATTTCAAAGGGAATTAAGTTTGGAACACGAGCATACGAGAGAGAGAGAGAGAGAGAGAAAGAGAACGTACACATGGCACTCGGCCACTTTCCCACGCTCCCTGGTACGTAGAAGGATGTCACGTTCTGGTCTGGTTGAGACTCGAGAGTTGAAAATAGAATCGTTTTCTATGAAGGTGTTAAAATATTGATTTAACCTGGGGGATGGCGTGAACCAAGGAAGACAAACCGTGCCCGACCGCTTTTTTTTTTTTTTTTCTTTTCTTTTCTTTTATTTTATTTTTTAATGGTTGAATATGACCAAAATGCTCTTCTGCAGTTCTACCGTTCTACATTATTAATGGACCGATGCGTGCTTGATGCTCCAAGCTCGAACATAGATATATTTCAAATACTAATGTCAAGCTTTTTAGATATCGTCTCCATATTCTATATTCTAACTTGGCATCTTTTGCTCGGGGTCTGAATGGTGTGTGTCGCCGATATATAACCACGTAGCCGGCTAGTTGAACGTTGATATGAGAGGCAGGGATAAATTAAGGGATAAAAAGAATTATGCATAAATCTTACATTGGAAAGTTATACTTATACTGCTGATGGATGACTTATCCAATCACCCTCCACTACTAGCTCGTATGATAATGATAAGACTCACGAGGACTTTGACAAAAATTAAAATTACATTTCTACCCAAAAAAAAAATCTTGTAAAACAAGAAAAATTACAAAAATATCATCTAACTTTTGGATGACAATTTTTATATCAATATAGCATTACTTAAAAAGAAATTTTTTTTTTTGTATAACTATATTATCAATGTCCACCCATCACCATTGAATTTGCAATCAATAATTGGTACGACGCACTGGATATTTATCAATATCAGATGGGGGCACTGCGATAAACTCTAACAATTTTGCCCGAGATTGGTAACTTTAATCATGAGTGCAGGCTTTTACGATTCAATTAGAGGCCGGGGATCACGATACTTCCGTCCAGCCAGCCGTGCGGGGCACGCCAACACCCTCCCGATCAGAATCAGACGGTCCCCACCTCACACCATCGAGGACACACCGGTTGTCAGTATTTCAAAATGGATTCATCAAGCAGTACCATCCATCCAAATATCCGATACGATTTTAAGCCGACAAACAACCAGCGCCAACCGCTCCGTCTTCATCGGCAAGATCATGGGGCCAGATCATCGGTCATCCGACGGCGGGTACCATCAGTTGGACGGTCGCTGATCGGCGGTAAGCCCCCGGCTTCGCTCTTTTGGGGCGCTTTCGCCCGTTTTCGTCCCGTAGTCGCCGGGGCGATATTTCGGGCAAGAAATCGCGACCGGAAGGAAAAAGTCGTCCGACGCCGCGGTCAAAATCCCGACTGGAAATGGTCCGGGATACGAGCGCCGGGTTTTTTTTTTTTTTTTTTTTACCATGAGAATTTTTAAGTGAAAAAAGCACATCATCCCACGACGTGTCCCACGACCAGGGAACGGAAACAGCGTGTCTTTTTCTTGCCGTGTCGTTCTGCTTCACACTTGCCCTCAACTCAATCGGTAAACTACCGAGCTAGGATCTGTCGAACCAAATTAAGCTCATTTTCTTCTCTCATAAAATTACCGGAGGTAAGGTAACAAGAATGACTTTTCGAGGGATTTTTATTTTTTTTAAAAAAATTTTGCTCCTCAGATTATTCTACTTCACATGTTCTTGTGTCTCCATGTGCATTCCATGTAAATATTAGTTTACTTTGTCAGTAATAAAATTCAGGGTGGTCTTATTTTAAGGCGAAGGGAGAAAAAAGAATACTAATTACGGGTTTGAAAATAAATAAATCCAAACAAGAAAGTTTCCTGAAGAAGGGATCTTTAAAAAATTTCTTATACCCAAAATCCCTCCCCCTTGTCATGCAGCCTGCAAGTCTTTCACTTGCTGCTGCTAGTTTGAGAAATATCGCAAGAATAAAGTGGTCCAATGACCAGATTAAAATAGGATGGAAATGAGCTACTTAAATAGCCAAATATCAAAAGGGAGTAAACCATGCAAAAGAGTTTTAAGGAAGAATTAGGAATAGGAATATTATCTATCATATATATGACGGCAGAGCGATCCAAGATAGTTAAAATAAATTTTTAAAAAAAAATTCTAAAATTTAAGTATATGATTTTGGATATCCTTCAAAATCTTGAAAATGCAAGACCTTTTTTTTTTTTTCATTGTTTCGTTGCTCTCCTAATTTACTGTTTTCTCTCCTTATTATGTTCCCACTATGGTGGGACATGTCTTATATTATTGTACTTCAAAAAGCAAGATAACTTCAAATCTTCTGTTACTATCTTTTTTTTGTCTTTGGCATCCTCCTGCCACACTTTCATTAAGGTAGAGATAATTTAAAAAAATAAATCAAAAAATCAATCATGATCATGTAATATATAAATTAGGAATGTTTGAATTTATATGATAAAGATAATATTGAAAATAAATCAGGGAATCGGTCATGATTTTGTAATATGTAAATTAAGAATGTTTGAATTTATATTTGATTCCCAATATCTTGTAATCATAATTATGCATATCACAACTCTTTATAATATAAGTAGACTGACCCTAATAAATTAGATCGGATTCGATAAATTTTTCTCTCAAATCTTTCGGTATATAGTTCCTTAGTATGTTATGTGTATTTGAATGCACATTCAATGCAAGGCAGGCAATTCTAAAGTCTCATGTTGATGCTTCCTCCATATATCATCTATGGGATTTGAAATAATAAGTAGCTCTATCCATGACTAGCTTTGACAAGGTGTTTGCCTAGCACTAAATAAATTAAAGCTAGTTCAGTTGGCATTGCTAAGAAACCTCATAATGTGTTGAGCTGTAGCCATAATGAATTATTGATCTAGTAGAAAGACTAGATGTTTATTGAAATGTAAGTATACAGTAGGAGACCTCACTACAGTAAACAGGATTATTTCCGATGCTAAAATAGATCTTTTTCGATACTTTAAAGCATCGCTAAAAATTTTCGGGTACTTTAAAAAGCGTCGGGAATGCAGGAGTGGAGACTATTTTTTTCGTCGCTTTTTAAAAGCATTGGAGTCAGGATTTTTCCTGACGCTTTAAAGTATCAAGAATAAAGTTATTTCCGATACTTTTAAAAAGTATCGAGAATATGGTTATTTCCGATACTTTAAAGTATCAGGAATAACTCGGGGATAAGGTTATTCCTGATGCTTTAAAGCATCAAGAATAACTTTATTCTCGATGCTTTTAAAAAGCATCGGGAATAACTTTATTCTCGATGCTTTTAAAAAGCATCGGGAATAACTCCAAGATTAGGTTATTCAATCTTGAATGGTTTGTTTCCCTCCAATAATTATTAGTAGGGGTGCAAATGGATCGGGTCGGATTGGGTCATGAGTGATCCCGATCCGACCCGGTTCTTTGATCCGGTCCTAATATTAGACCCAGATCCAATCCACCAGAAAATCGGGTTGGGTCGGGTTCACTATTAGAATTTTCAATCCAACGAGTCATTTGGGTTGGATCGGGTCCATAAATAATACGATTATAATCTTAAAAAAATTAGATCTAAATATGATTTAGATAAAATATAGATAACAATATTTCAATTATTATATAGCCAATTATTATTAACCATATAATAGATAACAAATAATATTATTTTTAAAATAAATTAAGATATAAAAATAATTATAACTCTATTTCTATGTTAAAAATAAGTTTTACATAAATTTTAAATTATAATTTAAAGATCCAAATAGATATTATCCTGACAGTATTAGTATATTCGAGTCGGGTCGGGTCAGATCGGGTCCAGATTCAGTAAACCCAGACCCAACCCGGAAAATAGAACGTGTCTAATTTTAGAACCCGATCCGGATCCATGGATCCATAAAAATGGATTGGATCGGGTCTAAACGAATCGGATCGGATCGAGTCACGGGTCAATCCAACCCATTTGCAGCCTTAATTATCAGTACTTAGCACATGCCATATGTGTGATGGTCCAAGAGAGATGAGTATCATATAAGGTTTAATCCACTCTCATAGTATGTGAGTTGGATGGTTGTGCCCTCATCTCTCCTACTTTTTTGGTAGAATTTTCTTCGTTGTCGTTCGCATCGAAGAGAAAAAAGATTTAAAATCAAGAGAGTTGCACTAGAAAATTGAGTCTTTATAAGATAGAAACGGGGGATAAGCACGAAGACTTAGAGGACCTGATTTCTTATTTTAAGGGAGGGGATGGATGAGATGACTTCAGCTCCTTATTTCTATTTCTCTTTTTTTTCTTTTCGTTCTTTTGCTGGTATTAGCCATTGTCATTAGACGATATCCTGTTAGTGAGTAGTTAAAAGTGCAGTGACGTAGAGCGTGAAGCCACTAGAAAGTTGACAACGTCCTCTGATTATTTTCAACTTATTCACCAACTTGGAATGCAGACCGATTGCACTTTTATAATTTGCTCTCTTTTGCCAATTCCACCTAACTAGTTAATATTCCTCCCTAGAATAGGTCGAGGTTCGAAGACTGATCGATGATAGATTAATCCCTGGGAAGACATTTGGATTTTATGCTTTCCTTATTTATATTAACTAGTGTACAGCATGCGCAATGCACGGGATACTTTTTTATTAAAAAATATATAACATTTGAATATATTTTTTATTTAATTATTATTTTATTTTTAAAATAATAAATATTTTTTTATTAATATATAAAATATTTATTTTATTAATAAGTATTTTTATTAAAGTTTAGTAAAAACACTTATATTTAATTTACTAATAAAAATGAATGATTAATATCATTAGTAAAAATATTTTAGTATGTAATGAAATGTATCTATATTTTATATGTATCTATATAAGTAAATCATTTTTCTAAATTTATTATTTTTTATTATTTTTATGTTTGATCATTCCTAAATACTTCCGTCTCTCTCTCCTTCTCCATCGATTCTCTCCTTCCACATACCTTAACTCTCTCGATTGGTAAATCCAACGATATTACCTGTCGGTTACTACTATCATCAATGGCAACAGCATTTTCGAACTCAAAAATAGAGCAAGAATATATCAATGTGTAAAACTTGATCGTGAAAATATCTTGGACGATTACTTTCCCATCTATTACAGGAAAAGGTAGCGATGGGTGATGGCCTTGTGAGATTTTGATGAAGAATTGGTCGGTTAGTGTACCTCCAATTGATGGCAAGCGAGAGATCTAATGTTTAGAAATTAATTTTTCTTTTCAATATAAAAACTTTAAAGATTTAAACTTTAGAAAATATTTTTATTTTTTAAAATATATATTTTTTTCCATCTTCCCTTCAACTTCTCTTTTGATCCTCTTCTGCTACACCCCCCAACTTTCTCGAAAGCAAAGTCGATATTGCCTACCGGCTACCACTGCCATCAATGGCAGTAGAGCCTTTGAGCTTGGGATGAAGTAAAAATATATCTTTGTATAGGATTTGATCACAAAAGTATCTATGATGACCACATTTCCATCTCTTGCAAGAGGAGACAATGATGAGTGGCGATCTTGTGAGATCCTAATTAGAAATTGGTTAGTGAGCATACCTCTCTAATCGATAGCTTACAAGAAATCTAAATTTTAAAAATTGAGAAAAAATTTTCATTTTTTTTGGAGACTTTATTGAAATTTTGGAGGCAATTAATAGGGAGAGAAGGAGGGAAAATATGAAAGAAAAGAGAAATTTGTAGAAATGTGAAAGATATGAAGTGTCATAAACTATGCTTAGATTTATCATTGATAGGGCTTAGTAACCTCACACTTCAAATATATTTTCAAATATTCATTAAAAAATTATAATTATTTATTTAATTTAATTAGTATTTTTTATTTTTTGTTTGATAAAATGGATAAAGTATGTGTTGTTTTATTATTGTAAATAACATAATTTGAATATATGATATGCTTTGAGAAATAAATTTGGAAAACTTGACTAGTAAATTTTTGAACTTATTTTTATATATGTTCTTAGCATGGCTATGACATGGTTCCGTCAACAAAAATTATATATTGGGCATTTAAACTTATAATCCAATAAATTAGTTTTGACATCGAGCCACTAGTGATTAGAATAGTAGTTTCTGTTATCTAGCACATCGTGGAATGTGTTTCTGTTATCAGACCCATGTCACCGGATTATGTGACTATATTTTGATGCTGAGTTCAATTATAAAAAAATATTATTATTTTCAAATATATATATTATTTAAGATTTATTTCTTCTAGTTAATATTATATGATTTATTTGCTCAGCATGTTTAGATCCCACTTTGATATATTATATTGCTTACTAGGTTAACGTAGCTCGTTATTATCTTTTTTTTATTTTTTAAATCATAAATCATTATTGCTCAAGACTTGAAGGAGCACCACGATTATGCGGGGCAATTTAATAGCTCTATCTTTTTTGGTTACTTGTATCAATAGGATTTCTTATTAGTTTTGCTTAAATTTGAAGGTTTTATTTGAATCGATTATTATTAATGAGAATGATTTAATTTGATCTTTATGAATATTGATTCTTTTAAGGATTAAAAAATTTACTTAAAATTATCATGATTTTATCTATAACCCTATATGTTTGCAGGGACCATCCTGTAGGTATGCGGTGTCTGTTATGTGCTCAATTTCGAGCATAATAGTTAAAAAAAAATATCATATAATTCGCATACGATTTTAAAACTTGAAAAATTTTTTAATCAGAAATCATTAAGTAGATCTAGAAAAGATTTTTTATAATGAGCATACTTGAGACAAGTTCTGCTCTGTACAAAGGATTCAAATACAAGGTTCCATATAAGTGACTAATAAATGACATACATTCTTATCATCCATTTTAGTATAATATCTAATCTTAAAACTCATAAAACACCTATAATAAAAGAAAGCAATAAATGAAAATAACTATAATATGATGACGAAGTAAAATTCTTTCATCCACATGATAGAACTCTTAATTGGAGTTAATGCTAGTTCGAGAATGTTAATTTATTTGAATTTATATCATTTATCATGAAAAAGTTGTGGGCTATTGGAATTTACAAAAGTTGCGACATCACATTGAATTGTATCGTGTCACGATTCATGTGCCTTGTAATATTGCAGGCAATTTGCAAAAAAAAAAAAAAAAAAAAAAAAAAAATCACGTTCCATATATGTAATAATAGCTTTATCCTCTTAATATTCATTATAGTACTTGTTTTAGAAATTTTGTGTTGATTTATAGGAAGGATTATTTAGCCTACAAGAGCCTAAATTCTGTTCACTTATTTCTCGCTATCAAAATCCCATTCAAGCCGTCGTAGGCCCTCTAAGGTCAAGATGTAGAAAAATATTTTCCAAGTTCGACCATTTTAAGCAAGCAAAGGACACCTTTTGCGCAGAATAGGTCATACCATACGTGTTATTTTGGTTCCTTGTCGGATGTACAAGTTTTTTTAATACACTCGAAGCAAAATACAAACCATGTCCCGAGGAGAGAAGCTCATAACATGATACTAAAAGTGGTACATGACTTTTTGATGGACCGAAAGCTAGCAAAATCATACTTTTTGCAAGGCAAATACTATCGTACTCGAAAAAAAAATAAAGATCATCAGCTCGAAGTTCTATTCCAACATCAACTTAATTATTTTTTTATTTTTTTTGATACATAAAAGGAAAAGATAGGATAAATTCTGATATAACTACCAGGGATGGCAACGGATCGGGTCACCCAAAATCCATATCCATCCCGTTAAAAAATTATCCGTCCCATACCCATCTCGGGTCGGGTCGGGTCGAGTATAAAAAAAATTATATATGGATCGGGTCGGGTCGGGTATATCCGGTCTCATAAAATTTAGTTTATTTAAAAGCTAAACGGGTCGGGTCGAGTCGGGTCGGATCGGGTATATCCGTTCCATATCAAATTTACTTAAATATTTTATAAATATAATTTTTTTTATATATAAACAGGTCGGGTTCGGATCGGGACGTACTGCTACTGTACCCGACTCGAATCCGAGTCGGGTTTTTTTTTATATAACCCATATCCATTTATAAATTAGACGGATCGGGTTTTACCCGTCCTATTAGGATCGGGTCGGGTCGGATCGGATACTCATCGGATCGAAAAAAATTACCATCCCTATTCCTTGCAGGTCCCCACCCTGCCGGTTAATAATTACTTTATTTATTTTTTTTCAATAGCTAAAAATCTGATTGAATTTTGGCCAAACATAGATCACAAGATTGAATCCGTGAGTGATGCATTTATTATTTGTCTAGCTAACTTAAAAGTGGTTACGGTATGCCATGAAGCCCCTGCCACATCGTTATCCTTTTTCCATCCTAGTTGTATCATAATAGTTGCTCACCAAACATCTTACCTATATGTGCCACATCATTGATTATAGAAATTTCTTTAATCGATAATGCAAAGTCTACTAGTTTGGTGTTTTTAATTTCCTTGTCCCTAACATCGCATAGCATTTAGTTCTAGAAGTTATCCAAGGTATATTAATGGAATTGTATTTTCATATTATTTACACATTTCCACCAATTTCTTAAACTTGATAAAGATGCTAAAAAGAGATATTAATACGTGCCAGTAGCTCCCTTCTGGTGGAAAGTTCTCACTTCAAAACGCATCCCGTGCTAGCAAGAGACCTAAATTTTATAGGAAAATGTGTAACCCAATGCCGATGCGAGTTTCGTATAAAACAACTCTCTTATATATTGCTAAATGGTTATTGCTGTATATAAGATGTCTCCTTTTTACCAAGATATCCATTATCTCGTAACACGGTATATGCTATCGCCACTATATCTGGCTCATCGATATTATAAATGCATCTACTGACGAAGGAAAAATCTTGGACATAAAATAAACTACATAGTTTATTATCCCCCCCACCCCCACCAAAAAAAAAAAAAAAAAAAAAAAAAATCCCCCTTCGTAGCGTCATTGAAACTAACCCTAGCATTAATTAAAGAAATTACGATAATCAAATTAATCTAATAAATAAATGCAGGTATTATCGAAGCTGGTATGCTGCACGGGGAAGCCCTTGGTGTCATGGTATGGCACTGGTCCTCCACCCCACGGTTAATATTGGTGGGCGGGGGCTAATTTGACTTGGACGTTTAAGAGGGGCAGCAACGACCGGGTAAAAGTGGCAGCACCGAAATAAGTGGCAAAACAGGGGGCGATTCCCGTCATTCGGTCGAATTGGGGGGGGGGGGGGGGGGATATACTGGTAGCACCGCGGATCGCCGATGCGGAATGGCGCGGCAGCAGCGGAAGAGGAAGGAGAAATATAAAAGAATGCCAGAATTAGAAGCCGACGCAAGAGAGAGGAGGGATAAAGAAAACTAGAGTGAGGCAAGCTGCCCCGCACCCAAAACCCTCCTTCCAGTGGCTTCCAAATCCCTTCATCGGGCCACCCGATCGCGGAGACCCACGCCCATGTGAATTTTTTTAGCCCAGTCGGTGTCCAAAATTCCACCTTCTTGGTTGCGATTTCTGGAATACTTTATGCTCGGTTCTTGCAGGCGAGCGACGGAGGGGAAGGGAAAAAAAGGTTGGGAATCGCGGAGCTGGCGATCGCTGTGGACACGTTGGTTGCTTGGATTTGACGGCGTTTTGGATGCTTTTCGTGGTGAGCATCCCCCTGTCCCTGCACGGCACCTTCTCTGGAGTTATTTTTTAGCTTCTTTTCGTCGAATATTATTGTCAAAATCGGACCGTTTTTTCGTTTTCTTGATGATTTGTTTCTCGGCTTCGTGATTTGGGCTGCGTCCTCCTTAATTATTGTCGGGGATTGAGGTTTTTGGTCGTGAATTTTAAAGAAGGTCGGCGGCTTTTTTTTTATTCCTTTCTTCCATGGATTTTTTTTTTTTTTTTTACTTGGGGTCGGTTGCATTAGAGACTAGATTCATGACCCTCTTTGTCGGGACTTGTGTTGCAATCTAGGGTTATAAAATTTGTGAGATTTGATCATTGACCGCGATCGATTTCGCCCCCTTGTTTATCCCCTTGATTTCCTCTTGCCACGGAGGAAATTCAGGGCCTTGAATGCTGTTTATAAGGACACTGGACTGATTTCTGAGATGAGATTCTGTATTCCGGTTGTGTTGAAGTGAGACAGCCATGGCTCATCGTTGCGCCTTCCAAGACTTAGAGGAGGAGGAGGAGGAGGAGGAGGTGGTGTTCTTCGACTCGAGGGAGGACGTATCGCCTGCTTCCGATTCGTGCCCTGGCAGCCCGGCACTCCATGATTCGTTGCCGGAAGGAAATTTCGTCGTTGGGCCCTCGAGCGACCCTGGGTACCAGGTCTGGATCAAGAAGCCTGACAGCATACAGGAGCGGCGTGATAGGTTCATGAGGTGGATGGGTCTGGATATCTTTGGCGCTCCCTGTCGAGACTCTGGCAATCATGGCCAGGAGCTCAAGGCAGACAGTGAAGTTGTGCTGGAAATGAATAGAATTATGTCGGATGGGGGAGCTGTACTGAGGAGCTCATATTCGGAGAATGCTTCTTTGATGCCTGGCTGGTCCGGTGAGGGCCCAAGTATGTCCAATGATGGGGCCTCGGAGGAGAGATTCAAGTACAAAATTAAGAATTTGGATGATGGTATTGTAATGGATAAGTCAGGTAAAGATGGAAGCTCGAGACATCCTGGTGAAGTCGGTTCGAATCAGATGGCAATGCTGGATGAGTTTGAGGAAAGCTTCCGTGCATCATCTTTTGTCCAGCAGCTTATACGCCGAGAAGATAATGCGCCATGCAATTTTAACAAGATGATGAGAAGGAGAGGGATTGGGTGGTTGCAGAAATTGGGTGCTGCGGCTTGCATTGTAGATAGACAAATAGAGGAGAAAAATTCATGCTTCTCTGGTTCGGAGCAGAGTGGATGTGCTAGGATTCAGAGAGTAAGAGTCCATCCATATAGGAAGCGATCCAAGGAACTTTCAGCAGTGTACAAGAGCCAAGAAATCAGAGCCCATGATGGTGCAATCTTGAGCATGAAGTTTAGCCCCGATGGCCAGTACTTAGCCAGTGGAGGTGAAGATGGAGTCGTGCGTGTGTGGCGTGTGATGGAATGTGAAAGGAATGAGGAAAATGACTTTCCAGAAGATGATCCCTCATGCATATATTTTACAGTGAACCATAAATCTGAATTATCTCCATTATATGCTGATAAGGAGAAAAAGGCTAAATCAAGGAATATGAAGAGGACTTCAGATTCAGCTTGTGTTGTCGTACCCCCAGAGATTTTTAGGATATCCGAGGAACCACTGCATGAGTTTCATGGGCATGAGGGTGATGTGCTGGATCTTTCTTGGTCAAAAAATAAGGTCAGTTAGCTTCTCAAACACTTGTACATATTTGTTTATCTGTGTGCTTGTAGGATAGAGTCTCTTCACTCTAATGACCATCAAGACCCTGCAAAAACTATTATTTGAATGACAACATTTGCTTTTTTGACAGTATCTACTTTCATCATCCATAGACAAAACTGTCCGCCTGTGGCAAGTTGGATCCAGTAGCTGCCTCAAAGCTTTTCACCACAGCAATTATGGCAAGTGACTTGTTAAATTTATGGTCATTATTGTTGGTCCATCGTTTCATTTTTAATTTGCTAGCTCTTTTTAGTTTGTTGTTCTCATAAGTTCTTTTGTTTTCTAATACATTATATTCAGTGACATGCGTTCAATTTAATCCTGTCGACGAGAATTATTTCATCACTGGCTCTATAGATGGAAAAGTTCGAATTTGGGAAATTCCTGGATGCCATGTTGTTGATTGGACTGATACTAGAGAAATTGTCACTGCAGTGTGTTACCGGCCAGATGGAAAGGTATGTTGATTACCATTCTTTGTAACAATATTTGAACAAGTTGATTCTTATGTAAGTTTATGCAAATAAATGATTGTACTTTTTTTTTTTTTCTTGAAGGGAGTAGTAGTTGGCACTTTGACTGGAAATTGTCGCTTTTATGATGCATCAGGTATACTTAATTGTCTCGAATGTCATTTCCTTCATAAATATCCTTTGTCTGAACATGCATATGGCATTTCTTGATTAATGCAGTAAGTTAACTAGATCTTTATTGCTTGTAGAACATCCACATGTTAAAGCACTTATAAAAGTTGTCTCCTAAAAGTAGAAGTAGCGGTTATCTTTTATCAGTTCTGCAATCTGCTGATCTCAGTAGGTGAACACACTATGATTTTACTGAGAATGTAATCGAACAAATCGAGTGTTGTGGTTGCTGGAAGTTGTTTCCATAATAGTAGAAATATACATGAGCCAATTAGATGCAGATATCCACATGGTTCTATCTAAAATGTCAAATGTGGTCTAAGAACATGTGATTGTACACGTTTTACATATGCAGTAAAGTGATTCACAAGCATGCTTGTTCTAGTGTCTAGAAAGTAGATTATGTGGAAGTGTCATATTTTATGTGGCAATACGTCAATGGGCAAGTGCAACACAGGAAATCCCCCTCTTTTTGTCATCCCTGCAGCTTTCCAGAGGCTTTTGTGTATTGAATGCATGGCATAGCTAGGAGCCCTCCGGTCATGTTTGAGCCTAAATTTGTTTAAGGAAGTTAGTACTTTTATAGTTGAAATCACCTTGCCATATGAAGGGTGGGCCATTTAGTTGTCTTAATTTCATTCAGGATCCATTTTTCACTCCCGATCATGAATGGTACGACCGAATCTGTTAAAAATTTGACTAGGCTGACCATTCCTTCATTTTTGTCCAGAGCAGCCGAGCCACACCTTTTGTAATATTTATCCAGCTGCAATTTTTACCGACGTCTTCGGTACTGGTTTTGTGACAAGCCGGCACTGTGCGCTTTCGCTCTTAATGTGGCCCGTGTCTGTTAAGATTATTGTTTTATGACAAATGTTATCAGTAAATATTTGGCTTGTGAATTTTGAAGCATTGGTGTTGCCTGGGCTTTGTAACTTGAAAATTGAAACAGGTTTTGATATCATATTGCATGTGGTCATAGCATCAGGATTTTATGATGGTCGTACGTATGAATAAGATTCTCTGGAGCGTGTCTTGCATTATGTTGTGTCAATGTCGGTGCTGATTAGCATGTGGTTGGAAACAGTAATGCACTTTCTGGTTTTATGCATACACGTTACTTTATGGTTGCTTATTGCTTTCTTTGACAATGGATCAGATAATCATATACAACTGGAGGATCAGGTCCCCCTACAGGGTAAAAAGAAGTCTCCATTCAAGAGGATAACTGGCTTTCAGGTAGCTTTTTATAAAACTCTGACTTCAACACTGACTCGTGTGTCTCTTCTTGTTAACTTCGCTCGTGCATAGAATTTTCAACTTCGGTTGGTTCTGATTGCTCCTTGTTGCATTCTCCAGTTTTGCCCGAGTGATCATCGTAAACTGCTGGTTACTTCTGCTGACTCACAAATTCGAATTCTTGATGGGGTCGACGTTGTCTCCAAATACAAGGGTATAAAATGTTTCCATCCTTGACATGTCATCTCCTTTTATCCGGTACAATCATTTCCCTACCTCCATCCCTTATATTTCATTCTCATGTCTAGGTCTGCGAAATGCTGGAAGTCAGATGTCTGCGTCCTTCACTGCAGATGGGCGGCATGTCATTTCTACCAGCGAGGACTCAAATGTGTATGTCTGGAACCATGCGAACACTGAAGTGCCTGCATCCAACCGCTTGAAGAGCACCTGGTCTTGCGAGCGTATCTTCTGCGACAATGCATCTATCGCAATACCTTGGAATGGCCTGGATTGTAGAAATGCATTCTCTGTCAACTCCGAGGTTCTTCCTTCACAAGATGTCTTTCGGGATCAAGCTGGAAATAGAGGCCGTGGTGAAGATTCATTCAGCAACAACACCCTCCATCTGTCACCTTCAGGTAGTTTCACGCTGAGCCATGAGTTCTTCCCGGAGTTCCTGCCCAAGGGCTCGGCGACGTGGCCCGAGGAAAAGCTTCCCTTGAGCTCCACGACAGCATCTACCCTGTGTAAATCCCAGTACAAGTTCCTGAAAACCTCCTGCCAGAACACGCCGCATGCATGGGGCCAAGTTATAGTAACTGCTGGATGGGATGGGCGGATCAGGTCGTTCCAGAATTATGGATTGCCAGCACCGGTGTAGTTTGATTTAACCTTCAGAGGATGGGTCTCAACTTCTACCAGGGAGCATCGCCGCATGCTCAGAACAGAAACTTTTGGTTTTGGTGGCGCCCCTGAGCCACCGAATCTGGGCTTGCTTGAGTCGATGCTGCCGTACCAGCTGCTACTACTTTATACCGTAAGAAGCTTCGCATATTCGGTTGTCGTCCTACCGAGTCTGTGTGCGGGCCAAACTTTAATCTATTTTAGTGGGCCTTTTGGTGTTTTCTTTTTCCCTTCAGCTTCGGGACATATACCACGAACACGATGCGACAGAGTGGTTTGTAAAGCATCCCCGTCGCCTTGAGCGACAAAGTGGCGGACGGGGGCTTGTGGGACGGATAAATTGTATTGTTGGACAGAGAAAATCCATTCAATTAAAAGATTCTTTGATTTATTCATGCGTTCATGTCTAAGGCGGCCTCCTAAAAAGGGAGTGTTCCATGGGTGGGGGAGCTGTGTTTGTGTTGTGGATGATTTCAAAGTGCTTGGTGTCTTGCGGTGCTTGTTTCTCAAGGGGGTGCTGAAGTTATCGTTCTTTGTGCTGGTTTCAGGAGGCTCGAGTTGGATTCTACGTGCTTTTGAGATGCTTGGGACCCCTTTAGTATGGGATTTTTTTTTTTTTTTTTTTTTTTTCAACCTATACTGCAGATCTACCCTGTCCGGTAGAATCTGGATGGTTCTTGTCGGCTTTTCGAAGCTAAATAGGATGATGGTCCGCCACTGCCGCGTGATATAGCTGGTTGTGAAATTTTGACAGGGATTCGAATAAAAAAAATTATTGATATATATAATAAATTCCGTTCATTCGGCTGACGTCAGTGATAGTCAGGTTGACGTATTCATCTTTGGATGGTGAACGACTGCGAAAAAATTAATATGCACCGTGTATCGAACATTTTCTGGCTGGAGTTGGGGGACCGTCTGGGAGTGGCCATGCCCGGGATCTAAATCTTCCCCCCCCTCCACTTTTGTTTTATCAAAAAAAAAAAAAAAAGCTGGTCTATCGAGTCAAAAGGATCGGGCATGTTATGCTACCAACTGCATTAATATCATTCTTGTGGAATACGGATATTTGTTTTCAGAATTATAATTATTAATATTGATATCGTAAGAAAAAAAAAGAAGAGAATAAAATAAAATATAAATATAATTAATTTGACATGTAAGGTTTTACTATAAAAAAATATATTTACAAAATTAAAAATTTTTATTCTCAACTTCGTATAAGTTTTTCAACAAGAAATTTTGCAATTCCTTTCTCAAGCTCTCAAGTGGAGATCCTTTATCACTCATTTTGATCCTCACATCCATGCCTTTGCTATGAAAAGCGTCTCACCAGGAATCCAACGGTGTAAATCGCGTCCAAATCAGAGTCTCGTAACTCTTCCAATTATCGTTCGACTATAAATCAGATTCTGGCCATCGATCGAGCTTTGATCGCACCGAAATCGTGCTCAATCTGTTGCACACGCCATGAATTGTGCCGAATGTCGTTCGTCATCTAATCCGTGTACCAGATGCTTTGCGCTGCTCAATCTTCTCCCTAGATCATGTCAAGATCCATGCACCGAACATAGAACATCAACACGTGCTAGGAGGAAGAGGAAATCAATCGCCTAGGCTTGGCCTAGCGCGCGCCCACTTGGGCCTGGGCCAGCACCCACACCAGCATGAGTGCGCTCGCACTGGGCTGCGCACTCGTGCACACGCGATGCTAGGCCACACCTTGACAGTTGCCTGGGCCATGAGCTCGCCTGCCGGCCTATGGGTCGAGGTCCAAAAAATTTTCTTTTTCATGGGCTTCTCTCTCTGGGCTTTTCACTAGGTTTGGGCTTCTTTTAGGATTTCTTTCGGGAGCCAAATCAAGATGTTTAATCCAATAGGTCGCGAGGTTACCGAGCACACCTTAATCTAAATGGTATGTAAGTATAATGGAAACATAGATTATTTTATAAAGAAAAGAGCTTTGAATAATGTAGAACACAAAAAAGAAAAATAATTGAGTAATATAAAAATAATAGAAAAGAAAGCATACCAGATATAATGTGGTTTGGCTTATCGATTATTGATCTATATTCATGACCAAGACCTCTTCAATGATTTTTTTTATTTAAAAAATTTATGATACATGAATACAAGATTGACAGGGAAAACAAGAAACTCTTTTTTACAAATGGCTCTTTTTTTTTTTTTTTTTTTTTTTTTTTTTTTTTTTTTTTTTTTTTTTTTTTTTTTTTTTTTTTTTTTTAATGTTGTCTCTCACTCGGTAGAAAGCCCTTTGGATCCTTCACGCGCATAATACGGCGCGTCTCTAGGCCCCCCTGCCACTTTAAAACTCCTAAAAACTATGACTCTAAGTGAAAGTTCTGTTAGAACTCCTAAAAAAAAAAAAAAAGAAAAAAAAAGCTCCTGCAACATCGTCCAACCCATGCCAAGGGCTTCAACCTCATCAAAATTTTTGCTTGAAGACATATGTTGAACTCCAAAGAACATCTTTCCTGGAGGCCTTGCCAATTTCTCACTTCTCACATAGCTCCAAGACCGAAAGAAGCTTTACTTAAATTTAACTTTTTTTCAAGTCACCAGCTTTGTCAACGCATTTATTAGATTTGCATCAGTATGAATTCTCAACAGCGCGACTAGATTATCATCTATCACATTTCTTACAAAGTAATAGCGAATATTGATATGTTTGTGAAATGCTAGATTTTTGGCCAAGTGCAATGCACTCTAACTATCATAATTTAGCATCATTATATCTTGCTTCACCTTGAAGTCTTCAAGAAGCTTCTTGAGCCAGATAGTTTCTTTACATACATGTGCCATTATAATATACTCTGCCTCTTTTGTTGATAGTGCTACTATTGACTGAAGCTTAGATTCTCGGCTTATAGCACTGCTGTCCATGGAGAACACATAACTTGTAGTAGATCTCCTCCTGTCCCAATCTTCTACAAAATCAGAATTTACATATCTAATGCACTCTAAACATGCTGAACCATACTAGAGTAAATAATTACTCATCCCCCTCAGATACTGAAGCACTCACTTTATTACTTTCCAATGATTGCTACCTAGATTTGCCATATACTGGCTCACAACTCCCACTGCTTATGCAATGTCCGGTCTTGTGTAGACCATAGCAAACATAAGGGTCCCTATTGCTGATGAATGTGGTAACTAGGCTATGTCTGCTTCTTTCGCTTCCATGCTAGGTAATTGCTCAACTGATAATTTTATTGAATAGAAAATAGGGTAAATACCTGCTTTGCATTCTATATATTGAAGCACCACATAACCTTCTCTACATATCCTTTTTGTGAAAGTTAGACTATCATATCCTTTCTCTTCCATAACTCCTTTATCTCGAGTATTTAGTTAATGGCTTCTAAGTCCATCTTAAACTTCCTAGCCAACTAAGTTTTAAGATTTGATATCCAACTCTTGCTATTCCCTATGACCATCATATCATCGACATACAACAGCAAGATACAGAAGTCCCATCATCATAATTATAGAAATATGTACAATGATTTGACTCTAATTGATCAAATCCCAAACTCACAATAAAGAAAACAAATCGCTTGTACTAATATCTCGATGCCTGTTTGAGATCGTACAATAATTTGTTTAGCTGACAAACCAACTCCTTGCCATTTTTGATAAAACCTTTAGGTTACACCATATAGATCTCCTACTCTAAGTTGCGATGCAAGAATGCCATCTTTACATCCATTTGCTCAAGCTCCAAATCTATGATTACCGCGATTATCAAAATAACTCGAATAGTAGTTAATCGTGTTGGAAAACTTTTAATCTTTTATACCTGGATCGTGCTTTTATGTGCATGCAAGATCATAATTGCGGAAGATATCCTTGTTGTTAGGAATTGTGTCCCAAAGCCAATCATCTAGGCTGTAGACGGTTGTGCTATTTGTATATGAATTTTAATATAAATAAAAGTTATATTTTGGCTGTTCATCACATGTTTATTTTTCTTAATTTAAACTCTTTTGTGATGATATCCTTTGAACTACCCAGTTTGTGATTTGATCATTTTTCCAAGTAAACAAGATTTACAGGTAGGTAATGATTCAAAATCATTTACCTCTAAGAGACCTTCTTGTCTTAACATGTTCATCATGTTCTTGTTTATATGACCCAGCCTACAGTGCCAGAGATAAGCATCACTGACATTATCCATTCTAGGGCGTTTGTTTGCTGTGTACATTACACTCACAGGCTGTGATAGCAAAAAGATGCCATTTACTAGATTTCCACCCATCACAACTGAACCATTCAAAGTAATGTTGCAAACATTTCTCTTTATTGAAAGTTCAAAACATTTATTGGCTAACAAGCTTACAGCGATAATATTTACAAAAAATGTAGGACAATAATGGCAGTCATATAAAATGACTTTACAAGATTCAAAAATAAGAGAAAAATCTTCTAACGCCAGAACTGGAACCCGACTTCCATCTCCAACGTTCAAAAACCTTTCTCCATCCTTGAACCTCCTACTAATTCGAAGTCCCTGCAATTTATTTCAAATATGGTAAGAACTCCCAGTATCAAGTACCCAATTAGTAGTATCACAAAAAGAATAGGTACATAGATTTATCATATAAATACCTTGAACAGCAACATCTTGCTGCTTCCTCTTCTTCGGCCTGTTTGGGTCAAGGGATGCAATATACAAAGGACAATTCCTCTTCCGGTGACCTTGCTTCTTACAGTAGAAGCATTCTGTCCGACTCTGGTCCACCTTTTTCTTCCCAGCCTGACTGGGCCCACCAACATTCTGCACCATTTTGGTCTTTTTTCTTTTTTTCTTTCTTCTTTCCCTTCCCAAGGGGACGACGCACTGTCCTGTTTCCTCCCACCAAATACACCAATCCCTTATTGAGGTTGTGGTCCTTCTCATAGTTCTGTAGTAAACCCAACAAACTGTGGTAGTTCACTACAGGCCTATGCATCCGGAAGTGATCAAGGAAACCAAGGTAAGAAGGGGGCAGAGAATTCAATATAGCATCCTTTCCCAGCTGTTGATGCAGGGGACATCCAAGTTTGGCCAGACATCCAAATAACTCGGTCATGTACAATACATGATCAGTTACCGATGCCCCATCTCGCATATGGACGTTATAGATGGCACATGAAGTCCTGTATCGCTCTACATCGTCATGCATGCCGAAGGATTCTCGTAATTTTTGCAAGATTTCCTCCGGTTGGGCCTTCTCGAATTTGCGACTGAACTCGTCATTCATAGCTACCAGCATAATGCAACGTACAGTAGTTTTCTATCAGAAACCCACTTCTGATAAGTGTCCCTGACATATGTAGGAGTATTAGCTGCGGGACCTCAGGTGTCGGATCCGATACAACATACAAGATCCTTTCATGCTCTAAGACAATCTTGAGCCTTCGATACCAATTATCGAAGTTTGGGCCAGAAAGTTTTTCATTATCAAGTAATGAACGGAGGGACAAGTTGGCAGACATTTTTTGAAAAGAAAACCATAAGACCAATTAGTATATGAATTTCAATATTAATCCTAAAAGACATGGACTTTAGTCTAAAGGATTTTTCCACTTATTTTATTCAGATTAGTAGCCTCTACCTCTAATCCGAGGAATTACACTTAATTCCTTAGTGGATACTAGAATCCTAAAGGTGCCACATGAGCCCAACTTTGGTTGGCTTACCCACGTGAACCTAAAGGTAGGTTCAATAAACCAATTGCTTCTTCCAAGCAATTTCTAGTATTTAAAATTTTGCCCCAGGAACACTTCAATCGGCCTTTGGGCTTCTTGCTAAAAAAGGTCTTGGTTAGGTCCAACCATTAACATGACTGAATTCAGTGCTTCTAGCTAATGAATGATCAAGCCCGACTTTGACCGGCTCACCTGACCAACATTAAGAGAGTTGCACTGAGCCATCATATTATGAATGGCAATTCCAATAGCCTGATGACTACCCATACTTTGGTACTGTCGATGATCATCCAACTAAAGGACACATTACCATCCAACTTAATGGGAGGCAAAGACTTAGTTATCCCTATAACTTCATCTTTGTAAGGACCTAATAATTTAGAGGATTTAAAAATGTGACATATGAAGAATACATGGACCATGATCAAGAATCCTTCCACTAACTTATAGAAGGTTATAGAAGGTCCATGAACATCTTGGTCCATGGGCACCTAAAATCAAACAAATCTGATTAACCTTAGGTGACAAGGGTTAATCCAATTCAATAAGCTTCTCATGAGTCAATTCCAGTTAGTCGTATCGGCCAGGTAAGCACGGTCAAGGAATGAGTTGCGATATTAACCATCTTTCCTTAGACACTAGCTACAAAGGAGATAGCCAGGAAAGAGGTACCCTCAAAACCATAGACCATAAGGTAGCTTGCCTAAATACCAATTCGGTTCACCTTTCTCAACCAGATTAGACTTAAAGAACCAGATTAATCACTGAGCCATAAAAGATCTTTTTAGATGTTTGGATCACACTTTCTAACTATTAGAAACTATAGAGAAATGAAACCTAATTCAACTTTTGATTAGTTTCTTATCTCTAATTAATCCAATTTATCTAAACTTAGGTCTAACCCAAATAAGGATCTATTCCTAGCCCATCCCATTTAATCCATGATTTATGAATCATGACTTAAGATTAGATACATATCCTAGATCTTAAAAGTATACATCTTAATTCATAATTAAGTGTATCACACTATTTAAAACATTTTCAAAAGGAAATGAAATAATTTTGTAAAAGTTTGAAGCTTAAAATCACTATTTCATAATTTTTCTGGTCGAGTCAGCTCTTGTAGATCAAGTCAGCTCTTCCAGAACACACATTTCTGGTCGGGTCGGCTCTTCTGTCAGCTCTGTTGCTCGAGCCGACTCTTCTGTTGCTCGAGCCGACTCTTCCATAACATAGATTTTTGGTCGGGTCAGCTCTGCTGCTCGAGCCGACTCTTCCAGTCAGCTCTTCTGAACGAGCCAGCTCTTACAGATAGCTCTTTTGAAAGAGCCAGCTCTTCCAGAACATAGTTTTTCCAAACTTCAAACATTACACATGAACTTTTCAATATTTTTAGATCAAATTTCTTTTAGATCTCATCTAAACATAATAATGATCTAAAAATCAAAGATTAAAATAATTTTAATCCATTAAATTCCTTGCTTTCTTCTTCATAAGATCATGACGCATCGGCACCCCTACACGCCATAGGAGAACCCCTTGGAATGGGAAGGGATGGTCTTTAAACTATACTTCTCTCCTATGACCGGACGGCCATGGCGAATCCATCTTAATCCAAGTACTACGTAAAGGAAATCAAATCGATTTCATATGAAACATTAAACTAGATGCTTGCACCAACCTTGCTCTGATACCAATGTAAGGAACCGTTCCTAAGGGAAATGCATGTATTTTAAAACTTTTCTAAGAGCATGCAGCAGCGGAAAGCGATAAAACTATTTTATCACGATGTTAATCTAATTAACATAACCCCTTTTAGCAGGATCTAGATACATCTAGAGTAATATAAATATGAAATAATGCAACAAAAGTATAAAATATGGAACTATTCACGTAACTATACAATGATGCGGTATGGACAATTATGTCATACATAAAACAAGTGCATACCTTGATGATGTTCACCAGGAAGAACTGAAAGTTGCAGAAACGGCTGCTACTGATTCGCAATCCCAGGGATCACACCGACCTGTAAAACAAATCCGGCTCTGCAAGTAGCATGCTTGCACTACCTCTACAGGTAGTTCACACCGTGTAGTGCAATTCCTTCTTCTTCCTTTTGAGGTGCTAACCCCTACGGAAGCTTTGTCAGGTGGACTCTTTCTTCTTCAACTCCTTGAAGAGAGTGTGACTCCTTCAACTTCTTGAAGTGCTAGTTGCTGCAGCAGTGCTGGAATTGAACAAGGACTCTCCAAGTTCCCTCTATCCCAAACCTTCAATAGAAGGTATGCACTCAAAGATCCCATCCAAAACTCACTCTATCCCAAAGATCTAATCTTTCAATCTCTCAAGGATCAATCAAGATCTCTAACTAAGGAATATGGCATAGTCTCAACCTTGATCTAGATTTCTGATTATAGAATATGAGGAGCGAACTATTCACTTTATGCAACCCAACAGTTATATAATAGCAGCAGCCCTCCAAACAATTAAGAGGGATTAATGAGAGATTATTGGGGAGTTATGGGGTCTCTTAAGATTCCTAGGACCTTTGGAATTCAGCAACCATCCAGCATAAAAAACATAAACTCCCCATTAAATTCGATAATAATTGCAGCAATTAATGAAGCAATTTCAATTTTTACTGGATTCCGTCATTCGAGTCGACTCGGCTCGAGTCGACTCGTTCAAGGAGGGTCGATTCGATCAGAAGTTTGACAATACCTTGTCAGACGACTCGAGTCGACTCGTTCAAGAAGGGTCGACTCGAACAGAAATTTTGACAACACTTTGTCAAATGAGTCCGGAACGATTTTCAATCGTTCACATGCCAACAAAATAAGAAGAAATCATGGGTGTGCTACCCCATAGGTTCAAACACTAAACGGTAGCACGGGAACATTTTCAGTACTAGCTAAAGTCGCCATCTAGCAATGATACCTGGCATCCAGATAGGTTGAAGGTTGTAGAGCAACATGAACCTATCGAATATGGAGTAGCATTGAACTTATTCTTTGAACCTTCTAATGCTTCGGATAGTAAAGGGCTAAACTACCCAACCCTAAGCAGCCCATCTGAATATGTCTCAAAGAATCCCTGCAACTCCTTACAAGGAATGCCTTGGCCAATGTCTTACTCAATTGAGACATATAAAGCATTCAATCCAAATCATTCGGAGAGGTCAATCCTATCTTGATCCTACTACTGCTACACAAGTACTTGACTGCACCCAGCAACCTTTCGTCACCAGATTAGAAATCCGGGTAGTCCGGCACCAAAGCACAGTGAGTAGCTTGCAAGCTGCCATAGTGATCTCAAGTCAAAGGAATAAATCAAGTCCATATTCTAACGCAAGACTCGTCTTCGGTAGCAAAAGAATCTTACATGAGAGTCACATTCAGTGAAGTGTCAAACACAACATCCGACGTCATACTAGCATCTTCATGCTACTTGATTAAGAGGACAACCAACAGACATGACATCAACGACCTACTCTCGATACACCATCATCCCGTAATAGCGTATCCTTTGGTCGCGAACTAATTTATGAACTACATGGTGCATCCTCTCTACATCACATACAAGGTAGCTCAAAGGACATCATCACAAAAGAGTTTAAAATAAGAAAAATGAACCTGTGATGAACAGCCAAAAGATAACTTTTATTTATATCAAAATTCATATACAAATAGCACAACCGTCTACAGCCTAGACGATTGGCTTTGGGATACAATTCCCAACATGTCGACCTATGACACGACTGCTGGTGGCATGTTAGTATATGTGGCCTAATAGATTTGGCTGTCCAGAAATAACCTGACCTTCAAAGCCGAGGTTGTGCCTGCACATCGTGTGCTGGAGAGAGTTTATTCTTTAGTTAAGTACAGTCGCTTTGATTGTGTTGACACTGCTAGCCAGTTGGCTATCACCCCGAGTTCTTGGAACTTCCTGGCTACTCTTGCAGTGACTCGAAGGGTTTTAATCATTTCATGGGAGCCCCCATCTTTGGGATTTGTCAAGCTGAACTTTGACAATAATGTGAGGAATGCCAGAGGTGGTGCGGGCTTTGTCATTCGGGACCCTGACACCAGGTTATTGACTGCCACAGGCTCTCCTTTGTTTGAGCCTTCGATCCGTAGAGCAGAGCTTCGTGCTGCTTGGATCAGCATCATTTATGCGAGCCAGGTGCTGGAGCTGAGAGGATCCTTATTGAGGGAGATTCTGCCACATTCATCGGTTGGATCTAGGATGAGATGAAGATTACTAAGGCTCATCCTTTTCTTTGTGACATTTGGAAATTACTCTATTTCTTCACCATGATGTCTATTCATCATGTCTATCGGAAGACGAATAGTGCTGCAGATTGGATAGCCTCCTTTGTAGCTGATTATAATGGTGATTAGACTTTGTAGCATGGTGAAGTGTATTCTCTAGGTCTATGAGATATTTTATAGTCTGACTCTCTAAGTTGTACTCATATTAAATGAGTGCGAGCACCCGTTTTCTATAAACAAAAGAAATTAAAAAGAAACTCCAAGAAACAAAAAATGTAATTTGTTTTGGAAAGTAAAACAAAAATTGCCTTCCATCTCTGTCAGGAACAACTACTTAAGCTGTACGGGGTTTCAAATAAAAAATCATTATGATCTTTTTGGGTAAAAAAAAAATATCAATATGAAAATGAGGAGCACTAAATGGTACTGTAACTTGGTTCATGTATGTTATACAAAAGACCAGCTTGAAATGATCGTCCTCAAATGTTACTAACCAATCGATCATGTTTAATAAATCAAAAGTTAATAAGAAACTCTATGGTATTGAATCATGGTAACTGCTGTCATTAGTGTAATGTCCAAGAACATTTAGGGTAAAGGATTTGGAATTTGTTTTTGTTTTTTTTGTTTTTTTTTTTTAAAAAATAAAGTTTAGATAGAATACATACAAATAAGTTGAAATGAATAAATTTTTAAAACATCTGGTTTGTTATATTTAGTTGAAAATTAACATAGGTAGGAAGGACAACGAATAACCTTGTTTGTTTTGTTACATGCAGTTAATCTGAATAATCCTATAGAGTCATCAACAGTCCTAGCCCACAGTCCTAGCCCATGGTCCTAGCCCACGGTCCTAACCCACGGTCCATATAGTGGGCTGACCCGGCCCTAACTCATGATCCATATATGATCAGGCCGGATTGAATATTTTTAGTTTATTTGTATAAGTGGACCTAACCCAGTCCGGCCCATAAAATATAAGTCCATATAAATTAAGATCTGGACGGACCGGACCGGCCCATATTGATAGCATCATCCACAAGCTAAAAACTAAAAGGCACCTCAAGATCTCTGACCAAGTCCCTCGGTCTACATTGAGTTTTCCAACCCACCGGCCAGCTCGGTGGTCCCGATCCTAGTGGCAACACTTTTTATGGCTTCAAGTTAAAGGTTTAGCCATCGGTGCCATTAAAACCAAGCTCCAACGAAACCACCCACAATATTTAAGGTGGGGGATAACTAGCAATGGACCGCACCAATTTTTCAAGGAAACATAAAAAATAAATAAATAAATAAATAAATATCAATAAATAATTAAAAATAATTTAAATATTTTTTATAAATATTATGTGAATTGAATTTGTATTTAGGATGTGTTGGGTGCATGCCCGTGCCATATCCATCAGGACTCAGAGTCTTGCACGTGTGAGGTGCAAGTCTTGACCTACTACTGCCTTACACGCGGGATGCTTGTCTGGGTGCACGCTTGTATTGTGCCTGCGAAAAATTAAGCCCTACATGTATGGGGTGCGAGTCTTGGCCTTTCCTTGCATTTACAAGCCTGATTTGTATCCCGAAACTCCTCAGGATGGCCCTTCATGCCATCTGAGTATCAGATCTTCGCGATCGCGCACGTAGACTTGGATCGGTGCTTTTTGTTCTTATCGATCTCACGGCCCCAATTTCATCGGCTCCATCCTCATCTTGATCTTTCGAGCAAATCTGCGCTCTTTGGTCCGATAGGCTTCTTGGTCCCGCTCCATCGACTTCGTTCAAATCCTTTAGGATGAAAATACGGTGCTCGTGAAACCAATGTCAATACTTTTCTCTTAAATAATTATAGAAAAGAAAAAAATTAATAAAAAGAAAAAAATAATCAAATTTTTAAATAGAGAAAAATAATTTATGAAATTTATTTTTTTATTTTTTGTTAAGATTTTTTAAATTATATTTAATACTGTTACGGCCGTAACGATGACGCGGCCGGTCTCAGATTCCGTCAGGTATGATTGAGCCGCGTGGAGGTTTCTTCGGCCGAGTCAGCTGCGGCTCCCACGCTACCGAGGTCGAGCTCGGCCCTTGGCCCCCCGGCTACCTCGCCAGGTGATATCCCGAGACGTTACCGTCCTGGCCGAAGTCGAGTTTGGTCCAGGGCCCCTCCTGCCACCTCGCCAGGTGTCCACCCGGGAGGGGTCCACCTCGGTCGAGGTCGGCTGCTCCCCCGCTCCCTCGCCAGGTGGCGCCCAGAGACGGTCCCACCAAGGCCGAGGTCGAGCCAGGCCCCTTCGCTCCTTCGCCAGGTGGCCCCCGGAGACAGGACCACCTCGACCGAAGCCGAGCGCCCTTCTGCCGCCTCGCCAGGTGTCCACCCAGGAGGGGTCCACCTCGGCCGAGGTCAGCTGCTCCCCCGCTCCCTCGCCAGGTGGCGCCCGGAGACGGTCCCACCAAGGCTTAGGTCGAGCTGGGCCCCTTCGCTCCTTCGCCAGGTGGCCCCCGGAGACGGGACCACCTCGACCGAAGCCGAGCGCCCTTCTACCGCCTCGCCAGGTGTCTACCCAGGAGGGGTCCACCTCGGCCGAGGTCGGCTGCTCCCCCGCTCCCTCGCCAGGTGGCGCCCAGAGACGGTCCCACCAAGGCCGAGGTCGAGCTGGGCCCCTTCGCTCCTTCGTCAGGTGGCCCCCGGAGACGGGACCACCTCGACCGAAGCCGAGCGCCCTTCTGCCGCTCCGCCAGGTGTTCACCCGGGAGGGATCCACCTTGGCCGCGGTCAGGCCACCCGTACAGAGAAGGTCCCAAAGAGCGGAGGCGCAGGTTCCGAGGTTGGCCCTCGAGCCATGCGCACCACAGACGGCGCCCCGTACAGATGGCGGCGGCACGCGAAACATCACCTACGTCGGCCCGACAGGTTCTGCAGTCGAGAGACGCGGTTCTGGCAAAACAGGGCCCGTCAACGGCCAGCGCTGGCACCTGGGAAGGGGAGCGCCCACACTGGGCCCGAGGTCTGACCCGTCGCCCTGCCGGCATCCCCCCCCTCCTTTACCCTTTCCCTGCTGGGCTCGGCAAACGAGGTCAGAAAGCCGTCTGGCCCTCAAAACCAAAAGGGGAAAGAGAAAAGGATGGAGACGGGGTGACGAGAGCGACAAGGAGAGCCTCCCAAGAGCGGAAAACAGGCAGGCAGCAGGAGGAGATAAAAGGAAGGAGAGAGGAGATGACCAGGTAAGGTGGGATGAGTAAGAAACAGAGGCTAAAGGCCCCGCTCCGAGAGTAAGATCCAGGGCCCCGAGAGGGGATCGCCTGGCGTGAGCTCGGCAAGGGGACCCAGCCGGGTTTCTGGTCCCTCCGGCACCTTTCTTGCTAGTAAATTCTCTGAGTCTGGGACTCCTTCGGGGGCCCGTCCCAGAGAATCTGTTCCCTCTCGCCGTCTACTAACTTGATCGTCGGAGATCCCTCGCCGGGATCCCTGGCCAGGGTCTTCTGACCTTGCCTTGCAGGTTCGCTCCAGCCAGGAGGCCCCAGGAGCAAGGCGGTCTGGTAGGATCAGCGGTTCCGATGCACGGGCGCGGCGGCGAGATCGGCAACAGATTAGCGCGCCAGGTAGGGGGGCAGGACAACACCCCTGGTGGGAGCCAGCTTTCTGCAGGCACAGCGCTCTCCGACAATGGTGGTCACTCGTGGGCACGAGGCATCCACCAGCCGTGTGGGGGATGTTCCCTCCCCTCAAGGGGCCCACAGCCCGGAGAGGGAGCTCCCAGCTCCCCCTCCTTGATGCGGGACCGAAAACTCTGATATCAAGATCAGTGTCGGACCGTGATCATTAAGAAATGATCTCTAGATTAGGATGTCCAATTTAATTAAGTTAAATCTAATTAAATAGAAATAACCAGCAAAACAATTGGGTCAGGTTATCAAAGTGGATCTCACCCGAAAAAACACGGAATCTCACGAAAGTTGGAAGAGGGAGATCGTCCCGAGATTGTCCAAAGTCCGGACCAGTAGTTCACGAATGAGGTAGATCAGAAGCCGATGGACCTGGAACGCCAAGAAAATACAAGTGAAGAATAAATTCCAAATAAAATTTAATTAAAATCCATTGCTTTGAAATCTGTGCTCTGGGATCCGTGCGCTCTGGGATCCGTGCGCTCTGGGATCCGTGCGGTGCAGAATTTGGCAGCAGAGAATGGAGCGGCTTTGATGTTCGTGCTATCTTTCAGCGGCCAGATTCACCGGCGACGGTACTGAGCAGCTGTCGGTGGAGATCGGCTGGCGACGGCGGAGCGGAGAAGTTCTGGCAGGGGGGGGCTTCACGGAAGAGATGGCGGAGGGCTTCACGGAAGAGGCGCTCGGCTTGCACGGGTAGAAGAGACGGACCGGCGCAGGCGGCGGTCGTGCGGTGACTGTGGAGCACGGCAGCGATGAGGAGGAGAGGGAGGACGGTCGAAGGTCGTGCGGTGGCCTGCGGAGTGAAGTCACCGGCAACTGGAGGTGACTCGTGGGAGGACTCGGCGGCAGGGACTTCGGCAGTGGAGGGCGTGAGACGGGTTGCAGGCGAACGATGGCACCGGAGGAGATGGCTTCGGGCAGAGCGTCGTTCACGAACGGCCGGGGCGGTGAGGCGTCGCAGCGGCCGTAGGCGACCACAGGCGGGGAAAGGCGACGATCGCTGGGAGTGACCTGGCGGAGCCGGCGTCTAACTGGCGGAGGCGACCTTCGGCTGCAGTGACGCACGGTCGGGAGGGAGGAGGAAGACCGGCGGTGCTTCTCCAGCGGTGGCGCTGGGCGGAGGCGGCGACACGGACGGGGGGAAGATGCGACGACCGCTGGGATCGGCCTGGTGGATCCGGCAGGAGGCTTCACGGGAGGTTTGTGGCGGAGATGCTTGGCAATGACGTGCACAGGTGGGGGGGGGAAAAACGGCTATGGTCCGAGGGAGATCTACAGTCGGCGGGGTGGTTGGCTCGGTTGAGAGGATCCGGGGAGAAGAGGAAAGAAAATCCAGTAAGACGAAGAAGGGGAGAATCAGAAGAGAGAAGAGACAGGGGAAGAGGAGAAGAACCGGGAGAGGAAAAAAGAATCAGGGAGAAGAAGAAGAGGGGAGGAGTCGGGAAACACCCAAGGTTTTCTTTCAAATATTTTTTCTTTTCTTTCATTTTTTATCAAGAATATGATCTTAAATAAACCTAAAACAAGAAACTATCGCTAAAGCTAAATCCCTAAATAATCTCAAAATAATCGGAACTATAAGAGATTCCGATAACCCTAAATAAAACTAATCTCCGATTCGGAGATATCCCAAATCCCACGTACACCCATAATAAAAAAAATAAATAAATAAATAAAAAATACATCAAGATCCGTACTGGGCTGGCACCGAGATCTGGGCTGGCTGCTGGGTCTGGACTGGCTGGATCTGAACTGGCTCAATGTCCCCATCACTCCTCTTCCACTACCGCCGACCTCAGCAGACGGGCCCCTCGCGGCCGTCATCCAACAGCTGCAGACTTTGACCTCGGGGGTCCGGCAGCTTCAACATCAGCAGCGGTCCCTGGCCACGCAGCCACAACCGGGGACCCCCGCGGCTCGAGCTGCGGGGCCGCGTGGGAGCCTGCGCTCCATTCAGGGCAGGCCATCCCACCCGAGGGCGGTCTCCAACCCCCGCGGGAGCCACCAAGCTCCCGCAAAAAGAAACTACTACGGTTCGGTGGATGACGAGAGTCGATCCCCAGCCGATGAAGCCGAGATGGCGCATCGTAGCAAGCGACGCCGAGGCATGACTTCGCGCCGAGACCGATCGACGCCCCCTTCGCCAGCGGCCTCGGTGGAAGACTCCACCGACGAGGCCATCAGGCGTCAGGCCGAGAGGTGCCTGGAGGAGCACGAGCGCAAGTTGGCGGAGTTCGCCCGCCGATTTGCCGACCTGCAGAACTCATCGGCGGACCCGGCGGGCTACGACTCCTGTCCCCCCTTCTCTGAAGAAATCCAGGCGGAGCCGATCCCGAGCCGGTTCCGCATGCCGCAGGTGGATCTCTACGATGGGACCACCGACCCTCTGGACCATCTGGAGAGCTACAAGGCTCTCATGAGGGTCCAGGGGGCCACTGACGCCCTTTTGTGCATCACCTTCCCCGCTACCCTCCGGAAGGCCGCTCGAGTCTGGTTCACCCGCCTCGAGCCCGGATCTATTTGCTCCTTCCACCAGCTTGAAGGAAAGTTTGTGGCACACTTCGACGCTTGTCGGAAGGTGCCAAGAGAGGTGGATAGCCTCTTCTCCATCCGCCAACAGGACCAGGAGCTGCTATGGGACTACATCACCCGGTTCAAGACCGCAGCCCTGGAGATCTACAGCCTGGATGAGCCCGTCGCCATGCTGGCTTTGAAGCGCGGGCTCAAGACGTCCCGCCTGACCTACTCCCTGGACAAAAAGCCTCCCAGGACGTACTCCGAGCTCCTCCTCCGCGCCCACAAGTACATCCGAGCGGAGGAGGCCGACCGCACTCGCCGAGAGCTGGACGGGAAGACTCCGAAGAGGCCATCCCCGAGGGATATTCCAAGAGCTCGAAAGCCTGAGCCACCTGCCGACCCTTGCCCGAATCCGAGGTCGAAGGGCGAGGCCATTCCGGAGCGGAGGTTCACCCCTCTCCTCGCCCCTCGAACAAAGATCCTCATGGAAATTGAGGGCGAGCACTACCTCCGCCGACCTCCTCCTCAGAACCCAAGAGGTATCCGAGACAAGTCAAAGTACTGCCAGTTCCACCGCGAGCACGGCCATGACACGGAGGAGTGTCGCAACCTGAAGCGGGAGATCGAGGAGCTGATCAAGAGGGGCTACCTCAGGAAGTTCGTCAGGAACGAGGTCCCCGCGGAGGGGCAGCCGCTCGCGGCCTTATCACCAGTTCCTGCAATCGATAACCGCCCGACGGAGAAGCCGGTGGGCATGATCTCACTTGGGGTCGGGCGGGCGGCGAAGAGAGCCCGAGAAATCGGGAACCCGGAGAATGTAATCCCTCCTGAGGAGGGGAAGGAAAACGAGAATGTAAACAATGATGCCGTGGTGGTCGAGATGACTATCGTGAAGCATCCTGTACATCGAATTATGGTAGATAGTGGAAGCTCGGCTGACATGCTTTTTTACGATGCTTTCTCTCGGATGAATTTGTCCCATGATCAGCTGAGACCGGTGCATACCCCCCTAGTAGGCTTTACCGGGGACTCCGTGGGGGTCGAAGGAGAGATCACTCTCCTGGTCACCGCCGGATCCCCACCTCGGCAGACGACCGTCCTGATGACGTTTACCGTCGTCAAGCTCCCTTCGCCTTACAACGCGATTCTCGGGCATCCCGGGCTCAACCAACTGGACGCCATGATTTCCACGAAGAGGTTGTTGGTGCAGTTTCCCACGTCTTCCGGGCTCGGGGTGATGAAGGGGACAACCCAGCCGGTCTCGCATTGCCTTCAGACGGTCCCGGGCGCCCGGGGCGCGGAGCTCGGCCCCGATGTTGACGACCTCGACCTAAGGGAGAATGAACCCAGGGGGGGCCCGTAGAACGCCTGTTGACTTATCCCCTTGGTTCGGACCCGCTGAAGACGGTGCAGGTCGGGGCGCAACTCCTAGAAGAAGAACGGACCCGCCTGCTGGAGTTCCTCCGCGCGAACGCAGACGTGTTCGCCTGGTCAGCGGCCGACATGCCGGGCATTCCCCCCGAGGTCATCACACACAGGCTAAACGTGGATCCGAGCTGCCGCCCGGTCCGCCAGAAGAAGAGGAGCTTCGCCATGGAGAGACAGAGGGCCATCAATAAGGAGGTGGAGAAACTCCTCGCCGCCGGCTTTGTGCGGGAAGTCTAATATCCCAGCTGGCTGACGAACGTGGTCATGGTAAGGAAGAGCAGTGGTAAGTGGAGGATCTGTGTGGACTACACCGACCTCAACCGAGCTTGCCCGAAGGACAGCTTCCCTCTTCCAAAGATCGACCAGCTGGTCGACACCACCTCGGGGCATCGCCTCCTGTCATTCATGGACGCCTTCTCTGGATACAACCAGATCCGAATGAACCCGGAGGACGAGGAGCACACCGCCTTCATCACTGACCGCGGAACTTTTTGCTACAAGATGATGCCGTTTGGCTTCAAGAATGCTGGGGCCGCGTACCAGCGTCTGGTCAACAGGATCTTCAAAGACCAGATCGGCCGCAACATGCAGGTATACGTGGACGATATGCTGGTAATGAGCATACCCGATTCGGACCACGTAGCTGACCTGGCGGAGACATTCGACAACCTTCGACATCATCAGATGAAGCTGAACCCTGCGAAGTGCGCCTTCGGCGTCTCCGCCGGGAAGTTCCTAGGATTCATGGTGACCCAAAGAGGAATTGAAGCCAACCCGGAGAAGGTCCATGCCATCCTGGACGTGGAGCAGCCCGTCTCCAAGAAGCAAGTGCAGTAACTCATCGACCGGGTTGTGGCCCTCAGTCGTTTTATCTCCAGGTCGGCCGATCGCTGCCGTCCCTTTTTCAAGGTGCTGAGAAAGATGAACGACTTCGCCTGGACCGAGGAATGCCAGGAGGCCTTTGAAGAGCTGAAGAAGATGCTCGCATCGCCACCGCTGCTTTCCCGGTCCGAGGAGGGGGAGGAGCTCATCCTCTACCTGGCGGTCACCCCGGAAGCCGTCAGTTCGGTCCTGATTCGGACCGACGACCAAGGAGTCTAGCGACCGGTGTACTATACCAGCAAACTTCTCCGCGACGCGGAGCTCAGGTATTCTCGGCCCGAGAAGCTCATTTTTGCGTTAATAGTGTCTGCTCAGCATCTCAGGCCCTATTTCCAAGCGCATTCCATCGCCGTCCTGACAGATCAGCCGCTGAAAGCGGTGCTCAGTCGACCCGACACCTCGGGGCGATTGGCGAAGTGGGCACTGAAGCTCAGCGAGTTCGACATCGCGTATAGGCCCAGGTCGGCCATGAAAGCACAGGTGCTAGCCGACTTCTTGGTCGAATGCGCGGGCTTAGGCAAGGAGCCCGAGGAGGATCCCTTGCACCGGCAGCTGAAAGCGAGCCCCGAGGGGCCCGGAGAGGATGCGTGGATCCTCCACGTAGATGGATCCTCGAACTCTGGCGGGAGCGGACTCATTCTTGCCAACAACGACGGCGTCATTGCCGAATGCGCGCTCCGTTTCCAGTTCGCCGCGATAAACAATCAGGCGGAGTACGAGGCGCTCCTCGTCGGGCTGAGGGTCTCCCGCGAGCTGGGCATGACTAACCTTAAGGCCTTCACTGACTCCCAGCTCGTGGCAGGACAGGTCTCCGGGGAGTATGCCGCGCACGACCCCCAAATGGCGAAATACTTGGAGCTCGTCAAGGCGGGCACGGCCGGTTTCCGGCACTTCAACATCTTCCACATCCCCCGCAGGGAGAATGCCCGTTAGGACACTCTTTCTTGGCTGGCGACCCTGCCGGACTCGATGCTGGGTCGCGCTCACGTGAAGCACCTTAAGGCCCCAAGCCATGAGACCCCAGTGGAGGTCCATCAGGTCAGCCGTGAGCCCAGCTGGATGGACAAGTACGTCGAATACATAACCAGCGGCACCTTGCCAGAGGACTGCGTGGCGGCCCGCCTCATCAGAAAGAAGGCAGCACGGTTCGTCCTAATGGATGGGCAATTGTATCGAAGATCCTACTCCTACCCCCTCCTTAAATGCGTGGGACCCGTGGAAGCCAGACTCGTGCTCCAGGAGATTCACGAGGGCGTCTGTGGGAACCACGTGGGGGGCAGAGTGTTAGCCTACAAAGCCCTTCGTCAGGGCTACTTTTGGGAGACGATGAAGGAGGATGCCGCTGATTTCGTGAGGAGGTGCGATCGGTGCCAGCGTCACGCCACGGTGCAACGGCAGCCCTCCAACCCAATCTCCCAGCTTTCAGCTCCGTGGCCATTCGCCCAATGGGGGATGGACCTTCTGGGCCCATTCCCGCCGGCATCTGGACAGCGGAAATTCTTGATCGTGGCCATCAACTACTTCACGAAGAGGGTCGAGGCCGAACCCTTGGCACGGATCACCGAGGAAAACGTCGTCAAGTTTTTCTGGAAGTCAATCGTTTGCCGCTTCGGCCTCCCCCACATCGTGGTCACTAATAACAGGCGCCAGTTCGATTATCGAGAATTTGAAGAGTTCTGTGGCGACCTCGGCATCAGGCATCGCTTCATCTCGGTGGCGCATCTTCAGACCAATGGAGAGGCCGAAGTCACGAATAGGACTATTTTGCAGGGCCTCCGCACGCGGCTGGACCAGGTCAAGGGCAGATGGGCCGAGGAGCTCCCCAGCATTCTTTGGGCGTACCATACCATCCCGAGGACGGCGATCGACGAGACCCCGTTCAACCTCATCTTTGGAGTCGAAACGATCATCCCGATTGAGCTCAGCCTACCCACACTGCGTGTGGAGCAATATGATGAGATAGATAACCCCGCCAAAATGATGCTTAACCTTGACCTTCTTGAAGAGACGAGGGACAAGGCCTGAGTTCAGATAGCGGCGTATAGGCAGCGAGTGGCCAGGTATTACAACTCCCGAGTGCGACCGAAATCCTTTCATCCCGGAGATCTGGTCCTCCGGTGCGCTGAAGCTTCTCAGCCACGGGAGTGCGGGAAGCTCTCACCGAACAGGGAAGGCCCGTATCGGGTAGCAGAATCCCTCCCCCACGGCGCCTACTACCTAGAGGAATTGGGAGGGGCCAGGTTTCCCCGGACGTGGAACGTCTCGAATCTAAGGATGTATTATCAGTAATGTAAGGTTTCCCACTCCTGCAATAAAGTTTCTTTGCTTCAAACGCTCTTTCTCACCTCGTAGGGAAACCGACGCATGACCCTGGGTTCGGCACACCCGATCGTGGCCAAAGGTCGAAGGAAGCGAGAAGTCCCAGACTTTAGTCTGAAAGGCGGGGCAGAACCCAGTTCGCCCACGCGAGCATGGAGAACAGCTCGGCAAGCTGCGCAAGGCTTGAGAAAGCCTGCGGCCCCGGGGTTCAGTCCGGAAGTCTCGGGCATCGGTCTGGAAGGTGGGGCAGAACCCAGTTCGCCCATGCGAGCACGGAGAACAGCTTGGCAAGCCACGCAAGGCTTGAGAAAGCCTGCGGCCCCGAGGTTCAGTATGGAAGTCCCGGACTTCGGTCTGGAAGGCGGGGCAGAACCCAGTTCGCCCATGCGAGCACGGAGAACAGCTCGGCAAGCCGCGTAAGGCTTGAGAAAGCCTGCGGTCCCGGGGTTCAGTCCGGAAGTCCCGGGCTTCGGTCTGGAAGGCGGGGCAGAACCCAGTTCGCCCACGTGAGCACGGAGAACAGCTCAGCAAGCCGCGCAAGGCTTGAGAAAGCCTGCGGCCCCGGGGTTCAGTCCGGAAGTCCTGGACTTTAGTCTGGAAGGCGGGGCAGAACCCAGTTCGTCGACGCGAGCACGAAGGCAAGCCCGAAAAAGGACCCGCTCGAGGCCTACTATGATGCCACCCGGTCCGGAATGTCCCAAACTTTGATCTGAGCGTCGGATGGGACCAGGTCCACCCTCGTCCCGGCACTCCACATCAACATCTCAGGAAGAAAAAAGAGAAGAAAGAAAAGCAAAAGAGAAGGCGAGTCCGAGACATGGCCAAACTGAATTTTCATTGATTCAATAAAGGGAAGTATAAACTGGGGGTCCCGACAGGCCGGGAGTCCCCAAAAAGAAAACAAACCAAAAAGAAAAAGAACGACGGGTCAGTTTGGCGCGGTGGCGGGGTCCTCGGCCGGGGTCGCAGGCTCCACTTCCTCGCCGTCGGCGGCTGCTGGCTCAGGGGGTTGCTCCAGAGCTTCGGCCGTGTCGCTTGCCGGGGCCGCAGTTGTGGCGTCGACCGCGCCGGAAGCCCTTCTGTCGGGTCACTGCCTCCTACCTCCGAGCACCACCCCACTGAGGTCAAGCTCGGGGTAGAAGGACCCCACCTTCTCCCGGCACATTCGGAACCCCTTCAGGAAGGAGTTCACGGCGGCCTCCCGGACCTCCGAGATGTACTCGTCGGAGGCCCGAAATTTCGGGACGGCTTCCTGCGCCTCCCGCTTCGCGACCTCCAGGAGCCCGTTGACGTAGGTGCTCCGCTCTTTCGCCGCACTCGCCTCCCATCTGGCCTCTTCCAGCTTGCGCTCCGCCATTGAGAATGGGCCCGAAGGCGAGCCCTCTCGGCCGCGTCCTCTTCCGCGCAGCGCTGGTGGGAGTTCCTCTCCTCGGACAGAGAGGACTCCAGGTCCTTGACGCGCTCCTCGGCACGCGCTAGGTCCGCCTGGAGGGTCTGGTTGTTCGCTCGCAGCTCGACCCCCTTCTCCATGAGGTCTTTGATGTCGGCCGCGAGCTTGCCGAGCTTCTCTTCCTTCTCGGCATCTTTCTTCGCGTACCCTGCGAGGAAGTTCCTCAGCAGGAGCACGTCGTTCCCAATCTGCACAGCAAAATAGTCGGGTTAGTATAAAGGCTAACCGAGGCCAAAAAAGATAAAGGAGCCTGAGTTCGGACTTACCATGAATAGCTGTGGGAGGATCCCGAGCAGGGCGACGGCGTAGTCCCTGCCGCCTCGATATCGGCGGTCCTGGGCGGTGGAGGCATACTCCATCACTTTCTCCGTGAGCCCCTTGTCGTGGATTACTGAGCACCGGTTGGTGATCACCGGTGGCGGAGTCGTCAGGTCGGCTGCGGCGGTGACTGCCCCTCCAGCAAGAATCACCGTCGACGGTGCGGCAGAGGTCGCGGGCTGCGCTGTCGGAGCCGCGGCAACGACGGGGCCGGCGCTGGGCGAAACTGCTGGTGGTGGAGCCCCCTCGTCGGCAGCACCGCCGGGTCTGACAGCGGGAGCATCGATGGCCCCGCCTTGAGGTAGCCTGGGCGGGGGAGCAGCGGCCACCGGGCTGGGTACGGTCACCGGCGCGACCTCCTGGCTCACCTCGGTGCGAGCCCTCTTCGCCGCAGGCTCATCCACCTCGACGACGTCCCTCTGGGCCGCGCCCTCCAGGAGGTTCTCCAGCGAAAATTTCATGCCTGCAACGCAAAAGAAAAGGAGGTCAGTCAGCTCGGCTAAAAAGGAGAAAGAGTACAGAAGTCAAGGAAAGACTGAGTCTCACCTAGCTCGCGGATGGGACTGATCTCGGCCTGAAACAAGTTCTGCTCCGAGAGCAGAACCTCGAGCGCCGGGACCACATCGCTCAGGAGCTGGGAGTAGGCCTCTTGGTCCGCCGACTCGACCTGGGAGTTCCGGTTTGGAGACCGGTCCGGTTCGCTCCAGGCCCAGTCAACATCCTCGACCGAGGCAAAGAAGAACCGGTTCTTCCAGCCCTTGATAGATGAAGGGAGGTCGAACCAGAGACACCTGGGCCGGGGCGAGATGTACCACCAGCCGTCGTCAGTGGAGTACCTCTTCAGGGTAAACAGAGCCCTGAAGAGAGAGAAACGGGTAACAAACTCGTGGAAGTGACAAAAAATAATAAAAGAAAAGATGACCCGGATGGCATTGGGAGCCAACTGGGCCGGAACGAGATGGAATTGGCTAAGGAAAGAAAGGAAGAAGGGGTGCAGAGGAAATCGAAGACCCCCGAGAAGGAAGTCTTCGTAGAAGGCTATGCGGCCGGGGCCACTCATGGTGACGCGATCCCCGGGCCGCGAAACAAGCAAACGGATTGACCCCGGGATGCCGTAGACCTCCCGGAGCAAAGAGAGGTCGCCTTAGGTCATTGTGGAAGCATGACCGGAGGGACCGACAGAAAGAAGAGGTGGAGGAAGAGGAAAAAGCGGAAGAGCAGAAGCGACAGGAGGAGACCGGACACCCCTGGGGATGCCAATGGTGATACCCCCAGGTTGCAGTCGCCTGCGGGTCTCCTCCGGGATCACTTCCTCCTCCGAGGAGGAAGAAGACGGAGTCCTCGGCCGGGACGGACCGGTCTCGTCCGGATTAGAGGAAACATGGCGACGACGCGCCATGACAAAGAAGAAAGCAAGAAGGATTCGAGGGGGAAGAAGAGGGGAACAAGGAGGAAAATGAGGGCACTCATCGAAAATGCACTGCGCGAACGCGGGGCAATGGAAATTAGCCTGCAGCAAACCGCCCACGAAGCAAGGGAAAAGGCCTCATTCCGGAAAGTCCCCTCCTTTTCAAACTCAGTCGACAGCGGCCGTACGCGTCATTCCGCTTCGAGCCATTGGATGATTGCCGCGTGGACGCACGCCCGACACCGACACCTCGTTAGCAAGGAAACAGTCTCTGCTTCGAAGCGACGCATTTATTATGAGCAAGTGGGCGACGCGTGGCGGCCTCCTATAGGGCTTCGGGCGCACCGAGAAACGGCGACAAGGATCGCAGCAATTATGATGCAAGATCTTCGCCTCCCCACGTCATATCCGTATTTAATCCCGACGTTCCGTTCTACGACGCCCCAACGGAACGGCGGATTGGGGGGCAACTGTTACGGCCGTAATGATGATGTGGCCGGTCTCAGATTCCGTCAGGTATCATTGAGCCGCGTGGAGGTTTCTTTGGCCGAGTCAGCTGCGGCTCCCACGCTACCGAGGTCGATCTCGGCCCTTGCCCCCCCGGCTACCTCGCCAGGTGATATCCCGAGACGTTACCGCCCTGGCCGAAGTCGAGTTCGGTCCAGGGCCCCTCTTGCTACCTCGCCAGGTGTCCACCCGGGAGGGGTCCACCTCGGTCGAGGTCGGCTGCTCCCCTGCTCCCTCACCAGGTGGTGCCCAGAGACGGTCCCACCAAGGCCGAGGTCGAGCCAGGCCCCTTCGCTCCTTCGCCAGGTGGCCCCCGGAGACGGGACCACCTCGACCGAAGCCGAGCGCCCTTCTGCCGCCTCGCCAGGTGTCCACCCAGGAGGGGTCCACCTCGGTCGAGGTCGGCTGCTCCCCCGCTCCCTCGCCAGGTGGCACCCGGAGACGGTCCCACCAAGGCCGAGGTCGAGCCGGGCCCCTTCGCTCCTTCGCCAGGTGGCCCCAGAGACGGGACCACCTCGACCGAAGCCGAGCACCCTTCTGTCGCCTCGCCAGGTGTCCACCCAAGAGGGGTCCACCTCGGCCGAGGTCGGCTGCTCCCCCGCTCCCTCGCCAGGTGGCGCCCAGAGACGGTCCCACCAAGGCCAAGGTCGAGTCGGGCCCCTTCGCTCCTTCGTCAGGTGGCCCCCGGAGACGGGACCACCTTGACTGAAGCCGAGCGCCCTTCTGCCGCTCCGCCAGGTGTCCACCCGGGAGGGGTCCACCTTGGCCGAGGTCAGGCCGCCCGTACAGAGAAGGTCCCAAAGAGCGGAGGCGCAGGTTCCGAGGTTGGCCCTCGAGCCGTGCGCACCACAGACGGCGCCCCGTACAGATGGCGGCGGCACGCGAAACATCACTTACGTCGGCCCGACAGGTTCTGCAGTCGAGAGACGTGGTTCTGGCAAAACAGGGCCCGTCAATGGCCAGCGCCGGCACCTGGAAAGGGGAGCGCCCACACTGGGCCCGAGGTCTGACCGGCCGCCCTGCCGGCGTCCCCCCTCCTTTACCCTTTCCCTGCTGGGCTCGGCAAACGAGGTCAGAAAGCCGTCTGGCCCTCAAAACCAAAAGGGGAAAGAGAAAAGGATGGAGAGGGGGCGACGAGAGCGACAAGGGGAGCCTCCCAAGAGCGGAAAACAGGCAGGCAGCGGGAGAAGATAAAAGGAAGGAGAGAGGAGACGACCAGGTAAGGTGGGACGAGTAAGAAACAGAGGTTAAAGGCCCCGCTCCGAGAGTAAGATCTAGGGCCCCAAGAGGGGATCGCCTAGCGTGAGCTCGGCAAGGGGACCCAGCCGGGTTTCTGGTCCCTCCGGCACCTTTCTTGCTAGTAAATTCTCTGAGTCTGGGATTCCTTCGGGGGCTCGTCCCGGAGAATCTGTTCCCTCTCGCCGTCTACTAACTTGATCGTCGGAGCTCCCTCGCCGGGATCACCGGCCAGGGTCTTCTGACCTTGCCTTGCAGGTTCGCTCCAGCCAGGAGGCCCCAGGAGAAAGGCGGTTTGGTAGGATCGGCGGTTCTGAGGCACGGGCGCGGCGGCGAGAATACTAACTAATTTTTAAAGGAATCAAATATATATATATATATATATATATATATATATATATATATATATATATATATATATATATATATATATATATATATATATATATATATATATATATATATGAAAATTGATTTAAAAATTTTTATTCATAAAAAGAATCAGTAAAAAAGTTGGGCAAGAAAGTAATGAAAAAGTTAAGGGCCAAGTAATGGATGGGTTATTTCACCCATTTCAACCGGTCAGCCCAACTGCTAAAAAATGTTGAGCTCAATAGACAATGCATAGGGCGTCCCAACGACGACCAAGGAATCACATTCGTAGAATGTGACACCTTGGCTACGACACGATCCAACACCCATCCTTGGAGAGTATTTTCACAAATGGAGATAATCTAATTATTTCAGTCAATTATGACCATTAAGTTATATATATAAGTTTATTGTAGTACTACTTTTTATGACCTTATTTCGCCCCCAATATCCTCACTGTCATTTAATCCCGGCCATCCCAACCACTCCCAAGAGTTAATTAGCAATTATATCCCGATCGCTCCGGTCAACGAACTTCCAACAACTACAAGTGATGATAAATGAATCACATTCGTAGAATGTGGAACCTTTTTAGTGGATACGATGATATCCAACATTTAATTTGCCAAAAAAATTAATAGTTAGAGCGATTTTACCGCATGTACATGGAAACACGTAACAAGAAATCAACATATTATTTATTATTAAAAAATATATTGATATCCAAGCTTGATTAAAACTTTTGAATTTTTAAAAAAAAATTACTAGCCAGCTGACAACATATACCATTCTAAATAATTTTTTTTTAATTTTTGGATATTATAATAATTTTTTATTAGATGATCCAAGATACATGTATGTGATAAAATTATTTTAAATAATAATTTCTCGAGAATTTGTCAAGCTGGCTAGAGCTTAGCATGTGCTCATAAGAAGGGAGTGACCACGTTGTACAATCGAGGTGACTTCAAACTCTATTCAATAAATATTTCCTCTTCCTTTGTTCAAGAATCCATTTTTTTATGGTTAAAAAACTTAGTTAAGAATCTATATTTATCTAGATAAATATTTTTTAGATAATATTTAGATAAAAAAATAATTTATTTATATTTTTTTTATATATGAGAAAGTAGCTTCAAAATTTATTATCTATGTTCTTTTATATTATTATTTTTCGAGGATAAGTTGTTAAAATTTATCTATATTTTTAATAATATTTTTAATGAGATTAAGATTTGGGAATAGTGAACAATTAAGTTATTGGATATTGAATGAATAGATATTGAAAATCGGAAAGAGGATATTTTAAAAATAAAATTGAATGTTTTTTTTTTTTTTGATAAAACGGCGTATTCATTGAACAAGACGAAGGTGAACACAACCAAAAAAGTCGGAGAGTACAATATCCCGAAGCTATACAGGGGAAGGCCGCCAGTCAGACCATAACACAGAAATAGAATGATGGGCGATATAAGAGGCGACATAATCTGCAGCTGAGTTAGCCTCCCTAAAGATATAGCGAATGATGACCGAAGCACATCCTTGTAGGAGGAGCCTAATGTCCCGGATGACAGGGTGAGCCGAATGAAGCAATAATAACTGTCGAATCCACAAGATGACCGTCAGAAAATCTCCCTTGATGATAAGATGATTCAAGTGGAGAACCCGACGAGCATATCGGATTCCAGCTCATGCAGCATGCAGTTCCGTCGCAGGGATGGAAGGATCAACAAGAGGGACCCCACCAACAGCACGGAAATCCAAGGTGGAGTCCCTGATAACGAAGGTAGCACCTCCGGATCTGTGACGAAAATTGCCATCAAAGCTGACCGTGAAGAAGGATAGGGGAGGGGGTTCCCAAGAGATGAAAACTCGGTGGGGCACTCGAAGAGCGAGGCGGGAACCCCAGAGATCCGTCATACTCCCAGTCGAATTGCGGAACTCAATAGCGGCAGCCGTGGCACGGTGGACCATGACCAACGGAGACCATCTCACTGAGGTGAAAACAAACTCGTTCCTGGCAAGCAGATATGATAAGCAATATAAGCCAGGATAGAAACAGACGGAGTAGTAGTGGCTTGATCGTAGGATCCCGATGAATAAGTCATGGGGATCAGCACCCAAGAGAAGGAAATGGGCTAAGTCGGCTAACTCTACACATGCCTGGCTCGGGGATAGAAGAACAGTGTATGATCCTGGGTCTCCGGAGCAGCCTCGCAAAGGGGGCATATATGAGAAATGTGCATGCCCTTAGAAGCCAGGAGGGCTCTGGTAGGAAGGCAGTGACGGACCAGCTTCCATAAGAACAGAGAGATCCTAGGGTGCACCGGAATAGACCAGATCCATCCCATCGGGACAGGGGAGGTTGCCTCAGGTGAGAAGATGGCTAGAAGGTCAGACATTAGCACCCTGGGGGCAGCTGAGTGCCTCCACACTGATATCCGGGCCCGGGGTGGTGGGCAGGATAATGGAGCAAACCCGGAGGCCGAGAATATCCCCAAAAAAGATCTAACGATATCCTGGTCCCATAGATGCCGGCCCGGAAGGCAAAGGTTCATAATGGATATAAAATCAGGAGTATGAATAGATATAAAGGTAGGCGATTTGCAAAGAGGTATCCCCAAAATTCAAGGATCTTGGAAGAAACGAATAGACCGGCCATCCCAATGATCCAGGAGAGGTAAGGAGAGATCAGAGGAGCTCTAATAAGCATGTCCCTCCAAATCGCAGAGGAATACCTGGCAGGTCGGATAGTACCATCAATAATGGCCTGATAGTCAGCATACCGGGCATGCATCATGGTGGACCAAATACTATCCGGGCAGAGAAAGAATCTGACAACCAGCCTCCTAAAAAAGCGCCTCTCTCCAAGTAATGAGAGAATGAATCCCCAGTCTGCCCTGCGGAATTGATTGACAAACAGCTTACCAACCGACCAGATGGATCCTCCGCCTAGAAGGAGAGGAGTCCCACAAGAAAGCCTTGATCATCTGCTCCAACCTAAGAATAATAGTCCTAGAAATAATGGCATTTGAGAGCAGATAGACCAGAAGGAAGGTGAGAATCGAGCGGATGAGAGTGATTCTGCCCATAGAGGAGAGAGATCTTCCTTGCCAACCGTCGATCCTCTGACAAAAAGACTGAATCAACAGGGAGCAATCCGCCCTGGACAATCTGGATCCATATATAGTAACACCCAGGTACATGAGGGGGCCACCATGCTCTGCTACATCAAGAATATCCACAATCCTATGCCATATCCGGGTCGGGGTCTTGGGGCTGAAGTAAACCCTGGATTTATGGAGGTTGATCTTTTGTCCCGACGTGAGGCAATAATCCTCCAGAATCCCCCGGAACCCCTGGATCGAGGACATCGAAGCCCTCCCCAGGAGTAAACAGTCATCAGCAAATAAGAAATGGGAAACGGGTGGAGCACTAGGGGCAGAGGAGAACGGTTGGACAACCAACTCCTGCACAGCAACATGAAGGGCCCTCGAAAGATAGTCAGCATATATGATAAATAAGGGGAGAGTGTTGGGAATTATGTTCCAAAGCCAATCATCTAGGCTGTAGACGGTCGTGCTATCTTGTATTTGTATATGAATTTTTAATGAATAAAAGGTTATTTTTTTTGGCTGTTCATCATATTTACATTTTCCTGAAATGAACTCTTGTATGATGGAGTCCTTAGAACTACATTGTTTTGATATAGAGATGATATATTATGTAGTTCTTAAAGTGGTTCACAACCAAAGTATACATTGTTATAGGACGATAATGTATCAAGTGTAGGTTGTTGTATGTCGCATTTGTTGGTTGTCCTCTTAACCAAGAAGTGTGGAGACACTGGCGTGACATGCAAGTGAAATGTATGACATCTTACTGAATGTGACTATCTACGGAGCTCCCTTCTACCAAAGGGTTGCTCGCGAAAGGATATGGGTATATGTGTCCCTCAGACCTGAGATCACCATGGTAGCTTGCAAACAACTCACTATACTTTGGTGCCGTACTACCTGAATTTTTAATCCAATAATGGAAGGTTTCTGGATGCAGTCAAGTACTTATAGAGCGGTGGTGGATCAAGATGGAATTGACCCCTCCAAATGGTTTGGAGTGAATGACTTACTATGTCTCAATTTAGCAAATCCTTGGCTAGGGTAGTTCTTGTGAGGAGTCACAGAACTTGTAAAGTTGAGACATTATCTGGATGGACCAAATTAGAGTTGGCAGTCGAACCCTAGGTCTTCCTGAGCATTTTGAGGTCAAAAGGATGAATTATGTGGTAACCATATGCCAGAGGTTCTTGTGAGGTGCTCTGCATTTTCGATCTATCTGGATGTTGGGTATCATTGCTAGATAAGGACATTAACTGGTACTGAAAATGTTCCAGTGCTACTGGCTTAGTGTTCGAACCTATGGGGTTACACATCATAGGGGATTTCTATATGATCTTAAGGCTGATCGATAATTGAAAATCGTTTTCCGTCATTGGAGGTCGGAGGAGAGGTCGTGGGGAAGATGGGGAAGTCAGAGGAGAGGTCGTGGGGAAGACGGGGTCGATCGATTAGAGGGAAGTCGTGAGGGAAGGGGAAATTCGATCGCGTGTATGCGAGAAATTCCTAGTTTTTTTTCTTTAAAAACCCCACCCCATCAAATCCTCCTTCCTCTTCCCCTGTGACTGCGTTGCCTCGCCCTTCTTCTCCGCCCAGCCATCATCCAGCAAACCTTTTCCCTCCTTCGATCTCTGTCTGTAGGATGCTGGAGGCCCGTGCGATCGAGCCAAAGTGAAAGAGAGAGAACGGAGCAAGGGGGAAGAGATGGCGACTGCTCTGACGAGCTGATGGGTCGTGATCGGAAATTGTTGGATTAGAGGAGGTGTCCGTTCAGTCGACGTTCCTGCTATCATTGGTAAATTTCCTTCTTCCTAGTATTTTTGGATCTATTGGTTTGGGCCATTTGTCGCCGGTGGCTGTGCCACCGATTTTCTTCCGGTCCGTCGGGGTCTTCCCGGCAACCTCCACTTATGGCTGTCGCCAGCGACTATGGGGAGGCCGGCTCGGACTGAATCAGGGAAGGAACAGGGGAGTCGGGAGTTCAGGGAGAAAAGAAAAGAAGAAGAAGAGAAAAAAAAGAAGAGGGCCTGTTCCGTGGAAAACAAAATGGGAGAAGAAAGGAAAAAAAAAAAAAATTTGGTTTCGGTCTAGAAAAAAAAAAAAAAGGAGAGAGAAAGTGGAGAGAAGATGAAGAGAGAGAAGATGAGAGAGAAAGTGGAGAGAGAAGATGGAGAGATAGAAGATGAGGAGAGAGAAAGTGGAGAGAGAAGATGATGAGAGAGAAAGAGAAGAGGAAAAAAATATAAATGTTGAAAGGGGGATCGAAAAGTTTTATTCTGGAAATTCGTGAGATTAGGATTTACGGGTGAATCGTAGAAGGAATTTTGGTAAAAGGTTTGGGTTTACAATTATCCTAGGATTATTGATTTAAAAAATAATGTTATTGTACCTGTAGGGGGATAGCCTTCTGAACAGAAGGACCTTGTGCGAGTTTCGAGTGGCGGACCAATATTAGATATGTTAGTTATCACTAGTGAGGTAAGGATCTCTGGACCTGTTCACTAGTTATATATATATATTTATTTCGACATGGTTTGATCCATGCGCATATGCATTGGTATGCATGATTTGTTTTGCATGGAATAGTTTAACTTTTTACATTGATTAGTACGATTATTATTGTTATAAGCTATATTCCTGCATTACATGTTTTATCAAATAAAGTGATATTTGTATGGCTTGGACCGTGATGCCGGTCAGTGAAAGAGTTGAGCCTTCATGATTTGACATCATGATATGATTTTACAAGATGAGGTGAAATGATAAAGTGTTAAGTGAAAATGGTGTTTGGACTAACTATGCCACGGTGGTATCGTGGTTTCTTAGTATGCCAGTCATAGGCTGGAGTGTGACAAATTGTGTGCCAGTCATAGACTGGAGTGTGATAACTTTATATACCAGTTATGGACGGGATTGTGACAACAGTGTGCCAGTTACGGACGGGATTGTGACAACAGTGTGCCAGTCATAGGCTGGAGTGTGATCGTGGCTAGTCCAGAACCCTAAAGAAGGATGATTAAATTGAAAACATAAAAAGGAAACATGAATTTTTCATGGTTTTATCATATGTGGCAGTTGAGTTGTTTCATTGCATGACATGATATACTCTTATATCCTTGCTATTTTTAAATTATTATTATTGATGGTGACTGTTTGGAGACCTTACCGGGCTATAAAGCTCACAACCCTACTTTCTTCTTCCACAGAGTTGTGCAGATATTCGAGCTTGGTGAAGAATGATATTTTTTTTTTAAGGTAAGTGACTCTTGTGTACCTATGCCTTGCATGATCTCTAGGATAAAACCTAGAGTTTGTACGGCCGGTCGCGTGTCGATTCCGGTATGGGATTCGGGGCGTGATAGTTGGTCGCCATGACCGGACAAGATCACCACCGGCAAGAAGATCACAACCCATGAGCAGGCGATACACCCGATGGAGAGGACAGTCCATAGCACCAAGAAGAGACAACCGTAGAACAAAACCACGGGAGAAAGGCAACCAGGGAAGAACCAACACACTTAGATAACCGAAAGGAGGCATAAACACAGGAGAAAAACGAAGGGAAGGAAGCTCAAACCCTCGAACCAGCAGACGCACGAAGAAGAAGACAGTGGCACACTTCCCAAGTCACAGCACTCAGACAAACGCACTCAGATGAACGCATAATTGAATGTTTACTTATAGAGAAATGATTTAGCCATCTTTCATAGGCGTGTGTAAAATTTTTATACCCTCTTATGGATAAATATTATTCAAGAAAAAGTAACTTACCTATCCCGAAAGGCATAAAATTATGATTATGTTGGTCAACAAGAATACTGAACAATTTTCCTATGATATTTATGCATAAAAGAATGACTCCAAATGTTAAGGGTTCCATGAGCTGTCTCTCTAATGCTAGTATCGGTCAATGGCACCAAAATTGATATACTCCACGATATCTGTACATGTTTCACTTATTAAATTAACCTTTAACCCGGTTGACCGCTCCCCTACTAATCCCAAATCCATCGGCACCTAAGTGCCTTGGAGTACGCCACACATCTAAATCTACCATAAACTCTATACCTGTTAAACAGGAAAGGGAGAAAATTAAAGCTCTCTAGAAAAGAATTAGAAAAAGGAAAAATCAGAGAAATTCTTTAAAAAAATTCATGAAAAAAGAGAAAATATTTCTCTTAAAAAATGTTCAAGGAGTAAGAATTTTATGTAGATTCTTCAAGCTTAAGAAAAGCTGTTAGCAAAGAGTTAGATTTTTTTTTTTATTATTCCAATTATTTTTAAATATAATTTTTTGATTAAATATCTCTATCACTATCTCTCTCTCTCTCTCTATATATATATATATATTAAATGGGAAGGAAAGAAAATTGTTAACTAATTCCATGCACACAAAAAAAGAAATTGAAAAAGAAAATGATGTAATTTAAAGTCCCCACCTCCAAATCTCTGCACCTAACAGCATCATCTTTCCAAGAATATGGCCGGAAAAGCCAAATTGATTGCTCGGACCGTCGACCATTCGCCAGATCACCAGCCTTCCGGTGGCTTCGGACGACAAAAAGCCACTTAATACTATTGTCTTTTGGGCTTTTGTGGTTGTTTAGGTCCCACGTTTCAGAGTCTACCTTTCATCACTCTAACCTTCTCGTCTTCTTCTCCACTTTTGACCTTTGCACCTTCGTCCGTGTTAAGGTATCCGAGAAGGGAAGGCAGCGTTGAGAGAAGGGTGATTGGATGGGACAGCTTCCCTCCCTGTATACTTGGTTGGTGAGAAGAATATATTTTTTTTAAAGAGTTAGAACACGATACCTGAAAGTATAATTGGGATATTTTTAATTGATTATAAAATAATAATTTATATTTAATTTTCAAGTATCTATTTTTCTGTAAAAATTGTATAAAATATTTATTATATTATTAATAGATATAAAATCATGTATCTTTTTACTTATAAATTAACTCTGCATAAATATATCTATATAAAATATAATATAAAATTATAATAATTTATTACATTAATATAATATTAATATTTATAAATATAATATTAAAAAGATAATTTTGGAACGAAAAAAAGGAACTACCGATTTTTATCATATTGGAAACTTCAAAAATCATCTTCTTTTTTTTTTTTTTTTATAAATTTATATATATATTTTGAAATACAAGAAATATCTTCTCATAAAAAAATATTTTATTATCATCTTTCTTCTAAAATTTTTAATTAAAATATTTTTTTATAAAAAAAATATTTTATTTTATTTTATTTCTTCATGCCAACCGATCAAGTACCCGGTCCCCGGATATTTTTGCTACATTGGATCTGGTACTAGGTTTTGTTGGTTTGTGACTCCGCATCATCCAATGGCATGCGAAGGTGATCCCTTTATAAAAAAAATATTTTATTTTATTTTATTTCTTCATGCCAACCGATCAAGTACCCGGTCCCCGGATATTTTTGCTACATTGGATCTGGTACTAGGTTTTGTTGGTTTGTGACTCCGCATCATCCAATGGCATGCGAAGGTGATCCCTTTTCCTATAATAATGCTGAAGAGGGCGGCACGCCAATCACTTGGACCAGTTTATTGTGCTGATTAATTACACATGTGATGTTGACATTGCGGATCATTATTCAGTCATTGCCTTACTAATTACATCGATTGCCGAACGTCACCATTGCACATCAGCGGGGGATTTGATCTTCTCCAAAAGAAAACAAAAAAATTTCTAAATCCCAACTTTCTTAGTAATACTTGAATTGGAAGGAATAATATATTTATCAATTAATAAAAAAGGACCGAGCCATCTTTATTATTATCATGTATAGAATATTTTTCAGTAGAATAGAGATCTTTATAGTTCTGTCCAAAGGGATAGCCATGCTGATCTCCTCCCATCGCTTCTATTTCTCATAAAAAAAGGAAAAAAAAAAAAAATACAAGGACACCTCTTAATTTTATCTCAGTTTTATAAACATCATCTCAACCTTAAAACGTTTCAATTAAACCCTTCAAATTACTATATTGCTTTTGTTGTGCCCGTCCGGCTAACCCTGGATCGGACCGGCCCCAGACGTCCGGTCGGCTGACCTTAGCGAGAGAGTCCGGGAGGCCGTGGGAAGAGAGGTCCGACCCCCGGTTCTTGAAGAGGATCCCGCGGCCTCTTTCCCGAGGGGTTGACCCAGACAACCCCGAGGGCCAATAGATGCCTCCCCGCGCGTGCGTGGGCTTCTTTGGGACCCTGACGGATGCCCCGGTCGGCAGGGTGACTCCCCTCGGTCGAGGCCGACCCACCGTTGAGGGGACTGCCCGAAGGTTCCAGAAGCTTCTCTCTGGCAAGTTCTGACATTCTGTTGCAACGAACTCCACCACATAGCCACGACTCCCGCCGCCAGGCCATCACTCTGACGCTCCTACCATGCCGCCAGGCCACGACCTCGCCACCATGCTGGTTCTCCTGGGGGCAAATCTGGGTTTTCCTAGCTTGTCCCCCAACAGAATTTGGTCGCACTCCATGCCTATAAAAGGTGCTCGGGGGATCTCCGCGAGAGAGGTGATTCTTTCTTCCCTACCATGAACGATTTTTCCTGAGTTCTTTCTATTCCGTTGCTCTGATTCCTCTTCTAACTTAAGCATCAGAGTGTCCCCCGCCGGAGCCCCTCCAACGCCCAGGGACTTTGTGCAGGTCGACCGGTAGAGGAGCTCTCCAGCGTATCCATCGAGCCCGGTCTAGGAGGAGGAGCGGGAACAGCTTTAATGTAGCCCTTCCATCTATTTGACCATTGACACCGTTATGTTATCTTTCTAAAAGATAAAAATGTCCATCGTTATTTTGAAATAGCTTTTTGATGATGACCCCTTCGAATTTCAAGGGTTGTTCCTGTAGCATCCCATGCACTCTTGGCCTATTTCAAGTCTTTTTTCAGCAAAATTCCAGAGATGACCCTTTCCCACTCTTTGCTCCGGGCAAGCATCTTCTCCTTCATGCATGAGCATGGTAGCCTCTCAAAAGCCTTCTATCCATCTGCCATGAAAGTTCTACTTTTTTGCTGGTAATATCTCATGCCCGAACATCATATTTTCTTACAAAATCATGATTATGATGAATATTGCATTGATGTTTGTCTCTTTAGTAGCTGACCTAAATATTATTGGTCTTAAACCATAGTTTTAGGATTGTTCTTTCAGTATGCATAAATGAGTATGGCCATTGAGTTTTGTAATGTATTATGATTTTTATTCCAATTTTCTTATTATGTTCAAAAGTTTTTGTGGTTCCTCTGTGTAAATGGTTATGGTCCCTGTTGGCGTGGAGTCCCTAGATCGGCCGGTCGGAGCCGGTGCATCGCAGGACCGCTCCCTGGTTCACCTGTAAAACAGGTCCCTTGCCGGAGTTATTCCGGCGGAGGACACTCAGATGCCTAAGTCAGTGACGGATTCCAGCCACAGAATGGGAAAGATATCGAGAGTGGAAGAGAAAAAGAGTTCTTGGAGATTGAAAGTGTATGTGTGCGAGATTTTTCACGCGTACCTCTCGAGCCATCCTTCTTATCCATATTTAAAAGATGGCCTCCGGTCTGTGGCCCACTCTTTTTCCGGAGATCATGGAGAGCCAATCTCTTTCATGATTGGCGATCGTGGATTGTCAATGAGCGGTTCCGGCCAGATCGGAGGTGTGGCTGCAGGAATTGCGCGCCATGATCATGGTATGATGAGTGTCGACTGTAACCGTTGGTTACAGTTTTCTTTTTGGAACCGATTGTGGTTCAAGCTTTGGGTTTCCCCTTGCATGGGCCGAAGGCTTGGTATTTCCCCGAGGCCGGAGATCATGTCTACGGCGGGGACCGAAGTTCGTGTCTTTGAAAGTCGATGAGTAGTTCAGACTTCGGCCGGGGCTGAAGGTGCTACCCGAAGGACTGGCTTTCGGATGTTGTAGTTCGGTGTGAAGCCTTGAGTTGCTTGCGGTTGGCCTTCACTTAATCCGAAGTCCGTAGTCCGGAGAATCGGGGCTTCGATATGTCGAACCGGAGCCTGGTTCGTAGCTGAACCAGGATATCCCAACAGTTGCCCCCTACTCTCAGTTGTCGAAGCAAAGATCTGCCTCGAGAAGTGAGAGTACTATGGCCTTGTCACTTTCTTCCTGAGAGACGGCGTAGCAAATGATTACAGGACCTCTATTGGGCTATCCATCACGATCTGAGAATCAGTTGGTGGACAGGTGCCATTCCCGGATTGGGAAAAAGTAGGTGGCCCTGAGGCTATCTCTTCTCATCCCGTTGCACAGTGGTTGAGGCAATCTTTTGGTTGGGATTTGATAGTTGTGGTGGCTGTTCTCCGCCCGTTGGATGAAGGATAGATCTTATCCTGGCGGTCAGTCGCGAGTGGGTTACCTCCCAGGGTAACCTTGAGTCAAAGTAACCCTTGGTGGGGGTCCAGAGACCCTTACCTTTCTTTTGGGGAAAGGTGAAGGTCTGGGTAAGGAAGCTTCTTCAATCTCGTCTCATTCTCCGCCCAAACCGTTATGGACTACCAGTCTATTCTTCAGGTAGAATCCTCTTTCCGCTCCTTTGCTTCATTCCTATGTCATGGAAGAGACTGTAGAGAGTCAGGGGAAGCAGGTTGGGCCCTCGGGGGCCGGAGATGTAGTAGGTCCGGAGTCGGTCCCCAGCTCGGTTTCTTAGAGCAAGGCAACCCTTCTTTGGGAACGCTATCGCATTCCTGAGGAATTTCCCTTTGTCCTCCCCGTGCCCTAGGACCGGGCGAACAAAGCTCCCCCTGGGTGCCTAGCTGTATACGAAGATCACCTGAAGGTTGGCCTTCGATTTTCCCTGCACCCCTTTTTTGTTAAGATTTTTCGCTTGTACCAAGTGGTTCCAGCGCAGTTGACCCCAAACAGCATCAGGAACATTTGTGGGTTCCTGGTTATGTGCAGCATCGCCAACGTAGAGCATAGGACCAACTTATTCTCGACCCTTTTCATCCTCAAAAGGGACTTCCACAGCAATGGATGGTGAGTGATCGGTCCCAGATCGGGCCGCAGGGTGATTAAGGACATGCCCAGTGCCATCCACGGGTGGAAAACCTGTCTTCGTATTTATGTTGTCTTTCAACCCATGGGGCTTCGACATTGTGTGGAAGAAGCCTCGCCTGACCGCCAATGATGGAAAGAAAGTCTTGGCAGCCGATCAGTTGGATTATGACCTTCTGACCAACTCGGAAATTGCCCCTATCCGGGAGTTGTTGGAGGAGAGGAACCTCCATCGAGCGGGAATCAGTAAATTCCCCTCACTAGGTATAGCAGTGGAAATTTCTGCTCCTCTACTTTTAGTTTTGTTGTGGTTCATTTAACTGAGGTGATCCCCTTTGTCTGCAGGTGGTGGGATGAAGCACAATTTGAGCTGGCTTCGCCAGACTTTGAAGAGGAGGGTTGCACAGGCCCCTTCCACCAGGTCTGCAGCTCGGAAGAAAGCTTGGAGAGATGGTCCCGAAGGGGACCAAAGCACTTCATCCTCCCGAGGCATCTCGGGAGAAAATGCAGCAGCTGCGAAAGGGGTTCCAGCGAGGCCCTGTCCAGTCGAGACTCTAGCGGTGGTCGCCTCCCCAGTCGACACAGCGGGAGGCTCACCTCAAGGAGTGGATGTGCCGCCGGTTTGCCCCTCTGCTGCCGATAGGGGCAAAGCACGGCAAGTCGAAGGAGAATCCATCTACGGGGCTTCTTCAGCCGGAGGCCGTTCGACGAACCCTTCGGAGCTCCCGCCTATGGGAGAGTTGCTGGCTCCAGAGGAAGCCAGGCAGGCGTTGAAGGATACGATACAGCCCCACAACCTGGCAATTCTACGGAACCAGAGCTTTCTCAAGGTGTCTGATTCTGACTTCGTCGTCCTGTAACAGGTATGACTATCACCGCCTCCTTTGCCTTAAGAGTTATTTGACCCTCAATTCCTCTTTTTTGATGTAGTTGGTCTATGACTTCACCTTCATGGAGGAAGGCCTGGGGAACGTGGACAGCCTCATCTACGACCTCAAGGAGGAGCTTCAGACTGCTAGGGCTGCTAGGGAAGTAGCCGAAGAGCTGAAGCAATCCATGGAGGACCGTCTTATTCGGGTAACTGATGAAGTTCATGACCTGAAGGGCGAACTGAAGAGCGCCCACTCGAGGATAGCGGGACAAGAGGCAGGGTGGAACAGGAGCAGGAAGCAAGTTGAGTCCCTAGAGCATACTGCTAGGAAGAATCAGGAGAGGATGGAGAACCTGTCCAAGGTGGCGGAGGAGGCTTCTAGGAGGGCCGAAGAGGCGATCCTGGAATTCGAAGCTGCTAAGAGGGAGGCCGAAGCCGCCAAGAGGGAGTCTGAAGCTTTGAGAAAGCAAATAGACAATGTCGTGGCTGACTTCAAGATGTCTTCACAATTTCAAACAGAGATTGATGAAGCATCATTGTATGCCTACCATCATGGCTTCAATGACGGGCTTTCCAAGGTAAAGGAGACCCTCCCTTACCTCGACCTTTCGATGATCCCCACCTACAACATAATTGGAGAGGAAGGAGAAGAAGTAGAGGAGACCGAAGCCGCAGGGGAGGTCGATGAGTCGCCATGTCCGGCGGAGGAGGCTGCTACCCCAGTCAAAATTCCAGAGGTGATCCCAGCTCTGATCCCGGCCCAGGGGGCGACTCAGGCTGGAGGAGTCCAGGCTGAAGGTTCTCCCGTCCCGGCCCAGATTGATGAGATCCTCTCCGAGCAAGTTGACAAGTTGCTCCAGTCCTGTGGTATAGAGACTTCTCCTGCTGATGTTGAGTGACCTGGATCACTCTGAATATATTTTCTTCCTTTCTTACTTGTATTGCCAATGAACTTTGTATTATAATTTTTCCAGATTTTGGAATGAATTCTCCTTTCTTTGCATATGCATTGTTGTGCCTCATGTGTAGCCTGAAACGGTTCTATCGTTTCTCCTTTTGCCTAGTTGAACAATAGCCTCCGAAGGCCGTTCAGTCGATAAGAACTGGTTTTACCGTTCTCTTTTATGCCTGGTTGAATAGTCATGGCCGAAGGCTGTTCAGTCGGTGAGGATGAACCCTTGAATGGACCAAAACTCCATTGCGTTGCCTTTCTTCGGATGTTGAGCTTGTCCATTGGGGCGGACAGGAGTCATCTCCCCGCCAATCAATAATTAGGGGGATTTGATTAGGATCATCGTTGTCCACGTGGCATGTTGAAATTTGTACAGTCGTAATCTCTTGCGCCTTATGAGCCCCGTGCCTTTTTTTCCCAAAAAGAGACCATTAATGATGCCATCGCACGATGCAGATTTCTTAGGATTCGAAGCGATGGCGGTTGCGGTCCTGGGGATGGCTTCTGAGAGACTTTCTGGTTCTCGAAGCATCACCCGGACATGTGGCGCCTTCTCATACGGCCAGGAAGGACGTGGGACACGCCTCCCCACAGTCGATCGTGGGTGCAGGGTTTCTATAAATAGGACCTTGCCCCCTGCTGTCGAAGGCTATCATTTCCGTTGGTGTCTTCCTTCTATTAGCCATGAGGTTCAGCACTTCAGAGCTCCGTCATGCAGTGAAGAGGAGGGCTATTGACCCCAAGAGGAAGCAAAGTCCGGAGTCATCTGGGCCTGTAGGCGAAGAGGAGGAGCCTCTGGTGGACCGTCTTAAGAAAAAGGTCTGCCTTCTGGAGGCTCATTTGAGGGAGGCCCGGGCCCAAGTCATGGTGGCGACCACGGTGACGGAGGAGGTGAAGAAGGAGGCGACGGATGCCGTTGCAAACTTCAGAACTTCTGCCACATTCAAGGATGAGCTCACCCGGGTGGTCCTGGACTCCTTCCACCAGGGATTTTGGGAGTGCCGGAGGAAAGCCTCCAAGTTTTATGACTTGAAGGGCTTGGATAATATCAAACCCTCCGTTCCCTTTCCCGGCTACGAATTCGATTCTGACTCCGATGAGGGGTCGGACTCGAGTTCGGATGGGAACCCCGGGGGCCCATCTGGTCTCTCCCCGACGGTACGGGAAAAACCCGTCGGGAAGTTAATGCAAATTTTCTAACCTTGCTATTGCTGCTGCTGCACTTTTTTTTTTTTTATCTCTCTTTAGGAGAGTTTCTTTTCTTTTTCTTACTCTCTTTTTAGGAGAGTTTCTTTCTTTCTTTTCTCTTTCTTTTCTTTTTCTTTTGTAAAAAATTGAAAGAAATGAAAGATCTTTTCTTTTATCTCTTTCCGTGTATGTTCTGCGATGTATTGCATCACGATTTGTCCATAATGTAGACTCCATAGACCACTCACGATCTGTAGGGAAGAAGTAGGGTCCGTTGGACTGTTCTGAGAGTGTTTGTTGTTGACAGAGAGGACAACAGTGGTCCTTTTAAGCACGTGTTCAGATTTTTCGTAGGGTAGGGTGTTTACACCATCCCTGTGCACTTTCTGTCGTGATTAAGGTAGGCTGTTCAGGTCCGCCTCGGCGTGTGTTCAGATTCACCATAGGGTAGGTTACGAAAACCATCCCTGCACCTTTGATCTTTTTGGTGGCCTGGTTAGTCCATCCATTGCGCTCGTCGGGCATACCGATAAGGTGAGTGGATCAGACTCTCCTTTACGCAGTTGATCGATTTTTCAGATCGAGTCATTTGGGCTGTTGTCGTTCAGTCGATGCAACTAGCTGTTCTCAGTTGAGTAGGGTTGAGGAGCTTTGCACAGGAGTTTTTTTGAACTTTTTCATTGATAATATTTGCGAAGGTTTTGTACATTCCATGGCCGGGATAGGATCTTCCCCTCTAGGGTCTTGAGTCGATATGTCCCTGGTCGAATGACTTCTTCGACTTGATATGGGCCTTCCCAGTTGGGGGAGAGTTTACCCTGTTCTGTTGGCCTGGACACCTCTGCTCTTCGCAATACCATGTCCCCCATGCGGAAAGTTTGCTCCTTCACCCTTGCGTTGTAGTACTTGGAGACCTTTTGATGGTATGCCACCATTCTTATCTAGGCATGTAGCCTGGTGCTTGATAGCAAATCCAGATTAATCCTTCCACGATCGGAATTCTCAGACTCTTCATGGTTGTTAATTCTCAGGGACTGTAGGGAGACTTCGATAGGTAGCACGGCTTCGGTACCATAGGCTAGGTTGAACGGAGATTCACCGGTGGCTGTTATTAGGGTAGTTCGGTACGCCCAAAGAACAGAGGTCAGTTCTTCGGCCCAAAGCCCTTTGGCAGCGTTCAACCTTGTCTTCAGACCATGGAGGATGGTCCGGTTGGTGACTTCGGCTTCTCCGTTGGATTATTGATGAGCAACGGATGTTAGCCGATGCTGGATATGGTACCGAGCACAGAAGTCCTTGAACTTTGAATTATCGAATTGTCTCCCGTTATCTGTGATGATGACATGTGGGATACCGAACCTGAAGATGATGGAATTTTTTACAAAACTTTCCACCTTGCCCTCTGTGATTTGGGCCAATGGTTCGGCTTCCACCCACTTCGTGAAATAGTCGATGTCCACTAGGAGAAACTTTCTTTGCTCTGATGCTGGTGGGAACGGGCCAAGAATGTCCATCCCCCACTGGGCAAAGGGCCATGGGGCTGCCAACTGAGTCAGGTGACCCACAGGTTGTTTTTGCATATTGGCATACCTCTGGTATTGGTCGCACTTCCGTACGAAATCAGCTGAGTCCTTCTGGATGGAGGGCCAATAATACCCTTGTCGAATAATCTTGTATGCTAGAGATCTGCCTCCCAAGTAATCCTCGTATATGCCCTCGTGGACCTCTCTCATTGCATAATCTGCATCGGTGGGTCCGAGGCATTTCAGCAGTAGTTGGGAGAATGATCTCTTGTAGAGGGTTCCATCTAAGATGACATATTGAGACACCATCCAGCGGATCTTCTTGGCCTCCGTCCTATCTTCGGACAGTTCTCCTTCATTCAGGAATCTGATGATGGGATCCATCCAGCTTGGCTCAATATCAATCTGGCGTACCTCTACAGCATCTTCGACAATGCTTGGAGTTTCAAGATGTTCAACAAAGGTGCGCCCGAGAGACTTCGGTGCTGTAGTTTCCAGTCGAGATAGTGCATCCACCTGGGAGTTCTCTGATCGAGGAACATGAATAATTACAAAATGTTCTAGTTGGGAGGATAAAGCCTGAACCTTCTCCAGGTATTGCACCATGGTTGGATCTTTGGCTGTATACTCTCCATTGACTTGATTCACAACCAGTTGAGAATCGGAGAATGTTCAGAGTTGCCGGACTCCCAGATCTTTGGCGATCCGAAGTCCGGCGAGTAGGGCATCATATTCGACCTGATTATTGGCGGCATGAAAGGAGAAACGGAGTGCATACTTTATGATCTGGCCGTCAGGTTCGACCAACATGAGTCCAGCCCCGCACCCGGTAGCATTAGAAGCTCCGTCAACATGAAGCACCCAAACGGACTTCGTCTCCTTCGGGGCTTCTTCTTCTTCCGAAGAGGCTTTATCTTCAGACTTCCAGGTGCACTCGGCCAGAAAATCGAAGAGCACCTGGGCCTTCATAGCCACTCAGGGTTGGAAGTTAATGTCAAATTCGCTTAGCTTCACAGCCCACTTGGCTATCCTTCCAGAAGTGTCCGGAGATCGGAGAACGGTCTTGAGAGGTTGATCAGTCAACACCACGATAGCGTGGGCCTAGAAGTATGGCTGTAGTCACTTTGCCGCAATCACTAAAGAGTAGATCAGCTTCTGCATCCTTGCATATCATGTTTCTGCGTCATGCAAGATCTTGCTGATGTAGTAAATCGGCTTGTAGGACACGTCTTCTTCCTTTCGGACAAGAGCCGAACTCACAGCTTTGTTTGAAGCAGAGAGGTACAGGTAGAGGACCTCGCCTTCTTTTGGCTTGGAGAGTAATGGCAGGGTCTCCAAATACTTCTTCAATTCCTCAAAGGCAACGCGACAGTCTTCGGACCATTTGAAGCCCTGTGATTGCCGAAGTACCTTGAAGAACAGAAGACATTTCTCGGTTGACCGAGAGATAAATCTGCTTAGGGAGGCAATCCTCCCTATCAACTGTTGGACTTTCTTTTTACAGGAGGGATGTCTCATATCCTTCAAGGCCTGGATCTTCTCGGGGTTGGTCTCAATCCCTCGTTTGGTGACAAGGAAGCCTAGGAATTTACCCGACGTGACCTTAAAGGCGCACTTCGCCGGGTTTAACTTCATGTGGTAGCATCGAAGAGCGCTGAATGACTCCTTTAAGTCACTGATGTGGTCTCTCCGGTGGAGACTCTTGACAATCATGTCATCAACATAGGCCTTCATATTTCTTTCCAGTTGCTTTTCGAAAACCTTATTGATGAGCCTTTGAAATGTTGCTCCGGCGTTCTTGAGGCCGAACGGCATCATCTTGTAGCAGTAGAGACCTTTGTCAGTGATGAATGTCGTCTTCTCCTCATCTTGCGGACCCATTCTGATCTGGTTGTAGCCGGAGAAGGCATTCATAAAGCTCAGCAACTGGTGGCCAGCGGTAGCGTCGACCAGTTGATCAATCTTTGGGAGAGGGAAGCTATCTTTTGGGCAAGCCTTGTTAAGGTCTGTATAGTCGATGCAGATCCTTCTCTTGTCGCTAGCTTTCTTCACCATTACCACATTGGCCAGCCACTCGGGGTAGCGGGCATCTCTGATGAACTCTGCCTTGAGGAGCTTGCCAACCTCTTCATCAACAGCTTGCTGTCTTTCGGGGATGAAGCTCATCTTCTTCTGTCGCACTGGCTTGTACCCAGGGATTACTTCCAGCTGATGAGTAATCACTTTGGCAGGAATCCCAGGCATGTCCGAAGCCAAACAGGCGAAGACATCGATGTTGTCCCTAAGAAAATGGATTAGCTTCATTCTGGTTTCTTCATCAAGGGCTCTCCCGATCTGCACAACTCTGGAGGGATCTTCCTCTTTCAAAAGTATCGGGATGGTCCTCTTCATGGGTTCACCAAGGTTTGTGGTCGAATCCCTCGGATCCAGCTGATCCGTAGTAGTCGAATCCTTGAAATGCATGTCTTCAATCATTAGACATTGTCGTGCCGTCCTCTGGTTCCCTCTAACTTCTCCAACACCATTCTTGGTGGGGAAGCGTACCAAGTGGTAGTGAGAGGAGATCACGGTCTGGAACCTGTTCAAGACGGGCCTCCCTAGAATAATGTTGTATGCTGAGGGGATCTGGACCACTGTGAAGTTGATCGGGAATGTCTTTTGTCGAGGCTCGGAGCCAATGGTTACAGGCAACACTATCTCCCCTTCGGCATAAACTTGGTTAACCCCGAAACCAGAGAGTGGTATGGGGGATCTTTGCAGTTGTTGTCTAGGCAAACACATTTTGGAGAATGCACCGTACATCAAGATATCAGTCAAACTTCTATTATCAATAAGAACTCTCTGTACATCATAATTGGCCACTACGGCCGAAATTACAAGAGGGTCGTCGTGCGGGAGCCGAACTCCCACAAGGTCATCGTCGGAGAAGAGGATGGAGTTGTTATCTTTCAGTCACTTTGAAGCTTCATCTTCATCCATTCTCCAGTTGGTGGGCCGGTGTATCATCCCTACACCTTCGTTGGTGGGCCTTTGATTTGGCAATTCGGCCTCTTCGGGAGGTGGCTGGGGAACAGTTACTTCCGACTGGGGTCCTTGGCGACCGATGTACCATTCTAGGTATCCTCTCTTGATGAGATCCTCGATCGCATCTCTCAACTGGATGCATTCTTCTATGTTGTGGCCGTGGTCCCGGTGGAATCGGCAGAATTTGTTCCTGTTTCTTGCGGAAGAGGAGGCCTTCATGGGACGGGGCCGTTGGAGATAGTTTTCTTTTTTTATCTCCATGAGGATCTTCTCTCGAGGGAGGTTGAGGGGAGTGTAAGAGTCGAATCTTCCCCCCAATGCTCTGGGCTTGGGAGGGCTTCTCCGATAGTCTGCATATCTGCCGCCGTTGTTATTGGAAGTTTGGAGGCCTTACCCCCTGCTATTCTTCTTCTTTGAAGGGGGTTTCACTTCAATCAAACATCGATTCGCTGCCTGCTCTTCAGCATCGGTGTATTTCTGAGCCCTTGATAGGAGCTCAGCGTAACTTTTAGGAAACTTCTTGTCCAGAAAAAAAGTAAGCCTGGAGGTTCGAAGCCCCTTTTTCAGTGCTGACATGGCCACGTGCTCATTGAGATTGGGAATCTCAAGCGTGGCCTTATTGAACCTGGAGATGTAATCTCTCAAGCTCTCCCCTTCATTCTGGTGAAAGAGGAAGAGTGTGCCCGTATTCCGAGGAGTCTTGCGGCAGGTCCTGAAATGCAAGACAAACAATTTTTCTAACTCGAAAAAGGAATCGATGGTACCTGGATGCAGGCTCGAGTACCACATCCGAGTGGACTTCTTCAAGGTAGCCGGGAATGCCAAACAGTACATTACGTCCGAAGCTCCTTGGATCATCATATGGGCTTTGAAGCTATCCAAATGGTCGAGGGGGTCGGAGGTGCCGTCGTAGGGTTCTATTTGGGGAACCTTGAAGTGCCGAGGAATGTCCTCAGCCATGATGCAGTCGGTGTAGGGTAGGTGTAGATCACCCATAATCAAGTCATCGGGATCTCTCTGATCTCGCATTCTTTGTTCTCGCACCCTTGCCATCTCTGATTCGATGGCTCTGAACCTCCCGTCATAATCGAGAGTCTGCTTGGGTGCTCTCTCCACCGGAGTGGAGTCTTTGGAGGAGGAGGAGGAAGTTTGCCTAGGCCTTTTCCCTTTTTGTGGGGAATCGACAGACCTAGGCAGTCTCGAAGTTCGGCCTTTGGGAGAAGGCCGAGAATGGGGGGAGGGATGCGCTGAATCCTCCCGTGGTGCTCTCCTTCTTCGGGATCGAGATCTATGTCTAGAAATAGCCGGTGGGTTTGCCACTGGAAAGGCTCTGTCTTGGAACTCTTGAACCAACGGGGTCATTGGGTTGGCGACTTGGTTCATAAATGCTTCGAACTGCTGTGCTCCCACAACAACCATGGGAGGTGGAACATCATTCTCCTCCGGGGGTGCACCCCCCTTAGACGGAGCATGACTCCGGCTTGTAGAAGCATTTTGAGCTTTTTCTCTTGCCATCAAAAACTTTTTTGTTTCTTCCCCTTGTCTGGGAGGGAGCTTAACAAATGTTAACAATACGCGCCCCCTTCCTGGCGCGCCAATGTGTTGCCGTGGAGTCCCTGGATCGGCCGGTCAGAGCAGCTGCGTCGCAGGACCGCTCCCTGGTTCACCTGCAAAATAGGTCCCTTGCCGGAGTTGTTCCGGTGGAGGACACTTCGATGTTTAAGTCGATGATGGATTCCAACCATAGAATGGAGAAGATGTCGAGAGTGGAAGAGAAAAAGAGTTCTTGGAGATTGAAAGTGTATGTGTGCGAGATTATTCATGCGTACCTCTCGAGCCATCCTTCTTACCCATATTTAAAAGATGGCCTCCAATCTGTGGCCCGCTCTTTTTCCGGAGATCATGGGGAGCCAATCTCTCCAATGATTGGCGATCGTGGGTTGTCAATGAGCGGTTCCGGCCAGATCGGAGGTGTGACTGCAGGAATTGCACGCCATGATCATGGCATGATGAGTGTCGACTGTAACCGTTGGTTACAATTTCCATTTTGGAGCCGATTGTGGTTCAAGCTTCGGATTTTTCCTTGCGTGGGCCAAAGACTTGGTATTTTCCCGAGGCCGGAGATCATGTCTACAGCGGGGACCGAAGTTCGTGTCTTCGGAAGTCGATGAGTAGTTCAGACTTCGGCCGGGGCCGAAGATGCTACCCGAAGGACCGGCCTTCGGATGTTGTAGTTCAGTGTGAAGCCTTGAATTGCTTGCGGTTGGCCTTCGCTTAGTCTGAAATCTGTAGTCCAAAGAACCGGGGCTTCGATAAGTCGAACCAGAGCCTGGTTCATAGCTGAACCAGGATATCCCAACAGTCCCGATTTTGTTATACATGTAGATGATAGATGGGTTCCATCAGAAGTACTAAATTGCTTATGCCATGCCCTTTTAACTATACAATGGAAGCATTGAAATGTCAATGCATAGTGAATGTTTCTAATATTTTAAAATGTATAATGCACGGTGAAAATGTTCAATGCTTTATAGGTTGATGTTTCACTTTTTTAAGCACTATTTTTTATCTGTTGCCCGAGTTACTCCTTGTATAGGGATGGACTCTAATATCTTTATCATACAGATCCACTATGGTAGATCTTTCAAGTACCATCCAAGCTACCATTATATAGTGTAAAGTATTTTGATAATTATGATAGAGACAAATCAATATTATAGAGTTAGAAGACATGATAGAATAGTTAGGGTATACAAACTATACCCACTTTTATTATCTCATACTTGGACAAATTTTAGAAAATGGCTTGAGAGAATTAAGATGTAATGATGATATATTGGAGATGCTGGCTTCCATTCGAGATACTAACATGGTGCACGTATATGTGAAGCACCAAGTCGATATAGCAGATATTCCTTCCTCACGAACAGGCAATGAGAGCCTAATGGTGCATATCCTAGTCACAGGAATAGAGATGCCTGCCAAGGAAGGTGCAATTGCATCAACACTAAAGCCCTAAATAAAGAGATTGGTAATAAAAAAAGGTTGATGGTTTTAAATTTAAAGCTTATGAGAAATTGAAAGGGATTGCAGCTGCCAATTCAAAGCCTATAGTTGGTAGTAAAAGCAGTAGTGATGAATTGCTTAGTTAGCTAAGTGATTCGGATGATGACGATGACAATCTATTCGATGATTATGTAGATAGAGATGTTGTTGTGGAGGAGTTAAGATCTCGAGCAAATCATTCTTCTCTTCATAGGGATGCTAGCTTTTTTAGAGATGAGCACCCTCTTGATAGTAAATTAGAGTTTAGTAGTAGCTCTCATCTCCGTAGCTTGGGTATTGATAGTGATTCAGATATTGAAGTTAGGGTTCTGATTATTTTAAATGTAACGAATCCATAGATGTTAAAAAAACTATCAAACTTTCAGTTGGAATGGCTTTTACTGATGCTGCATAGTTTAGGAAGGTACTAGAGGATTTTGATTATGTATACAAGAAGAATGAGGCCAATCAAGTTATTGCTATATGCAAGCTTGCATGTGGGTGGAGGATTCATATTTCACCAATACTGAGGGAGATGATATATTAAATAAAGACCTTCCAAGTTGTACATAACTATGGATGGTAAATTGTAAATCACAATATCACATATAGATTTCTAGAAGAACTACCTTGACAAGATTAGAAGTGACATAAAATAAAGTATCAAGAGCCTTCGAGAGCAAGTTAGGAAGGATGTTACTGTTTCTATATTGAGAGCACGGTGCTATGTATGTACAGGGCCAAGAGTAGAGCATTAGAGATTATTCAGGACAACCATAAAAAGCAGAATGCCCTGAGAATACTATCATATCATCAAACAAACTAATCCTAGGAGCACGATATTGATGGATGTTAATAGGCCCGATAAAAGTAGCTAATTCTTTTGTAGGAGGTTATATTGTTGTCTTGCAGCATGTAAGCATTGCTTCATAAGGCTACAAACCTATCATCGATCTGGAAGGTTATCACTTGAAAGGCTAATTTGGAGGATAACTCGTAGCTTCAGTGAGGAAGGATGGTAATGAAAAAAAAATTTCTATTGCATGGGTCATGGTCACGATTGAGATGAAAGATAGTTGAGTTAGTTTTTAACATGCTCATTACAAGATATTGGTCCATTAGAAAAGCATGGTTGAACCTTTATGTTGGACAAACAAAAGGTATGTTTGTCTTGTTCAAAATTTAAATTTTTTGATACATTTGATTATGTATCATACATAGCTTGTTTATTTCAATTTTTTTATAGGGCCTTATTGAAACCTTGCAGAGTGTTATTTCTACTGCTGATCATAGATTTTGCATGCAGCACTTGCATGCAGCACTTGCATGCCAATTTTAAAACCAATGGCTTTAAGGGCAAGAACTATAGAGATACCTTTTGGAAGTGTACCAGGGTAACCACATTTCATGACTTTGAGGCTGTCATGGAGGAGATGCTACACTTCAATGAGGTAGCATGGTAGTGGTTCTAATAGCACCCTCCTCAATTATGGTCGAGGCATGCTTTCAAGTCTAGAAACAATTTGAACATGCTATTGAACAATATATGTGAGTCCTTTAATAAATATATTATAGATGCTCAAGGTAAGCATATCATCACCTTGATTGAGGCTATTCGAAGGCTATTGATACAGTGATTCCAAGCAAAAAAAGAAGGCTTGCAAAAATTTACAGGCTCACTATATTTAAAGATTCAGATTAAGTTGAAGAAGGTAAAGTTGGAGGCTATGGACATCCACTGCATATGAGAAGGAGGCCATAGTTTGAAGTTGAGCATCACAACTTCATATGGGGAGGAGACCATAGATTTGTTGTGGACTTGGAGGAGAGTGTATATGGATGTAAGGTGCGGGACTTAATTGGCATCCCATGTTGCCATGATGCAGCAATTATTATATATGTTAGAGAGAAAGTATAATACTATGAATATATGGTACACTAAAACAATATGGGCAATGGCCTATGAGTAGATCATTGAGCGGTACCAGGTATGAAATCTTGGTCAAGAATAGAATATCCCATTGTATTCTTCCTCTCCTAAGGGCTCCTCCAGGTAGACCCAAGAAGGCAAGAAGAAAGGAAGATGATGAGCCAAAAGATTCTAATAAAATCAAAAGGAGGGATACATCCTTAAGATGCAAAAATTACCAACAATAGGATCATAATTCTAGGACTTGCAAAGATCCTAGGAAGGAGAAGACAAAAAAGAAATAAGATACTACTCCATCCAATCAAATCGGGAGCTAAATTAGTAAGAAAAGAGAGATCATAGATATGTTTACATTCAACATTGTAGTTAAAGAGAGATTACATGTATGTACTTATTTTCTATTCTTTTTTTACAGACTCAAACGAGTGGAGAACAAAGAAACCAGTAACTTCAGGGGATACTTCCTCCCAATCCTTCCAATCCAGCTACCTCCTAGCCTTTATCGTCATAGTCAGAGCACTCTCCTCTCTGGTAGCACTTTCTTTCTCCCAGTTAGTTCTCTCTCAGTATCCTTTCTCGTAGCCAACAACAACATCCCAATCCTCTCAACACCGGCAATACACAATCCTCTAAGCCAACCTCAACATCTTCTCAACTATAAGATGTATCAAGGCTACTTTCGATGTATCATTCTAAATATATTATTTTGGATAATTGGAATATCATTTTGGTTGAAGGTTTGATTGTATTTTGTAAATGCTTGAGTCTATGTCCGAATACATCGTATTATCTTATGAAACATTATAATACATTCATGTATCATTGTAAAATTTATAAAATATTATGAGATATTGAAAAATATTTTAATTCATTATGATTTCTTCACTAAATTGTTGATACATTGTATTATTTTATTAAATATTATGATATTTTGATATACTATGATAAAAATATCTTACAGGTACTTTCGAATGGCATATATTAGTATGTCTCTATTTAACTATTGATGATATATTTGTGTATTATTTTGAAACATTATGAAATGTTGATGAACATTTTAATTCATTATGATATCTTTGTTAAATTTTTGATATGTTGTAATATTTTATTAAATATTGTGATATTTTATTTCATTGTGATAAATATGTAGTATGTGTTACAGGTACCCCCAAACTGTATATGATAATATGCCCCTATTCAAATTTTTGTTAGAGCAAGGGATGTATATTCAATTGTTTAATAGTAAAGGGGGTGCAAGTATAACAAAAAAAAAGTTTAGGAGGCTCAACAAAATTTTATAGTATGAAAGGGGATAAATATGTAATATTTTGAAAAGTTGAAGGAGGTATTGAAACTTTATAAAGTAATTCAAATCATTACTTTATAATCTTTTAACTACAAGAACTGAAGTTAAATGATTAGGCATTGCAACAAGAATGGCCACAAAATAAAGTGAAAGACTTTTGGAATAAAAGTTGGTTATTCAACCAATTATATATAGAAGCATTACAATAAGCTACTTGGAATTGAATGTCCCCAAAATAAAGTAAAAAATTTTTAGAACAAAAATCGAATATTTAACCGATAACATAAAAAAACATAGCAATCCAACATGCTAGCATATACCAAACAACTAATGTAGCCCTTCTTTTATAGTTTAACATTTGGCCCTCCAGCTTTTTGTTTCATTGGAAAAGTCTATTAATAATATCCTTGTCTCCCGTATTTGAAGGTAGATTATGCTAATGAAAGTACTCATAGCCCCCATTTAACTAGAAAAATATTTTGAGATTAAAGCTAAAGATTAGATAAAAAGGTAGAAAAATAGGTGGTCCAAGAAAAAAATGACAAAGTACCTCATATATTTCGCATATAAAGAAATTCTAGCGAGGATTTATGGAGGTCTAGGAGGTTCTCATCGGCGATCTGGTTCCACAATAGTAAAAATCAAGAAATCAGGAGAAGTGATTGAAAGAAATTGATTGGGAACCCTCCATTATTTCTTTCTCCATCGATAACCCATCCATTCTTTCACGGATTTCTTTTTCCCTACTCGTGACTTACATGGCAATTCCTTTTTCTTCACCCGTAAGTGGCTGACTTGATCAAAGATTCTCTTAACAACACCATTAAAATTTTTTTCCTCCCATCTTAATTTAGGGTATTCAAAATACTGGGTCATGTGCACCTGAGTTTATATTTTTCTCGCTATGGCTACCACTCCATTAGCAGCCGAAAATAATGATAATTTTGTCATTTCATAAAACCAGGACATGATATCAGAATAATGTGATAGCATTTTGTTAATAGAGATGGATGGAAGGATGGCATTGAAATAGTTTAGTAACTTGAAATATCTAATTAAGATATTTTAAAATTGAAAGGATGTAAATAAAATTGAGATAAAGTTAAGATCCCTTTAATCTTTTCAGAGAAAAAATGGATCATGCTTGGATCCTCGAAGCTTCTCCCACGAGGTCCAGTTTTAGAATATTTATATATTTTCTAACGCATATCTAGTTCAGAGTTTATTTTCACATGTGATTGCTGTTATAGACGGTATATATTCACGTTATTTAATATATTTGTACGCATTCTAGTTCCGTTAGCCAGCTGCTTGATCTAAAAATTAAAGTAGGAAACTACTTCCTTATTTTAAATATATATATATATATATATATATTTAACTTTTCTTTATAATTTTAATTTAGATGACGTTACATAAATTTGTGAGTCAACCTGTTTGACCGTTGATATTAAGTGACGTCGAGGTTAGTTTAAGAATCAAAACCGTCGTTCTCTCCCTTGGTAGGAGGGAAAATTCTCACCGAGCTGGTTACGTGTTATACCCCTGATAGGTCCAGACTGCACCATTTATCAATTCAGGCTTCCGTCAATCTTCCAAATTCGTTGTTTTCATCCAGATGGGTCCTTTTAATTTATTATTATTATTGTTATTATTATTATTATTATTATTATTATTATTATTAAGGTAATGCATATGGAGCCTATAAAAACGTACTGGCGAGCTCTCTTTTACAACTCCCTCTCCCCCCTGCACTCTTTGGTGACAAGGGAAGATGGGCAGAGCACCTTGCTGTTCCAAGGTGGGGCTACACAAAGGGCCATGGAGTCCAGAAGAAGATTCTCTGCTTACCAACTATATCCAATGCCATGGGGAAGGAAACTGGAGGTCTCTTCCTAAGAACGCAGGTGTGTATCTTTCTGATCTACAGCATGCAGTACTTAAAAATATCATTAATATTTATTTTTTATCGTAGTAAATTTTCTTTTTCTTTTTCTTTTTTTCTCGTAACTTTAGAATGACCGGCCTGTTAAGCTCTTTTATTCAAGTTTCTAGTTGTAGGGAAGTATGGCGGTTGTTTTGTATTTTTCTCCTTGGCGGATTCTTTTCGATGTTATTTCCAGTAGGAATAGAAGCTATCATATGATACGATGGTTTAAATGATCCAAGGACCAAGAAGTTATCACTTCTTGCTGTTGTATACCTTTTCTTTTTGATCGTTTCGGCTCAATCTTCTACTGTTTTTAGACTTTCCTCCCGAGAGAGCTGTTTCAATCTATGGTTCTTCCATGGTATACAGTCATCATCATACATAGAATAACGTACAGCTTTGTATTGTTCTTGCTGGATCCTTTCCTCTTTTTTTTTGGGTAGAGTTTACAGCAAAAATAAGACAATCAAAAGCAACAGAGCTAGAAAAGAAATGAAGTATAAAGGCAGTCAGAGTTCTCGAAGATGATAAGAGTCACTCCAGAAATCTCTATGAAAAATCGAAACTAATTAATTAGAATGCAAATGTAGCATAAATTGGAATTTAGCATGCAAATGTGGATTTCCTCTCGCATAAACACGATGGAAGATGTATGACTAATTAGAAAAAAGAAAATAACTGATGGAAGACGTTCTATTCTTCTTAAGAAAAGTCAGTCACCTCATATATATATATATATATATATATATATATATATAGTTAAGTAATACCTAGTATATCTTTTTCGAAAGGTCGTACTTTAATTTTAAACCAACTCGCTTTCAGGTCTTCTTAGATGTGGAAAGAGCTGCAGACTGAGATGGATGAACTATCTGAGGCCTGACATCAAGCGTGGCAACATCGGGCCGGATGAAGAAGATCTCATTATCCGACTTCATTCGATGCTCGGCAATAGATGGTCTTTGATAGCTGGAAGGCTGCCCGGTCGAACCGATAATGAAATAAAGAATTATTGGAATAGCCATCTCAGTAAAAGGCTTAAAAGGCAAGGAATCGAGGTTAGAGAAGGGACGGCCAAAGGCACATCCAAACGTTCCCGGATATCACAAAAAAGAAGTGGCAACGTTAACAACAGCAAGAACCAACTAGACAAAAGAAAGCAGAAGAATGAAGGTGGGGAAGACACTGCGGAGATTACGAGGACCAGGATTTATATTCCAAAGCCCACGAGGTTCGCACCACCCTTTAGGAACTGTAATCTGATCGAGAATACTGGCGTATCTGAAGTTCCTAAGACTGAAAGTGCTACTACTACATCAGAGGGAGAGAAAAGAGACTTTATCATGGAGGATTTGGAAACTAATTATTGGTATGATATCGAGGAAGGTGGATTTTCCTACGAAGAATTTGACCCAAACCATGTTCTAGCTTCTGATTTCCCCTCGAAAGATAGACTGCTTGAAAGGCTCCACCAAGAGTACCACGAGCTCTTGAACTCGGAGGGAGATCAGATGCAGCTGAATTCTTTTCCTGAGCCTTTGTTTCTATGGTGACTGATGATGAGGAGAGGAGAGAATCGCTGTAAAAGAGAGCGAGCGATCTCATGCTCACCTTCTAGTCCTATATATATATATATATATATATATATATATATATATATATATGTAATTAAGAATTGACAGTGGCTCACCATGTAGTGTAATTCTGCCGGCTCTGTGCCTATACTCCGTACAGCGTCAACACCTTCAAATATATATATATATATATATATATATATGTATGTATCACTATATTTAATATATTGACCGATATGATGTGAGTTTGTTAATGAAATTTGGTATACATGGATGCTTTAAATTTTCAAGATGTTCAGCTGGACTTGATTTATTTCAACCTCTATCCGGATATGGCTGCCATGCTAACATATATATATCGGAATTTGTTTTACTTGCTTTAACTTGATATAAACTTTGCATGCAAGATAAGACTCCGATATAACGATCGGATATAATTTGTTGTGGTTACGATAAAGATAATATCTGTATAATTGTATTAGAGATGACATCTAGTTTAATCTCCATAATTGCTTTTGATGGGTAACGCATGTTATAAAAAATATCCTTTAGACTTGGTCCCAACTTATTTGAGAGTGCTCGTGAGATCTTCGATCTTCATCAACAATACTCGAAGTTAATTGGATTTGAAAATCATACATGATGCTACTCGTGAGTGAGAGCATAACATCCGAATTTAATTACTTCTCGGATGTTCTCATGATCGATTACAATCAGACTGGTTTCAGAGATCGATCAAGGTAGCATCAATTAATGTTTCATCTTTATATATTTTTTTATTACCCATATAGTTTAATAGTTTAAACATATATTGCCTAAATTTTGATGGCAAATAACGTCCGAATTTAATTTCTTCTCGGATGTTCTCATGAGCTGGTAAATACGTACTCCATTAGTAGTTGTTCGGTGGTACAAGAAAGCAGCCGATGATGACACGAAGTTCTTTCCAAACTTTGTCTTGTTTGCTTTACGACCTTAGCTATCATGTAACGATGAGAAGGCACCTTGATTTCCTGTCAGCCTTCGATTAGTCTTGACGTAAATTGCTATTATAATATGGTTCAAAGTTTGATGTATTTAAACTTTGAAATGTGTCATTATCTCCTATCAACCTATATGACCTATTACGATGATGGTGCGAAATTTCATTTTCCAAAACGCAGTGACTTTCCGTGAAACCTTCATCAAGACATACTTCGTTGATTATGCGCCGCTCGCTCATGCAAACTGATACAAACCAAAGTTTCTTTATACTTATGGCGTGCACAAGTTAGAGCCCGGTCCACGTGACAGATTTCATTAATTGACATATCTTTTTATTCCACCTTTTAAAATTTGCAGGTTATTTTTTCTCAAAAATAGCAAGTTATTAAGTTTTTTATTACACCATATTATTCTCATGCATCTTATCCATCAACAAGTTGAGAAGGTATAGAACGTTTGGGTCCAACGACAAGAATGTCTTGATATGCAAGCCGGAGCACAATTTTACTTAAAAGTCCAAACCATTAAATTTTTGGGCTGAATTATCTATATCAATTCGTTTGCCTTCGATTAATTATTTTACATGAGATGAAGTCCCATACATGATCATTAGTGTTATATATGATTGTTGTGGCATTTGTTGGCTCGATCCCGAGAATCTGTCAGACCACCGACTATGCCACTAGCAATGAAGAACAGAGACATCTGACTTGGAGTGATCAAGTTGTTAACTAGAAAAGAGACAACAAAGCCAACTTCTTTATCACTAACCATGAAGGAAACAACAATGCCAACTACCATATCGCTAATCAGAAAGAAGACTAGCAAGGAAATAACAAAACCGACCACTATACCGAGTCTCGCTCCTTCCCAGGTTGAGTAGCTACAACCTACCGAGTCCGACTGGCATGACATTTCTCGCTCGCATCCACCGAGTATCTACTTGGACCCTACTAGCTATCAAAATAAACCAAGTGGGGCATGCTCGAATACGAGGCCAAGCCTCTTTTTCGATAGTGGACAAATCGATTATATACTCGGAATCCATGATATTTGAGTAGATGACAATCCAACCGATCATAACTGCTCCAGCATAGATCGTGGCAGATAAGGTTGTGGTGGACAGGATCCCAGTAAATCTTACCATCCTAACAGAAAGATGCCGTAGAAAGGATTTCAAGAGACAAGATCCCGTCATCTCAACAATATCTATTACACATGTCAGAGGAGGCCACATCTATAGTAGCATTTGGTTACCCTGCATAGCCCTATAAATTGATAAAAGAGGGTCCCCAATGAGATAATTATTTCTACCCTCACTCTCATGCTCATTTAGTCACCACCACTACTCTCAGCTTCGATTGTTGTAGCCCATTTCACTTATCCACTAACTTGAAAATTGGATGGTCCCCTACCGGTCAACATCAATCAAGTGACTACTTTTATAGGTCTCCATTGAGAGCTACTAAGAGCAGCACCCAATTTCATCCAAAGAAGATCGAAGCACCCTTGGCCACCATCGAAGTCTAGTGGAGGGTAATTTAATGGCAATAGATTGGCACGTCAGATAGGGGGCAACAAGTAAATCTCGAGAGTTCTTAGAGTTTGGAGCATAATGGTGGTGACGACATAGGCTCAAGACACCTCCACCAGCCGCACTGAAAATCACTCACATTATGACAATTGGTGTAGTCAGGAGGTGGAGCCTATTGTTCCACTGCCTCCACCATCGATGACCCAATAAGACTTGTTTACTATCTTGATTCAATAGGCCCAAATACTAGTCATAGTGGTGCAGGAGCTACGGTAGTAGCGACGGCCTATAGCTACTCATCAGCAGCCAAAGATCTCATCATTCCTACTATTTGCTATTCATCCCATTCATCGATCTTTCCAAGAAAGATCTTCTCATCAATGGACTTCTCATCAACCGTGATCTCTTTTCCTCGCCAAACAGGTCATTAGTCCCCTAGGGGATGTTGCCCTATCATCAAACCATTCATCAATCACAAACTCCCACACCACACCAAGCCGGTCCCCCATGCGATGAGCGATGACTAAGGAAAGAGCCAAAATGGGAGAAGCATCCCTGTTCTTCATCCGAATTATCTTTCGAGTCCTCCAAAGAGAGATCTACCAATTAAGCTATTTGGTGATTGACCGAGTAATGCCTCGATGGTTATGATTGCAAATTAAGTGACATCAATCATCGATTTGCTGATCTTCAAGACAGGAGTCGAGAATCGATGAATTTCAACACCTGTCCTCTTTCCCACCAGATCATGAAGGAACCGATGCCTAATCGATTCAAAATATCTTAGCTAGATCCATATGATGGCACCACTGATCCACTAGACCACCTAGAGAGCTATAAAGCTCTCATGAGAATTCAGGACATTATCGATGTCCTACTCTGCCTCACCTTTCCAGACTCGAGCTGAGGAGCGTCGACTCCTTCAAGCAATTAAAGAGGAAGTCCTGGCCAACTTCGATACAGTCAAAAGATGCTACGAGAAACTGACAGTCTTTTTTCTATCTACCAGCAAAACGAAAAATCTTTGAAAGACTACGTGACCCGATTCAAGACAACCATGTTGGAAGTCTACAATTTGGACGAGTCCATAGTCATATTGGCCATAAAGAGAAAACTCTATACCAACCATTTTATCTATTCACTAGAAAAGACTCATTAAAAGTCTTATTCAAAGCTATCGACCTGTGCCCAGAAATATATTCACATAGATGAGGGAGCTCTTACTTGGTGAGAGATCGATGAAAAGCCAAATAAGAAGCAAGCCCAAGCAGAGCTGAGTGGAGTCCAAGTTGAGAAGAACAACTCGTCCCGCTGACAAAGTTCCAAATTCAAGAACTTTGTTGGCAAATCTATTAACTATACTCCTTTTCTCATCTCCCGAGTCAAAATCTTAATGAAAATATAAGGAGAGCAGTACTTGCAAAGGCTTTGTCTACTGAAGCCTTCGGCCGTTCATGGTAAAAGAAAATATTGCCAGTTCCACTAAGATTACGATTATGACATTGAGTAGTGCTTCTAACTAATGGAGATAAAAGATCTTATTCGGTGTGGCTATCTTTGAAAATATATTCATGGAGGAGGGGTTCGACTCAACATCCAAAATCCTGGCCAAGTCATTGGTGGGTACGAGGCTCAAGATCCGATGATGGCTATGTATCTTGATAAAGTGCGGATCTTCATATCGATACTCGAACACTTCGATATATCCTACATTTCCGGTGTGAGAACATCCAGGCGAATACATTTTCCCAGCTCATGATCTTAGCAAATAATTTTTTTGGATGGACTTACATTGAGTACCTAAAAGTTCTCAGTATCAATGAAACCGAGGAAGTCCAACAAGTCAACCATGAATCGAGTTGGATGGACTCATTCATTAAGTACCTAACTGAAGGTATCATGCCTGATAATCTCTCAGAAGCGAAGCTATTGAAATAGAAAGTTTCTTAATTCATGTTATTGGATGGATATCTCTACAAAAAGTCCTTCTCATTCCCCTTGCTTTATAGCTTTTTTTTTTTTACTACTTCAACTTAGTCTGGAGAATTATCAAGGACCGCCAATCATTTATTATGATACTGGTTGTTACGGAGATGCAAAATACTTACTTGTGAAATCTTAAGTTTTGCATAACTATTAATAGTTATTGTAGCTAGGGTGCTTATGCAAACTATTTTACATTGATTTTGTATATTAGGAGTTGGTAGTGAATTCAAGGTTATTTTTGTTCTCTAGAAAGAAGATATTTTACTAATACAAAGAGCTATTTTAGAACCAAAATCAAAATTTTGGATTTGCAATTTTGAGCTCAATGAAAAATTTGAGTCATAACAAATATTTTATCTGATGCCATGTATATGCCAAAATCCTCCTAATATGACTACTTTTAGGCTATTTTCATGTTCATGTATATAGCACAGCGCATGCGTGGTTTTCAATTTTTTTCTCCTGAAGCACACATTGTTGCATGAATTTAATGCTCCATTTTTGTAAATTAATTCAAATAGGAAGCTATTAAAAATTCAATAAAAATCATAATACTGAATGGCCAATATGTTTGAGCAATTTGTAGGCTTTTATACTATAAAAATGCTCACAAATATTCTTTAGAAAAAAAGGGCTTAAACAATTGCCATTTGCCAACAAAGGAAAAACCGTAAATAGTATGTATCCATGATTGTTGCAAAAGTTTAGGTTATTTTCAGTATTTACATACTTAACATATAAAGTTGTCATGCCCCAGCCCGAGGCCCAAACCAGGTATATAATAGACCGCTGCATATCCTTAGAACTTAATCCCATCAAATTTGCAATCCCTATATTTTAACTTTCAAATTCTTTAAAATATCAAGATCATAAAAATAATAATAAATCCAATTTTATGACCACTAAACACCATGAATAAATCCAATTTGTTAGAAATTTATCAATCCCTAAGCTCCTCGCAACATAATTCGGAGACATGACTACTTCATAGCATCTGAAAAAGAAAGAAAAATATAATGAGCTATACGAGCCTAGTAAACTATCATACCTCTAGTTCATAAAATATAAAATTTAAAGATTATCCATATAACATAAGTCAATGAAATATGTTAGATTATAAATTTTTAATATGTATATTTGACAACAAAATTTTTCTAAAGCAAAATAACCAAGGATGGCCATCCACTCTCTCTTTTATCCCCTTGACTATGACCATGATCAGCTCGTGACTGGTCCCGAAAAAGACTAAATCCTGACGATGCATATCATCCATCGATCATATATTAGTAATCTCCCTACTAGAGGACCAAAAGGATAATAGCTTTGATATCATATGAGCAAATATGTATCCTCAACATGTGCCAGTGATCGTTCTGCATAGCCAGGCCTAGATAAAAACTATTTCCTGACAACACATATCATTCATCGATTATATATCAGTGATCGCCACATTAGAGATCCAAAAGAAGACTAGATTCTAACTCGTGTGATCATAGTCCGACTAGAAAGTACTACAATCAACAAACAATATATTTTTTGATGCAAAATAATACAATCATTTTCAAAATAAATGCTTGTTTAATTCAACATTTTGTCAAATTAGGTCCATGCATAGCATATTAAAGTATTCATTTGAATAACAAAACTATAATTAAACCTTTAAATCAAATTAAGCATTGTAAAATATACTAAGGATAGAGTTAACTTACTGAAAATTGATTCTATCAGAAATACACAATTCAAATCTTAAATCCGGCACTCCTTTATTGATAAAGGCTCTAACAAACAAGTTAATTTCATAATTAACCTTAAGTTTCAAAAAAAAGAATAGAACAATGAGAGCGACTCTCAGTCATGACATGGTTTAGATCTAGCTATGGATTTGATCTAAGTAGTTGTTTGAATATGATTTATAAGAATCTATTTTGATTGATGACAGATTATTCAAATTGAAATCTAGGGATTAAGATTGATCTTCCATCTTTTATTTATTTATTTTGCTCTTTCTCTTCTCTCTCCTTTTCTCTCTCTCTCCTCTTTCTCTCTTCTTCTCTCGCCTCATCTCCCTCCTCTTTCTCTTTCTCCTCTCTCTTCTCTCTCTCCTCTTTCTCTCTTTCTCTTCTATCTTCTCTTTTCTCTCTTCTCTTTCCTCTTTCCTCTTTCATCTTTCTCTTTCCTCTTCCCTCTCCTCATCTCTCTCTCCCCTCTTTCTCTCTCCTCTCTCCTCTTTCTCTCTCCATTTTCTATTTCATCTTTCTCTCCTCTTCTCTCTCCTCTTTTCTCTCCTCTTTCTCTCTCCTCTTCTCTCTTTCTCTTCTCTTTCCTTTTCTCTCTCCTTTTCTCTCTCTCCTCTTTTTTCTTTCCTTCCTTTTCTTTTCTTCCCTTTTCTTCGTTCCATGTTTTTTTCTTTTTTCTTCTTTGGCTTGACTCGTCCCAAAGAACCAAGGAAGAAGGGGGGATGGAGGAGGGGTTCAGGATAGTGGCCCATCAGAACATGACCAGATGGAGAGGTGGGATTGGGATAGTGTTATTAATGGCAGTTCGGCTACTAGCAGAAAAGCAAAGGAAGAGCAAAGAAAAAATGGGACTCCGTTCTGTTGACGTTGAATCCTCGTCGACTGGATGGAGTGACCTGCCCGCCGATTCATCATCGACTGGAACATGCAAAACAGATCACCTAACCAGAATTTTTTTGGTGAGGGACACTTTGATGCCAAAGTTAGCAAGAACTCAGGCAGCAGAATGGAGAGCTCGAAAGCAGAGAAGGAAAGGAAAGAATTCGAATTATCTGGAGTTAGCTTAGCTTACCTCAAGTGTCCCCTCTTACAAGTATTTATAGGCATAAGTGTAACTACTTACGGTTATGAAAGTTGGCTAGCGAAACCTCCTCATAATTGTAAGTAGTGGTGGTTGGAAAATTAGTTATTATGTGGTTATCCAATCTGAGGGTATCGACTATGTGGGCGATTACAACAATCAGAACAAACTTCAACTATATGGTTGGAAAAAGCCCACATATTCAACATGCCTCCTTCTCTTCTAGAGAAAAATTGAAGTGAACCTAACATTTCCTTCAGTGGAGCTTCTTTGGAAAGATCAGAGGGAATGTTAGCTATATACTTCAGTTAATTTTTTTTGGAATTGACAAGGAAAAAACAATACTTACAGTAATCCTGAGTGAAAGAAGGATAATATAATTGAAAGGCTTACTCTTCGAACCAGGCTGAAGATATGAAGCCGAAGGAACATAATCAACAGGCTTAGTCTTCGGACCAGGCAGAAGATACGAAGCCGAAGGAACATAATCGATAAGCTTAATCTTCGGACCGTGCGGACAATACGAAGATGAAGGAACATAATCAATAGGCTTAGCCTTCGGACCAGGCAGAAGATACGAAGCCGAAGGAACATAATCAATAGGCTTAGTCTTCGGACCAGGTGAAAGATACAAAGCTGAAGGAACATAATCAATAGGCTTAGTCTTCAAACCAGGCGGAAGATACGAACTCGAAGGAACATAATATATCCTTTTTATGGATCAGAAATTTTATCAAGCCAAGGAGATATTTTTCTTAGTATATTGATTTGACTGATAAACCAAAAATTGAAATTGGTTCGAAGAATGAATCGGTAATTATTTTAGAATTGAACCAGAATATCATATAGCTGCCCCCAACTTCCAAGTTTAAAATAATTTTATTTCAAAAAATGGGAGTATCAAGATTTGTTGTTTATCAAAAACTGAAGCAATAATGGCATATCTTCTGACAACTGTCATTTATAAAAATTGCTTGGTGGCATGTAGATCATGCTAAAGACACGTGTCATCTCTCTATTGCTGCTTTGAAAAGATATTTTAGATCTAGCAAATCTTTTAAAGGAATTTCTATTAAAGGATTTTTGTTTGAGCGAGGCAGTACACCTGGCGACAATCTATGGCTCGATCATAGTGTTGAAACTCCATTCTGGCCATCCATGGCCCTTCACGCGGATTACAATCATCGCCTCATTAATGGACGTCGCCTAGAAAGTCGTACCCATGATCGGTGCCACCGATACGATGCACGATCGACGAGATCTCCGAATCGACTGGAAATCCCACCACTTCGCCTCTATAAAAGGGGGAAGAACTTCATAAGAAGAACTTCTTCACCTCTGCATTTCTTCCTTCTCTTGCTCTGCATTGCCATTCTTTCAACCATCCATTTTAATTCTTTTTGGAGGTAGAGATTCTTTCTTTTCTTTTATTTTTTCTTGCAATGTCAGGATCCATAGGCAATCCTTCCACTAGCAGGGGTTTACCAGGAAGTGAAACTAGTAGGGAGAGAGGTTCAGGTAGGAAGAGGAGTCTGGAGAGATCTCCCGATGCAGTTGCTAGCTCATTATCGCTTGCTAGGTTAGAAAGCCTTCCCCACCACTTTCACTTCCCGCGAACATTTAAAACATTCTTTTCAAAACCTGATGAAAGGGTAGTTAACCCTCCGGTTAGATCAATCACCATATACGAAGATCATCTCAAGGCTGGTCTTCGAAATCCGCTCCATCCATTTTTTACAAAAAAATTTAATTTTTACCAGGTAGTTCCGGCTCAACTGACTCCGAATAGCTTTAGGAACATCTACGAATTCTTAGTTCTTTGCAAACTTCGAAATATAGAGCCGAGGACCTCTCTGTTTACCTCCTTGTTTGTATTAAAACAGGACTTCCATGATAAGGTGTGGTGGGTTATAGGTCCTCGGCCAGGCCGAAGACTGATAAAAGGGACTCCTAGTGCCATACATGGATAGAAACCATGTTACTTCTTCGTATACTACTCCAACTAGGGATTCAATGCTGAATGGAAAGCTCCATGTTTGGATGCAAATGCTGGGAAGAGGGTTCTGAAAGCCGACCAAAAGTATTTTAAAACCTTATCAGAGCCAGAAATCCCTATGTTCAAAGAACTGCTGAGGAAAGAAAACCTTCACCGTGCCCATATCAGCGAAGTCCCAATACTAGGTATAGATATAGTGGGCTTCGATTTTTTTTTTTTTCTAAATTGAGTCTTTTTTCTTTAACTGCAGATGAGCCAATGAGGCCGAAGCTTGACAAACTCCGACAGGCCTCAAGAAAAAGGCCCGTGACGGTGCCAAAAGAAACTGAAGCCCAAAAGAAAGCAAGGGCTGAAGAGGCTTCAAGCATGCCTCCGATGAGGGCTGCATCGGATATAAACGAAGCACCCCCGGCATCTCTGCCAAGGAGTCCATCTCCAACCGAACCTCCGAAGAGTCCATCTTCGAGAGGTACTCCTGCAAGAAGCCCCTGTCCGATGCCTCCTGATCAGCGTAGTGCACCCCTTGACAGAGAGTCACTCCTTGCCTCTCCACTGGAAAAGGGGAAGGGGAAAGCATGATATTGCTCCGAGGATGACCCTAGGAGGAGTGCCCCTTTGGACGAAGGTTGCCATGTGGACTTCATCATTTTCTCTGATGGGCATGGCCTAGAAAATCCTGAACTAGCTAGAGAACTGCTGAAGCGTACGCTTCTTCCAAATGATTGGGATAATACTAAATCCCGATGCATCAAGGATGTTTCTGACTCAGCGTTTTCATCCACGCTGAAGGTATGCATCGAATTTTCCTTTTTTTTCGAAATGTAGATTTGTTTTTGCTAACTTCATTATGTTTGTCAATACAGCTGATCCATGATATCACTATCATGGAAGAAGAAAATTTTGAATTCCGAGACAGTTACAAAAGGATGAAAGATAAAGTGAAAGCGGTTGAGTCTGAGAAGACGATAGATGAAGAATAAAGGCAGGCTATGGAGGAAAAGCTTGCTCAAAGTGACACTCTTATTCAAAGTCTGAAGACTGATGTGGAAAGAGTTCAATCAAGGAACTCTGAACAAGAAGCAAAGCTTAGAAAGAAGAAAAAGAAAATCCGGTCTCTTGAATCTTTAGTCAAGGAAGCTCAGCTGAAGATTGAAGAAGCTGTTAAGAAGGTCGAAGAGGCAATTGGAAAGGCCGAATCATCAGCTGAAGAGATACGGTCTTTAAGAGATCAACTAAAGAGGGTGATAGAAGTTTATAAGAAGTCTTCGGCATTTGAAGATGAAATGATCGAAGCAGGGACCTATAGTTATAAAGCAGGCTTCAATGATGGGATGAAAGAGGTACAAAATCTTCACTCAAGCCTTGATATTTCAGAGGTCCAACTATTTGTTCTCGAAGAATCGGAGGAGCCTGAACCACAAGGTCCTTTCAAAATGCCTGCTGCAACCGAAGAAGTAACTGAACCAATCAACCTCACTCAGGCTGAAGATACTCTAGTAAAGGGTGATCCGTAACTTTTCCTCTTTTTCTTTTGAGAAAATGTACATGATTTTTATGAATAGAAAGTTTTATTGAGAAAAGCTTCAATTGAAAACTTACCATAAGCAAAATTATGCATCTATGAATGAATTTTCTGAATGAATGCATGTACCTTCTCAATTTCAAGATAATAATTCATTCAAGTGTAAAGTCTTCGGACTTTAAAAAATAATCTTTTGACAATGATACCAAATCTTCGGACTTGAAAATACAGTAAATTTTTAGATTTAGAATTACAATTTGAGACTTTGAAGTGATAATTCCAGTTCTTTGAATTTAGCATAATATCAAGTCCTTGTATTTGAAAAATATGCTAAGTCTTCAGACTTTGGATAGTTCTTGAAGAATTGAGATGAAATAATACCAAGTCTCTAAATAACACCAAATCTTTGGACTTGAAAAATATACTAAGTCTTCGAACTTAGGATAATTCTGAATAGGTAAGACTGAAGAAATAATATCAAGTCTCCATATAACAATACCAAGTCTTCAGACTTAAAAATAAACTAAGAGACTTAGGATAATTCTGAATAATTGAGACGAACTAATATCCAATTTCCAAATAACAATACCAAGTCTTCGGACTTGAAAAATATACTAAATCTTCAAACTTAGAGTAATTCTGAATAATTGAGATAAAATAATCTTCAATTTTTTAAATAATAATATCAAGTCTTCATACTTGAAAAAAATACTAAGTCTTCGGACTTAGGATAATTCTGAATAAGTGAAACTGAAGAAATAATATCAAGTCTCCAGATAACAAAACCAAGTCTTCAGACTTAAAAAATAAATCAAGTCTTCAGACTTAGGATAATTCTGAATAATTGAGATGAAATAATATCTAATTTCCAAATAACAATACCAAGTCTTCGGACTTGAAAAATACACTAAGTCTTTGGACTTTGGATGATTCCAAATAATTCAAACGAAATAATACCAAGTCTCCAGATGATACCAAGTCTTCAGACTTGGAAAATAAACTAAGTCTTCGAACTTAGAATAAAATAGATCGTATGGGTCATCCATATCTTTATAAAAAATGAGAGGCTGATTAAACCTTGATATTTTTCAGGATAGATCACATGAATCATCCTTATGCCCTTTAGTTAAAGATTAAGATAGGCTTATCGGGCCCACCTCGGCATTTCGTATAGTAGATCATGGAGATCATTTTCATGCCTTTCAGAAATAGGATTAAGACAGGCTGATCATGCCCACCTCGACACTTCGTAAGGTAGATCACGGAGATCATCCTTATACTTTTTTGGTTAAGAAGGTTGGTTAAGCTTAACTCGGCAATTCATAAGGTAGATTACGGAGATCATCCTTATGCCTTCAAAGAAAAAAGATTAAGACAGGCTGATCAAGCCTACCTCGGCATTTCATAAGGTAGATCACGTAAATCATCCTTATACATTTTTAAAAGAGAGATGAAGACAGAATAGTTAAATCTATCTTGATAACCTTGAATTAAAACCTTTGTTGATAATATTTGTGAAGATTTTGTACATTCCAAGGTTGAGGTAGTATAATACCTTCTAAAGTTTCCAGTCGATAAGTTCCAGGATGAATGACTTCTTTAACCCGATACGGACCTTCCCATGCAAGAGAAAGTTTATCTTGTTCGACTGGCTTGGATATTTCAGACCTTCGTAGAACTAAATCCTCAGGATGAAAGATCCATTCCTTTACACGAGAGTTATAGTATTTTGCAATTATTTGTTGATATGTGGCCATTTTCAGCTGTGCCTGAAGTCGAGTACTTTATAACAAATCTAGGTCAACTCTTCGGCATTCTAAATTTTCAGGCTCTTTATACTGATCAATCCGTAGAGATTGTAAAGAGACTTCGACAGGAAGAATTGCTTCAGTACCGTAAGATAGATGAAATGGAGATTCACCTGTAGCTGTCCTGGAAGTGGTTCGGTATTCCCAAAGAACTAAATTCAATTCATCGATCCACAATCCCTTGGCATCATTTAATCTAGTTTTAAGATCATGAAGAATGGTTCTGTTTGTCACTTCAGCTTCTTCATTAGACCGAGGATGTCCCACAGAAGTAAGCTTATGAATAATATGATATTGAGTACATAAATTTTTGAACTTCGGATTATCAAATTGTCTCCCGTTGTCAGTTATTATGGAATAAGAAATTCCAAAACAGAAGATGATAAAGTTCCTCATGAAGTTTTCAACTTTTGTTTCAGTGATTTGTACGAGTTTTTCGGCTTCGACTCATTTTGTAAAATAATCAATTGCCACTATGAGAAATTTTTGCTGCCCAGAAGCTGGAGAAAATGGACCAAGAATATCCATTCCCCATTGTGTAAAAGGCCAGGGAGCTGTCAATGGAGTCAACTGATTTGCAGGCCGCCTCTGTATATTGGAATACCTTTGGTAGTGACACATCTTCAGCCAAATTCCGCAGAGTCCTTCTGGATAGTTGGCAAATAATAATCTTGACGAATTATCATGTAAGCTAAAGATCTGCCCCCCAAGTGATCTCCATATATACCTTCATGCACTTTCCCGAGTGCATAATCATCATCGGAAGGTCCCAAACACTTTAGTAAGGGCTATGTGAAAGATCTTTTATATAATGCTCCATCTAAGATTACATATTGAGAGGCTATCCATCTAAGATATTTAGCCTCCAACTTGTTTTTAGGTAAGGTGCCTTCCTTCAAAAATTTAAGAATATGATCCATCCATGGGGGTTCACGTTCAACTGGACATACCTCAACTGTATATTCTGATATGCTGGGATCTTCAAGATACTCCACGTATGTCTTTCCAAGAGAATCTGGTGCAGTAGTTGCAAGTCGTGAAAGAGCATCAGCCCGAGAATTTTCCATTCTTGGTACATGAACAATCTCAAAATGCTTCAACCCAGATATCATGCTTCGAACTTTTTCCAAATACTGAATCATGTTGGGATTCCGGGCTTTGAAATCACCTTTTACTTGATTCACCACCAATTATGAATCAGAAAAAACTTTAATCCTCTTAATTTCCAGTTTTTATGAAATTGTAAGCCCAGCAATAAGTGCTTCATACTCTGCTTGTTTAAAGTTTGGAAAGAAAATCGAAAAGCATATTCAATAACTTGCCCATTCGGACTAGCCAAAATGAGGCCTACTCCGCAACCATTGGCATTTGAGGCACCATCTACATGGAGCATTCATATGAATTCTCGATCCTCTTCAGCAATCTCTTCCTCTTCGGCTCTTAGCTGGCCCTCTTCGGATCTCCAAGTACATTTTGCTATAAAATCAGCCAAAATCTATGCCTTCATTGTCGATCGAGGTTGGAAATCAATATTTAATTCTTCCAACTTAGCAACCCATTTAGCTATCCTTCCAGAAGTGTCGGGCACAGTGAAGAATGGCCTTTAGGGGCTGATATGTCAGAACCACAATAGAATGAGCTTGGAAATAGGGCCGCAAATATTTTGTCACGATCACTAAGGAGAAAATAAGCTTTTGCACTCTCGGGTATCGAACTTCTGTCTCATGTAACACTTTACTTGTATAGTAGATCGGCTTCTGTAAGTAATTGGCGTCTCTTCATACTAGCACCGAACTAACTGCTTCGTCTGAGGCAGATAAATATAAGTAAAGAGTCTCTCCTTCACAGGCTTAGAGAGTAAGGGAGGATTTTCCAAGTATTATTTTAATTTGTCAAAAGCAACTTTGCAGTCTTCTGTCCACTCAAAATTTTAGGCTTGGCGAAGAACCTTGAAAAAGGGTAGACATGTTTCTGCAGACCGGAAGATAAATCGGCTCAAAGAAGCAACTCTTCCCGTTAACCTCTGCACTTCCTTTTTGCAAGTTGGATGCCTCATTGTTCGAAGTGCTTGAATCTTTTCTGGGTTAACTTCAATCCCTCGCTTGGTGACCATGTATCCTAGGAACTTCCCAGAAGTTACACCAAAAATATACTTGGTTAGATTCAATCTCATCTGATGGTGTCTAAAAACATCAAAAGATTCTTTCATATCTGCAATATGATCAGACTTATGAAGATATCATCAACATAAGCTTCCATATTCCTTCTAATCTGATTTTTGAAAACCTTATTGATTAATCTTTGGAAAGTTACCCCAGTATTTTTTAATCCAAATGGCATCACTTTATAACAGTATAGTCATTTTTCTGTAATGAAAGCAATTTTCTCTTCATCTTTAGGATCCATTCGGATTTGGTTATATCATAAAAAAGCATCCATAAAGCTTAATAGTTGATGACCAGCAGTGGCATCAACTAATTGATCAATCTTCGGTAAAGAAAAACTATCCTTTGGGCATGCCTTGTTAAGATATGTATAGTCTATGCAGATCTTTCACTTGCCATTAGATTTCTTCACCATAACTACATTGGCTAGCCAAATTCGGATATTGCACTTCTCTTATAAAGTTAGCTTCTAGAAGTTTATTAACCTCTTCGTCAATAACCTTCTACCTTTTTGCAGCAAAATTTCTCTTCTTCTGCCGAACAGGCTTATAGCTGGGAGATACCTTTAGGCGATGTGAAATTACCTCAGATGGAATTCTGGGCATGTTCGAAGCTGTCAAAGTAAAAATATTAGTATTATCTCGAATAAATGTAATTAACATTGCCTTTGACTCTTTTTCTAATAAGCTGCCAATTTGTATAAGTTTTGTTGGGTCGTCTTCGGACAAAGGCATAAAAAGAGTTTTCTCTACTGGTTCTCCACAGTCTTCGGCTTCATCCCTTGGATCGAATTGATCAAGTGTTAAGGGTTTAGCTGACTGTTTATTTTGGATCATTAGACACTGGCGAGAGATCCTTTGATCCCCCCTCACCTCTCCAATGCCTAACCTGGTAGGAAACCAAACCAAAAGGTGATATGTGGATACTATAGCCTTGAACTTATTTAATGCCGGATGCCCCAGGATTGCATTATAAGCCGAAGACATTCTAGCCATAATGAAATTGATGGGAAGGGTTCTTTGATATGGTTCGGATCCAAAAGTCACAAGCAAGACAATTTCTCCTTCAACTCCAACCTGATTTCCTCCGAAACCAGTTATAGGAATGGAGGACCTCTGTAATTCACGTTCAGACAATCCCATTCGAAGAAAAGCATCGTACAACAAAATATCAATAGAACTTCCATTATCAATCAGAATTCTTTTTACATCATATTTAGCAATTACAGCTGAGACCACAACGGGGTCATCATTTGGAAGTTGAACTCCTTGGGTATCTTCATTGTAAAAAGTGATAGAATTTTTTCTCTTGAACATTTTGGGGATATTCTCTTCAGCTTCATTATCCCATGCAACTAATCGATGAAGAATGCCAACATTCCGATCGGTTGGTCTTTGGTGAGACAGATCGGCTTCATCAGATATCCTGAGAAGAGTTGTTGCTTCAGCTTGAGGTTCTGAGTGGTTGATGTATTTTCTAGATATCCTCTCCTTATCAAATCTTCCATGGTATCCCGAAAATAAAAACACTCTTCGATGCTGTGGCCATGGTTCCGGTGAAATCGGCAGTATTTGCTCTTGTCCCTTGCTTTTACAGAAATCTTTAGAAGACGTGGTCTTTGTAAGTAATTCTCTTTCTTAATTTCCAACAGAATTTTTTTCCTTGATAAGTTGAGGAGTGTGTAGGCATCAAATTGATTATTCTGCTGCTTAGACTTGGGACTGCGCCTAGGGATCAAAGCATTATTAGAAGATGTGGGCACATTTGGTCCCTTGGCATTTTTCTTCTTAGAAGGGTGTCTCCCTTCAGCAAGTCTTCGACTTGCCGCTTGCTCTTCAGCGGTAGCATACGTCTGAGTCCTTGTTAGTAACTCGGTATAGCTCATTGAAAATCTTTTATCTAGGAAAAAAGTGAACCTCGACGACTTGAGACCCTTCTTTAAAGCAGACATGGCTACATGCTCATTAAGATTTGGGATCTCCAAAGTGGCCGAATTAAAGCGATGCACAAATTCTTCAAACATTTTCCTTCATTCTGCTGAAGGAGGAACAAGCTATTAGTATTGCATGGCATCTTCTGGCATGTTCTGAAGTATGAAATAAACTGCCGCTCCAGTTCAGCAAAGGAATGGATAGTCTTTGGAGGTAAGCTCGAATACCACATTCGAGCAGATCTTTTCAGAGTAGTAGGAAAAGCAAGACAATATAAGATATCAGTTGTCCCTTGCACCATCATGTGAGCCTTGTAACTCCCTGATGGTCAAGAGGGTCTGTAGTTCCATCATAAGCTTCCAATTATGGAATCTTCAAATATCGAGGGATAACTTCATCCATGATCCGATCGAAAAAGGAAGGCTGGGAGTTAAAAGTCATGACCTTATCATTTATTCTTTGATCTGAAAGCTTGGCTATCTCTGCTTGTAGAAACTTGAATTTCTCTTCAAATTCAGAATTTACTTCTTTGTAAGGCTCCTTCGGGTGTAGTATTTCTGAAAGAAATAGAAAGAGATCGCCTGAGTCTCTTCTTTCCATTATGATCTCCCACCTCTTGATTTGGAGGGAAGGCATGGTGATCATGAGATGAATGAATTCGTGAGGAACTTAGAGTGAGTTCTCGACGTCGATCATCTCTTCTTTCAGTTTGATGGCTGGGCTGTGAGATGGGTGGTGGACACTGCCTTTGGACGGCAATTTCTTGCAAAGTTTGAACTAATGCAGTCAAGGCGTCCACCCTGTTAAAGAGGGCTTCAAACTGTTGTTGCCCCACCATCAGCATAGGAGGTTGCATATCGTGATCTGCTGGAGGATCATCTGCTTGAGGAGCATGTTGCTCCCTGCTTGTGGATGCATTCTGAACTTTTCCTTTCACCATGTTTGCTTGAGCGAAGCTCTCCTTTAACCAGAGGAAAATGATCTTCCCCCTACCTGGTGCGCCAATCTGTTGACGCTGAATCCTCGCCGACCGGATGGAGTGACCCGTCCGCCAATTCGTTGTTGACTGGAACCTACAAAACAGATCCCCTGACCAGAATTTTTTCGATGAGGGACACTCCGATGCCAAAGTTAGCAAGAACTCAGGCAGCAGAATAGAGAGCTTGAAAGCAGAGAGTGAAAGAAAAGAATTCGAATTATCCGGAGTTAGCTTAGCTTACCTCGAGTGTCCCCTCTTACCAGTATTTATAGGCATAAGTGTAACTACTTACAGTTATAGGAGTTGGTTAGCGAAACCTTCTCATAACTGTAAGTAGTGGTAGTCAGAGAATTAGTTATTCTGTGGTTATCCAATCTGAGGATATCGACCATGTGGATGGTCACAACAACTAGAACAAACTTCAACTATGTGGTTGAAAAAAGTCCACATGTTCAACATGCCTCTTTCTCTTCTGGAGAAAAACTGAAGTGAACCTAACATTTTCTTTAGTGGAGCTTCTTTGGGAAGGTTGGAGGGAATGTTAGCTATATAATTCAATTAAATTTCTTTGGAATTGACAAGGAAAAAACAGTACTTACAGTAATCTTGAGTGAAAGAAGGATAATATAATTGAAAGGCTTACTTTTCGGACCAGGCTGAAGATACGAAGCAGAAAGAACATAATCAATAGGCATAGTCTTCGGACTAGGCGGAAGATACGAAGCCGAAAGAACATAATCGATAAGTTTAATCTTCGGACCGTGCAGAAAATTTGAAGACGAAGGAACACAATCAATAGGCTTAGACTTCGGACCAGGCAGAAGATACGAAGTCGAAGGAACATAATCAATAGACTTAGTCTTCGGACCAAGCGGAAGATACGAAGCCGAAGGAACATAATCAATAGGTTTAGTCTTCGGACCAAGCGGAAGATATGAAGCCGAAGGAACATAATATATCCTTTTTATGGATCAGAAATTTCATCAAGCCAAGGAGATATTTTTCTTAGTATATTGATTTGACTGATAAACCAAAAATTAAAATTGGTTCGAAGAATGAACCGGTAATTGTTTTAAAATTGAACTGGAATATCATAACACGTTCCTTGTAGCAACACCATAATATAATCAAAAGAGGGAACTTACCGGCGACGGCAAAGACGCTGCTAGCCATTGGATATGGGAAAGAGGCGGTGGTGACTCGATTTTTGGCTCAATTTAAGACGATGAATGGGGTGTTAAAGAGCGGTTTCGGAAAGATAATCCTTGACTCGCGATGAATATGCTCGCCCAATCAAGTGTCCAGCCAATCCCCAACTCTTCTCTGATCATCTCCCTTCCCTCCACAGCAACCTCACCGGTTCTTCCAGCGAGCTTCTCACTCAAATAAGCAGGAATTTTGTCCCCTATTTCAGGTAAATTTTTTTTCATTTTGAACTAAAGTCGGTATGCCCGACCGACTTCAGCCCAAAATAGCTCGGGTGGCCAAGTTTTCACATAAATTTCCATACAAAAAGCCTATCCAAGATCTAAGGCTTCAAATCTAGTGAAATAATTTACATTAAATATTTATTTTCAGGTTTTATGAAAGTTAGACTCATGAATACAATCACACCAATCCCTAACCAGATAAAAACACGGAAAGAGATGCAGAGAACTAAAGAGCTGAGAGGGTAGGTGACCCAATAAGATCCGTAAATAGAATGATGAAGTCATGGTCGCGTTTGGCTGCCACAGAAGGCAACTACCTAAAAGGATTTTAAAAGATCAAAGTACAAGGAGTCACGATCCAAGACCCAGGAATACCATCCACGAGCATGCAAAGAATTTGTCGAAAAGAAAGAGAGAGAGAAGAGCCGCGCGCAGTCAATACTTTCGTAGAGGGAAAAGCCTGGTGTACGTAATGGAGGCTCAAATATTTACCATTTTTTATTCCATACATGTAATTGTTTTTATAAGCAAAAAGAATGGAAGAGGACCGGCATATATAGTGTGAGATATCCTGAATAATTATTTTTTAATGAATTACCGCCAATACCGACCGACTTACCATTCTTAATAATTTTATACATATATTTTATAATTAAAAGAAGAAGAAGGAGAAGAAGAAGATCGATAAAGAAATAGATGGTCAATTGAATAGAAAGAGGACTTAGGAGCGGAGCTTGGTGTGTTGTGGGTTGCCTTATTGACCTAGCATCGATATATCGTGTCCACGAGGACTAAAAGAACGCAAAAAAGTTTGAAGGTGTGCCGTGGGTTTCCTTATTGGCCTAGCATTGTTGATATATCGTGTTCATACGGACAAAAAGAAAGCCAAGAAAATTAAAAGAAAACTTGCCGCAAACAGACCGTATATATATATATACTCATAAAAATTTTAAAAATAAAAATTAGCATCATAAGACTTGTTGAATAATCTTATAGTATAGATTCAACAGGATTGACCACATAACTTGCAATCATATTTATAGTACTATTTTTTTTTTTTTTGATAGATATATAAAATTTCAATAAAGAGCAAAGCATGCATGCATCGTCCTCTGGTAATTACGTAAAAGGGGATGGATATATATACTAGCATTAATAAATGGAAAATCGGATAGCCATCTAATAATCATGAATCTTTCTCTTAGTTTATATAAATACTTAAATCTTCGGATACAATAAATCAATCATTTTCATACAGCTCATAATTCCAGCCCGAGCCGGCCGTCACGTGAGCATTTTTCACGCGTTTCCCGGGCATTTCCCAGCACGTTTCGCGCGGTTCACGACGGTCCATGGGATTTCTTAGCGATCTGGACCGTCCGATCATCTGATCGAACGGTTGAGATTAATCCGAGGGAGTTTATGCTTAATTAGGTGTTTTTGGATTCGGATTTGGACGTGATTTGAGGCATAGATCACAAATCAGATGGCCAGGAAGATATTTTGATGGTTTTGGACTTCTTAGGTTACATTTGAGGTGATTTTGGATTGGTTTTTCTCCTCTTTTTAACCAGGACGTCGATAGGAAGCAGGGAAGAGCCTGCAGAGAGCCAAGAAAAGAGGAGAAGAGAGGGAAAGAGAAGGGAAAAGAGGAGAGAAGAAGGAAGAAAGAGAAAGAGGAGAAGAGAGAGAAGGGGAGAGGGAAGGGATTTTGGATTGGAAGATGAGGAAAGAGAAAATCAGGAGGTAACCTTCTTCCTCAAAATTTGTAAAACTAGGATTTGGATTAAATTAATTTATTTATTATAGTAGGAGATCAAACTTTTGAGCAGGAAGGATTTGGACGAATTTTGGGTATAGATTTATATTTGGGATTAGCGGTTGAAGGTAAGGATTCTGGATATGATCACCAGTTTTATACATTGTTTTACATGACATGATTTGATCCGTGCATATGAACATTGGCGGGCATGTTTGTTTTGCATCGTATATTTGATTTCTCAAGATGGATAGTATATTTGAGATTGTTAATTATGTTCATATATATCATGTTTTACCAAAAAGTTATATTTTGATGATTTGAACCGTGATACTGGTCATCGAAAGATTTGAGATTTCATGGTTGACATCATGATGTGGTATGACATCATGATATGATTTGACATGATGATGTGAAAAGATAAAGCGTTAACGGTATTTGAACTAGCCATACCACGGGATCATGGTTATATAGCCAGAGCGGGCTTAGTACGTGAGCCTGGCCATGGGCAGGTTATACATGGTCAATTATATAGCCAGAGCGGGCTTAGTACGTGAGCTTGACCATGGACAGGTTGTACATGGTCAATTACACAGCCAAAGCGGGCTTAGTGCGTGGACCTGGCCATGGGCAGTTTGTACATAGTCGATTATGAGATTGCCAGTCGTGGGCTGAAGCATGACCGTGGCTAGTCCAGAACCCTGAAGAAGAAGGATGATTAAATTGAAAACTTAAAAAGAGAAAAACATGATATTGCAAAAAAGTTTTGTTGTATATGATATTTGAGTTGCTTCGTTGCATGGTATGATGTGTACTCTTATATTCTTACTATTTTCGAATTATTATTATTGATGGTGATTGTTTGGAGACCTTACCGGGCTGTAAAGCTTACAACCCTACTTTCTTCTTTCACAGAGTTGTGCAGATTTTTGGGCTTGGTGATGAATGAGTTTTTTTTTTAGGTAAGTGACTCTTGTGTACTTAGGTCTTGCATGATCTCTAGGGTAAAACCTAGGGTTTGTGCAGCCAGTCGCATAGCCGATTTCGGTGCTGGATTCGGGGCGTGACAGAATGGTATCAGAGCCTAGGTTATGATTATTTGGGATGGTGATACAAGTGGTTAAAATAACACGATGGTTAATAGAATATTATGAGAATAGTGTCTGAGCTTAGGTTATGATCACTTGGGATGGTGATATAAGTGGATAATAATAATAATAACATGATGGTTATTAGGATATGATAAGAATTCAGAGCTTAGTTATGATGATTTGGGACTGTGGCACAGTGATTATGATAGATATGAGTGGTATTGAATTCAGGTCATGATTGTTTGAAATTGTGCTATAAGAGATTAAGGAATTAACATGATGATTAGTAAGACATGACAAAAATTTTTGGAAGCATTTATTTAGTGAACCTAGAAGGTTTAGTAAATTATATCAAAGTGCGCAGTGGAAGCGTAGTGATTTAAGAATATTAATTCAAAATTTTGGAGTATTATGATGGAAGCATTGATTTAGATCTCAATCAAGCTAATTTCGAGGATAAAATTATTTTAACGGGGGGAGAATATAACGATCCAGAAAGAAAAAAAAAGATTTAAGCCCGCCGGCCCACCCATTAGATTGGCCCAGACCCACTGCGCAACCTAGCGCACGGCCCATGAGTGGCGCGAGGGAGCGCGCGGGCGCAACGCGTGGGTGCGTGGACGCGAGGGCGACGCACGCGCGAGCGGGCGATGCACGGGCGTGCAACACGCAGTGGAGAGCACGGCGAGTCACGGGTGACGCGCGGGCGACGCGCTGGCGAGCGCGCAAGGTGCGGCCCAGCCCGTCGCGGACGCGCGCGATGCGCGGCCCAGGCCCACGCGCCCAGGCCTACGCGCGCGGGCGCGTGGGCTCGGGCCAGCCCGAGCTGGCCATCGCGTGGGTGTTTCCCATGCATTTTCTGAGCGTTTTTCAGCTCGTTTCGCACGGTTCACAGCGGTCCATGAGATTTCTAAGCGATCTGGACTGTCCGATCGCATGATCGAACGGCTGAGATTAATCCGAGGGAGTTTAGGCTTGATTAGGTGATTTTGGATTCGGATTTGGACGTGGTTTGAGGCGTAGATCATAAATCAGACGATCAGGAAGATATTTTGATGGTTTTTGACTTCTTAGGTTACATTTGAGGTGATTTTGGATTGGTTTTTCTCATCTTTTTAACCAGGATGTCGATAGAAAGCAAGAAAGGGCCTGCAGAGAGCCAAGAAAAGAGGAGAAGAGAGGGAAAGAGAAGGGAAAAGAGGATAGAAGAAGGAAGAAAGAGAAGAGGAGAAGAGAGAGAAGGGGAGAGGGGAGGGATTTTGGTTTGGAAGATGAGGAAAGAGAAAATCAGGGGGGAACCTACTTTCTCAAAATTTATAAAACTAGGATTTGGATTGAATGAATTTATTTATTATAGTAGGAGATCAACCTTTTAAGCAAGAAGAATTTGGACGAATTTTGGGTATAGATTGATACCGGATATTTAGGATTAGCGGTTGAAGGTAAGGATTCTAGACATGATCACCAGTTTTATACATTATTTTACATGACATGATTTGATCCACGCATATGAACATTGGCGGGCATGTTTGTTTTGCATCGTATATTTGATTTCTCAGGATGGATAGTATGTTTGAGATTGTTAATTATGTTCCTATATATCATGTTTTACCAAAAAGTTATATTTTGATGATTTGGACCGTGATACTGGTCATCGAAAGATTTGAGATTTCATGGTTGACTTCATGATGTGGTGTGACATCATGATATGATTTGACATGATGATATGAAAAGATAAAGTGTTAACGGTATTTGGACTAGCCATGCTATGGGATCGTGGTTATATAGCCAGAACAGGCTTAGTATGTGAGCCTGGCCATGAGCAGGTTGTACATGGTCAATTATATAGCCAGAGAGGGCTTAGTACGTGAGCCTGACCATGGACAGGTTGTACATGATCAATTACACAGCCAGAGCGGGCTTAGTACGTGAGCCTGGCCATGGACAGGTTGTACATGGTTAATTACATAGCCAGAGCAGGTTAGTACGTGGACCTGGCCATGGGCAGGTTGTACATGGTCGATTATAAGATTGTCAGTTACAGGCTAAAGTGTGACACTGATATTGCCAGTCATGGGCTGAAGCATGACTTTAGCTAGTCCAGAATCCTGAAGAAGAATGATGATTAAATTGAAAACTTAAAAAAGAAAAACATGATTTTGCAAAAAGGTTTTGTCGTATGTGACATTTGAGTTATTTCGTTGCATGGTATGATGTGTACTATTATATTTTTACTATTTTCGAATTATTATTATTGATGGTGACTGTTTGGAGACCTTATTGGGCTGTAAAGCTCACAACCCTACTTTCTTCTTTCATAGAGTTGTGCGGATATTCGGGCTTGATGATGAATGAGTTTTTTTTTGAGGTAAGTGACTCTTGTGTACCTAGGCCTTGCATGATCTCTAGGGTAAAATCTAGGATTTGTGTGGTCTGTCGCGTAGCCGATTCCGGTACTGGATTCGGGACGTGATACTTATTAAGCATACTATTGTTGGCAAGTAGGATATGACATTTGAGATAAACTGTAATATTAAAAACTCATTTGTTTTGCGAAAATATGGTGAAGAAAAGGCAATTTTTAGGAAATGGAGATGAATCCCTTATTTGGTTGGAATTTTAAAGAAAGGGAAAATAAAAAAATTCTTTTCGTGAAAAGACACTTTCTATATTTTATGAAAAATAGAAACAGAGTGGAGGAGATGAGTTTTAGAACTTTCCATGAGATAGAACTAGTGGTTCTTTTTTCTTTTCAAAAATATCTATTTAAGATCTAAAATTAAAATTTTATGAAATATCAATAAATGATTAAGATAAAATATTGAATAATGATATTATCCTAATATTTATATTAATCTAAATATTATAATATTTATAATATATTAACATTATTTTAATATTAATATTAAAATAATACTTTATTAATGTTAATATAGTGTTATCTTTAACATATATTTATATCTATAATAATTTTATTATATTAAAATATTAGTGTTATATAAATACAGATATATTAGTATTATGTTAATATAATAAATTATTATAATATTATATTATATTATATTTATACTATATTTATTATATTAATATAATAATATTATTTTATATAATATTTTCAAGAAAGTGGATGGTCAATCAAATATAAATTATTTTATAATAAATCATCTGTTTATTATTAACTAAATATATCAGAATTCTATTTACATGAAGTAACTTTCTTAAAAGAATCTCTAATAAAAATTCGGGATGAGATTATCGCCTCCTCTTATCTTTATCCGAAAAATCAAAAAAAAAAAAAAAAGGTTTTTCACGAGTCTTAAGAGGAGGTCATATTTGGTGGATGGTTATTGGCTTGCTACACCCACATGTCTAACATCTAATTAGGTATAGGGTCCGTATCAAAAAAAAAAATAGAGAGAGAAGTGAGAACAGTGGAGGGCAACGAGCGCAAAAAGAAGGATCCACCTTCCTTTTTATTGATAAGTTGAAACATTCATGCAAGTTGTGTGTGAATACATCCAAAAAAAAAAAAATTAAATAAATAAAAAATAAAATCTTTCAAAAATAATATGGGATCTCTTTCATGCAGGTCCATAAAAAATTTTCTTGAGTGCCTTTCAATATACGTGGCTGCCCAGCCAGTGATGAGTTTGCCTTTTGATAGACATGCCGAACAACTATAGATGTGCAACCCCTCAGGATAGCAGTGATATCATGAAGGAGAGGGTACATTATCTCCCCCCGCATACTCCCTTAGATGCAAGCAAGCATAGTGGTGGAGTCACCTTCAATAATAAGATGGTCAGCTCGCAAGATTTTTCGAGTATAAGTGATTCCTGCTCAAGCACTTCGAAGTTCCATCGTAGGAACCGTCCGTTCATAGAGACGACTCTCCTCAGCCACCATCAATCCCAATACAGGACACAAATGAGAAAACAATACCACCCCTCCTACCTCTAACACTGCCATCGAAGTTGACCTTGTTGTACCATGGAAGTGGAGGGTTCTAGGATATAAACACCAGCCGAGTCATTACAGGAGCAAGGTAGGGGTTCCATGTCTCCATGAGTCTTAAGATCACCTCAACAATCTCCACAGCATGTATGCAGGCATGCTCCAAAATAATCCTTGTGGGACGTCTCAAGGATTCAAAGATCAGGCTATCCGAGATAGCCAAATATGGTAAGTAATGTATGCTATACAAATTATTCCTCTCCTGGTCCAATGTCTAGCAACACTTTATCTCAGAAAATCAAGAAAGACCCGCACTAGATCATCATGCTAGCTGGTCAACCTTGAAGTCCTATAAGATGCCACACATGTCTCGCCCGCTAACACATAACGAAAACATGTTCTAAAGTTTTCTTTTCATGTCCATAGGAAGGTCAATTCAACTGTAGGTGCATCGCTTTGCCACTGAGAAAAGATCTGGTTAGCAACCTTCTCCAAGCAATCTTTTAGAGAAAGAGACTCACCCCCGGATAGAATTTGATCCTCCAAATTTAGCCCACATCAAGGCTCCTGTGCAATTCCTCTCGATATAATCAGTAAAGGTCCGCCATCATATCTCTCGGGGTACAAAATGATCTCCATATCTTAACATCATGGCTCCTATAAAAATGAAGTGCTATAGACATGACACGCTCATCCAACACTTCTCCAAAGGCCTGGGTTATAGCCACTAGATCCCAATGTCTGCTTTAGGGGTGGAAAAGATCCGAAGTCTTCAAAGAATTTGATACATTGGTACTAATGAAGGTCGGCCACTGGTTCAGGAATAGGTCAGGCATCCATAGATCAAGCAAGAGATTTACTGACCGTCCATCTCCTATGATCCATCTGGTCTGAGAAATCACCTGCGGGGCTCGAGCACAAATCTCATATCAAATAGTCGAGCTACCTCAACCCATATGAATCTCATCTCTAGTAGATCGTGATCCATACCTGACCTTCGCCATCAGGCTTCACAGACTGTCTAGACCAAGTAGTAATCTGGCTGTATACTAAGATCTCCTTTTCTTAGGGGCTAGCAAACTACATCCTGGGCTAAAAAGAAGGATTCACCTTTTTTTCATGCAAATGCCTTGTTCACCACGTAGATCACAAAATGTTTCAAATTCTATCATTTATCTATTTGCATAGATTTCAAACCAAATAGTGTATGACCCAATTCACGCGAAGGTGAATCCTTGTGTGGCGCAAAACATGCAACTCCAAGTGCATGAAAAGAAGGCTACGGACGTGGCTTAGCCTTGGAAGAGAAGCTCGCAGCATTTCATCACAACGCGCCTTAGTAGTTGCCGTGTTTGAATTCTTATTTATTCTTTCCTTTAAATGACGTGGAAGGACAAAGATGGACTTCAAAGAAGCGTAGCGATCTACCACCACCCACCAACTATAAAATTATGTTTGATGCATTGCCGAGCAATCTTGAAAGATAATATAAATTATCAATAATATAAATTACTAGTAATATGGATTATTATATTTGGTATATACATATAACATTATATATTATAAAATTAAATTATTAAACTATCTTAAAATTAAATTATATTATATTTATAAAAATATAACTTTTATATTTTATCTATTTATTAAAATGTATATATCCTTCTCTTCTTCTTTGGTTCCCCCTATCCCCATCGGCACTGCCCACCCCCTCCCCTGCCCTACCGGCACCATCTGCAGGGAGAGAGAGAGATCAGAGATGGAAAAGGCTTCCAAGAACCTGCTGGAAGCCACCAAGGTGTCCGCGTATATCTTGAAAGTATGGCTTGAGTCCTCCTCTAGCACCATCAGCTTCTTCGAGCCCTACCCCTACTACGGCAACAGGAGGCGCCCCCCCCCCCCCCCCCCCCTCCGTTCCTGAAAGAAGCTCCCCCCCCCGCCCCCCCCCCCCCACCTGTTCCTGAAAGAAGCTCCTCGTCTTTGAGCCGCCTTCGTCCCCTCTCCTCCCTCTCCCCCACCTACCCCATCCTCCTCCACTTCGAGTCATCCCTCGTCCCCTCCTCCTCCCGCAGTGACGGCCTCTCACTAATGCCCTCGCCTCCCTTTCTCTCTGCCTTCCTCCACTCCCACTCCTTCCCCTCAGCATCACCTCTCTTCTTGTCCCTCATATTGTTGAATCGCCGGCCAAGGCCTTCCGCTTCCCTTCATTGACCGCCGTCCCTTCCTTCATGCACCTGTGCTCGGATCCTATCCCTCTGATGTCACCATCATCATTCTTGGCATCCGTGCCATCGAACCGCCCATCATGTGATCCAATTCTAACAAGAGTACCCCACCAATGATAGCTAAAGTGATTACCTGCCCCACCGGCATTGCCACTACCTTCCTCACCCCCTAGCAACGCCCCTCTTCCCATGCTAGTTGACAAGAAATAGAAGGGTCACAAGGAATGGGGAAAGTTAGGGATGGCAATTTTTACCAACCTGGTGGATACCCGACCCGACCTTAATGGAGCAGGTAAAACCTAACTCGCCTAATTTATAAACGAATATAGATTATATAAAAAAAAACCCGACTCGAGTTTGGTTTAGATACGAATAGTAGTACGCCCCGACCCAAATTTTACTTGCTTATATATATATATATAAAAGCTATGTTTGTAAAATATTTAAATAAATTAGATATAAGGTGGATATACTCGACTTGATCCGTTTAGGTTTTAAATAAACTAGAATTTATGAGATCGAATATACCTGACCTGATCTGATCCAAACGTAATTTTTTTTAAATACCTGACCTGACCCGATCCGAGACGAATATGGGGCGGAAATTTTTTTAACAGGACGGGTATGGGTTTTGGATGATCTGACTTGAACCCGATCCATTGCCATCCCTAGAGATAGTGCAAAAGGGAAGATGAAGGGAAAGGTAATTTAGTAATTTGGATTATCTAAAAGATAGTAATTTAGATTATCGTCTATTCTAAAGAAAATCTAGATTATTCTTTGAAAAGTAATCTAGATTATCATATAGAGTAGATTACTATTCAAAAAATATACCAAATATAATAATATAGTGATGTCCCTTTAAATTATCAGTAATATGGATAGATTGTTTATTACTAAATATAAAATAAAAATGGAAAAAAAAAAAGACTAACAAGGTTTGTATCTTACTGGCGATTGAAGGATTCACCATCTTTTCAAGGCAATCCAAAGGCTTGGCAGGTCAGTTTGTATGTTATTACAGTAGAACTCAGCCCGTGCAATATATACAAAAACACATACAGTATGCATCTGATGGGTGGCCAAGATTGCATCTGATGGTGAAATAAACGAAAAGGCAAGGGTAGCACTAGGAAAAGAAAGAACCTTAATGGATGACCCTTTACCATTCTAAAATGAACAAAAGGGAACGGCACTAGCACAGTGGGAACAAAGAGATCGGACAAAAGGAGGGACAAATAAAAAGCTTTTGTTATACGTTATGATATGTTGGGAGACGCTAGCTTAATTGAAGCTATTCTCGGCTTAGGTTCTTCCTCGGACCGATCGCCCATACTGAAAGAACCAACAATGATCCAGGAGTGCCGTAATGCCTCCTTCGAATCAGTCTTCGGATAGGCCAAAGACTATCCCTCCAAATCTCCGAAATCCACCATCCGACCGATCGCCTATGCCGAAGAAGTCCGAAGTTAACTCCACCGACGAAATCCGAAGACGACTAACCTCAAGAAATCCGAAGAAAAAGAAGGCCCGAGACAAATCTCCAATCTGCCACAAACCCCCGAATGGAGGGATGGCTATTGTGACCTGAAGCGTAACCGTTATCCCCAACTTCAGCCATTTTGGGCTGGCCACACATTCGGCAACCCCACTCTCCGATAATTCCGGACTGGTCATAATAGAGCGACAACCGTCCCTGGATAAACGGCAACCGTCCCCCATTGTACGTGGGGCAAAGTTAAACGACCGCATGCTAACCAGGGCAAGTTAAGCCCAACCCAGGCCAGTGCCCAACTATTATAATTACTGGTAAGAAGGGACACTTAAGATGGGTGGGACACGACAACACTCTTGCTATCTTCCTGCCTTTTCAGAGAACTTTCCATTCTATTGTTGGAACTTTTCCTTAACTTGGGCATCGGAGTGTCCCCAATCGGAGAAAATCCGGTCAAGGGACCTGTTTTGTAGGTGCCAATAGGAGCATACCAGCGGTTCAGCGACTCAGCCCATCCAGTGGAGGTTTTACACCAATAGATTGGCATGCCAGATAGGGGGCGATAAAGATAAGGGCTGGACTTAGCAGTCTACGCTGACCCAAGTCGACTACTCGCTAGAAGCCCCCTCTTCGAGAAAGGAAAGTGAGGAGAAGCCACAATGACGAAGGGAAGAATGCAGAATGTTTTAGCAAGTAAGAGTCGTCCTCCCTCTCAGAGGGACGACCCCCCAATGGAAGATAACATCACGACCCCCATGTTGGTGGTTAGACAACTACAATTCGAAGCCCTTCTGAACCAAGTCGATACTCTGACAATTATGGTTCAGAATTTCCAAGATGTAGCCCTTTAGATGGGGCATCTACCAGCCACTTCTAGGCATAGTCACCGATTCCAGGGGAGCGAAGACCAGCATTATCGGTATGTCCTACCTTCCCTCGAAGAGTGGCTCTCCTCGGAGGGCCGAAGCTCTCGACACCCGAAGCCCGCCGACGTACCATGGAGGGGAAAAAATCTAGACGATCCCCCTCCGTCTCCTCCGAGGATTCCACTCCCAAGAGGGAGGCGTCGAAGGAAGCTCACCCCGACTATGAGAAAAAGATCAAGGCCCTCGAGTCACAGGTTGCGAAGCTTCGTGACCAGAGGAGGGACGATGAGATCACTGCGTACGATCCCCGTCCACCATTCACTCCTCGCATTATGGCCGAAGCCGTCCCTCGATACTTTAGGGTCCCCCAAATGGAACCCTATGACGGCACCACCGATCCACTTAACCACTTGGGTAGCTTCAAGACCCATATGATGATTCAAGGGGCCTTCGACGTGTTGCACTTCCTCGCTTTCCCTGCCATGCTAAAGAAGGCGACTCGAATATGGTATTCGAGCATATGTCCAGGTACCATCGACTCCTTTCCTGAATTGGAAAAATTATTCATCTCACATTTCAGGACCTGCAGAAAGACCTCCCGGAATATGGATGCCTTATTCCTCCTTCATCAGAAGGAAGAAGGGAGCCTCTGAGACTACATCTTCATGTTCAACTCGACTACCTTCGAGATCTCGGATCTCAACGAACACGAAGCCATGTCCACTTTGAAGAAGGGGCTTCAATCGTCCAGGCTCACTTTCTCCCTGGACAAGAGATTCCCCATAAGCTATTCTGAACTTTTGTCGAGAGCTCAAAATATGCCAACGTCGAGGAATAGGCAATGAATCGAAGGCTGGCCGAAGGGAAACCCATCCCGAAGAAGAAGAGCAATAGGGGGCAGGACCCCCCATCCTCAACAACAACAATGACTTCGCATGGAGGCGAAGTCCCAATCCTAGAGCATCAGGCATGAAATTCGACTCTTACACCCCTCTCAATCTTCTCAAAGAGAGGATCCTAATGGAGATAGAAAAAGAAAGCTATCTCCAACGGCCATGACTTATGAAGACGTCCTCTTCCGCAAGGAACAGGAACAAATACTGTAGATTCCATCGGGACCACGGCCGCAACACTGAGGACTGCATCCAACTCAAGGATGCTATTGAAGATTTGATCAAAAGAGACTACTTAGGGCAGTACGTCAGTCACCCAGAACCTAGGCCTGAGGCGACGGCCCCCTAGAGGGTCCCCGAAGAAGTCGAACTACCCAACCAAAGACCCACCGATGGAAGGACGACCAACTAGAGGAGAGCCGAAGACGATGCCCCGAAGCGGCTCAAGGACAACAACTCTATATTCTTCTCCAATGATGATCTTATGGGAGTTCAGCACCCACATGATGACCCAGTTGTAATATCGATCGTTGTGGCCAACTATGATGTAAGGCGTATCCTGATCGATAATGAAAGCTCTACAGACATCTTGCTGTACAACTCATTCTCCTGGATGTGCTTGCCTAAAAATAAATTACAGAGGTCTCCTCTACCACTGACGAGGTTCGAGGGGAACCAGGTTGAGGTTGAGGGTGAAATAACGCTGTCTGTAACCCTTGGCACCAAACCCCGGCAAAAAATGCTCCCCGTCAATTTCGTGGTGGTCCAAACTCCTTCAACGTACAATGTGATTTTGGGGAGGCCTGCCTTAAACAAATTTTGGGCCATAGTGTCGACCTATTATCTCCTAGTCCATTTTCCCACCAGGAGAGGAGTAGGGGAAGCGAAAGGTGACCAAAGGGCCGCACGGCAGTGCCTGGTGATCCAGGACAAACAATCGGTCGACTCCCTAACCCTCGATCAACTCGACCCGAGGGAACCATCCAAAGACTGTGGGGAGCCGATGGAAAGGACCGTGCCGGTACAGCTAACCGAGGAAGACCCCACCAAAGTTGTGCAAATTGGGAGTCTACTTGATGAGGCGACAAGGGCGGAGCTAATCCACTTCTTCAAAAATAATGCTGATGTCTTCGCTTGGTCAGCCTCAGACATGCCCGGGATTCTGGCTGAAGTAATCACCCATCGGCTGGAGGTCATCCCCAGTTACAGGCTCGTTCAGTAGAAGAAGAGGAGCTTTGCCCCTGAGAGGCAGAAGGTGATAGACGAAGAGGTGAACAAGCTCCTTAAAGCTGGGTTTATCTGGGAGACACATTACCTCGAATGGTTGGCAAATGTGGTGATGGTAAGGAAAGCCAGTGAAAAATGGAGGATCTGTATTGACTACACATACCTCAACAAAGCATGTCCGAAAGATAGCTTTTCCTTATCGAAGATCAACCAATTGGTCGATGCCACCGCAGGCCACCAACTGTTAAGTTTTATGGATGCCTTCTTCGGATACAACCAGAAAAGAATGGACCCTCAAGATGAGAAAAAGATGACCTTCATCATCGAGAAGGGCCTCTACTGCTACAGAATGATGCCATTTGGACTAAAGAATACCGGGACAATATTTCAAAGGTTGATCTGCAAGGTGTTCAGAGAACAGCTAGGAAGGAACATGGAGGTATATGTTGACGACATGATTATGAAGAGCCTCCTTAAGGCGAACCATATCGAGGACCTACAAGAGGCGTTTGATGCCCTAGACATCATCGGATGAAGTTAAATTCGACAAAGTATGCTTTCGGAGTGACATCGGGCAAATTCTTAGGGTACCTTATTACTAACCGAGGAATTGAAGCCAACATTGAGAAAATTAAAGCCATCCAGAACATGAGGCATCTTTCTTGCAAGAAGGAGGTACAACGGTTAACACGGAAGGTCGCCTCTCTAAGCCGATTCATTTCCCGGTCGGTCGAGAAATGCCTCCCTTTCTTCAAAGTGCTCCGACAATCTCGGGACTTTGAATGGACCGAAGACAATCGTCTCGCTCTTGAAGAGTTGAAGAGGTACTTGGAGACCCCACCACTGCTCTCTAAACCTTGAGAAGGCAAGACTCTCTATCTATACCTCTCTGCTTTGGACGAGGTCGTCAGCTCAGTTCTCATCCGAAACGAGAAAGACAATCTTCAAAAGCCAGTCTAATATATTAGCAAAGTCTTGCACGATGCTGAGACGAGATATCCGAAAATACAAAAGCTTATCTACTCGCTAGTGATTGCGGCAAAGCGACTACGTCCCTATTTCCAGGCCCACACCATCGCGATTCTGATAGACCAACCCCTCAAGGCCATCCTCCGCTGTCCTGATACCTCCGGAAGGATAGCCAAGTGGGCCATAAAGTTGAGCAAATTTGACATCGACTTCCAACCCAGACCGGCGATGAAGGAACAAATACTATCGGACTTTATAGTCGAATGCACCTGGAAGCCCAAAGACGGTCTGTAATCCGCCGAAGAGGAAGGAGCTGCCTCGAAAGACACGGAGTTGGTCTGGCTACTCTACATGGATGGAGCCTCCAACTCCATCAGATGTGGTGCGGGCCTCATATTAGCCGAGCCAGATGGCCATACAGTGGAGTATGCACTCCGCTTCTCCTTTCACGCCTCGAACAACCAAGCCGAATATGAGACCCTCCTTGCGGGGCTCCGAATCATCGAAACCCTGGGGATTCAAAAAGTCCAGGTCTTCTTGGACTCTCAGTTGGTTGTAAACCAAGTTAAAGGCGAGTTCGAGGCCTGGGATCCAACAATGATCCAATACTTGAAAAAAGTGCAGGCCCTATCCTCCCAATTGGAATCTTTCGACATTACCCATGTGCCAAGGTCCGAAAACTCCCGGGCTGATGCCTTCTCCAAGCTTGCTACTACCAATCCGGACTCCCTCGATCGTACCTTCATTGAACATCTCGAAGTTCCAAGCATAGCCGAAGGAACATCAAGAGTTCACCAGATTGAAAATGAGCCTAGTTGGATGGACCCCATCCTCCAATTCCTGGATAAAGGCACGCTGCCGAAAGACAAAGGGAAGGCCAAGAAGGTCCGATGGATGGCATCCCAGTACGTTATCCTGGATGGAACTCTATACAAAAGGACCTTCACCCAACCCCTGCTGAAATGCCTCGGACCATCGGATGCCAACTATGCCTTGAGAGAAGTACATAAGGCATCTGCAGGGACTATTTGGGGGGCAGATCCCTGGCGTATAAAATAATACATCAAGGATACTACTGGCCAACTATCTAGAAGGACTCCGCGGACTTCGTCCGAAGGTGTGAACAGTGCCAAAGATATGCCAATGTCCAGAGGCACTCCGCAAGTCGACTGACCCACCTAGTTGCACCCTGGCCCTTTGCTCAATGGGGCATGGACATCCTTGGCCCGTTTCCACCGGCATTCGGCCAGTAGAAATTCCTCCTCATTGCCATCGACTACTTCACCAAGTAGGTCGAGGCCGAACCCTGGCACACATCATCGAAGCAAAGGTCGAAGGGTTCATAAGGAATTCTATCATATTCCGCTTCGGGATCCTGCATGCCATAGTCAGTGACAATGGGAGGCATTTTGATAAATCGAGGTTTAGGAACATCTGTGCCCAATATCACATACTCCATAAGTTGACCTCTATCGATCATCCACAGTCCAATGGGGAGGCCGAAGTGACGAATCGAATTATCCTTCATGGTCTGAAGACTCGACTGAACGATGCCAAGGGCTCTAGGTCGAGGAGCTGAATCCATGCTTTGGGGATATCGGACGACCCCCAGAATAGCTACTGGTGAATCTCCATTTAACCTGGCGTACGGCACCGAGGCGGTCCTTCCAATAGAAGTCACGTTGCAATCCCTAAGGACCGACGGATACCAAGAACCTGAAAACTCGGAGCGCCGAAGAATAGACTTGGATCTACTGCAAGGCACCAGGCTCTAGGCTCAAATAAGGATGGTGGCATACCAACAGAGGGTCGTCAAGTATTACAATTCCAGGGTAAAGGAACGGACCTTCCGTCACGAAGATTTGGTGTTGCGGAGAGCCAAAGTATCCAGGCCGACGGACCAAGACAAATTCTCTCCTAATTTGGAAGGCCCCTATCGGGTTAAAGAAGCCATACGCCCGGGGGTGTATCAACTCGAAACTTTAGAGGGTGTCGTGCTGCCATGGCCTTGGAATTTTGAGAATCTTTGCAAGTATTATCAATAAAAGCCCCCCGAGGGGACGCTTCATCGAAATTCTACCCAACAATGGCTCAAGTTAACCTACCTTGTCGCCGATCCACGGTATAAGATGGCCTCGATAACCTGAATAAGAAGGGGAGGGGAGCACAGAGGTGGGTCTGATCCACCCACCTCAGCGGTATGTCCAACAAGCACGAAAAGAAGGCCCAAGCAGGCCATCTTACAATCATCCAAAGGCGCAGGGAATGGTTCGCGTAACCTACCCTACAGAAAATCTAAAGACGCACCGAGGCAGACCTAAGCAGCCTGCCTTGATATTGAGCACAAAGGTGGGTCCAATCCACTTACCTTATCGGTATGTCCGACGAGCACAAAAAGAAGGCCTAACCAGGCCATCTTATAATCATCCAAAGGTGCAGGAAATGGTTTATGTAACCTATCTTATAGAAAATCTGAAGACGCACCGAGGTGGGCCTAACCAACCTGCCTTAATATCAAAAAATGTTAGGGTACATCTAGTCCAGCCGCCCCACCGATATGATCGACGAGCGTGAAAGAAAGATCCAAGAAGATCTCCTTATGATCGGTTAAAGATGAAAGGAATCATCCACACGATCTATCTTACCAAAGACCCGAAGACATATCAAAACAAGCTCGGAAGCCCGCTTAACCATTAGCGGGGTACCCCCAGGACGGCTCTATCAGCCCCCTCCGGGGGGGGGGGGGAATCGACTAAACTAAATGGCAGACTCCTCTACCATGACTACGCCCGAGAATCCGTGCCCAATATCATTTCAAAGACAAGTCCCTTCATTCAAAAGCATTTCATTCAAAAGGAAAGGAGATTACATCATATGGTAAAAAAAAAAAAGAGAAAGAATGAAGAGGGGAAAGAAGAGAAATTTAAGGGGCAGTCACAGGCCCCTTCCCCCATGGACGGGTGGTAGTAGACCCGGGCCGGACATCTGGAGAGGCGTTGCCTGCGGCCTCCTCCTCAGACTCCGATTCTTCTTCGAAGTCAGAATCGTCCTCGTGCCCGGGATATGGGATCGAGGGTCGGATGTTCTCCAACCCTTTCAAATTATAATAATAGAAGGCCTTGTCTTTGTGTTCTCGAAACCCCCGATAGTAGGAATCCAGGATGGATTGGACGACCTCATCATAGAAGGCTTGCGACCCCACAAACCTGGCCATGACCTCTGTGGCCTCCTTCTTCGCCTCCTCCGCCACTGCAGCCACTGAGATTGCCCTCGCCTTCGCCTCCTCTAGTTGAGAATGAAGGGTCTGCACTTCCTCCTCCAGACGGGCCACCTCCTGGGCTTAGAAGGAGTCATTGTCTCCCTTGTGGACCTTAACTCTAGGTCCCTCTCCCTGTTTCATAGTGGCTCCCCTCTTACGGGACATCTCGCGCAGATCTTGAAGGGAGAGCTTCATAATGGAGAAAGACAAAAAATTCAAGAAGAACAAGAATGATACTAGAGCAAGACGTCCACTCCTCCACGACTTCAGAATCCCCTTGGGACTGCGAGGAGGAGTCCTATTTAATGGCCCACAACCTCGATGTTTTGCGTGCTCCTCTAAAGAACGTGCGCTCGTAAACGGCGTGCACTAATTGGGGACGTGGACCATGTCTCAAACCAAACAAACCGGACGAAGCCACGTACCAAGATGGTGCTCCGAAACTGGTGCAGTGTTCCTGCGACCTCGATGGACGACTCCAGGAAGAGCACGTTCGACGGTGCCCAGGTGGCGTAGGAGGTGCGACCCCTCAAACACCGGTGCACTCGGCATTAAGACAGCGCATGTGTCGACTTAACACTCCACCCCCTCTCGGTACCAATTTTAGGGCGACGCTTGTCACCCGCACAGCTACTGGATCCTAGAAGTCATTACGATGAGTGGCTGACCATTGGGGGGGTTCCGGTTCGAAGGCCTAGTCGAACCCCCCTCGAGTCGACTGCTCATATCAAAAAGAAAAACGAAGACAACCCAACGGTGCCACAACTCTTCGTTGGGTCGATCCTCGGCCCATACCGAAAGCATCGACCCCAGAGATTCAACTTTGGCCAACTACCACTGAGTGAACGACTACCACTGAAGTGCCGATTCAGCGAAGGCCAACTCGAAGAGGACCAGTTCAGGGAATGCTAGTCCCAAGAAAGCAACCACCCTATTCTCCCAAGTTCTTCGAAGAAGTCCCCCACGGGACATGCAAATCCCCCCCACGAGACGTATCAACTCAAACACCTGTTTGACTAGAAGGAAGTTTCGAATTTCATTTAAGATAAGATGATGATTACACATCATTCCTTTAGCAAAAGAAAGAGTAAAAGATACAAGGTCCAAGGCCCGTCAAGCTTTACTCAAGGGCGGGGACTTCGGGACCAATGGGAAGGAGGATTTCTTCAGTCTGAATTGGAACCCGGTCCTCTTTGACCTGGGCTTCTTCTGCTTGGGCTAACTCAACCTGAGTCAAGGCTATCAGACCCACCACAGCCGATCCTTCCGCCATGACCGGAGCCTCTCCAGACTCAACGGGGGGCACGCTTCCCCCCTCTCCTTCCTCCTCGATCTCAAATGTCGGGACGCCAGAAAGGTCAAGATCGGGAAAAGCTTTGCGGACCCCAATGAGCCCATCGTTGAAGCCATATTTATAACTGAATAAGCTGGCTTCAGTTACATCTTTCTTGAATTGTGGAGACTTCTTAAAGTCCTCAACTGCCTTGACCGCCTACTCCCTGAGGACCTTGGACTCCCTCGCAGCAGCTTCAGCCCTCGAAGAAGCCTCTTCCGCCCTTCTAACCGCCTCGTCGATCATCTTAGCCAGATTCTCAGCCTTCTCTTTTTTCTCCCTGGCAAATTGTTCCAAGGAGCGCATTTGTTTCCTCTTCCTCCTCAGCTTTGCCTCTTGTTCGGAGATTTTTAGCTAAGCCTTCTTCAATTCACCCCTCAAATCCTGAACCTCAGCATCTTTATGAACGAGCTTCTCCTCGACGAACAACTGTAGCTCCTTGGCTACCGCCTTTTCGTCCTTGGCCATCTGGAGCTCCTCCTTCATGCTGCGAGAAAGTTGTCGATATTCTCCATGCCCTCCTCCAAAAAGGTTATGTCATGAACTAACTACGCCGACGAAGCAAGAGATCTATCATGGAAGGAAGAGCCGAAAGGAAACTAAAAGGGTAACGGCGATCTTACCTTCAGCATGGAGGAAAATGTTGAATCTGACACTTCGATGAGACGCCGATTTTGAGTGACTGCCCAGTCATGAGATAGTATGATACCTTTCAACATCTGCCTGGCCACATCAGGGGAAGATAAACCTCTCGCACCAAAGAACCTCGAGAGGTCTATCCCATAGTCCCTATTCAAGGAGGGGCCCCTGATTTCCCCCTTGAGCTTGTGGCGCTTCGCTCCTATCCATCACAGGGGAGCAAGGCGATGGTACATCGATTGCCGGGGCCAGACTCGAGCCCCCCACCACCTGGGCTGGAGAATCAACCCTCGACAGGGGCCCCAACGATGAGGGCACCGTTGGAAGCTCCCCCGATAAAACTTCATCCCCTCCAGAAGCCCCCCTTGAAGACGTTGTGCTCCTACTGGTACCCTCTCCTCGAGCCCTCTTCCGGGACTTTGACCTCGAAGAAGGGGGGAGGGCCGCCGGTCTCTTGGTGGATTCGCGGAGTTGGCTCAAGTCAAGCCTCATCCCACTACCTGCAGACAAGAGCAGGCATAAAAAATGACAGAACAGGGAAGCCAAAGAGTAGGAAGAGGTCGAAGTCTTCTACCTAACATGGAGGACCCGCTGATCCCAGCAAGATGAAGTTTCCTCTCCTCCAAAAGTTCTTGAATGGAAACGGCCTCGGAACCTGACAACAAGGCATAGTCGGGTTCATCAGCCATCACATCCTCCTTGCCGAGGTTAGCATCCAAACGAGGCTCCCTCCACTCGCAGTCAAAACCCCACGACTCAATAGAGGTAACAAAAATGAAATTGGGTTTCCACCCGTGGATGGCATTGGGCATGCCCTTCATTATCTTACGACCAGGGCAAGGGCCGATAACCCACCACCCATAGCCATGGAAGTCCTTCTTCAAAATGAAGAGGGAAGTGAATAAACTGGTCCGAGGTCTCATGTTTGCTATTTGGCACCGAACCAAAAATCCACAGATATTCTGAATACTGTTCAAAGTCAGCTACGCAGGGACGATATGATACAAGTTAGAAACCCTAAGGAAGAATGGATGGATGCAATGGAAAACGAAGACCAGCCTTCAGATGGTCCTCGTAGATAGCAATGCATCCGGCCGAAGGTCTGTCCACCCACTCTTCGGGCCTCGGAAGCACTAGAAGGAAATCACTAGAAATGCGGTAGCGCTCCCGGAGATGGGCTATTTTCCTAAAAGAGATAGAACTGGGAACCAGCCCTGGTCTAACTATGGCAACGGAAGAAGCCTGGCCAGCAGCACGAGCCCTTAAAGACCTAACCATGGTGATAAAGGAAGAACAGAGAAGAATATAAGAAACTCTACCTGCGGAAGAAACAAGGAGATAGAAGCAGGAAAGATTGGGCTAAAGTAATGGCAAACGAAAATAAAGCTTCTTTGATCAGTCTCCTCTTTTCCTGTTGGGAAGGGGCAGGAGGCGGCTCCGCACACCGCCTCGAAGAATGGGACACCTCTCCCCCCAGTCACGTCATGCGTACGGGCACCGAAGGCTAGTACGAAGCCCCAGAAGGCACTAATTTGACTTGACGAACCGAGGGCCCTAATCCGCGCGATCCCATTTGACGACTGGGATGAGATTGGTGCCCTTCCTCCCAAAGATAAGATTATGCCACGTCCTCCACCCATGTCCCTGTCAGAAGATCAACGGGAAGAAAGGCCATGGCCCATCGATTGATCTCCCCTCTTTTTCATGCCCCAATCAACAAGCAACACCTGTCTCCGGTTTGATCCCGAATCAGAAGTTGGTTGCAGCAAACAACCGGATCAAAGATTTGGCATCATTAATGGCACCTTTTCTGAACAAAAAATGATAAACTCATTAATACTCTTACTTTAAGGCAAATCAACGCTTTAAAAAATAAGAGTGGGGGGCAATTGTTGGGGGACGCCGGCTCAACTGAAGCTATTTCCAGCTCAGGAGACCGGTCGGGTTCTCCCCCGGTCCGGCCGCCCATACTGAAAGAACCAATGATGACCCGGGAGTGTCGTAATGCCTCCTTCGAACCAGTCTTCGGATAGGCCGAAGACTAGGTGTCCGAAGACTACCCTTCGAATCTCCAAAGTCCACCATCCGACCGATCACCTTCGTCGAAGAAATCCGAAGTTAACTCCACCGACGAAGTTCGAAGATGACTGATCCGAAGAAGTCCGAAGAAGAAGAAGGTCCGAGACAAATCTCCAATCTGCCACAAACCCCCGAATGGAGGGATGGCTATTCCGACCTGAAGCGTAACCGCCATCCTCAACTTCAGCTGTTTCGGGCTGGCCACACGTTTGGCAACCCCACTCTCCGATAATTCCGGACTGCTCATAATAGAGCGACAACCGTCCGTGGATAAACGGCAACCGTCCCCCATTGTACGTGGGGTGAAGTTAACCAATCGCATGCTAAGCAGGGCCAAGTTAAGCCCAACCCAGGCCAGTTCCCAACTATTATAAATAATGGTAAGAGGGGACACTCAAGGTAGGTGGGACACGACGACACTCTTGCTATCTTTCTGCCTTCTCAGAAAACTTTCCATTCTGTTGCTGGAACCTCTCCCTAACTTAGACATCGGAATGTTCCCCACCGGAGAAAATTCGATCAAGGAACCTATTTTACAGGTGCCAAGAGGAGCAGACCAGCGGTTCGGTGACTCAGCCCGTCCAGCGAAGGTTCTACGCCAACATGATATATATAGTTTTTTATAATTAGAATATATGTCTACTTTTTCTACCATGAAATTACGTTATATAGATTGGAAAATAAAAACGACCAATCTTTGTAAAGACATAAGCTTCCCTTCACACATCAACGTACGTAGCAAACAGGTGGGGTTTGCTGAAAGCACCACAGGCCTGGTGTGAATTGATTGCGTCCAATGAATATTATGTCAATATTATGCCCTCATTACCTTATATCCAAGTTAATGCAAATCTGAAACCTCCTGCATGAAATTTAAATAGTAAAACAACAACCAGCGGAAGCAATAGGCTAAGCTTTTAAATTCCAAAGAAGTTGAATCCTAATTATCTACATGAGTATCGATCTATTAGTTTATGTAATATGGTTTATAAATCAGTGGCTAAGCTTTTAGTCAATAGGCTTAATATGATTTTACCTACTTTTGTCTCTCAAGAACAAGGTGCTTTCGTGCAAGCTAGGTCATTATATTACCAATAATACATTACTTGCTTGAAAGCTTATTCATAATCTATGTAAAGCTCCACATTTTAATTGTTTAATGATGTTAGAACTTGATATGAAAAAAAAAGCTTATAATCACGTACGTTTACTGGGATTTTTTGAGTCATGTTCTAATCTACCGTAGATTTCGTACTACCTTTGTAAAATGGATTCAAGATTGTGTGTTTAATCTGCAACGCGCATTACTTATTAATCGTACACCATCTCTAACTGGTTTATTATAACTTCTCATGTTATTCTTTATCCCCATATTTATTTATCCTATGTTCAGAAATTTTCTCTCAAATCTTGCATTGCGTGGTTCAAACTCATTTATTGAAAACTTAACGGCCACATCACAGATCAGTTATTTCTCATGTATTTTATGCAGCTGATTATCTTTTAGTGGATCGAGAAATTAGAAGAAAAAAGAACTTTGCTTTGCTGCGCGCTTTTTTAAGATGCTTAATTACCGTTCACATTCACAATCTGTTCAAGCTATTAATTATGCTAGATCTCATGTTGTTTTTGATCCTTCCATTCCATTTCACATCAAATCTCAGATACTTTCAATTCAGCATGTTTGCCTTGGAAATATTCATGAATCCCGTTGTCCCCTATGCCTCGGTGTGGATCGGATTTTCAGCCTTTTTTTAATAAAATAATTGACAAACGTATTGCTTGCTATACTTGGAAATAGAAAAAAAAAAAAAAAAACTTTGTTTTGCTGGTCGTACGTACTACTCTCATTAATTCAGTCCGTTCTTTCTATAATTCCGTTGTATATTTTGTCATCGATTCATATGCCTTTGTATATTATTCATCAGCTTGAGAAGGCTTTTAGAGCTTTTCTTTGCGGTCAATCCATGGATCAAAGGGGTTCCCATCGTGCATGTTGCCTGGGATCATGTGTGTTTAATTACCTAAAGCAGAAGGTGGTTTTAGGTCTGGTTTCTATACAAACCTGTAGGGAACGTACATCGTATTTGTAAATTAACTACTCAATTAATTATGAATCCTAATTCCTTGCGGGCTCGGTTGATTCGTGCAAAATATCACTTTACATGTTCTTGGATTGATTGTTTTAGACTAGATAGTGGCACTGTTATGTGAAGGTGCATTACGTACGGTAGGTCTTCAAGTCCGGTTTCAATTCCAATGGATTCCTGAATCAGGTGAGATGATTTAAGTGTATAATGATCCTTGGATTCTACCGCACCTTTCATATATATATACGTACGATGTCCAACTTATATCGATATACAAACCCGATCTCTCTATATATACATATATATTTGCGAGTGGCGGATCCGTGATTTCCAATTCTTGGGTTTGGAATCGTGAGAGGTTAGCTTTTTTATTTTCCAATCATGACAATATGACATCATTAGCCAGATTGATTCTATAGCTATCACATCTAATCCTTGGGCTGATAAGTTATATATTTAGTTTGGGAGTCGACTAATCAAGCTTCCTGATGTACGTCTCACTCCATGATATGTCTCGCTTACTGCATGTTCATCGATCATCGTCATCCGGTGACCAACACATTGCTTATTTACCTGCATCTAGAAATTGCAACTTCCACCTAGAGTTAAAATTTTTTTGGTGGCAACTTTGTTGGAAAAGATTGCCAACCCTATATTATTATCTTGCTCGTTGCACTATTATTCCTTTAAATGAGCAACCTGCGATTTATGTCTATAACTGGTGGAGGATTAACGTTCAAATGTTATTTTTGCATTGATCTTGATACTCTAATTAATAAGCTACTTGTCTAATTAATAATACGATCGATCGGCCGCATCAAGTTTTAATCGCTTGTCTTGCTTGCATGGGATATTTGACAGGCTCGAAATGATAGAATATTTAATCAGTAGCAATCCAGGCCTTGTCATATTAATTAATTGTTTGCAAGGCTATCGTGCTCTCTAGTACCCTAATGCATGCATCAAGTCCAGGAATTGTGGCACGTACGTAGTTCTCATCATCGTTCTTCTAATGATCACCTTTCCTCTCCAAATATCGTGTCGTGGCTACCTCCTCGATCTCTATGGTGTTATTAAGGTAAATTTAGATGCCTCTAAGATTGATTCTAAAAGTAGCTACACATTATGTCATACGATATCATAATTAATGATATAGGTTCCTTTTATCACATATGTCCGTGCCATTTGCTGAATTAATAATAGTTGCTTGGTTAGGAGTCAGGGCTACAATAACTAATTTTCATGCTACCAATTATATTATTCTTGAAGGTGATTCCGACACGGTGGTTTATATGGATCAATTCTTCTTCTTATTGTCATAATTAAGTATTGGCATGTTTCTATTATGGACTTGGAAAACTTCTTGCCGGTATTTCAACATCTGCCATATTTTCCACGGAGGCCAAACAGGTTGCTGATATCATATGGCTAACAAATTAAGCATTGAGTGGTGACTTCGAATGGCAATCGGTTGATATAATTGACCAACCAGTTAATACATATTAAATGCTGATGGCTATAACTTACATTTCTTCCGATACTAACAATTTTTTGCAGGTTGCTGGTCTCATTTGTCTATCCATTAGCCTCCAGGACCTGGCGAGCTGTGTTCCGGTATGCATTTTTTTTTTTTTTTTTGCTTGTTCTCTTGGTTAACCTTGGTTTGCTTTTTGCAGCTACGGTTGGTTTATATGCTCTCTCCTTCTGGACAACTACAACCATGGCTACTTATATCACTTACAACAAGGAATATCGAGAATCGACTCTAACCCCATATATCTTCGTTCGGCCACTATTTTCCTGCTCACCGTGTGAGCCCCGGATTTTTTTTGGGCTTTTTGGGCCGAAGTCGGTAGGCCCAGCCGATTTCGATCCGGAACGAAAAAAAAAATTGGGAGAAGCGGAGTCGGAACAGGGGACTTGTCCTTCCCCTTATCCGGTCGGAAAGCTCGCCGGGAAAATTGCTTGGAAGAGTCATGAAGAAGAGGGGCTTGGCCAGCGACGTGTTAGGACGGGTCGGGACACTGATCGATGCGGTCTTTGCTTCCTAAACAGCGAGGAAATCTGTCGGCATGGTTTTTTTAAATCTCCCTCACCGCCATAGAATCGAGTCCCTTCGAGCCCTTCCCCACCGTCGTCCTCCTCTTCGACGAGCGGCGGAGAGCCCTTCAATTGCCGGTAAGTCCTTTATTTTTCTTATTTCAATTTTTGGGAGGATTAGTCGGGATTTTTTGGAGATTCTCGAGTTGGTTTATTTTGGACCATACCTCGTCGGTGGCCACGCAGCCGTCGTCCCTCCGGCCAGCCGAGTCCCCTTCCCAGTGACCACCTTCCATGGCCGCCGGCAACTATGGAAGGCCGGTTCGGTCTAGTTCAGGAAGAACAGCAGAGTTTGAGAGAAGAGAAGAAAGAAGGAAGAGAAAAGAAGAAAAAAAAAGGAAAAAAGAGAAAAAAAAGAAAAGAAAAAAAAAAGAGATAAAGAGAAAAGAAGAGGAGAGAGAAAAGAGAAAAAATAAGTATTGAAGAAGGAGATTGAAAAGCTCTCATTCTTGGAATTCGTGAAATTATGATTTTATAGGTAAAAGATTTTGATTTACAAATTTATCCTAAGATTATTTATGTTTAAAAATTATTATTATAAGAGTAGCCTTCTCAGCAAAAGGCAATTGCACAAATTCCAGGTACGAACTAATATGAGGTGTATATAATTATCTCTTGAGAGGTAAAGATTTCTAGATAAATCATCAGTCTTATATATATATTTTGTATGACATGATTTGGTCCGTGCATATGAGCATTGGCATGCATGATTATTTTCGCATGGTATAGTTTGACTTTTCATGATGATAGTATGATAGATGCTACTATTATTTATATTCATGTACACCATGTTTTATCAAACAAAGTTATTTTTGAATGGGTTGGACCATGATGCCGGTTATTGAAAAACTGTAAATGACATGATTTGACATGGTGAAATGAGATGATAAAGTGTTAATTAAATAAATATGGTATTTGGACTACCATGCCACGGGATCGTGGTTACTGATATTACCGATCATGAGCTGGACAATAATATTGCGATCACCGGTATGAACAATGATATTGCCAGTCACAGGCATGCAATGATATTGCCAGCCACAGGTATGGACAATAAGATTGCCACATCACAAAGTATGACACTGAGATTGCCAGTCATGGGCTGGAGCATGACCGTAGTTAGTCCAAAATTCTAAAGAAGAATGATAACTAATGGAAACATAAAAAGAAAACTTAATATTATCAAAGATTTTGTTATACTTGTCATTTAAGTTTATTTTGGTGGCATGATCTAATAAACTATTATGTTTCAGTTATTTTCAAGTTATACTATTATTGGTGTGATTGTTTGGAGACTTTACTAGGCTTTAAAACTTACAACCTTCTATTTTCTTCCTTCTCATAGTCATGCAAGATATCTGAGCTTGGTGGTAGATTGAATTCGTGGAAAAATGAGGATTAGTTAGAGAGCCGTTAATACCAATCGGATGGCTAAAGAATGATTGAAATTATAACCATATGAGTTATATTATTTCCTCTGTATTAGATATTTTCTTATAAATTGTGGTCAATAATATTATGGAGGATTGAAGTTGTAATAAAAATTTTTTTAGACTTTTCATGATCTCCATCTAGGATAAAATTTAGGATGTGCGACCAATCTTATAACCGATTTCAGTGCTAAATTCGAGACATGACACATTGTATCTTTCATGCCTCCGTATCTTTCATGCAATTTCCTACTCTCATTGTCCTATTTCCACTCCTATTCCTCCTACATAAAAACTTCCTCCCACAACTCAAATTTATGCTTAAAAGGTTGTCATCTGAAGTTACTCTTCAGCTACTTCTCATATGGCTTATTTCTCTGGACACTACTGTTCATCTTTATCTGTCATTCTATACTGGGAAGTGCTTTCACAATTATATCTCCACAACTATATAGCAGCATTTCCTAGCTACCAGGTTATCGGGCATGGGTTCATGCAATATTGATATGCACTATCACCGGGGCTGCTTCATAAATGCTACAGCTGTGGTTAAAGTTCAATTCTTCACTCAACATTGCTGTTATTCATGGACTCCTAATCTTCAATTTAATGGTTCCGAGTTTTCTAGATTACTGCTGCTGGTATCTTGTTCACTTCTTGGTACTAGACTTCTTGCTGAAAGTATATCATCTAGATCCTGAAGGCCGCGGATGTATATTCAAGATCATGTATTCACGGAGTTAATTTTCATGGATGCTTCTTAATGCTGCACTACGTCGCATTTAAATGGGAAGTATCTATCTGTCACACAATTTTAGTTCATTATCCTATCATCCTCCACTTCAGTTTAAGTTTGACGAAGCGTTCTACTTCTCCGGCATTCGACTTTTCAATTCAAAAGCAGGGCTTACCATGTTCCAGATGTTCTATGGGCTCGGATCATTACCAAGTTCTCTTTGTCAATATGTTCAGATATTCCTACTGGCATATCTTCGTTGCACATGTTTTATGATGCTTGTTGGGAGCATGAAGACTTCTAATCTATGGTCCATCTACCAGTTATCAGATAATCAGCATGTTCGGTGGACTCAACTTATTACACCTCCCCATTTCATCGTTTTCTCATTTTAGTGTACCAGTATGATATTACCGTGTATCTTCCAGTTTCTTCTCACTTCGTACTGTATCTCGCTATGTAACTATATCTCACCTTGTAGCTGTTTTAACTACCTGGTCTTATAACATCTTCTGGTCTTCTTAATGTTAACTGTCTATCACGGTCAACAAAGTAACCGGCTGCTATTTTGCTTTCAAAGTAGCCTGATTACCAGGTTCCCGATGTACTCTCTTTTTCAGAAAAAATAAAGTATTCTGTCATACCAAAAAAAAAAAAAATGTACTACCGGGGCCCAAGGTCTGGATCCACTGAATCAGGGCCCAGGCCGCGTATACATGCAGGTACCACGTTAGACGATCCTGTGGATGAATATGAAGAGAGAAAAGTGGGGTGCCCTGTATTTTTTTTTTTTTAAGTGTAAAGTAGGGTGCCCTGTTAAAAACAAGAGGCTGCAACACCTACGTCTCTCTTGTTTTTTTTCCGCAACACGCATCCACGCCTCAGCCCCCACCCCAACCGGCGTTCCTTCTCGCTCTCTATCTTTCTCTTTCCCCTTCCCCGATGTGTACGTTGCTATTAGACGAGGAAAAAGAAAGGCTATCCTACACTCACCGTCTCATTTAATCCCCTTTTATCTTTGAACGAAGTCTTTGTAACACCCCAGTAAAGAAAGAAAAAAAAAAGGACCAGGGCGGACCCGGGCCAGACCCAGGCGCGGACGCGAAGGAGCGCACGGGCATGGCCGAGAAAGGCGAGCGAGCGTGCGGGGTACGAGCGGGAGCTGGCGACATGGACGGGATCGTGCGGGCGATGGCGTGCGTGCACGGGGACGAGCATATGCGAGCGATGCGGACAAGCGCGCATGAATGCGCGACACGCAGCCCGGCCCGTTGCACGGGCGCAGGAGGCACAGCCCAAGTCCACACGTACAGTGCATGCGGGAGCGTCACTACAGTAAAAAAGATAATGGCCGATATTTTTCTGCCAACGCTTCTAGAGAGCGTCGGGAACAACCCAGAACCCGCCGATACTTTTGAAAAGCGTCGGCATCCTACGGAACCCGCCGACGCTTTTAAGCATCGGCAAATACCGATGTTTAAAAGCGTCGGCATTCTCCGAACCCGGCAAGTACCGACGCTTAAAAGCATCGCTAAAAAGCATCGCCGGATTTCCCAAAATCCATTTCCCCCCACCCGAGCACTAGATCCCGCTCGATTTCCCCCCTCCCCCTCCCCCTCCCCCCCATCGAGCCCACCCGAACCCCCCACCCGAGCACTAGATCCCGCCCGATTTCCCCCCTCCCCCTCCCCCTCCCCCCCTCGAGCCCACCCGAACCCCCCCCACCCGAGCACTAGATCCCGCCCGATTTCCCCCCTCCCCCTCCCCCTCCCCCCCCCTCGAGCCCACCCGAACCCCCCCCCCCCGACCGCCCGACCCCCCCCCCCCCCCCCCACCCCCCCCCGGCCGCTCGAGCCCGCCCGAGCCACCGAGCCTCCTCCTCCTCCTCCTACTCCTCCGCTCGATCCGCCACATCCTCCTCCCCCCCACCCCCTGCCCGAGCCCTAGATCCCGCCAGACCCTCCCCCCCACCCAAGCCGCCAAACCTCCTCCTCCTCCGCCCGATCCGCCAACGCAGCACCTCCTTCTCTCCCCGTCTGAGCCGCCGAACCTCCTCCTCCTCCTCCTCCTCCGCTCGATCCACGAACGCAGCACGTCCTCCTCCTCCTCCTCCTCATCCGGCCGGTAGTTCCTCCACTGATCCGTGCTGTAGATCCCACGGTCGATTTCCCCGCTGCAACCTCATCCTCCACCGATCCCTCCCTCTCCGGTCGGTATGTAGCTACTCCGTCTCTTCTGTCAACTCCTCGCCCGGCCACTTCAATCGGTATTTATTTTATTTTAAGATTATGAATTTTGATTAGCTAGGGTCCTAATGCTTTGAAAATTATGAAATTATGGATAAAACTAATTGTAGGTTTCTGTTCTGAATGATGACACTGTTCCAAATGTAAGCTAATTTTTTTTATGTCATGTTATCTCATATTGGTCCTTTAGATCCTTGAATGTGAATGAAAAGAAATTATTTTCAATGTTGAGGTCTAGGTATGCATGGACAATGGAAAGGCAAGGAATTTGTTGATGGGCTGAGAGAGACAAGCAATGTTATTTTTGATTTGGAGGTTAAGGATTGGATAATCTGGGGGTGGCAATGGGTTGGGTTCCATTGGGATCGGTCTCCTGTATGAAAACGATATTAACTTGACTTGAAACTAAAGCGACCTTCTTGAGGATCAGCCATGAATGTTGTGAACCAGACTATCATCAGCCCAATTGACACTGTCTGATTTATTTATCTAAGAGATAGTGACAGTGAATAGTTGCATGCCAGCTAGATCTAGTGATTGTTGGTCACAGACGGTGATGAGGCAGCTGACATGGGTCCTAAAATAGAAATCCACATCCAATTGGATCAGGTACAAATGTCATGATATTGGACCTGACACAATCAGACACAAACAGAGCCAATTTAACCTACAAGAAACTACTTCAAAAATCTAGGTCCAACCTTAACTAAGACTTGGATTGGACTGGATTAACCAAGATCTCCAAAGCATGGGTACCTCAACTTGTATGTTGTGTCCATGCCGGATATATATCGAATAACGATTCTTGATAGATACTCCTAGGATACATGTCCGATATTTATATTACATATTCAAAATTAAAAAGTATATCTAATCATGTTATGCCATCTTGGTACTAGGTCTCATACCGGTGCCACATTTTTACTATGTTAGTATGCCTAGTATGCCATATGGCTCAACATTCTGTATGTCGATATGCCCCCTATGCCGCATATCGGTTCATTACCAATATGGTATGGAACACTCTGTACCACTAAATTTGGTATCATATGGCTTAGGATGTATTCTGCCCCCAATACAGCTTGGTATGCCCCAAACTGTGCAATTCAGGGCGGTCCAACATTCCATGCTTAGTAGTGTTCTTGCAGGAACTACAAGTGTCAGTCAGAAAGGCTTGAAACTGATTTGATGAAAGGTTTCAACTCTCTCTTCCCATTTCTTTTATCTATTGATGAAAGATTCTTCTATATGTTTATCTATTGTTTGGATTTAGTTGCTAATTAAATAGTATATAACTGAGTCTCTTTCTTTTTTTTATTATTTATTGTTCTTTTCCTTAGTAGATGATTTCTGTTTCTTTATAAATTTCTTAGTATATACCTGCATCTTACTGAACATGTTATGCTTTAAGGTTAGTTTCATTATTGCAAATATTTTATTTCAATACCATCTGTAGCTTTGTTATAATCAATTACGATTTTTTAATTTTTTTTAAAAAACTTATATTGCATAGAAACATGGACCCCTCCTGGGCGGACACCTGGCGGGGCGGCAGAAGGACGCTCGGCTTCGGCCGAGGTGGTCCCGTCTCCGGGGGCCACCTGGCGGAGGAGCGAAGGGGCCCGGCTCGACCTCGACCGAGGTGGGACCGTCTCAGGGTGCCACCTGGCGAGGGTGCGGGGGAACGGCCGACCTTGGCCGAGGTGGACCCTTCCTGGGTGGACACCTGGTGGGGCGGCAGAAGGATGCTCGGCTTCGGCTGAGGTGGTCCCGTCTACGGGGGCCACCTGGCGAAGGAGCGAAGGGGCCTGGCTCGACCTCGGCCGAGGTGGGACCGTCTCAGGGTGCCACCTGGCGAGGGAGCGGGGGAGCAGCCGACCTTGGCCGAGGTGGACCCCTCCTGGGTGGACACCTGGCGGGCAGCAGAAGGACGCTCGGCTTCGGCCAAGGTGGTCCCGTCTCCGGGGGCCACCTGGCAAAGGAGCGAAGGGGCCCGGCTTGACCTCGGCCGAGGTGGGACCGTCTCAGGGTGCCACCTGGCGAGGGAGCGGGGGAGCAGCCGACCTTGGCCGAGGTGGACCCCTCTTGGGTAGACACCTGGCGGGGCGGCAGAAGGATGCTCGGCTTCGGCCGAGGTGGTCCCGTCTCTGGGGGCCACCTGGCGAAGGATCGAAGGGGCCCAGCTCGACCTCGGCCGAGATGGGACCGTCTCAGGGTGCTACCTGGCGAAGCGGCCGGGGTACCGGGCCGAGCTCGACCTCGAACGTGTGGGAGCCGCAGCTGACTCGACCGAAAACCTCCACGTGGCTCGAATCATGCCCGACGAAATCTGAGGCCGACCACGTCATCATTACGACCGTAACAGTTGCCCCCCAACCGAACGTTCCGTTGGGGCATCGTGGAATGGAACGTTGGGATTAAATGCGGATATGACATGGGGAGGCGAAGATCTTGCATCATAATTGCCACGATCCTCGTCGCCGTTTCTCGGTGCGCCCGAAGCCCTATAGGAGGCCGCCACGCGTCGCCTATTCGCCCGCAATAAATGCGTCGCTTCGAAGCAGAGGCCGTTTCCCTGCTAACGAGGCGTCGGTGTCGGGCGTGCGTCCACGCGGCGATCATTCAATGGCCCGGAGCGAAATGACGGGTACGGCGGCTGTCGAATGAGTTTGAAAAGGAGGGGACTTTCCGGAATGAGGCCTTTTCCCTTGCTCCGTGGGTGGTTTGTTGCAGGCTAACTTCCACTGCCCCGCGTTTGCACAGTGCATTTTCGGTGAGTGCCCTCATTTTCTTCTTCGCCCTCCTCTTCTCTTCTAGTGAATTTTTCTCACCTTCTTCTTTGTCATGGCGCGTCGTCGCCATGTTTCTTCTAACCCGGACGAGGCCGGTCCATCCCGGCCGAGGACTCCATCTTCTTCCTCATCGGAGGGGGAAGTGATCCCGGAGGAGACCCGCAGGCGACTGCAACCTGGGGGTATCACCATTGGCATCCCCAGGGGTGTCAGGTCTCCTCCCGTCATGTCTGCTCTTCCCATTTCTTCTCTTTTTTTTTTCTTTTTTTTTTTTTTGAGATGTTGGCGTGGAGTGCCGAGACGAGGGTGGACCTGCTCCGGGCTGAGTCCGCGGGTGGACCTAGTCCCTTCCAGCGTTCAGATCAAAGTTCGGAGCATTCCGGACCGGGCGGCCATAGAGTAGGCCTTGCGCGGGCCCTGCTTTGGGCTTGCCCTTGCGATCACGTGGGCGAACTAGGTTCTGCCCCACCTTCCAGACCGAAGTCCGGGACTTCCGGACTGAACCCCGGGGCCGCAGGCTTTGTTCAAGCCTTACGTGGCTTGCCGAGCTGTTCTCCGTGCTTGCGCGGGCGAACTGGGTTCTACCCCGCCTTCCAGACCGAGGTCCGGGACTTCCGGACTGAACCCCGGGGCCGCAGGCTTTGTTCAAGCCTTGCGCGGCTTGTCGAGCTGTTCTCCATGCTTGCATGGGCGAACTGGGTTCCGCCCCGCCTTCTAGACCGAGGTCCGGGACTTCCGGACTGAATCCCGGGGCCGCAGGCTTTGTTCAAGCCTTGCGCGGCTTGTCGAGCTGTTCTCCGTGCTTGCATGGGCGAACTGAGTTCTGCCCCGCCTTCCAGATCGAGGTCCGGGACTTCCGGACTGAACCCCAGGGCCGCAGGCTTTGTTCAAGCCTTGCGCGGCTTGCCGAGCTGTTCTCCATGCTTGCGTGGGTGAACTGGGTTCTGCCCCGCCTTTCAGACCGAAGTCCGAAACTTCTCGCTTTCTTGGGTCTTCGGCCACAGTCGTGTTCGCCGAACTCAGGACTATGCTCCCGTTTCCCTACGAGGTGAGAGAGAATGTTTGAAGCAAAGAAACTTTATTGCAGGAGTTGGGGAACCTTACATTACTGATAATACATCCTTAGATTCGAGGCGTTCCACGTCCGGGGGAACCTGGCCCCTCCCAATTTCTCCAAGTAGTAGGCGCCATGAGGGAGGGCTTCTGCTACCCTGTACGGGCCTTCCCAGTTCGGTGAGAGCTTCCCGCACTCTCGTGGCTGAGAAGCTTCAGCACGCCGGAGGACTAGATCTCCGGGACGAAAGGACTTCGGCCGCACTCGGGAGTTGTAATACCTGGCCACTCGCTGCCTATACGCTGCCATCCGAACTCGGGCCTTGTCCCTCATCTCTTCAAGAAGGTCAAGGTTGAGTATCATTCTGGCGGGGTTCTCCATCTCGTCATATTGCTCCACACGCAGTGTGGGTAGGCTGAGCTCAATCGGGATGACCGCTTCGGCTCCGAAGACGAGGTTGAACGGGGTTTCGTCGGTCGCCGTCCTCGGGGTGGTATGGTACACCCAAAGGACACTGGGGAGCTCCTCCGCCCACCTGCCCTTGGCCTGGTCCAGCAGCGTGCGGAGGCCCTGCAAAATAGTCCTGTTCGTGACCTCGGCTTCTCCATTGGTCTGAGGGTGCGCCACCAAGGTGAAGTGATGCCGGATGCCGAGGTCGCCACAGAACTCTTCAAACTCCCGGCAGTCGAACTGGCGCCCGTTATCAGTGATCACGGTGTGGGGGAGGCCGAAGCGGCAAATGATTGATTTCCAGAAGAACTTGGCGACATTGGCTTCGGTGATCCGCGCCAAGGGTTCGGCCTCGATCCACTTCGTGAAGTAGTCGATGGCCACGATCAGGAATTTCCGTTGTCCGGACGTCGGTGGGAATGGGCCTAGAAGGTCCATTCCCCATTGGGCGAATGGCCACGGAGCTGGGAGATCGGATTGGAGGGCTGCCGTTGCACCACGGCGTGCCGCTGGCACCGGTCACACCTCTTCACAAAGTCGACGGTGTCCTCCTTCATCGTTTCCCAAAAATAGCCCTGACGGAGGGCCTTGTAGGCTAACGCTCTGCCCCCCACGTGGTTCCCACAGATGCTCTCGTGAATCTCCTGGAGCACGAGTCCGGCGTCCGTGGGTCTCAGGCATTTAAGAAGGGGGTAGGAGTAGGATCTTCGATATAGTTGCCCATCCATCAGGACGAACCGCGCGGCCTTCTTTCTGATGAGGCAGGCCGCTGCACGGTCCTCTGGCAGGGTACCGCTGGTTATGTATTCGGCATACTTGTCCATCCAGCTGGGCTCGCGGCTGACCTGATGGACCTCCACTGGGACCTCGTAGCTCGGGGCCTTGAGGCGCTCCACATGAGCGCGGCCCAGCATTGAGTCCGGTAGGGTCGCCAGCCGGGAGAGAGTGTCCGCACGGGCATTTTTCCCGTGGGGGATGTTGAAGATGTTGAAGCGCCAGAAACCAGCCATGCCCGCTTTGACAAGCTCCAAGTACTTCGCCATTTGAGGGTCGTGCGCGGCATATTCTCCGGAGACCTATCCCGCCACGAGCTGGGAGTCAGTGAAGGCTTTGAGGTTAGCCACGCCCAGCTCGCGAGAGACCCTCAGCCCGGCGAGGAGCGCCTCGTACTCCGTCTGATTGTTTGTCACGATGAACTGGAAATGGAGCGCGCATTCAGCGATGACCCCACCACTGTTAGCGAGAATGAGTCCGGCTCCGCTTCCGCCAGAGTTTGAGGCTCCATCTACGTGGAGGATCCACGCATCCTCTCCGGGCTCCTCGGGGCCCGTTTTCAGCTACTGGTGCGAGGGGTCCTCCTCGGGCTCCTTGCCCAAGCCTGCACACTCGACCAAGAAGTCGGCTAGCACCAGCGCTTTCATGGCCGGCCTCGGCCTGTACGCGATGTCGAACTCGCTGAGCTTCAGTGCCCACTTCGCCAATCGCCCCGACGTGTCGGGTCGGCTGAGCACCGCTTTCAGTGGCTGATCCGTCAGGACGGCGATGGGATGTGCTTGGAAATAGGGCCTAAGACGCTGAGCAGACACTATTAACGCAAAAACGAGCTTCTCGGGCCGAGAATACCTGAGCTCCGCATCGCGGAGAAGTTTGCTGGTATAGTACACCGGCTGTTGGACTTCTTGGTCGTCGGTCCGAACCAGGACCGAACTGACGGCCTCCAGGGTGACCGCCAGATAGAGGATGAGCTCCTCCCCCTCCTCGGGCCGGGAAAGCAGTGGCGGCGATGCGAGCATCTTCTTCAGCTCTTCAAAGGCCTCCTGGCACTCCCCGGTCCAGGCGAAGTCGTTCATCTTCCTCAGCACCTTGAGGAAGGGTCGGCAGCGGTCGGCCGACCTGGAGATGAACCAGCTCAGGGCTGCTACCCTGCCGGTGAGCTGCTGCACTTGCTTCTTGGAGGCGGGCTGCTCCATGTCCATGATGGCCTGGACCTTCTCCGGATTTGCTTCAATCCCTCTCTGGGTTACCATGAACCCCAGGAATTTTCCGGCGGAGACGCCGAAAGCGCACTTTGCCGGGTTCAGCTTCATCTGATGATGTCAGAGGTTGCCGAAGGTCTCCGCCAGGTCGGTCACGTGATCCGAGTGGGGCTTGCTCATTACCAGCATATCGTCCACGTACACCTGCATGTTGCGGCCGATCTGGTCTTTGAAGACTCTGTTGACCAGACGCTGGTATGTGGCCCCGGCGTTCTTGAGGCCAAATGGCATCATCCTGTAACAGAAAGTTCCACGGTCGGTGATGAAGGCGGTGTGCTCTTCGTCCTCCGGGTTCATTCGGATCTAGTTGTAGCCGGAGAAGGCGTCCATAAAGGACAGGAGGCGATGCCCCGAGGCGGTGTCAACCAGCTGGTCTATCTTTGAAAGGGGGAAGCTGTCCTTCAGGCAAGCTCGGTTGAGGTCGGCGTAGTCTACACAGATCCTCCACTTACCATTGCTCTTCCTTACCATGACCACATTCGCCAGCCAGCTGGGATACTGGACTTCCCGCACGAAGCCGGCGGCGAGGAGTTTCTCCACCTCCTCGTTGATGGCCCTCTGTCTCTCCACCGTGAAGCTCCTCTTCTTCTGGCGGACCGGGCGGCAGCTTGGATCCATGTTCAGCCTGTGCATAATGACCTCGGGGGGAATGCCCGGCATGTCGGTCGCTGACCAGGCGAACACATCCGCATTCGCACGGAGGAACTCCAGCATGCGGGTCCGTTCTTCTTCTGGGAGTTGTGCCCCGACCTGCACTGTCTTCAGCGGATCCGAACCAAGGGGATAAGTCAACAGACGCACTACGGGTCCTCCCCTGGGTTCCTTCTCTCTTAGGTCGAGGTCATCAACGTCGGGGCCGAGCTCAGCACCCCGGGCGCCCGGGACCGTCTGGAGACAATGCGGGACTGGTTGGGTCGTCCCCCTCATCACCCTGGGCCCGGAAGCCGTGGAGAATTGTACCAACAACCTCTTCGTGGAAATCATGGCATCCAGTTGGTTGAGCCCGGGACGCCCGAGAATCGCGTTGTATGGCGAAGGGAGCTTGACGACGGTAAACGTCATCAGGACGGTCGTCTGCCGAGGTAGGGATCCAGCGGTGACTGGAAGAGTGATATCCCCTTCGTCCCTCACCGAGTCCCCGGTAAAGCCTATCAGGGGGTGTGTACTGGTCTCAGCTGATCATGGGACAAATTCATTCGAGAGAAAGCATCGTAAAAAAGCAAGTCAGCCGAGCTTCCACTATCTACCATAATTCGGTGTACAGGATGCTTCGCGATGGTCATCTCGACCACCACGGCATCATTGTTTACATTCTCATTTTCATTCCCCTTCTCAGAAGGGGGTACATTCTCCGGGTTCCCGACCTCCCGGGCTCTCTTTGCCGCCCGCCCGACCCCAAGTGAGATCATACCCACCGGCTTCTCCGTCGGGCGGTTGTCGATTGCAGGAACTGGGGGTAAAGCCGCGAGTGGCTGTCCCTCCGCCGGGACCTCGTTCCTGACGAACTTCCTGAGGTAGCCCCTCTTGATCAGCTCCTCGATCTCCTGCTTCATGTTGCGACACTCCTCTGTGTCGTGGCCGTGTTCGCAGTGAAACTGGCAGTACTTTGACTTGTCCCGGGTACCTCTTGGGTTCTGAGGAGGAGGTCGGCGGAGGTAGTGCTCGCCCTCAATTTCCATGAGGATTTTTGTTCGGGGGCGAGGAGAGGGGTGAACCTCCGCTCCGGAATGGCGTCGCCCTTTGACCTCGGATTCGGGCGAGGGTCGGCAGACGATCCAGGCCTCCGAGCTCCTGAAGCATCCCTCGGAGGCGGCTTCTTCAAACTCTTCCCGTCCAGCTCTCGGCGGGTGCGGTCGGCCTCCTCCGCTTGGATGTACTTATGGGCGCAGAGGAGGTGCTCGGAGTACGTCCTGGGGAGCTTTTTGTCCAGGGAGTAGGTCAGGCGGGACGTCTTGAGCCCTCGCTTCAAGGGCAGCATGGCGACGGGCTCGTCCAGGCTGTAGATTTCCAGGGCTGCGGTCTTGAACCGGGTGATGTAGTCTCGGAGTAGCTCCTGGTCCTACTGACGGATGGAGAAGAGGCTATCCACCTCCCTCGGCACCTTCCGACAAGCGTTGAAGTGCGCCACAAACTTCCCTTCCAACTGGTGGAAGGAGCAAATATATCCGGGCTCGAGGCGAGTGAACCAGACTCGAGCGGCCTTCCGGAGGGTAGCGGGGAAGGCGATGCACAAAAGGGCGTCAGTGGCCCCCTGGACCCTCATGAGAGCCTTGTAGATCTCCAAATGGTCCAGAGAGTCGGTGGTCCCGTCGTAGGGATTCACCTGTGACATGCGGAATCGGCTCGGAATCGGCTCCGCCTGGATTTCTTCAGAGAAGGGGGGACGGGAGTTGTAGCCCGCAGGGTCCGCGGATGAGTTTTGCAGGTCGGCAAATCGACGGGCGAACTCCGCCAACTTGCGCTCGTGCTCCTCCAAGCGCCTCTCGGCCTGGCGCCTGATGGCCTCGTCGGTGGAATCTTCCACCGAGACCGCTGGTGAGGGGGGCGCCGATCGGTCTCGGTGCAGGGTCACGCCTCGGCGTCGCTTGCTGTGATACGTCGTTTCGGCTTCGTCGGCCGGGGATCGACTCTCGTGATCCGCCGAACCGGAGTAGTTTCTTTTCACGGGAGTTTGGTGGCTCCCACGGGGGTTGGAGACTGCCCGCGGTTGGGATGGCCTGCCTTGAATGGAGCGCAGGCTCCCACGCGGCTCCGCGGCCCGAGCCGCGGGGATCCCTGGCTGCGGCTGCGTGGCCAGGGAGCGCTGCTGGTGTTGTAGCTGCCGGACCGCCGAGGTCAAGGTCTGCAGCTGTTGGATGATGGCCGCAAGAGGCCCGTCCGCCGAGGTCGGCTGTGGTGGAAGAGGAGGGGGAGCCGGGCGCTCCCTCTCCGGGCTGTGGGCCCCTCGAGGGGAGGGAACCTCCCCCACACGGCTGGTGGACGCCTCGCGCCCACGAGTGACCACTATTGTCGGAGAGCGCTTTGTCTGCAGAAAGCTAGCTCTCACTAGGGGTGTTGTCCTGCCCCCTACCTGGCGCGCCAATCTGTTGCCGATCTCGCCGCTGCGCCCGTGGCCTCAGAACCGCCGATCCAACTAGACCGTCCTGCTTCTGGGGCCTCCTGGCTGGACCGAACCTGCAAGGCAAGGTCAGAAGACCCTGGCCGGGGATTCCGGCGAGGGAGCTCCGACGATCAAGTTAGTATACAGCGAGAGGGAACAGACTCTCCGGGCCGGGCCTCCGAAGGAGTCCCAGACTCAGAGAATATACTAGCAAGAAAGATGCCAGAGAGACCGGTAACCCGGCTGGATTCCTTTGCCAAACTCATGCCAAGCGATCCCCTCTCGGGACCTTAGATCTTTTTCTGGCAGCGGGGCTTCCAGCCTCCGTTTCTTACTTGTCTCCCCTTACCTGGTCGTCTCTTCTATCCTTCCTTTTATCTCCTCCCGTTGCCTACTCGTTTTCCGCTCCCGGGAGGCTCCTTTGTCACTCTCATCGCCCTCCCTCCATCCTTTTCTCTTTTCCCTTCTGGTTCAGAGGGCCAGACGGCTTTCCGGCCTCGTTTGCCGAGCCTAGCGGGGAAAGAGTAAGGGAGGGGGTGCTGGCCAGGCTGCCGACCAGATCTCGGGCCGAGTGTGAGCGTTCTCCCCCCCAGACGTCAGCGCTGTCCGTTACCGGGTCCTGTTTTTTCGGAGCCTCGTCTCTCAACTGCGGAACCAGTCGGGCCGACGTAAGTGGTGTTTCGCGTGCCGCGGCCGTTTGTACAGGGTGCCTTTCTCGAGGTGCGGCGTGCATGGCCCGAGGGGCGACCTCGGAGCCCGTGCCTCCATTCTTTGGGACCTCTGTACGAGCTGCCTGACCTCGGCCGAGGTGGACCCCTCCTGGGCGGACACCTGGCGGGGCGGCAGAAGGACGCTCGGCTTCGGCCGAGGTGGTCCCATCTCCGGGGGCCACCTGGCGGAGGAGCGAAGGGGCCCGGCTCGACCTCGGCCGAGGTGGGACCGTCTCAAGGTGCCACCTGGCGAGGGAGCGGGGGAACGGCCGACCTTGGTCGAGGTGGACCCTTCCTGGATGGACACCTGGCGGGGCGGCAGAAGGACGCTCGGCTTCGATCGAGGTGGTCCCGTCTCCGGGGGCCACCTGGCGAAGGAGCGAAGGGGCCCGGCTCGACCTCGGCCGAAGTGGGACCGTCTCAGGGTGCCACCTGGCGAGGGTGCGGGGGAGCAGCCGACCTTGGTCGAGGTGGACACCTGGCGGGCGGCAGAAGGATGCTCGACTTCGGTCGAGGTGGTCCCGTCTCCGGGGGCCACCTGGCGAAGGAGTGAAGGGGCCCGGCTCGACCTCGGTCGAGGTGGGACCGTCTCAGGGTGCCACCTGGCGAGGGAGCGGGGGAGCAGCCGACCTTGGCCGAGGTGGACCCCTCCTGGGTGGACACCTGGCTGGGCGGCAGAAGGACGCTCAGCTTCGGTCGAGGTGGTCCCGTCTCCAGGGGCCACCTGGCGAAGGATCGAAGGGGCTCGGCTCGACCTCGGTCGAGGTGGGACCGTCTTAGGGTGCTACCTGGCGAAGCGGCCGGGGTACCGGGCCGAACTCGACCTCGGACGTGTGGGAGCCACAGCTGACTCGGCCGAAAACCTCCACGTGGCTCGAATCATGCCCGACGGAATCTGAGGCCAACCACGTCATCATTACGGCCGTAATAGGGTACATTTAATAATACTGTAATTGATCTATTGATTAAACTTTTTTTAAATTTATTCTGTTCTTATAAATATTTGTTTATTTCAGTTAGTTTTATCTTACAATGGATAAGAGTTGGATAATTAAACCGAGGAATAGCAAAGAGTATCTGGATGGAGTACATAATTTCATTAAATTTAGTATGGAGAGAAGTAGTATAAATGAGAAGATTTTATGTCCATATCGAAAATGTATAAATTCCAGTTCTCTATATCCAAATATTGTTGAAGAACATTTGGTACGGAATGGTTTTTTAAGAGGTTATACAGAGTCATTTTTTCATGAAGAGTCAAGGTTACAATCTACATGTAACCAAACCTCTAACATGGAACATGTTGCCGATCTCACCGCGGTGGCCTGTAGCTCGTGAGCTGGCGCCAATTCTCGGACTTTCTCACCTCGAAATCTCTAAACTTTCGGACCTGCAAAATAAGGTCAGAGACCCGGGCCGGGGGTTTTGGCGGAGGCACTTCGACGATCAAGTCAGAGAGCGGCAAGATGGAACAGGATCTCTAAGGCGGGCTCCCGAAGGATCCCCGTGCTTAGAAGATATGTAAAATGAAAGAAGTGTGGGGAAGAGAGGAGTTGAGGCCTGGCCTCCCGTGCTAGGGCCACCGAGCTCTCGCCTAAGGACTTCCCGAGATCCTCCCGGATCGTTCTTTTGGTGTTCTCCTCTTTTTTCCACCTACCTTTCCGTCTGTTTTTACCGTCCCTTTTATATCACCGAACTGCCTTCAGCCCACGTCCCCTCCAGGGGGCTCTCTGAGACCTCTGGACCTTCTCCTTCCCTTTCTTCTTCAAATTTGGAAGTTAAGTGGCCAGCCCGCCTCGTCCGCAGTGTGTCACGAAAAGGGGGAAGACTGGTGAGGCCTTGGGCCGAACGCGGGAGCTTTCCTTTCGGGGCGTTGACGGTGGGCTTCCAGCCATTTCAGGCTCCTGCCCGCTAGGATTTCATTTCTCGGTTGCGGGGCCCTGATTAACTGGTGTAAACGAGGTTTCGCGTATCACTACAGGCCGTACTGGTGCCTTGTACGGAGCGCGGCGTGCGCTGGCTCTAGTGGCGACCTCGCAACCCGTGTCTCTGCCTCCCCGAGGTTTTGCAGAGTAGGCCTGACCTCGGTCGAGGTGGACCCGTCAGGGAGCGCCACCTGGCGGTGGAGCAGGGGCTGCCAGCTTCGGCCGATGTGGACCCCTCCTAGGTGGACACCTGGCGAAGTGGCAGAGAGAGGCTCAAGTTCAACCGAGGTGGACCCGTCTTGGGGTGCCACCTGGCGAAGGAGCAGGAGGGCCCGGCTCGACCTTGGCAGAGGTGGACCCGTCTTGGGGTGCCACCTGGCGAGGGAGCGAGGGGCCGCCAGCTTCGGCCGAGGTGGACCCCTCCTGAGTGGACACCTGGCGGAGTGGCAGAGAGAGGCTCGACTTCGGTCGAGGTAGACCCGTCATGGCGTGCCACTTGGCGAAGGAGCAGGAGGGCCCGACTCGACCTCGGCAGAGGTGGACCCGTCTTGGGGTGCCACCTGGCGAAGGAGCGAGGGGCCGCCAGCTTCGGCCGAGGTGGACCCCTCCTGGGTGGACACCTGGCGGAGTGGCAGAGAGAGGCTCGACTTCGGCCGAGGTGGACCCGTCTTGGGGTGCCACCTGGCGAGGGAGAGAGGGATCGCCAGCTTCGACCGAGGTGGACCCCTCCTTGGTGGATACCTAGCGGAGTGGTAGAGAGAGACTCGACTTCGACCGAGGTGGACCCGTCTTGGGGTGCCACCTGGCGAAGGAGCAGGAGGGCCCGGCTCGACCCCGACATAGGTGGACCCATCTTGGGGTGCCACCTGGCGAGGGATCGAGGGGCCGCCAGCTTCGGCCGAGGTGGACCCCTCTTGGGTGGATACTTGGCGGAGTGGCAGAGATGGGCTCGACTTCGGCCGAGGTGGACCCGTCTTGAGGTGCCACCTGGCGAAGGAGTAGGAGGGCCCGGCTCGACCTCGGCAGAGGTGGACTTGTCTTGGGGTGCCACTTGGCGAGGGAGCGAGGGGCCGCCAGCTTCGGCCGAGGTGGACCCCTCCTGGGTGGACACCTGGCGAAGTGGCAGAGAGAGGCTCGACTTTGACCAAAGTGGACCCATCTTGGGGTGCCACCTGGCGAAGGAGCAGGAGGGCCCGGCTCGACCTCGGTAGAGGTGGACCCATCTTGGGGTGCCACCTGGCAAGGGAGCGAGGAGCCGCCAGCTTTGGCTGAGGTGGACCCCTCCTGGGTGGACACCTGGCGAAGTGGCAGAGAGAGGCTCGATTTCGGCCAAGGTGGACCCGTCTTGGGGTGCCACCTGGCGAAGGAGCAGGAGCACTTCTTCCCGAACGGGGGATCTTTTTGAAAGAAAAAATCCATGTGGTACTGACCGTGTCCAACTGGACCTGATACGCGCTCCACGTCAGTGATGTAGCCATATCAGAATATATACCTGATTTTGGATCCAGTAACCAACATAAAAATCTTGCAAGAGATGATGATATCAGGGGTTTGCTCAGAGATGCTTTTGAATATGGTGCTCAACATCCTGGAGATTGCAATGGAGGACAAGTAGCAGTTGGGTTACCTGAGAATCCTATATTTACTGAATCTATACTTGATGGAGAGCCGATACCCCCACTACAAGCGAGAGGGTAGGACAGAGAAGCAGGTTGCAGCTACCTGTCCTCCTGATGTTCACCCTCATCAGTGGAGGGAGCTGGTGCACTATTGGTTCTTCGAGAGGGCACAGGTTGTGTAGCATCATCAAACACTTCGAAATTTATTAATTTTCACTCGTCCTAATTATATTTATACAATATATAACATAATTTTAATTTATTTTTGTAGACATATTCTGCTATTAGTAGAGCTGCACGAGCAGCTCAGTCTGTTCCTCATACAGCGGGGTCCAAGAGTTATGCACGGCTCAGGCACGAGTTTGTATGTTTCTTATCCTATAAAACTTTTAGTACATTTTTAGTTTTAACATCATGTATTATCATGTATCATCATGTATCATGCATGTGCCATGTATTATGGTACGGGATATAAGATGTATCATTTATAATTTTTTTATATCATTTATTCTTTTTATAGGCTGATCAGCAGGGGAGGGAGCCTGGTGAGGTGTAGTTCTATCGGATGACTCACGTTCACCAGGATGGCAATTTTGTTCGGGAGGAGTCCAGAGATATATATATATTTTTTTATTTATATTATATCATGATTTATAATTTTATTTTTATTAAGTATTGATATATGAGTTTTTTATAAAATATAGGATAGGGCTGCCTCTATCATCGCCGAGCGGGGTGGCGAGGCTACCTCATCTACTCAGAGCAGTCGCATTGAGGCCGAGGTATTCTCGGAGTTGATGGGACCAGAGCGTCCTGGACGAGTGAGGAGTTATGGGATTGGAGTTACCCTTATTCAGTTATCTGAGGTGAGTAGATATACTCGGGATGCTAGAGAGAGTCATGATCAGTTATATGTTCATCGACTCTAGGAGGAGATAGCAGAGCTCCGACAAATACGTGATGCAGACAGAGCAGAGATACAGACCATTAGGTCTCAGCCAGAGCATGTTACATCTATGCTGCATATGTTATGTCATCTCAGGTAAGTAATTATTTATTAATTTTGTATATATCTAATAATTTAGAATATATATAATATATGTATCATAATTCCTGATGTATATCTTGTAGGTTCCTGGTGCATCTGCGAGTCACAGACCTGACGACGACCAACCTCCCGCGGATCAGTGATGCCAGCTATTTTTTTATTATTTTTATATGTCTTTTTATTTATTTGAACTTGGATTGATACTTTTATATATATATATATATATAACTTTTTATGATTAGTTTGTGTTTGTGTTTCTGTATGTTGGGTGTGATACAGGTTTGAATATTTTCATTTGTTTGTATATGTTGGACGTGATACAGGTTTGAATGTTTTCATTTTGATAATGTATACAGGTTATGTTGTATGTATTTCATATATATATAGCTATTTAATTTTTTTTAAAAAAATAAATAAATCTATTGATGTTTTAAAGCATCGCTAGGTTTGGACCTGGCGATGCTTTAAAGCGCCGCTAAATGCCAACATTTTTAAAAAGTATCGGGAAATCTTAATTTAGCGACCTCGACTTCGGCCGTGGTGGAGCCACATCCGACCTTGCTGGACCGTTCCCGCTCTGCCGAAAAAATTCATGTGGTTCGGATCACGCCCGGTGAAATCTGAGACACGCCACGTCATCGTAACGGCTATAACAATATATTTCATTTTTATTATTAGACAGAGAGGAAGTATGGGTTGTTTAAATAATAGTTATTTCTATGAAAATTCAAATAAAATTAAATATTTTTATTTTTTAATATATATATATTTTGTTAATATTAGATAATTTTTAGCATGTGGGGTTTGAAGGGTTGCTGCTTTATAAAAATACTATCGCAGTGTGTTGCGCGGGTCACTGGCTCACTCGTCAGTTTCTCTTTATAAAAGTGCCGGCTTCCCTGCCTTCGATCCCTTAGTCGGCTATTACTAAGAAAGAATCGATCAAGAAATGTCCGCCGGGACGGCGTCGGCGACCTGGAAGCCCCTCCTCCTCAAAGCCTTGGACTCTAACTCCCACCTCAAACATTCCGCCTTCTTCCAACTCGTACCGCTCTCTCCTCCACACACAGCCCCCCCCCCCCCCCCCCTCCTTCCCCCTCTCTCTCTCGCTCTCGATAACGGGTTCCAAATTGTTCGTTATCTTCCAGGCAACGATTGGCTCGAATGGCAGACCTGCGAATCGGACCGTGGTTTTCAGGTCTATCCGTTCTTCGTTCTTTTCTATTTAATTAACGGTTTAGGGATTTACCCTTTCCATTCTTTGTTTTGGTCAGAGGATTCCAGGAGAATTGCGATAAGATTCAGATCAACACGGACGCTCGGTGCAGCAAGGTAAAATTAATTTGAAAAAAGTTTCTTTTTTGGGACCGTGATTTGACAGGGCGAAAGGAGTTCGATTTTGGGGGTATTTATTCTTGATCCTGTGAATTTTGACAGATTGAGGACATCAAGCGTTGCCCCTTCGGAGAGGTAAGGTAATTGCTTTTCTGGGATGTTTTTCTTCTTTTTGTATTAGTTTCTGTTGGAATAATTTATCTTATATTCTACTAAGCATGTAAAGCCTGTCTTTTGTAATTGCTTTTTTGGGGTGTTTTTCTTTTCTTTTTTTTATTGGTTTCTGTTGGAATAATTTATTAAAGCCTGTCTTTTTTTTAAAAAAAAAAAATCTTTTATTCCTCAGAGATTAACGATCTGCGTCTTAGCTATAAAGTGCGCAAGGCCCTAAACCAGTGGTGTATTTATCTTTCTTATATTATTCCATATTAAAGTCAGTGTTGTTGCCATTGCCAACTTTAATGCGCACACTGAGATAGGTCATGAAGATAAAAAAGGTAGAAATTTGTCGAACTAGTTTGCAGTAGCTTTCAATTACCGTGCCACCAGACCAATATGATAAAGGAGAAGATCGGATCGTAATATAAAGATATGTACATTTTTTATGCTTTAGTCCCTTTTGATAAGCTCAAGTCCATGAATTAAAAGAGTCATAATGTCAGTTCTTTTAAAACATAGATTGCTATTTACACAAATATAGTTTTACTATTAGGTTGCGAATCGGAAGTTGTTATTTCTTGTTTTATGCCTGTTTAATCAATTAAACTTTAAGTGGACTTGCATTTAGAATTGAGGTCCTTTCTTGGATCCTGACAATGTTTGGATGCTTGTAGATATGTTGGTATTTCACAGACTCTTGGGAGCAGTTCCGAATCAGTGGAAGGATTGATATCATTAATGGGTCGAATTCAGACCCTTTGAAGCTTCAGGTTGGGTTGCTTGATATCCACAGTTATGATCTACGTAACAAGGAAGTTTGAGACTATTTACAAAATTGCCAAATTGTGTGGGGTTTGCATAATCATTGAGAGTCCATCGTTTTTGTGTTTTTTATTTTGAAACTGCTGCATTCTTGAATTGCTTCATAGAATTTTACTGGATACATTTGTTAGTTGTTTATGATTCTGTTAAGTACATTTCTTGGTTGCCTACACTTCTGCTGACTGATGTTGAGATGGCTATCAACAAAATTATTCTTACTAAGAAAACAGAGCAGCCTTAAATAGTTTGAACAAAAGGCATCTGAATTCCTCCCATGACACTGCCTAGTTCCATTTGAGGTGCCATCTTTTGTTAAAAAATGAGGTTGTGAAGTACCATCCTTTACAGCAAGCAAAATGCACTGGTCAAAAGATGAGATTCTTGTCCTTAGATTATTGGACACAAGGTGGAGAAGTATATCAAGCCCCTTGAGTAGACATTTGGCTTTCCTTCATCAATATATTTCAATCTTATTTGACTGAAAGCAAAAATGCAACACAAATCTATTTATATATGCAAATGACACTTTCATTGGTGTTCTGGTGATTTTGGTTTGTTGTTATCATTCTCTTTCTATACTTGTTGCATGAATTTCGTACAAAGTGAAGAGACAGGTGGTTTGTCATGGAGTGAGGTGGCTGTATCTTGAATATCTCTTTGGATTATTTTCCTGCTTTCTATTCTACTAATTTGTCCACTTTCAACCTGTTGCATCATTATCATAGTATTATCCATGATTCTCAACATTGAATTTTGCGGTGCATCTCTTTTTTAATTTGTCAAACCATACAAGCTATACTGCTACAAGGTAGCAAAGCACTTGAATGTTCTTTCAATCATTTTGACACAATCTTCTTCCCTGTTTATTGTTTATTCAATTTGATCAAACTCCTTGATGTAAATAGGTGGTTTTCTTTATAGATGTGCTTCATTTATGACTTCAAGTTACCTGACTTTATTTTGTATCCCACTTCTTGTTGTTTGTCTCATTTATTACAACTTAACAATCCAATTGTGGACCTTTGTTTGGTAAATCAATCAAAACATTCTTATTTGAAAGCAATCTTATCTCCTTCTAAAGTATCTTGACACCACAATCTCCCATTGCAGTTGTCATCTTCCACATTGCCAAGTTAATTATTGTTGCGAAGAGATAATAACATTGTTTTCTTAATTCTGCGCATGTGGTTTTCATGTTTACTTTTGTTCCTCAACAGTTTTGGGCTGAAGCCAACCTTACCTAGGTTATCTTATCAACTCACTTACCATATTAATTTTGGTCTTTTTTTTATTAGTGCTTCACTCTTCTATTGCATATTGGCATCATCACACTCTCATAAGTTTATGTTCCCTCTTCCATCTACTCTCCAAATCATTACTAATTTACTGCCTGCCTGCATTCAACTAAGATGCAAACCTGAGTTCATGAAATGCTGTTTTAGCTTTTGCTTGATGCCTCCATATTTATTTAAATATCATCATTTGGAGAGTCCTTTTCTAATACTTTCTGCCTATGCCTCTTTATTTTGTGTCTTTTAAAAATGATCAGTTGGTCAGTCCCTTCTCCACTTACCTGGCTTTAACTTTTCTCTTGTTAATTCTTTTTGAGCCTATTACCTCATATGGTTCCCTGGCACCGCTATATAACCTTTATGGATTGACCTTTTTAAAGTCTATACTTATTTCTAAGCACCTTTAAAAACCTTTTGAACTCTTAATGTTCTTTCCTATGACCTTTCTCCATTGATGCTTTCCTAGGTGCAACCCCATCAATGGCTATCAAGTCTACCATGGAACATGATTCAGTCACCCATTACCATTTGGAACATAGACATTGTACTCTTCATAACCTTAGTTCAGACTTGCCGTCAATCACTTCATCAGGAGATTCGTTACTACCATTTGGTATCTCAATTTAATAAATAGTAATTAGCCATGACCAAGGAGCCTCTGAAATTTCAGCAAATTCACATTTAGGACCTTGTTCCCTCTCATGTGGGAATGCTTTTGGCACTTGAGAAGTATTGCATTCAACATTGCAACCATTCACTCACAATTCAGGATGTACCCTTGCAGGTAAGATAAGTATACATTTCACTATTAATACACAATGATTTATTATTCAAAATGCAGCAACTATCTTATATGTGGACCATATCTCTCACTCCTTTTAATATGATGGACAATAAAGTTAAGTTTTCTTATTTATACTGAAAGTCAGTATGAGCCTTGGCTTGCTCCATTTTGACTTGGGTGTCACAAGTTCAAAACATGGAAATAGTCTAGACCTAGAATGGCTCCCAATAACTTGTATGTATGTTCTAAGTAAATCTCGTCAAGTAATTACTAGTGAATTTTTGAAGATAGATATACAAGAATGGTCACTTTAGAGGCTTAAATTGTAATTATTCACTCTTATTGCTAGTATTGTGGTTTGTTAGTGATTGCATTTCTTCTTTTATGAACAAAATAATTCTTTTCTTCATGATTATCTTGATGATGAGGTTTATATATAGCTTTTTAATATCTCATGTCCTAGTGTGTCATGTCATTCTGCTTTCTATAGCTCTTCATGTATTGTTTTTATAATTCTCATCAATCCTCTTTTGCCTTTGTCACTTTTAATTTGACTTCATTATCTTGTTATAGCATATAAATAATGATTGTCGATAGTTCCTAATATGAAACTCCTCCACGTAGTATGTTGGACGAAGGATCAAACCCAACTTCTTTGCCTATTTTTTTCTTGGCTTATTGTTACCTTTTCTCATTATTCATTATGGATATTGATCATTGCATGTATAATGTAATCATGTTATGCTGATAATGTTAATTTGCTTCATCCTGCTAATGGAAAGTTCATGACAGACCCCGCTATGTATATTCTTTTAGGGGGTGGTCTGCTATGCTTAGGAAACTCCAATTAATGACATTGTGCATGCTATATCATATGGCTGGTGAGCTTACCTGTGCCCCTTGTTTCTCTTATCATGCCACCACTATGCTTATGAAATTTCAATTAACAACATCGCACATGCTATCGTATGGCTGGTGAGGTTATCAGTGCCCCTTGTTTCTCTCATCATGCCACTATGCTTATGAAATTCCAATTAACAACATTGTACATGCTATCATATGGCTGGCTAACTTATCAATGGCCCTTCTTTCTCTCATCATGCCACTATGTTGTATCTGCTTCCATATATTGTGGTCGATTTAGTGTTATCTTCTTTTCTTTCCAGTGCTATCCTCTTCCCTTCCCTCTTAGCTGGGGTTTGATGTATATATTGACACCAACTTGGATGTCAATTATACAGGATTTCTTTTTGGCACTAATTTTACATCTTTGAAGACTTTTACTTGTGTGACAAGGAACAACTTATTTTATCTTGCTTTAGTGCTACAGCCAGATAGCATTTGATGTCCCATGTCACAGTTTGGATCTTTACCTTCTTTCTCACTTGTCATATAGGTTACTCCTGCTTCTCTCTAAATAGATAACCAAACCAATTTCATAATTGTCAAAATTCTGGATCTTTGTGAGAAAATCTAGCGAATTGAGATTGACCATCACTTCTACCAAAAACTGTCTTTCTAATGTGTAATCTACAGTTGATACTGCATGCTTGAAGTACTTGGGGAGCATTTGGTTTATATGGTCTACCATGAGTTTAAAAGAGGGGGTTAGGAATGTTGGAAGTTTTGGTTAGAATGGTAACATTTCATAAATATATATCCATCTATGCTCATCGGCATGTGTATATTATTAGTAACTCTGGAATATGTATGAGTGTGTTTAATATAATGCAAATGTCATTTCAGCAGTACTGATCCTGGCAATGGATGATTATATTCATCACACTATATCATCTTAAATATAGATTTATTGCAAATCACTTTAAAGTTTGTAGAAGTCTTTAATTTGCAATAAAGATTTATAATCTTAAATATATGTTGAACTATGAAACCATCATCATTTCTCAGTAAGTATTCGGGCCCAAAACTATTTTCCAAAACAAGGACTAAGCAAGTTATATATAGTTTGTAGACCCTGTCAAGTGCTAGGGTAGCTGCATATGATGACATACATGGCACATGGGTGGTGCTTACTTTAAGGAATCCCATTGTTTCCAAACTTTCTATAGTAAAACACACAAACACCATGGGCATACTATCCCTAAGGAATCACATTGAGTTCAGATTTTTTATCCCTCGAGATGAAAATGCTATAGAATTTTGATTTTCATCCCATAGGATGAAACTTGACACTCTGGGCAAAACAAAATCCTTCAGGCTTTGGATCTTATCTTGCATTTGGATATAGATTGACACATAAACCCCCAATCAAAGGGTATAGATGTGCAACTCCAAAGCCTATTGAGTGAACCTGATTATTCACTTCTCATGAAGGGAGCTCTATCTTATAGGTTTTTTGAAACCTAACACCAAATCATGAGAAACCATAGTGCTTTCTTCAAGTCCCAACATCTTAACCTTAGAACCCATTTCACTCCCATCATTTACTTTCTTATACCCTAAAACCACTTTCAGATACCCCAAACCTATGCCCTGTCAAGTACATCAAGTTAGGTGATATCAAAAGCATATAAATCGAAGCATGCTCCCATTGAGAGCAACAAATCACATCTTAAAGACCACAAAGCCACATGTTCTTATCCCTAAATCCCCTACAAAAGAAGATTTTTAACACTTTCCACGCTTCAACCTATCTTTTATCCCACTCACCACCCCCACGATGATGATATAAACCTTCTCAGATTCTCCTTCGTCTCCATCCCAGCCCATATTTTCTTCACCATCTTCTTGCAAGAGCTCCTGTTGCTCCTGTCATCCACTGTCCTTTTGTTTTGTTCATATGGCACCCCTATGTTCCAACCCCTTGTCACTTGCAACCAAGGCCAAAGAATATAAGCAAGGGTGTGGAGTATAACATGCATGCAACGTGTGTGTAGTTGTGGGTACAGCATGCATGCAATGCACACGTGCATATGTGTGTGTATGTGTGTCAGAGACAGAGAGAGAGAGAGAGGACATTACCTTAGTACTTAGGTTGGAGGCAGTAGTGACAAGGAAGGGTGATGTTCACAAGGTAGGTTGGGCATACTTTGGAAAATAGAAGGAAAACCAGGAAGAGAAAAGAATGGGGCACATGAGAGAATCGCAGTAGGGAAAAATCAAAGTCCATCAAATGAGAACTTTCGTTGCCTATTGTGCTTTGTTTTTTTAAGCATTGTCTTTTTAATCCAATATTTCTATCTATAACAACTGTTCCTACCCATCATAGGATTTCATAAACATGGGTAACAAATTCTTTGGGTCTTGAAGATTTTTGTTTGCTTTTCCTGTTAGGCCCTGAACAGAAAACCACAAATGCCATCTAGCTAATGTTGTAACCTGTCTTATGAGGCTTAGTTTTCATATAAAGTTGACTTTGAACTTATTTAATTGAACAACTAATACATCCTAGATTTGAGGTATAACTTTACTCTCTCTCTCTCTCTCTCTCTCTCTCTCTCTCTCTCTGTGTGTGCTTATGGGAATACCGGGCATCTCATATTGTTGGTGGTCAGCATATTTTGCTTATACAAGTCACTGTTTATGATCTGGTGGAAGAATAGCCACGTCAAAAGAAGAAGAAGAATAATAGAGGGAGAGAGAGGAAGAATAGAGGGCAAGGCAGTTTCCATTCCAAAATTTTATAATTTATTTATATCTTCTTTCTCTCAATGTCGTAATACCTGGTAAAATTCTAACACTTGCTAGTCATGTTACTTACCCATGCAACCATGAAGTCTGCTTATGACTCTAAGTGAGATATGGTTGTATCTTGAGTGGTGGTAGAGTCACCTCCCTAAAGCAGACTTCCCTTTCAATAAAAACTCATCAATTAAAGTGAAAGGAAAAAGAAACACAAGCAACTTTTCATCAATAGCTTTGATTACTCTATTGTAAGTTTTTTTTTAACCTTTAGTTTTTTATTTCAAACTATCTATCAGTTGTTGAGAAACCACATATTGTTTAGTTGACATACACAGGTGAAATTTTTTATTTCCTATATGTCTGAGTTTATTTTAAATTTAATTTTCAAAGTTTTAGCAGCTTAAATTAGGCTAAAAATAGAGGCCTTCTCACTTTTTACCTCCCTTTTTTCTAAAATGCCCCATGGAATATGTTGCAGAGCTTTTCCAGACTTCTTCATTTTGCATAGCCAAAAAGAAGAATTAATTTTATTGCCCACTGATTTAGTTGGTTATTACTACCTACTGAAATCATCAATCAATATTCATTCATGCAGCAGAGAGAGAAAGCTTGGTTTGCAAGTTCCCCAAAGTCAAGATTACAGTACCTAGGACCTTCACCTGGTCTTCCAGTTATTAGCGAAAATCCTGGAGCAGAGAATCAACTCGATCCATCTGCTGGCCCAGTTGATGCATTCTGTCTTTTAATTCTTGACCCAGAACAGGTTAGCTTGTCAATGAGGAATTGTTTTCTTAGTTTTTTTTTCCCAATTAATTATGCTACATCATGCATGCATTTATGGGATTCACATGTTTTTCATAAAAATAAGAGGGCTCTGATGTGATAGAGTAAATTTCATTCATCTAAACTGACATCTTCCTGAATCTTTCCAACCATACTTGCTTATTTTGTGCTCAGGTTGACTATTTAAATCTGAAAAGCAATGAAAGGTTAATGTTCACATCCAGGCCAGGTGCAAATGGTTGCCAAGTTTGGAGATTTCAGAATATCAACCCGTAATAATTTAATAGAAATTGTGTCTACCTGATCTCAGATCTTGGTGCTTATTTGCATAAGTTGGATGAGAGTGAATTATTTTAAACAGGTGCTCCTTTCAACTCTGCTGATTCTTTTGGTTGCTATTTCTATAGAAGATTAGTTTGATATCCAGTTCATTTTGTGGTCCCTTGTTTATGATAATGTTGTTGTTATTCTCTGTTATAATGGAATTTGCCTGTCTTCTCCGGTTATCTTTCCTACTTATGACCATATCACCGTATCCTTCTTTAAAATAAAAATCCATATAAATTTATAGTGACCAAAAGAGTTGATTCTGTATGAGCTTCTAAACATGACATGTGAACAAACTTTATGTTGACCGCCAGAATAATTTGTGTCTGCATATGTTTTAGCTGAACCTACTGAAGTCGTACAGAAGCATAGTATAGCCCATGGTATTAAAATTGGCATACTAGATTCATCACTTTTTTATCATGTAGTGCATCGAAGTTCGATGTACAACAATTGAACAATCACACACCTATGACCACATTGTAAGCCATTTGGGGGCTTCATCAATTTACTTGTGCTAGCACTTTCATATTCGCTTAAAACAATTTGTAATTATCAATATGTTTGGAGTTAAAATTGATAAATCACTAAAAATTAGCACTTAACAACATAGTAGATTCTGTGATTTTTTTTATAGAGGATGAAGAATGTCAATAAATATTTTATTTAATATTTTGTTATTTCCATAGTAAAATTAATATAAACAATTTTGGTTTTCTTTAACATGTTCCAACATTATCTCCTTTTTTCCCATGCCACATCAAACACTTTGATTTGCATCTGGATTTAATTGTTCGTTCATGATGCAAACTAGGATTCAGAAAAGAAATTTTTTGCTGCATGCATTACATGACACATTTATTAAATTCCTGCCATCATATACATACAGCACGTGGCTACTTGCAAGACTAAACCCACTTTTGAGTTAATGTATTGTAACTTCTTGTCTATAAAGAAGGTATGTTTTCCTTGTGGCCCTTCTTTCCAATAGGATGAAAGATGGTAAAACATTACAAAGTAGCATCCAATATCATTCCCTCTTTGTAATACATAGTTTTACGGATCTTCCATAGCCTGGAACACTATCAGCCAAATTTTTTCAGCACTTTAGTCAATGCATAATTAGTTCAAGAGCTGCTTTTTCTCTCAGCCTGTTGCATTCTCTCTTGCAGTTCATAAGATTCTCTCTTTTTGTCTGTATCAACTTTTACAATTAACTCCCGACTATTTCAACCTCAATTAGTTTGCCATGCCTCCACCCCCCATTCCACCCCCAACCTTGATGCCAAGCAGCTATTCATGATCCAAGATGAAATTTCAGAGTCGGTCCCTTTTTGAAGACAATCAAAGAGCATAATGGTCAATTTCGCTCTTGGCAGTCAAAGCAAGTTAGGAAAATCCGACAGCAGTCAATGGAGAGGGTTTGAATACCCAAAGCATGAATTTTATTTCAGTTAATAATGAATTGAAGTAAAAATACATGTATTGCAAACAAATGAAGTACCAATTCATGCATTGATTTGCTGTGTGATTTAATCATTATTGTGGGCATACTTTGGCTCCTGTTCTGCATAGATATGTGGAATTGGATATGGACAATTATGCGTAGATGCATGTTCTTTTCTGCAGTCATGCATTTACGAAAGAAATTTATCTGTACATTCTAAGAAATCTGATGTCGAAACATTCAAAAGCATCTGCGTGTCAACTAGTAGAGCTAGGCGAAATTAGGAGCAGCATAATACATATCGTCTTGGAGAATTGAGTAGAAGAGCTTACCTGAACAACAGCTGATGGCCTTTTGCCTTTGGCATGCGCGTCGACACTCTGATTTGGCATGCTCGACTCCCGGTATCATTGGTGGATGAGATGTTCCTCCTGCCATCCACCATTCAACCACTTTGAGAGAATACCTGCAGGACAGGACCTAATATGCATGTGTATGAAGTAGAGAGGCAGTCTCTTTTGGTTGAGCCACAAGAGATACCGTCGGAAGAGAGCAGCAGGTATAGAAGAATTGTTAAAGTTATTATCTGTCGACCAAAAAAACAAAGTCATTGCTCCTGAGGAATATCCTAAGAAGATTAGATGTTTAAAAAAGAACTCTCGTATGTGACGTGAAATAAATATAAATAATATCAAGGTCCTGCCACCGAGCACATCATGGTGCTTCAAAATATTTGAGGTAGAATTTGCGATGTTCTTATGCAGATATTTCGATTTTCTTTTCTTCGACAAATTGTCGACTGTGAAGATGAGTGTACGATCTGTAACTGAAATCAAGGATAGAATCAAGCGGAGGAATCCTCGAATAGATTAACATGCACTTTACCAGGAAAACAATACTGATGAGTAAAATACCAGACGGGTGAGATACAGAACAATTGGAATGGAGAAGGAAATGGTAACATGGAAGATGAGCAAGACACACTATCATGCATGAATGATTTCCTCTTGTATTCACCTGGTTGGTTTGTTTGCTGCACCCTTTCCATGCAAAGCATCTTGCCCCGATGAATATATTTCATTTTAGAGCCCAGGGTGCTCTGGCAGTGAACAGAGAATCAATCATCTTTCTCCGTGGAATACTCGGTTGGGCATGATGCCTTCCCATGAGAGGGAATGTAAAGGCCCCCTGCTCCAGCATCCGACACCCAAGGATGGTTTGCTCGCCCCCTTCCTATAGAACCCCCCAGCTTCTGGGAGTTGAGCCAACAACTTCGGTACCTCCTTCTTGTGTTTTTTTTTTTTTTTTTTTTTTTTTTTTTTTTTTTTTTTTTTTTTTGTAAATTGCAAAAAAAATTAGAGAGTCTGAGGGTTACATGATAACAAGAAGAACAAAGAATCGATACATATGACAGATGGCAACAACATAAAAGAAGGGATAATTGTTATGATACAAAAATTTAAGTAGAAGACCCTGCTGAAGAGTATAGAAGATAAGACCTTGAAGTGTTGGTTTGATCGTTTGGTGCAACCTCGATGCAAAAGAAATGAAATCAGAAGGCTGGCAGTTGGCGTGTGTTGCCAATAACGGAATCGAGGTTTTTTGTTTAAAATCTTTCTTTGATGTAGTCCAAAGAGTAAAACATTAGCATCATGGACGCCTCATTTATGTTTATTATATGTTAGGGGTGTGCATGGATCGATCCGGTTTGGTATCAATTTTCAAATCGAATCCGAAGATTAAAACATCAACATCATGGAGGCCTTATTTATGTTTATTATATATTAGGTGTGTTGCCGCCTAGATCGTCATGGCATGTAGCTCTGACGTGGCGCGGGTGAACAAGTCTCCTTTGAAGGTATTGGGTTCCTTTTTTTTTTGACTTCGTGGTCGGTAGGTCCTGTAAAAAAAAAGGAGACCCAAGTTGGGGATCCTGGCAGTAACAGTCCAACGATCAAGTCAGTGGGATGATCAAGGAAAATAGATCTTTCGTGACGGAGATTTGAAGCGCCCCCATGTAGAGGAAAAAAAAATAAGACGAAAAGGAAAGATCATAAAGTTAGAGTGCGGGAGGTTCTCTCTGTTTGGTTCATTGTCCCTCTCTTTCTCATCGTTGTTTCTTGCCGGAGGTCCCTCTTTCCATTATATAGGAAGTTGTTGGGCCAGGTTGGATCTGAAGCCTTGCTAGACGTCCTTTTCCCGATATCCCCCTTGGATATGGGGTTTCTTTCTGCAAGAATTTTTTCCTCGGATCGGTTCTCAGAGGGAGGCCCTCCTATTGGGGGTGCTCATCGGTGCGCTACAGAGCTTATCCCCCGGGTGGAGCAGCGTTCCGTGGAGGGCACGAGCACCGTGCCATGGAGCTCCGAGTCACGGTCGAGCGCTTCCACTTTCGGGGGATCATTCGCATGCTGCAGGGTCCGAGACTTCGACATGATACCTCTTTTGGAGAAGACATAAGTGGTGTGCCACGGGAACTAGAGCCCCTGGTGGGACATGCATCCGGTAGAGAGTGCAGACGGTGTGCTGTAGGGCCTGGAGTGTAGTAAAGCATGCGTTGCACACGACATGCGGGTGGCGTGCCGCAAGGCCTGAAATCCCTGGAAGAACATGCGTCATCTTCAAGAGCTGCAAGCAATCTAGGAGGGATAACGTAGAGCCTTCGTGCTGCGGCTTAAATTCCTTCTATCTCTGTTTCCTGGAAGCCGCACCTTGCTTTCGGCGGCCTCTCAGGCTACGGTTTGGGGGTGCGTTTTCTTGTCCTTAGGGGTCTTTCCTGGACGGGAGCTCGATCTCGGATGGAAGCTTGTCCCTTGTCGGGAGCTCGATCTTGGATGAGCCAGGTGGCGCCTCCTGCCACCACGATGCCCGACTGGAGCCCATGTGGGAGCCAAGTCAACGGCTCATCACGTCACATGCCTTCGTGGATGCTACGTAGGCGGCTCGCTGCATCAAGGGGTGTGCATGAATTGATTTGGAACGGTTTGGTATCAATTTTCAAATTGGATTTGTTTTCTAAAATTGAAAGTTCAAATCGAACTAAAAAAAATAGTTTAGTTCTATTTGGTTTATCGGGTTATGGATTATCAGGCTTATGTCAAATAAACAGTTATGTAATAGGATAAATGGGCAACTTATGAAATGGACTAGATAGGCTAAATATACAAGCAATAAACTAGTAGGATTAAGATAAAATATAAGTGAACTGATGACAATTCATGCAAAGGTCAGTTCGATTTAAATCAGATTTTTTTAAATTAAAATTAAATTGACATTTTCAGTTTTCAAAATTTTCAAATCAATACCAAATTGAATCTTAAAAAACTTAATGATTCATATTGGTTTTGTAGTTGAATCGATTTTCTTGCACGCTCTTGTTACAGGTATGATGAACTTATAACGAGTGATTTTTATTTTTTTGTTATTTGATTATAGTTGTTATTATTTGATGTTTTTATTGTTTGCTTAAATTAAATTATAATATTTCATATTTCGATTTTTTTAGATAATTATTTACCTAGTCAGTAGTGATTTTAACAAATACATTATTTTTTATTTTTGGTTATAACGGTTGTCATTATACCAGTGCAGTAGATAATTCTATTCTTTATATTGCATTTGTTGCATCGCCCGGCAATCCTAGATTGTCAATAATATAGATTACTAATAATATTGGTTACTATGTTTGGTCCATATAGATAATATTATAGTAAAATTATTGAAATCTTAATTGATCTATTTCGGATAACAACATATTACTGGCAATGAGAAATCAAATTTGTAAAATATCTCTAAGTTAATTCTATTAAAATTTATATATTTATAAAAAAAATAATTACATGAATTATATCATTACATAAAACATCTTTAATCATCATTGAGAGAGACAAATATAGTTAAAAAAATAAATATAACGAAAGTAAGAAATCCATGAATTAAATAGATTTATTACTAGTTCGACGGCAAAAATGATCGGCATGAGGGATGGAGTATTTTGTGACTAGGATTTGTTGGATAAGAGAAGAAGAAAAGGTAGCTTAGAGAGCTTATATAAAATTTCTTAGAAAGATAATTTAGTCTAAAATTTTAATTGCAAGTATAATTTAGATAGCTATCTAGATTGGAGGTAATTCAGACTACCTGATTATATAGGTTACTATCTAAAATATTTTTTCAGGATAATATAATGGGGTTTCTTTAAATTAATGGCAATCTATACCGATTGCCAGATACCAAATGTTCTTTTAGACTAATTCTGATTTAAATCGGCAACATTACCCTTTATTTTTTTTTCTTTTTGGTTTATTAGAGGACACGGCGATAATGGATGGGGGCCATTAATTGGAAATCGCCGTATCATTCAAAACGGGATGTCAATTTTACCCCACAACTTTTATAATGACCTTATTTAGGTGAACATCTTAATGATCTAATTCTGGTCTAAATAGTTCTATTCATTATAATTAGACTAATTCTGGTCTAAATAGACAAAAAAAAAAAAAAAAATTACCGTCATTTTGGTTATTAGAGAACACGGCAATAACGAGTGGGGGAGTGGGGGGACATTAATCGGAAATAGGAACAATATAACTAGGACTGGAAATGGGCCGGTCCAAAATTTATTGAACCGGTCCAAAGATTATATTTTAAAAATTTTTGGACCGAATTCGGACATCCTTTTGGCTCAAAAATTAGATAGACTCTATTTTACAGTGCTAAGACTAGTCGAATATGCTTAAAATTTTGTCCGCAGTCTGAACCAATTTCAGGTCGGTCCGAAATTTATTGAGCTTGTCTAATCCAATTTCAAACAATGAACTTCTGGACCAACCCATTTCCGATCCTAAATACAACAGGATAACCATGTTCCACTGCTTTTTTTAACGATATTATTTATATGAACATTTTAATGATCTTATTGGCTTTCACAGGTAATTCTATTCTCTGTTGGACTGATCCGGGTCTAACCGCTGCCGTCATTTTGGTTATTAGAGGACACAGCAGTAATGAGCATATTATTGATATAATTAGGCATCCATGTTATCCACTGCTTTTTTAAAAAACCTTATTTATTGAACATTTTAACGGCCTTGTTGGCTTTCACAGATAATTCTACTCCTTATTAGACTAATTAATTTTGATCTAGATAGATAAAACATCGCCATCATGTTGGTCGTTAGAGGACATTGCAACGACGAATGGGGGCCATTAACCATAAATAGCTGTACCATTGATGTAACAAGACGTCAGTGTACCCCAGTGCTTTTTTAACGATCTTAATTATTTATGCGAACACTTTGGTAATCTTACTGGCTTTCACAGATTATTTTATTCATTATTAGATTAATTCTGATCCAAATAGATGAAATGTTGCCGTCATTTTGGTTATTAGCGGACATGGCAATAACGAACGGAGGCCATTAATTGGAAAATAGCTATATCATTGATACACAGTTTTTTTAACGATCTTGTTTATATGAATATTTTGGCAATTTAATTGATTTTCATGGATAATTATATTTATTATTAGATTAATTTTGATATATATATATATATATATATATTACCACCGTTTTAGATGACATGGCAATGACGAAATGGGGCCACTAGTTGGAAATAGCCGTGTCATCGATATAAGTATCCCAAGACAACCCATGTACCTCACTGGCCACTGCTTCTTTTTTTTTTTAACGACCTTAATTATTTTGACGAGCTTTAACGAGACGGCCATGTACCCCAACGTGCAAACCTTTTAGTTTGCCGTCGGCATCATTACTTGTTGATTTTATTAGGTTTTTACTGTTGACGTTCCGCTGATTGGTTCGCTTTGAGTTATACATAAATTCGTACCGTACCTTCTGCTGAGATACGCAACGCAGCCCTCCATGTCACGCATCAATTCTGTTTGAGTTTGGATTTAAAATGGTGCAGTACGTGGGATGGTGGTCTTTTGGCTATCTACATCTAATAATAATAATAATATGTAGGTCCAGTCACTTACCAATAATAATAATAATAAGATCCAGACGGTATAGTTTGTATATGTTCGGTTCCTCTGCATCCTTAAGTGCAGAAAATTGAATTAAATTGTAATTGATATAAAAATATATGTTTTGAGGAGGAGGTGAAATAAAACTAGTTGTCTAATAAAAACTTTAAATCGGTTTTTACTCTCCTTACCTCCTTTCATGCCATCGTGAAATTCGTTGGCAGCTGTTTCGTGGAAGCACACGAAACTTACATGGCAAATTTTATTCCCCTTATTATTTGCAAAAAAATAAAATTAGACATGGAAGAGGCTCATCGCTTAATAATAATAATAATAATAATAATAATAATAATAATAATAATAATAATAATAATAATAATAATAATAATAATAATAATAATAATAATAATAATAATAATAATAATAATAATAATAATAATAATAATGATAATGATAATAATAATAATGGATACGAGGAAATATGCTAAATAATGGGAAAGCAAAAAAATTTTATTATTTAAGTCGATGCTAGATGCTGTAATGCGGTGATAATACTGTAATCACAAACAATGTTGATCCACAACTAATATGCTAATATTAGCTAGATATTATTTTTAATTGGTTTACAATTAATTAATTTTTAATTATATTTTTATACATGTATTTGCACATGCATTTTAACTAGTATCATAAGAAAAAAATTATAACCTACTATTTATTTAGATGTTTGTGCAAGTGGTCCATGCACGTGCAGTTAGAGGCCACCCCACCCCATCTCAACCAAAACCAGCAATTAAGTTACCGGACAAATAACTAGCAATTGCATCATTTACACGCCAGCAAATGTCCTCCATCAATAATGCCACTGCAATAACACCATGGACTTTCTTGTCCGCAAGTATCTTTCATGGTCTTCGATATCAATTCCAAAAAAAACGACAGGCTGTCTACCATTAGAGATGCTTATATTACATGCCATATTTTGTTGATCACGAGTAACCTAATATTTGAGTCAAAAAAAGCAACCTGCAAAGTTTATCTTGGAGATAGTACTGGCCCAAGTTGCAAAAATTATTCAACCATCTAATAGGCCGACCATAATGACTTGGGATACATATAGGTCTCCTTTTCTATTAATTCTTGCAATGACTTGGATTTTTATTACCCGGAAACTCATTTATTTTATCAATGTCAACTTTGATGGCAACATGCTAGCTGGGTTTGTAATTCAAAGCCGAACTTGAGGCTCATTGTTGGAAGGGGGAGTTACTTGGCGGATGACGGTTCCCAATGCGGAGTTTCGAGTCGCTTGGAGTAGCATTACGTATAAATGAGGCTAACCCTAGGATTGGATTGCATCATCATTGAAGGGGATTCGGCGATTTTTGTTAGCTAGCTACAGGGAGGGGCCAGGGTAATTAACTCATGTGCATCCACTGTACGTTGTTCAATATTTGAAGAGTAATAAAGGGTGCTCTTTCATGGACATCTGGCATATTTATCAGAGGAGACGAGCAGTGTTATTGATCGAGTCACCTCTTTTGTCATGGAGCACCAGATGAAATTTTGTTGATCGACACTCAAAGCATTCATTTATCTTTTCATAATATTTTATTTTTTTGACTTTGTTGATTGTATGAATGCTAGGCCTATAATATGATTATCTCATGTTAAGAATTTATTTATTTTTTTTTTTAAAAAAAAAACTTGAACTAAAATTTCTATTCCCCTAAGCTTTTATGTCGATCTAGTGCCTTCTTATGTCTATCTCCATGCCTCGCTAAACAGGCAACTGCAAGCTCTACGTAGCATTATTATATATACAAAATAGTATGGTTGTTTTCTGAAAAGAGAGGTTCGAACCCATATTAAGTGCCAGCCCGTGTCAAAGCTACATATAATTCCTATATTTGAGTTGTAGAGGATTCAATGCTGCGTTTTGGGTCCCGATGTTTATTCTATGTTATTAATTTAAGCAGATAGAATGCCGCATCAAAATTTTCATGTAGAAATGGCCGCACTAAATCTAGCCAATTGGGCGAATTTCATCGGTCCTCAAGCTGTCCATTTGGTAAGCATATATTACGTTCCCAAAGTTATGGAATTTCTATTTTTTTAAGAAGAAAATTCATAAGATTTCCATATATATATATATATATTAATAGTAGTGTTGCATTAGTTCAATATGTTAACCATAAGCCAAGGGAGTCTTATTCACTAAGTCGTATTGTGGGCATAAAGACAGGGATTCCATTAGTTTCGCATCGATTATGAGTCAAGAAAAATCCTGGTTTTTATTTCTCAAAAGACATTCCCCAGGACAGAACTGCTAAACTACAGGTGAACAATACCTTCCTTCCATGATATAATTAGGACGGGGGCTTTTTATAAAGGATTTGGAGCCATTAACAATGTTATTTTATTGCATCTTCTTATATACTTAAAGAACTGATGAAACATATATAGTAGTGGATTCGAAAGAATTAGAGAGCCAAAACGAAAAGGATTTTTTTTTTTTTTTTTTTTTTTTATTTGCTTTGTCGCTTGGATCTCAGCACTCGGGCAAATCTGCTGGAGGATGCGGAAGGGTCTCTAATGGACCCTTACCATTCTTCACTATGAATGCCATTGACAGACCCCAACTTGTATGAATCTCGAGGTGGCAATGCATGAACCACACACCTGCAAAAAGTACCAAAATTTGAAAAAATTAATCAAAGACCATGGTCCATATAAATTGGATTATATATGCTTGCAATAAAATGGAAAAATGTTTAAGGGCACTGTTTATGCCCCCCGCCCTGGCACAGGCTGAACCAGGTTTTTGTGCACCGATCGTACACCGGGTAGGTGCTTCTTGAAGGGCTTTATTGTCGAGAAATTATTACGTTGACCAGGTCCACCGCAGATCTAGGATGAGTTTAACATTTTTTTTTTTTTTTTTCCTGCCTTTATATGATTTCATCTTAGATTCACGGTGAATTTGGTCCCACCTAAAAATTTTTTTTCTATCCCTGTTTGGCTCACAAAAAACTGGGTTGGGGTATGCCAATGGGTACACGCATGACCAAGACTTGGAGGCACGTACGCAAAGCAAATTCCATTGATGTTTGATGATGAGATGAGCCAAAAATATATATACATATATATATATACATACCAGGATTGTCCGCAATGAACCGGATCGCAGCCCATCCTCCAACCGGAACACCAATGGTGTTCATGTACGGTGGATCAACCAGGTTGAGCTTCGCAGTGAAGGGGTCGTAGTCCCCGGCCCCATAACCTACGACGTAGAAGCTGTAACCATGCAAATGCATGGGGTGGTTCTCCGTGGACACGATCCCCGTGTCCTGCAAGATGATCTGCACCCTAGCACCGTATTCCAGGACCATCACTCTAGTTCCATTCATGGACTGGGTATCATTTGTGATGTTGTTAGGTGCGCCGTTAACGAAATCATAAGCCTTTAATGGCACCTGAGGAAAGTCTTCGGTATAATAGCCGTGCAACTTGTTGTAGTAGGCTTGCAGCAATGAGATTTTGGGCTTCACGAAGGTAACGTTGTTCATGGATGCGGCGAAGGTACCGCCAAGGGGACCTTGGCAGCTCTTGTTAGGAGTCAGGGAATGGCATTTCTCGACGTTGACTCCGACGGTGACGAAGAGATTGGTGTCGATCTCGAGAGGGAGGTTGGTGGCGTGGAGGCTCTTCATCCCATCCATGCCATTCTTCACGGCGAGGTTGTCGTTGAAGACGGGGAGCGGCGCAGGGAGGCCTACGGAGTGGAGGCTTGCGCCGGAGTAGTGGAAGTGAGCTATGGCGGAGATGTTCTGGAATTGAACGAAGCGAGCGGACATGTAAGGGCCTACTGCCATGTTATACTTGGCGATTGGCTGGTTGGCTTCCACCAGGACGTCGATGGTCTGCCCTGGGGTGATCATGAGCTGTTCTACCGTGAAGGGCTTTGTGTACTCGCCGTCGGCTTCGACGATGGTGAGCTTGTGGTTGGCAATGGAGAAGAAGAGCTCGATGTTCAGGGCTGCGTTTATTATCCTCAGAAGGTATGTCTTGCCAGGGATTACATCAATCTTGTACACATCTAAATAATGCATTCGTTAAACAGCATAAGTACTCTTTTATCTAGCTCTCATTATATTATCATCACAAGTGGACAAAGCAATCGCTTAATATTTTTTAAAAATGTGCATGACCTATATATATATATATAGTTTGGTAGACAGGGACAATATATAACAGGGCCACTTGTCCATGCATGTGACGTCTAATATTTAATATCATAGATGAGTTTCTGCTCGAAGAAGCGAATATATAGTTACTTTATAGAATTTTATTTTCCCTCAGATTAATTTTTATGAGACAACTAATAATCAAGATCTAGATGAGTATGAGCTGGCCTGGATTTGGTACGCATGAAGTGGCCTATCCTGCTGTCGGTCGGCACGAGCACAGGTACTTGTAACTTGTTATGAATTAATGTATACATAAGTACCACCCGAGCTTATACATATATACATTCGTGACGCCGAGTGGCTCGAATTGGGTACAGCTATTAATTTCAAATAATCTTCTTCCCATGGCTGTGAGTTTTGAGCCAACCGACAGTCTCTATCTAATTAAGAAAACAAATAAAAGTCAAATAAGATGCGTGTAAACTATTATACCATTTTCCGAGCAGTTATTGAGTGGCCCAGGGTGGCCGTTGATGGTGTATGCATCCGCCGCTGGAGCACCTGCACCGGTTGCAAGAACCTTCTTTTCCAGCTTCAACAAGTTCTTGTACCAATACTCCCCTGTGACCGCAGTACCCCATCGTTTTCAAGTCCATTAGAATCATTACAAATATCATGAGACTCGCAATTAAACCTTAGATCACTTTGTAAAATTGTGCTAGATTCTGTAATTTCTTTCCACATCTCATTAAAAAAAAAAAAACTGATTTTTTTCCTACTTCCATGGTAAATATTTTGAGAAGTTGAATGAGGATTATGTAAAAAATGTATTAAAACTCCAATGTACATATTCTTAACACGAATTAATTAAGGAGGTGGAAAAAGAGAGATGATTACCCAAAATTAGTATATGCTCTTCGTAAGGGTCGGGGAAGGGGTAGGGTACCCCGGTCTTTGGGTAGATCACGATTGCGCCATGGACGGTGCCACGGAGCCACGAGATGTGGGCATGCCAGAGGAGCGTGCCCTTCTGCTGGACCAAGGTAAACTCGTAGGTGAACGACTGGCCGGCCTGGATCGGGCATTGGGTGAGGTACGCTGGTCCATCCGACCAACACGATAGCCTTTGCCGGACCCCATGCCTATGACCACACAACACGATGGAGTTCTAATTAGCTTCGTACGTGCTACGAATTACGATGCACATGAACGCACCCCCTAAAGGTGGCATTGGACTCGCTTGGGCATCAATTAAGCAGGAATACTAGTCGCACATGGTGATGGTCTGATTAATTACCAATGAATGGTGGCGTTGTATGGGGTCTCGTTGGTGACCGTGACGATCACCCGATCATCCTCCTGTGCGTGCACCACCGGACCCGGGTACATGCCATTGATGGTGACTATATCCTTCGTCTTGCAAAGCTTGGTGATCTTCTTCGTTTGTACCTTCACAATCAAGCATCGTCCACACAATCTTAGCATTCTAAATTTTATTAATTGCGGTGATGAAGATGAGATTTCAATTCATCCTACTCAATTTCTACCATACAACGATCGACAGATTTTGTTTATTAACTAACCGACACGGTCCGGTACATATGTTAGATATGCGTAAACAGAGACATTTTTTTGAAAAGTCGGGGGGGGGGTGAGGGGGAAAAAAATCTCAAGGATCGAACAGCAAATTACCGAGCAAAGTGAAACAACTTAACTCTGCCAATGTTTGGACCGTATGGAGGAATGGTCCAGATTAATGCTTCTGTACGATTTAATTACTTTCAGAATTGTTGCAGTAGTGAAGCTACAGACTACAGCAGCTAAAAGATTGCCTTCTGAACATTCCTATCAATCATTTCCTTCTGAATTGTCGTTATCTTATTATGCATGTTGTGGTAAAGTAATATTTGATAATTTGTATCCAATGGCATGGACAAGCTAGTAGTTTCAACAACTCTACCTATTTACAATAGCTCCTCCGTTTACCGCCGAATACAATATACAATAATGCTTTGATAGATGCCTTCCAACTACTTTGAACCGCCATGGCTTCTGGCCTTGTGAGTTTGCACTTGAGAGTTGAAATAAAAAAAACAAAATCTGTACTAATTTAAGTAGTGATGTACGGCTGCAAGCTGTATTGATGGAACTCGAAGATGCGAATTCGTTCACATGCAATCGAAGACATCCACAATGACCCACATGTTATCTCTAATCCACCAAAAACAAAGACACATATACCATCAAAAAAACTTTTTTTTTTTTTTTTTTGTTTGCAAGGAGGTCTGGTTTGCTTCCCCTGTCACTAATTGACTAATTATTTCATGTCTGCAAACATTCAAAAGTCAAAAACTTTTAGACGTTACGAGTTCTTCCCTATACATCTCTCTAGAAGCCAATGCTAAGTTAAGATATAAATGGAAGTGTCAAAAAATTTCCTAGACATCTCTCTAGAAATGGTTGTAAACAACTCATCAAGTTTGTTCAAATTTAAAAATATCATCTCAAGCTTAGAAATGCAAAACGAACGTGATACCACGGCTCATTTATGCCTGTATGTGGAGAAGTTCTGGGTTTCCAAACCTAGATGGTGACAATTTTCCCACCGCATCCCTCATCCACACGGCACACACAGAGAGAGAGAGAGGAGGAGGGGTGGGTGTTTGGAGAAGGGGAGAGAGAGAGAGAGAGAGAAAAGTAACATCAATGCAAAGAAAGTTGACAGAGAGAAAGACCTTGAAGTCGTAGAACCTTGTAGATCCTCCCACAGGCCACTTAAAACGTGTCGCTAAGCCAAGTGGAACGTAATAGGAGAGAAGCAAGATGAGCCAAACCATGAGATGAGAAGACCAAGCCATCTCTCTGGAGCTGAAGGATAATGAAAGCTATGAGTGCTGAGAGTTAGAAAGAAGGGAACAAGGAGGTCCTCCTTATAACTCTTGGTTTGAGCTCTCTTAGTATAATATAGAGCAGATGAAAAAAAAAGACTGCGGACTAAAGAATTGTCCACATGTTCGTGAGAGTAAGAGGAGCAGGTGCTGTGATTCCCCCAAACCAACGTTCGTTACCACACGCTGTCGGAGCAAATATATCATTACTCTATACGCTTTCGGTGGCCACCTTCTCTCTCCTTTCCCCGTCCCTACCCCTACCCTGGCTAACAAGTAACACCCCCAAACAAGGAAAGAGGTCAAAAAATTTACACAATCCTGGCCGTTGTCAAAAGCCCAACTGCCCCACGTTGGCAGCCGATCGAGTTTAATTTGGAATCGAAAGTCCCGCGCCCACCAGCCCCTGCAGCGAGATAAAACGCGAGAAAGAAAAAAAGACAATGGAAAAGACAATGGACTTTGAGTGAAGGTGGGCAAGGGACACAGGAAAGAATACTGTTGGAAAGCGAAAGAGAGTACTTGCGACTGCTCTCGGATCAACTTTTACCGAGGTTTGGAAGGTCCGATTGTTGGGAAACTTGGAAAACCTTTTGGAAAGGGTTAGAAGACTAATAAAGTGCCCATCTTCTAGGAGGAAATAAATATAGTTTTCCTGCATTGTATGGTGGTAGTGGCACGCCTTTGTGGATGCTGAGATTGTTGGTGGTAAGAGCTTGGAACGATGGCATTTTGGAAGCCATCACTTGTCGCCGACTACGGCTTTTACGTTGGACCTACATGTTTCTTGTGGCTCTACCACGGTAGCCGCCTCGTGTAAGGTTACAAACGAGTCCAATGAAAAGCCCAGGCAGTAGCTAGCTAGTGGAATTGACAAGAGGTGGAGTGAGAATAACAATTTAGTCTCTTAATTAATGAGCGTTGGGGGTGGTTGTTAAGGCTCAACCCATTAATACTGCAACAGCTAAAGATCGATCATTAAGATATATGCAGCTAACGGAGCGAGTGCATCATTGTAAACTCATCATTTTACCCTCGATGCGCGCAGGGTTCGTACGTAGAAGGACCATCCAGATGTAATAAACCTTTTTTTAATGATATTTTAAACTTGTATTGAACTTTTTCTAAATTTTTCGAGCAAGTATAATTAGTTTTGTTATTATCAACTTTTATAATGTGTCTTCTTTTCTTTTCTTTCCTTTTTCTTTTTTTTCTTGCTTTTTGTAGATTCTTTTAGTTGCCACCGCACAGCAATGCCTTGGTCCTTATCACACTGCATGCTTGTCCCCATTCTCAAGTAATTTGTACAGATTTTTGCAGCTTAATTCAAATTAATTTCTCATAAAACTACTTAGTCTAATTTATGGATTAAATTTCACAAATTTGTATAGTGAGAAAAGGCACTTTCGTCCAGCGGAAAGAAAACATCCGGTGCAATATGGGAAAATATATAATTTAGTTTCAGTTTTTAAAGTCATTTGTACTTTTAGGTGATATTTGGATCCCGTATTCCATCCAGAATAATATTTATTTCAGAAATAAAATGCAAACAACTACGAAAATCAAGTAGACGTCAGATGGAATTAGAATTCTAATCAATGCATTCTAATTCTAGAATTAATATTCCATGGTGAACCATGAAATACCTTATTTGAGGGTTTTTTTTATTCTCCTTTCATAAAAAGGTAATGGTTGTTATTTATAAAAACTAGCCCGCCCGCTACTGGCATGTGGCACGGTTGGCTGTGAGACTTACCAGCTGGCAGGGGTTCGAATCCTGATTTAGACATATTTCGAATGGAAAGTCCAGGGATAAAATAAAAAATAGAAAAATAGTCCGGTAGTAAAATCAAAAAAAGAAAAAAATTAATAAAATAATCCTGGAGCCCCTGTTGGCTAGTGGTAGTGAAAAAGTTATGGATATATATAATAAATCACATTCACTCGGCTGGCGCTAGTGGTAGTCAGGTTGACGTACTCACCTTCGGGTGGGAAACAGCCACAAAAAAATTAATATGCACCGTGCATCGAACATTTCCTGGCTGGGGTTGGGGGACGTCTGGGGGTGGCCACGCCTGGGTTTTAACTCCTTCTCTCTTTTTGGTTCATCAAAAAAAAAACTAGCCTGCACCCTCCCCCCTCCCCCCCACCCCACTTATCCACTTTCATCATGGAATACCTTATTTGAGGGTTTCTTATTCCTCTTTCATAGAAAAATAACAACGGCTATCATTTATGAAAAATAACAATGGCAATCATTTATGAAAAATAGCTGCCCCCTCGGCCAGTGCACTGGGACTGGTTCTTCCCCTCAGCCCCCTTCGTCCACACTACCCCCTTCGCCCAAACCCTAAATTGTAGAAGGCCCTCCATCCTCCCCTCCACCTTAAGGGCCTCCAAGCCCTTCCTCCGTGAGCCCAAGTCGGAGCGCATGGCACCCATCTCTACCTTCTCCTCCTCTACCAATGGCACCATCACCACCACCTTTTCGCCGCCACTTCCATCATCGATCTATCAAAGAGATTATAGGTATGCTGGGTCTGCCGGAAGGTCTGTTTCGTTGGGCCGAGGCCAGACAAGATAACAAGAATGGATAGTGCCCAGGCCTAGGGGTGGCAAAATTTGACCCGACCCGCCAATCCGACTCGCATTCGACCCACCTTAAATAGGTTTGGGTCGAGCTTAAATGGATTCTGGTTACAAACGGGTCAACCCGTATAACCCATTTAATATACGGGTCGGGTTCAGATTTCAGGTCCTTGACCTATTTAACCCGTTTAATATATGGATCTAAATAGGTCAGGTCAGGTTGGGTTGTTAACCAGATTAATAAAATCCACGGGACCATAGCTAGGTTTTGGGCCTAGCCCATTAGTGAGAGCATCGTTGACCACTATTTAAGGTTTTATTAAAAGTTTAAAATCATGGTCCATCTCTTCGTCTTCCGATCCGCCTCTTCTCCTCTTTGGTCTTCTCAACTTCTAGGATTTGGCTGCCATTTTCTCGCAACTCGCCTCCACTCCACCTGGCCCCCTCTCCTTCTTCGAGCTTCTGAGCTTCTCCCATCCCCAATCACTTGGTCATGGCAGTGCACGATGTGTGCCTTTCCCCGGCTTCCTCTCCTTCTTCCGGCTTCTCCCCGCCTCCTACCCCCGATCTCATGACGGTGCACCTTGTCTCGGCCCCCTCTCCTTCTTCGAGCTTCTCCCATCCCCGATCTCATAGTGGTGCACGGCGTGCACCTTCCCCCGGTCCCCTCTACTTCTTTGGGCTTCTCTCACCTCCAATCTAACGGCAGTGCGCCGTAAATGGCGATGGCGGTGTACGTCTCTCCCCAGCCCCTTCTCTTTCTTCAAGCTTCTCCCCCCTCTCACGGTGGTGCACATCCCCGCGGCCCCCTCTCCTTCTTTGGGCTTCTCCCATCTCTCACGGTGGTGCGCATCCCCTGGCCGACTTCTCCCCTCTCATTCTATGTGCTACTTCTGCTTTTTATTTTAAACATGTTAAATGGATTGGGTTGGGTTAACAGTTTATTTATATAGTAAACAAGTTAAATGGGTTAAGTCGGGTCGAGTTGTATTATTAGGTTATTTGTTCATTAAACAAGTTAAATAGGTCGGGTTAAACGGGTTAGCAGGTTACCTATTTAATTAAGAGGTTAAACGGGTCAGGTCGGGTAACATGTTTATTAAATAGGTTAGGTTCATGTTTTAAATTATAACCTATTTAATAAACAGATCGGATTTAAGTTAAGACTTTTTTGACTCGACCTGAATCTGACCCGGCTCGTATATACCCGACCCGACCTGATTGCCACCCCTATCCAGGCCACCTGAGATGATAAGCCAAAAGCTAGGAAGGGTATCATGGTCTTCTTTGAGAGCAGGGTCAAGATTTGGTGGCCCATGGTGGTTTCCATGGTGATCAATAGAAGAAATTTCATATAAATCAATTTTTTTAACCATCAACTCTTTTTCTAGCTAGCGCACGCGCATGCACACATACATATTCATATATATATGTATATATATATATATGCATATATGTATATATATATATATGTATATATATATATATATATGCATATATGTATATATATATATGTATATATATATATATGCATATATATATGTATATATATATATATGCATATATGTATATATATATATGTATATATATATATGCATATATGTATATATATATATATATATATATATATATATATATATATATATATATATATATATATATATATATACATATCAGCGGTCTCGCCACATCAATACATATATATGTATGTATATATATACATACATATATACATATATGCATGTATATATGTATGTATATATGTATGTATATATATACATACATATATATGTATTGATGTGGCGAGACCGCTGATATGTATATATATATATATATATATATATATATATATATATATATATATATATATATATATATATATGCATATATGTATATATGTATGTATATATATATATATATATATATATATATATATATATATATGTATATATGTATGTATATATATATATATATATATATATGCATATATGTATATATGTATGTATATATATATATGTATATATATACATACATATATATGTATTGATGTGGCGAGACCGCTGACGTGGATAGCTGACAGGCACCGTGTCAAAGGAGATCGCTGCATCAGACGCCAAGGCAACATCTCAGCCCGGACCGTCCTGCCGAGCTGAGCTGAGCTCCCTCAAGACAACGAACCGAGCTCTGTCCTTTGCCAGGTCGGGCCCTCGAGCTCGGGACGTCTAGGCCGGAGCCGCCCTCCAGAGCGAGACCCTCGGAGGTTTGAGCCCTGTGGTCGGAGTCGAGCTCAGCGCTCACCCGCCATGTGGAGCTTCTCCGAGCTCGTGCTCTCTGGATTGGGTCCGCCTTCCGCCCTCTAGAGCAAGACCCTCGGAGGTTTAAGCCCTGTGGTCGGAGTCGAGCTCAGCGCTCACTCGCCATGTGGAGCCTCTTCGAGCGCACGCCCTCTGGACCAGGTCCGCCTTCTGTCCTCCAGAGCGAGACCCTCGGAGGTTTGAGCTTTGTGGTCGGAGTCGAGCTCAGCACTCACCCACCATGTGGAGCCTCTCTGAGTGCGCACCCTCTGGACCGGGTCCGCCTTCCGCCCTCCAGAGCAAGACCCTCGGAGGTTTGAGCCCTGTTGTCGGAGTCGAGCTCAGCGCTCACTCGCCACGTGGAGCATATCCGAGTGCGCGCCCTCTGGACCGAGTCCGCCTTCCGCCCTCTAGAGCGAGACCCTCTGAGATTTGAGCCCTGTGGTCGGAGTCGAGCTCAGCGCTCACCCGCCACGTGCAGCCTCTCCAAGCGTGCGCCCTCTAGACCGGGCCCATACTCTTTCCTCCTCCGTCAAGGTGACCACACGAGCTCGGAGCATCCAGGCCGGAGCAAGCCCTGCCAACCCGGGATGCCGGTGAACCACCCGAGAACTACGAAATGGTGCCCCGCATGCCGCCATAACTACCTATCCGCCCGTACTTCCAGGGGGATGGGCCAGCCAGAAGGCACGAACCCCTAGGGCGACGATCCCCAGATCGAGGCTCTGCCAAGCTTCCCAGAATGGGGCGACCGGAGAGGATGTCAGAAAGAATGGAAGCTTCCTATACCATATGTCAGAAAAGACGTCACATCCATGACACGGAATCCTGCTGCATGCGCCTGCCAGCCCATCGAAGATCCCGAGGCAAGTGCCTAACGGCCATTCTTCAACTACAAGGAACGATCGGCATCCCCAAAAGGGGGAAGGTAACAGTAACAATTCATTAACAACATAAGCGCAAGCTCGACCAAGAGGGCGGAGCGCCACCACCACCATAGTTGAAGGAAAACGAGGAAAACAAGGAGAGGCGGAGGAACAGGGAATCCCTCTGTCCCCGCTATCATTCTTCTCCTGCTACGTTTTCACCTTCACACACAACTTTTACTCCTCCTAGTGTAGAGTCCATCAAGAGGGGCCCGACCAGGAGGATCTGTTTTCTTGGATCGTCACTGACTTGACCGTCGGAGTGCCCCTGCCGAAAATCCTGGCCCGGGTCACTAACCCCTGTTTTGCAGGTCCAGGAGTAGAGGACCGCCAGGTGGTGAAGGGAGCGCACTCCGGCGCCGGCAGCAGCTACGGGCCACGGTGATCTTGGCGGCAACAGATTGGCGCGCCAAGTAGGGGCGGGCAGCGACATTGTGAACGATCTTTAATCCAAGTCAAACCCTCCATCTCTTCACAAGTGAGCCAGGCGGGAGGATGGTGACAACAAGAGCATGGGAGGCTTCCACCAGTTGTGCGGGGGACTCCACCTCCTGGGGGAACCCCCACCGCTAAGAAGCGGAGCCATCCATTCCGGTCCAGCCATCTCCGCCGGAAGCTCCACGGCTACCCTTGCCCAGTAGATGCAAGTCCTCGCCATGGTAGTGCACCAGCTTCAGCACCAGCACCGGTTCGTGGCTACCCACCAGTAGCCAGGGACTCCAGTGGCCCATGCCGCAGCTCCTCGCGACAGCCTGTGCTCCTTCCAAGGAAGGCCGTCACAGCCGTGGGCCACCACCAACAACCGGGGCAGCCTTCAAGCTCCGGCAAAAAGACAACGAGCCGGCTTTGCCGACAGGGAGAGCCGCTCGTCAAACCTCGGGCGGGAGGTGCCCAGACCTCACCGAGGCAAAAAAAGCAAGACCCCTCGTCATGGATGCCGTACACCCACGTCACCTTCTCCGTCTTCTTCGGCGGAGGGGTCCACTGATGAAGCCGTCAGGCACGCGGCGGAAAGGCATCTGGAGGAACATGAACGCAAGCTAACGGAGTTTGCACACTGGTTCGCCAGCATGCAGGGCTCCGCCAGTGAGCCAGCGGGCTACGACGCCCATCCTCCATTCTCCTAATAAATCCAAGCGGAGCCAATTCCTCATCGGTTCCGGATGCCGTAGGTAGATCCTTACGATGGGACTACCTGGAAAGCTACCGGACCCTCATGAGGGTCCAGGGGGCCACCGATGCTCTTCTCTGCATCGCTTTTCATGCCAATCTCTGGAAAGCAGCCCGGGTGTGGTTCACCCGTTTGGAGCCTGAGAGAATCAGCTCCTTCGCCTAGCTAAGGCAGAAGTTCGTGGCTCACTTCGACGCTTGCAGGAAGTTGCCACGAGAGGCGGACAGCCTCTTCTCCATCTGGCACAGGACCGCAAGCACCTGCAAGACTACGTGGCCCGCTTCAAGGCCGACGCGTTGGAGATCTACAATCTTGAAGAGCCAGTCACCATGCTGGCATTGAAGCGAGGGCTCAGGACCTCCTGCTTGACTTACTCGCTAGATAAGAAGCCCCCTAAGACCTACTCCGAGCTCCTTCTCTGGGCCCAAAAGTACATCTGTGCCGAGGAGGCGGATCGTACGAGGCGGGAGCTCGACGGAGGACCCATGAAGAGGCCGGCCCCTGCTGAGGTGTCCGGGACCCGGAAGCCAGCACCTCAGGCTCCAAGCTCCCGAAGGGACCGACCGAGATTGAGAGGGACCCCCGTTCCCGAGGAGAGTTACACCCCTTTCCTCGCCTCGAGGACAAAAATCCTCATGGAGATCGAAAGCGAGGACTACTTAAGACGCCCACCTCCGTAAGGCCCTCCACCGGCCATGACAAAATAAAGTACTGTCGCTTTCATCGCGACCACGGCCACGACACTGAGGAATGCCGCAACCTCAAGTGGGAGATTGAGAAACTCATCAAGAGAGGCTACCTCAAAAGGTTCATGGGCGGTAGATCTCAAGTGGAGTCCCAGGCGCTCATCGCTCTCCCGCCAGCTCCAACCATCGACAACCATCCTACCGAGAAGCCGGTGGGCATGATTTCCTGGGGAGCTGCACGTGCGTCTAAGAGGACCCGGGGGGCAGGGGACTCTGAGAATATACTCCCCTTCATGAGGGAAGGGGAAGACGGGGGAAAAAATGTAAATAATGATACCGTGGTCATCGAGCTGACGATCGCGAAGCACCCTGTAAAGCGCATCATGGTTGATAGTGGAAGCTCCACAGACGTGCTTTTTTATGATGCCTTCTCTAGAATGAATCTCTCCCCCGATCAGCTTAAGCCCGTGCACACATCCCTTGTTGGTTTCACGGGCGATTCCGTAAGGGTAGAAGGAGAAATCACTCTTCCGATCACTGCCGAAACCCCACCCGGTAGAGCACCGTCATGATGACTTTCACGGTTGTAAGGCTCCCTTCCGCCTATAACATGATATTGGGCCAGCCCGGGCTCAACTTGCTTGATGCCGTTGTCTCCACCAAGGGGTTACTTGTACAGTTCCCAACTTCCTACGGTGTTGGGGAGATGAGGGGAGCACCCTAGCCGGTGCAGCATTGTTTCCAAACCCTCCAGTGGGCCAAGGTCCCCCAGGACGACCCCAGTGTGGATGACCTCGACCAAAGGGCCCAAGACCCCAGGGGAGGCCCGGTCGAGCGCCTACTCTCTTATCCGCTCAGAGACAACCCCACGAAGATGGTGCAGATCGGAGCCCAGCTACCCGAGGAGAGGGCCCAACTGCTAGGATTTTTGAGGAAGAACGCAAATGTGTTCGCCTGGACGGCGGCGGACATGCCAGGTATCCCCCCTAACGTCATTACTCACAAATTGAGTGTTGACCCAAAACACAAACCAGTTCGGCAAAAGAAGAGAAGTTTCATCCCGGAGAGACAGGCAGCTATCAAGGAAGAAGTTGATAAGCTCCTAGCTACCGGTTTCGTTCGAGAGGTCCAATACCCGAGCAGGCTGGCGAATGTAGTGATGGTAAGGAAGAATAATGGCAAATGAAGGATCTGTGTAGACTACACCGACCTCAATAAAGCTTGCCCGAAGGATAGCTTCCCTCTCCCGAAGATCGACCAGCTAGTGGATGCCACCTCTGGTCACCGGCTACTCTCCTTCATGGATGCATTCTCCGGGTACAATCAGATCCACATGTATCCGAAAGACGGGGAGCACACCGCCTTCGTCACCGACCAAGGGACATACTGCTACAGGATGATGCCTTTTGGTCTGAAGAACGCAGGAGCCACCTATCAGCGCCTAGTCAGCAAGGTCTTTAAGGACCAAATCAGCCGCAACATGCAGGATATGTGGATGACATGCTCGTCATGATCAGGCTGGGCTCGAGCCATGTAGCTGACCTCACCGAATCTTTCCATAGCCTGAGGCAACATTAGATGAAGCTGAACCTGACAAAGTGCGCCTTTGGGGTGGCGGCAGGAAAATTCCTCAGCTTCATGGTCACCTAGAGGGGCATCGAAGCAAACCCGGAGAAGGTTCAGGCCATCATCGACATGAAGCACCCAACCTCCAAGAAGCACGTCCAGCGCCTGACGGGGCGTATCGCCGCCCTCAATAGATTCATCTCGAGGTTGGCCGACCGTTGTCTTTCATTTTTCAAGGCACTGCGCAAGATGCATGACTTCACCTAGATCGAGGAGTGCAGGACCGCCTTCGAGGAGCTGAAGAACTTCCTCGCCTCTCCCCCGTTGCTCTCCAAGCTGGAGGAGGGGGAGGAGTTTCTGCTATACCTGGCGACTACACCGGGAGCTGTCAGCTCGGTTCTCATCCGTGCAGATGAGGACAAGTCTTAAAAGCCGGTGTACTACACCAGCAAAATCCTTCGTGATGCAGAGATCAGGTATACTCACTCCGAGAAACTCATTTTTGCACTAATAACGTCTGCTAAGCACCTCAGGCCCTATTTCCAAGCACACCCAATAGTGGTCGTGACGGACCAGCCGCTGAGGACCATCCTCACCCGACCTGAGACATCTGGAAGGTTGGCTAAGTGGTCCCTGCTGCTCAGTGAATTCGACATAGTGTACCGACCGAGGTCCTCACAGAAGGCCCAAGTCCTAGCCAACTTTATGGTCGAGTGCACCGAGTTCACCGAGGAGCCAGAGCAGACAGCAACGGAGCCCGGGCCAGGAGAAGAGCCTTGGATCCTCCATGTGGATGGAGTGTCCAATTCCGACGGGAGTGGAGCAGGCCTCATCCTAACTAACAGCGATGGGGTTGTGGCGGAATGCGCCCTCCGCTTCAAGTTCGCCGCAACCAATAACCAGGCAGAGTACGAGGCACTCCTCGCGGGCCAAAGAGTCTCCCACGAGCTGGGTGTACAGGACTTGAAAGTCTTCACCGACTCCCAGCTGGTTGCCGGACAAGTTTCCGAAGAATACGAAGCAAGGGACGCCCAGATGATGAAGTACCTGGAGCAGGTCCGTGCAAGCACAGCAGGCCTCCGACGCTTCAGCATCTTCCACATCACCCGAGGGGAGAATGCGCGTACGGATGCGCTGTCCAGGCTCGCGACCTTGCTGGACTCGTCGCTGGGACGTACCTACATCGAGTACCTCGAAAGCCCCAGCTACGAGAGCTCGGCATGGGTGAATCAAGTAACCCCCGAGCCGAGCTGGATAGACAAGTACGTCCGGTACATCACTGACGGTGCCTTGCCCGAAAACCGCATAGAAGCTGCCCTCGTCAAGAAAAAGGCCTCCCGATTCATCCTGATGGAGGGCCAGCTCTACCGCCGATCTTACTCTTACCCACTCCTGAGATGCCTCAGGCCTGTCGAGACAACCTTCATGCTCCAAGAGATACATGAAGGCCTCTGCGGGAACCACGTTGGAGGGAGAACACTGGCTTATAAAGCTCTCCGCCAGGGATACTTTTGGGAGACCATGAGAGAGGACGCCGCCGACTTCGTTAAAAGGTGCGACAAGTGCCAGCACCATGCAAATATACAGCACCAGCCGGCGGCACCGATCTCCCAACTCTCAGCCCCTTGGCCTTTTGCCCAATGGGGAATGGACATCTTGGGACCATTTTCTCCAGCACCAGGGCAGCGAAAGTTCCTGCTGGTGGCAATCGACTACTTCACTAAGTGGGTCGAAGCAGAGCCGCTGGCTCGGATCGCGGAAGCCAATGTCCGCCAGTTCTTCTGGAAGTCGATCATTTGCCACTTCGGGCTCTCCCATTGTATCATCATCGACAACGGGCGATAGTTCGACAATCGTGAGTTCGAAGGATTTTGCACCGAGCATGGCATCCAACACCAATTCACCTCACTGGCTCATCCTCAAACAAATGGAGAAGCCGAGGTGACCAACTGGACCATCCTCTAAGGACTCAGGACCAGGCTGGACCAAGCTAAGGGCAGGTGGGCGAAAGAACTCCCAAGCATCTTGTGGGCCTACCACGACGTCCAGGACAACGACCAATGAGACACCCTTCAGCCTTGTTTTCGATGCTAAAGCGGTCATCCCAGTCGAGCTCGGCGTGCCCACGTTACGAGTGCAGCAGTACGACGAAGCACGGAACTCGGCACACCTCCTGCTTAACCTGGACCTTCTTGAAGAAGCAAGGGACAAAGCCCGGCTACGAATGGCAGCCTACCAACAACGAGTGGCCCGGTATTACAACGCCCGCGTCAGGCCAAAAGCTTTCAAGCCCGGAGACTTGGTGCTATGGCGGGCAGAGGCGTCTCAGCCCAGGGAGTGCAGCAAGCTTTCTCCGAAATGGGAGGGCCCCTACAAAATAGCTGAAGCCCTCTCATAAGGGGCTTACTACCTCGAAGATCTCGGCGGTGTCAGGTTCTTCAGAACGTGGAATGCCTGCAACTTGCGGAAATACTATCAATGATGTAAGGTTTCCCAGCAATAATAATGATAATGGTTTTTTTCTTGCGCAAGTGTTTATCTATCTTGCAGGAGAATTCCATCAATATTCCCGAGCCTAGCTCCAGGACGTCAAGGGACCATCGAGCCATGCAGTTCTCAATCTCAAGCATCCTCGAGCCTAGCCGCTCTCAACCTCAAACATCCCCGAGCCCAGCTCTAGGATGTCAAGGGAACTTCGAGCCAAGCCACACTCAACCTCAAACATCCCCGAGCCCAGCTCTAGGACGTCAAGGGGTATTCGAGCCACGCAACTCACAGTCATCAACAACGTCCCTGAGCCCAGCTCCAGGATGCCAGCCTAAGACCGGAGCTCAGATCTCCAGCCAAGGGACCTTTGAGCCATGCTACTCTCAACCTCAAGCATCCCCGAGCCTAGCTCCAGGACGTCAAGGGATCTTCGAGCCATGCCGCTCTCAACCAACAAGGCCCCCGAGCCCAGCTCTAAGGCACCGACCCAAGACCAGAGCTCAGACCTCCGGCCAAGGAATCATCGAGCCATGCAGCTCTCAATCTCAAGCATCCCCGAGCCTAGCTCTAGGACGTCAAGGGAACTTCGAGCCAAGCTGCTCTCAATCTCAAACACGTCCGAGCCCAGCTCCGAGATGCCAAGAGATCTTGGGGCCAAGCAGCCCCCATCAATGCCTTGAGCCTAGCTCCAATGCGCCAAAGACCTGAGCCAAGACCTCAGGCAATCCCTGGACCAGAGCCCAGCTCTCCGGCCAGAAAGGCCTCGAGCCTAGCTCCAAGGCAACCAAACCCTGTAACCCTCTTCTCTGATCTCCCTGCTCATTTAAAAAGAGAGGGGAAGGAAAGAAAGAGAACGAGAGGGAAACACGGTAGGCACCCTCTTCTCTGATCTCCCCACTAATCAAAAAAAAAAGAAGAAGAAGAAGAAGAAAAGAAAAGGAGAGGGGAAGGGAAGGAAAGAAAGAGAACGAGAGGGAAACACGGCAAGGACCCTCTTCTCTGATCTCCCCGCTTATCAAAAAAGAGAGGAGAAGGAAAGAAAGAGAACGAGAGGGATGCACAGCGACAGAACTACTACTCCTCAATCATCCACGCCCCCGAGCCCAGCTCCAGGATGCTAGCCCAAGGCCGGAGCTCAGATCTCCGGCCAAGGGACCTTCGAGCCACGCAGCTCTTAGTCATCCACGTCCCCGAGCCCAGCTCCAGGACGCCAGCCCAAGACCGGAGCTCAGATCTCTGGCCAAGGGACCTTCGAGCCACACAACTCTCAGTCATCCACGTCCCCGAGCCCAGCTCCAGGATGCCAGCCCAAGACCGGAGCTCAGATCTCCGGCCAAGGGACCTTCGAGCTACGCAGCTCTCAGTCATCCATGTCCCCGAGCCCAGCTCCAGGATGCCAGCCCAAGACTGGAGCTCAGATCTCCGGCTGAGGGGCCCTCGAGCCACACGGCTCTCGGTCAACAACACCTTCGGGCACAGCGTCTCTCAAGTGTCATCAACTTGCACCCAACTTGCCAACGTTGAAGTCTAATAACTCAACCTCACGCAAGGTGAGGTCCTCCTCTCTAATCTCCCCACTCATCAAAAAGAAAGAAAAAGAAGGGGAGTGAAAGAAAGAGAGAAAGAAAGGAAGAGCCAGACAAAGAAACTGGTTGCAAGAAAATTTATGCTTTATTGTTTGAGTATCAGTTACAAGCATTCTGCGGGCCCCCGACATATCGGGTGGCCCTGCCAAGTACAAAAAAGAAACAAGATACAAAGGAAGTAAAAAACAACTACTCTCCAGCTGGACCGCCGAGCTGGGAGTCTCCATCAGCAAGGGCTTCCGGCTGCGCGGCTTCGAGTTTAGGTGGCACGGCCCCAACCTCGGCTGGCATAGAAGACTCGGGAGCGACAGCCTCTTTAGCGCCCGCCTCCTAGTCCAAAGTGCCGGGATAATCGAGGCCGTTGCGGCCCTCGGCCGAGACGAATCCCTCCACCAGGTGGTGCAGATACATGAAGCCCTTAAAGAAGGAGTTCGACGCCGTTTGTTGGATCTCGGCGAGGAACTCCTCTGAGGCCCTGTACCTCGTGACCGCCTCCTCGGCTTCCTTCTTCGCTGCGGCTGCCTCACGCCTGGCATCCCCGGCTGACCTGGCCGCCTCCTCGGCTGCCCTCTGGGCCGCGGCTGACTTCTCCTTTTCGGACGCCAGCCGGGCCTGGAGGGATTGGGTGATCCCCTTCTGCCAGGCTGCCTCGACGTTAAATACGCCCAACCTCTGCTCGGTGTCGGCAAGCTCCTCGGCCTTCTTCCTCGACTGTCCCTGCTCACGATCAAGGCTCTCCTGGAGCTCCTTCGCTCGTCCCTCAGAGTCGACGAGCTGCCTCTCGAGGTCCTTGACCCATCGGTCAAGTGCCCCTTCGGAGTCGGCCCTCCCCTTCAGGTCGGCCTTCAACGATGCGATCTCGACCGCCTATTGCTGCTCAGCTCGCTCCCAGTTCCGGCTACTGCTCCTGATGAAAAGGGCTTCGACGCCGATCTACACCATATGAAAAGTTAAAAAAAAAAAACAAAGAAGAAAGAAGAAAGAGGAGAGCAAAAAGGAGAGGAAGAGGAAGAAAAGAATGAAGTTGCTTACCGTATAGAGCTGGGAAAAGATACTGTCGAGCACATCCCCCAGCTGCAGCCCGGCCATCTCCTCCCGGTCGCATGGTTGGATGGAGAAATCCATCATGCGAGCGGCTAGGGCGCGGTTGTCAGCTAAGGAGCTCTCCGGCCCCAGCTTGAATGGGAGACGGCGCCTCGCCTTGTCTCTCCTGCTCTCTTGGAGAGCAGGTGCGCCCATCCCTCCGGTGGTAGGACCCCCAGGAATCGGTCGAGGACTCAGCACCGTCGCGGTTGGAGCCCCCGTCGCAGGAGGAGCTCTAGCACAGACCTCCCCTCCCTCAGCCTCAATCATCCTCGGACCCGGAGAGCGAGGCAACACAGTAGCGACAGCAGCATCAGCCCAGACGGTCGCCTCAGGCTTCAGAACAGGGGTTTCGGCCTATGGCCTCGTCCGTCCTTCGGCCTCCCGAATCACTTGCTGACTCGGACTTGGCATCGCGGATGACACGGGAGGTCCCTCGAGCTCCCTCCTCGAGGAGACTGGCGCAGTGAGAGCAGACGCTGGTGCACCCTCAATCCAGGCCCGCCTCAGAGGAGGCTCAGCAGCCATCCTGGTGGCCAGCCTCTTCTTGGAGATTGGCAACAGTTCGCCCTCCGAGAAGATCGTCCCTGTACCCAGGAGCCAAGAAGGTTAGCCTAAGATGAAGAAAAAAAAAACAAACATATGGAGGAAAGAACTGGACTCACTCAACCCTATTGATGGGTCGACCCTGGCGTCAGAAAGGTTCTGCTCCAATAGCAAGACCTCCAGAGAGGGGATCTGGGCGGTGCGAAGCTGCTTATAATCATCCCGATCAGCTGCGTCAACCGCGGGGATCCGATTGGGGGATCGATCCGGCTCGCTCCAGGCCCAGTCGACCCCCTCGATGATCGTGAAGAAAAATATGCTCTTCCACCCTTTGATGGAAGAGAGGAGCTCGAATTTTATGCCCTTCAGGTGAGAGGACAAGGACCACCACCTGTCCTCTGTTGGGTGACGTTTCAAGGTAAAAAATGCCCTGAACAAGGAAAACCGGGCGACGAACCCGTGGACATGGCAAAGTACAATGAAGGAGAATATGACCCTGATGGCGTTCGGCAGTAACTGTGCTGGGACTAGACGGTAGTTACTCAGAACAGATAGGAAGAATGGATGAAAAGGGAACTGGAGACCCCCAGAGAAGGTCTCCTCATAAAAGGCGAGATGGCCCAGGCCATTGGAAGTGACTCGTTCCCCCGGGCAGGGGACCATGAGCCGAATAGAACGTGGGATGCCATAGGCATCCCAAATGGCCCCTAGCTTCACGGTGGAAATCGTCGAGGCGACCCGCCCGGACCTGTTGACCGAACAGATTCAGAAGCTGGTTCAAGTAGGAGAGGAAGATAGGTGGGGAGAGAAGAAACAGTCCCCGGCTCCATAACGGACACGGGGTCGACGGGAAGGGCCAGTCTCCTACTAATCCTGAACTGTGCCCCATCCGAATCCTCGTCGAAGGAGGAAAGCACTACCCCCTGTTTAGAAGGATCGGGATGAGACATCCTGCAGAAATAACCTAAGGAGAAGGAAGACCAGACTCAGAAGAAGAAGCCCGCCTCAAAAGGAAAGGAAGAAGAAAGACAGGACCAATCCGGTTCCCTAGAGGAGAAAAGGGCGAAAGCGGATCACGGAGAAGGAAGGGTTCGGGTACTGCAACAAGCATGAAGGATTTGAAAGAATGGGAATTTTGAGTAAAAAATTTTCTTTTCGCTTCGAAATGGCCCATCAAATCTGCGCTGTTATGACCCCCTCGCCAACGAATCCGCGCCACGTGCTACCCATCGGTGGAAAAGGCATCCCAGTGGCACTGGCCCGCGGGACCGCCTCACGAAGCGACAACAGTCATGGCCATCATTGCATTGGATCTCCGCCTTTCCATGTCAGCACCATAATTACTCCTTTCGGCCCGAGCGCCGCGCACTAACGAACCTCGGGAGTGGGAGCAAATGATGTGGCGAGATCGCTGACGTGGGTAGCTGACAGGCACTGTGTCAAAGGAGACTGCCCGTCAGACACAAAGGCAACACCTCAGCCCGGACCGCCCTACCAAGCTGAGCTGAGCTCCCTCAAGACAACGAGCCGAGCTCCGTCCTCCGCCAGGTCGAGCCCTCGAGCTCGGGATGCCTAGGCCGGAGCCGCCCTCCAGAGCGAGACCCTCGAAGGTTTGAGCCCTATGGTCGGAGTCGAGCTAAACGCTCACCCGCCACGTGGAGCCTCTCCGAGCGCACGCCCTCTGGACCGAGTCCGCCTTCCGCCCTCCCGAGCGAGACCCACGGAGGATTGAGCCCTATGGTCAGAGTTGAGCTAAGCGCTCACCCGCCATGTGGAGCCTCTCAGAGCGCGCGCCCTCTGGACCGGGTCTGCCTTCCGCCGTCCAGAGCGAGACCCTCGAAGATTTGAGCCCTGTGGTCGGAGTCGAGCTCAGCGCTCACCCACCACGTGGAGCCTCTCCGAGCGCGCGCCCTTTGGACCGGGTCCACCTTCCGCCCTCCAGAGCGAGACCCTCGGAGGTTTGAGCCTTGTGGTCGGAGTCGAGCTCAATGCTCACCCGCCACGTGGAGCCTCTCCGAGCGCGCGCCCTCTGGACCAGGTCCGCCTTTGGCCCTACAGAGCGAGACCCTCGAAGGTTTGATCCCTGTTGTCGAAGTCGAGCTCAGTGCTCACTCGCCACGTGGAGCCTCTCCGAGCGCGCGCCCTCTAAACCGGGTCCGCCTTCCGCCCTCTAGAGCGAGACTCTCGAAGGTTTGAGCCCTATGGTCGGAGTCGAGCTCAGCGCTCACCCGCCATGTTGAGCCTCTCCGAGCACGCGCCCTCTAGACCGGGCCCGCACTCTTCTCTCCTCCGTCAAGGTGACCACACGAGCTCGGAGCATCTAGGCCGAAGCAAGCACTGCCATCCCGGGATGCCGGCGAGCCACCTGAGGACTACGGAATGGCCCCTCCCATACCGCCATAACTACCTGTCCACCCGTACTTTCATGGGGATGGCCAGCCACAAGGCACGAATCCCTAGGGCGGCGACCCTCGGATCGATGCTCTGCCAAGCTTCTCGGAATGGGATGACCGGAGAGGATGTCAGAGCGAATGGAAGCTTCCTATACCATATGTCAGGTAAGACATCCCGTCCATGGCATGGAATCCTGCCGCATGCGCCTGCCAGCCCAGCGAAGATCCCGAGGCAAGCGCCTAATGGCCATTCTTCAACTACAAGGAACGATCGGCACCCCCAAAAGGGGGAAGGTAACAGCAACAATCCATTAACAATACAAGCGCAAGCTTGACCAAGAGGGCGGAGCGCCACCACCACCACAGTTGAAGGAAAATGAGGGAAACAAGGAAAGGCGGAGGAACAGAGAATCCCTCTGTCCCCGCTATCATTTTCCCCTGCTACGTTTTCGCCTTCACACACAACTTTTACTCTTCCTAGTGTGGAGTCCATCAAGAGGGGCCCGATCAGGAGGATCTGTTTTCCTGGATCGTCACTGACTTGACCGTCGGAGTGCCCCCGCCGGAAATCCCGGCCCGAGTCACTAATCCCTGTTTCGCAGGTCCAAGAGCAGAGGACCGCCAGGCGGCGAAGGGAGCGCACTCCGACGCCGGCAGCAACTACGGGCCACGACGATCTTGGCAGCAACATGTATATATATATATATATATGTATATATATATATATATACATATATATATATATATATATATATATATATATATATATATGTATGTATATATGTATGTATACATATGTATATATATGTATGTATATACATCTTCCTAAATTTGGTAGGTTTTGTGGATCGAGATATTTGATATGTTCTATTAGATTTCTTGGGATTTATGGAATTCATTTGAGATACTGTTGCTTCTTATTTGTGACGAGATTTAATACATGGCAAAATCTAAAGATAACGTGTTTGTTGATGACTTTACAAGTAGGAATTGATGTGGCAGTCTAGACCAAGAGCAAGACTTGCAACTAATTTTTGAAAAACAAATTAAAGCAAAATTGTATTTTTGTTGAGGCTTCCAAACTCCAGTTATGTAGCCATAATCTGTTTACCGATCAATTAAGATCCAAAGCAATGTTATGCTACATCCTACAATCTAGTCCATGTTTGTGATGATTGAAGCCATGAGATATTTCAAAATTCAAATTCATACTCTCAATCAAATTTTCATATATTCTATCATGTTAGCTTAATTTTATTTACGGTCTAAGACTAATCGATTGAGTACGATCGAAGCTTTCTATGGGTTCTAGGATTTGGGATTCTAGTCAAATATTCTTTAATATCTGTATGCATGATTGTATGTAAAATAGCAAGGTAAACTAGGTTCTTGCGACCAGAAAAAAAAAAATCTTTGCTCTTCATAAACTTGTTTATGAACATTTTTAAAATTTTTGAAAAATTTTTACTCTATTCCTCATGGAACTAAGACATATTCCCATGTCAATAAAATACCATTTTGTACAATACTACATTAATTGTACTGAAATAAAGGTGAAATATCATATTTGCAAACAAACAGAAATATAGAATGACAACAGTGAATAGCGATTCTTCAAGAACTTTTATTCCTCTTCCAGGAATAAAATTTAGGTTTTCAACACTACCTTTAGCTAGAGATATCCAAAGTGGACCAAAGATTTGCCAATATTATTTTCACGATAATTCTTTTGGGAAGATATCATAATTTCAATATTGTTGGTAACGGTCCCTTTCTCCGCAATATATGGGCAGGTACGTGTATAAACAGTTCAAATATGAAGTATTTGACCACCTATTTCAGCATAACCGAGAACGCACATTTTTAATGCGTACCCACACTTTGTGAGGCTTCTATGATGGTATTAGTTGGGACCTACATAAGAAGCAAGGTTTGTATAAGGCACTGATTAGGCCATCACCAGTGCCAATAAGCCACTCATTAGTTGCTCCGTTCTTTTTTTTTTACTATTATACTCTCCTTAAAACTTGAATGCTATCACTACATTCCCACGATCGAATCTACTAAATTCTCCGTTAACGAAGCTCTCGAGTAATTAAATTAAGCCACATAGAAAGAAAGAAACCCTCCAGCACCCAGAATCCAGATATAACTACACGCCAACGGGGGAGAAGACAAAGCAGCACGGCATGGATGCCTTCTATTCACGTTCCAGACTACTGTCCCATCCTAAAACAATTGGTTGTTTGTGGATTCCAGCAGTACAAAATCTTAAATTATTTGATTCCTCAGGATTATATTTATTGGAGGCGAAATGACCGTGATCATTGAGTCATGGAATGGTAGATGGAGGATGTCCAACCAACGCATTCTCTATTTATTTATTTATTTATTTATTCCTTTGCCTTTGCTTTTTGAGGTTAATGGAGGCTGAAAAGCCACCCAGGAAAAAAAAAAATTATCACGAGGTTAAAATACACCACGCCGCCACAGTTCAAGAGGGTACAACTTGGTGCATTTCCACGTTGCATCCGTATGTGTTGAAGGGGAGTGGTCAAGATGAATATTGCTTGGGCATGGATGGGCATTTAAACAAGATGCCGTGGCGGAATATTCTAACGAAATTTTATGGTCTATTTCAATTATGCTTCTTTGGAATTATGTGATATTTTTTTAAAAAATTCTTTTGGATGCACTCATAATTATTAGATATGAACAATCTGAATTATCAAAAAAATACAAAAAGAAACAGTTGCTCGAGCTCGGTTCAAACGCAGGCCAAGCTTTGCAATAAATTATTTATTAAAAAAAAAAAAAAAACGCAGGCCAAGCTCAAGAAGCTCGGATCAGCTTAACCTCGAGCTAAGCTGAGCTTTCCTACTATATTTCACAATAACTGCATGCTAGACTCATAGAATAATCAGAAATGCGTTTGAGCTTGGTTTTTTATATTAGCTAAGCCTAGCTCAAACCTCAAAGGTGCCGCTCCGTTCACTTGCACCCCTGAACCAGAAGCACGGATAGGGTCACGGGTGTGCCTCCATGGCAGATATGTGTCCAAAATGCGGGCTTTATTCGCTCCTGGTTGAGGTTATAGACTTCATAATGCTGGCTCAAGACAACCTGCATCTAGTTCCTATTCCATGTTAGGGTTTTGGTTTAGATGACTGATGAATTAGAATTTCTTGGTGTGTCTTTTCTATTGAATCTTGAGTAAAAGATACATTCGATAGCATTTTCATTTAAAAAATGTATTAGATTGAACATATAATGAAATACAATGAGTTATGCTAGGACAATATAAATCAGGCGTTGGTAAATTGCTTAAAGATCACCGAAGTAGATTTCCAAACCACTTATCTAATCTGTATTACTCATTTCAATATCTAATGCATAACAATCAGATTGCACGGGTAATTAGCGTGAATAAAATTGCTAAACCAATGTGCAACAGAATGTGTGAATCACTGAGACTAACGAGGTACCTCAATGCAACATCAAGTTTATCCTCACTTGTAGGATAAGTACCACTGACTGGCCCCTTCGCAATAATCCATGGCTTGTAATGATATGCTGGCCATTGGAGAAACCAGCAACCAAAGCAAAATTGTCCTCATTTTTGATGTGCACTAGTTTACCGTTGAATTGGTTTGATAATGGAGATTATCCAAGTTGTTTCGTACCATATCACATCATAAAAAGGAACTGATAGCTTACAAAGCCATACATGAGAGGATACCCCATTGAACCATGAGGAACTGTAACCAATAAATTGGCATCATCAACCATTGCATGATTAACTCATTCCAATGAGTTTGAAAATGTACTGCCAGGTCCACAAGGCCGAATAAAAAGACCTACGACCATTAGGGTAAAACATGACCAGTAGCTATCTTAGCTAACATGCATCGTAGCATCAAAATGCGAGTGCAAAAACCTCTTCCCGCCGCCCGTTCTGATGGAGGGATCTTGTGAGTATAACAGAAAGTAGAAATTGAACAGACCATGACGAACCTATGGTCCAAGTTCCTGAATATTATTTACATATTCTCCAATGAAAGACTTCCCATGGCCATGGTATGACCACCCACAATGCTTGATATGGAGAATATTTCTTGATAATATAAAAATTGCCATACCACAACACTAGGTGCATTCTTTAATGCAATACCGGCATTTAATAACAGACAGAATAACAATTTAAAAATTGGTGATGATGACAAACCTTGTAATTAGACCTAAAATGGCCAGAGGTCACCCCAAAGAGATCTGCGAGCCTGAAGGTGTAAGGTAGGATTCTTAGTCTGTGTGACCACCACACGCTCGAAGGCACCCTCAGATCCATCCCTTTTGGTGGATCTGCATACATCCATCTGTATCTGCCTCCCCCTCCGTACTGGCGTGTAGATAATCCGACCCCAACCACCTCCAAGATCTGCACAGACCTGTTCTTCTTCTTGATCATCATCTTGATGGAACATGCTGGTTTCGGCAATATCAGAAGCGTAGGGAACTAGAGCATCTTCAAATGGGCTCTCTTCATCAGCGTCAATCTCAAATTGCTCCTCTGATGAAAGCCATAACAAAGACATAAGCATAAAATTGACAAGGGTTTTTATGCCGCAAGAGAGAAGAAAAGAAAAGGAGGTTCTGTTAGCAGCAGGAAAAAAACAAGCTAGATCAGTGGGGCATTCATACAGAGTCTCACTGTTACAAAATGGGGGTTGATATGACACAAAAGTACTGTTTCTACTTAGGCTATGTATAACTAATCATCATAGTAGAAGCTTGGAGCTATTTACAAATTTGCATGGCCCAAGTCCATTTCAGGTCTGTTTGGATATTAGATACCCCAATATGTGATGACTGAATAACACCACAGAAACATCAAACCTTCAATATTTTGCGAGTTTAGATATCATGGATCACCACCACATCGAATGCAGTATGACAGTCAAGAATACTGGATCCCTATATTTCCCCATAGCCATCTATGTTCTGTTACATTTCATGCTCTAAATCGCTACATCGGTGCAGCATTGAGATGTAAGCAACTCCTTTATATCACTGGAGGGCTACAATAGGAAGGTGCATTCATACATTATTCCAGCAGACAGTAAAGCTATGGATCTTTATATCATGGATCTTTACATATATGTTAACAACTCAAATCAAATGCTCAGATCATGCTCCCAGGAACTCTGGATTAGTAATACTCAAAAATCTATAAGATTTATGACCGAACTCCCTGATCTGCTAGACTGGCACTGTAACTTCCAAGTTCTGTTTATAGAAAGAAAGGTCATTTGCAGAAGTGCATTAGCAAGTCCCTTAACTGTCATGCAAAACCAGTTTTTAGCATGTGCCCTGCACATGATAGGCACTAGGATGGCTGGGATTTCCATGGGATGATTGTAGACTCTTTAAGGTCACTCCAAGTCTACAGTGTGGCCATGCAAGGGGCCATGGAGGCTTCTGCACTAGATGTAAAGAAGTCTGTCACATGGACAGCAGACCTAATATTTAGCTAGAACGGTCACAAGGATCCAGAGGCAGGACCTGATTTCAACAGACAACAATTTCGCTATGATTGATATTTTGGGATTTTGCATAATTCGAGGAATGGCTGCTATATATGTCTCTCTCTCTTCCCCTCTCCTCTCTCTTCTCCCTCTCTCCCCTCTCTCAAAACAGATACCCATCCAAAACTTGTGGAATGCTCCAGTAATCTTTTATCATCGTGGCTCAGTAAGTTGAAGCACTTCATGTAAAGCCATTATTCACTCAATTTACTTGTCATGCAGTGCAAGTCCACTTCCACCTATCACCAAAAGGTTATTATCTAAAAATACAGAAATTCTATGCAGGATTCTCCCTAATTTTGATTTAAGATAACCATTGAACTTTACTTTCATTAAGCCTTTTAAATGGTAGTTTTAGCCATCTATCATCTTGATCACCTCTAGATTGACGGAAAGATATTCCCTCTTGCTCTTACATGCCCATCAACTTGATATGTAAGTTTTCCCTAGTATAACTCGTGTTATTATCCAAGCTATCCATCTTCCCAGTTCCATCTTCCCAGTGGCACCTACAGCACCTGGAATGGTCGCCCATCACAAGACTGCAAAACTGGCCATCATAAAATCTCAAGTAACTCAAATTCCTCTCCCTCAAGCACATGTATCTCATCGCTCAGCTAAAAACTACAACCAACCATCAACCTGAGTTTGATATGGAGTACAGAAAGAAAAAAGAAAGAAAGAGTAATTTTACCGATCACCATGGCAAAATTGCTGGCATCCATCAAATTGTTGGCTAATGTGTTCCATTAACTATAGTAAATATTACATTTCAAATAAGCACTACTCATATTCAAGTAAAAGGCAGACATACATGTTTAAATTTTAAATCAATGGATGATCATGACATGTCCGTCTTTTTCATTTTAAATAAGAAAATATCTTATGCCTATATAACAGGCAACAAATGGCTTTTTCTTATTTTTAAAAGCAATCATTTATATGCTTTCCACAAGCATCCTGGTTGTACCAGTGGCCCAAGCATGCATGCTTGTGCACTCGCATGTGTGCTTAGAACTCATGCATGCAAGCTACCATTGTAAGTTTGAAATCATGTTCTTCTGCTTAACCAAGCCAAAATACAGAGATATGTGCTAGGATATATGGCAGCAGGAATTTTTGAAGGTCAGCAATTTTTTCCACAACCAAACCATGAAACATCATAGTTCAATTGTAGAATTTTTCATATTTGATGTAAAATATCTTAACATAATTTGGATAAACAGAGAAACCCGCAATTCAAAATCAGCAATACATAACAAAAGAAATAGTAATATAACAATATGCAAGAATAAAGAACAGAATTGATTTGAACAATATTAGACTGAATAGTTAATTACCAAAGTCAATAATAAGATCCTCAGGGTTTCTCTTAGCAAGACGTTCTTTGAGTGTCTCAAATTCCATACCATCAAGTGGCCAAGCTTCCCTACCCAACAAAAAAAAGCCAGATAACATTATAGCTGTTCAAGTTTCTCAGATGATCGAACTGCTAAAATATTGAAATGAAAGCATAACGTAAACGTATTTCCTTCTTTTATACTTGAACAGAAGATGGGCAGTTTATTTGTTGACCATGACTTTCAGAAATAATAAAACATAATGTAAAACTTCAGATGTTTTTTGTACAAAATGATTTCCATCTTAATCATATTAACAAAGTTTGATTGTATATTATATTATGGTAGAAACTAGTGCTGAACACTGGTCCACTGAAAAAACCAATTACACTATGGAAAGATAGGCAAAGCATGCTAACACACACAAGAACAATCCTTTCTCATTTTTATGCAAATATTCATTGCAATGTAATTGCAAGTCAACATGATTTCATAACTCAAACAGAAACATCCCAGACCTCCTAGACATGCTAGATTTATGTCATATTAAAAATGAAATGGCCTTGCTGAAACAAATTCCAAACTACATATGCAAAGGCAGAACCCTTCCAAAAATATCGAACCACAAACTAACATAAACCAGTCCTAAAGTCATATAGGGAAATCAACACAGAGGCAACAAACTCAAATAAATTTGGGAAGTTTGGGCACATGAAAGATATAACAAAATTAATTGCTAAATAAATGATATATAAGTTTGTCGATATTCGCATGCAGTGTAACCAAGTCTTAAATTCTATACATGGGAGGACAAGCAGGTCCCTAAGCTCAGCTAGTCATGGTTATTATCAAGCCAAACTGAGCTTGGATACATCTCTACTCCAGCTTAGTAGAAATTTAGTACAGATTCAATTGTAGATGACATTTAGTAAGAAAGAAAATAGGGCATAAAAACTTCAAATCTCAAAAACATCAGAATTTTAATCAGTATAAAAGCATGTGGCATTGATGTTAGGTGTTATTTTCAAACTTTTTTTTTGTAAGAAGAAGTTTTTTTTTTCTTGATGCATGACTCAGCACTACCCTGGATCCACCACAGTAACAACCCAACTGACAAGCCAATCATGACACATCAGATCAGAAAGTTGAATGGTGCCTGAACAGGAATTGACACTCTCTACCAAAATATAGCCCATCAATGCAGACGTGTTCTTTACCGCACTTAAAGAATAATATGATTCATCTAATATTTACCAGATGCAACAACGAGTGGCAGGGATGATTTGCTTCGGAAGAGCAAAAAAGAAACAAGAATTGAAGAAAGTTAAACTGTTACTGTAACAACTAGTGCAACTAGAAGATAAAAAGTCAGAAAAATTGTGCACAAACAACCTCAAAAAGATAATAAGCAGGCATTTTACCACAAGAGTAAATAGTAATGGAGTAGTCTAATCATCTAAATTTACAGGCTGCTGGTGTTGAATCAAGCATCATATTTCACTAAATTCTGACAGATATGGCCAAACATAGAAAAGATAAAATGATTTAGCAATATACCACTGTCTACAATAGGATCACGAGTTTTCAAACAACCTAATTTTCTCATAACACATCAAAATGCTCATGCACATTGAAACTCTACTGTTTGCATTCTTACCGTGGTCGTTTCCCACGTCTTAAAGCAACAAAGCAAAATTTCTCATCCTCAAAGCCGCGTAATGGCACACCTTTAGACCGCTGGGGGAGGAGAGAGGATATTAAAGTATTAGAACTTTACATAGAAAAGGAGACAAAAGGCATACAAAATTTTCAAAACCCAAGTCATTCATTACAACTCAAAGTAGAATACTGTGATGGAAAAATATTCACCTATAATAATATTCTGTTGTCACCGCATGAAGGTCAGCCTCACATACTAGTGACAATGCTATATCAATCAACATTTTCAAAATCAAAAAGGGCATAGGTTGGTTTTTGGAATATGATAAAATCTAAATGCATAACCCAAAGATGATTCTAAGTAGTAATGGATGGTATCTCCAGAATAAATTAAGAATTGATAATTACAAATCGAGCAAACCTCAATACAAATATTAGAAAGCAACATATATATATATATATAAGGTTGGTTTATACCAGAAACCTTGGCTTTCCCCCTGCCATTCATATAGTTTCATACAGCTTTCACTTATGTGTGCGCATATATATGTATGCATGTATATGTAAACTTTACAAATCTGCGTGTCCTTTTCATCCCTCCAAGCAAGCCTAATAGTTAGTCATTTCTTGGGCTCGTCCAGTCTTCCTTACCATGTAAAATAAATATGAAATCAACTTACAGAAAAAAAAAATGGTTTATATCACAAACCTTGGCTTTCCCCCAGTCATACTCTGTACAGCTTTCACTTATGTGTGCACATATACATGTATGCATGTATATGCAAACTTATGGATCTCTGTGCCTTTCTCAACACTTTTTCAATCCTCCAAGCAAGCCTAAGAGTTGTTCATTTCTTGGGCTTGTCCCGTCTTCCTTACCATGTAAAATAAATATGAAATCAACTTATAGAAAAAAAAATTTGGTTTATTCCAGAAACCTTGGCTCTCCCCGTCATTCATATAGTTCCATACAGCTTTCACTTATGTGTGTACATACATATGCATGCATGAATATGTAAACTTATATGGATCTGCATGTCTTTCTCAACTCTTTTTCAATTCTCCAAGCAAGCCTAACAGTTGTTCATTTCTTGGGCTTGTGTAGTCTTCCTTACCATGTCAAAAAAAAAATCACAATAAGTTTTCAACAAAATGTAACAATAATACAATACTTACAGGGTTGAAAGTATTTCTTATAGAATAAAACCCCAATAAATGGGCATTAATGTAATTTGCATGGACATTATCTTATTCTCATCCCTTCCCAGGTAACTTTAGTCTTCATCTTTTCCCCAATAAGTTTTTAGCTTTTAAACCAATGGTTTTTCCTTCTCCAATGTATACGTACCAAGTCTTTGTCAGCTGTACATAAAAAAACTAGCCAGATACACAAGGCAACTACCATAGAATTTCAATTTTTTTGTTTATCAGAAACAAGAACAAAACCGGGTCACATCATTAAGTAACGTATGCATTGCTGCCATCCTAAAATGCTGCCATAGAAAGGACTACTGCCACAACAGTTCTGGTGCTATATATAACCAAGTAATTGTGTTGGTCAGAATGGTTGCTTCAACAAAAAGATGAGAACTATCTGTTCTCCCTTTTTGCCAATAGAAGTGTGCAAGAGCTATTAATTTCACAGCCCAACAAAACCTTACAAAGACTTACCCTTATAGAAGTATGAAGTATGAACACTGGTGACCAACAGTGAGCACATGAGAAGGATCAGCATACGGCAAAGAATGGCACTACCAACCACCCTTAGCTTCAGTACTGATATGGCAAGTGTAGTATAACACATGGCATATATGTTCCTCACTTCCTCAAGCATTATGAACAGAAATCCTGCCCTACCTTCCCTTAGGGAACCCTTTTCTTAAAAAAAAAAAGAAAAGAAATAAGGTCTAACATTTAAATAGATGAAAAGCAACCCAAATACATATATACATCATTTTGTAATGTATGGAATTGTTCCCTTTTTGGAACTTAAGGATCAAGTGTGGGACATTTGGGGAAACTTGGACACTTGGCACCTGCATCTAGTGGCTAGGTAACACCAGCAAAGAGCAAAGAGGCACAAGAAGTAAAATGGATAAAAATAGCAAAATAGAACCAAAGATGACAAAAAAAAAAGATATGAAAAGACTATCTTTTCCTAATCTAGGTTATTTTGGTAGCTCCTGACTAATGAGCACATTCTTAGCAAAAGAGACTGGAGCACATGTTTCAAATATTTAAACTGCATATCTAAATCATCTAAATAAATTCCACATGAATGCTAAATTTTAAGAACAAGATGGTTCTAATGAGCTTTTGGTGTAATGAAAAACAACATTCAAACAAAACTAAAGCTGTAACCAACCGATAGGCTGCCCCTCCCAAACTTAGAAGACAATAACAAAAGACAAAATAGGCAAGCCAGCATGTTCCTCTAGACCACACATTACAAGGGCTATAAATAGGCTATGTGCCAAGAAAAGGTTATTGGTGACCATGGTTGGAAAAACCTCTATTAGAAACTTGTTTATGTAAGTGAAAAGCAACCATAAACATGTCTGCATGCTGAATAAATTGCAGAAAAGAGTGTGGGCATGTTTATCTACAGAAAAGGAAAAGTCATACATGGAATGGAAAGTTATCCAGAGAAGTAGTAATAAGGGTTTTTTTTTTTTGAAATGTAGTAATAAGTTATGAAACAAACAGATTGAAAAGCTAGTTCATCCAAGAAAAACAAGCTTTTTATGCAATTTCTTTGAGGAACCAGAACAGTAAGAGATTCCATCGCCTTCCCCAAGGTAGTATTTGGATGGCAAAAAGTTATTCTAGGAATAGAAATACGAATTCCCTAGGAATAGCTTATTCTCTCCGTTATTCTAGATTTCTGTTTTGTTTGAAATCTGGTATTCCACTTTATTCCAGTGCAATTAATGCAGTGTTATTCTAAATAATGCTTGGATGACATAGGAATAAGCCTGTATTTCATTAGGAATAGATGAGAAATTTTTTAAAAATTCTAATAATACCCTTGACCAAATAATAAAGTAAAATGAGTTATCAAATATTTTTTTTTAATTTTATAATTACTTAACTAAATTATTTTATACTAATTAATTTAATTTATGATATATTAAAATTTTGTTATGCTAATTAATTCATTGGTATGATCTATTAAAATAATTAATTAAATTATTTTATAATAATTTATTTATTATTATGATCTATTTAAATTATGTTATAGTAATTAATTTATTATTATAATAAATTAAATTAATAAATTAAATTATTTTATATTATTTAATTTATTATTATGATATATCAAAATTATGTTATAAGAATTAATTTATTAGTATGATATATTAAAATAATTAAATATATTATTTTATATTATTTAATTTATTATTATGATCTATTAAAATTATATTATATTGATTAATTTATTATTATGATATATTAAAATAATTAAAAAATATTTCATACTAATTAATTTTTAGAAATTCCAATAATATCCTTAGAATAAGGAAAGCTGGAATACGCCTATTCCATGGGGGGCATGGAATAAGAAAACGGGAATAGGAAGCGTTGACTGGAATACCGATTCCAGCGAGGCCCACCTACTTTTTTAGGACTGTTTGGGGGAATAGCATGGAATAAGGCCCTATTCCAGTCTAGGAATATGGCATCCAAACACTACCCAAAAGAATAATAAGTAAGATTCTGATTATGCTCCCGCGGATGATGTGAAGTTCATTGCATTTTCCACAACCATGTGGAAGTATAATAAGCCCCTGAACTAACGAAATATGACAACCCTTAACAGTAGCACAAGCATGAATAGACAAAAAGAGCTACTCTGGTACTAGGCATATCACAACTGAAGCCTCACAAGATGATCAGCCCTAAGATATCCAAGGAGATATAGTGTGGGAATTATACCCACCTAAGACATGACCTTTCATTTGGGTCAGATCAGGGGGGGTGGAATGGATCAGCACAGAGGACAGAAGAAGGGTCACTGAATCTGATTGATATTTTCACAACCATCACGTGTGGAGCAGTTAAAGTGTGATTGTGAAGCTAAGAAATATGGAGGCCAGGTTTGCTACCCACACAGATGCAAAGAGCTCTAGTGTTTACATACACCGAGAAAGAGCAGTGACCGCAAAGTTTGGGAGTCTTCTCAAGGAAATCATGTGGCTTTTAAAAGGCATCTACGGCAAAAGTGATCAAAAGTAAAATATGATCTTGAAAACCATAAGGTGGCTGGATTTAGATGGATGCTAAAATAATTTATTAAGCTAAGCCCAGTAACAGGGAGCAAACATAGTCTTGATAGGCCGAAGCTTCAACAGTTAACAGAATGATTGATATCTGATGCATGAAATCAAGTTGATAAGTGTGCAGATTGGCTGGCATGTTTATGATAAAGAAGCACAGGGTGAAAAACTTTCCAGTTGTCTTAATCCAGTGATCTTGTCACTCTCAAGGAAGCAGTGGAAATTTTGATGAGAACAATGTTAGCACTCACACCCTATCTTTTATCTACATTTCTCCGGTCAATTTGAAACTGTTCAGACAGTCAAGAAATTCCTCCCTACCTCACACCCAAAACCAAGCAATAATCAAAATGAGTTTTATTAAAACTAATAGAATGATAATGATGACAGCAAAAACAATAAACATAATTAGCATAATTCTTCAGATAGTACAGTCAACTAGCACAAATATCCATTTTGCTTCTAAAAGATAGAAAAATAAAGAGCTAAAAAGAACCAGAAATGAAAAAGGAAAAGTCACCTTATAAGCACGTTGTGATGATGTCCTCTCCAAGCGTTGAACAAAGTGGCAATATTTTCCAGTGTTCTCCAGTGGACAGCGTCCATCATGTGGACACTGAAAAAATAAACCAGCAGTGTAAGTGACCAAAAGAACAAACCCTTATACTTAAAAACTAATATTTGAGGAAATTGTTCTCAACAACTCACAGGAGCAACCACAAATGCACCACTTTTTAGTGAGGCCTTCTCAACAGCAATACTTTTAACATCACTTGAAACTTCACTTGATGAATTACTCTTGCGGCATTTCTTTGAAGGCAAACAGATAATGACTATAATTAATTAAGCATTAAAAGTTACATGAACTAAGCATCAGAAGAATTAATGGGAACAATCAGCTTACCCTCTTTTCCATCCACAGTATATATGAACGCATTTGGGTTATAATTTTCGATCCATGTGGGGTCCCAGGCTCCAACAAAACCTACCCAAAATTTGTTACCTTTTCAGACGGGCTTAGAATAAAATAAGAGTCTAAATGTTAAACTTGTGTTTGCCAACTTATGAAGTGCCACTCAAAAATTTGAGTACGCAAAAGACGGGTCTAGAAAAGATCAAATGTCTTTGTATCAAAGATTTGTAAAATCATGCACAAAAACAATATTAGGCTGTTGTTAAGGTGAACCATGCAATCTTTTTAAACTCTCCTTGTCCTTTATAATTTCTCTTCCAATCTGTTCATTAAGCTTTTCAACTGGAACCCAGGTAGATACCTAGACTGCTATTTTCATTTTCTTTACATCAAGGTTTTTTCCGTTAACCATTTTCTAGAATAGAAAAAGGTAAAGAACTGCCTTGGATAACTACATTAACACAGTTTCAGCTGAATACGATATGGCAGTTTTTTTGGTGGAATATGATTCTACCTATTATTTAACCAAGCTATCATTTGATATGTGACTACATTCAAGAAATTCTAGAAAATATTCTGAAGTGTAAAACATCCCTAGACGATGACAGGTAAAAACATCATCCAAGTTGTTACAAACAATTGTAATTAATGTCAATAAAAATATATTTCTTCGCATCATAAATAAGTCAATAACGATAACCAAGAAGCCAAAATAAATTAATTAAAAATAAAATACTGTAGTTGTAGATCATACCAAAACATCCCGTGTAAGATCCCAAAGCTGGCGTACTACAGTGATCCGGTCACTTAATGACGATATCTCCCCAAGTGCGTAAGACTTCATTTAATTGTCATAACCAACAATATGTTAATGTGAGTAGCTTAAACAGCAATTAGTATGATACTTCGAAGTTTTAAAGAGATGCAACAAAAACACTACCACAACTAATGATTATGAAATTGATAATTAATTAGTGCAGTACACTCAATTCAAGAATATGAGTTTGTAGATTAGGAATAACAGATAAGACACTGTAGGTAGACTGAGAATGATTCCATTAGGTTGTCATAAGCAACAATATTTTAAAATGATCAGCTTAAACAGCTAATGTGATGCTTTGAAATCTTAAAGATATGCAGCAAGAACACTACATATATTGATGCTTAGTTAATCAAAGACAAATTAGTGCATTAGACGCACCGAATCCAAAACTACGAGTTTGTATATCAAGAATGATATATCAGATGCAGCCACACAAAAACCCAGCAGAAAAAACCTACCAAAAACAGGCATTAAGACTGTTATCTTGGCCCCTTTTTTTCAGACCTGAAAATACTAGCTTAAAACTAGCATGCAGTAAGGTTAATATGACTTTAGCTTGGGGTGTTACTTGGACAAGTTCAATTAAAAAGCAAGCCAAAACCAACATGATGAATTTTTAGTGTTGGTAGTTCCTTTTCATCATTGTTAAGTCAAACAAGAGGCAAAACTTAAATTGGAAATTTCAGTTCAGCAAACAATCCCAAACTTCCAGGGAAAGCCATAGTAGATTTCAACTACAATCAATAGAGCCATCACAAAAAGATTCCAATAAAAGATAGCAAGAGGGCAACAATATCATGAGAATAAAAGGTCTAGAGAAGAAAACCAAGTGATACAAGGAACGGAACATGACACCGTACGTGAAACAAGATGCGAAGAATCCATAAATAATAAAAAATCCAGATGATATACAGAAAAAGATTTAGGAAAATGAAAGGAAAGGAAAAGAGCGTGATTAAAGAGAATTAAGTATCAATAGAGGAAGATCTCAGTAGCAAAGAAAGAATCCATGGCTCAAGAGGATACTTATAATCTTCAATGCATCATGATGCAAGGACATTTAATGATAAAAGCCTACCTTCTGATCCAACAAGCAAGTTTTACAGCAGCACCAAAAAGAAAGAAAAATAAAAGAGGGCAACCAGCATCGAGGTTTTAATTAAATCGAGGTCAAATTCCCCTACAGCCTTTGGAGGATCTTAAAATGAATCAGACCCCTTTCAATCACTCGAGAACTCGCCAATAGGAAAGAAACAGTCATTCCATTGTGGATTTGTCAGAAAAGGAAAATTAGGAGGGAGGGGATGACAGAGAAAAGAAAGGAAAAAAAAGGCATCAAAATAATCTAAAAGGATGAGGGGATCTTAACTGCCTCGCATTGGTCCTGACTCCTTAATTAATTACCTTGCACTTTCAGAGCCATTAATGGTCTTTTGCCCATCCAATTCGAATGACACTTAGCTCTTTTAAGATTATATGACCTAGTTCATCTTGACTTAGTCATCCATTCACCTCAAAGAGGACTGCCATTAAGTCGGGCACAGGCTAGGCAATCAAAAATGTTTAATGCCCAAGCCAAAATGCTATAAATCCAAGCCTAGTGAGACTGCCTATTAACAGGTCTAGCCTCATATCATGTCTTCAAAAATCCTAATTTTCTCCCCCTGCACAATCTTGGATTTATATCTCTTTACATGACCTTTCCCTAAACTTTACCCATATCTGGGCTATCATGTCCTTCCAACTAGAAAACTGAAAATGGGTATAGGTTCAAACATGGGACCAGCTTGCTGCATGACAATGTCAATCTCTTGAAAATTAACAACATTACAATTTTGAATACTGTAAATCAATTAATCGCACAAGAAAGTTTATGCTAATAAAGATAACTATGAAGATTAAAATTGATGAAGCAGCTAATTTCTTGCATAAGCAAGTGAAAATCAATTTCTTTTCCTTTTCTGATTATGAACAAAGTGTCAAAATCAAACTCTCCAATTCATCATGCTCATGCAACATTGCTTCTAATTCTCAATTTGCACATCTGCTACCATCAGAGAATTGTTTTATAACTCTTAAAAATCAAACCCCAGATCACTCTCCCTGCTAGTTTTACACGCTCGCTAATTCGCAAATAGTTATCATATTGTGCCATCAACCTATGAAGATAATCCACAAATACAAGAGTAACCTACTTGCAGTCACCTTGTCAACTAAATGCTCATAATAAAATCGCCCTTTAGCCAAATTTTATTTTGTTATATCACTTCTATAGAGGAATAAAATCCTAATAGCAAAATTCGTCTAACCCCATTAGATGTTCTCCCATCTAAGCTTCTAAATGATAAACTACAGAAAAAGGGCATTTCAAAAATTATATCATCTTAATAACAAGTCACTAAATACATGCCTAAGCAACTATGTATTTTAAAAAGTATTCATCCTAGTTTATGCAAGAAAATAAAGAAAGGGCAAGGGAAGGACAGCTTACATGATACCATTATACAAGCACAAAAATAAGATAATCTATAAGTATCCATGAAACAATACTAAGTTTAGAGAACTCACAGAAATTACAAGGTCATGCTCTCTATCACCCTTATCAAGATTACGGTTCAATGCTTGAATGCTATCATAGCTATGAATGAGCGGTAAGTTTTTCAAATCTACCACAAAAACAAGAAGTAATTACTCAAATTATCTCAAATAATTGTTGTGTTTCATATGCCATGAAAACCTAGATGCTAAATAATTTGCAAGGATAAAAATTATGAATCACAAGTATTCACTAAGATATAAAACCAAAACTTCCAAAAATTGAGAAGCTCTAATCAAGTCAACGTAATAATAAATCATTACCATAAATATTGCAAAAAATAAATAAATATGCCAAATAATGTACTATTGATTATTTAATGGTTCCACAGTCCCTTTCTTCGATCAAACTCTGTATAATTTGCTTTCTAATTGTGAAGCTTTTTTGTTATGTCTAAATTGCATGATCAAATAATATTTTTTAAAATCTTATTTGTACCCCTTTTTTCTATTCTATTGATTCATTGCACTCCAACTCTATTACTCTTTTTTAAAACCAATTTGAATATATTTAGCATATCATACTTTTCAGATCAAAGGGTATAATGTGCATTGTGAGAGCCTTGAACAAACTATATCCCTAGGCTTTATTTAGCTTAATCTCATTCACTAGTTTTACTATTTGTCATTGAATTTGATTACCATAATTGCTGCTACTTCATTGACAGCATCTTTTCCCCGACAATCATAAAAATGAATTGATGACTTTTTTGTATTCCTTATGTTGATCTTCCAACTAACGTACAACAGCATGCCCCAGGCATTGCAGGGGTCTTCTGCTTTGTAAAATATCGTGGTGCTCATTATAGTTCTTATTCATTTAGGGAGAAAAAGATGATTGCAGCTCTGTTTTCCATCTTTCAGTCTTGTAAGAAATCTGATTGTATTAGGAGTTATTTATTATTGTCAAGTTGCAATTTTCCCACTTCTTAGTCCTTCAGATGTCATTCCAAACCTTTAATCGTACATCTTTTAGGAACATTAATGAGATAGATGATTTATGAAATATACTGCAGTAACTTTTTGCAGGACTGTGTAACATAAACTTAATCAACTGCATAATCTAATTCCAGAGAGTTTCTTTTAAAGACGATAACCTTTACCAGCCCTGATCACCAAAAGAGGAAGAATCGACATCAGAAATTAGTTTACCTTGAAGAAGGCTCTGGCAAGCTCTTTGCATTGATTTAGATGGCTCTACCAAATTTACTCTCTCCAAAGAACGAGGCCAGACCTCCCGCATTGCCCTGCAGAATTTAACAGTTTTGGTAACACAGAAAAGATAACCTGGCAAAGACAAATTTCACTATCTACCTGTACACTTCTTGGGAATAATCCAAAGATAATACTTGCAAACTAGAATGAAATTATTGTACTCTCACCAAAGTGCTGAACCTGGTCCAGCACCGAAATCCAAGACCCTCGATGGAGTGAACCCCGGCAGCCTCCGACGAACCTAGAAGAGCAAGCCACCCTCAGAACCAATACAGGAAAAAAGGAAACAAGAAACAGGGCTAGCGCACACAAACAAAGCGACATGGTCTAATTCAACAAAAAGACAGGAGGCAGCTTTGAACCTCTCTGAGGACGCGGTGGCACGCGGAGTAGACAGCAGGCATACGGGAGGCCACATAGGCCACGGTCTCATCCTCCCTATACTTGAGACCGATGTCCCCATAGGCCGTCTGGATCTTCCAGCGCGCGGAACGATGGTCGACGGGGCGGTAGGGATCGTCGACGAGATCCCGGGAGGAGGAGGCGATAAGCTGGAGGTTGGCCTCCTTGATGCGGCTGAAGGACTCCGAGAGGAGCAGCACCTTCCGGTTCATGTGGGCTTTCAGCCTCTCTGCTTCGAATCCGGCAAAGAGTTCAAAGAACCTCCAAAGAAGGAAAAGAGAATCGAAGTGGTGTGAATAGATCGAGACCTCGGAGGAATTTCTTGATGGCGCGGCGGAGGGAGAGGGGGACGAGGTGGATGCCCTCCGATTGCTTCGCGGCGGAGCGGAGGGTCTCCGGGGTTAACAACTTGGGGGCGGTCTCGGGTATCAAAGCGGACGCCATTATTGGCTCGCGTCCTTCTTTCCACCGTCTAAAGGAAAGAGGTATAGGGTTTTTGTTCTCTCTCCCGTCTCGCCTCTCTTTCTCTCTCTCTCTCTCTCTCTCTCTCTCTCTCTCTCTCTCTCGTCCTTCCTTCCACTGTCTAAAGGAAAGAGGTATAGGGTTTTTGTTCTCTCTCCCGTCTCGCCCGCCCGCTCGCTTCCACCGTCGAAAGTAAAAAGGGTTTAGGGTTTTTGCAAGGCCGGCTTCGACGGGACCAGGTGGCGTAACAGCGGGCCGGGTCCGGGTCGGGTTCATTTTTAGGCTTTCACAAATCCTCAGTTACGTGTAAAGCCCACCAGCGCTAACCTAAGGCTCCACGGCCCAAAGGCCCCAAACGTTTATCCATCCTTGAATAAATTTGTCTGCTAGAGTTTGAAGGGGAGAGTGTCAAGGGTGGGGTGTTGTCAAATTGGGTACAAGCTAGGTCAAAAATTGGCCAATCCAAATCTAACATATTTATCAAATAAATTAAATATTTTAATCTGAATTTAACATGTTTATTATTAAAATATATATATATTAACCATCCAACTGAATCCATATAACCCTTTTAATAGGACTGGAAGTGGGCCGGGCTGGACTGAGCTACACCCCTACCCGAGTTTGACCCGAAAAAAATTTCGGGCTTCAACCCGGGCTTAGGACCAAATTTTATTTTTAAAAAAACATCATGCCCGAGCCCGACCCGAGCCCGATCGAGCCAGCCCGAATGCAAGTCCAATGAACAAAGAAAAAATATCATCAATTAGCGATTGATCGACTGACCGAAGGAGGCAGATCGAAGTCGTAGAGGGAGAGCCACGAGGTCGTGCCTGGGGCAGTGGTCGTCGGGTGGGGCGCCGGGGTCGAGGGAGGTAGATCGAAGCCAGAGACAGGTCGTGAGATCGCATGGGAGGCGGGGTCGTTGGATGCGGGTGCCGGGACCGGAGGAGGCATATCAGAGCCGGGGAGGGGGGCCGTGAGGTCGCGCTGAGGGTAGTGGGCGTCGGGTGGGGCGCCGGGACCGGGGAGGCATATCAGAGCCGAAGACGGGTCACGGGGTCGCATGGGAAGCAGAGTCATCGGGTGCGGGTGTCGGGGCCGGGGCCAACGGAGGTAACTCAAAGCTAGAAAGGGACCGCGGGGTCGCATAGGGGGCCGAGGGCGTTAGGGGCAAGCTTCGGGGCCGTTGGGTAGGATGGCTTGGAAATGAAGAGGGAGCATCGAGTGCGAGGGGGCGTCAGCCATCGGGTGCGAGGAAGCATCGGCTGTCGAGTGCGAAGGGGCGTCGGTCGTCGGGAGCTGACAGGGAGAGGAAGATGGAAACGAGAGAGAGAGAGAGACTGAGAGAGAACAGAGTGAGAGGGAGATGGGAGACTAGAGAAATAGCCAGAAATTGGATCGGGCTTATTTTCGGGTATAGTTCAGGCCGGTCCAAGCCAAGCCAAAAGGATGCCCAAGCTTGATCTGAAAATTACATGGACTCTATTTTAAGACCCGAAGCCCGGTCCAATTTATTTAAAATCTGGCTTGAAGCCCGACCTGATTTTAGGCCAGCTCGGCTCAGTTCCAGCCCTACCTTCTAGTAAACAAGTTGATGTTTTTATGAATTAAATGGATTTAAATACATTAAACAAATCAAACGAATCAAGTTAAATATAACAAAAATAAATTAAATAAATTTTAAATCACTTAAATAGGTCTTAAATTGATCATAATAAATTAAACAAATCAAGATCTGAACTTAACTCATTTAATAAATAGATCTAGATAGATTGATCTACTTAAAATGAATCATTTGCAGGTTGCATTAACAAATCATGTCATAAATTGTCACCCCTGTAAGCAAAGTACAATGTAATCTCATATAACTTGTCGAAAATGGATGGATGAAACTATATTCATCTAACAAATGCATGTATTTGTATAGGGCATATTTGGCAGCCCAGATAAGATGCGTGGATTGGACACATAAGTAAGAAGAAATAGAAGGAAGAACAGACAAGTAGGAAAGAGCCTTACGTAATCATGATAAGCATCCAATCAAGCAATCCAAAAATAACAGGATGGCACATTCGAGGGATGTTTAGTCAGGAGGATCATGAAAATGAAAATGGATAACTTTAATTCTAATTATTTGGTTAAAAAAAATTTTATTTTTATTTTCATCTCGAGATGGAATAGAAATGATTCAATCTTGAAAAATCCAATCTCAACCCTTTCTTAAAAATTCAAATTTTTAGTTAGATAAGAATTTCGTTTTCGATACGAACCAAATGTTTTAGGAAATATGTGATTTCCAATTCAATTTCGGTAGACACGCCCTCATTTCAGAAAATGATTTTTGTTATGCAGGAAGAATCAAATTTTTCCACAGCGGTAAAATAGTTCCTCCCTTTACATACTTACTCCGGAACCTCATTTGACATTGGCGGATATTCCATGGACAAGACATTTGGAGTTCCAAATGGTCTTCTCTACAAATTTACATCTTCCTATGCTGTTACAAAGGACCCAACCTAAACTGAGATTGACTGATATAACGGTTATAATGGCCGTTATTTGCCTTAAAAATAGCATTTCAAATATTTTATTTTAAAATAATCATTATCATAATAGCTGTTATAAATGGCATTATTAAAAAAAATAATAGATGATAATGGAAAAGTAAGTGCATCATATTTCCATTCACTTCTCATTGGACAAAAAAAATTATTATTATTATTTTTTTTTTGGATAGAACGATGTATTCATTAAACAAAACATGAATTAATATAGCCAAGAAAATCATACAAGATAACATCTCTAAATTGTATAGGGGAGGCTCGCCAGTCGAACCAAAGAACAAGAACAGAATGCTTGACCACAAAAGAGGCAATCCAATCTGCAGCAGAGTTAGCCTCCCTGTAAATGTGACGAATCTAGATAGAGAAACAACCCTGTAGAAGAAGATCAATGTCTCGAATAACAGGGGTGAGCCGATAGAACTCTGAACAACTGACAAATCTATGAAATGACCGTCAGCAAATCTCCCTCAATGATCAGATGGTCCAAGTGGAGAATCCGACGGGCATATCTGGTGCAGCCCAGGCAACATGCAATTCCATCGCAAGGATGAAAGAATCAAAAAGAGGGGTATCGCCAGCACCCAGAAAGTCCAAACGGGAGTCCCGGATGACGAAAGCCGCACCTCCCAATTTGTGACGAAGACTCCCATCAAAATTGACTGGGAAGAAATATGGAAGATGGGGTTCCCAAGAGATGAAAACTCGAAGGGACGCTCGTAGAGCGGGGCAGGAATCCCGGATCTCCGAAAATCTCCCAATCGACCTCTGGTACTCAAAGGCAAAAATACTAGCTTGCTGGACAAGAAGCCAAAGAGAACATATGACCAAGCTGAAGACATACTTATTCCTGGACAGCCGAATATGATAGGCGATGTAAGCCAGGAGGGCAGCATAGGGAATGGCAGCAGCTGATAGCAGGATCCCAATGAAGGAGCTCTGTCTATCAATATCCAAGGGAAAAAGGTGAGCAAGACTTGCTATCTGCCACACACGCCAAGCCCGGTGACAAGAAAATAGGGCATGATCCTGGGTCTCCTAATCGTCACCACAAAGAGGGCAGTCCGGGGACATATGAAGACCTTTAGTAGCCAAGAGGTGTTTGGTAGGAAGGCAATGGCGAGCCAACTTCCAGATGAACAGTGAAACCCTCAGATGAACCAGAATGGACCAGTCCAACCCATTGAGGTGGGAGTAGAAACCTCTGGAAAAAAATGGTCATGAGATCCGACATCGACACCGTGGAAGAAGAGGAATGCCCCCAAACTCTAACATCCGGACCATGAGTGATGGACAGGATAATAGAGCAAACCTGAAGGCCGACAATATCCCCAAACATAAAAGTAACAACTCCATGGTCCCATAGAGGCTGGCCAGGAACCATGAGATCAGCAATGGATATGGAGTTTAGAATATCAACTAAGATAAAAGTGGGCCATTTAATAAGAGGAAGATCATAAATCCATGGGTCCAGCATAAATCGAGTAGACCTACCATCCCCAATGACCCAAGAGAGGTGAGGAGTGATGAGAGGTGCCCTAGTCAGCATATCCCTCCATATGGCCGAGGAGTGTCTAGGAGGTCGCAGAGTGCCATCGAGAAGAGCATAATGGTCATCATACCAGCTCTTATCATACTTGACCGCATACTGTCTGGACATAGAAAATATCTAGCCACATGCCTCCCCAGAAGAGCCTCTATCCTGGTGAGCAGAGAGTGAATCCCCAGCCCGTCATACTGAATTGGTTGACAGACTGCCTGCCAGCCAATCAGATGAATCCTCCACCGGGATGGAGTGGAATCCCACAAAAAAGCCCGGCTTATCTGCTCCAGTCTGAGAATAATGGTCCTAGGAATAATAGCATTAGAAAGCAGATATATCGGAAGAGACGTGAGAATCGAACGAATAAGGGTGATCCTGCCCATGGAGGAGAGGGATCTGCCCTGCCATCCGTCAATCCTCTTACGAACAGCAAAAATCATTGGGGAGCACTCCGCCCTGGATAGCCTGGATCTCGATATAGGCACTCCCAAATAATTAAGAGGACCTTGGTGCTCCGCAATCCCAAGAATAACCACAATCTTGTGACAGGTCCGAACAGGAGTCTTGGGGCTGAAATAGATACCAGATTTCTGGAGATTAATTCTCTAACCCGAGGCCAAGCAATAGTCCTCCAAGACCCCCCGGAACCCCTGGGCACTGGACACCGAAGTCCTATCCAGAAGTAAGCAGTCATCTACAAATAAAAGATGCAAGATCGGATGAGTATCAGGAGCAAGAGAGAATGGTTGGACAACCGACTCCCGGACCGCTGCTCACAGCACCCTCGACAGAAAGTCAACACAAATGATAAAGAAGGTAGGAGATAGAGGGCAACCTTGACGAAGGTCGACAATAGAAGTAAAATAATCCGTAGGAAACCCGTTAATTAGAAGAGAGAAGGAAGGTCTGGTGACACAAGAGAAGATCCTAGAGATCCAAGTCGGATGAAACCCGAAATCCTGTAGAGCCCTGAGAAGAAGTCCTAGTTAACTCTATCATAGGCTCTCTCTATATCGAGCTTGATGGCCATAAGACTGCATCTAATAGAAGCACGGTGAAGATCCGACATAAACTCATGGGTAATAAGCACATTGTCAAAAATACAGCGCCGTCCAACTAACACCCCTTGCTCCGGGCATATCAGATACAGAAGAATAATCTTCATCCTGGTAACCATCAGTCTGGCATAGACTTTATAGAGAGTATTACATAAACTGATCGATCTATAGTGACCAGGCTCGGAGGCATTAGGATGTTTGAGGATGAGAGTAATGAAAGTCCGCTTCCAGAAATTGGGCATAGTACCTGAAACAAAAAATAGTTGCACTGCAACAATAAAATCAGAAGACAGAATATTCCAATATCTCTAGAAGAAGAAGGGAGGAAAGCCATCAGGGCCTGGGGCTTTATCATCCCCTAAGGACCATAAGGCAAATCGAACCTCCTCCTCAAGAACCGGAGCCAGAAGGAGAGAATTATGATAAGAGGAGACCGTAGTGGACGAGGGGAAAGAAGATAAAGGATAGATAGGGGTAGATTTCATCCATCGGGAAGTAAAGAATATGAAGATCTCCTTCCTGATACCTTGATCATCCTCCAACCATTGACCATCAAATGAAAGCAAAGACCGAATAGAATTACTGTGCCTGCGGATGATAGTAGCCAAGTGGAAGAAACAAGTGTTTCTGTCACCTTCCCACAACCACTGAACTCTAGACTTCTATCGCCAAATAACCTCCTGATGAAGAAGCAAAGAGTGGTGCAGAGATTGTTGAGAATGAAGAGTGTCCATATCCGCCTGTGATAAGCAACCCACCCTATCTTCCTTATCCTGCAAATCAAAAATAGTACTTTCAATAGTCTTCAGCTTGGTCATCACATTACCGAGCTCAACCATGTTCCACCTGAGTAACCTCTTCCTGAGAAGCTCCAGATGGTGAGAAATTCAGTAGGATGCATCACCCCAGACTGGGATCCTCCACACCTCTCTAATAATATCTCTGGATTTTGGATAAAAAAGCCAGAACTTTTCAAATCTGAAAGAAGTGGACCCCCGGGCATAAACATCCATAGTCAGAAGGAGGGGATAGTGTTGGAGGCAATCCTGCTGAGGTGGCGCACCAAGTGAACCGAATATAGAGAGAGCCAACAAGGGGTGGCATAACATCTATCCAGTATCTCCCAGACTCTGGCTGCACTAGATCGGTTGTTGCACCAAGTATAGCGAGGGCCCACAAATCCCATATCAACCAACCCGGTCCCCTGAATGAAGTTTGTGAATTCAGAAGATGCAGTGTCTTCGACAAAGGGTCTACCCCTCCTTTTATCCTCAGCCCGATCAATAACATTGAAATCCCCGACAACCATAGTGGGAATGCCCTGAGCAATCAAATCCGATGCCTCTGTCCAAATAATCCTCCTTTCCCTGTACGACGTACTAGCATAGACGCCGCATAGGAGCAAGGAGGGACGATTGGGTTCCGTGATGACAATGGCCACCATTTGAGAGGAGCGATGAAAGATATCAATTTTGGTAGCCTCCGGATCCCACATAACAATGATCACACCCGCCAAACCCTGAGACTCAATAGAGTAAAAGGCCCACTTCCAGGAGAATCGGTGGCGCATCCGCTCTAGACTAGGCCCCGACAGTCTCGTCTCCAACAGAATATACATTTGAAGATAACATAACTACAAAAATCTACCATAAGTAGACAGGAAAGCAAGTTTCCCCGCCCCCCGAACGTTCCATACAAGAGTTTTCATTACAAAATTAATAAGATTTGGATGATCCGGATCCCTGTCCGGAAATATCCCCCGGGATAGGAGACATGGGATTGGCAGTCCCTTGAACCAAATCTTCGACATGGGCATCGCCCTGTACAAGACCCTCAAAAGCCATCCCCACCGAGCCCAAAGCTTCCTTCAACTTCATAGAAATTTTCTCATGGCTCTGGCACTCACCCCGGGGGACACAGCGGAGGCAGGCACAGGTTGGGCAGAGTCAAAGACCACTCGGGAACCAGGTTCTGGGTCTTAGGTTTCCCCACTGAAGCTCCAGAATCCACAACCACCAAACCCCCCACGGCCTGGTCGGGTGTCGAAGATGACACCACCGAAGATGAAGACCCAAAGACCCCAGCATGACCTCAACCTCTCGAACCCATTTACCAGGCTTTGCCCTCCCAGTAAACCCCACCTGGCCAACAGCAGCAGCCGACCCCTGAGCTTTGACTGACACCAGCACCTCAGAGGCCCCTTCCAGATCACCACTCAACCCCTCCCCAACAGAGCCCTCCCTCCCTTCCACAACACCCTCCCTCCCATCCACAATGCCCTTTCTCCCACCCCCAGAGAACACCATTAGGACCCCCGATTGACCATCAGAGAGAACAGGGGAGGGATCTCCCGAAGCAGGCAAGCACGGCATAGGAGGACTTACCTGATCAGGAAAGGTAGGAGTAGCCTTAGACGACGCGGGGGCAGAGGACTTTCGAGGGCTCCGGCCAAGCTTCAGGGACACGGCCTCGTACTCCAGCATGCATTGGTCCCTCGGGCCTACGACGATCAGAACCAGCTCCATGTAGTCCGCCAAGGGGCCGAAGGCCCCCTTTGACCCGCTTCCACCATCCAATAGGTCCAACAACCCAGCCTCAGGTGAGCGACGACGCACCACCTTAGACAGCTTTTGCCACCCATCTGAGTCGGGTGGTGAATTCGAAGAAGTCAAAACAGGCATGGCTAAAGAGCAGGACGACGATGACAAAGGAGGATATGAGGAGGATGCAGGGGTCTTACTCGTGTCGGGCTCACTAGTAGACTTCGGAGGAACACCCATCGACCATGGTTGATGAACTCTAGACGTCACCAACCACGGGCTGAACTTCAAACATCCGCGAGCGACGGGCGAAGCACCAGTGGCAGAGAACCCATCTTCACCCGGAGGACCTTGTTTCAGCCCCTCCTCAACCCCAACATCAACCAAGTTCTCCAGACCCAGAGCTTGCTTGATAGAGGATCCCTGCTCTGCCTGGCCCAGGGAGCAGCAAGCCTCCACAGTATGCCCAATCTGACCATAGCTGAAGCACACCGAGGGCAGGTTCTCGTACACAAACTGTTGCCAAAACACCTTCCGCTGCCCCTGGATCAGAATACCAGGAAGTAACGGCTTTGCCGCGTCCAACTCCAACCAAACCCGCACATATCCGGTTTTCTTCAACTGGCCGGTGAAGTTGTCTATAGACAACGGGTCCTCAGCTTCACCTGCGATGGTCGTGATCGTCGACAGGAGCCAGTACTCCAGAGGGAGCTCCAGGAGACGCATCCAGACCACCGTTTTGGTAACTGGTTGCCGAGTTGGCAAGAAGTCGGGAACCCACTTATCCAGAGCTAGCAGTTGGCCGTCGATGAACCACAGCCCTTCCCCCTTCACCCTAGCACAGTTAGCAACAGAGCTCAGTCGAACAACAAAGTGATCCTCACCTATAGGAAAGATTTCTGGCTCATAGCTCAACTTGAGCTTCAGCCGCACCTCCTTGGACAGCCCAGATAGCGAAATCCGGCGACCCAAACTCCGGAAGATGATTGCAAATCCCTCCCACTGCCGGCGAAAGTCTTCCAGTAGCTGTCCCGACAGCTTTAGCACCTTAGAGAATAATTGTTGCAGATGATCAATGTCTTCCTTCGAAATTCTCTACGAAGATCAAATTGGAGAGCGAGACGCTCCTTACACCATGTTGGCCCACGATCACTCACCATCAACCCGATCCTCATTATTGGAGCCGGCCAGAGCTTTCACTTCTTATCATTCACCATTTCTGAAGAAGGAGCACAACATTCATGAAAGAAACTAGGGAGAAATAAAAAAAATCCAGCAGCACACTTTTCAAATCACCGAGTTTAATTCAGACCGCAATCAGCGAACTTCAAAGTTATTATTGTTTGGAACGTACAGTCACTTGGGAGAAAATTTTGATTCGACACACAGATTTTAGAATATTATATATAAATATATAATCTGATAAAAACACAAGTGAAAATATGGCTGTCATTTATGTTATAACAAACTGTTAAATAGCACATTACGAGAGTCGTTCTCTTGTCTACCAGCATTATAAATAATGTAATTTAGGGAACCAAAACTACTGCGATGGCTTTTATAGGTTATAACGGTTATGATGGGTCTATGATAAACCTTGATTCCCACAAGTTTGCGTTACCATTTTCACTATGAGCTTTAGTTAGTTGAGATTGGCAAAGTACTGATAAAACTTAGTGCGATATGGAGCATTAGAAATTAAACAAAATCACTAGGATTTTTTTTTTTTTTGTTTGAGATCTTCTTCTTCTCTCCATTTTCATGCATTCTTTATACTCATGGTGAAGCAAAGCCCTTATATGGCACTTCAATTCAAACGGACCCTTTCCTCGAAAAACCAGCAGGCGAAAGGAAGCGTATTTATTTGTCATTCAACCTTTCATTTGACAAGATATCTTAGTTAATACGTTTTGGCTCACAGAGAACTTGGATTGGAACGATGTCAAGCTAAAGAATTGTCTGGAATGGATAGAGAATTATAACAATAAAATTAACATTAGCCCAGATACGGTGCCCACCAAAGCCATGGTGCCAGCTACAACTTGATACAATCTTGAAAGATATCTATCAGATAAAAAGGGCATAATAATCGCCTAGAGCTACGGACGACAAATAGTAGCCTGGGCTCATCCTAGAATCACTCGGCCAAATCACAACATACTCTCGCTCTCTTCTCCATATAAACCAAGACAATGAATTACAGGTAAGAAGACTTTCACTCTCTTCTCTATACAAAAACCAAGCCAAAAGGTAAGAAGACTTTCACCTTACTCTTTAACTCATTGCTTGCATTCTCAGATCTCCGCTATTCTACTAAAACTTCGCTAGCTGGACTTAAACATCAAAAAATCTATCACCGAGCACATTCTAGCAATCCCTGGTTGCTCTTCATTCTAGTGTCTCTCAAATCAGCTCCATCCAAGTGATATATATAAATATACCAATTTTGATATTTGATATTGCTGGCATGGAGTCCCTATTCCGGCCGGTCGGAGCTACTGCACCACAGGACCGCTCCCCGGTTCACCTGCAAAACAGGTTCCTTGCTGGAGTTGCTCCGGCAGGGGACACTCCGATGTCAAAGTCAGAGACGGGCTCCAGCCACATAATGGAGAAGATTCTTGAGAAGCAGAGGTTAAGACTCTGTGAATTTTTTAGTATGCGTGTACCTTTTTTTGTACATTTCCTCTTACCGCTATTTATAAGGGGTCGTCCGGCCTGCAGATCCGTTCTTCTCCCAGTGATTACGGGGAGTTGATTTCTCCCCATGATTGGCAATCGTGGGTTGTCATTGAGCAGTTCCGACCAGACCGGAGGCGTGGCAGCTGGAGTTGTGCGCCATGATCGTGGCATGAAAATAATCGATAGTAACCGTTGATTACTGTTGCCTATCTGGGACAGATCGTGGATCCATCTTCAGATTTCTCCCGCTTAGGGAGATTCTCAAATTAAATCGGGAATCTCCTTGTCTTTGAATCTTCTCGGTCGAAGATCCTGTCTTCAGCACGACTCGAGGACTTGGTGTTTACTAAGGGCTGGAGATCGTGTCTTCGGCAGGAACCGAAGAGTATGTCCTCGGAAGTCGACGAAAAGTCTAGTCTTCGGTTAATGCCGAAGACGTAATCCGAAGGTCTTGCCTTTAGATGTCGTAGGCCGGCGGAGAGCTTTGAGTTGCTCGTAATTGGCCTGAACTTTCTAGGCCTGAAGTTGTTGGTTCGGAGGAAAGGTCTTCAGTCAGCCGAACCGGTGTTCGGCTCGTACTTGGACCGGGATATCCCAATAGTTGCCCCCTACTCTCAATTTTTGAAGCGAAGATTTGTCTCGAGAAGTGAGAGTACTAATGCTTTGTCGTTTTCCTCCAAGGGGATAGTGTAGTGAATGATCATGAGATCTCTAATTAGACTGCCCATCATGACTGCTGGTTGATTTGGGAATCAGGCGGTGGACAGTTATCACTTCCTGATTGGGGGAGAAGAAAATAGCGAATGGCCCTAGGACCATCTCTTCTTTTCCTGTTGCATGATGGTTCAGCCAATCTTTTGATTGGGATTTGGGCGGTTGTAGTGGCTTCTCCCTGCCCGTTGGGTGATGGATGTGCTTCATCCTGGCCGTTAGTTCAAGATGGGTTACCTCCTTGGGTTACCCTTTGTCAAATCAACCTGGTGGGACTTTAGAAGCTCTTGGTCTCCTTTTGGAAAAGAGAGAGGGTTCGGCTGAGGAAGCTTCTTCAACTTCGCTTCATTCTTCGCTCAGCCTTCCCTGTTCTTGACTATCAGTCTATACTGCAGGTAGAATCTTCCTTCTACCTTTTTGTTTCATTCTTTTACCATGAAAGAAGCTATAGAAAGTCAGGGAGGACAAGTTGGGCCCTCAGGGGCCGGTGACGTGGTAGGTCCAGAGTCGATCCCTAGTTCAGTTACATAGGGGAAGATGACCCTTCTTCAGGAACGCTATCGCATTCCCGAGGGGTTTCCTTTCATTTTTCCCGCACCTGAGGAACGTGTAGGCTCAGGTAGGCAACCCAAGAGGGGGGGTGAATTGGGTTTTATAAAACTTTTGTACTATTTGCAAAGTGTGAACAAAAGCAAGTATGTGCTAATGCAATTCAAGTGCTTGTGTATTTCAAATAAATGCAGCGGAAATAAATAAATAAAAGCATAAGGAGAATAATCACACAAACACAAAGATTTATAATGGTTCGGTGCCAACCAAGCACCTACATCCACTCCCTAAGAACCCCTTGGGAATTCCATTAAGTTTGGTTTTATAACTTAGGCTCACCAACAACCTTTACAACTTGTTTTGTCTTCGGGCTCACAAGTCAAACCCTAGTTGGTTTCAAGGCTCACCAATAACCACCCTTGATTTTACGGGATAACCAAGAACCTAAACAACTTGTTTTGGCTTCGGGCTCACAAGTAAAACCCTAGATGGTTTCAAGACTCACCAACAACCACTTTGGTTTTCAAGGCTTACCAAAAACCTCTTTGGTTTTCCAATGCTTACCAAAAACCTTAAGTAAAACAATGTAAGAGCAAGTATAAATGAATACAATAAAAACTTTCTAAAATAAAGCAAATATCTCTTTGAAACCCTTGATTATTGATGAAGATCTTGTCTTCAAGTTGATGAAGCCTTTGATTGATGCTTGTAGATGCAGACTTTGAATGCTCTCTTTGAAACTTAGAAGCTTGAAGGCTTTGAATCACTTAACTCTTGAATTCTTGAAGAATATTCAAAAAACTCACCAAATGATTACTTCACCATTTGATTTTTGATATTTTTATAGCCTCCTAACACTTAAATGACCGTTTATAGCCGTTAGAGAGGAAAATATGACCGTTTGGAAGCAAGTTGGAGAAGTTCTGCAGCCCAGAAAACTAGCCGTTACTGTTCAAGTGTCGACACTTCACCTCCAGGTGTCGACACTTCAGTTTCAAGTGTCGACACTTCACCTCCAGGTGTCGACACTTCAGTTTCAAGTGTCGACACTTCACCTCCAGGTGTCGATACTTCAGTTTCAAGTGTCGACACTTCATTCTCCAAGTGTCGATACTTCACTTCCAAGTATCGACACTTCAGCTCCAGGTGTCGACACTTGTCTGAAAGTGTTTTCTGAAGTTTTCTGTTTATCTCAGGCCTTGAGTCGACACTTCACTCTTCAAGTGTCGATACTTGATCCTCAAGTATCGACACTTCATTTCCAGGTGTCGACACTTGCCTGTGCCATTGCTGAAACATCTTCAAATTGAAACTTTAACATCTTCAAGTTCTTCCATATTAATTCCAAAGTCCATATACTTGATTTTCCATTAATTTAAGGACTTTTTCAACTGAAATACAAGCATTTCTTCATGCAACATGGTTGAGTACTAAGATCTGAAAAATACACTTAAAATATAATTAGTACTCATATATACTTAAACATTTTGTCAATCATCAAAATCAAGACCAGAGTCAACAATCTCCCCATTTTTGATGATGACAAAACCTTTAAGTATATGAATAGGGTAAGCTTAAAAAGATTAACAATAAGATAAACATGTAAGCTCAAAATAATAAGCACTAAGCTCCCCCTCAATATATGATTCAAAGATTTTTCAAAAAAATTTCTCAAAAATATGCAAAATTTATTTCTCAAAAATATGCAAAAGTTTTTAAGACAATCTCCCCTTACTAATTCTTTCCTTAAGATTAAAAATTTGCTTTCTTCTCCCCCTTTTGCACTCTCTTTCATTTCTAAAAAGACTTTTCATGTTTATCCAATCTTCCCCTTTTCATACTTAACAATTTTCTCCCCCTTTTTGACATCATAAAAAAGGGTGAAAGGCAATACAAAGTGAGAATGAAGTCGGAAAGAATAGCAAGTAGGTCATCAAAATCAATGCATGAAATCAAATAATTATGATACAAATTGAACATGATACAATTTGAATGTAACTCCCCTCAAAAAATTAGATTTGAAAATAAGGAGAATGAGTATAAGAGCAATATAAGTACAGCATGATATCAAGCAAGATATTCAAAGCATCAAATATGATAACAAATCTTTGGATGCTCCCCCTGAATGTTATTCCCCCTTAAAAATATACATTCATTTGAGGAATAAGAACAAGAAAGCACATGCAATATAATTTCAAACAATTTTAAGATATGAACATAAATTCTAAGTCTAAAATCAAGGATTTGAAATTTTCAAGATATTCATGATTTTCAAAATACAAAGCATTTATATCACTTAAAAACTTTCAGTATGATTTTAAATTCATTTTAAGATGATTTGATATCCATACAAATGCTAGAAGTAATATGATATCAAGTCTAGCTACTAGAGCAAGGGTTTGTCAATATGCATACATTCTTCTTAAATGTAACCCTTAACTACTAGTTCTATACTTGATTCAAATCAATTCTAACTTAAGCATAGATGCCAACAATGAAAGCACATAAATCGTAACATTTCACTTGAAATAATTCAAAAACTATATTAATCAAAATCAAGTGAATGTCTAATAATCATAAGTTGAAATCATGAGAGCATGAAATCCATTTACATCAAAATAGTCACGATCACAACTAGTGATTATTAGTCTAAGCTTGATTCTAATTAATCAATTAAAATATTTTTCAAATCAATATGCATTTTAAAAAGTATTTTTCATGAAATACATTAATCAAAATCAAGGAAAGGTCTTACAATCATAAGTTTAATCATGATAGCATGAAAATCACCAAAAAGTTCATGATCATAGCCAATGATGATAAGTCCAAACTTGATTCTAATTAACTATTTAAAATAATTTTTCAAAGTAATTGATGCAATAAAAATTAATCTACATTTTTAATTATGGAAGGAGATGTTTAGAATTTACCAATATACAAAGTCCTTCCTTTTATCATTTAGTTCAAAATGTAGCTTGTCCACTTCTTTAAATTATCTTGTACAACCTCTTTTCAAGAACTTCCTTTCTTCATGTTGGGTTGCAAGACATTCCTACAAAACAAATTAAGTGGACATTTTTGGTACCCAAACTTTTTTGGATCCTTTATGATTAGTAATTATGGTTCCTTTTGGAACCCAAACTTTTCTTAATCTAGAAGGATAAGTATTAAAACCATATTTAGAAGATAAATTGAAAGAAGTAGGAATAGAAAATTTTTTAAAAGTTTTTGCTTCTTTTCCTCAACCAAAATATTTTTATCACATAAATCTTTCAAAATAACATTTTCTTTTTCTAAAAATTCTTTTTCTTTAGAATTTTTTTTTTCATTTTTCAAAATATAAATCTTAACATTTAAATCACCATTTTTATTTGTAAGATTGGTGTTGTCAAGAGAAAATGAATCTACATGCCTATTTAATTTCTTGTGCTCAATTTTTAGCAATCTATATTCAAGATCATTAGATGCATCATGTGATTCTTTAAAGATAAAATCATAATTATTTTTAGCACATACATTTTCTTCATTTGCCATGAAGCAAAGATGGGCAACTTCATCATTCATACTTAGATCTTTGCTATCGCTCCAAGTTGTCATCATTGTCTTGAATTCCTTTTTGGTCTTGAGGGCTATTATCTTCTTATTTACATCAGCTTCCACTATCCTTTGCCATATGTTCAACTCATAGGTCATGAGTGAACCGATAAGCTCCTTCAAAGATAAGGTTTCTACATCTTTAGCTTCTTGGATCGCCGTCACCTTTGAATCCCATGATTTTGGCAAAGATCTAAGAATTTTGTTTACCAAATCAGCATTAGTATAGATTTTACCAAGACTATTCAATTCATTAATAATAGTCATAAATCTAGTATACATATCAGAAATAGATTCATAATGCATCATTTCAAAAATTTCAAAAGAATGTATAAGCAAATTAATTTTAGTATTCTTCACTTGAAGAGTACCCTCATGAGTAACTTCAAGTGTGTCCCATATTTCCTTTGTCGATGTGCATGTAGAGATTATATTAAATTCATTTAAGTCCAATGCACAATAAAGCAAGTTCATTGCTTTAGCATTGATTTCAGTTTGTTTAATGTCATATTCATTCTAATCCTCTTCGAGCTTTGGAATGGAAATGCCATTAACCAACATGGAAGGAATATGAGGACCACTAACAATGATTTTCCAAAGATGATAACTAATAGATTGAATATGGATGCGCATGCGAGTTTTTCAAAATATGTAATTTGTGCCATTAAAAAATGGTGGTCTAACACTAATACCTACAAGGGTTGCCATAAACTTTAGCTCAAAATCGTTAGATTTTCAAACAGAGCACCCGCTCTGATACCAATTGTAGGCTCAGGTAGGTAACCCAAGAGGGGGGTGAATTGGGTTTTATAAAACTTTTGTACTATTTGCAAAGTGTGAACAAAAGCAAGTATGTGCTAATGCAATTCAAGTGCTTGTGTATTTCAAATAAATGCAGCGGAAATAAAGAAATAAAAGCACAAGGAGAACAATCACACAAACACAAAGATTTATAATGGTTCGGTGCCAACCAAGCACCTACATCCACTCCCCAAGAACCCCTTGGGAATTCCATTAAGTTTGGTTTTATAACTTAGGCTCACCAACAACCTTTACAACTTGTTTTGTCTTCGGGCTCACAAGTCAAACCCTAGTTGGTTTCAAGGCTCACCAATAACCACCCTTGATTTTACGGGATAACCAAGAACCTAAACAACTTGTTTTGGCTTCGGGCTCACAAGTAAAACCCTAGATGGTTTCAAGACTCACCAACAACCACTTTGGTTTTCAAGGCTTACCAAAAACCTCTTTGGTTTTTCAAGGCTCACCAAAAACCTTAAGTAAAATAATATAAGAGCAAGTATAAATGAATACAATAAAAGCTTTCTAAAATAAAGCAAATATCTCTTTGAAGTCCTTGATTGTTGATGAAGATCTTGTTTTCAAGTTGATGAAGCCTTTGATTGATGCTTGTAGATGTAGACTTTGAATGCTCTCTTTGAAACTTAGAAGCTTGAAGGTTTTGAATCACTCAACTTTTGAATCCTTGAAGAATATTCAAAAAACTCACCAAAGGATTACTTCTCCATTTGATTTTTGATGTTTTTATAGCCTCTCAACACTTAAATGACCGTTTATAGCCGTTAGAGAGGAAAATATGATCGTTTGAAGCAAGTTGGAGAAGTTTTGCAGCCCAGAAAACTAGCCGTTACTGTTCAAGTGTCGACACTTTACCTCCAGGTGTTGACACTTCAGTTTCAAGTGTCGACACTTCATTCTCCAGGTGCCGACACTTCACTTCCAAGTATCGACACTTCAGCTCCAGGTGTCAACACTTGTCTGAAAGTGCTTTCTGAAATTTTCTATTTGTCTCAGGCCTTGAGTCGACACTTCACTCTTCAAGTGTCGACACTTCACTCTTCAAGTATCGACACTTGATCCTCAAGTGTCGACACTTCATTTCCAGGTGTCGACACTTACCTGTGCCATTGCTGAAACATCTTTAAATTGAAATTTTAACCTCTTCAAGTTCTTCCATATTAATTCCAAAGTCCATATACTTGATTTTCCATTAATTTAAGAACTTTTTTAACTGAAATACAAGCATTTCTTCATGCAACATGGTTGAGTACTAAGATCTGAAAAATATACTTAAAATATAATTAGTACTCATATATACTTAAACATTTTGTCAATCATCAAAATCAAGACCAGAGTCAACAGAACGGGTGAACAAACCTCCTCCCAAGTGCCTAGTCATGTACGAAGACCATCTGAAGGCTGGGCTTCGATTTCCCCTGCATCCTTTTTTCATCAAAATCTTCCGTCTGTACCAAGTGGTGCCGGTGTAATTGACCCCGAATAGCATCCAGAACGTCTGTGGATTTCTGGTCCTGTGCCGCATTGTAAATATAGAACCTAGGACCAACTTATTTATAGCACTTTTTGTACTCAAGAGGGATTTCCATAGCAACGGATGGTGGGTGATCGGCCCTCGATCGGGCCGCAAGATCATCAAGGACATGCCCAACGCCATCCATGGGTGGAAACCAGTTTTTGTGTTTGTATTGTCCGTTGATCCATGGGACTTCGACATTGTTTGGAAGAAGCCTCGTTTAACCGCCAATGATGGAAAAAAGGTTTTGGTGGCTGACCAGTCAGATTACAAACTTCTGAGTAATTCGGAAGTCGTCCCTATCCGCGAGTTGTTGGAGAAGAGAAATCTCTATCTTGCGAGGATTAGCAAGTTCTCCGTATTAGGTATAGTGACGAAAATTTCTGCCCCTTTTTTCCTGTTTTTGTTGTAGCTCAGTCGACTTAAAAAAACTTCTCTGCTTGTAGGTGGCAGAATGAAGCCTGGCCTGAGCTGGCTCCGTCAAACTTCTGAGAAGAGGGTAGCTCAAGCTCCTCTCACAAGATTAGCAGTTCGGAAGAAAGCCCGAAGAGACAGTCCTGAGGGGGACCGGAGCACTTCATCTTCTCAGGGGATCTCAGGGGAAGATGTGGTGCCCATGGAAGGGGCCCCGTCAAGACCTCATCCGATTGAAATTCCACCAGCGGTTACCTCCGCACAAGGGGGAGTCCGCCTCAAGCGGCGGATGTGCCACCGTTTTGTCCCCCTGCAACTGATAGGGATAAAGCGCCGCAAGTCGAGAGAGAGTCCACTCGTGGGGCTTCCCCAGCTGGAAGCCATCCAGTGAACTCTTCGGAGCTTTCTCCTACGGGGGGACTACTAGTCCCCGCCATTGCCAAGCAGGCACTGAAGAACACATTGATGCCTCACGATTTGGTAGTTCTCCGAAGTCGAAGCCTTTCTAGGATGTCTGATTCTGCTTTTTTCGCCCTGCAACAGGTATGGTCCTTGCTATTCTCCTTTTCTCTGAGAATTGATCAATCCAAAACTCCATATTTTCGATACAGTTTGTCTATGACCTTACCTTTATGGAAGAGGGCTTGGAAAATGTTGATAGTCTCATTCATGGCCTCAAGGAAAAACTTTACATGACCAAAGCTGCAAAAGAGGTAGCTGAAGAGCTGAGGCAGTCCATGGAAAACTATCTCGCTCGAGCAGATGCTGAAGTTCATGAGCTGAAGAGTGAACTGAAAAGTGCCCAGTTGACAATAGCGGAGCAAGGGGCAGGGTGGAGGAAGAGCAAAAAGCAAGTCGACTCCTTGGAGCAAACTGCCAAGGAGAACCAAGAAAAAATAGAGAGTTTGACCAAGGCGACGGAGAAAGCTACCAGGAGGGCCGAAGAGGCAGTTCTGGAGTCCGAAGCGGCTAAGAGAGAGTCCACGGCCCTGAAAAAGCTGGTAGACGATGATGTAGCAAACTTCAGGAAGTCTTCACAGTTCCAAGAGGAGATGAACGAATCATCCCTGTATGGCTACCAGCATGGCTTCAACGATAGACTTTCCAAGGTAAAAGAGGCCTTCCCCCACCTTGATCTCTCTGGCATCCCTTCCTTCAACATAGCCGAAAAAGAAGAAGACGAGGAGGAGGAGGCCGAGGCCGCGGAGGGGCCGAAGAGGTGCCGTGTCCAGGAGAAGAGGTCTCTGCCTCAGTCGAAGATCTGGGGGTGGCTTCAACCTTGATCCCAATTCAGGAGGGAACTCAGGTTGAGGAAGCCCAAGCTGAAGGTTCTCCGATCCCGGCCCAAATCGACGAGATCCTTTCTGCGCAGGTTGACAAGTTGCTTCAATCCTGCGGTGTCGGGTCTCCTCCAGTTGATGTTGAATAATCTAAGTTGCTTCAGACGTTTTCTCTCTTCTTCTTTTTTTATGTATCATCAATGGTTTTTGTATGACAACTTCTCTGAATTTTAAAGTAGCTTCTTCTTCTCCTGCATGTGCAATGTTGCATTTTCAGATGTAGCTTGAACAAAGTCAGTATGTAATCCGAGCTTTACTGTTCCTTCTTCTGCTTGGTTGAACAACCATGGCCGAAGACCGTTTGATTAGTAGTTGATGAAGACGAACTTTGGAATAAGTTAGAACTCCGTTGTCGAAGACCGTCCATGGTCGATCAGGCTGATATCACCTTCCTTTCATAACTAATCCTGTCCGTTGGAATGGACATGATAGACAAGTGTCACCTCCCTGTTGATTGGTGGTTAAGGAAGTTTGATTGCCGACCTCGGCCGAGGTGGACCCCTCCTGGGTGGACACCTGGCGAGGTGGCAGGAGGGCGTTCGGCTTCGGTCGAGGTGGACCCGTCTCTGGGAGCCACCTGGCGAAGGAGCGAAGGGGCCCGGCTCGACCTCGGTATTGGTGGGACCGTCTCTGGGCGCCACCTGGCGAGGGAGCGGGGGAGCAGCCGACCTCGGCCGAGGTGGACCCCTCCTGGGTGGACACCTGGCGAGGTGGCAGGAGGGCGCTCGGCTTCGGTCGAGGTGGACCCATCTCCGGGGGCCACCTAGCGAAGGAGCGAAGGGGCCCGGCTCGACCTCGGCATTGGTGGGACCATCTCTGGGCGCCACCTGGCGAGGGAGTGGGGGAGCAGCCGACCTCGGCCGAGGTGGACCCCTCCTGGGTGGACACCTAGCGAGGTGGCAGGAGGGCGTTCGGCTTCGGTCGAGATGGGCCCGTCTCCGGGGGCCACCTGGCGAAGGAGCGAAGGGGCCCGGCTCGACCTCGGCATTGGTGGGACCGTCTCTGGGCGCCACCTGGCGAGGGAGCGGGAGAGCAGCCGACCTCGACCGAGGTGGACCCCTCCTGGGTGGACACTTGGAGAGGTGGCAGGAGGGCGCTCGGCTTCGGTCGAGGTGGACTCGTCTCCGGGGGCCACCTGGCGAAGGAGCGAAGGGGCCCGGCTTGACCTCGGCATTGGTGGGACCGTCTCTGGGCGCCACCTGGCGAGGGAACGGGGGAACAGCCGACCTCGGCCGAGGTGGACCCCTCCTGGGTGGACACCTGGCGAGGTGGCAGGAGGGCGCTCGGCTTCGGTCGAGGTGGACCCATCTCCGGGAGCCACCTGGCGAAGGAGCGAAGGAGCCCGGCTTGACCTCGACCATGGTGGGACCGTCTCTGGGCGCCACCTGGCGAGGGAGCGGGGGAGCAGCCGACCTCGACCGAGGCGGACCCCTCCTGGGTGGACACCTGGCGAGGTGGCAGGAGTGGGCCCGGACCGAACTCGACTTCGACGAGGGCGGTAACGTCTCGGGATGTCACCTGGCGAGGTAGCCGGGGGGGGCAAGGGCCGAGCTCGACCTCGGCGGCATGGGACCCGCAGCTAACTCGGCCTAGGAAACCTCCACGCGGCTCAATCAGGCCTGACAGAATCTGAGACCGGCCACGTCATCATTATGGCCGTAATACTTCCCATGTGTCCTTTGCGATATGTTGCATTATGTCACGTCTAGAGCATTGATTCCTCAAACCATTCACGGTCTATAGGGAAGATGTGAGGCCGGCTGGGCCATCCCAGAGATGTTTGTTGTCGACAGGAAGGATGCATTGATCCTTTTAAGCACGTTTTCAGATTCACCGTTGGATGGGGTGTCTGCACCGTCTCTGTGCATTTCTATCATAATCAAGGTAGGCTGTTTAGGCCCGTCCTGGCACGTCTTCGGATTTACCGTAGGGTAGATTATGAAAACCATCCCTGCACCTTTTTTAGTATAAGGTAGGCTGATTAAGCCCGTCCCGACATGTTTTCGAGTTTCCTGTAGGGTAGGTTATCTGAACCATCCCTGTGCCTTCAATCTTCTTGGTGGCCTGACTAGGCCATCCGTTGCGCTCGTCGGGCATACCAATAAGGTGAGTGGATCAGACTCTCCTTTGCGCAGTTGGCTAATTTCTTAGATCTGGCCACTTAGGCTGTTGTCGTTCAGTCGGGGCAACAAGCCATTCTGAGTTGAGTAGAGTTGAGCAAAATTGAACAGAAAATTTAGGAATCTGTTTATTGATAATATTTGCGAAGGTTTTGTACATTCCATGGTCGGGATAGAGGTTTCCCATCTAGGGTCATGAGTCGATATGCTCCTGGTCGAATGACTTCTTTGACTTGGTACGGACTTTCCCAGTTGGAAAAAAGTTTACCCTGTTCTGTTGGCTTGGATACTTCTGTCCTTCGCAATATCATGTCCCCTGTACGGAAGATCTGCTCCTTCACTTTGGAGTTGTAATATTTGGCGACCTTTTGTTGGTACGTCGCCATTCTTATATGGGCCTAAAGCCTGGTGCTTGGCAGCAGATCCAGGTCGATCCTTCTACGATCAGAGTTTCCAGGTTCTTCGTAGTTGTCAACTCTTAAGGATTGTAAGGAGACTTCAATAGGTCAGCTTCGGTACTGTATGCTAGGTTGAACGGAGATTCGTTGGTGGCCGTTCTTAGGATAGTTCGGTATGCCCAGAGAACGGAGGTCAGCTCTTCGTCCCAAAGTCCTTTGGCAGCGTTCAACCTCGTCTTCAGACCGTAGAGAATGGTCCGATTAGTTGCTTCGGCTTCTCCATTGGACTATGGGTGGGCAATGGAGGTCAACCGATGTTGAACATGATACTAAGCGCAGAAGTCTTTGAACTTCGGATTGTCGACTATCTCCCGTTGTCCATGATTATGACATGTGGGATGCCAAACCGGAATATGATAGAATTTTTTACAAAATTCTCCACCTTGCCTTCTGTGACCTGGGCCAGTGGTTCAGCTTCTACCCACTTTGTGAAGTAGTCAATGGTCACAAGGAGGAACTTCAGTTGTTCGGAGGCTGGCGGGAATGGGCCAAGAATATCCATTCCCCATTGGGCAAAAGGCCAAGGGGCCATCAGTTGAGTCAAGTGAGTTACAGGTTGTCTCTGAATGTTGGCATACCTTTGGCATTGGTCACACCTTCGTACAAAGTCAGCCGAGTCCTTCTGGATGGAGGGCCAATAATATCCTTGTCGAATGATCTTGTACGCCAAAGACCTACCTCCCAAGTGATCATCGCTTATGCCCTCGTGGATCTTTCTTAGGGCGTAATCCGCATCCGTCGGTCCCAAGCACTTTAGTAGTGGTTGAGAAAATGACCTCTTATAGAGGGTCCCGTCTAAGATGACATATTGAGACGCCATCCAGCGAGTTTTCTTGGCCTCTGTCTTGTCTCTCGGTAGCATGCCCTCATTTAGGAACTTGATGATGGGATCCATCCAGCTTGGCTTGGCGTCGATCTGGTGCATCTCCATAGCCCCTTCGGCTATACTTGGAGTTTCAAGATGTTCAACAAAGGTGCGCCCAAGAAATTCTGGTGTTGTAGTAGCAAGTCGAGATAATGCATCCGCCTGGGAATTATCTGATTAAGGGACATGGATAATCTCGAAATGCTCCAGTTGAGAGGATAAGCCTCGTACCTTCTCTAGGTACTGCATCATGGTTGGGTCCCTAGCTTCGTATTCTCCTTAACTTGGTTCACAACCAATTGGGAGTCTGAAAAGGCCCGGAGTTGTTGAACTCCCAAACTTTTGGCGATCCGAAGTCCGACGACCAAGGCTTCATATTCATCTTGGTTGTTAGAAGCATGGAAGGAGAATTAAAGTACGTACTCTATGGTATGACCATCAGGTTCGGTCAACAGAAGACCGGCTCCACACCCAGTAGCATTGGAAGCTCCATCCACGTGGAGCACCTAAACGGACTTCGTCTCCTTCGAGACTTTCCCTTCTATCGAAGATACTTCATCTTCGGGCCTCCAGGTGCATTCAGCCAGGAAATAAGAGAGCACCTGGGCCTTCATAGTCGACCGGGATTGAAAGCTGATATCGAATTTACTTAACTTCACAGCCCACTTGGCTATCCTTCCTGAGGTGTCCGGAGACCGGAGAACAGCCTTGAGTGGTTGATCGATAAGCACCACGATGGTGTGGGCATGGAAGTACAGCCATAGTCGCTTTGCTGCAATCACCAAAGAGTAGATCAGCTTCTGCATCTTCGCATACCACATTTCAGCATCATGCAGAACCTTGCTGATGTAGTAAATCGGCTTGTGGAATTCATCTTCATCTCTTCGGACAAGGACTGAACTAATTGCTTCATCTGAAGCAGAGAGATACAGGTAAAGCACTTCGCCCTCTTGAAGTTTGGAGAGTAGAGGTGGGGTTCCTAAGTACTTATTTAACTCTTCAAAGGCAGTACGACAGTCTTCGGACCATTCGAAGCCCTTTGACTGTCGAAGTACCTTGAAGAATGGAAGACATTTCTCAGCTGAACAAGAAATAAACCTGCTTAGGGAGGCACTTCTCCCTATTAACTGCTGGACTTCTTTTTTGCAGGAGGGATGCCTCATATCCTTTAGGGCTTGGATCTTCTCAGGATTTGCCTCAATCCCTCATTTGGTGATAAGAAAACCCTAAAACTTACCCAAAGTGACCCCAAAGGCGCACTTTGTCGGGTTCAGCTTCATGCGGTAACGTCGCAGAGCACTGAATGATTCCTCTAGGTCTTGGATATAATCTTTTTGGAGGAGGCTCTTGATGATCATGTCGTTGACGTAGGCCTCCATGTTCCTTCCCAGTTGCTTTTTGAATACTTTGTTGATTAGCCTTTGAAATATTGTCCCAACGTTCTTGAGACCAAATGGCATCATCTTATAGCAGTAGAGATCTTTGTCGGTGACAAATGCCATCTTCTCCTCATCTTGGGGGTCCATCTGATCTGATTATAGCCAGAGAAAGTGTCCATGAAGCTCAGTAGTTGGTGGCCCGCAGTGGCGTCGACTAGCTGATCAATCTTCGAAAGAGGGAAGCTATCTTTTGGGCAAGTCTTGTTGAGGTCTGTATAATCGATGCAGATCCTCCACTTGCCATTAGTTTTTTTCATTATTACCACATTGGCCAACCATTCGGGGTAGTGAGCTTCTCAGATGAACCCTGCTCTGAGGAGTTTGCTTACTTCCTCGTCCACGGCTTTTTATCTTTCAGGAGCAAAGCTTTTTTTCTTCTGCCGGACTGGCTTATACCCGGGAGTAACTTCCAGCCGATGAATGATTACTTCGGCAGGAATCCCTGGCATGTCCGAAGCTATCCAGGTGAAGACATCAGCATTGTCTCTGAGGAAGAGAATCAGCTCCGTTTTGGTTTCTTCATCAAGTATACTCCTGACCTGTACAACTTTGGTGGGGTCTTCTTTTGTCAAAGGTACCAGGACAGTTCTTTCCATGGGTTAACCAAATTCTGTGGTTGTGTCTCTCGGATCCAACTGATCCAAGGTTGCAAAATCATTAAAGTGATTGTCTTGGATTATTAGACACTGCCATGTCGCTCTCTGATCTCCTCTAATTTCTCCGACACCATTCCTGGTGGGGAAGCATACCAGGAGATAATGAGAGGATATCACGGTTCGAAACTTGTTCAAGGCGAGCCGCCCGAGAATGATGTTGTAAGTCGAGGGGGTTCGGACTACCGTGAAGTTGATCGGCAGTGTTTTTTGTCGAGGCTCAGTGCTAAGGGTCACAGGCAATACTATTTCTTCCTTGGCATCAACTTGATTACCCCTGAAGCCAGTGAACGGTATGGGGGATCTCTGTAGTTGATGTCTAGGCAAACAGATTTTAGAGAATGCATCGTAGATCAAGACATCAATCGAACTTTCATTATCAACAAGAATTTATTGTCCATCATAGTTGGCCACAATGGTCGAGATTACAATGGGATCATCATGCGGGAGCTGGACTCTCACAAGGTCATCGTCGAAGAAGAGAGATAGTGTTGTTGTCCTTGAGTCACTTTGGGACATTGTCCTCATCTCCTTTCCAATTGATAGGCCGGTGTATCATCCCCACACCTCCGTTGGTGGGCCTTTGATTCGGTAGTTCGGCCTCTTCAGGAGGTGGCTGGGGAATAGTAGCTTCCGACCGAGGTCCTTGACGACCAATGTACCGTCCCAAATACCCTCTTTTGATGAGATCCTCAATCACATCCCTCAACTAGATGCATTCTTCTGTATTATGGCCGTGGTCCCAATGGAATCAGCAGTATTTGTTCCTATTCCTTATGGAAGAGGAGGCCTTCATGGGATGGGGTCGTTGGAGATAATTTTCTTTCTCTATCTCTATAAGGATCTTTTCTCGAGGGAGGTTGAGGGGGTGTAGGAGTCGAATCTTCCTTCCGATGCTCTGGACCTGGGAGGACTTTTTCGATGGTCAGTATATTTGTTGTTATTATTATTGGAGATTGGGGGACCTTGTCCCCTATTGCTCTTCTTTTTTGAAGGGGGCTTCCCTTCGATCAGTCGTCGGTTGGCCGCCTGCTCTTCAGCATCGGCATATTTCTAAGCCCTTGACAGGAGCTCAGCGTAGCTTTTGGAAAACTTCTTATCCAGGAAAAAGGTGAGCCTGGATGTGCGAAGTCCCTTCTTCAGTGCAGACTGGCCACATGCTCGTTGAGATCGGGAATCTCAAGTGTGGCCGCATTAAACCTGGAGATGTAGTCTCGCAGGCTTTCTCCTTCGTTTTGATGAAGGAGGAACAGTGTGTCCGTATTTCGGAGGGTCTTGCGTCAAGTCCTGAAATACAAGACAAACAATTTCTCTAACTCGGAAAAAGAATCGATGGTACCTGGATGTAGGCTTAAGTATCACATCCGAGCGGCTTTCTTCAAGGTGGCCGGGAACGCGAGGCAGTACATCGCGTCCGAGGCTCCTTGGATCATCATATGGGCCTTGAAACTGTCCAAGTGGTCAAAGGGATCGGAGGTACCATCGTAGGGTTCCACCTGGGAAATCCTGAAGTGCCGAGGGATGACTTCAGCCATGACACGATCGGTGAAGGGCGGGCGTAGATCACCTACTATCAAGTCGTTGTGATCTTTTAGGTCCTACAACCTCTGCTCTCGTGCCCTCACCATTTCTGATTCGATGGTTTAAAATCTTCCATCATAATCGGGGGGAGCCTGCTTCGGCGCCCTCTCTATGGAAGTAGAGTCTTCGGAAGAGGGTGAGGGAGTTTGCCTAGGCCTTTTCCCTTTCTGCGGGGAGTTGGCGGGCCTAGGTAGTCTTGAACTTCGGCCTTCAGGAGAAGGCCGAGAATAGGGGGAGAGATGTGTTGATTCCTCCCGAATGGCTCTATTTCACCGAGACCGAGAGCTGTGTCTAGAGGCAGCCGGTGGATTTCCCACCGGAAAAGCTCTGTTTTGAAAATCTTGAACCATGGTCGTAAGATTGGTGACCTGGTTTACAAGAGCTTCAAATTGCTACAATCCCATGACAACTGTGGGAGGTGGAACGTCATTCTCTTCCGGGGGCGCACCCTCTTGGGATGGAACACGACTTTGACTCGTGGAGGTGATATGAGTCTTTCCTCACGCCATCGGGATACTTCCCCTTGTTAGGGAGAGGAGCTTAAAGAGTGTTGGCGACTTATCCCCCCTTCCTAGCGCGCCAATCTGTTGGCGTGGAGTCCCTGTTCTGGTCGGTCGGAGCTGCTGCACCACAGGACCGCTCCCCGGTTCACCTGCAAAACAAGTCCCTTGCCAGAGTTGCTCTGGCGGGGGACACTCCAATGCCAAAGTCAGAGACGGGCTCAAGCGACAGAATGAGAAAGATTTTGGAGAAGCAGAGGGAAAGACTATGAATTTTTTAGCGTGCATGTACCTTTTTTTGTACATTTTCTCTTACCGCTATTTGTAAGGGGCTGTCCGGCCTGCGGATCCGTTCTTCTCCCAGTGATTACGGGGAGTTGATTTCTTCCCATGATTGGCAATCGTGGGTTGTCATTGAGCGGTTCCGACCAGACCGGAGGCGTGGCAGCTGGAGTTGCGCGCCATGATCGTGGCATGAAAATAGTCGATAGTAACCGTTGGTTACTGTTGCCTATATGGGATAGATCGTGAATCCATCTTCAGATTTCTCCCTCTTAGGGAGATTCTCATAATTAAATCGGGAATCTCCTTGTCTTCGGATCTTCTCGGTCGGAGATCCTGTCTTCAGCACCAGTCGAGGACTTGGTGTTTACCAAGGGCCAGAATTCGTGTCTTTGGCAAGAACCGAAGAGTATGTACTCGGAAGTCGACGAAAAGCCTGGTCTTCGATCAATGCCAAAGATGTAATCCGAAGGTCTTGCCTTCGGATGTCGTAGGCCGGCAGAGAGATTTGAGTTGCTCATAGTTGGCCTGAACTTTCTAGGCCCGAAGTTGTTGGTTCGGAGGAAAGGTCTTCGGTCAGCCGAACCGGTGTTCGGCTCATACTTGGATCGGGATATCCCAACAGATATAATTTAAAATTTATTTAATAAAAATTATTATTTATTATATTTATCTATTATTTTAAATTTATTTAAACTTTGATGTTTGAATTTTTTTTTTCAAAACTAAATTAGAGAAGTCCGGTAAGTTTTGAAAGAAAATCTTCATCCCAAAATAAGCCATGCTCATTTGCTTTTATAGATATAACAGATTATATAAAAAGTATAATTTTGAATGATAAAAAGGGTTAAGAAAATTTGATACTTTTTAGCCATTAAATCTAGGTAGTACTATTTTATTTATATTCTAAATTTGTACCTGTTCTATGCATTGGATTTTTTTTTTTTTGTTATTATTTTCTTTGGTTAATCTATTAAAAATGAAAAAGAAACGAAAGAAATAAAAAAAATATGAGACAAAAAAAACTTATATATGTCGATCATTTTTCTATTTTAAAATTTAAATTTAAAGATCTATTATTTATTTCTTATTTTAAAATTAACAAAAAATAAAATTATTTGAAATTTTAAATTTAAAAGCTATAAAAATTTGATACATGGTAGCATTTGAATCTAGATAGTGAAAAATAAAATCACTTGAAATTTTAAATTTAATGATCAAAATAATGAAAAATTGAATGAGAAAAAGGACTATGAAAACTTGATACTTGGCAGTATTTGAAAATAGATGGTACTACTTTAGTTATAATATATATTACCAAAATAATTAGTAGCGGGCCGGGGCACTTGGGTTGGGCTTCTTGTTGCTTGGCAATGTTGAACAAGACTTTTAGATTCATGATTTCAAAGTGTGTTTTGATGAAAATGTGATGAAAAAGTGACCGTAAGGGACTGGTTTACTTAGTTTCCGAAAGAGTTTTCCGTATTCTATTTTATTTCAGTTGTTTATGAGACTATGTTACGTAGTTTCCGAGTCTTCCGTGTTTGTTTTAGTTTGTTGAGTTTGTGGCGTCGAGGCAATGTGCAGTTACCTAGAAAACGTCCAAGTTTATCTGCTGTAAGCCTATATAAGGCATCCTAATTACTTTGGTTTTCAGTGATATGAAATAATATTTTTTGGTTATCTTCTATTCTCTGTTTTTTTGTGTGTTGCGGTAGCGGAAACAGAGAGTTGCAAAGAGAACTTTTTCAATTCTAATATTTGTGGTATCAGAGCCAGGTTGGATCAACTTTGGGAGTTCTTCTGGTATTGGAGGTGTTGCTGTAGCAAAGCATCTCTGGAAAAAAAAAGCCTGTAGGTGGGAAGCTTTAAAGTGAGGTACTTCTTCTGCACATAAGGTGTTTGATAGAAGTTTATTAGAGGGTTTTCATCATTGCAAGTGGTATGTCTACTCTCAACCTCACTCAGTCATTGATTCCTATCTTTAATGGAGATAAGTATGAGTTTTGGAGTATAAAAATGAGAACTTTCTTTATGGCTCAAGATCTTTGGGATCTAGTTGAGAATGGTTATACAGATATTGGGAGTTCTAAGGAGAAACTTCGGAAGAAGGATTCAAAGGCTCTACTTGTCATTCAACAAGCTGTGATAGACACCATCTTTCCTTGGATTGCTAATGCTACCAAATCAAGTGAAGCTTGGACTATTTTAAAGCAAAAGTTCTATGGTGATGAGAAGGTAAAAACTGTGAAACTTCAGACTCTTCGTAGAGATTTTGAGACCTTGTTTATGAAAGGAGGTGAATATGTTCAAGAATTTTTTTCACGAACTTCAGTCACTATAAATAATCTGAGAATATATGGAGAAGTTATTTCATATCAAAAAATTGTAGAAAAAGTTCTGAGAAGTTTGCCACAAAAATTTGATCATGTTGTGACAGCGATTGAGGAGTCAAAAGATTTAACCACTTATTCTTTTAATGAATTGATGGGACCTCTTTTAGCTCATGAAGAAAGGATGAACAGATATGCTGAAAAGAATAGTGAGCAAGCTTTTCAGGTCAAGTCAGAGGTTAGCAATATACACAGAAAAGGTGAAGATCAAAAGCATGGAGCTAGAGGTCGAGGAAGAGCTGGTTACCGTGGGCGTGGTCAAGGACATGGGAAGTCAAAAAATCGGTGGCGTAAGTCTGAAAATGGTGACAAAGGTAACCAAAATCAAAACCGTAAAAATAGGTTTTGTGATTTTTGCAAGAAGGCTGGACACACTGAACCTTATTGCTGCGATAAGCAAAAATAGGAAGTCAATGTTATGGAAGAAAAGTCGGAGGATAGTAATCTATTTCTCACTCACTTAGATCTCAATGAATATAATACTAATCATGTGTGGTTTCTTGATAGTGGGTGCAGCAATCATATGACAAGGAAAAAAAATCTATTTTGTCATATTGATGAGTCAGTGAAACAGCAAGTTCGGCTTGGAAATAACAAGCAACTATAAATTGAAGGAAAAGGGACAATTGCAATCAAAATTAAATCAGGTCTTGAAAGGTTGATTCATGATGTTTATTACACACCTAGTCTTGCATATAATTTGCTCAGTGTGGGTCAGTTAGTTCAAAAAGGTTACATGATTACATTTCATGATAATGTACGTGAGATTTTAAGAGAAGGGTCTAAAGTACCACTTCTGTTGAGTCACATGACTAAGAATAGAATGTTTCCTATTGAACTTTCATGTCTTGATGAGTGTGCCTTAGTTGCTGACTTGAATAAAATATCTCGATTATGGCATTTACAGTATGGACATTTGCATTTCAGTGGGTTGAAGCTGTTAAGTCAGAAGAATATGGTATGTGGTATGCCTTCTATTGTTTGTGATGATATTTTGTGTGAAGGATGTGTGTATGGTAAGCAACATCGCTTGCCATTTCAAGTTGGAAAGGCTTGGAGAGCAAAAAAACCTTTAGCTTTGGTTCATGCTGATGTTTGTGGCCCAATGAGGACTCCATCTTTGAATAAGAGTAGATATTTTTTATTATTGATTGATGATTTTTCTCGCATGAGTTGGGTATTTTTTCTTGTTCAAAAATCAAAAGCATGTGAAAAGTTTAAGGAGTTCAAGGCTTTTGCAGAAAAAGAGTGTGGTCATGTTATCAAAACTCTTCGCACTAATCGAGGGGGTGAGTTTTTATCTGATGAATTTAACTATTTTTGTAAGCAACATGGTATTCGTAGGCAATTGACTGTAAGGAAAATACCGGAGCAAAATGAAGTTGCTGAAAGAAAAAACCGAACAGTGGTGGAAATGGCACGAACTATGTTAAGCGAAAAATAACTTCCCAAAGAATTTTGGGCTGAAGCAGTGGCTACAGCTGTGCATCTTCTTAATATTTCTCCAACAAAGGCAGTACGCAATGACTCCATATGAAGTTTGGTGGAAGAAAAAGCCCAATGTGAGTAATTTAAGAGTTTTTGGTTGCATTGTGTATGCCTTAATTGATTCAAATGAGCATAGTAAGATGGATAAGAAGAGTGAGAAATGCATCTTTGTTGGTTATAGTGGTGAGACAAAGGGTTATAGATTATATAATCCTATAACTAAAAGACTAATCATCCGTAAAGATGTTATATTTGATGAGTATAGCACTTGGGAATGGACAAAAGTAGAAAATCAGCACATTGAGGCACCACCAACACAATTCAATTCGGAGAATATAACTTCTCAAGCCTCTACATCATTTGAACTTTCTCTAAGACAATCACCGTTTATGAGCAGCCCATCCAGCAGTGAAAAAGATATTTCTTCTGATTTAGAAAACCCATCGAGGAAGGTACGCTCCTTAAGAGAAATTTATGATTCTTGTACATTTGCCTTTCTAGTGTCAGAACCTATGAACTATGAGGAGGCATGTAAACAAAAGGAATGGGAAAACTTTATGAAAGAGGAGATGGCTATTATTGAAAGAAATGACACATGGGATCTTGTAGACTTGCCACAAGGAAAAGATGCCATTGGTGTGAAATGGATATACAAAGTAAAATATAATGCTGATAGAAGTATCTCAAAGTACAAAGCAAGATTAGTTGTCAAGGGATATGCACAGCAATATGGTGTAGATTTTTATGAAATCTTCTCTCCTATAGCTCGATTTGAAATTGTTAGACTTATCTTGGCATTAGCAGCTCAAATGAAATGGCATATTTTCCAATTTGATGTGAAATCTACATTTTTGAATGGTTTCTTAGATGAAGATGTATATGTACGGCAACCACAAGGATTTATAGTTGATGGAAAGGAGGAGCAAGTGTACAAGTTGAAGAAGGCTCTCTACGGGCTTAAACAAGCACCGAGAGCTTGGTATGGAAGACTTGATCTGCATCTTCACAATAGTGGTTTTCAGAGAAGTGAAAGTGAACCCATTCTTTATGTAAAGGTGAAAGGTATGAATATACTTGTTGTTTGTGTGTATGTTGATGATATAATATACACTGGATCTTCTGAATTTCTCATCAAACAATTTAAGAAAAGTATGATGCAAGAATTTGATATGACTGATTTGGGCTTGCTGCGTTATTTTATGGGTCTTCAAATTCAACAAACAGAAGTGGGTATTTTTGTTAATCAAGAAAAGTATGCATTAGATATGTTTAAAAAGTTTTATATGCTCAAGTGTAAGGCATTTTCTACTCCCATGAATGCAAATGAAAAATTGACAGTGAATGATGGTATTGCTAAGGCAGATGCTAAGTTGTATAGAAGTATGATTGGGAAACTTATGTATTTGACTCATACTCGACCAGATATTTTGTTCTCGGTCAATTTGACTTCAAGGTTTATGAATTCTCCTACAGTACATCATCTTGGAGCAGCAAAACGAGTTCTTAGATATGTCAGAGCTACAAGCAACTATGGAATATAGTATAAATCCAATCCTAATTTTCAATTAGTTGGTTTTAATGACAGTGATCGGGCAGGTTCTGTAGAAGACATGAAGAGTACTTCAGGTTATATATATTTTCTTGGTTCGGGAGCTATATCATGGATGTCTAAGAAGCAAGCAATTGTTGCTCTATCGTCCTCTGAAGCTGAATATATCGCTGCATCTATAACAGCTTGCCAAGCCATATGGATGCGAAGATTACTAGAAGATCTGCACCAAAATCAAACTCAAGGAACGGAAATCTTCTGCGATAACAAAGCTACAATAGCAATGACAAAGAATCCAGTGTTTCACGGGAGGACTAAACACATTGAGCTGAGATACCATTTTATTCGCAGAGCCGTGACTGAAGATGTGATTGTGATGAAGTATTGCTGCACAAGTGATCAGATTGCCGGTACCATTTTATTCGCAGAGCCATGACTGAAGATGTGATTGTGATGAAGTATTGCTGCACAAGTGATCAGATTGCTGATGGTTTCACCAAAGCTTTGAACTACTCCAAATTTGTCAAGTTCAGATCTTTACTTGGTGTGTCAACTTTTGCATCAAGGGGGTATGATGAAAATGTGATGCAAAAATGACCGTAAGGGACTGGTTTACTTAGTTTCCGAGCAAGTTATCCGTATTCTATTTTATTTCAGTTATTTATGAGACTAGGTTACATAGTTTCCGAGTCTTCCATGTTTGTTTTAGTTTGTTGAGTTTGTGGCGTCAAGGCAATGTGCAGTTACCTCGAAAACGTCCAAGTTTATCTTCTGTAAGCTTATATAAGGCATCCTAATTACTTTGATTTTCGGTAATATGAAATAATATTTTTTGGTTATCTCCTATTCTCTATTTTTTTGTGTTGTGGTAGCGGAAACAGAGATTTGCAAAGAGAGCTGTTTCAATTCCAATATGTTTCCCATAGATCGAGTTGTTCGGATGGGTTTGTCTCGATGATTTGTTGCTTGGGCTTAGCCATCCCACTCTCTCCCATCTCTCTCTTAGTTTCATCCTCCATTTCATTTCAGTATTGAATAAAATATTATGAAGGGTGTCCACTATTTTTCTCAAAAAATAATTAAATTGTAATGCAGTATTTTATTATTCATCACTAACATCCACTTAAATATTAAAAATCCACTAAATATGATCCTTAAAGAAGGAAATTACTGCCACTGGCGCGTGGCACAACTGGTTGTGAGCTGGCAGGGTTCGAGCTTCGATTTAGATATTTTTCGACGAAAAAGTCCGGAGATAAAATAAAAAAAGAAAAAAATTAATAAAATAATCCTGAAATCCCTGTTGGCTGGTGGTAGTGAAAAAGTTGACGCCAGTGGTTGACGTACTCACCTTCGGGTGGGGAACGGTTGCGGAAAATTAATATACGCCGTGTATCGAACATTTCCTGGCTAGGGTTGGGGGACCGTCTGGGGGTGGCCACGCCCGGGGTCTAACTCCTCCCCTCCTTTTTGGTTCATCAAAAAAAAAAAAAGAAGAGAATTACTGTTGGAGCAAGATCCGCTCCATAGAAACCCGGGATCCTCCTTGATGCTGTCATGGTGAAAAGGGAACTCATGATCAGGGAAGAGATGAGGCATGCCATCCGCTCCCGTCACGAAGGCGCGCCCCCATGGGGCTGAACACACGAGAGAGAACCAAAGAGAGGGAGAGGAGGAATGACGGCCGGGAAGAAAGAGCACTTTATTTTCTCATGCAAATAATCCCTAATATATGTATATATACCCATACAAGAATAGGTCAAAACCCTGCTCAGAAAACTCCTCCCCAGGCCAACTCATGGAAGTCTGAATCCCGTCAGACGAGTCGACTCGTCCAGGTCACAAGTTGGCTCATTGACATCCGAGTCGACTCGAACACCTGAGAGTCGACTCGTCCAGAACATCCTCCTTGCTGTTGACCTGCAGGAGTCGGCTTCTGCAGTGACCGAGCCGACTCGATCCATCCGAGTCGACTCCTACAGAACCCAAGCCGACTCCAACCCTGAAGATCCCCAAACCCGGATCTCGAGCCCGTGGAGTGCCAAACTCCATCCAAGGACCAAACCCGTCCTAGACCTAAGATCCAAACCTGTCCTAGACACCCATGAATATCATGAGTCTCCTGGAACATCTCCAGGAACTGCTTGGCACGCCTCCAAGCATCCAGGAATCGTCTCCAGCATCACTGCTATGGCTTTTCAAGTCTCTCCAAGACTTGGAAGCACTTCACAAAATTCTATAATTACTTGTCTAGGTTGTCCCACTTTCTCTCTCTCTCCTTCGGGTAAAATGCGCGTTAGCTTTTTCGTTTAAGGAATCCATCTTTGTTGGCACGCTCATGCACGGTTTGGAAGACAAGGAGTTTTTCATTTGTCGACTCAAAAAGTGTCACTTGGCGTGCTTCATTTTTTCTCATAATTTACTCATGGGCGGTGGCGTGGTTCTCGGATCGCACAAAAATTATGGGAATCTTCCTTGCAGCTTTGGCATATATGGCCACTTTGTGAGAGGGCACTAAAAGCCAGCCAATTGTATCGCCACCCCCTTTGACTCGCCCAATTAATTGCCTTGAGATAATGAGAGGAAGTGCTGAAATCACGATGATTGATCAGCAAATCATTCATCCCTCCTAGGCACTCAGGTCCATTTTGTTTCTCTTTCAAACATTTCTTTTAGAGGGTGAATCGGAGATTCGGTTATCATAGCACACAGTTTTCAGCACCACAGGAAGCGATGGGATAAGGCCAAGATGATTGCAAAGTTTCGTGCCAGTAGGATTAATCTAATGCGGACCTTGGTAGGTCCATGCATGTACCGCTCATCCACTAAGCAATCAATCAAACATATAAAATTCCCCCAAATTCCTACTTTCAAACTTCGTGTGGTACTTGGTGATGAATGACTTTACTCTTAGTGGAGAAGGGAGTGGGGTATGATTCAAAAATCCTCTAATCATTAGCAGAATACGAGCCCAAAACCTCGTTTGTTAGAAATCACGATCCAAGGGAAGTACCCATCAAATAGGTTTAAAGGATTCTAACCTAATTAAGTTTTATTTTAAAGAATTGATAACGATATACCGCATCTAGATGTAACGCATGGCCGCTATGTGTAGCAAAAGAGTGGAGGAACACGATGTGAATGCCTTCATATATTTTCGTGTCGGTTTAGTGGTCTAGCTTCCAATAATAAATATGTTTAGCCGAACAGGGGCATGTGGTTGCGTGCAGAACGAGTGCGAATGCTAGCCCTATTCTTTGGGCTGGCTGGAAATAAAACAAAAAAAAACAAGTCAAGCAATCATTGAACAATGACACCCACTGGCCTCATTCAAAAGTATACTTTTGGTATTGAATGCATGAGAACCAGCGGCGATGATAAAACTATGATATCTTTGTTTGATGGAAGATAAAATTATGATATCAATGTAGGGGTAATGATATCCTACCTAAGAGAAAAGAGGGTAATGACATTGGTTGAAGGTCCCTATCCAGAGCATCTACATGAATACACAAACGCTCTCTCTCTCTCTCTCTCTCATGAAGGCTTATTATGGTTTTGGGTTAGACCCGATCTAACCTATTCATGAGTTGGGTCAGAAGGTTTGAAATTAGGTCAACATGCGGGTCGAAGGTCTACTCATGATTTGTTTTAAGTTCTACCATGGATAGGTGAAATCCACTCTCCCGATTCAACCGGAGAATCATGTCTACATTTATGATCTACACCCAATCTTTGGCGTCCGCAAAATTTTTTGAACTCTCTCGGTCTGGTTAATTCTTGACACTGCTTTTCCCAATCCATTAAATGTGGAAACATTTCAAGTCAATTTTGATGTAAATTCCGAGACATTGAACTTTGTAGGTTGACTGTAAGATTGATCTCATCACCTAGTCAACATAAGCCCAGAAGAATCAAGTAGCTATCGAATAGGTGAGGAACGACTCTGAGAGCACCCGAATCTACCTTGCACTTTCTTCAAGTTGCCCAACACCCGATAATGTATCGCATGCACTCTCCACGACAATTAAAAAAACAGACTCGCATTTGAAAGTAGATAGTAGACGGATGACATGATCCCCAGTTGATAGCTAGTGGAATTAATCAGTTTTAACATTGAGGTCTAAACAGTCCCCAACTACTTATTTCCAATTATTGTCCATCAAGAATTGTGTGATAGACCCTTCTATTTTTTATTTTTTTATTTTTAAAGAAAAATGTCTAACTCATTGCATGCATGTAAAATTAGTGGCTAGATCAAGCAAACACGGTCACTATCGTATCACAAACCAACGGTGGCATGGCAGATTAACTAACATATATCATAGAATACCGTGAAGATGAATTAATGGTTGTTGAAAACCTCCTTGGCAGGAGATAAACCAACAGTTATTATCCATTTAATACTTAAATAAAATGAATACTCTCTAAAAGTAAAAGACCGATGTTGGATCTTAATTTTTGCCAAATTTGCAAATTGGTTATAGATGTGCATGTCAAGGATTAGACCAAAGATTAAATAAGTTCGATCTAGAGGAATCAAGGCAGGCACGATTTCTTACATGCAATTAATTCATGATCGTTACATTGTTTATAAACTGTCTAATTAATTATGTGTAGTGTAGGTGATTTAGGACATCGAGATATAGCTAATCCACTATTAATTAGAACATTTGGTCCAACAAAAAATAAATAAATAAATAAATAATCACCATCTGTAATATAGCGCAAAGAAGCACACGATGAGCTTAAAATTAGTATCACTTTTGGCTCCGCTCAGCGAACTATCTTAAAAAGCGTTACCTTAGTGACCCATGGCAGAGGACAAGCGCGAGGAGAAGGGGGAAGACACAAGGACCATTAAGACTTGTTAAAACAAAAGAAATTATCTAATATGGACCGTTCTATTCGTAAATTTTTCTTTCTACGTGAGGTACCGAGAAGCCATATCTTATTCCTAGTCTCGAGGAAAACCAAATGAGAGGTGTATGGGAGTATACTACAAGCCTCAACAACTACCTTGTCTTCTAAATGTTCTCATCTAATCTAACATAACTTTTATTTTATCATATAATAAGAGACCAAGCACATGAAGTCGCACCAACCTACCACGTTTGTTTTCCGGAGAACGAGGTGACAGGAACGGCACCCGTATAAACTTATACACGAACAAATTTTTTGGGCTAAATTAATACATCTTAGTGCCATAATTTTTTCTTCTTCTTCGTTCTCTTTATTTATTTATTTATTTATTTATTTATATTTGGGCAAAGCAGTGCCACCATGGTTTGATTGACAGGTTCGGAGCAATAGGGAGGCGGCAATGCTTGACACGGGAGACCGCGGTTTTCGTCGGTGACATCACGTCTTTCCCATCTTTTGTACCCAGCTCTCACATTTTCTTTCCGGTAAAGTTAAAAGGAAACCGCTGCCATGACGCTATCCCGGTTGGCAGGAATTTAAATTTTTTATTTATTAATTATAAATTTTAAATATAATTTTTTTGAATAATTTGAATAAATTCAGAATATTTTTGAAGCACGTGGTTTAAATGTGAAAAGAGCACACTACTCTATTAGTTTAGCATGATCAGACTGACATACTTATTGAAGGGCACGTAAAAATATACATCCCGAATCGAACATAATCTGGCGGGAAGGGAACTCCGGTAAGAATAGCTACGACGGAATTTATCCCCTTATTTTTTTTTTATTAAAAAAAATTAAAAATAAACTATTAGATGGGATAGGGATATCAGTGATGTCAGGTTAACACACTCATCATTAGATGAAAAGAGACTGTACGAATCTGAGCATCTCGTATCGGATATCACCTGGCAGGATGGGACTTGCGGAATAGCTAATTTATCCCTTCCTATCCTTTTGGTTCATATATCCCTTTTGGTTCATATATATATATATATATATATATAATAAATAAAGGGGTTAAAAGGAAACCGTGGGAACTCTTTGGCTCCCGCCTCGGTCGTTGTGAAAATTTAGCGTGACGTGGTTGAGGCGGGAAGGGAAACAAAGGCATCTGGTTTGAGATGGAAAAGTTGCACGCGATATAACGCAAGGGATCTTGTGCAAACCATGGGATACTTTATAGTTTATCATATTTATTTAAATATTAATATTAAAAATAAATTTATTAATTTTTTATTAATAAAATTATTAGTTGCATAACTATAATATTTTATTTTTTATTTTTAATTTATATTTTTATCAACATATACTACATGATCATATGGTACATACTAAATAAATTAATCATCAAATAAATCAATACATATATCTAGATAAATCAATACATGATTTTTAGAATATAATGCTTACCAATATATAGTATATGATCAAATGATATTAATGTGGCAAGATCGCTGACGTGGAGTACACCTCGGATCCAGTTGACGAAAGGGGACGAGCGGGCGTCGCCACAATGGACTTCTCGCCATTCGCCAGGTGGCTCCCCATGGGTCGAGCCCAGCTCAGCCAAAGTGGAGCCCTCTCTGCTCCTTCGCCAGGTGGCTCCCCAAGGGTCTAGCCCATCTCGGTCGAAGTGGAGCTCTCTTTGCTCATTCGCTAAGTGACTCCCCAAGGGTCGAGCCCATCTCGGCCGAAGTGGAACCCTCCCCGCTCCTTCGCCAGGTGGCTCCCCAAAGGTCGAGCCCATCTCGGTCGAAGTGCAGCCCTCCCCGCTCCTTCGCTAGGTAGCTTCCTAAGGGTCGAGCCCATCTCGGTCGAAGTGGAGCCCTCTCCGCTCCTTCGCCAGGTAGCTCCCCAAGGGTCGAGCCCACCTCGACCGAAGTGGAGTTCTCTCCGCTCCTTCGCCAGGTGGCTCCCTGAGGGTCGAGCCCATCTCGGTCGAAGTAGAGCTCTCTCCGCTCCTTCTCCAGGTGGCTCCCCAAGGGTCGAGCCCACCTCAGTCAGAGTGAAGCCCTCTCCTTGTAAGCATTGGGAAGATTGAAGGCGTCAGCCCCAAGACTGCCATCGAAGCAGGCGTGCACAGTGCAGTGTGCCTAGTACGGCGCCCCAAAGCTGGAACGGTGCACGTAACCTCATTTGCACTGGTTGGGGGAGGGCGCCCCAATCGGGATGTCAGATCCTGCAACCAACCTCCTGAATTGCCTGAAAAGAGAGGGCCGCGCTTGGGGCTCCAAACCCGAAGGCGATCGTCCCCGGGTCGAGGCCTAGCCAGGTTTCCCCAGTTGTGATAGCCCATTGGGAAAACGAGGCCCACGACTTAAATATCTACTATGAGGGGTAACGACCTCGGGGATGCTTCCAATAGCCTCCGATGACTCCTGAGCCCCTTCAGGGAGGGGGCGAGAATCAAGGCAGGAGGAAGATCGATGATTTAAAGGGGGATCGAACGGGGGAGTGAGGTAACTCCACCAAGAAAAATAGAAGGACAAATCCGAGAGGAGAAAAAAGGCACAAAAGATTTTCCAAGAGACTCCTGGAGAGGGTCCCAACGGGCAGAGCAGCCTTTGCTTGAGCATCGCTCCTTTCTAACTACTTATCCTCGATTCTTTGTTGAAAACTCTCCCTGAAGCATGGAGCCCAAAGCGGGATCCGTCTTGGGAATCTGTTTCTCTTTACAGGTCCGCTGACATGATCGTCGGAGTGCCCTCATCGGGATCCCCGGCCCGGGTCTGTAACATTATTTTGCAGGACCGGGAGCCGCATAGATTCTGGAGTAAAGGGGACGACATCTGGCGCCACATCGTAGCTACAGGTCACGATGGTAAGATCGACAACATATATATACTTAATCGTTTACTGATATATACTATAAGTTTTTCTAATACATATCTAATAGTAATCCAATATATGTAAGACCCAGTCCACCTGGACCTATTTTGGACTAAAGTTGGCAAACATTGCTAACTTCAGTTCAAAACTTTTAGAAAAATTGATCGAAACACAGGATCTTATCAGCTACTCAATCGGACATTAATTGCATGAACTATTGGAGAGATCATTCGAGCAAGTGAGGAATGGCTGAAGGACCGTTTAAAGGTGATTGGACAGGCGAACGGCCAGACTTATTTGCCATTGAGTCGAGTTAATCCTTTCCGAGTTATCTCCTTTAATTTTCCTATCATCATTCGATCCAACCACCACCAAGCCCTTTACACCTCCTTTCCTAACACCGATGACTGTAGAATTGCCATGGTTAAGATCCTGCGCAACTGCACAACCAGAAAATTAAATTATGGAAAGCCAAAATAATATATATATAATATAATTTATTTTTTTTATTATAATTTAAAATTAAAATTACAAATAATGTTTTTTTAAACATATAAATTTATTAAGAATAAAATCTAAATTAAAGGTATCTAAATTTTTTTTTTAATTCAAATGACCAAATTCTCAATAAGAAATTCGTTCTCCAATTTAGACTTCAAAAATTTTATAACTGAAAAAATACGTTAAGTAATCAAACACACTATAAAGGATCTTGTACTGCATCTAGTATAAGGTCTGAAAACTTGGTTTTTTTGACATGAAGAGGTCCAAAAACTTAGTTGCTTGCATGTATCATTGACCCCCACTCGCTAAAAATCATGCAAGCAACCTCGGAGACACAAAGTTGGAGTTGGTGCCTTATTTTTTGACATGAGAAATCTTTTTCCTCTTTTGTTACGGAAGAATCTATTTTTCATTTGGTAGAAATGGTGCAACAAATCGGCAGCAAGTTTTTAATATAATATTTAATGACCTTGTCATGCTATCCTGAGGTTGTCCTCAGGTCCCGATGGGGGGAGAGAGAAGGCCATGGCCCCCCGTGCCTCCATATAGCTTTGCCATTATCCCCGCCATCCAAAAACCCTTCTACTTCTTCTTTGATCTCTTTATGCTCCTTCGGTTAAAAGATTAGGATCCAATCAACCTCTTCGTCATGAGAAATTTGGCACGCCAATTGTGTCCCAATCATTAGTAGCCCTCGTCGAGTCTTCATCGATAAAGAAGTACCATATCTAGGATTTGAGTCGTGTATCACTGATAGAATCAATTTTTTAAGTTATCTTTATCCTTAATATATTTTACGATATATAATATAATTTAAAATTTTATTTATTATTATGTTATATTACGGAATAAGTATATTATGTACTTTATGAAACGTTGAACATGCATATTTGATAATGAATTATATTACATTGCATCAAAAATATATTCTTTATTAATTTTAGTACTCTCTGGTCCGATTATGATCACATGAGTTAGGATCTAGTTTCTTTCTGGATCTTCAATAGAACGATCACTAGCTCATGACCTATGGATAGTATGTTATAGTAAGGAACTAGTTTCCTTCTAGGCCTAGCCAGGCAAAGTTAATACTAGTACATGCTGAGGAAGCACATATTTTTTATATAATATCAAAGCTAGTACCCTTCTAGGCCTTTAGTAGAGTGATCACTAGTACATAACTAAAAAATGATATATAAGTCAAAATCTAATCTCTTTTGGAGCTGGTCATAGGCCAATCATGGCTATAATTAGGAAACCAAGTGTTACAGTAGTAAACAAGATCCATTCGGCTTTGACACGCATCCTCCTTAGAGGCTGGCACGGCAGCGTACTTCTCCACCTCGGCCTCAGCTCGGCCACATACTCCGCCACCTCGGTCAGGTACTTCTCTACCTCAGCCTCATCTCGGTCCCACTTCGACCACGTGGCGGTTCAACTCGGCTCGGCAAAGCCCCACCTCGGCGGGGAACTTCAGTACCTCGGCCTCACTTCGGCCGTTCATTTCAGCTCGGCATGCCTACGGTAGGCGCCCAGCTCCAGCTCGGCATGCCTACGGCAGGCGCCCAGCTCCAGCTCGGCACGCCCATGGCACGCGCCCATTTCTAGCTCGGCAAGCCAGTGGCACGCCCAGATCAGCTCCAGCACCAGGCCCGAGCTAGTTTGGCGCTGGTCTGCCCAGTTTGGCACGCGTCTACCCAGTTCGGCACGCATCCACCTCGGATCCAACACTCGTGCGCTCCACCCGTGGGAGGCTTGCACCTGCACCCAGCCACGTCCGCGCCTCCTCCGTGCCTCGGCACACCCGCAGGGAGCCCCTACGCCCGTGGCAGCTCCACCTCCGCCGGATGCGCACCCCGGCTCCGGTCAGGTTCCGTCCGGCTCCCCCGTGTTGGTCCAGCACGCCTCCGCCCCGTCCAGCACCCCGGCATGCTCGCGGCAACCCAGCCAAGTCCGCACCTCCTCCGCACCTCGGCATGCCCGCATGGAGTTCCTCCGTCCGCAGCTGTCCCGTGCCAGTTCGGCTGCCCGTGCCCGTGCCAGGGCACCAAGCCTACGCCTCCACCCGCGGCGTTTCCCAGCTCCAGTCCGGCACAAGGCGACAGGTCCGGCGCGACCCCGGCTCAGCCCGCTCCGGTGCCCGGTCTGCCCGCGGAGGCCTGCACCTCGCCTTCGCCCGCAGGGGTCCAGTGCTACCCCGGCTTAGCCCGCGTCGGCGTCCGGTTGCCCGCAGGGGTCCGCCTGGCCTCCGTGCCAGACGCCCGGATCAGCTCTGGCTCCCCCGGCTCTAGCACCGGCCCAGCTGGGCAATCCCGCGGCAGCCCCGCACCAGTCCAGCTCCTCCCGTGCCTGCGACCACTTCGGTTCAGCGATCAGAGCTCCTCCTCGCGGCACGGAGCAACGTGCCGGCTCCAGTCTTGCCCCGCTCCAGTTCGGCTCCCAGGTCCTAGGTCCGCCAGGTCCGTGGGAAACCCACCTATAGCACCGCCAGGTTTGCCAGGTCCGTGCCGGCTCCAGTTCAGCTCCGTGGGAAACCCACCTCAGCATCGACCTTCCCGGTGTCCAGATCCGCCAGCACCGGTCCACCCTGGCTCTGCCCACCCCAGTGGCCGGTCGCCCACAGGGATCCGCCCGCGGGAGGCCTGCGCTGCTGCCCTATGGCTCCCAGTCCAGACGCCCGCGTCGACTCCAACTCCGCTTCCGCTCGTGGTGCACCCAGCTCCAGTACGACATGCCAGGCTCTGTCCACCGCGCCTCCGTTCGGTCTGCTCTTCAAGAGTGATGCAGTTCTACCCTAGCCCGTGCCAAGGCCGGCACCTTGCCCGCTCGCTCACGTCAAAGCATCTCGCTCCCGTGCCTCGATCCGCGTGCCCAAGAGACTGCTGACCGTGCACCCCGGTCCGCATGAAGGAGGCGCCTCGTGCCGTGCACCTCAAACTGTGCACATGAAGAGCCTCCATCCACATGTCTCTCTTGATCAGTATATCATTGTCTCCATCCTAGGTACGCTTTTCAAAATACAGGTATGGTGGCAGCCTGACATATAAAATCACCGCCCCTAGTGTGCCTCCTACAAGAAGGGCTATATTAAAGCCCCCAGGATACAATTTACACCAATTAGAAAGGCGTGTCCCATCCAAGGCACTATGCCTTTCACCAACCTCCGAACCACCTGGAAGGAGAAGGTTGACCAACCTATCTAAGCCTCCCAGGCCTGCAGAAGCCTCACAGGCCTATACCAAGAAGAACGTGCCTCTCTGAACACCAAGAGCCGCTCGTCTACATAAGAGCAGCAGGAAGAGGTGAGAAGGGGTAAGAGACAACATACTCTCTTCATTCTTACATTATCTATCACCCTCTGGCAGCAGAGAGTCCCCCAAGCTCTCTGCCTCAGAGGTCTCTTATTTCCTTCGATCATCCCACTTACTTGATCGTCGGAGTGTCTTTGCCGGAATGCCCAGCGCAGGTCTCCCCTGTTTTGCAGGTATCGCCCAATGGAGGGACAATAAGGAGAAAGATTACTCCTCACCAGAGAGGCCCACAGGAGGACCACCACAGTACTAAGCTCCTTTCATCCTAACTACGACTATGTTCTCCTTGATCGTCTCCGACCAACGAGCCCAGTGACGCTGGCACGGAGCCCACTCACCTAGGCCATGTAAGAGCTACCGGCCACGGCGATCTAGGCGGTAACACCAAGAGAGTAAGAGTAGATGATTGACCTTGGTTGTTTTGAAAATATATTATAGTTAAATGTACATAATTAAAAATTTATGTTGATTAATCTAACATATCTCATTGGCTTTTATTTTATAGATAATCATTCAATTTTTTATTTCATGAATTAGAGGTTATGATAATTTACTGGGCTCGTGTAACTCATTATATCTTTTATTCATTTTTAAATGCTCGGAATAGCCGGGCTTGGGATTGTATTATAAGAAGTTTAAGATCTAGGAGAAAAAAGAATAGATTTCCTTTGAATAAATTGTTGGATGCTATATAATGTATTATATAACTCCTTGAGATTGTCAAGTTTTCTTAATTGTCATGATTGGAGAGAGGGGCCGCGAAGATGGCCGAGTGGCCCACATGGGTGCCGACAGTTGAGGAGGGGAAAGGGGTGATTGGAGATCGCAAATAGGGCTATGCAGCAAGAAAATCAAAAACCACAACGTACTGGTAGCCAGATAAGAGGAAGTCAGGGAGACATATTCGGTGGTAGAAGAAGATACCAAATCCCTTCTCGATCAACTCTTTCTTCAAACCCTTGCCCTAACACCCCCGCGTTCTCTCCCACCTCTTCCCTGCTGGTGGCGACATTGGTCTTCCCCCTCCATTGGCATCAACGACAGTAGCCCCTCCCCTGGTGGTGGCGATAGAGCTCAAAGCTTCTCCCCTAATCCCCTACCAAACCTTTCTTCAAACCCTTGACCTAATCTGGACTGGAGAGGGGGGAGGCGTCGACAGTCTACGGTTGGCCGTCGAGGGGAAGGGACGGGATTGAGGGGGAGGTGTCGGTGATCCCCGGTCAGCCATCGAGGGGGAGGGATGGGATCGAGGGAGGATTAGGATTAGGGATTGAATGGAAAAGATTTAGATTTTAGGGTTGTCCTTCTATATTAAAACCACTATTAATTTTTAACCGTTAGATCAAAGATCTAATGGTTCATGATAATATTAATATAAATAAATAAAATAAATAAAATATTATTTTATATATCGGGTTTTGGATATGGTAGGTCTGGATATTTAATATCCAGACCCGGATCCATTTAATTATAGTTAAATAGGTCCAGGTCCGGATTCGGATAAACAGATCCAAATTTAATATCAAACCTAGACATGTTGGATAAATATCCATGGATCTCGGATCCGGATCCGATCCATTGATAGCTCTACGGGGGAACAAAACACCTATTGAACTGGTAACAAGCTAATATTGGCAGATGCACCCTTGGCCTCCTATTACTCCAACATGCTCTAATTTTGAGGTACCGTTTTCATCGGGAATGCAGATTAGACCCATTTTCTCTAACCTTCTGACCGGATGTAGTGGATCCAAAAGGATTGGTTCAATTTGCGGGTACTGGAAGGGAAAAAATAAAAATAAAAAATAATTTCTAGAACTTGTAAGAAAGTTTCCTTGCTAAGTTAAAATTTTAAGATGAAAAAAAATCTTTCATAAAAAATATAAATATATAAAGAAGATAGATTTTGAACTTTTCATGAAATAGAAACCGGTTATTCTTTTTTCTTTCCAAATATATTTTTTAATATCATTTTTATAAATATTAATAAAATATTTTTATTAAATAATGATTATTTTATTTATAATATATTAATATTATTTTGATATTTATAGTAATGTAATATTTCTATTACTATTTTATAATATTAATAGATTAATATTAATAGATTGATATTTATATTAGTATTATATTAAAATCTATATTAATAAAATTATTATATTAAAATATTAAAATTATACCAATACATACATTAATATTGTATTAATGTAATAAATTATTATAATTTAATATTATATAATATAATATTTATATTTATATTTATATTTATATTTATATAGAGTTTAGGAGTAAAATACGTGATCTTATATCTAGTAAGGATAGGGTATGTATTTTATATAATTTTCCAAGAAAAGTGGATGCTCAAATAAATATAAACTACCGTGTACCAAGTTATTTTTTCATAATCAACCAAATATGACAAAACTATATTTTCATCCATCATATTTTCATGAAATAACTTTTCGAAAAATAACTTTTTAAGAAAAAAGTTCCTTCTATGAACCAAATGAGTTCTAAATCGTGTATAACAATACCTTCCATTCTTTTATGGATAAATATCATAAGAAAAGTTGATCAACTTTTTTATTGACCAATTTATCTATATTTTTATGCCTTTCAAGATGGATAAGTAAATTTTATCGAATAACATTTATTTATGAAATAGAAGAAAATCTTACCTATCTAAGAAATGGCTAAATTATTTTTTTACTAGCCAGTAAAGTAAACATTTAATTTTATTTCTAAAATGCTCATTTCCTTATTTTCAATATTTCCATCATTCGATGCCCAATAACTTAGTTTTCAATTGAGTATAAAGAATATTATAAAAAATATAAATAAATTTTAATAACTTATCCAAAAAAATAGTAATGCATAAGAATATATATAACAAATTTCAAAGCCACTTTTATACGTATAAAATAATATGGATAAATTATTTTTCTATCTAAATATTACTGAAAAAATATCTAAAAATTATTTATCTAGAAAAATCTAACTTTTCAAATATTTTTTTCATCACAAAAGAGCAGACTCTTTATTTAATCTTGAATTATTTAAATTAAAAAGTATTGCAGCGAGTGACTATTAAATTGACCTAAAGGATGGACCTAATAATTAGATTACTCTCGCACCCATGCAAGTAACAACAGCATCGAAGGCCCTGTTACCTAAATAAAGCTAATGCCTAATCGTTGCCTATTCTAATGGCAACCATATAATAGGAATCAATGTTGTTATTTTATCTTCTTAATAAGAAATAAGAGCACATTATTTTGGAGCGGTGTTAGTAGATATATACATATATGGTGTATTTATTTTAAAAAATATAACATATAAATATAATTGAATCGTTCCAAACTTATTTATTGCAGTCATGCTGTACGGTACAGTACTTATCGACAGACTCTCTTATCTGGATCTCTTTGCTGAAATTAACAATTATAATTCCCAGTTAAGGAACTTGCAATAAAATAATGATTAAATGATGGCCATTTCGGTGACACATGATGTTTGAAATTGTTGCAATGATAGCTGTAATAATAATATCAAATGATCGCTATTGGAATGATTACCTGATGTTCGAAATTGTTGTTATTATAATGATAGATATGATGATTGGTGCATCAAACACTGAAAATTGTGCCCCACGCACCATATATGCCCTGGACCGTATCAATCACTTGATCCGTGCATGAAAATACCAGCTGAAATTTTCTAATCAAGTTTTTATTATCTTGGAATATCTTTGAATATAGATATTCAAATTAATAATTTAAGTAGAAGATAATCATACATAAGTTTACCGTATATTGTTTGAGTGCTAAGTGCTCGTTATCTCCCTGTCTTTTTCCCCCACCAACATGGACCAAAGATTGGTGGGTGGCAACTAACACGACGTATGGGCCATATCTTGTATGGGTATATATATGTATATATATATATATATATATATATCCACCTGGCCAATGCCCGGCGAGAAATGTGGTGGCTGTGGTGTACGTCGATTCCTCTACCCCACCTAAAATTTATGTGATATCCTGAGGGCCAGCGGCACGAATTTTATTCTCTCCGTGTGGCTTTGGTTGGTCCGCATGCATCACATCAACAAGAGAGAGATTTCAAGGACTGCGATCCAGGGCCCACCACTCCTCCCTCCAAACGCAGCTAAATTACCAGGAAAACACGGCTAAATCCCAACAAAGTCCAAAAGCCTCGAATCTTCGGAAAAGAACGAAGAGATCATCACGTCACGTGGAAGGAAAACAAGGAGAGAGAGAGAGAGAGAGAGAGAGAGTTCTGGAGTGGGAATTCATGGTCTTGCATGTTTCCATTCTAATTAATATTGGATAAGCTGATATATGATATATAAGAAGACCGGATTTGTCAATAAGATGCCGATCCCTCCCCCAATTGCTTCCCTTTCCATCGGACGTGTGCCATGGTCCCATGGGAGGCACCTCACTAACTCGCGAAGGTGGTGGACCAAACGTGGGCTTGTTTTGTGGTGATGATGGTGGACCCTTGCCGTATCTTGATGGAACCACCGCAAGCGAGCCGATATCCAATTAATCAGTGGTGATTGTAACAACTCAAGATCTCATCAAAAAAAAAAAAAAAATTTAGTTGGAAGAACCGGATATGCTAAGTATCTAAATTTATGTATCAATTCATAAATACTACGACCGGTTCATGATAAGTCCAATAAAATTACACCGTAGCATCTCTTAGTCCATATAAATTATAGATCGGACCTGCTCGGATATCATTTATGATGATCCAATATCTCATCCAAAAAAATTAGTCTGAAAATATTATTTGAATTTTTTGATCCTGTCCAAACATTCAAGATTTTTCTAGTAAATAATTGATATAGAACTAGATACACATCTTCTCACACAATGAGTGTTGATTGGCCGTCTATTAGCATGCACTTATATATAGGATAATGAAATTTATCCGTTCTAGCTACCTTATATAAGTCCATAGCTCCGGATCTACATCAGTGTACATGCAACTGTGCTTCTTGCCGTGCTTGTTTCAGGCCTATTTTGAAAATGAAATTAGGATTTTGGTTAATCCTGGCTAGAGTCCAAAAGAGTTGGTTTAGTTAGGATTGGCCATCATCGTTGTTCTGGATTAAAATTTTTTTCTATAGATATGACGATTATGGTTTGTTTTCATTTGGTTGCATTTCGAGAGCAAAAGGAAGGCATTTGTGTAAAATTTGAGGATGAGTTCAAATACAAAAGGCCAAATTTTTTCATGCGGGTCAACTTTGCCCTCGCCGGCTAATCCTCCAGCATTTGCAATATAAATTATTTTAAAAAATAATTAGAATATTATTATAAAAATAAAATATATTAATTATTAAAATTAAAAATTATATTTCAATTATGGTAAGAAACTATAGTGTGTGTGTATATATATATATATATATATATATATATATATATATATTTTATTTTATTTTATTTTATGACATGCATGAATCATGTAGTATAAGGTTAAATTTTTGCAATACTTATATATAATATTTTGTTTGAATAAATATAGTGAGTTCACAACATGTGCATAATGATATTTTACTTGTACTATGTTTCAAATAAATTTAAAATATCAATTCTATATTATTTTGACATAAGATATTATTATTATTATTATTATTATTATTATTATTAAATATTAATAAAAATAAATAACTTTAGTTATTGAAATATATTATATTATATAGTTATTGATATTATATAATATATAATTTTTTTATAAGTTATTCTTTTTTATCCATGTATCACATATTCCATAAGCTTGTATTTGTACCCATTATGTTGCAAGCCTTATGCTTCCAAGTTGAGTTATGCTGTATTTCTGAATTTGTGTTCCATGCTTTTCCTTCAACCACAAACTTTGCTTCGCATATCAATCTTTGAAGGCTATAGCTTCATAGTAATTTGCTTTTGCTTTTTTTTTGGGACTCATATTTGGTCTAACTAGAAGAGGTTTTATTCTTTTGGAAGGGTAGATCAAATCACCTTTTCTATACTCCGCATTTTCTGCACTAGGTCCGATGACATCACCAATTTATTGATCTAAAGTTATAGTTTTGTAAACTTAATAATCTTAGTCCTCCATGTTCCCAAGCTCTTTTTTGGTCACACGTTTTGGGATAATTTCCTTGGAACCAAATCTAGTCGGGTATCTCATATGTCTCCTCTCTGCTTAGTTTTAGAATGCCTTTAGGCCATCACGGCACCCTTGGCAACTACGTCCACTTAGTGGCAGATGCATGTAGATAAATGTAAGATCAAAGATGCCATAAAAAATTAAAAAATATTAAATATATATTAATGTACTAGAAGAAAAATAAAAATTGTTCCCTATTAATTTTATGAATCGGTTCCATATCTCATATAAAATTATGAAAAAAGTAAAGGATAAAAAGATAATATAAAAAAATAATTATGACCCAACCGAATTTTTTTCTCTCCCTTTTCTACTCTTAGCATACTCCCACTCATACCTCTTTGGTCTCTCCCTCTCTCCTACTTTAAAATTACATTTGGTGCATTACCAGACAATCTCCTATGATAATATGAATTGTCAGTAATGTAGATTGTAAGCAATTGATTACAAGTAATGTGAATTACTATATTTAGTATATACAAATAATTTTATAAAATATAAAATTATTTTTTAAAAAATTTTTAAATCAAATATATATGTTATTCATTTATCAAAAATATAATTTTTATATTTTATATAAAAATATAAAAAATATTTTATATTATATATTTTTATATAAAAAAGTATTATTATATTAAATAATTTAATATAAAAAATTATATATTAAATAGATGATATATTTAATATATTACTTAGATATATTAAATAATATGTTAAATTTATATATTATATTTAAAAACATAATATAATATATTTATATTATAAAATATAAAATAATATATTATATCAATAGAAAATTAAATAAATTAAATTTAACAATGTATAATGAATAAATTAAATTTAAATATATATAATATAATAATATTATAATAGTATTATATTATAAATATTTTATAATATATAATATTTATAATTATATATTATAATATATAATATATTAATATTATATAATAATATATTATTATATGGAAGAGAAGAGGAAGGGAGAAGGGGAGGGTAATTTAGTAATTTAGATTACCATCTCCTTAGAGATAATCCAGATTATCTCTTGGGAGGCAATATAGATTACCAGACATGATAGATTGCCATCCAGAAAAATATACCAAATACATTAATATGATGGGGCTCCATTAAATTGTTGTTAATTTGGATGGATTGTTTGCCGCCAAACGCAACCTAAGAGATATAAAGTATTCATAAAAATGGCTATTTTGAGAGGGATGGGCAGCATTTTTTTGGATAAGGAAGAAAAGTGAAATGAAGCAAATCTTTCTTGGAATGCTTGATCATCTAGTTATCAGGAGTTTAGTATGTACTTAATACTCAAACTATCAAATATAATAAATATACACATACATACATATATCTTTGAAGCATTTTATATATATGCCTTTTCAATTAAAACAATATTACATTTATTTAGTTCTCAGTAATTTTATTATTTATTATTTATTTTATATTGACCACACAGTAAAATTTCTAGATCCTCCACTGCATCCGCTTGTTATACAATTTCACCATGTGATCGGAATTAGCAGGTGAATCATCTTTCAAAGGGTCAATGACTAAGGATCTGGAGAAGGTAAAGAAGTGGAAGCTAGTGCATTAGCACCGATAATAACATTGGTCCTAATACCACTTTGAAAGATGGGTCATCCAATACGACCTTGAAAGATAGGCAATAACCGGTAAAGATGGGTCATCCTTACCACTTTGAAATGTAAAGATGAATTGCTGATTGGCGTAGGAATCGCTTCAAAGTCATTCTTCAACTTCCCTCCTTTCCTTGAAAGCACGGGCAGGGAAACTCACTCCCATAGGCTTGCTTAGAGTTTGCACAAGGTGACAATCTACCCTTGACTTCTTCATGAAAAGAAATAAATAATCTTTTTAAAATGTTTAAGGAGATATATTTTGATCTCCCATGTGGGGGCATTTCTCATTGCTACATTTGCCCATGCCCTAGCTTTAGCTCCATCCTCAGGGCCCTTGCTATCCATCATTAGAAGCCTCATCCATGGATGCATCCTCTTGTGCTCCTTCATGGGAAAGGATCCTCCATTTCAAAGAAAGACAACTTTTATATAATTTCTTGTTTTCATGCAAGGAAATAAAATTACTTGATGAAGGGATCTTCTAATCAAATATTAGTAAACATCTTTTATATATTATTATTATTATTATTATTTATGAGAACATCTTATATACACATCTTATATATATTATTACAATCTAAATGATCCCATGCCTATCATAATGATCTTATGAATAGGAGTGATTTAAATATGCTATTTGAGAAATCCATTCAAATATGAATCTCAAAGTAGTCATGCATCACATCCCTGATAAGTATAAAATCGATTATTTTTATGGTAGAATGTGATTAAGAATTTTACACCTTTGGCCTTAAAAGGTTTTTGTTGCCACAAGTTTTTGGTTGCATTGTGATAGACTCGATCTCCTACCAGGTGGAGGTCAGTCACTTACCCACATGGAGAGATTAGAGAGCTCCTCTATCTGAGAGATATGCAAGGAAGTCTACTCATCAAAATTTTTTTTGGTGGGGGATTCTCCAATGCTTAAATCAATCGGACCTTTAGCAACGGGTAGAATAAGAGAGTGGCAAAGTCTAGGCTCTATTTTCTTAGGAGAGATTATTTACCTGACGGTCCCTTTTGCATCCCTTTATATATAAAGGGAGAATAGTTAATCATCACCATCAAATCCAAAAATGATCTCAAAGAAATTGTGCCTGTTATATAGTAGGGGTGCCATCTAGGGATCATAGAGAATCCTCGTTCATTATAGAAAGCAAAGGTGCTAGCTATGCATACTAGACATAAATGAAGATTTGACAGATCATGGGCAAAGATCTTACATTACAAATAACCCCATGTGTGTGCCATTGAAGATAGCAGTGAAGTTTTCAGGTATCTTGTTAACTTCAATGATCTGCCAAGTAGATTAGTCATTATCACTTGTCAAGATAGACCGGTTGTATATTGTCGATCATGCCAGATTTTCAACATAACACAGTGCTTTGCTCGGATGGATCCGGATCTCGTTGTCGAGGTGGGGCTTTGTGTACACCTAAAGTTATTTGCTCCTTTTACTCTAATTTGTGGTTGGTTGATGTCCAAGTTCTGGATTGGTTGTTCTTCGACATGTAAACTCGATTATCTCCTCTAATAGTGATCATGTGCTTTCCTACCATAATAGAATTATGAGTATATGTAGAAGCAGCGAGTTATCTTGTTGCCTAGGGTCTAAGCGCTATTGATTGAGAAAATGACTTATGCCCTAAAAACTTACACTCCACTCCTGAGCCTGAAGTCTTAGACTTTCTTTTTGGTGATTTGCACTAGTAGCTTGGCTTCAACCCACTTCATTAAGTAGTCAATAGCAACAATGGGAAACTTCCTTTGCTTTGTTGTTTGAAGAAAATGACCAAGAATATCGACCCCCCATCGTGTCTAAGGCTAATGTACCGAGAGTGAGGTGAGCTTTGTAGTTAGCCGGTGCTGAATATTGGCATATCTTTAGAATTTTGCATCTTTTAACAAGCTCAGCAGTATCTTATTGTATGGTTAGCCAGTAATATCTCTGTTAGAGTACTTTGTAGATCAACATTTTACCTTCCAAGTAATTGCCACAAATGCCTTGTATATCTCTTAAAGAGTGTAATCAAACTCAGATAGCCAAAGGCACTTGAGGAGAGGCAACGAGTATGATCTTTTATAAAGTTTTCCTCCTAAAAGGGCATACTAGAGGACCTAGCATTTGACCTTCCAAGCTTTTGTTGGGTTGATAGAGAGGGCACTGCTATAAAGGTAGGCTATAAGTGGGTCTATCTAGCTTGATTTGAGATTGACTTGCAAGATCACGGGCTGCTCGATGCTAGATTTTTTTAAATACTCGATGAGAACTTTTTTATGGAGTTCGTTGTGACCTAAAGTGGCTAATTGAGATAAAAAGTTTGCTAAAAAATTCTCTAATCTTGGTATATGTTAGATCTTGAAGGTTTAAAAACTCAAAAAGCTTTTGAAGCTTCTGCATGTACTTAATCATCATCAAGTCTTGAGCCTCATATTAACTCCATATATGTTGGCGATTAGTTGCGAATCAGTAAAAGCTTTGAGATTTTCCACTTCAAGCTCCTTGCTGATATTAAGCCCCATGATTAATACCCCATACTCAGCTTCGTTAAAAAGCATGAAGCTAAACTAGAGTGTATATTCAGTCACAACCCCTTTTAAGCTTATAAGAATAAAGCTAGCTTTGTTGCTTGATGAATTTGAGGCTCCATCAATATGCAGGATCCATTGCAATCAATCCTCTTGTGTTTTGGATTTTTCCATAGTTGATTCTTTCTCAAGTATCATGCATTCGGAGTCGAAGTTTGCTAAGACTTAGGCCTTCATAGCTGGCCAAGGTTGATCACTGATGTTGAACTCACTAACCTCAATCACCTATTTTGCCATTCTCCCTAAAGTATCAGGTCTCTATAAGATGGCTTTCAGGAATTGGTTAGTAAGAAAACCACTATATGAGCCTAAAAGTATGGGCAAAGCATCACACCGAGGTAATTAGGATGAGGACCATTTTCTTAGCTACTGAGTATCTGATTTGTGGATCATGCAAAACTTCGATGGTGTAGTAGATTCGCTTTTGAACACGTGCTTCTTCTCTAACCAGCACTGAATTGATTGCATATGTTGTAAATCTTCTCTGAGTTCATTTTGATCCTTGCTGTATCACTTGAACCCCAGGAATTTTCTTGAGATAATCTCGAAGGTGCACTTCACTGGGTTGAGTTTCATTCAATGCTGCCTTAGTGCTTTGAAGGCCTTTTCGAGATCGATTATATGACAATTAACTTCCATGCTCTTGATTAGCATATCGTCAATATATTATAATTTGGTTAATCTAATTCTTGAATACTTTGTTGATGAGACATTGATATCTGCACCTGCATTTTTCAAATCAAATATCATTATTTTTAATAGTATAAATCTTTGTCGGTGATGAATGACATCTTTTACTCATCCTTAGAAGACATCTAAATCTAGTTGTATCCTAACAAGGCATCCATAAAACATATGAGCTTATGTCCAAAGGTAGCATCCATCAATTGCTTGATACTTTATAATGAGAAACTATCCTTTAGACAAGTTTTATTGAATTGTTATAGTCAATATAAATCCTCCATTTGCTATTTGTCTTTTTTACTATTACGACATTGGCTAGCTAGTCAGCATAATGAATTTCTTAGATGAAACCTATCACTAAGAGGTTGCTGACCTCCTCGTCTATCACCTGTTACTGATCCAAGGCAAAGCTTCTTTTCTTTTGTAAGACTGGACAATGTTCAGGATTGACGTTCAATCTTTGAACAATAATATTAAGAGATATATCAGGCATGTCAAAAGCGACCAAATGAAGACATTGGAATTGGTTTGCAAAAACCCCTAGTAGCCAATTCTGCAAGTTGAGTGCTAGCATTGTCCCAATCAGGTGACTTTGCTTGAATCTCCTTTAAGTGGTATTGTCTTCAATTATTTTGGAAGCTTGCAATGGACCTCTTTAAGCTCTTCTTGGTGGCCAAGTCTCTCAATTGGCAAGGACTCCACCGACATATTTCTTTCACTAAGCCATAAAATAGTGTTGCGCTAGCATCTGATTGCCTCAAACTCTATCAAACCCATGCTTCATGGGAAATTGTACCAAAAGGTGATATGTAGGTACCATTGTTCAAAGTTCAATAAGCTGGGGGTTGGTCCAAGATAGCGTTGTAAGCAAATGACACCCGACTACTAGGAAATTTAGCTACATGACCATCTACTGGGGATCCTTCCTCACTATAACTGGCAGAGTGATTTTCCCTTCAACTATAATGGAGTCTCTGGAGAATCTAGCTAGGGGCATATTGACTTTTCTCAGGTGACCAGTTAGTAGTTTCATTATTTGAAAGTATAATAAAATAAGATATCAACCAAGTTTTCATTATCAGCAAGAATTCTTTTTACACCATAGCTCACTATCATCATGGAGATGACGACAACACCATCACGAGAAATTTAAACTCCTCGTGATATCTTCATCAGAAAATAATATCACATCACCAATTCACTGCTTCTTTGATGATAGATTTTCAACTCAACCTCCCACTCTCATACAGCCAGTGAATCCCGAGATCATATTGATGATGCCAGCCATGGGTCAGTTGCTATTATCTTCTACCTAGAGCTGGCACCAAGTTGGTGGTTCGACTGCTCGGTTCTCCTAATCATGAACATACTTTTCGAGGTACTCCATTTGGATCAAGGCCTCAATTTCATCTTTTAATTGGAGGCATCCTCGATATCGTGGCCATGATCCCTGTGAAATTGATAGTACCTTCTCTACTTATGCCTATCTACTGGGGCCTTCATTGGTTCAAGCCGATGGAGACATCTCTTGCCCTTGATTTCCATAAGGATTTGGGCATGAAGAGCGAACAGTGGGCATATAGGTTTTACACTAGTGAGGCAGGCTCCTCAACCTCGGGTTCTGCTAAGGAGAAGAGGATTCATGCTCTCGTCAAAATTCTGGGGCTCTCCAAGAGCTCTCTTCTTCTTGGAAGTATTACCTCCTATTTCTTAGTGCTGTACAATTACTGTATCTTCTGCCCACACATACTTTCGAGCTTGCACGAGCTTCTCGATATAGTCCCTTGAAAAGATTTATCTAAGAAAAAGATCGATCGAGAACTTATTAGGCCTCTCTTCAAAGCCAACATCGCGATTGATTCATTAAGGTCACAAACTTCTTGCATAGTCATGTTGAAGTGGGCCACATAGTTGTATAGATTTTAACCTTTCCTCTACTAGATGGAGAAAAGGCTATCCGAGTTCATTTATTATCTTCAACTATTGCAAAGTGCATGACAAACATTATCCCTAGTTGCTTAAAGGAGTGGATGTATCCTAACTAGAGTCTAGAGTACCATGCCCGAGTCATTTTATTGAGTGTGGTAGAGAAGGTAATGCAAAGGAGTGAATTGATACTTTTTATAGCATCATGAAGAATTTATAACTTTCAAGATGGTCTAGCAGGTTAGTGGAGTCATCATAGGGCTATATCTAACATTTTGAATCAAGCGGGGATCAGTTTCTCCATGATGTAGCGAGAAAAGGAGGGTTGCGAGTTAAAGCTAAAGTCATATTTTTGTGCTTAGCCTCCTTCTTGTATGACTTCAAGTCGGTGATTGATTTCTCAAACCTACTGCTCAAGTTCGATCTCGCTCGAGATAGCCCTAACCTCTAGGAGTAATCTGTAGTAGAATTTACCCCACAAGATTCCGGAGAATGCTAACATGGCCCCTCATGCCTTAAGTTCTGGCAACGAGGGGAGGTCAACCAATGGATCACCGGCTTCAAATGGTGGGTCCGTCTAGAAGGGAATGCTCATCTAGAATTTTTAGGATGAGATAGCCTGCTTTGATATGTGAGAGCCAGCATTATGATAGGCTTTCTTTGCTACTGCTCTGCCATCTTTTGGAGTCTCTAGATAGCAGTTGTTAAGTTCTAAACCTGCTACACTAAGGTATGAAATTGTTGCAGGTCTCTGTTACTATAGGCTGAGGCGAGACTGCATTCGATGGTGGGATAGTGCACTGGTTGCACCAAGAGAACTAGCATCATGACGTGCTAGATGCTACCTAGATTTGGCTATCTTTCTCTCCTTCACAATGGTTGTACTTTTTATAGAAAAGCAAGGCCCTTCTTTTAGTACTAATCTATTATTGCAAATATCTGGTTGCGTTGTAGTAAGCTCAATTTTCTACTAAGGTGGAGGTTAGTCACCTACTGATTTTAAGAGATTAGAGAGCTCTTCCCTCTGAGAGGCCTACAAGGAAGTCCACTGATCGATGATTCTTTAATAAGAGACCTTTCGATGTTTAAGTCAATAGGAACTTTAACATCAGTAAAAAAGAAAAAGTGGCAGAGTCTAAGCTTTGTTTTTCTTAAAAAAGTTTACTTGCCTGAGAGTCCCTTTACCCCTTTTATATAAAGAGAATGAGTAGCTAATCATAATTGCTGAACTTGGTAACAATCTCGAAGAATTTGTGCTCGTTATAAATACTAGGGTGCTAACTGGTGAACATAGAGAATCTTTGTCAATTATATAAAGCGGAGGTGGTAGCTATGTATACTAGATATGGATGAAGATTTGGCATATAATAGGCAAGGATTACGTATTATAAATAAGCCCATATGCATGCCATTTGAGATGGCAGTATCGTAGTTTTCAAGCATGTCATCAATTTCAATGATTTGCAAAGCAGATTAGTCATCAACACTTGTTAGGGCCAATCAATTGCATATTATTGATCGAGTCAGCTATTCTACATAGCATGGTACTCTGCTTGGATCGATCTGGATTTCCTTGTCGAGGTGGGGCTTTACCTATATTCGAAGTTGTTTGCTCCTTTTATTCTGATTTATGGGCAGTTGGTGTTCAAGCTTTGGATTGGTTGTTCTCTAAGATTGTAAGCTTAACTATCTCCTCCACTAGTAGCCATGTACTTTCATCCGGCCATGAAGGTTGTGAGTACATAATAAGATAGCAAGTAATCTTCTCGATCGGGATCTAAGCTCCATTTATAAGGAAAATAACTTCCTCACTCAACAGTTTTTATCTTAATTGATTCTATATATCAAGAGCATTGATCTGTACATATATTAAGATCACTCAAAATAGTAATAATTAAAATATCAATCCTTATTATCTTGTGTAAGATCAACTAATATATTATGAGATATTAGCATGCATATTTGTATGGATTTTTTATTATTAAAATAAATTACTAAAATTAATATATCCTATTATTGTTAGCTAAGGCTAGATGACTAATGCTAGTTAGCTCCTATTACATATATAGGAATAATTATCTTTCACGTCGCAAAAAAAGAATAGGTGTTGTTGTGGGCATTCACTCGGGCCTTAGTCGACCTAGACCTCAAATTTAGCCGAGGTGTATAAGGGTTAGCTATATTTTGTATCTCAACCTTAGCCATATTTGAAGTAGCTTAAACTCAGAAATGGCCAACTTGAACTCATCCAAAGAGAGAATGACCTGAGCTCATTCGAATACGAGAAAAGCCATGAGTTCATCCAAAGATAAGGAAAGCCTTAAGCTTATCTGAAGAGAAGGAATTCAATTCAAAGCTCATTCAAAGATAATGAGAGTTTAGAGCTCATTTGAAGATGAGGAGAATCCTGAGCTCATCCGACGGGAAAGAATTCAACTCCAAGCTCATCTGAAAATGAGGACAGTGCTGAGCTCATTTAAAGATGAGGAGAGCCATGAGCTTACTCAAAGATGCGAAGGAATCTAATCTTAAACTCATATGAAGATGAGGAGAGACTTGAGCTTATTTGAAGATGAAGAGAATCCTGAGCTCTTCTGAAAATGAGAAGAGCCTTGAGCTCATCCGAAGATAAGTCCAATTGATAAGTAATGTCACTATTTCTTATAAGTAATTTCTTTCCAAATATCCAAGCTCTAAATAAGCTAAGTATAATTGTCCATATTCTATCGATGGTAGATAAGGTATCTTTCCAAATCCCTGAGCTATAGATAAGGCAGGTATAACTATATAGATTTTGCCGACTACAGATAAGGCATCTGTCGAGCAATTCTGTGTTGCAAATACATGGCATGATTCTGGCAAGTGCAGTTCTCACATGTTTGCCGAAATTAGCCGACGATCTTAGCATGCCCAACTAGGATCCTTCTCTATAAATACCAAGAGAGGGGGACACCTTAGATAAGTCTCTCGAGTCTCCAAAAGACGCTCCTCTACTCTTCCTTAGCTCTCTTTTCTTGTTTTCATAATTGAACTAACTTGAATGCCAGAGGGTCCTCATAAGAAAACCTTCCAACCATATTTTACAGGTCTCAACTATAGCACCTTAGTCGCAGTAGCATCCTCTCCATCTCATCCTCCAAAGATCTCCGGCTTCACTTCATAATCAGCCAAGATCCACAGCACCTTAATCTTTCTCCAAGGCACCAGACCGATCTCAACATCAAGGCTACCTTCATCTTGTATTATTCCAAGAACCTCAAAAGTGGCATCACTAATGTCCACCTCATTTCCCAAGGTAGTCCCAGCAATACCTCCTCATCCTAATCCAAGGTCAGCTTCACCTCATAATTAATATTCCAAGGATAGTTTCATCTTATAAATTTTTAAGAATAGCTTAACCTCATCATTCAAGGACAACATCCGCAATGCCAACCCTGATTTCTACAGTAATAGGTGTAATTTATAAGATTTGTTGAATTATCAGTAAAATATTTATCATCAAATTTTTATATTCTCGAATCGATGCTCTGTACTTTTTTAAAAAATAAATCCTGTGTACGACTGAGTAGTTATTTCTGCACGGTCCACCGTCCGCGCACATCGAACATACTGCCATCCCGTCCCTCCGTATTTTTTTTGGTAGATATCCGGTTCCTTCGAAGAAAGAAAATCTGTCTTTACCAGGAAAAAAAAAAGAAAAAGAAAATCTGTCTTTACCAGAAAAAAAAAAAAAAAAGAAAATCCGTAACCACCTGCCTCACTTCTCTCTCTAGCATTACAGTGTACGCTTGACTCTCCTCTCTCTCTCTCTCTCTCTCTCTCTCTCGCGCGCGTTCAACCTCTCTTAATCTGGTCCTCTCTCCTCTTCGTCTCATTTCCTCCCCGTCTCTCTCGCTTTGACTATAAATTCCAGGCGGCGCCTTTTCCCTCACGCCTGACACCACTAAAGTTTGCCTTCTTCCTAACCCCCACCGCTCTTCCTTCCTTGAATCCCTTCCACTTGATTTTAAGGGAGAAATTTATCGAGTAAATTAACGAAGAGGAGGGAAAAAAAACGAAAGGAAGAAAGAAATGCTGGAGACGGTGAAGTACCTGATGGGCTCGGCCGGCCCGAGCGGGTTCGGAGCAAAGTCGACGGCGGAAGAGGTCACGGAAGCCTCCCCCGACCTCCGCTCCATCACCGCCATCATCACTGGCACGTACCACCACTACTAGAAGCAAAGCAATCAGTAAGTGATACATAATCCTGGATCTCAAACTCAGTCTAACGTCCTTTTCTTCTTCTCGTGTCAGGAGCGACGTCGGGGATTGGGGCGGAGACGGCGCGGGTGCTGGCGAAGCGCGGTGCGAGACTGATCCTCCCCGCCCGGAACCTCAAGGCGGCCGGGGAGACCAAGGCCCGGATCGCCGCCGACTTTCCCGGATCCCACATCATCGTCCTCCCTCTCGACCTCAGCTCCCTCTCCTCCGTCCGTTCCTTCGCCTCCCGCTTCCTCTCCCTCCGCCTCCCTCTCCACCTCCTCATGTATCTATCATTGCCAGTCCTCTCTCTCTCTCAATTTTTTTTTTTAAAAAAAAAATTATAGGCTTTAAACCCCTAAAATTTAAAGAATAATTACAGAAATAACGCGGGCAAGTTTCCCCACGAAGTCGCTATTTCGGAGGACGGGATCGAGATGACCTTCGCCACCAACTACCTGGGTGAGCGAGAGCAATAAAATTCTAGAAGCTTCGCACCCCGAGCCCTCATCCCTAGACTTCATTCTGATATGCTTTTCTGGATTCAAATTTATTTTAGGTCACTTCCTGTTGACGAAGCTTCTTCTGGATAAGATGGTGGAGACGGCGAGGGAGACGGGGATCCAAGGCCGTATCGTGAACGTGTCCTCCAACATCCATGGCTGGTTCTCGGGCGACGTGATCCGTTACCTCGATCTCATCACCCGCAAGAAAATGTGAGCAAAGCTTCTCGATTCCATCAATTAATTTATCATAATAACGCTAATCATTCTGATAATAGAAATTTTATTACCTAATATATATTATATATATATATATATACACGAAATTTTCCTCTCTCCAGACCGTACGATGCCACGCAGGCCTATGCATTATCGAAGCTCGCTAACGTGCTCCACACCAAGGAGCTTGCCGAGCGGCTCAAGGTTTCCAAACCACCATCGCCTTCTCTCGTTGTTTTGCATCGCATATCATTATCTTCTTATTAAAGATATTTTTTTCTTTTACTTTTTTCCTCTTTATCGCATCATAGGAAATGGACGCGAACGTGACCGTTAATTGCGTGCACCCGGGAGTCGTGCGAACAAGGCTCACCCGGGACCGCGAGGGCTTCGTCACAGGTATCGCGCATTTTTTTAATAACAAAAGAAAGAAAAGAAACAGACCGTACGATCTGATCGCCGTGGTTCCTGATTTGTCTTCGTTCGGCAGATCTGACGTTCTTCCTGGCATCCAAGCTCGTCAAGACGATTCCCCAGGTGAAAAGAACGACCGCTAATAATAGTAACGAGCCAGCTTTATTCATACGCTTTAAAAAAAAAAAAAAAATTAATAGAAATTAGTAACTAAATAAGATAATTTCTTGCGTTCCGGTGCACCGCAGGCGGCAGCGACGACGTGCTACGTGGCGACGCACCCGAGTGTGGCGGGCGTATCGGGGAAGTACTTCTTGGACTGCAACGAGGCGTCGCCATCGTCGCTGGCCACCAACCGGCACGAGTCCGCGCGGCTGTGGCGCGTGTCGGAGGCCATGGCCGCCGAGAGGCCGAAACGAACCGGATTCGCTCCAGCCGAACCGTCCGGACGAGATGTGACATATCGGGGACAAAGCAGACCAGAAGTGACCGATGAACAGTTTCCTTTTTTTTGATAAAATATGAACAGTTTTCATAAGAGGAAGGTGACGGCGAGAAGAAAGGAAAAAGAGAGTCGAGTACGCGCAGTTGCTAAGTGCGCTGACAGACTTGGGAATAGGATACGGAGGGGAAGGGAGCACCTCGGGGCATCGGCAGGAAAGGACGCTTGTCCCTTCTTTTACCTGCTGGACTTTCTTTTGGGTACGAAGAAGTGGCAGGCTTTACAGGGATTTAGGACCCGTGCGTGCAGTAGAGGTTACAGTGCAGAAGTATGTTATGCAGTCATTATTGTATATAAATATAAACTACATGAGCTTATGTGAAGCAGATGTTGTATTATGTATTATATTCAGGTATATATTTTATCGGACGAAGAGATGTGTGGAAGGTGACTTTGTACACGTAAGAGAAATTTGTCCTTGTGACCAATATTTTATGTTCAAATAAGATTGTTGGTATCTTATCAGAAAACAAAAAAAAAAAAAAAACAAGACAAAAAGATTGTTGGTACATTAAATGCTTTTTGTTCTTTCCTCGTAATTTTTTACTGAACAGGGCAGGGATGTTGAATGCAATTACGTGGAGGAACTATTTTTTTTGGGCTTTAGTGGAGCGATTCCAAATAACATCGACTAATTATTGCATAAAATCATTTAGATCTTGTCGAACTGTTTGACCAACGTACCAATCTTGGAACATATGACTAGCAAGAGATAATGGAAAGTTTTTTTTTTTTTTGGTCCGCGCGCGCGCGCATATGACCACTCTTATTACAGCCCTTCTAATATATTTGCAAATCAAGACCTTATTTGTTATAGGAATTGGCCAAGAGAATCCTATATTATCTTTCCATTTGCCATAATAAAAACATATATCATGATTCTTCTTGTTCGTTCACGTTCAGATTTTTAGAACTTCTAGCTCCTTGATTTAAGCTGGTTGTCTCCAAATTCAACATAGAGATCTTGATTCTATTGTGACAAAAATATTGAATTCAAGGGGAGAAATGGGCGATCAAATAAATTAATATTATAATTAGTATTCCATTATGATATATTTGAGAGAAAAGTCATCTTCTGCAAGTCTGCAACTAACCTAAAAAGGAAGGCATAATACACATCAAATGCTAGTTTGAATTTTTTAAGGTAAGTGTTAAATGTTTTCCATCTCTCTGATAAGTTTATTGGAACGAGAATGCACATCATGGACTAACATATTCTTATAAAAATAATCTAAATATGTTGTTATATATCGTTCTGTACAATTATCTTTTCCTGAGATGTAGCCTTTTGAAATGATTATATGCCACCGTTTAGCTAACATCAGCCAGACATACAGATCTTATTTGTTTAATCCATTTAACTTGCTTGTTTAGTATATAGTTATCTTAGTAGCACCCTCAGGTGGGGGAATTTGGATTGTTTGTGTTTGTTCCTTGTTTTAATTACTTTATCAGAGGAATCTAATTAAAAAAAAAAAAAAATCAACCATTTTTATGACTGTATACTAATAGACAGAACAAGGCATCACTTGTTTTTTGTATGGGTATTATCACATTTTCATTAGATTACCATGGTCTTACGTGAATGCACTCCAACCACTCACCATGGCGCTCGGATGGATCACAAAACCTGCACCACTGGACATATCCTTCCTTGCCCCGCCGTCATAGAGCCGGTTGCTCCGTTGTCACCCTTATTTTGGAGCAAAAATGTACAATTCTAAAAAACATGTAAATACTATATTGGATAAAGAGATCGATGGCCGAGTGTTGCTTTTGGCCGGAGTAGTGAGGCCTTAATCCGTTAGACCTTGAGAAAAACTGAGTGGAATGTCAAGCTGTTTTACCTGCTCACTTCTAATTGATCCGTTCCAATTTCTCGCCTTGGTAACACCTTGTTCCACAGCTCACATCATTCTTTGGAGGGATAACCTTAGTCATTCAACAGCCTTTTAAAATAAGTTCTTAAATAGAGGTGGTAATGCTTAATCATTAGCTTGTTTAACTTATTTTAACATGTTATAGTTTTATCGGAGACCTGCTGATATGGCTGGATATGGCTGCTATGTCGATCGATTCTAGATTTCCATCCAATATGTGCAAGCATTTTGGAACTTGTAAAAATAACAAATATATAAAAATCCAGCCATCATGAAAGGTTTCTCGGTGATAAACCTTCCGATGCTTAAGTCAGTCATCCGCAAAAATAAACAAAAGAGAGGGATTTGTAACTTTTAAATAGATGATGCGATATCGAGATGGAGTGGAAGCTGATGAAATGATGGAAGTGGCATATGGATATGACGGAAAGTGGGCAAAGTGCATGAGAGAATGAATAAGGCTTAGACGAGGCACCGTAGTCCTAGTCTTCATTCAAGCTTAGATCTAAAGTTCTAGGTTGCTCTGAGAGAACTATTGAGACTCTCGGAGGGCTTAGGCTTTCAGATGGATTTTCAAAGAAAACTCACTGATCCGCTTTTTCTTCCTTACCTAAAGGACCTCAAGGAACGATTTTATAGACCAAGTATGTGGAGTACTTGTTATCTAAGGGACGTTCTGCGGTGAGGGGAGTGGTAGCTGGCATGTCTTTATAGAGCACATGCCCTTAGAGGAATGGCTTGGAGCGACTAAGGCCAGTGCAGAGCTCGTCCTCATGACAGACGTGCTTTCATAGTGTGCTTGCATCTATAGAAGTGGCTAGTATCAGAGAATCATGGTATTTGGTTACCTATTTCCTTATGAAAGAAGGACACATCTGGCTTCCTAGCATGACTTCCAAGGACCACATAGTTGGATTTGTGGTGTCAGCTTATGGTGTTGAGCTAGCAGATGATGTGGCAAGCCACATGAGAGTCCATGTAGGCTTGATCATTTCAAGCCATATCATAACCAGTTGTAGATTATGCTAGGTTATCTCTTTAATAAAATGATTAGATTCGGATCTATATTTTTAACCTCTTGATAAACAGGGTGAACTTGAATTGACTGATTTTTAATCTAGCATGTATCAAACTTTGATCTGTACCTTTTCCTACTTGATCCAATTGCCACCGTTGTTCTTAAATACCAGTGGTGACGTTTGCCTCTTAGCCAAGCACTTCTGGAAAATGCCTCCACCACTAAAAATCAAGGTCTCTCCATTGAGCTATAAGAATAGACTAAACACCTGGCATGGCTTAGAGCTATCAACGGGTCGGGTTCGGGTCGGAATCCAAATATCCGGACCTGACCTTAGCTACTGGACTCGGACCCAGACCCGAATACTCGATGGGTCTTATTTTAAAGTACCGGACCCGGATCCGAATGGATCCCGAGTATCCAGACCCGAACCCAGACCTGAATAAGAACAAGCATTACCCAAAAAAAAGAATCTTATCAATTTTGTGACACCGTGGTAGGGACTCGGATCTGAGGAAGACAAAGCCAAAGATGGGAACGACATCGGGATAGCGGCAGCGTCAGCCGGGGGACGATCGACGATGTTGGTGGCCAACGGAGCTCGGATCCGGATTGCTGGAGGGGCTCGGAGCTGAGGAAGGGAGAGCCGGCCAAGAACGGTAGCTGTGGGGGGTCGATGCCGGGGTAGCGCGCCGGCGGGGCTCATATCCGGACTACTGGAGGGGCTCGGAGCTGAGGAAGGGAGAGCCAAACTGCCGGAGGGGTAGGCGGAGGTCGATGTTGGAGCAGCAGAGTGGCTAGCGAGGGACGATGTCGGTGACCGGCAAGGCTCATCGGCTCGAAGCTAAGGAAGGGAAAGCCGGATGCTGAAGGGGTAGGCGGAGCCGCGGAGGCTGATGTCGGCCATTGAGGACTCGAGGGGAGGAGGTGTCGGCCATCGAGGACTCGAGGGGAGGAGGCATCCACCGTCGAGGACTCGAGGGGAGGAGGCGTCAGCCATCGAGGACTCGAGGGGAGGAGGCGTCAGCCATCGAGGACTCGAGGAGAGGAGGCATCCATCGTCGAGGGTCGAGGGGAGGAGGCGTCCGTTGTCGAGAGGAGGAGGCGTCCACCGTCGAGGGGTCAGCCATCGACGAGGGTGGGGGAGGCATCGACTGTCGAGGGGGCTTTGGGGATTCGGTGGAACTGTGGAAAGGAAAGACCGAAGACGTTAGGGCACGATGGAGGGATTTTAAAGTTAAAAGAATGGTTGATTCAAACCGTTGAACCATGATCTGATCCTTACTAATATAAATATATATAAATATATAAATATATATAATATTAATTTATGTAATCGGGTCTCGAGTCTGTCGGGTCTGGATATTACATATCCAGACCTTGATCCATTTAATTATGGCTAAATAGGTCCGGGTTCGGGTATACGAGTCCAAATTTAAATCCAGACCCAGACCTGTTAGGTAAATACCCGCGGGTCTCGAGTCTGGGCCTGACCCATTGACAGCTCCAGCATGGCCTCTGCCAGAAGACCGGAAGATATTTAGGGGATGTACACCATGGGAGTTAGTTCAAACTCATGATCGACTACCTCTTCATAAGGTGTAAGTTCATCAAATCTTATTGACGTAGGGTAGAATTGATACATGCTACCGCATCCATCTTCTTTACCTGCCTTATGGACATCATGGAGATGCTCAAAGGTCCCTTAAGATCTTAGTCAGGCTTGCGTCCAACTGATAGTAGCTATCCTTTGGTCCACCTTGAAAGAGAGGAATGGCCATATATTCAACAAATCCTCCTTATAAGTTGTAAGACCTGCCTTTTTTTTGGTAAGTCGATGCATTCAACAAACAGATCATGTGTGAATACAGCCAAGAAAGTCCGAAAAAACAAAATCCTGAAGGGACCCCAGGACATCCCCCAAATGGGTCCACAAGACCTCACCCGAATGGTGAGCAACAAAAGAAACAATCCAATCAATTGCTGAGTTGGCCTCCCGATACACGTGTCTGACTATACAAACAGAGCAACCCTGTAAAAGGAAAATAATATCCCGAAGAAGGGGATGCACAAGTAGTGTCCTTATAGCCTCCCGAATCCAAGAAATGATAATGGTAGAGTCACCCTTAAGAATGAGGTACTCCGCCTGTAAGATCCTCCTCGCATACAAGATACCAGCCCACGTACCCCAGAGCTCCACAGCCAGAACAGTCGGTGCAAAAAGGTGGCACCCTCCTGTCACCGTCAGATGGAGGCCCAAACTACGAATAACAAAGCTGGTTCCACCATGATCATCCATGGCACTCCTATCAAAGTTAACTTTGTAAAACCTCGAAGGTGGGGGCTTCTAAGAAATGAAAACTCGGTGGGACGCTCGAGGAACGAAATAAAAGCTCCAAGTCTCGGAGATAACCGCAATCAACGAGAGAAGTTCTGTACATGGATGCGGGCTCTTTCTAGGACTAATCTGGTCGATGGTCTTCCAAAGTCAAAAGCAAAAGCATTTTTGGAGAGCCACATATGATACGCTATATAAGCAAGCAAGGTATAAAAGGGATGAGTAGAAGTTGGCTGAATAAGGTCCAAGAAAGTATCAATATGATCCATAACCTGAGTAAAAAGGATATCAAAGCTAGCTAGCCTCTAGACCAGAAAAGCCCGCAAGCATAAGAATAGAACATGCTCCATCGTCTTGCCTTCCTCCCCATAGACCAGGCAGATAGAAGGCACATGCAACTCTCTAGAAATAAGGAAAGACTTGGTAGGTAACCGTCTCCAAACCACTTTTTGCAGAAATAAACTTACTCTTGGGTGGGCCCCCAACCTTCAAATCCATCCCAAATCAAGACTCCTCTATGAAATCTGAGAATATAGGAGATACAGATCCGACATAACCGCTCTAGAGATAGATGAGGATTTCCAAACTCTCACATCACCAGAAACATGAACCGGCAGTGCAATAGATACAACCTACACTCTTAGAATATCTCCAAAAAGATGGGCAACCAATACCTGATCCTATCGTGTGCCATCCATAGTGAATAAATTAGGAATAGCAAGAGACTCAGGAATATCAATGGAGATGAAAGTTGGCCACTTAGCCAGAGAAAGATCACAATCTAGGGATCCGACATAAAGCTGATGGATCGACCATCACCTAGTAACCATCGTGTCTGTGGGAGCACATCGGTGGCTCTGACCACCATCTCTCTCCAAATAGCGAAGCAGTTCCGACCAACCTGCGCAACTTCCCCATGAGATATCGGATCATACCTGATTTTTATCATGGAGGACCATAAGCTATCAGAACAGAGTAAGAATCTAGTGACATGTTTAGCGAGCATGGCCTACCGCTTAACAATAAGAGAGTGAATACCAAGCCTCCCCTCCCCAATTAGCTGGCACACCACTTGCCAACTAAAAAGGTGGACACCTCGACCTCCAAAGCCAGGACCCCAGAGGAAGGCACGAATGAGTTGCTCCGCTTTTCGAACCACTGAAATTGGGATGACTGCTTTAAAAAGCATCTAAATCGATAAGGATGAGAGGATAGACCTGATTAAGGTGACCCTGTCCATAAGGGATAAGGCTCTTCCCTGCCATCCCTCCACCCTCTCCTGCACCGCTTGCACCATTCGGCCACATTCAGCCTTCAGCAACCTATCCCCTATAATTGGAACACCCAGATATAGAGGCATCCCCCCATGCTCCGCAATGCCAAGAATATCTTGAATCAGATATCGAAGCTGGGCTGGAGTCTTCGAACTAAAATGGACCTTTGATTTAAGAAATTGACTCTCTGGCCCGAAGATAAGCAATAGTCTTCAAGAATCCTCTGAACCCCAAGATGCAAGCAATAGTGGCTATCTCTAGGAGCAAACAATCATATGCAAACAATAGATGGGAGATAGAGGGCTCCAGGGGTAGGGACATACGGAAGGATCTCCGACCCTTGAGCCGTAACCCGCAAAGCTCGAGACAAAGCATTAGCATAAATAATAAACAAGTTTGGGGATAAAGGGCAACCTTGACGAAGGCCAACATTAGAGTAGAAGAATTTCGAAAGAGTGCCATTAATAAGAATAGGAAAAGAGGGCTTGACCACACAAGCTAAAATCCAAGAGATCTACCAAGGGTGAAAGCCAAAATCCATTAAGGACTTCTCCAAGAACCACCAATGCATGCAATCGTAAGCCCGCTCTATATTCAATTTAATAGCCATCAGACTACGATGGATAGAAGCTTTTTGAAGATCATATATGAACTCCTGAGCAATAAGAATATTATTAGAAATAAACTGGCCTCCCACAAAAGTCTTGTGCTCCGGACAAGTGTATAAGATGTTGCACAGATTAATAGACCTGAAATGGGCCGGCTCACGAATAAGACTTGGCTTTCAACGATAGTCTAAGAGTCTCCAATGACCGGTCTCATCTGCAGCCGAAAGCAGTTAGCGAGTGCTGCTAGGTTGTAGGGTTGAGCTAGGAATCTAACATCTTAATCTCTTTGTTGTGTCTCTTACCGTGTTCTTGACGGGTTTATCTTTCTGTTGTTTTTCATTTCCCTATTGTGCATTATCTCTTTTCTTTAATAAATTGGGTACTGACCTCCCTTTCCCTGAAGGAAAAAAGAATAAGAAAAAGAAAACGACGTTATCACTGAAGCTTTCAATTGATGCTTATGGAGTTTTGCTCGGTCAGCAGAAGCACAAGAGCAACTTCATAAGATCTGTTGATGCTGATCCTTGCCGACCGGACGGAGTGCTCGAGTCGCTGATTCACCTCCTTGGATTCCTGCAAAATAAATCTCTGACCGGATTTTCTCCGATGAAGGACACTCCGATGCCTAAGTCAGTAAAGTTCAAGCCATAGAATGAAGAGTTCAAAGAAAGAAAATGAGATGAAATAAGTGGAGAGTCAGTTGTGCATAGTACAAGCTAATCATTGATCGGGCTCAGACTTGCATGAAATGACTTGGCATCGCTTAGAATAGCTTTTCTTGGAGGTCCCCTCTTACCTTTTATATAGGTGTTGCCATGAATAGCTTTTCTTGGAGGTCCTCTCTTACTTTTTTTATAGGTGTTGCCATAACCAAAAGTAGTTAAGCCTTCTTGATTTCAATTGGGAAAGTCGGTTAGTGCAACTTTCCCTTAATCTATTGTAGTTATTGCTAGTAGTTAGTTATATACCTAGTTGGTTATAACAACCAGTAGTTGATTATATACTTAGTTAATTATAACAACCAGTAGTTGGTTATATACCTAGTTGGTTATAACAATCAGAAGTTAGTTATATATTTAGTTGGTTATAATAACCAGGTTCACTCTTGATGGGGCCTCAAATCGGTTGGCCTTGATGATCTCTGATCAGCCTTTATAATCTCTGGTTGGTCTTCATGAGCTATGATCATACTTCTTGATTAGCTACGTTTGTTATTAGTCAACTTCATCATATTGAGGTCAAGTGACCGAGTCATTGTCACAACAAATGTTACTGAAAAAAAATTAGCTTATGCAAACTACTGGATGTGTTGTCTTAGTAAAGATAGTACAAAGCACAAACAATTACTAAAATCTTCCTTTACGAATTACAAATGTTATGCTTTGCTTCATTTCGGACTCCCTTCAATCTCTTGTAATATCTCGACATTGTCATGCTCTATGTAAATGTGTTCACATCCCCTGCTGATGTTTTTTTCCCTTTTTTTTTGAAGGGATCCCTGCCAATGTATTTAATGGCAGCTCTGTACATAACTTGCATTACGTCGAATTTGCTCAAATATACTAAGCTGGTGCAAAGTTTCTTTGCTCTTATTGGCAGTCTATTTCCCTGTCACGAGGCCACCCAAACTCTTCCAAAAAAGCCAGCACCACACCATTGGACCAACCAAAACCAGTCTGCACCAAGATATAAAACAAATAACTGCTATCAGTAGCACAAGAAGGTATGCAACTTATCTGATACAACAGGAAGCACAAAACGAGGAGAATTTTAGTAAAAGATGGCAATGAATCCAATATATTAAAAAAAAAAGAAAGGATGATGGCTCCTATAACAGATACTTATCAGATCTGTCTTACTGAAATCCTAGGAAAATGCCAGCAAGGAATTACAATCATAGGCCTCGTGATAAGATATACAACTATTGGAGCTGGTGACTCAATGGGACATCCTCAAGTGCTGGTATTAAGAAACTTATTATACCCAAAAGGGCATGCGGCAACATTTCAGCAAAAGGAATTGAAAGATACCATCACAAAGGTACATGATCCTTTAGCTGTATTTCACTATAAGAGAAACTAATCCTTTTCATATGTATTACACAGTAAAATGTCTTGTTTCTTAAACTGGAAGTTGGAGGCCTGCAATAGGTACGACAATGTCACTCTAGGCAACGAGAGGGATGCTAATCATAGTTCAAGGATCAGAAAGAAAAAAAAGGAAGGCATAGGAAATTAGAAAGAAGGTAATTTAAGGAATGTTTATGGAAAATGTGGCCCTTTGAGGTGAATCAATGTCGTTGCAAGATTGTAAACAATCACATGTTACTGTATCAAATTGTTACATGTGGTCAATTGTGCATGAGTATAACTTTACCTGAGGTTTGTACTCGCCACCTCCTCCAGTCTTTCCACAGGCTTCCACATCATATTTTTCATGCATTGCACCAGTTTTCATATAAGCAGCATAATTTGTTCTGATCCATCTTACAGCAATATCCTCAGCCACTGACTTTGCTTCTTTTGAACCAGAATTTGCCAATCCTTCAACAATCATATGTTGTAAGGGCGCCCAACCATTTGGAAAATCCCTGCTCAACAGAATCAACAGCCATTTACTCTTTTAATGTTTCCGACATAAAGTAAGAAAATTAATGTATCTGATATCTGTCCACTATTTCTTCCATATATCATGATCACTTTGAAAATTCAACAACCATACAACTGCAGTACAACAACCTACCATTGTTGCCCAGTATTTGACAATGAAGTTGCAATACCAGCAGCATGAAGTAGACCTGAGCTTTGGAAGCTTTTCAGCACTTTCTCTACCACTGTCCCATCTCTGCATAAACCTGAATACAGATTTTTCAAGTATTGAATCGGTATTAATTTGGAATGCGTGTCAGAAGCTTAGAAGAGCTGATTCTTAACAATCTTGGCATGGATTCAAGGTCCTTAAGATATGGAACTTCTTGCCAAAACACAGTAAGATACACTTAAATATGCACTCAGCATACTCACGGGTATATCGTTCTTAATTTTGTTCGATCAATTAATCACTTTCTCCACCATATTATGGTGTAAAGCTAGAATGATTAAAAACAGCACATTTTGACTATGAATCACAACTGGAACAAAATCCACCAGAAAAAGTTTGCCCTAATTAAAATGGGAGAGTCATTTGGTCAAACTACCAGGTATTTTATTTGCTGAACCGAATGGTCACATACAGGAGAGGACATAAAAGTATTAGAATCTAAATCTCATTTTTATTGAAAGCAATAAAAGTTAGTCAAAATTCCAAAAGTAGCTGCTCTTCTCTTGAATATTTAAAATGTTTGTCCTAAAGCATATTGCAAGCACAAGCATCAATACCAGAGTTTTAGATTGCATCCTAAAACAGGTTGTTTGAAACAGTATTAGTTGTACTAAACCATTTCAGGAAAAAGCATATTATGCGAGTTAGCATAAAAGATGTTCTTTCATTAAAAGTCAAAAATTATTGTATCATAGAAAGATGATGACAAACCTGCGTTGTATGTCTCAATCCACAAAGGAATGAAGTTGGATGCAAAAATATGACGGTTCTGAAAGTGAGCTTCCCACTGGTAAACTTCCTGGATGTATGAGAGAGAAAATGAATACACTGCCAACTGAAGTATATTTAATATCCGTAACATGTTACAAGAGGTAAGATTTACTCTGTTATTTAATTACACACCTCACAGTTGCTCTTGCTGATAAGCCAGTAGTCAAGCCATTGTTCCATTTCTGAGTTCCAGAAAATCGACTTTATTGCAACCTGCCGTGCTTTTGAAGCCGCCAAGAATTTCTCTGAGGTTGAAAAATCCCCAATGAGTTTTGAAAGGAAGGCAATGTCAAGTTCCATCTGTTAAAAATGACTACCATATGACTTAGATGTTCTTTAAGAACAAGGATTACACTATTGGTTCTAAAAACACATTTACACTTATATATACACAATCACACACCAGCAAACTGAACTCCATCCTTAAGGGGTTAATCTAGTAGGCATCTTATAATAGAAATAAGATTTTTGGATCATATTTTAGCATAGCTAACAATTTTTTCTAACTGAATATTCAGTTGGCTTTCCAGCAGAGAACACTTGTATTGCACACCAACATAATTACAGGAAAATATATGGCAATGCAAGTCCTATAAACTGAAACAAAATTTGTTTGAAATGTGCATGAGGCCCAGGGAAAACCGAAGAGTTTATTTAAAACCAAAGTCCAATGAGGCTGTACACAAGAGGAAACTAATTAGAACACTAAAAATTGGTTGCCCGAAGTTTATTTCACACTATTTCATGCAGCATTTACAACTACTCATTTCCCATTCCCATGTTCATTCTTGTATGGCACAGAATTTTCAATGCCCATTATGAAAATTGTGTTCAACAAATTTAATATCAGAGACAATGCACAACTATCTTTATTCTGGGAATTTTATTTTTAATCATTCTTACACAAAGTTGTCTCTTTTCACATATAGCAACAAGAACGCCCCTTTATCAATGCAGTAGTTTAAAAGAGAAATTTGAAAGAATAATAAGACTAATGTATAATGCTGAAGCAAAAAATGATATGTAAAGCCTGAAGCTCAAGATTTTAGAGTCAAGTGGTTAGTCTCCTTTCTTTTTTTTTTCCTTTTCTTGTTGGGGGGAGGTATCTTGTTAAGCATGATTTACATTATAGACTTATTCTCTAACAGCTTAAGCTTTTGGGGTCAAGATTTAGATAAAATAATTATCATATTTTGCATTGATTAGACTAATATTTTTGCTGATGGCAGAAATCACAATACAAGAATATGACAAAAAAATATTAGACTTAGAAAATTACTGGGAAACTATTAAACCAAAGTATATATTCATTTGATAATAAAAAGATTATTCTGATATCCTCCATACAGAACCTTGTATATGAATGCGTTCAGATCCACAGGTATGATTGATGTTGTTGCTAACGTTGTGAGGTCTGGTGAATTACTGCAATAGACAGGCAATGCCATTAGAAATGAACAATTGAAGCTAAAACATAAAAAGAAAAAAAATCTCTGAAGCATCAACATGACTTAGAATCAAATAAGAATATCTAGATAATTCTAGTTGAACCAAGGCTTGCTCCAGTGGTTGCACAACCCCGTTAGAAACTAAGGGTTTTGGGTTTGATTCTTGGATAGTACATCCCAAAAATCTAGACCAGGGTAATTATAATGCCAGTGGGTCTCCCTGCCTTTTTCTCTCTCAAAGAAAATTTATTCTAGTGCCCAAATTTATCTTAAACAGGTAAAACCAAAGAGAATGAAGACTGTCAAGATATATAAGAAAAAATCCATTGTGAGACCATGATTATTACAATATCAAACCACTAAATAATACAGAATAGTATATGCAGTCTATTTGTAAAATAAAATCAATATTAAGTAGAATGCAATTTCAGAATGCTATGCAACAGAAGAGTAATTCAAACCTCATCCAGCGAGAACTGAAGTCCCATCCAGATTCAGCTGTTGAAGCAAGTTGGCGGTAAAAAATTTCTTTCTGAGAAGCACTTGTAAGATTAGAAGCTGATTCCTCATCCTGCAAGGGGGTAATCAAGAAGTTTTTGATCTTCAATATGGCTTTTTATTTTTTTTGTTATCAAATGCATATAGTCAAAATGGACAGGACTACACACAATTATTGCACTTTCTGGCCTGGGTTTGTTCCACATCGCATAATAGCGACTAACAGAATGTTTGCATCCTTGAAGATCTTGAATGATTACTTTGTGAATATCTGTAGCATTGTTTCATGAATGGAAAAAGGATAAAAGCATAGCAAAAAGGATTAAAGTCATCATCAGAACAAAATAACATAGCAAATAAGGTCAAGCATATTAAAGTGCACCAAAAAGACAACCTGAATTCCAGAAGCTATGCTCTTTCAGCAATGAAGGGAGTGATTTCTTCACAAATGCCAAATCACCAGTTCTCATGTATATTTCGAATATCATTGAACTAAGAAGTGGAGGTTCACTGCAGAAATTTCCACCGTGCTAAAATTTCAGTTAAGAGGCTAGAGTCATAAATATTTAAGGGTGTTTCCAATTATATGTTCCATATAGTAATGCCTGTGTCCATATAACATCACTGACTAGATGAAACGTACAAAAAGATGGTAAATCATCATATTATTCATGAAGTAAAAGAAGGGTTCATTTGGTGCTGCCCTGGATCTATATATTTCCTAGTAGAAAAATGGCACGGCTTAGCATGCAACTGAATTTACAGAATATGGACTTTTACAGGATTCTGGAACTTCTGTCATTAACAAATGTAGAAAAAGTAATTTTAATTAGGATCAAAGAATTTTACAGAATTATGGACTATCATATAATTCTCAAACTTCTGTCAGTAACAAATGTAGAGAAAGTTATTTTAATTCTGATGTAAGAATTCCTAACTAAAGGAAAGTGTGAAATAAAATGAACAGCCTCTAGATATTATTTCACCACAGTACATCTTCCATCAATACAGTGGAATCACCAGACCGACACCAATTCAACTGAATACTGCCTGCACACATCACTGCAGTTGTATTATTCATCTCTCTTTTTTTTCTTGATCCATTATCTTTCATAAATACCCATATTTCTTTTTAAGAAAGGTAAGAAGAGCATGCATATTTAAAGGCTTAACACCTGGTTTATAAATGCCGCCTTGATCCACAAAACTTGTACTCCAAAATAATACCTCTCCATGTCAGATGTAAATAAGCACATCAAGAGTGTCTGAGAAAAGGGTTTACAGTTTAGTTGAAGGCTAGAAACTTGTTCAGGAACAACCAGAGCACACATAACAATCTCATAGGGCTAGAACGTGTGTCTGGAGTACAGAGCTTGGGAGTGGGCCAGGAAATGTAGAATGGCTCTGTATTATAAAAGTGTACTAGGGAGCATGGGATAGAAGATTTCTCAACTTTTGCTTGGAAGAAGACGTTTTCCACAAGTATGTGAATTTCTACAGTAGGTTCTAGTTCAATAGTAACATGGACATCACCCTGAAGTTCATCCACTATGTCAGAGAACACTTGGAGACTATCCCAAAGCTGTAGGTACTAGAAGAAAAGTTGATCACACAATAGACTGTGAGTATGCATGTATATTCTAGATGTTATATGATATGGAACAAAATTATGATACGCTCAGGTTATATGAAATGGAATGAAATCATGCATGCCTAAGAATATGTTGATGCATCATGCATGGTAACAACTTTTCAGAAAAAAAAATTATTGAAGGAAAGAAAACAAAACTTGAATATGATTTGGAATTATGGTGTTCTTTTAACCAGAAGAGAAGCAAGAAATGTTCATGAACTGTCTAAAAGTAAACAGCCATTAGACAAGAAAATGATGGTGAAATGTTTAATTTCTCAAGCCCCACCAGGTATCAGAGTCTGGCATTGCCCACTAACAGTCCAGGCTCTATCAAGCTAGTCATTGGGTATACTGTCCTGCCTCAAAATATATATTGTTTTTGAAAAAAGTAAGGCTGACACAAGACTCCCACATAAGGAATCACGCCCACATTAGTTGTTCTTGATCTCTGATGTTAACTTACTTACTACCATGTGTGCACTGAAAGTCATTGCACCATTATAGAAAATATAAATATGTAGGACTAAATCAATGTTGGAGAAAAAAAAAAAGAACCGCAGTTAGATAGGAAAACTTTGCATTAAATTCTCAGTAGGTATCGCATCATCAACTAATGAAGCAACGAGATAAAGATGAATATGTAAATAGATCATCACCTTCGATTAGTATAGTATGTCCTTGCACCATTCGGCACAAAGCCATAAAGATCCAGCAGCGAAATTAGATTATTCACAATTGACTTTGCAGTATCATACATTTTGCTTGCTAGCAAGCCCCTGCATGACAAGGCGTTTACTTTAAATAAACAAATAATTTATACATGTCATACAGTCCTGATGGAAACATCAAAAAAACATTACTCATAACATAATTAAGTACATAACGACTAAAAGTGAATACTAGTGATTAGTGTCTCAGAAAAATAATTGGGCCATGGAGTTGGGTCTGGTAAAAAAAAAGGCAATCCAATTACCTTGACTTCAGTGGCAGAGTAAGCTACTAGTTGATTATCTTGACTTCGAAGTCGGCGGGGGCCGAGGGAGGCGAAGGCGGTGGAGTGGAAGCCCTGGAGGAGGGAGGGGAAAGGGGTCGAGGTAGAAGCCGGCATGTTGGCCGGCGAGGAGTAGCAGCCTGTTCCATTGGTGGTTCCTGGCTCCGTTTGGGTGGGTAAATGTGGGGGAGGGGTAGTGGTAACCGAAGGTGAGAACAAGGAAACCATAATCAGGGCTGAGGCGCCCTGGCTTGTTGGATGAACGGGTTTTCTGAGCCCGACTCGAGCCAGCAGAAAGTGCCCGAGTTTGGTTTTGTATGAGCTCAAAGCATGTGGCCTCGCTGGGTTATTAGTTGAGTCTCAAAATGGGACCCAAGACTGGCTTAATTTCTAACTACGTAAGCCTGGGTATCATACAAGTGAGCCCTTAATTGTTAATTAAATTAAAAGTCAAATGTATGTTGGACAAAATAATAATAAAATAAAATGGGTCTCTCAGGGCTTCTGCTACCATTGGATCATATCATCTTGGGTCTATGTATAAAGAGGTTATTTTCATATTTGTATAACAAAATAATCTAAATAAAATTCAAAAAAATAATTTATAAATAAAAAAATAGAAAATAGGAGAACCTGAATGGATGTATGCAATGCATTTCTTACTAGCATCATTGCTTGTCACGTGCAAAGTAGATGGTTCTAGTCCTCTCAAGGTACAACTAATCTCAGCTTAGCTGGCTTCTTTCTAATGCATCACGAGCATATATATATATATATATATATATATATATATATATATATATATATATATATATCGAATGCTTTACCTTATCGGATCCTTCTATTACCTAAAATCAATACCTCAAAATAATACAAAATATAGGAAAAAATAATAATGGAAGTAGTGACAAAAAAAGTAGGTGAGTAAAGAGTTAAAATAGAGTAGAAGACGGTTATTTAAGGCTTGGACCCCAGCCTCTATACAGAGGATAGTCACGTAATAGTTCAAATAACTTCTTGTTGGCTTTATATGCCCGCTTAAATGGTTAGTCTAGCTATAGAGACCTCTCTAACTGATAGTTGAACAAATCATGAAAAATCTAATTTAAACATCAAAATAATTTTCAAATAAACAAAATGTACCTCGACTCGTCCACATCACATGACCGGCCAAGCTAAGCCAAAGCGAGTTATTATATGTCAAACTAAAATCCAATAGTTGGAGAAGTATTAATTAATGCAACTCTACTTGCATTAATTTTTCATATGAGACTAAAATTTATTAACCGGTAAGAAGTAAATGCTCTAATTAATGGCTGAACTTTCCCAACAAAAAATCAAAAAAAAAAAAAAAGAGATTAAATATTATCCAACAAATTTAAACATAAATTGAAACCGATGTTTTTGGATAGGTGGGAGAGTCCATTACTATAGTTTTAATTAGAAAAACTAGAAGTAAATTGCAATCGGAAATCTCTCTCCATAGAGCCTGTCTAGAGGAGACTTCACCCAACCAGCTTACTGAAATTTCCGGCCTTAATTAGGCGATGTCAAGCTATACATCAGCACAATGGTAAGAATAAACTACCTTTTCGATAATTCAAACTATTTATAAACAAATTAATCATTATATACGGTGAAATCTAAGTTTATCTTCTTTCTGATGGATCCAAGGTCATCTTCCGTATTTCATTTCCTCCTCCACCATTACCTTCTACCAATGTCTAGTACGTGGAAAGTCACAACAGCTTTTGTAATGAGGCCGCAGGGTTAGTAGAAGCCTGCTGCACTGGAACATGCGGGCCCAAAAAGAAGGACCTCTAAATAATAAGCAGGTTACGTTGCTCTTGAGAGCGAACCGATCGATCCCCTGGTCTTCCACTAAAATAAAGTTAGAGAGAGAGAGAGAGAGCATGGATCCAGTGGTGTGAAAACAGTATCTTAAAATACTGCATGGCAGTTATCATCAAAAAAATGAACAGCCATCAAATAAGGTTAAGATGGTCTGCAAAGTAACTTCAATTTCCATGTCATACATCAGCATAGCATTTGTTCGATGGCAGTCAATCATTGAATGACGACTTTCGAGGGATGCACAGCTTCGCAGAAGATCCCGGTTGCTTTCAAAAAGCCACCATGTTGAATTTGACCGTATCAAAGTAACAAGTGGCATCAATAAATCCATATATTGTAAATTAAATGATCTACCATCCTATTTTTCATCGAGTAAATATTAGCGTGTAAAACTAACTCATCACCATAAAAAACAAGGAGGCAAACAAAATACCAATTCAAGAATCATCGAAAAATTCCGATTTTCAAGAAAAATTCGAAAAGAAAAAGAACCCAAAATAGAACCAGAGTTATAAGATATGGTTACCTTATAGTCCAGTAGGAATCCCAGTAATAAACCTCTCTAAATCGGGAGCCCGGCACCACCACCGGCCCGGGAAGCGGGAGCAACGTGTGCCGCTCCGGCCGCCTCCTCACCTCATCCGACACCCTCCTGGTCAAATTCTTCCACAGCGAGTGCACCTCCAGCGCCCAAGCCCTCACCTTCGGGTTCTCCACCTTGGGCAAGAACCCCGGCGGCTCCGCCACGAAATCCTCCGGCTCCGCATGCACCAAATCCGAACCGGCCTCTCCAAAATAGTCGCCCAGAAACCTCTCCAAATCCGAGACCGGGATCACGCCGCCCGACCGCGGGAGCCTCGCGAAGGCCTTCTCGGTGGCGGCGAGGTCGGTCTTGAGGGGGAGGTCGACGTAGAGCTTGGGGTCGAAGCCGTCGGGGCCGAGGGTCGCGAAAGCAGCAGACTGGAGGCGCTGGAGGAAGGAAAGGAGCGGGGTGGTGGGCTTCACGGGGGCGGAGGCGTCGCCGCAAGGGGCGGTGGAGACCCGCATCGCGAACGGGGAGAAGGAGAGGATGGGGAGCAAGAGGAGCAAGGAAGTCGAGGCTATTGCATTGGAGGTGCGCTTTGGCGTTTCGGGAGGCAGCATTTTTTCCGGAGGTATTTGTGGGTTTGTATCGTGAATTCGAATTCCGATCGGGTTCCCGTGGGTGTGGACTACGATTTTAAGGTGGGCACGGTTCGGGTTGGCCGATTTAGACTTTTTAAAAATCGAATCAATATTGGTATCGCTTAAACCTGTCAATTGTCATGTCAAAAACAAAATATCGTCTCGCGGATCATTCCGTCAATCGGGCAACAAGCATCTAGAAAATTTTAATTTTATTTTATTTTTTTTTGGATGATCAGCGGATAGGCTACGATTCAACGAACTCTCAATACACTTGAAAGAAATATCGATTGTTGGCATAGAATTTTTTTTAGATCGGACAGGATTACTGAATCGCAGGTCCGCTTTTTGATTTATCTATAAAATAAATTCTTGATCGGAATTGTTTCGACGGGAACACTCCGATATCTAAGTCAGAGACAAGCTCCAGCCACAGAATGGGAAGGAGGATAAAAAAGAAAAGGACTCCCACATTTTCAGAAATGTCTAGCGCTTTACCTCGAACATTCCCTCTTACCATTATTTATAAGGAGTTGTCCAGCCTACGGTTTCGATCTTCCTCCAACAGTTACAGTGGGGGAATTAATTTCCTTCCCACAATTTGAAATTGTGGATAGTTATCGGGCGGTTCCGGCGGCCAGACCGGAGGCGTTGCCGCTGGAGTTAAGCGCCACGATTATGTTACAGAAATAGTCGATGATAACCGTGTAGAGACTCGAGACAGGTCGAGGCCCGTCCTCAAACTTTTCTTTTAGGAAAATTTTCGTGATTGAATCAGGTAATGCCTTCGTCCTCGGATCCTCTCGAGACAGATCGAAAATCATGTTTCGGCATAGATCGAGGACTTAATCTTTGTCACAGGTCGAAGACTAGGTCTTCGACATAAACCGGAGACCGTATCTTCGAGAGTCAGTGAAAGTTACTCCTTGGTTCGGGTCGAGGACCTTATCTTCAGGGGCCGTAGAACTTGATCTTCGACATAGGCCAAAGACTATGTCTTCGACATAACCTGAAGACCGTGTCTTCGGGAGCCGTAGACCCATTAAGAGTCTTGACTCGCCCACAAGTTACCTAGTCCGAAGTTTACGATTTGGAAAAAATGTTTTCCGCCGATCGTACCGGTTGGATGGCTTATACTTAGACCGAGATATCCCAACAGTTGTCCCCCTACTCTTAGTTTTTGAAGCGAAGATTTGCCTCGAAGAGTAAGAGTATTACTGGTTTATCATTTTTCTCCTGGGAGATGGTGTAGTTGATGATTATGAAATCTCTGATTTGACCGTCTATCATAACTGCCGGCTGATTTGGGGATCAGGCGGTGGACAATTGTCATTCCTCAATTGAGGGGTGAAAAAAGGAGTGGGCGTGTCAGGGACTGTCTCTCCTTCTTCCGTTGCACGACGGTTCAACCAATCTTTTTGTTGGGATTTGAGCGGTTATCATGGTTCTTTACTGTCGGTTGGATGATGAATGTGCTTCATCTTGGCCGTTGATTCAAATGGATTATGATCTTTGGTCTATTCTATGTCAAATCAACATGAAGGTCGCTTTGGGGTTTTTCTTCATTTCTTTTTGAGAAAAGGTCTGGTTGAGGAAGCTTTTTTAACTTCACACTTTCAGTTTTTGGCCTAGCTTTATCTGTTCTTGGCCATTAATCCTTTTCGCAGGTAGAGTCTCTCTTCCACTTCTTTGCCTCGCTCTTTTATCATGGCTGAGTCTGTAGGAAGCCAGAGAGAGAAGGTCGGGCCCTCTGGGGCAGATGATGTAGTGAGTCCAGAGTCAGTTCCCAGCTTTGTTACACCGGAAAAATGTTACTCATCTCCAAGAACGCTATCACGTTCCAGAGGGATTTTCTCTAATCCTTCCCACATCTAAGGAATGGGTGAACAAATCTACTACCGGGTGTCTGGCTGCCAGGTGTCTGGCTGTGTACGAAGACCATTTTAAGGCTGGCCTTTGATTTCCTCTACATCCTTTCTTCATCAAAATTTTTTGCATGTACCAAGTGGTGCCTATGCAGTTGACTCTGAATAGCATTTAAACATCTATGGATTCTTGGTCCGTTGTTGCATAGCAAATATAGAGCCCAGGACCAATTTATTTACTGCTCTTTTCGTGCTTAAGAGAGATTTCCACAGTAACGGATGGTGGGTGATCGGCCCTCGACCTGGTCGCAAGATCATCAAGGATATACCCAGTGCCATCCATGGGTGGAAACCCATCTTCGTCTTTGTGTTGTCTATCGATCCGTGGGGCTTCGGTAGCGATTGGAAGGAGCCGCGTTTAACCGTCAATGATGGAAAAAAGGTTTTGGCCGATCAGTCTGATTATGACTTACTGACTGATTTGGAGACCGTACCTATCCGTGAGTTGTTGGAGGAGAGAAATCTCCATCTTGCAGAGATTAGCAAGTTCCCTGTGTTAGATATAAATGGTGGAGATTTTTACCTATTCTCTCTTTTCCCTGTTAGAGTTCAGTTGACTCAGAGGGGCTTTTCTTTTTGTAGATAGCGGAATGAAGCCTAACTTGAGCTAGGTAGCTCAGGCCCCTCTTACAAGATCGGCAGTTCGGAAGAAGGTCCGAAGGGATGGCCCTGAGGGGAGTAGGGGCACTTCATCCTTCCGGGGAACCTCCGAGGAGGATGTGGTGCCAATGATGGAGGCCCCATCAGGGCCTCAACTAGTTGAAACTTCGCCGGTGGTTACCTCTCCGGTTCACACAAGGGGGAGTCCGCCTTCGATGACTGATGTGCCACCGCCTTGCCCCCTGCATTGGATAGGGGCAAAGCGCAACAAGTCGAGAAAGAGTCCATTCGTGAGGCTTCTCCAGCTAGGAGTCATCCCGCGGACTCTTCGGAGCTTTCGCCTACAGGGGGATTGCTGGTCCCTGCCGTGGCTAGGCGGGCGCTAAAGGGTACATTGCTGCCTCATGATTTGGTAGTTATCCGAAGTCGAAGCCTTGCCAGAGTATCTAACTCTGCCTTTTCCTCCCTGCAACAGGTGAGATTCTCATCGTACCTCCTTTGTCCAGAGGGTTGTTCGGTTCATAACCTCACGTTGTCGATGTAGTTGGTCTATGACATCACCTTCATGGAGGAGAGCCCGGGAAATGTTGACAGCCTCATCCATGGCCTCAAGGAGGAGCTTCACATGGCCAGGGCTGAAAGAGAGGTGGCCGAAGAGCTGAGGCAGTCTATGGAGAATTGTCTTGTTCATGTAGATGCCAAAGTTCGCGACCTGAGGGGTGAGCTGAAGAACGTCCATTTGACAATTGCGGGGCAAGGGGCTGAGTTGAGGAAGAGTAGATAACACGCCAATTCCTTGGAGCAATCCACCAAGGAGGATCAGGGAAAGATGGAAGACCTGACCAAGGCGATTGAGGAGGTGAACAGGAGGGCTGAAGAGGCAGCCTTAGAGTTTGAGGTGGCTAGGAGAGAGTCCAAAGTCTTGAGAGAGTCGGTGAGTAAAGCTGTAGCGGATTTCAGGAAGTCCTCAGAGTTTCAACAGGAAATGAATAAGGCTACCTTATACAGCTACCAGCACGGTTTCAACGACGGACTCGCCAAGGTCAGTGGGGTTTTCCCTAACCTTGACCTTTCTGCTATCCCTGCTTTTAACATTGTGGGAAGAAGAAGAAGAAGAAGAAGAAGAAGAAGCCGAGGCTGAAGAGGAGATCAGAGGGATGCCAAGTCCAAGGGAGGACATTCCTAGCATCATTTCGGCCCAGGCTGAGGAGGAGAACGAAGAGGTGCCAGGCTTGGAGGAAAAAACTCCCATCACAGTCGAGGACGTGGATATGATCCCGATCCCAGCCCAAGAGGGAGCTCGAGCTGAGGAGGAGGTCCAGGTTGAAGACCCTCTGGACTCAACCCAATTCCAGGAAACTCTTTATGCACAAATCGACAGACTGCTCCATTCTTGTGATGCTGGGTCTCCTCCAACCGATGCTTAGGGATCTGTGTACCTTTAGGCATTGTATCTCTTCCTCATTTCCCTCTAAAATATAATGAATTATTCCGAATTTCCAAGTGACTTTCTCCCTTTGCCATATTTTTGAATATGATTTGAATGGGGTTGCTGGCTTTGGTTATGACTTGGATTAATATTTTTTCCTTCTTCCTGTTTGGTCGTGGGGTTGGAGCCGAAGCTTGTTTGGCTCGTGGATGGCGTCGAAGATGAATTTCGAAGCAAATCGGAATGTCGTTGCTGAAGACCATCCACAATCAAACTAGGCTGATGTCATCCTTCTTTCATAATTAATCCGTCCATCTAGGAATGGACATGACGGACAGGTATCATTTTCCTGTTGACTGGTGATTAAGGAACCTTGATCATGATTCTCATTGCTCGCGTTGAGTGTGTCGATATTCGAACGGTCACATTTTCATGCACCTTAGGTGCCGCCATATCCCTCCTTTCCGAAAAGGAGCCATTAATGTCGTTGCTGCACGATGGAGATTCTTCTGGATTTGAAGTGCCGGCGGTTACCATCCCAAGAGTAGTTCCCAAGAGGTCATCTGGGGTCTCGAGGTGTTGCTCCGACACGTGGCGCCTTTTGGTGCGCTTGGGAAAGGGCGTGGAGCACATTTCCCTGTGGCCAGTCGTGGGTGTAAGGTCCTTATAAATGGGACCATGTCCTCCCCTGTCGAAGGCCATCACAAACTCAGACTCCCACTTTAGAAATTTCTCTTTTTTCTCCGGCATCTCGACAAAATGAAGTTCAGTGTTCCCGAGCTTCGGAGGGTGGCGAAGAAAAGAGCCATCGGTACCGGAGCAAGGGGTAGCCCAGGATTCCTCGGGTTAAGCGACAATGATGACCCAGTTGTTGATCGCTTGGAGAGAAGGATTCATGTCCTAAAGGCTCAACTGGAGGAGGCCAGGGCTCAGGTCGAGGCGGCCGTTGCGAAGGCAGTGGAGGCCAGGAAGAAGGTGGCAAATGCCATCTTGGGCTTCAAGGCATCTTCTGCTTTCAAAGAGGAGGTCACCAGGGTGGCTCTGGATTCTTATCATCAGGGGTTCCGGGAATGCAGAGATAAGGCCTTCAAGTACTATAACTTGAAGGGTCTTGGCAACATCAAGCCCTCCGTTACCTTCCTTGGATATGAGTTCGACTCTGACTTCGAGGAGGAGTCGGATTCTGATCTAGATGGGAACCCCGAGGCTCCTTCATCCTCCTTGCAAGACACCCCCTGTCGGTATGGGAAAGGGCTGACAGGTGGTCACTAGATGTGCTTTCCCTTTTCCTGCAATCTTTTTCTCTTTTTTTTGTGTGTAAAGATATGAATGAAATGAAGTCTTCAACTTCTTTTACAACTCTTTTATGACTTGTCGTACTGTGATACATTGAAGGTGTAATCCTTCCAAAACATTTGGGATCTGCAAAGAGATGTGAGACAGGCTGGGCCGTCTCATTAAGTGTTTTACTTTTATTGTTGACAGGATGAGCGGTATAGGTTTACCCTAACAGGTTTTTGGATTTATCGTAGGATAGGGCATCCAAGCCATCCCTATACATTCCTGTCATGATCAAGGTAGGCTGTTCAAGCCCGCCCCGGCGCGTCTTTGGATTTTCCGTAGGGTAGGCTATAAAAACCATCCCTGCGCCTTCTTTGGTGTAAGGTAGGCTGATTAGACCCGTCCCGGCACGTTTTCGGGTTTTCCTTAGGGTAGGTTATTTGAACCGTCCCTGTACCTTCTTTGGTGTAAGGTAGGCTGATTAGGCCCGTCCTGGCACGTCTTCGGATTTTCCGTAGGGTAGGTTACTTGAACCGTCCTTGTGCCTTTGACCTTCTTGGTGGCTTGATTGGGCCATCCGTTGCGCTCGTCAGACATACCGATAAGGTGAGCAGATCAGACTCTCCTTTGCGCTGTTGGTCGATTCCTTAGATTGTGCCATTCAGGCTGTTGTCATGTAGTTAATGCAACGGGCCGCTCAGAGTTGGGCAAATTTATACGAAAAATTTAGGGATTTGTTTATTGATAATATCTGTGAAGGTTTTGTACATTCCATGGCCGAGACAGAATTTTACCATCCAGGGTCTTGAGTCGATATGTTCCCAGACATACGACTTCTTCGACTTGGTATGGACCCTCCTAATTGGAGGAAAGCTTATCCTATTCTGTTGGCCTGGATACTTCTGCCTTTCGCAGCACCATGTCCCCCGTGTAGAAGATTTGCCCCTTTACTATGGAATTGTAATACCTGGCGACCTTTTGCTGGTATGTCGCCATTCTTATTTGGGCCTGGAGCTTGGTGCTTGACAACAAATCCAGGTCAACTCTCCTGCGATCAGAGTTTTCATGCTCTTCGTAGTTGTCAATTTTTAAAGATTGGAGGGAGACTTTAATAGGAAGAACGGCTTCGGTACTGTATGCCAAGTTGAACGGAGACTCGCCGGTAGCCATCCTTGGGATAGTTCGGTATGCCCAGAGAACGGAGGTCAGCTCTTCTGTCCAAAGTCCTTTGGCGGCGTTCAACCTCGTCTTCAGACCGTGAAGAATGGTCCGATTAGTTACTTCGACCTCTCTGTTGGACTGTGGGTGGGCAACGAAAGTCAGCCTATGTTGCACATGGTACCAAGCACAGAAGTCCTTGAACTTCGAATTGTCAAACTGCCTCCCGTTGTCAGTGATTATGATATGTGGAATCCTAAACCAAAATATGATGGAATTTTTGACAAAATTCTCAACCTTGCCTTTCGTGATTTGGACTAATGGTTCGACCTCGACCCATTTTGTGAAGTAGTCAATAGCCACAAGGAGGAACTTCCTCTACCCAGATGCAGGCAGGAATGGGCCAAGAATATCCATCCCCCATTGGGCAAAAGGCCAGGGGGCTGTCAGCTGGGTCAAGTGACTCGCTGGTTGCTTTTGAATATTGGCATATCTTTGGCATTGATCACATCTCCGTACGAAGTTGGCCGAGTCCTTTTGAATGGAGGGCCAATAATATCCTTGGCATATAATTTTATATGCTAAGGACCTGCCCCCCAAGTGATCACCACATATCCCCTCGTGGACCTCTCTCAAGGCGTAGTCAGCATCTGACGGTCCCAGACATTTCAACAGGGGCTGAGAGAATGATCTCTTGTAAAGGACTTCGTCCAAGATGACATATTGAGATGTCATCCATCGGATCTTTTTGGCCTCTGCCTTGTCCTCCGGCAGCATACTTTTGTTTAAGAACTTGATAATATGATCCATCTAGCTTGGCTCGGTCTCAATTTGGTGCACCTCCATAGCTTCTTCAGCTATACTTGAGACTTTAAGGTGCTCAACGAAGGTGCGATCGAGAAATTCCGGGATTGTAGTAGCAAGTCGAGACAATGCATCCGCCCGGGAGTTCTATGATCGAGGGACATGAATGATTTTGAAGTAGTACAGTTGAGAATATAAGATTCGTACTTTCTCCAAGTACTGCATCATAGTGGGATCTCTGGCTTCATACTCTCCTTTAACTTGATTTACTATCAGCTGGGAGTCTGAAAAAGCCTGGAGTCTTCGAACTCCTAAACTCTTGGTGATCCGAAGACCCACAAGTAGAGCTTCATATTCGGCCTGGTTAATCGAAACACGGAAGGAGAACCGGAGTGCGTACTCCATCGCGTGGCCATCTATTTCAGTCAGTATAAGACCGGCTCCACATCCAGTAGAATTGGAAGCTCCGTCCATATGGAGCACCCAATCAGGCTCCGTATTCTTCGGACTTCCTTCTTTTGCTGGAGGCACTTCGTCTTCGAACTTCCAGGTGCATTCAGCCAGGAAATCTGAGAGTACCTAGGCCTTTAAAGTTGATCGGGGCTGGAAGCTAATGTTGAACTCTCTTAGCTTCACAGCCCACTTGGCTATCCTTCCAGAGGTATCAGGGTATCGGAGAATGGCTTTAAGGGGTTGATCGGTCAGCACCACGCTGGCATGGGTGTGGAAGTAAGGCCGTAGTCGCTTTGTCGCAATTATCAGAGAGAAGATCAACTTCTGTATTTTTGAATATCTTGTTTCAGCATCATGTAGAACTTTGCTGATGTAGTAGATCGGCTTGTGAGAGCCGTCTTCTTCTCTTCGGACAAGGACTAAACTAATTGCCTCGTCCGAGGCAGAAAGGTATAAATAGAGTACCTTCCCTCTTGAGGTTTGGAAAGTAAAGGTAGGGTCTCCAGGTATTTTTTTCAACTCTTCAAAGGTAGTACGTCATTCTTCAATCCATTCAAAGCCTCGAGACTGCCGAAGTACCTTGAAAAATGGGAGACATTTCTCGGCTGAGTGAGAGATAAACCTGCTTAAGGAGGCGATCCTTCCCATCAGCTGTTGGACTTCCTTTTTGTAGGATGGATGCCTTATGTCCTTGAGAGCTTGAATTTTCTCAAGATTTGCCTCAATCCCTCGCTTAGTAACGAGGAAACCAAAAACTTGCCCGAAGTGATCCCAAAGGCGCATTTCGTTGGGTTTAGCTTCATTCGATGGCGCCGCAGGGCACTGAATAATTCCTCCAGGTCCTGGATGTGATCTTTTTTAAGGAGGCTCTTGACGATCATGTCGTCAACATAAGCCTCCAGGTCTCTTCCCAACTGCTCCTTGAACATCTTGTTAATCAACCTCTGAAATGTTGCTCCAATATTCTTGAGCCCAAATGGCATCATCTTGTAGCAATACAGACCTTTGTCGGTGACGAAGGTCATTTTCTCTTCATCCCGGGGGTCCATTTGGATCTGATTGTAGCCAGAGAAGGCATCCATGAAACTTAGCAGTTGGTGGCCGGTAGTGGCATCGACCAGCTGGTCGATCTTTGGGAGAGGAAAGCTATCCTTTAGGCAAGTCTTATTGAGATATGTGTAGTCGATGCAGATCCTCCACTTGCCACTAGCTTTCTTTACCATCACCACATTGGCCAACCACTTGGGATAGTGGGCTTCCTGGATGAACCCTGCTTTGAGGAGCTTGCTCACTTATTCATCTATTGCTTTTTGTCTTTCAGGGGCAAAGCTTCTTTTCTTTTGGCGGACTGGTTTATACCCAGGGGCTACTTCCAGCCGATGAGTAATTACTTCGGCGGGGATCCCTGGCATGTCAGAAGTTGACCAGGCACAGACATCAACATTATCCCTAAGGAAGCAGATCAGCTTCGTTCTGGTCTTCTCATCAAGCATGCTTTCGATCTGTACAATCTTGGTGGGGTCCTCTTTAATTAAAGGTACCGAGATAGTTCTCTCCACAGGTTCGCCAAAATCTATAGTCGAGTCCCTCGGATCTAGCTGATCCCAAGTGGTGGGATCATTAAAGTGCTTATCCTAGATCATCAAGCATTGTCGTGCCGCTCTCTGGTCTCCTCTTACTTCTCCAACACCATTTATGGTGGGAAAGCGCACCAGGAGGTAGTAGGATGACACTACGGTCCGAAATTTGTTCAGGACAGGCCATCCCAGAATGATGTTGTAGGCTGAAGGGGTTCAGACCATCGTGAAATTGATCGGCAGTGTCTTTTTTCGAGGTTCGGTGCTGAGGGTTACAGGTAGTACTATTTCTCCCTTGGCATCAACATGATTCCCTCCAAAGCCGGTAAGTGGTATAGGGGACCTTCGTAGCTTGTCTCTAGGCAAACACATCCGAGAGAATGCATCGTAGATTAAGACATCAATCGAACTTCCATTATCAACTAGAATTCGTTGTAAATCATAATTGGCCACAATGGTCGAGATTACAATAAGATCGTCGTGCGGGAGCCGAACTCCTGCAAGGTCATCGTCGGAGAAGAGAATAGTGTTGTTATCCTTGAGTCACTTCAAGGCATCATCTTCGTCTCCTCTCCAGTTGACAGGTCGATGTATCATCCCCACGCCTCCATTGGTGGGCCTTTGATTTGGCAGTTTAGCCTCTTCAGGAGCCAATTGGAGGATAGTAGCTTCTAACCGAGGTCCTTGGCGACCAACGTACCGCCCCAAATATCTCTCTTGATGAGATCCTCTATTGCATCTCTCAGTTGGAGCATTCTTTAGTATTATGGTCGTGGTCCCGGTGGAATCGGCAGTATTTGTTCCTGTTCCTTGCGGAAGAGGATGCCTTCATGGGACATGACCGCTGGAAATAGTTTTCTTTTCTATCTCCAAGAGAATCTTCTCACGAGGGAGGTTGAGAGGAGTATAGGAGTCGAACCTCCCATCCGATGCTTTGGACCTGGGAGGACTTCTTCGGCGGTCAGCATACTTGTTGTTGTTGTTAGATATAGGGGGCCTTGCCCCCTGTTGTTTTTCTTCTTCGAAGGGGGCTTCCCTTCGATTAGTCGTCGATTTGCCGCCTGCTCTTCGACATCGGTATATTTCTGAGCCCTCGACAGGAGCTCAGCGTAGCTTTTGGAAAACTTCTTATCCAGGAAGAAGGTGAGCCTGGATGTGTGAAGTCCCTTCTTCAATGCAGGCATGGCCACATGCTTGTTGAGATCAGGGATCTCAAGTGTGGACGCATTAAACCTGAAGATGTAATCTTACAGACTTTCTCCTTCATTCTAATAAAGGAGGAATAGTGTGTCCGTATTCCGAGGGATCTTATAACAGGTCCTGAAATGCAAGACAAACAATTTTTCTAACTCGGAGAAAGAATCGATAGTACTTGGACGTATGCTCGAGTACCACATTCGAGCGGCTTTCTTTAAGGTAGCTGGGAACGCGAGGTAATACATCGTGTCCGAAGCCCCCTGGATCATCATATGGGCCTTAAAACTATCCAAATGGTTAAGAGGATCAGAGGTGCCGTCGTAGGGTTCCATTTGGGGAGCCCTGAAGTGCCGAGGGATGACTTCGACCATGACGCGGTCGGTGTAGGACGGGCGTAGATCACACACCGCCAAATCATTGTAATCTCTCTACTCCCGCATTCTCGCCATCTCCGATTCGATGGTCTTGAATTTCTCATCATAGTCAGGGAGAGCTTGCTTTGGTGCTTTCTCTACGGGAGTAGAGTCTTCAGAAGAGGGTGAGGAAGTTTGCCTAGGCCTTTTTCTTTTCTACGGGGAATCAGTGGGCCTAGGCATTCTTGAACTTCAGCCTTCAGGAGAGGGCCGAGGACGGGGAGAGAGATGTGTGGACCCCTCTCTAGGGGCTCTCTTCCTCCGAGATCGAGAGCTATGTCTGGAAGTGGCCGGCGGATGCCCCACCTGAAAAGCTCTATCCTGGAAGTCCTAAGCCATAGCCGTGAGGTTGGTGACCTGGTTCAGGAGGGCCTCAAATTGTTGCTATCCCACGACGATTATGGGAGGTGGGATGTCGTTTTCTACCGAGGCTGCGTCCCCCTGGGTTGGAGCACGATTTCGACTTATCGAGGCAACCTGAGTCTTCCCTCTTACCATTGAAAATTTCTTTCTTCTCCTTAGTCAAAGAGGGGAGCTTAACAATGTGGATTGCACAGACAACCCCTACCTGGTGTGCCAATCTGTTGGCGTAGAATTTTTTTCCGACCGGGCGGAGCTACTGGATGCAGGTTCGCTCCCTGGTTCACCTGCAAAATAAATTTCTGGCCTGAATTGCTCCGACGGGGGACACTCCGATGCCTAAGTCAGAGTTGGACTCCAGCCACAGAATGGGAAAGATTTTGAGGATGAAAAAGCGAAGGATTCTGAGATTTTCAAAGATGTCTAGTACCTTACCTCGAGCATTCCCTCTTACCATTATTTATAAGGAGTTGTCCAGCCTGCGATTTCGATCTTCCTCTAGCTGTTATAATAGGGAAATTAATTTCCTTCCCATAATTTAGAATTATGGGTAGTTATCTGGCGGTTCCGGCGACCAGATCGAAGGGTTGCCACTGGAGTTACGCGCCATGATTATGTTCCAGAAATAGTCGATGATAATCGTTGCTTGTCATGTTTATAGAGACTCGAGACAGGTCGAGGCCCGTCCTCAAACTTTCCTTTTAGGAAGATTTCCGTGATTGAATTAGTGAATGTCTTCGCCCTTGGATCCTCTCGAGACATATCGGAAATCATGTCTTCGGCTTAGATCGAGGACTTAATCTTTGTCACAGGTCGAAGACTAGGTCTTCGACATAAACCGGAGACCGTGTCTTTGGGAGTCAGTGAAGGTTACTCCTTGGTTCGGGCCGAGGACCTTGTCTTCAGGGGCCGTAGAACTTGATCTTTGACATAGGCCGAAGACTGTCTTCAATATAACCTGAAGACCGTGTCTTCGGGAGCCGTAGACCCATTAAGAGTCTTGACTCGCCCACAAGTTGCCTGGTCCGAAATTTACGGTTTGGAAAAAATGTTTTCTGCCGGTCGAACCGGTTGGCTGGCTTGTATTTGGACCGAGATATCCCAACACTGATCAAATCATTATGTCAATAGATAAGTAAAGTGCCTGATCATGGTATATCTAAAGTGGAAAATCTTTAACTGTCTTGGTTAGCAAATAGCAGATGAGAAAAAAGTTTAATTGTTCGTTCACCGATCACCTTATCTTCATCACGTAGATTTAGATCTTCTCCTCTATAAATACCGAATCTTTTAAGTATGATAAGAAATCTAATACTACACTCTCATATTTCAACCTCCCTTTCATTTTTTTTTTTCTCTCTTGAAGATCTGTCTGATCACTTCTAGCACTATACAATGCTCCTGCAACCTAATCGAGCAAAATAGTATGGCTCATCAAACCGTCCATCTATGAGGTTAAGTTTTCAACGGCAACAAATTTAAATTGATTTTCTAACATTGAAAATGAAACCGAACTGATCTTATGAAAAATTTAATTGAAACTTACTAAAAAAAAATTTCAGTTTGATTCGATACATTTATCAAGTTTGCTACAACATCATCACCTCCTTAGAAATGGAGCTCTGTCTCCGACAGGATGATGGTGGGGATGGAGTAAGGAGAAAGGAGAATATGCAATTATAGAGGAACAAGTAAAACATCCATCACCTATAAAATTCAAGTTTCTTACAAATATATATTATACATATATTGTTGCTGCCAAATCACCCTCCACTAGACTCTATCGGCACTGGGTGATCCCACTACCTTCTTCGATGGAATGAGATTCTGCTCTTAGGCATCTCTCGGACAAAAACTTGCAAAAGTAATCCTTTGATAGTGGTGACTGGCTGGGGCCCTCCGATACTTAAGACAGCAAAATAGGAAAAATGAACTACAGCAGCCATAGCTAAGAGTGATGATAGTGATTGAATTAGTGTGTATAAGATAATAGTGTGTTATCTTATCATGGATCCCCTCTTACCAATTTATGGGACTATATATGATGGATAATTGAATGTCGTTAGGGAGGTGGCATTCTTTGACATGTATAATACATTTTGTTGAAGTAGTAGGATCTTGTCTCCTGGAATCTTTTTTACTAGTATCTTTTTGTTAAGATGGCAGGATTTGCTAGGATCCTATCCGCCACAATCTTATCCATCATGATTTATGTTGGAGTAGCTGTGATCGATTGGGTTGTCACCTACTTTGATATCATGGACTCCGAATAGATAGTCAGCTTGTTCGCTGCCGAAATGAGGATTTTGATTCAATATACGAGCATATCTGACTTGTTTTACTTTGATAGCTAGTCGAGCTCGAGTAGGTACTTGGTGAATATCTGTAGAAAATGCTATGCAATCAAACTCGGCAGGTTATAGTTACTAGGTCTAGGAAGGAGTGGTTACTCGATCTGAAAAAGAGTGACTATTCAGTCTGGTGGTCGACTTCGTCTTTCCCTTGCTAATCTTCTTCACGCTTGGTTGTGCAATAATCAACTTTGTTATTTCCTTCCAAGTCAGTGTTTTGATCATTTCGAGTCGGATGTCAAAGTTCTCCATTGCTAGTGGCATGATAAGTGATTTAACAAGTCATCGAGACTGAGTTAGCCATTACCATAACACATAAAATTTTTAAAAAAAATGTAAGAAATGCCTAATGGATAATAAAGAATAAAAATGTAGATTTAATCATACTCTGAGAACAACAATTCTATCAAAATAGTAATTGAATTTGTATTCAAAAATTTAAATAAAAATGGCTTGATATTCACCTTACAAGTAGAGAGGCCAGCTGATGCACTCACTCATAAGCTCAAAGCAGCCGAACAGTTTCCTTGCGCTCCTTTATGTCCTCCGCCAATCTCTTAAACCTTGTGAGTACAAAGTGATAGGAAGACTAGGATTGAAACAAAGTGAACCACGGAAGTCAAAAGTGATAGGATGTGAAAAGGTCATTGATGTTTGATCGAAGAGATAGGATATAAAAAAAAAAAGTCAAAGGACATTTCTTTCATTTAGCCATGTACATATGAGTCCATGAAAATCCTTACTGGAAGGAGCCAGGCCTGCCAAGCAGAATGCGAAAAAAATTAATTCAAACTGAACTGAAATAATCGTTTAGGCCGATTTTATGATTTGATCGATTTTCTTCCATGCACCTCCGTTGTTCCGGTTGTTTTTGCAGTGTCGGTTTGAGAAGTCTTTCCTGATTTGATAAAAAAAAATTTAAAGAAAGAAAATGCGTTTCTTTTGTTTGGCGGGTCTCGGGGGAATCACGCGGTGGCCGTAAGGACGGCACCAAACTTGGATATTTAATATTTTCACGGGGATTGGAAGGAAGCGGTTGGCGTGGCGCGGCGACGTGGGACAAGCTGTGGGTGGGGGCTGTCTGTGGAGGCCGGCGGCTCGAGAAATTAGAGCGATAAGCTTTCCAACTCAGGCCTGAGTTGGCGTCTCGAGGATTGATTCGAGAAAGTCTTCTCGGTGATTCACGGCCTGCCGAGGACTAGCCAGAGTCAAATAAAGGACAGCAATGACGGAAACTTAAAGCTCTGGATTGCTAGCTTTCCTGCAAATGGGCAATATGGGATTTTTCTTTCTTTTTTTTAATAGTCAAAATAAGGCCAGATTCCGGGAGCAGAGATCCATGGACGGTTACCATGCGGTCGGCACATGCTGCACCGGGACCACAGGGACCACATTGCTTCAACTCTCATCAGCTGCATCACATCCACGTCGCCCTCAATCTATTCACCAATCACTTCTTGATATTTGAGTCCAACACTTCAACGATACGCTGGTTAAAGATCTTTTAAAAAGCTTATCATCATGACGGTAGCTCAACTAATTGAATTTATTTTTTAAATAATATTTTTAAAAAAAGAATAACGGAAGTAAGCGGTTTGATATATATATATATATATATTTATCGGAATAGATGATTCATCTCGAATAGCAATCTGAATTCATCTTTTCAAAGGATGAATTCAATTTTATCTTTTAAAAATAACATTTGTATTTATCTTTTGAAAAAAAATGAATTCGTCTATCCAAAAAACAAATTCAAACATATTTTTTTTTTTGAATTTCATAAATATTATTTTTTAAAATCTGATTAATAAATTTTAATTTTAAAAAAATAAATAATAAATTAAAAATTAATATTAATTAAAATTTTATATATTATTTTTTTGGATAATATTAATTATTATATTATTTGAAATAATATTAATTAAAAATAGTATTAATTAACTATATAAAAATAGTATTAATTTAAAATTAATAATAAATTAACTAAAAAATAACATTAATTAAAAGATATTATAATAATATATTTTAATATATTTTATATTATAATAATTATTTTATATTATAATAATTATTTTATATTCTAATAATTATTTTATATTCTAAAATATAATAAATATATTATAATTTATTATAATATATATATATATATTATAATATAGTATAAAATTTTTTAAAAAATTAAAAATAACCACCAGGTCGATACTATTTGGTCGCCAGCCCGGTACCAGTTCGGTCGACAGCCCGGTGTCAGTCCGATCTCTTGCTCAGGACTGGTGGCAGAACCCCGATGACCGAACAGGCGATCGGATCTGTGGCATGACTGGAACTAGACCGGTGGCAGAATCCTGGCGGTTGGACTGGTAGTTGGATCCTCGGTAATCTAGATTTAATTAATACTAAATTTTAATTTATTATTTATTTATTTAAAATTAAAATTTATTAATCAGATTTTTTTAAAAAAATAATATTTATGAAATTCAAAAAAAAATCTGTTTAAATTCATTTTTTGGAAAGATGAATTCAAATAAATTCATCTTTCCGAAAAATGAATACAAAATATCACATTAGATTTAATTTAAAAACATCATGTCAGGATTATAATTAATTTTTTTAAAAAATAATTAAATAAAAAAAATTGATGGTTATACGAGATTCGTTTTCTCAAAAGACGAAGTTGAGTTCGTCTTTTGAAAAGACGAATTCAGGTTGCCACGTCAGACAAATCATCTATTTCGGTAAATATATCTGAAACCGTCTACTTCCGTAATTTTTTTTTAAAAAAATATTATTTAAAAAAAATTTGTAAAATCTTGTTCATAATTAATAGATCTTAAATTTGAGACATGACTCTAATAAGGACTCAAAAATTATCTTTCTAGACTCATGACGGTTGGATCATGACGACATATTCACCTTTTGAACGAAAAAAGGTTATAAAAATCTAATAGAACCGGCTGGAATAGCTGCGTTAGGTTTATCCCTTATCTTTTTTTAAAAAAAAACATCTTAAAAAGCTTCGATTCTTTTTTTTTAATATATTTATTTTTGTTTAGCACGTTAACCATTCATGATCTCTTTCTTTTATTTTTAGCACTTTATGATGTCTTCTTAAAGTATAGCATAAATTAGTTTCTTAACTCTTTGAAACTATATATTAATCTCTAAAATTAAACATTCCGTTGGGTATGAGTTTTTACAAATTAAACTAATTATAATGACAGTTGCATAAATATTCAATAATATTCTAGCATATGTTAAGTTACCAGTGGTCTGAAATATATGAACTATATATATATTATCTTTTTTTTTTTTTTTTGATAAGGCGGTGCATTCATTGCAAGGGACGAGAATGAATACAATCTAGATAGTCGACAGTAAGACATTTCTAAGCAGTACAGGAGCAGTGTGCCAGTCCGACCAAACTACAGAAGCAGTATGATGAGCAACATAGGAGGCTACCCAGTCAGCAGCCGAGTTAGCCTCCCTATACACATGTCGAACCTCACAAGAAATGCAATCCTGCAGAAGAATGCCAATGTCCCTGATGATAGGGTGAGCCGATGGAGCTCGTTGCGCCTGTCTGATCTATGAAACAACAGTCGCAGAGTCCCCCTCAATAATCAACCGTCCAACTGGAGCACGAGACGCGCAAACTTGATGCCCGCCCAAGCGGCATAAAGCTCAGCTCCCGGAATAGAAGAATCGTAGACCAGGAAATCACTCGCTGCCAGACAACCCAAGCTCGAGCCGCGGACAATGAAGGTGGCACCCCCATGCCTATCCCGGAGGCTCCCATCAAAGCTGACAGTAAAGAAAAATGGAGGAGGGGGTTCCCAAGAGAAAAAGAACCTACCAGATGCTCGAAGAGCAGAAGGAAAACCCCAGATCTCCGCAGACCTCACCGACACTGAATGATACTCCATAGCATAGGCTCGAGCTCTCTCGATAATCATAGCAGGAGAGAAATTGACTAAATTGAAGAGAAACTGATTCCTAAATAGCCAAATATAATAGGCTAAATAGGCAAGAAAAGAAGCAGCCGAGTTAGTCGATGCCGAATGCAGAAAGGTCATGAAAAGGTTATCCAACTCATCAGCCTGCTGGATAGATACCTGAAAACCACTCCTCCACCACATGGTCGCCGCGCGGGCACACTGAAACAGAGCATGGATCTGCGTCTCTCTGTTGGACCTGCAGACAGTGCAAATAGGAGGAAAGGGGAAACCTCTAGAGCTCAGAAAGTCCAAAGTAGGGAGACGATGCCAGGCAAGTTTCCATAAGAAAAGGGAAATCCTAGGGTGGACCGGTAAGAACCAGATCCAAGCAAAATCTCTCGGTGATGCAGACTCTGGGCCAAAAATGGACATCAGATGCGACATCGGTGTTCGGGTAGAAGTAGACTGTCTCCAGATTCTGGTGTTAGGAGCCGGGAAGATGGGCAAAATGATAGCTAAAACCTTATGACTGAGGATATGCCCAAATATAGCCTCAACAGCATCACGATCCCACTGGGACTGACCTGAAAGGAAAAGATCAGAAATAGAGATGGACTTCGGCGTATGCATAGATATAAAGGTCGGCCACCTACTAAGAGGAATATCGGAGATCCATGGATCCAGCATGAATATGATGGAAGATCCATTGCCGATAGCCTATGAAAGATGAGGGATGATCAGCGGAGCCCTAGCAATCATCTTTCTGCATAATGCCGAGCAATGCCTGGGGGGAGTACATGAATTATCAAGCTGCATAAATAAATCACCATACATGGCTCTCATTAATGAAGGCCACATACTGTCAGGACATAAGAAGTATCTAGCAAGAGCCTCTCTCCTTACCAGAAGAGAGTGGATCCCTAAACCACCATGCTGAATAGGTTGACAGACAATATCCCATCTCAATAAATGAATCCTCCGCTGAGTCGAGGAAGAGTTCCAGAGGAAAGCACGGATCATCTGCTCCAAGGAGAAGATAATAGTCTTCAAAATGATAGAATTAGACAGAAGATAAATGGGAAGAGAAGTGAGGACCGAATGGATAAGGGTGATCCGACCCATAGATGAGAGGGAACGACCCTGCCAGCCCTCAATCCTTTCCTGGACAGCCATCACCAGTGGAGCACAATCTGCCTTGGTCAGCCTAGAGCCTTATATAGGAATACCCAAATAATGTAACGGACCGCCAGCTCGTCAATACCAAGGACCTCCCTGATTGTGTGGCGAAGCCTGGTAGGAGTCTTTGGGTTGAAGTAAATACCAGATTTAGCAAGAATAACTCTCTGGCCCGAAGCTAAGCAGTACTCCTCCATCACTTTCCGAAAACCCAAAGCACAAACAACCGAGGCCCGACCAAGGAGCAATCAGTCATCTGCATATAAAAGATACAAGATCGGTGGGGCAGCAGGAGAAAGAATATATGGCTGTATCATCGAATCCTGCACTACTACCCTCAACGCTCTTGAAAGGAAGTCAGCACAAATAATGAAGAGATATGGAGAGAGAGAGAGGGCAACCTTGGTGGAGACCGACTGTGGAGTGAAAATACTGCATAGGAGAGCCATTGATCAGAATAGAGAAGGAAGGCCAGATAATACAAGACATGACCTTCGAAATCCAGGATTAGTGAAATCCAAACTCTTGCATGGCTCTGAGAAGAAAGCCCAATTGACACAGTCATAGGCCCTTTCCATGTCAAGCTTGATCGCCATCAGACCGCGTCGTTGAGGAGCCCGGCGAAGATCATACAAGAATTCCTGGGTGACAAGAACATTATCAGATATACTCTGACCTCCAACGAAAGCACCCTGCTCCCGGCTTATCAGCTGGGGGATAATGTATTTCATTCTGTTGGTCAGAAGTTTAGCATAAATTTTGTAAAGAGTATTGCATAGGCTGATAGGACGATAATGGTTGAGTTGAGAAGCATCAGAGTGCTTGGGAATAAGGATGATATAAGTGTGCTTCCAATCCGCAGGCATAGTATCAGAGAGAATAAATAATTGGACAGCAGAGACAACGTTGGTGCGGAGAATATCCTAGCGAGACTTGAAAAAGAAAGGAGGAAAGCTGTCTGGTCCCATGGCTTTATCCTCCCTAAGCGACCAAAGAGTAGACGTAACTTCCTCCTCGGAAGCATAAGCAAGGAGCATAGAATTCTGCCTAGCTGAAACAGAAGTCATAGCAAGATAAAAAGAATTAAAAAAGGATAGGCGGCTGGGAGCCGTCCACCTGGAAGTAAAATACATCATAATCTCCCTGGTAATGGCATCATGATCATCAAGGCAATCCCCCTCCGCGGAGAAGAGAGCACGAATAGTATTTCTATGTCTCCGGATGACCGTAGCTTGATGAAAAAAATTAGTGTCCCTGTCACCCTCCCTTAGCCACTGCACTCTAGATTTTTGCCTCCAGAGCACCTCCTGATTATGTAATAGAGTATGATGGAAAGATACATGGGACCGGAGAGCCATAATGTTGTCCTAGGATAAGGATCCCAACCTGTCCTCCTTGACTTGCAAAGTATAGATGGCGCTCTCAACGGACTTGATTTTGGTCATGATCTTATCAACCTCGACCCTATTCCAACTGAGCAGACGCCTCCTGAGCAACTCCAGTCTACAAGAAATATGGTAAGCTGCATCGCCTCTAACTGAAATCCTCCACACCTCCTTAATAATTTCTCTGGCTTCGAGTAAGAAAGCCAGAATTTCTCAAATATGAAAGGCGTCACTCTTTTGATAGGGTTTGCTATAGTAAGGAGAATAGGGCAGTGGTCCGAGACTATACGGCTCAGATGACGGACTGAGAAGTCGGAGTGCAGAGAGAGCCAAGACGGAGTAACATAACATCTGTCAAGCCTCTCCCAAACCCTGGCATTACCCGACCTGTTATTGCACCAGGTGTAATGAGGGCCCACATACCCCATATCCACCAAACCATTACTATGAGTAAATTGAGCAAATTTCCTGGGGCCAATATCCTCCGAAAAGGGTCTGCCCCCACGCTTGTCGTCGGCCCGGTCTACTGAATTAAAGTCTCCGGCCATAATAGAAGGCACCCCTTGGTTAATAAGAGCCGAAGCCTCTTCCCATACCACCCTACGTTCCCTGCACGACGTGCTAGCATACACTCCGCATAAAAGCCACGTAGGGCGGTTGGGTTCCGAAACTACAACAACTACCAACTAAGTGGATCGATGGAACACATTTATAGTGGCCGCACCCTGGTCCCACATAACAATAATACCACTTGCCAGGCCCCTGGATTTGACAGAATAAAGACCCCAACCCCGAGGAACCCGGCACCGCATCCGCTCCGAACTCAGCCCTGAAAGCCTAGTCTCTAAAAGAACACAAATTTGGGGTTGATGTAACCGCAAAAATCTATCGTAAGAAGAAGAAAAGGAGGGTTTGCTAGCCTCCCTCACATTCCATACAAGGATTTTCATTACAAAACAGAAACCTAAGTCGAGCCCGTCCCCGGTCCCGGCTCAACCCTTAACCCATACACCCAGTTGACTTCCTCCCAACATCAACAGAGAGCTATCCCTCAAACTCCACAGCACCTTCCCAAGTACCCAGACCAATAGAGGGCCCTCCCACAGAATCCAAAATGCCCTCCAGTTTCTCATAGATAGCCACATGCCCAAGCGAGGCCCCAGGCAGTGAAGAATCCTTGTCCCCCACCATTCCAACACCAACAGACAGTCCTTCTTCAACGAGCTTTTTCTTAGAGCTTACAAAAACCCTCAGGAAACCAGAACCACCCACAGCAATGGGCTCACAAACACCCTCTCGAGCCCTCCCAGAAACCCCTGACAACCTTGCGACCCCTAAGGAGCACCCCAAAGCCCCTGAGCCCCAGGAAGACCCCTCCAACCCTGAAACTCCCCCGCCCTCAAGACCCCCAGCCACCACAGCACTCCCTCGAACCCCCACCTCCTCAGAGACCCCAGAGACCCCAACAACCCCTCCCACCTCCAGCACCCCTGTCAAAGCCAAAGCCTTGACAAGCCCACCATCATCCACATGAACAGGAACAGCCCTACACTCCCCTGCCTTCCCCCTCACCCTCGAAACCCCCCTCCTCTGCTCCCTTGAAATATCCACCTCCGAAGAAACTGCAACAAGGGAAGCCTCGGAATATAGAAAAGACATCCCTTCATCGATCTTCTTGCTCCCCTTATCCCCCAACATACAAGGCTTCGGGGTACTAACCCGAGATGGCGAGGACACCACCGTCTTCGGGGAAGGAGGCGAAGAGGACCCGAAGGGACTGCGACTCCACTTCAAGGAAACCGTCCTGTACTCCACCATCGCCAACTCCCTTGGATCAATTTCCACCGGGACCAAATCCATACATTCTGAGAGCAGCCCGAAGATCCGTGCCCCTCCCTGCTTTGCTTCACTGATGTCGGACAGGTCAGTGGATCCTGCTTCAAGCAAGCAGCGCCGGGCCACTTTTTTAGGCTTCTACCACCCGTCGGAGTCGGGTGGCGAGTTGGGAGAGGAAGATAAAGGAGCCGAAGACAACCAGGGCGGAGACGAGGAAGAGGGACCATAAGAAGGCACCAGATTCTTACCCCTTTCTGGCTCCCGCCTTTCCTTGACAGAGGTTGCCGACGGATGGGGTTGACGGCTCCTCGAACTAACCAGCCATGGGCCAAAGCGAAGACTCCCGCCCCCCGCCAAGGGGCCCACCTGTGGACCCTCCATACCCTGTTTCGAAGTAGCTACCTCCCCATCTTCAACCACTAGGTTCTCAGAACTGATCCCAGTACCACCAACTTTGAACTTCGGGGCTTCATCTTGGAACCAGCAACCCTCCGCCAGATGACCAATCCTGCCACATTGAAAGCACACAGAAGGAAGATTTTCATACACATATTGTTTCCAAAACATTGATCGTTGTCCCTGAATCTTTAACCCTGGTAGCATAGGCTTAGACACATCGAGCTCCACTCTTACTCTAGCAAATTCTGTCTTCTTCATCTTGTCAGTGAAGGTATCAATCGAGAGGGGGTGTCCAGCTTTAGCCACCACCGTCAAGACGGCAGACGGAACCCAGTAGTCCAATGGGAGCGCCGGGAGCCGCATCCACACTACGGATCTGTTGACCGACTTGCATCCCGGAACAAAATCCGACTCCCAAGTAGCAAATGCCATGAGCTATCCTCCGACGAACCACAGATCTCCTTCCAACATGCTAGCATAGTTGCCTTCTGAGCTCAATCGAAGAACGAGGTGGTCTTCTCCGATTGGAAACACCTCTGGGTCATAGTCGAGGCTCAGCCGTTGCCGGACCTCCTTAATAACCCATACTGCCGGAATGCGTTGAACCAAGCTTCGAAAGGTCACCACAACACCCTCCCACTTCCGGTAAGAGTCGTCTATCACCGATCCAGGCATCACCAGTATCTTCGAGAAACTCTGTTCCAACAGCTCAATCTCCATTTCGGAGAGCTTATAGTCTGACCATCCTGGAGCTCGTGCGGAGCCCTGGACCACCTTCACCCAGGTTCTCTCACCATCTTCCTTCCCCTTCGAGTCCGAGACTCCGGTCGATCGGCGGGGATCACCTTTGGACATCACGGAAAACCAATACTTTCTCAGAAACCCTAACCCACACAGCTAACGAGGACGATAGCACACTACCTTAGCTTTAGACTGCTTTGTGTTCTCCCCAACATCTTCCTGATTTGCATATTAATTGATCAATTTATTGGCTATGCATGTCAGTTCATATAAGCAAATAACAAACAGCATATTGTTTCCCGGGTATTTTCTTGTGTGTGGGTGTGTGTGTGTGTGTGTGTGAGGGCGTCTATGCATGCGTATATCTATTGCATGATAAAGAACATCCCTAGGTTTAGGTTAATTATGATTAGAAGGGTATCTCCCATTCAACTTTTTTGAAAAGTGCTCTCTATTTTTTTACATAACTTGAAGCCTTATAATTGGTTCATTGTGAAAGTTTGAGTTCCAAGTTCCTTTAGTCACACAGTTGCTCATTTTTATATCTTTTTAGAATATTTGTTGAAAATGATTTAAAGATAATCATTGGAGTTTTCTACAAGGATGGAAGAGAGGTTGATAGCCAGGCCTGAACAGGACTAAGGGGTAAGAAATATTAAGTTTTTACCAGAGAATAATCTAACCTGTAGAAGACAAACAAAGGATATAAAGGTAATCTTAAAACTAGAGCTAGTTTGTAAGGTTTTGTAAGTAAAACAACTAATATGAGCAGCAAATAAAAGTTTTGAGGGACTAATATATAAAATTAAAATTGACGAACCAATATACAAATAAAGAAGATTTTGCGGGGGAACATTCTAGGTCTCTTTCTTTTTCTTCTTCTTTTTATATATAGAGAGAGAAGAGATCGACTCTAATGGTTGAAGCTTGTTTCATATCATGGTCAGCATCCAATATGGCACCAGGGAAATTGGAGCGATTCATCCAAGTTAGTCAATGGTAATCTGTTTTGAAGGGGATTCTTGCAATGCCAGATAGGGGTGCTATCAGGACAGGTCGAGTTTGGGTTTCATTAAACATAGATCTATACTTACTGAGATTTGGGTCTCGTTTTTATTCCATAGTCAGTTTGTTAATGGTAGGGCTAAATTTAGACCGGTCCAAAGCCTATTATCTGGAATTGGACTAAGCCAGCTCAATAAACTTCGGGCTGGCCTGAAATTGGTTTGGACTTCGGACTAAATTTCAAGCATATCGGGCTAGACTTCGGACTGTAAAATAGAATCCATTTAATTTTTTGACCAAAAGGATGCCCGTATTCGATCCGAACATTCTTAAAATATAGTCCGAAACCTGATCCAATTTTGGATCGGACCGGCCCAATGAGCTTTGGGCCGGCCTAGTTCCAGTCCTAGTTAATGAATAAGGTTAGGCCCAGATATGGGTAATAATTGTGTATGTTGTATTTGAGTCGGGCAGAGATTAAAGTCTAGATACCAACCAGGCATTCATTACTTTGAAAAATTTATAACTAAAATATCCAATACAAATGACAAAAAAATAAATAATAAATAACATGCACTTCATGGTTAACTATATATAATGATGATTTACAAAAAAAAATTGAATAAATATACTTGACTTCAAATTCATGTAAAAGCACCAAAACATGATCTAGCATATTATTGCACTAATTTTTTTTTGTCATATATACCCTTATAATTATTTAAAATCACATGAATAATTTTGTAATGTTACTATTTATACGTATATCCTTATTATTATTATTTTGCATGCATATCTTTATACTCTTATAAAATATTATTTTTTTTGCATGTATATTCTATTTCATTTTGTTCTTTTTGATCCTCTCTAACATATTGAATAAAATGTCATGTACATAAAACTTATAAGTTAAAAAAATATAAAAATAAAAACTAGTACTTTATGAGTGTGCATGCAGCCTTGCTCAATAAATTGTGTAGTTTGTTTCAATGGATTCAACTTTGGGCCCATATCCAACCCATTTAGTGTTGAGTCCAGGCCAGGTCCATGTCATGGTTAGGTCGAGTATTGAATGATGCCAGGTCAAGCAAGTATCAAGTTGGGGGATGGGCTTAGGAGTTAGGCCAGTTTCCTTCTTCTGGAAGAAGTTGTGCTTCCATATGATATCCGTTGGGTCTAGGGCACAAGGAGTAGAACTACCTCCTACCTCCTATGACAGCTCGAAAATGATATATTATCAAGTTATTGAAAAAAGTTAACCTAGAATTGGCTTTGCTTTTTATTGTAACAAGAATAAACAAAAAGAATAATTACTTTACCCCTATAATGGAATCCTAATTCAAGAATCATGGCACATTGTTTTGGAAAAATGCTATTCCACCTTGACCTGTCTGGCCAAGTCTTATTAGCTGGTGTTCTTTACTTCACGTAACCAAGTTTGGTTACATATAGTTTATGAGAGCAACAAGAAACTCATGCGGTTCATAGAGAGGTGGAAAGAAGCACAATCTAATATAATTTGGGGAAGCTTAGAATATGGCAATTGTTTGCATCAAATTAATTTGAAGTAATGGTGAATTTATTTACTGACTAGACTGTAATATTCTAGATCTCACCTATCATGATACATATATAGTTGAAATCTCGCATTTACGTTGCCATGGCTTAAGAAAAAAAAGATGCTAATCTAATAAAAAAGAGCATATTTTATATAATTATGAATAGGTAAAAGACACCAAAGCATAATCTTTTCAATATCAATATGAGGTAAAAAAAATTTGTGCATGAAAAACATTTGCATGTGCGTATCGTACCTTGCCGGTTAGAAAAGAAACACTCTCTTTCCATCATTTCTGCCTCCTTTATGTTGGTTATATGACTCAATTTTGCTTAAACTTGGGATCACATTAATTATGTGCAGTTGAAATTTGTAATGAAATTGAATATATAATCATGCCAACTTAAGATATATTTATTGGTGTGGGGAAAACCCCTCACTCTTGGTATTCCAAGGACCCTCCGAGCGAGATGAGAGCATAAGTGGCCATCAGTCACCTCCTCCATGATGAAACAAGGCCATGCTCCAACCTTGTCCAGCATCACTAATCCTTGTATCAGGCCCTCAACTCTCGAAGCATTTATATGCAAAGCATTCGTTCAAATAAAACATCAATCGAACATCTACAATAGGAGTGAAGTGGTGTTATCAAAGATATTTTTTGGATTCCTTGATGGAATAATACTATTTACATATTGTATCTATAAGATACTTCATCCAACATTCATCCTCGGCATCTGAAACTGTGAATATACCGTTGGGATCCTTTGGTCTTGATAAGGGACCTTCATCCTCCCAATATTTTGAAAATCCTGTTCCAAAAGAGGTGGGAATAGCTTTTTGGGACCTATGGCTAAATTTATTCATGGCCAACTTAAACTCTAACATCAATGACTTCGACAAGTTTCTCGATCATGAGTCAATAACTGAAGTACTTCTCCATTATTTCAACTAAATCAACCCTCTGTTTACAGGCTTAGTAGCCTAGCCAATCTTCCTTCCGGCTAACTCTCAACCTGCGAGACCTTCGAGCTAATCAAGCTTCGGCACTTAATTAGTTCCATTGAAACTCCCGAACGTTGAAGGGTGATCCTTGGATCACCAGAGGCCTGCATCCCTTCTGGCTATGCAACCCTTAAGGTAGGTGAGAATATGTTTGGAAATCCTTCGGCCAAGTACGCTATTGGCCCCTAATAATTGTCCAAGGAAACAGAGATCTAAATTCTTTCAAACAGTGTGGCTCCCAAAGAAATCAGTACTCACCTAAAAACCCTCAGCCAAATAAACCTTCGGCTGCTCAACTCAAACCTCGAAGAGCCTCGGCCTTAACACAAGTCCTCCTAGCTCTCAAGGGTTGGGACCCTCGATGGCAATACAACATCCAAAAAAGAGGCCGAATCACATCCAAAAGGACCGCGGTCTAATAGATTTCTCATATATCAAGACTCTTAGTCTTGTGAACCTTCGGTTCTACTTTGATGGATAGGCCAAGCCCCCACACTCTCAAACAATAGATAGGATCCCACAACTAACATCCTGCAAGTTGGCCGAAAGGAGAAATCTATCAATGCTCTTTTCTATGTATTGCAATTCTGCCTGAGGGTTGCTGATGTAGCTAGATATAGTTGTTGACTCAGATGGCTCTAAGTGCCCCTCTGGCTGGCTTGGGTGTTCTAGAACTTGCAAAATAAAGAAGATATGGAAGTCCGGTCATGGGGATATACTAGGATGGTTCTTTATGGTGGACCTTCCGATACCTAAGTTAGCCTTATGCGGAAGTAAATAGTATAAAAAAAAAAAACTGTAGCTTCTATGCAGGTAATGTATCAAGGAAGTGCTAGCAAGGTAAGATGGAAGCAAGCGAGGTAATGGAAATGGGCATTGGCGAAGCAAAGTAGAGCCTTGACAAGGCAACATGGGGTTTTGGCAAGGCAAGATGGAGCCTTGGCGGCAAGACTAGGCCTTGGTGAAATAAGGTGAGGCCCCGATGAAGTGAAGCTTAAGTGGGTAAGATAAAGCTCTAGTGTGGCAAGGTGGTCTAGCATGCACCCAGACAGAGGATTGAAATTCTTAGATGATGCTAAGAAGACTGTGAAGTTTCTCGGTGGGCTAAGGACACTCAGGGATATTGCCAAGGGAAGCCCTTATGAAGGTGGGACTTTCCAGTAGGACCTCTAGGGGAGAACTTCCCAAAGGAGCTTCAGGAAGACTTGCCTGGAGGGTTCGGAGAACAAATTTATAAATAAAGTATATGGAGTACCCAACGTCTATGGAGCATGCGATGCAGGAGAGGTAGTCAGTACATCGTTGTAGAGTGCATGCTCATAAAGGAGTGGCCAGAGTTGGCATGGAACTCCTCTACATAGCATACATGCTGCTTCATTAATGAAGAATGGCTAGCATTGGTGTGGAGCCCTTTAGGCATGTAGCCTGTATTAATAAGAGATGGCCGATGTGAGTAAAGCCATAATGTAAGGTCACCTGCCCCCATAGAAAGAGGGCACATAGTGCTTACTTGTATGATAGCAGAGGTCGCGTGTCAAAACCTTGAAAGCTTGCTTGCTGAGCTGAGCCGGTTGGTAAAATGGTCTGACCTGGTAGATGAGGTGGCCTGGAACTAAGCTGGTAAGCTACATGGCATCCATATGGAAATGATAATTTCTGGATACATCACCATGCATATCACAAAATGGACAAACAACCAAATCTTGTAATCTATTAAAAATCCTTGCAATTAAAGAAATACGACTTACTTCATGCCACAGTCTCCATGGTAATTAAGAAAAACAGCAACCGGCATAAATAAGACAAACGCTTCATTAAATGCAGGGTAGCAACTTCAGCACAAATAAGATAAATAGAATGATCCCCCTCCTGACCTCCTGATAATTGGACAGCCTACTACCTTTTGCCAGTTCACTAAAATATATTTTTTATCCCCAAAGTACCCTGACAGCCATCCTATAAAAGGAGCTCTCTGGGAGCTTCTCAGGTATGAAAAAAATTTCTCTTCGCTGCTCTATTCTATTTGTTTGTAACTTGATACTGACATGAGTATTAGATTGCCTTTGCCAAAGCCACCTCCGATGAAATTTTTTGCAAACATAGTTCATAAGCACCACCTCGTTTACGATACTTCGGTGATCGAGCGAGTTACAGCACCATCACTTGTATTGCTTGATACTCTTTAAATAATAGCCCTTCATAATTTGGTTGTTAATTGACCTGGTATAGAGCCCCTAATCTTTCGCAAGTAAATATTCTTTGTGAAAGTATGCAGAAATGAATTTGATGCTTGTAGCGACCACTGCCAGCAAATGCAAAAACAAACAACAAAGGAATATTCTCATATAAATCAAATCAGGATATTCTCTATCTCAACCACTCCATAGTTTACTTGCACTTAAATTTCTTTTCGGTGAACAATCAATTCTATAAATGGGAGTTCTTTACGCAATCAATTACATTTTGCAGAAGCGTTTGTTTTACCATATCAACAACCTATGATTGGAGGAGAGATAATGACAACAAACCATTCTCCTACCTAATAGCCAAATATATTAATATTATATATATTATATTATATTGATATTACACACACACACATATATATAATATTTATGATATATTTCATATTATAATATATTATTATCATATAATTAATAAAATTTATTATATTTATATTATAAAATTATTTAAAATATTAGATTTGTTTTTCTAAATATTAATATAATAATATATTATAAGTACAAATAAAAAATATTAATTCCATGATAATAATTTGAATATTTTATAGAATTAATAATTTATAAGATCAATAAATATATATTTATTATAATATATATATTATTATATATTATATATATATATATATATATATATATATATATATATATATATATATATATATATATATATATATATATATAATGTATTAAGAATTGATTTGAAATTATATGTCATGATATTGCATTTTTATGGTATACCAAATAAATTACATATGAATGTTCCTAAATCTTTAAGGGGGCGATGTTGCTTACTAGATGCTCACCAATGACCGCCCTAAGAGGATTTTTAGTGATCCAGATGAATTACCATGGTTTTTAGTGATCCAGATGGGATTACCATGGTAATCGATGATTATCGATGATTCAAATTTCGAGATAATCCGATTCCTAGTAATCTAAGATCACTATATTTGGCCGATCATAGTACATTGGTATACTATAAGAATAGAAGATCACAGGACATATAATACAAAAAATATTCCTGGCAAAGCCGTTCAACAAAATTAAATATATAAAAAATTCATAAAAAAAATCTGACTATATCGTATATAAAAAAATCTATGCCAAAAGAGATTATACTTTTCCTACTCACCTTTTTTGATTTTTTTCATATACTTATCTTCTCTGCTCTCATTACTTTTTTCTTTTTAATATACTAAGAAAAGATTCCTCCTTTTTCATGGAATGATGCCCCAAATACCCATCCTCTATAAAAAATATCATGGTGTAGAAAATTATCACAGAAAAAAATAATTTCTTGTTTCATGAAATCTATTATAATTACGAGTATATTTTAGTTAACATGTTTTAATTTAAAATCACCATAAGGTTACGTAGGGAATCGTGAAAGGTAAATTTAAGATCACCATAAGGTTGTGTTTGGTGGATCGCCAGGGAATCCTTGGTAATCTGGATTACTTACAAAATAGATTATCACTAGATAGATTGCTAGTAATGCTGATTACTGTGTTTGGTATATGCAAGATTGATTACTGTATTTGGTATGACAAATATATTACTAGTAATCTAAGCTCAAATTTCAAAATATCCCAAGTCAAATTTATTAAAATTCATGTATTATTAAAATATCTCTAAGTTAAAAATTAGTCATTTCTCATCTTTTCATAAATATTACAAAAGGATCTTTAACACGAGAGCTTAAAAAAAAAACTGATTGAAAGGATGCTGCTAGGTGAGAGAGGGAGGAGGGGAATGCTTCATTCTCATCGAAATGAGAGGGACGTGAAAATTTTGTAAAAATAAAAAATATCGTAATTGGATAACCATACTCCCTCAGTAATCTGAATTGCCATATGACAGGTAATCTATATTATCAGTTTAAATTTAAAATTACCTGTAATCTGGATAGATTACTCCTACCAAATAATATAAGGATGTTTGATATCCATTCTTAATAATAAATTTTTGATCACCAAATTGGATAGTAATTAAAAAAATAAATAATTTGAAATTACTGTAGGTAAGCAATCAAACAAAATGATTTCATCTTTAAGCGGTTCATTCTTGATGTTGGGGCTATCACTCCAAACTAAACGTTTCCTAAATATCTTGGTGGATCGCACGATATCAGCATATAAAATCTTCATAACGGTAATTGAATCCGCACCGTGTTTTCTCCTACCTCCATTGGCACTTGGCAGCAGAGGTGGACAAAATCACTCTCACCGGATTTTGCTCTCTCTCTCTCTCTCTCTCTCTCTCTCTCTCAGTGTTAGCCGTTATTCCTTTACATCACGGGCGCACTCCCCAAAGCTATCTTCTCCGTTCATATAAACCCCTTTCCAAGCCCTCTCCTTCTCCTACTCTTTACCTTCTACCCTCGTCTCTCTCTTTAGCTCTTTGCAATGGGTTCCTTGTCGAAGGGCGAGAACATATTGGTGACGGGAGGGGCCGGCTTCATCGGCACTCACACCGTGCTCCAGCTCCTTAAGGAGGGCTTCCGCGTCTCCGTCGTCGACAACCTTGACAACTCCGTCGAGGAGGCCGTCGAGCGGGTGAGATCTCTGGCCGGCCCTGATCTATTCAAGAACCTCCACTTCCATCTGGTGAGGCTCCTATTCCTTCTGGTGGCTCTCTCTCTTGGGAATTTGGCATGGTTTCAATCTTAACGTTTGGTTGCAGATTGATCTCCGGAACAAAGAGGGCTTGGAGAAGATCTTTTCCCAAACAAGGTGAAATTTTATCGCAATGATGGATTGTTCTTGTGCTTCTTTTTTTTTTTTTGGAAGGGAGTTCATCTTGTTTGTTTGTTTGTTTGTTTAAATGCATGCTGCTTTGATTGATTTGTTTGTTACATAAGCAATTGATTTGACAAGGGTCGCATACCAATTCACAATCACCATAGCAGTACCCATAGATAAAAGATACATTCCTTTTAGGTAGAGAGCTGCTTTGGAAAGTTGCATTCGTTGATCTGTGATGATATACTGTGGTTGTGCTTGTGGAAGCATTTAGGATGAATACTGTTCATCTGCTAATGATCAAAACTTCATCACCGAAAAATGGGTAAATGCAGGCTGGTTTTGTTGCCAAATTTGATTGATAAGGTTTTATGGTAGATTGCAATTGCAGGGATGGTGGAGATCCTCATAAGTAATGACAGCCAGGTTATGTCATCAGTTTTAGATCTACTGACAGATGTTGGATTTATTGTTTGCAAATAGAATGACAACTGAGAAATCGATAGAAGGTCATGCAAGAAAAGAAGCATTGCTTTAGCCAAAAAGGTTAGGTATGTCCAGACAAATTGATGATGGAGCCCGTTGCTGCTGAATCTCCAGGACCGGATTCTTGACTGGGCAGACTCGCTGAATCTCCAGGACCGGATTCTCTTGACCGGGCAGACTCGCTGAATCTCCAGGACCGGATTCTCTTGACCGGGCGGACTGGAGTGCGCATCTCCCAGTACCTGCAAAAAAGTTTCACGGACCGGCGGTGTTCCGGCGGGAGACACTCCGATGGCTAAGTGTGGAAGATTCTGAGCAACAGAATGGAGGAATCGAAAAAAAGATAGCTCGAGGGAAAGGGAAAGATCCCTCCCGGCTCGAGGTCCCCCTCTTACCTTATATAGACATGGAACTTTCCTGGAATTTGCTAGGAGCTAGGCTGAGAATGGCCGATTTGCCTCTAGAGGAATTTTGGTAGGTGCTGGGTAGTCCCAGGACGGGGTGGCATCGTGGGATCTGCAGAGTAGTGGTGCCGTGATGTCAGGAATCTATTGTAATAGAATTCTGGTACCAACTGGAAGGGGCTTCCGGGCCGTCCTTGGAGCAGCCCGCCTTGGACTGATATGGGCCTAGCTGAAATGGGTCGGTCGGTCCTCTGGTGGGTCAGCCAGCGAAACGATGGACTCTGGTCCGACCTGGCTAAAGGGCCGTCGGCTCCGATTTGGTTCGGAGGAAGGTCGATTGGGTATAATAGTTGCCCCCTTGCTCTTGGCCTTCGGAAAGGCTCGTAGCTTCGGAGGGCGAGAGCATCATTCTCGCATTGAATGCATTCATCCTTGAGGGGATCGCGGATCTGATCAGGTATGCTGCATCTGGTCATTCCTCGTTCTAGAAATTCATGCCCAGGATAGGTGTCGACTCCGCATTGGAAGCGGAGGGAGTGGCAGTTAATGCAAAATGGGCGCAATGATGAGCGGCCAACCTGGCCTGCTCGGCCGTCGGGCTTCGGAGGCGAGCTGAGTGACGTGGCGACATCTGAGCGATTAGTGCCGTGCTGGGGGTGACCCGTTTGTCATTGATCTGGCGATCACGCGGATCGCCGCCAGAATGTGTTTCTTTCCGTCGCATCGGCTTCCGTTGCATGGGGAGCTGTATCGCCTAGCTTTTGGTTCGCGATGCTCGATGAATGGTGGTAGCCGGTTCCTCTAGAGGCTATAAAAGGGTGTGTTGAGACTTTGGATGAAGCTTTTGTTGCATCTGCCCTTGGGGAGAGAGCGCCTTGCTCCACCGTCTCCTTCCTTTTAGGAAACCCAGTCCTCAGGTCAATCCTTCCCTCCAAGCCTCGTAGCAATGACCTCCGGTAGCCGGAGTTCTAGCCATAGAGTAGAGAAACTAGGTCCTGACCATGTCCAATCTAAGTTAGCGCGGAATTGGGTAGAGGCCCTTAAAGTTAGGTTCAAATCCCTTCCACTCTGCACCTTACCGTTTTGGATCGGGAGGGGAGGGTGACCAGGTTGTCGAGCTCGGGAGCCCTCCCGGTGGATGAGGATCATTTGAAGGCTGGCCTTCGATTTTCCTTGTATGACTTCTTCGTCCAGGTCTTCAAATTGTATCTAGTCACCCCTGCGCAGCTGACCCCGAATAGTATTCGGGCCATCAGCTGCTTCATGGTCTTGTGCCAGAGGGTTGGAGTAGAACCTAGGACTTCCCTTTTTACAACTTTTTTTATCCTGAAGAGACTTCCGAAGTAAGGAGTATGGGTGTTCAGCCCCCGTCCCCAGCGGAAGATAATCGGAGGTCTCCCGTCGGCCATCCATGGATGGAAGTCAAAATTTTTCTTCGTGCACAATTTTCAGCCTTAGGGCTTTAACCTGTCATGGAAAAAACTGAGGCTGACAGCCAACGAAGGGAGGGCGATCTTGATGGCCGACCAAGCCGACTTTAATGAGTTAGAGGCAATCGGCATCATAATGATAGCGGAGCTGCTTCGGGAGGACAGCCTCTACTCGGCCGGAATTAGCCATCACGAACCCTTAGGGTAGAAACCATTGTCGTCGGTCTCTTTTCTGTTCAGTCGGTTATCTTTCCTCCTTTTCTTTGATTTTGCTATTGTAACAGGAGGAAAAATGAAGCTCGACCATGCGAGGATAGCAGAGCGGGCAGCAAGGAAGAGGGCCGCCCAGATCGCGGAGCCGACCGCGAGCAAGCAGTAGAAACAGCGGGCGGAGGAACGACCCGCGGTTGTCGTAGCATCGGACTCCGACGAGGACAATATGCTCTTGTCGAAGCGGTTGGCGGCAAAGGTGTTGGGGCCTCCGCCCACTATCTGGGAGTCAGCCGTCCGATCGGAGCCAGACCTATCTAAGCCGATCGAGGTGGGGGCGGCCCCGGCCTCGTCATTGGCTGAACCAACGGAGGTGGTCTGTCCCGTAGACAAAGGGAAAGGGGCAGCTGGAAGGGTAGAGGCAGAAGAAGTCAACTATGACACCTTCTAGCATTGGCACGCCCTTAATAACTCTCGGCAAGCCATGGACCTACTCAAAGGGGCCATTACCCAGGCCGACTGGGAGGAGTCGAGTCAGCGTAAGTTGCACGAGGTGACGAGAGGCGCCTACCTCAGTCTGATGAAGGTAATTTGTTATCCTTTCATTTTCTTCTCTCTTCTTTTCTTTTCTCGTGTATGACTAACGTGGTCTGTTACCTGTAGCTTCTTCACGAAATCTCGCTAATGGACGAAGGCCTCGGCGAGATGGTCGACGCGGTGGAGGTCTCGGCTAAGAAGGCCGAAGAGCTGGAGGCGGTTAGGGCGACGGTAGTGGTGTCAAGGAAGGCCGCAGAGGAGAGGCTTTCGGCCAGTCTGGCCAAAGTCGAATCCTCGAGAAAGCAAGCAAAGGACTTGCGGACTTAGCTGGCCGAACGGGAGGCCAAATCGAAGAGGAAGAAGGAAAAGATCAGGTCCTTGACTCACTGGCTGCTTGATGAAGAGTAGCGGGCCGTCGACGCCGAAAGGAGCGTGCAAGCCCATCAAGCATTGGTGGGGAAGTACTTGAGCGAGCTAAGGGAGGCGAAGGAGCTGGCGGCGGAGTAGGTCTGCGACGTCGTGGTGGAGTACAAAGCTTCTGCCGACTTCAATGATGAAATGGAGGTTGGGGCGGCGAGCTACGAATATGGCTTCGACGACTGCTTAAAGAAGGTGGCCGAAGCTTTCCTGGAGCTCGATCTGTCCTCGATACAGCTGAGGCAATCGCCAGAAGGAGAAGGGGGTCCGGTCGACATCGGGGTCGACACCCATACTACTGCCGATGCGGGACCAGCAGAGGCTTTGGTCGAGACTTCGGATGCTGCGCGGGGGGCCGAAGCCGAAGCTCCTTCAATGAATGGGAATGATTTCTCCCCTCTGGTTTTGCTTGGCAAGACTTAAAGTCGATTGTAAAAGTCTGCCCACATATGTACAAAACTTTTTGACTAATGAAATGACATTTTTGGTATTTGTCTCTTACTTCGATTTTTTTTCTTTTCCCTTTTTGTTGCCGACCAACGGCTTGTCTAGGGTTGCTGGGTGCCCGATTGACTTTTAACTTAGCCATTTATAAGAAATACTTCTAAATGTTGAGAGGTCGGCTTAGTTCGAATTTGACCCTTTTAGAAATATTTCTAAGGAATCTTCGAACTAGTCGTTTGTAGAAAAATTCCTTAAGTATTTAAGGATCCCGCAAAGTACTTTCCGATTGAGATCGGATGTGGAGGTGGGTTGCACCAGAGCCTTTCCGATCGAGATCGGACTTTGAGTGGGCTGCACTAGAGCCTTTCCGATCGAGATCGGACTTTGAGTGGGCTGCACTAGAGCCTTTCTGATCGAGGTCGGACTTTGAGTGGGCTGCACTAGAGCCTTTCCGATCGAGGTCGGACTTTGGAGATGGGCTGCATTAGAGCCTTTTCGATCGAGACCGGACTTGGAGGTGGGCTGCCCTAGAGCCTTTCTGATCGGGGTCGGACTTTGGAGATGGGCTGCCCTAGAGCCTTTCCGATCGGGGTCGGACTTTGGAGATGGACTGCACTGGAGCCTTTCCGATCGAGGTCGGACTTCTTTGTAGAGTGAATTGCTGTCTTTATTGATAATATTTGCAGAGGTTATCTACATTCCAAGGATGCGCAACTTGTCGTCCGTCTAGATGCTCGAGTCGGTAAGTTCCGGCTCGGATCACTTTGACTACTCGATAGGGGCCTTCCTAGTTGGGGGAGAGCTTTCCTTGCTTGGTCGGCCTGGATATCTCTATCCTCCATAGAACTAGGTCCCCGACCCGGAAGCTTCGAGCCTTGACTCGAGAATTGTAAATCTGGCAATTCTTTGACGATAGGTTGCCATCTTCAGGTCCGCTTGGAGTCAGGTCTCTTTGAGTAAGTCGGGATCAGCCCTTCTCTGCTCAGAATTGGCTGGTTCGGTGAAATGATTAATCCGAAGTGACTGCAAGGAGACTTCCACTAGTATGACCACCTCAATCCCATAGGTGAGATTTAATGGGGTTTTCCCAGTCGCCATCCGGGAGGTGGTCCGGTAGGCCTAGAGTACCCAGTGGAGTTCTTCTATTCAGAGTCCTTTGGCATCATTTAGTCGGATTTTCAGGTCATGTAGGATCGTCCGATTGGTGACTTCGGCCTCCCCGTTGGATTGGGGGTGTTCGATTGAAGTCCATCAGTGGGAAATATGGTATTGCTGGCAGAAATCCCGAAATTTCGGGTTGTCGAATTGTCTTTCATTGTCGATGATGATTGCCTGCGGTATGCAGAATCGAAAAATGATGCAGTTTCGGACGAAGCTCTCCATCTTGGTTTCGATAATCTGCACCAGCGGCTCAGCTTCCACCCACTTGATAAAGTAGTCGATGGCTACAATTAGGAACTTTTGTTGTTCAGATACTGGGAAAAATGGCCCGAGAATGTCTATTCCCTATTATGCGAATGGCCAGGGGGCGGTCAGCGGGATTAGCTGACTAGCCGGTCGTCTTTGAACATTGGAGTACCTCTGGCATGCGTTGTACTTTTTAACAAAGTCCGCTGCGTCCCTCTAGATGGTTGGCCAGTAATAGCCCTGCCGGATAATCTTGTAGTTCAAGGATCTATCTCCCAGGTGATCGTCGTATATGCCTTCATGCACTTCTCTGAGTGCGTAATCGACGTTCGACAGCCCTAGGCACTTGAGTAGTGATTGCGTAAACGATTGCTTGTAGAGGATTCCGTCGAGGACGATGTACTTCGAGACCGTCCAGCGCACATGTTTGGCTTTGGCTTTGGTTTTATCTTATGGCAGGGTTCCTTCATTGAGGAATGCAAGGATAGGGTCCATCCAACAAGTCTCTCGTTTTGCTTGATGGATTCCCGATGTCTCTTCAGCAATGCTTGGTTTTTGTAGATGCTCCACGAAAGTCCTATCGGAGGGATTAGTGGCGGCAGTGGCTAGCCGTGATAAGGCATCCGCCCGAGAATTCTTCATCCGAGGTGTGTGGATGATCTCGAAAAATTTAAGTTGAGCCATAAGGCTTTGCACCTTACTCAAGTACTTGGCGAGGGTTGGATCTCTTGCCTCTAATTCGCCTTTCACCTGGTTGACCACCAGTTGGGAATTGGAGAAGGCTCTGATCCATCCGATGCCTAGCTCATTAGCTATCCTCAGTCCGCAATGAGGGCTTCATATTCCGTCTAGTTATTTGATACTTGGAACGTGAAATGCAGGGCATATTCCAGGCTGTCTGTTGGGGTCGGCTAGAATTAAGCCTGCTTCGCAACCAGCAAGGTTGGACGCCCCGTCCACATGAAATATCAAGGCGGGCTCTGACCCTTTAGCAATATCACCCTCGGTTGTGTCGACCGTCTGCAGAGGTGTTTCCTGTCTTTAGGTATACTCTGCTATGAAGTCAGCGATCACCTGAGCCTTCATGGCCGACCAATACTGGAAGGAGATGCCAAATTCGCTAAGCTTGACGGCCCACTTGGCAAGTCGTCCCGAGGTATCGGGACTCCTGAGGATCGCCTTAAGAGGTTGATCGGTCAAGACGATGATTGGATGCGCCTGAAAGTAGGGCTGCAATTGCTTGGCTGCTATAACCAGGGAGTAGACAAGCTTCTGCATCTTAGAAGACCTTGTTTCGGCATTGTGGAGTACCTTGCTGGTATAGTAAACCGGCTTTTACTGGTTGTTCTCTCCTATCCGGACGAGGACGGAGCTCACCGCCTCGTCCGATGCTGATAGATACAAATACAGGGACTCTCCTTCCACAGGCTTAGCAAGGGAAGAGTCTCCAGATATGTCTTCAGTGCTTCGAAGGCTGACTAACACTCGTCGGTCCAATGGAAGTGATCCGACCGCCGCAGTGTTTCGGCCGACCTAGAAATGAAGCGACTGAGGGAAGCTATCCGACCCATGAGCTCTTGCACTTGCTTCTTGCTGGTTTGATGTCTCATGTCGATGACGGACCTCAATTCCTCGCTGTGTGATCAGAAAGCCGAGAAATTTTTCAGATGTCACCCCGAAGGTATACTTGGCCAGGTTCAACTTCATCCAGTACCGTCTCAGGGCGTCGAAAGATTCTTTCAGATTCTTGATGTGGTCGGCTCTCCGGAGGCTATTGACTATCATGTCGTCAACATATGCTTCCATGTTTCTTCCAAGTTGCTCTTCGAAGATCCTGTTGATCAGCCTCTGAAAAGTGGCTCCGGCATTCTTTAGGCCGAATGGTATCATTTTATAGCAGTACAGCCCTTTGTTAGTGACGAAGGCTGTCTTCTCCTCGTCATCCGAGTCCATGCTGATCTGGTTGTACCCGCAGAAGGCATCCATATAGCGTCTACCAGTTGGTCGATCTTCGGTAAAGAAAAGCTATCCTTCGGGCAAGCTTTGTTGAGGTCAGTGTAATCCACACATATCCTTCATTTTCTGTTGGCTTTCCTCACCATTACGATATTCGCCACCCAGTCGGGGTAGTGAGCTTCTCTGATGAAGCCAGCTTTGTAGAGCTTCTTGACCTCTTCATCAATTGCCCTCTGTCTCTCAGGGACGAAGTTCTTTTTCTTCTGTCGGACAGGCTTGCAGGTAGGATTCACCTTGAGCCGATGGGTTATAACTTCCGACGGGATGCTCGGCATGTCTGATGCCGACTAGGCGAAGATATCGGCATTGCCTCGTAGGAAGTCGACTAGCTCCGACCTGACCTCCTCGCTGAGCATGCTCCCGATCTGCAGGACCCTAATGGGATCGTTTTTCCTGAGGGGTGCGAATAGGATCCTCTCGACCGGTTCTCCGCAACAGTCATTTTCGGCCTTGGGATCAAGTTGTTCCAAGGTGGAGTGGCCTCCCGATTGCCTGTCCTGAATGGTCAAACACTGTCTAGCCATCCTGCGGTCCCCTCTCATCTCTCCGACCCCGTTCCGAGTCGTAAATTTCGCCAAGTGGTAAGTAGACACAAAAACTCGGAATTTGTTCAGGACCGGCCGTCCCAATATGGCGTTGTAAGTAGATGCCGTCTGGATGATCATAAAATTGATAAGGTCTTTTGATAGGACTGTGATCCAAGGGTCACGAGCAGAGTTATTTCTCCCTCTACTCCAATGGAGTTCCCCCCGAACCCAGTTAACGGTATCGGGGATTCTTGCAGCTTGGTTCTATTTTGACAAAGGCATCATACAGCAAAACTTCAGTGGAGCTTCTATTATCAATGAGGATCCTCCTTACATCATAATTGGCAATTACTGCCGATACAGGATCATCCCCAGAGACCTGGGCTCTCGGAGGTCTTCGTCGGAGAAACTAATTATGTTAGAATCCCGAGGTCTCTTCAAGATGTCCTGACCCTCTTCTTCCCTCCAGTCGGACCGGTGCTGGAGCATGCCCACATTTCCATTGGTGGGGCATTGGTTGGGCAGCTCTGTTTTCTCCGGGGGGTTTCTGGCGATGGAAGTTTCAGCCTGACCCCTCTGGGGTCGGTACGTACTTGATGCCTGTGGTCACTGTGGTCACGGTGGAACCGGCAATACTTATCCTTGTTCCTTGATGTGGAGGGGCTCCTCACCGGGCAAGGTCTTTATAGAAAGGTTTCCTTCTCTATCTCCATAAGGATTTTCTCCTTCGGGAGGGAGAGAGGTGTGCAAGTCTCAAACCTCTTGGGAAAGTCCTTCGACTTAAGGCTGCGGCGTCGGGCCGAGTTGGTGCCATCGCTAGGAGGTCGAACTTCGGGAGCCCTATCACTCCTCTTGGGAGCCGACCTCCCTTCAGCCTGGCGTTAGCTTGCCGCTTGTTCTTCTACCAGGATGTATTTTTGAGCCCGGGCGAATAGTTCGGAGTCGCTTGTTGGGAACTTTTTATCCAGTGAGAAAGTGAGCCTAGACGATCGTAGTCCCTTCTTGAAGGCGGATATAGCTACATGCTCCTTGAGGTTCGGGATCTCCATGGTCGCCGAATTAAATCAGGCCATGTAATCCCGGAGGGTTTCTCCTTCCTTCTGCTACATGAGGAAGAGGCAATTCATGTTCCTCGGCGTCCGGCTATAGGTCCTGAAATGGGACAAAAAGAGTTTTTCCAGCTGGAAGGAGTGGATCGTACCTGGTCGGACGGTGGAGAACCACATCTGAGCCGCCTTCTTGAGTGTCGCGGGGAAGGCGTTGTAGTGGAGGGCGTCGGAGGCGTCCTGTACCATCATGTGGGCCTTATAAGTGCCTAGATGATCCAGAGGGTCGGTGGTGCCATCGTAGGCATCCACCTGGGGGATTTTGAAATGACGGGGGATAGCTTCCCCTATAATTCTGGAGGAGAATGGCAGGCGAGAGTCGTACGCCAGCGCTTCTCCCTTTTGCCGATCGACCAGTTTGGCAATTTGCTCCTCCATGCATTGGAGCTTGCTGGTGTAGTCCCTCGTGTCCCCGTCGCATCGCTGGTCGTCGTCGGAGACCGAATCTGCGAAAGAGTGCGAGGCGGACCTTACTCTTTTTCCGTCGGCATGAATCCTCTGCAACCTCCGGGGCTCCTGGGTCATGTGGGAGCGGAGTCGGGGGACTCCTTGCTGTCGATTTCCCTCGGCAGCAGGTCGATAATTGGTTTTGGACGTCGCTAGTGGCTGTCGTCTGTTGTTGGCTGCGTCTTGAAGGTTCTGAACCGTGGCGGCAAGAGTGTTGATGCGGTTCAGAAGGGTCTGGAACTGCTGTTGTCCCAGGATGATGGTAGGCTGGGCGGTGTCGTTCTCCTCGAGAGGTTCTCCTAACCTTGTCTGGGAGCGGTCTCTCCTATAGGAGGTATTCTAAGCTCTTCCTTTCACCATCGTTTTGTCTAGCGGTAGATCCGTCCTTTTGGAGAAGGAACACAAGGACGAAGGTGCCCAGGCCCTTCCTCTAGCGCCAATCTGTTGTCGCTGAATCTCCCGGACCGGGTTCTCTTGACCGGGCGGACTGGAGTGCGCATCTCCCAATACCTACAAAAAGATCCCACAGGCCGGCGGTGTTTCGGCGGGGGACACTCCGATGGCTAAGTCAGTGGGAGACTCTGAGCAACAGAATGGAAGAATCGAAAAAGAGATAGCTTGAGGGAAAGGGAGAGCTCTCTCCCTGCTCGGGGTCCCCCCTCTTACCTTATATAGGCACGGAACTTTACCGGAATCTGCTAGGGGCTAGGCTGGGAATGACCGATTTGTCCCTAGAGGAATCTTGGTAGTGGCAAGGTGGCACCAGAATGGGGTGGCATCGTGGGATCTGCAAAGTAGTGGTGTCGTAATGTCAGGAATCTATTGTAACAGAATTCTGGTCCAGCTGAAAGGGACCTTCGGGCCCTCCGGGCCATCCTTGGAGCGGCCCGCCTTGGGCCGATATGGGCCTAGCTGAAGTGGGTCGGTCGGACCCCCGGTGAGTCGGTCGGTCCTCTGGTGGGTCGGCCAGCGAAATAATGGACTCTGGTCCGACCCGGCTAAAGGGCCGTCGGCTCCGGTTTGGTTCGGAGGAAAGCTGATTGGGTATAACAGAGCCAAAGGGGAAAGAAGGAGAAACTTAATAGGGGAAACTAAACTAGTCAAAGAAAGTGACGCCGCAAGAAGTTTTAATGCTCCTATGGAACTGGATATTTGTTCTCCAATTAACAGCTTAAAATGTCATAGCTAGTCAACTGTGTTGTAAGCTTACTTAGCTTGATAAGAACTATAAGATTGCTTTGTCCACAAGCTAAGAATGTGAAGATGTGGGAGACCATACTAGTTTATGGAAGAACTTAAACAAGTGTATAGTCAGTTATGCTTCTCTCATGATTGCCTTTGAAGAAGGGTAATACCAGTAGACAAAAGCAGAGGGCAGATGTCTGGATATTCAGTTGCCTAGATTTTTGTACTCAGCAATTATTTTTTAATGGGGAAATTCTAGGTTTTTTGTGCATTAACAAATCCTCACGTGAAATATCATTATTAGTACTTTTCATTTTCTTGTTATGAGTTGTACAGAGCATCAGTCATGTTTAAATGCAAATGAGTAACATTATAATTTCTTTAGTATTATTGGCCATATCTTAAGCCATGCAGCTGACCTCAATTCTAGCCCCATATATTTGCCTATTGGATAACTTTGGACAACTTACTCTTAACCTGACATCACCAATAGGTTCCATATTTCTAGCAGCTATCTGCCAGAGTGAGCCTGCAAATATCTCATGGTCTGATAATTATTTGGTACCTTTCATTTTGTTCTACCATGCTACTTGCGATTGTTTGGGTTTGTGCTTTCTGATCAAAAGTATATAACATTTAACTAAATGTCAATCCTATTATGAAATGTAGTCTTATTATTACCATCTTTTGAATGTATATTTTCTGTAGTTTCTTCTGTCATTAGCTATTCTTATTTTAACTGTGTTATATAACTCTGACATCCTTGGCTTTGTTTCTGTTACTGTGACTAACATATTCTAGTAGTGTCATGAGACAGATTTGATGCTGTAATCCATTTTGCTGCATTGAAGGCTGTTGGTGAGAGTGTTGCAAAGCCTTTGATGTACTACAACAACAATTTGATAAGCACCATAAACTTATTTGAACTGATGGGAAAATATGGTTGTAAAAAGGTAAAGTTACCTTTTTATTTTCTTTTTTTTTGATTTGCTAACAGTTTTTTATTCTATACTCCTAAAAAGACAGAAACATAGACATGCCTTTTCTTTGATGCTTCATTAACTAAATTTTTATTTTATATTCCTGTAAGTCATAAAAGTATAGAGTTGCCATTGCATATGCAACCTTATTAACATTTGTGAGAAATCTAGAATGCATGCAATTCCACTTTTCAATCAAGCAATGCTTTCTACTCATTATGGAGAATATATTTCCAAATTAACTTCCCTCATGTATGGGCAATAATCATGCTAGTAGCGACAGTTGTTTGGTAGACATGAAATCTGTGTGAAGTTATCAAGTATTGAACCATAGAGCAAAATATAATTAAATATTGTCCAAGTTTCTAACAAAGTCTACATGCAAGAAAAACAACTGAACCTTTTATTTCGTTTAATTGTCCATGTTTCTAACAAAGTCTACATGCAAGAAAATCAACTGAATCTTTTATTTCAATGTGATTTTTGCCTCATAGAGAGCAGCAGTGATGGGGAAAAATTTGTTACCTACCAGAGTAGTTATAATGGGAGATACTGTTGTTTCCGGTAGTGAAGTTCCTACATCAACAGGAAATGACACGACCTTCATAAATATTACCATAAATGAACCTACAGATATTTCTCATCTATTTGAGGTCAGGTTTATGAAATGTTTTTCACCTATCAATGTCTAGATCATCATCTTTAATATTGTTAAAAGAAAACCAATAATTTGGATAACTTGTCAGTCTGCCTGGCATTGTGTTAGTGTTTCGACAATTATTTCAGAATTTTAGTTGTAAAATATTTGTTAGGTTTAAGTTTCTAAGTGCTTGAGAATTAGATTTCTGAAAGATTTCAGGATCAGGGTGAGACAGTTGTCCTTTTTTAATCCCAATGCCACCATTTGATAAGTCAAAAGAAAAGAGAAGTTTGGAGTTTTGGCTACTTGAGAGTGTCCAAAATCAAGGCTTTTCTCAGAAGTGCTTTTGTGAACAAAACAGTGATCAGGCATTATCAAGAAGTTTGGAATATGGAGCAAAGTTTTTCATAGTGGGAGGTTTGATATAGAAAAATGCTATATTCTAAAATTTTTTTTCTTGATGCAGATGAACTGGGGTTCTGATAATTCCTGTTCAGTTGGATTTTTAGCTTCACTGAGGCTTTTATTTGAGTTATGACTTTGATTTTTTCTAAATGCCAGTCTATGGTTCATTTTGTTTTTCTTTCTTGATTGTCCAATTGTAGCTTCACTTGCCTTTTGTTATTTTTCTTGATAATGGCCTGACTATATTTTAGCATGTTGCTTTACTAAAGTAATTATAAATGATAATGTCTTTCAACACATAACATACTCCAGAAAAATGGATGAGGATAACAACACATGATCTGTGTTATTTGTTTGTTGGATGGTAAAAACTATACAAGTGGTGCTGCTTGTACATGAACAAGTTTTTTCATCTTTATTGAATAATTATTGAGCGTGTTTATGGTTGTGTATGTCCGCTTCTTAAATGCAAATTTTACTTTACTTTGAAATAGTCTGGTTTATTTGACTAAGTTGTGCAATAGTACTTGGTATGCCATAGATGGTCTTCTCCTCATCTGCTACTGTTTATGGGCAACCTGAAAAAATTCCGTGTGTTGAAGATTTTGAGCTGAAGGCAATGAATCCATATGGTCGGACTAAGGTAAGTGCTGGTTTTTTAGTGAAATTTATGTGATATAGTTGATGTTTTAGATCAGTGAACACACCAGGACTTCATGTAACACCTATGCACCGGCATCTTTGCCTGTACTATTTAAGCTTCTAACATTGTTGCAACACTTGGCTTATCAGCTTTTTCTTGAAGACATAGCTCGTGATATTCACAAGGCTGATCCAGAATGGAGAATCATACTCTTAAGATACTTTAACCCTGTTGGAGCTCATGAGAGTGGTCAAATTGGTGAAGATCCAAAGGGAATTCCAAATAATCTTATGCCTTACATTCAGCAAGTTGCTGTTGGCAGGTTGCCTGAGTTGAATGTCTATGGTCATGACTATCCAACAAAGGATGGTAGTGCAGTAAGTAGCTTTACCCATATCTATTTATGTATAATGCAAATATTCTTTTCTTGGAATGCAGTTGGTTATTAAACTCTTGTATTTATATTTCTGTTCTGGCTTCTTCTCAATATTATAGTTCTAAGAAGTCTGAATTTCCATTTACACCAGTTAATCAATCTAGGTAGTAAGCTGCACCTACATGACCCTATGAACTATTAAATAAACAAAAAATGTGTCCTAGTCGACACTCCACCAGCAACTCTATTGGATTTCGCTACAATGCAACAATTCTTATCTTAATTTTTTTGTTTTGATCATTTAATTTCTCAACTAAAAATGGATGTAAACTAGAGCATTATGTTACGTTGTCATTTTATCTTATACTACCCAAATTTCATTGTTTTATCATGCTCAATTGGATAGTTCCTTCTCACCAAAAAATAAAAGAAAAGAAAAAAAGGACAGTTCCATAGGTATGTTGTTTGCTGTTTTGTTAAAACCCCCCTGTCGACAACACCAGGAAAAAGTCAATAATGATGTGCCTCCATCATGGCACCGTTTGAGAGTAGCTTATGATGTACTGTCACACGTTCTATTTAATGCCTGGAAGGGCCCATGGGTATAATGGCACCCAAACTAGGCGTGACTTAGTGAAAGATTGATGTGTTTTTTTTGTTCAAATATTCATCTGACTGATGTTTTATTGTGGTATTGCTGTTTGTGTTTCAGGTTGTGACATGACAGACTTCAACAAGTGTTATTTTCTTTAGCATGTGAAACTAAGAGCTATAATGTCCAAGAAAATGCTGAAAACCTGTAGTCAAATAGATACTAATTTTAGATATATTAAGGCAAACTTCAACTAAATAGACCATTTTTATTGATATTTAATTAGTTAGCAAGAAATGATAGCTGAAAGTTAAAGTTAAATACATAGGAGCAGAGCTATTGGCATGTTCAAAATTTCAGGGTTTGTATCCTTTGCTCAGAAAAGGTATTTTGATTTTTTTAATCTGAGAGTACAATTTACAGGTAACTGATTTGAATGGATAAGTTTAAGTTTTGCATAGCATTGTGTTCCTTCATTTATAGTCTTCTGGCAGGTCAATGGTAGTGTATTTCTCTTTGCCATTTTCAAATAATAAAAGTGGCTTTGGTAGTGGCATTTGTGTGGTGCAATATTTGATGCGTTGGAACAATTTAAAACCTTACAAGATAAATTTGATTGATACATGAATATTTTTGTTAGATGTTTCAAGAACCCTATACATTTGAAATTTTCCTCCCTTAAAGTCATGTGCAAGTCTCCGGGCACCTTGTCGAAATATGCATAGCACAACTGCAATATGGCATGTTTATGTGCCTGTTTGACTGCCTCATCTGTGCTTACAAACAAAAGATGTTACTAGTCATTCCAACACAGAAAATACATGTTGTTTAGTACATGATTTAAAGTATTAAACCATAATAATCAAGAAACCAGTGCTACTTGGACTAGAGGGGTGGGGGTTCCATTCCAGTTGGAATTAGCCCTAAAGGGGTGGGTTTGGTATAGGGTAGCAGGTGAGGATTAGTCCCTCCTAATCTATTAAAAAAACCACAATATCAAGTCTTGACAAGAGTAAATACTTTCTTCACCTTTCTATTGCTTTTCGTATTATAATGTCTAACCATTATTTTTTTGAGAAACAGGTTTAATTATTATTTGGATATTCAAGCCTGTTTTCTGGAGATCGAAAATTCATGCATTCATAATTTACCTTGTGTACCATAGGTATTTTAATACATAATTTTTTCTTTTGCCATTTAGGTTCGTGATTATATACATGTCATGGACTTGGCTGATGGTCATATAGCAGCACTCTGTAAGCTTTTCTCTACACAAAACATCGGTATTCTCCTTCTCACATGACTAATTCTGATTCACCAAATTTCTTTTTTCTTTGTGAAAAAATAAAATAAAAGTTTGCTATTTTCAGGATGTGTGGCCTGCAACCTAGGAACTGGATATGGCACATCTGTCCTTGAAATGGTTGCTGCATTTGAAAAGGCATCCGGAAAGGTGAGTTGTACATGGTTGTCTCTACTGCTTCATATTTAAAACACTCTCCTCTCATTATCTGTAATTCTTTAGAAAATACCCATCAAGTTATGCCCGAGGAGGCCAGGTGATGCTACAGCTGTCTATGCTTCCACAGAGAAAGCTCAAAAAGAACTTGGCTGGAGGTATATTCCTCACCTGTAATTGAATGGCTTATGGTTTTCAATTTCTTTTTCTGAGAGATATAAAAATAAGAACCATCATGTATAAAAGTTTTATTTGGTTAATGATTGAAAATTGTTTCTAATACGTACGTCTTCAGTTTGTTATTAGAATGTGATTTAATGCAATCATAATAGCTCGAATAACTTTTGATATTATTGTTTTCTTACAATAATATCAAGATTTTTTTCAAGGAGCAAGGAGCCTGTGATTTGCTGTTTGCTGAAGTGGGTATGATGTTTTAACTGCAGAGCAAAATATGGCGTAGAGGAGATGTGCAGAGACCAATGGAATTGGGCAAGCAAGAATCCATACGGTTATCAGCACCAACCTTAAAAAGAATAAGAGGATGGCCGATGATGGTTGATCTAATAAATTTTCTGCAAATTCTGCTATTCACATTCTAGGGCCCTCATCTTAGCATGTTCGATATTTCAAAGACATGATGAAATTACCAAAAAAACTGATCATTAGCTGGGCAAAAGACCATTCCTTTGTCATCAAAAACATGCTTAAGTTCTTTTATTCATCTGATTCAATATACAGAAACTCTAGCTAATCATCGTTCATGGAAGTGCTAGCATATTTCTACTTCTCCAAATTGGTGGCTGTCTAGTTCGAAAATTTGGCACTTTCATATGGTAAGATGGCTATATAAGATGGCTATCTGGCCAATGAAAGGCCATTCTCGCATTATCTGCGGTAGGGCAATGTCCAAGGCCATGTTCATGTGGAGCGTTGTGAGCATCTGCCTATTTATGAAAAAGATAAAGACCCCCCCTCCTCAGGGGGACTTCAGAAGCATATTGGTTTTTGGAAGTTTCAAGCAGCCAGACATATCTATACGTTATAAGTCAAAAGTTCTAGACACTTTAATTGCTCCAAGTCTCAGGTACTTGCTGCAGTTGAGAAACTAGAAATCCTCCAAGTCACAGCTCTTTAGCTGAGAATCACACGAGGAAATTCTTCAATTGACAGACAAGTATATATCTAGGATGTTTTGATATATCATGATAAAATTTGAATATAAAGATGAGTATTGTTAGCGGAACCTCGAGGCATTGACTTCATATATAATATATCTCATCAATGTGGTGTTTTTTCTGTTCTCTCCATGCAAAAAAGCACAACATAGTCATTGATTATGATATCAATTTCAGTCAAGACCGCACTGTAGTACGACTTTGTATTGGCACCTATAATTTATGATGAAACACTGGCCACTAGGATAGAAGGTCTGTCAATCATAATTGAGAGTAATGACATAAACAGGTGACGCTGCATCTTAACAGCATCCACAATTAGCTCTTACGCAACTCATTTCGGTGGCAGCAGGCCACAACCTAAAGCAGTTATGTATTGGTTTAATCTATGTACAACATGAAGGGCCCGAAATTGCCCCAACATCTATTATATTGTTATAGTCCTAAAGACAGAAAGCTACATGGAAGAGATATGGAGCACGAACAATGTATATATTTGAAAATCATCATAGTATCTTGGTCAGGATGCTACCATCTCTTGTAATTTTACATGAGATGAGGATTTTGAGTCCGAAGATATTAAGCCACGTGGATTCAAGAGACTGGGAGCTGGACAGTAAATATGGTGGCAAATCGTTACCCAACATCGGTTCAAATAGGATCTTTTTTTTTTACCCCCCTCGCCTCCTCCCTGGAAGAGATATGGAGCACGAGCAATATATATATTTGAAAATCATCATAGAACCCTGGTCAGGATGCTACCATCTCTTGTAATTTTACACGAGATGAGGATTTTGAGTCCGAAAATATTAAGCTACGTGGATTCAAGAGACTGGGAGCTGGACAGTAAATATGGTGGCAAATCATTACCCAACATCGGTTCAAATAGGATCTTCTTTTTTTACCCCCCTCGCCCCCCCTGGAAGAGATATGGAGCACGAGCAATGTATATATTTGAAAATCATCATAGAACCCTAGTCAGGATGCTACCATCTCTTGTAATTTTACACGAGATGAGGATTTTGAGTCCGAAGATATTAAGCTACGTGGATTCAAGAGACTGGGAGTTGGATAGTAAATATGGTGGCAAATCGTTACCCAACATCGGTTCAAATAGGATCTTCTTTTTTTACCCCCTCGCCCCCCCTGGAAGAGATATGGAGCACGAGCAATGTATATATTTGAAAATCATCATAGAACCTTGGTTAGGATGCTACCATCTCTTGTAATTTTACACGAGATGAGGATTTTAAGTCCGAAGATATTAAGCTACATGGATTCAAGAGACTGGGAGTTGGACAATAAATATGGTGGCAAATCGTTACTCAACATCGATTCAAATAGGATCTTCTTTTTTTACCCCCCTCGCCTCCCCCTGGAAGAGATATGGAGCACAAGCAATATATATATTTGAAAATCATCATAGAACCCTGGTCAGGATGCTACCATCTCTTGTAATTTTACACGAGATGAGGATTTTGAGTCGAAGATATTAAGCTACGTGGATTCAAGAGACTGGGAGCTGGACAGTAAATATGGTGGCAAATCATTACCCAACATCGATTCAAATAGGATCTTCTTTTTTTACCCCCCTCACCCCCCCTGGAAGAGATATGGAGCACGAGCAATGTATATATTTGAAAATCGGCAAATCATTACCCAACATCGGTTCAAATAGGATATTCTTTTTTTACCCCCCTCGCCTCCCTGGAAGAGATATGGAGCACGAGCAATGTATATATTTGAAAATCATCATAGAACCTTGGTCAGGATGCTACCATCTCTTGTAATTTTACACGAGATGAGGATTTTGAGTCCGAAGATATTAAGCTACATGGATTCAAGAGACTGGGAGCTGGACAGTAAATATGGTGGCAAATCGTTACCCAACATCAGTTCAAATAGGATCTTCTTTTTTTACCCCCTCGCCCCCCTGGAAGAGATATGGAGCACGAGCAATGTATATATTTGAAAATCATCATAGAACCTTGGTTAGGATGCTATCATCTCTTGTAATTTTACACGAGATGAGGATTTTAAGTCCGAAGATATTAAGCTACATGGATTCAAGAGACTGGGAGTTGGACAATAAATATGGTGGCAAATCGTTACCCAACATCGGTTCAAATAGGATCTTCTTTTTTTACCCCCCTCACGCCACCGCCCGCCCCCCCTCCCCCCCCCCCAAAAAAAAAGGGTCTCTTTTTATAAGGGAAAAAAAAAAGAGTGAGGGGGAGGAGGGAGGCGACTTATGTAGCTATCTTTGTGGAAATGATTATAAGATTCCTATTTTGTTGGAAAATATTTCATTTTTGGGGACAACTAAAATGAATCAGCCACTTCTTATCATATCTTAGTGATATAGATGAGTACATCATTCCGATCCTATCAAAGCACCAGCTAGATCAATAGCCAATTCCATACATTTCATATATAGGCATACATGATAAATCCATTTATTTAATCGAGTCCCGGCTCGAACCTAATAGTCTCATCTTTTGCTATTTTAAATAAGAAATCTTTGTTTTAGTTGCTTGGACTAGCATTATTTATGCGAGATATATGATTTAGTGTTGATCGAATAATGAATTAGCTTCCAAGAGTCACAAAGCCGATCGACGTCCAAGAGGCACAAAGTCGATCGACATCCAAAAGAAACAAAATCGATGGATGCCCAAAAGAAACAAAGCCGATCGACGTCCAAAAGGTACAAAGATGATTGACACCCGAGAGGCACAAAGTTGACAATGCCTAAGAGGCGTAAGGTCGATTGATGCTTAAGAAGCACGAGGTCGATCAAATGCCCAAGAAGGAGTTTATTATTTAGGCTGATTTAAGTGTACAGCCTACTGATGTTTAAGGCTGACTTAATAAGTCAACCATGATGTTATGTTGATCAATTTGATAAGTTGGTCAAAGAGTATAAACAATATGGACTGTAACTAGTGACGATTAGTCTATGCACGTGATGGTCTACTAATGAACTAACCATTTATAGCTTTCTTAACTGAATTTGGTTAGGATCATAGCCTATAAATACTAGTGAGTAAGGGATTGCTAGGAGGTAAGTAGGTTCAACCAGCAGGAACTCTCGCACACTCTCATATCAATTTTCTCTTAGATTCTATCTGTTTAGTTCAGATCCTGTGACTAACTTGAGCATCGGAGTGTCCTCCCACTGGAATCCTCCCAGTGAGTGGACTTGCTTGTAGGATTAGAAGGAGATCGATCCAGTGAATGAGGGCACTAATCAAGCAATGGAGAAGAGCTAGATCTGTAAGGCGAAGTTTTCAACAGCAATCTTATCAAAGCTGAGCGTCACATCAATCTGGATACAACAGATTGGCGTACCAGGTAGGGGATCGATATAAGAGTTTTCAAAAATCTAGAGAGAAAAATGATGAAAGGCAGAATGCAAAATCTTCCTGTTGAAGATGTTCATTACTCGCTTAAAGAGAATGATCCTGTTCTAGATGGAGTGGATGTCATTCTTACTAGGAACCTAGATCAAGAACAACTAGGGATTCTTTTGAATAAAATGGAAGTACTCACTGCGGCAGTCCAAAATCTGTAGGAGATAGCTGTAAGTGGTTAGCAACGACCCGCTGCTTCAAGGAGCAGCCGATGATCATCTTTTCATGTGAGTTGACGCCCGGGTCCAAGTCGACATTCTCCTTATCAGCATTCATCGAGGCGGCGTTCTCCCATGAAACGACATTACCGATCCCACAATCATGCAGAAAGATGGGATAAGGAAAAACGCCCCCGATCCTATTCAATATCTTCCAGCGAATCTACCACTAAAAGTGCTCAACTGACTCCGGATGCAGGAAAAACTGATCACTTTGTAAAGAAATTTTGAAGGTTGGAATTACAAGTCGACAAGCTTGGCGAATAAAGGAAGACAGAAGACGTAATCCTCATGTGTGATATCCAGTCTCCTTTCTCCAGGAAGATAATGGAAGAAAAAATTCCACATCATTTTAAAATTTCTCAAGTAGAGCCGTACGATGGATCAACCGATCCTCTCGACCATCTAGATAGTTTTAAAGCCCACATGTTAATTCAAGGAGCATCGGATGCGCTTCACTGCCTTGCTTTTCCGGCAACTCTTAAAAAGGCAGCAAGGATGTGGTATTCTAACCTCCAACTAGGCACTATTCATTCTTTCAGTCAGTTAGAAAGGTTATTCATCTCTCATTTCAGAACAAGTCGAAGGATGCCAAGAAACTTAGACAGTCTTTTCTTTATTCAACAATAAGAATGAGAGACTTTGAGAGATTATATAGCTAGATTTAATTCTACTACGTTGGAGATTCCAGATCTCAACAAGCATGTGACGATGTCAGCCATGAAAAAGGGATTGCGAGCCTCCAGGTTTACATTCTCTTTAGATAAGAAATTCCCAGTCAGTTATTCTGAATTGTTGGCCTGTGCTCAGAAATACACTCAGGTCGAAGAACAAGCCTGAACCGATGACAGGTGGAAAGAAAGTCGGCATCGAACAAGAAGAATATCAAAAATGATGGGCTTCGATCCCCTGTTGACCGACCGATTCAACGGCAAACTCAAAAGCCGAAGAACTTAATCGGCAGAGGCTATGTTAATAAGTATGATGCCTATACCCCCTGACTCTTCCAAGAGAAAAAATACTTATGAAAATAGAAAAAGAAAATTTTTTTCAGAGGCTAAGGCTGATGCGAGCTCCAGCTGCTGTGCACAATAAAGCTAAATACTGTCGCTTTTACTGTGATCACGGATACACTACTAAAGAGTGTATCCAATTAAAAGATGAGATTGAAGATCTAATCAAGCATGGTTATTTGGACAAATATGTTTATAATCAAAATTGTCCGATTGAAGCAACTGCACCAAGGCCGATGGCCCCAAGGTTGATCACCGATGGCACGGAGCTTCCCAATCAACAACCAACTAGCGGTATGGTCGGGATGCTTCACCACCAACCGCTTCATGAAGATGATAGAACTTCAAAAAGATTCCAAAGAAGCATTAGCTTTTCTGATGATGATTTACAATGAGTTTAAATGCCGCATGATGACCCTGTTGTGATAATTGCAAATTACGATGTACGATGAATTTTGATTGATAACGGAAGTTCCACTGAGGTTTTGCTTTATGATGCTTCAAAATGAACTTACCTATGAACAAGTTATGGAGAACTCGTGTGCTATTAACTGAATTTGGTGGAAATACCGTAGGAGTAGAAGGAGAAATAATACTTCCTGTAACCCTCGGGATAGTACCAAAATAGAAGACTCTCCATATTACCTTTATGGTTGTTCAAATGCCTTCCATGTATAATGCCATCTTTGGACGACCTGCCTTGAACAAATTTCAAGCCATTGTATCTACTTATCATCTGTTAGTATGATTCCTGACCCAAAATAGGATCGAAGAAGTAAGAGGAGATCAACAGATGGAACGCCAATGCTTGATGATTCAGAACCAATATCCAGTCGGTGGACTAACTCCAGAATAAATAGATCCTCGTGATCAGACTGAAGAAACGGGAACTCCAGTAAAAAGAACCATCCCTGTACCTTTGGTAAGAGATGATCCGACTAAAACGGTTCAAATTGGAAGCTCACTTGATGATGACCAAAGGAAAGAATTGATTGACTTCTTGCAAAAGAATGCCGATATATTTGCATGGTCAGCCACCGATATGTCAGGAATTCTCCTTGAAGTAATCACACATGAACTTAAGGTAGACCCGTTAAGTCGGCCAGTCCATCAGAAGAAGAGAAATTTTATCCCAGAAAGGCAAAAGGTTATCAATGAGGAGGTGGCCAAGTTACTTGACTCTAGATCTATCAGAAAAGTTCACTATCCTAGCTCGCCAACGTAGTGATGGTGAAGAAGGCCAATAGAAAGTGGATGATATGTATTGATTACACCGATCTTAACAAGGCATGTCCCAAAGACAGTTTCTCTCAGTCCAAAATTGATCAACTTGTTGACACTACTGCAGGGCATAAGCTCTTAAGTTTCATGGATGCTTTTTTTGGATATAACCAAATACGAATGAGTCCAGAAGATGAAGAAAAGACATCCTTTGTTATGGATTGAGGGATATACTGCTACAAGATAATGCCCTTTGGCCTAAAAAATGCTGGGGCAACATATCAGAGATTAGTAAACAAGATCTTTGAGGATCATATTGGTAAGACCATATAAGCGTATGTAGACGATATGATCGTTAAAAGTACTCAAATCGATGATCATATCAAAGATCTACAGAGAGCCTTTGATACGCTTCGGAGACATCAAATGAAACCGAATCTTACTAAGTACATTTTTGGTGTAACATTTAGAAAGTTTTTGGGCTTCATAGTTACAACATGAGGGATTGAAGATTATCCGGAGAAGATCCGAGCCATATTGGACATGAGGCACCCTGTTAATAAGAAGGAGATTCAACAGTTGACCGGACGGATTGCTTCATTAAGTCGATTTATATCTCGTTCGGCCGAAAGATGCTTGCCTTTCTTTAAAGCCCCGTGTCAATCCAAAAACTTTGATTGGTCGGACAATTATCAGCAAGCATTTAAGGAGCTTAAAAAATATCTGATGAATCCGATCTTGTTTCTAAACCAGAAGAAGGTGAAAATCTGTATCTTTACTTGGCTGCATCCGATGAAGCGGTCAGCTCAATGTTAGTAAGGAAAGGATCCGATGGATCACACAAGCCCATTTATTATATCAGTAAAATACTTCATAATGCCGAGGCAAGATATCCAAAACTTCAAAAAATTAATTGCACCTTGGTGATATCAGCAAAGCGGCTCAGACCTTCTTCCAGTCTCATCAGATTGTCATATTGACTGATTAACCTTTGAGGACTATTTTATAATGTCCTGATACTTCTGGTAGAATGACAAAGTAGGCAGTAAAGTTGGGTGAATTCGATATTACTTATCAACCTCGCTCTGTAATGAAAGCACAGGTGTTGGCTGACTTCATAGCCGAATGTACTTGGGATAACAATGAGGACGGTGTCCAGGTGCTAGTTGAAGCAGAAAAGAATGATTTTCCTTGGATTCTTCATGTGGATGGTGCTGCAAATTCTTCTGATTGTGGAGCTGGCTTGATTTTATCTAGTCCTAGCGGGGATGTCATGGAATATGCTCTTTGATTCTCCTTTAGAACTTCTAACAATCAAGCTGAATATGAGACCCTTTTGGATGGCCTGAGAATTGCTAAGGAGCTAGATGTTCGGAGATTGAAAGTGTTGTCCAATTCTCAGTTAGTTGTAAATCAAGTAAAAGGGGACTTTGAAGCTCGTGATGCGACCTTGGCCCTATATTTGAAAAAAGGTCAAGAGCTAAGTGCCCAAATTGATTCCTGGGACATTAGTCATGTCCCTAGAGCTGAAAATTCTCAAGCTGATTCATTATCTCGGTTAGCCACTTCGGCACCCGATTTAATGGGTCAAACTTTTGTTGAACACCTGGAAGCTCCAAGTATCTCTGTGGATAATAGAGAAAGAGTCTTTCAGATAGGATAAGAATCGAGCTAGATGAGCCCTATAATCGGGTATTTAACTGAAGGAACTTTGCCTGAAAATAATATAGAGGCCAAGCAACTCCGTAGGATTGCTTCTCAATATGTTATCTTAGATGATTTATTATACCAAAAATTATTCTCCCGGCCACTACTAAAATGTTTGTCCTCTTCAGATGCTGAGTATGCTCTAAAAGAAGTTCACGAAAGTATATGTGGTGACCATTTGGGAGGCAGATCATTGGCTTATAAGATCATAAGACAAGGATATTATTGTCCGACTATATAGAAAGATGCAGCGGATTGTGTGAAGAAATGTGATCCTTGTCAAAGGTATGCTAATATATAAAGGCATCCTGCTAGTCATTTGACACAATTGATAGCTTCATGGCCATTTGCCCAATAGGGAATGGATATTCTTGGTCCGTTTTTCTCAACCTCTGGATAATGAAAATTTTTTATCGTAGCCATCGATTATTTTACCAAATAGGTGGAAGCCGACCCTTTAGCCCAAATCACTGAAAGTAAAGTTGAGGCATTCGTTAGAAATGCCATCATATACAGATTCGGGATCCCTTACACCATCATCACTGATAATGGGAGGTAGTTCGATAATCGAAAATTTGGTGATTTCTGCGCCCAGTTCCACATTCTTCATAAATTAACTTCCGTTGGACACCCTCAAGCTAATGGAGAGGCAGAGGTAAGTAATCGAACTATTCTTCATGGGTTAAAGACTCGATTGAACGAAGCCAAAGGACTTTGGGCTGATGAACTCAACTCAGTCCTATGGGCTTATCGTACCACCCCCGATCCACAACGGGGGAATCTCCATTCAACCTCCTTATGAAAGTGAAGCCATATTACCTATGGAAATCATACTCCGTTTTAGGAGAACGAACTACCTCGAAGAGCCGAATAATGCTAATCAAAGAAGAATTGACCTGGATCTACTTGAAAGCTCGAGATTACAAGCATAATTAAGAATGTCGGTGTACCAACAAAGGGTTGCCCGGTATTATAATTCAAAGGTCAAGGCCCAGGTTTTTTGGCCTGGGGATCTTGTCTTGCATAAAGCGGCAATATCCCGACCAACTGATCAAGGTAAACTTGCCCCAAATTGGGAAGGTCTCTATCGTATTACTGAAATTATGCAACCAGGAACTTATCGAATTCAGAGTCTAGATGGCTATCAATTGACTCGACCTTGGAATATAAAAAATCTACGTAAATACTATCAATAAAATGATTTCTTCTTCTTCATGTTTTTCTCTTATCTGAAGAAAGTTATTGGGTTGGTATGTCCCACAAACTAAAAGGTTGGCTTGATATGCTGACGCAATCCAATAAATAGAGTTCGTCTGACCCACCATCTCATCGGTATTATGACATCGATATAATCGATCAACTGAAAGGTTGGCCTGATACACTGAATGCAATCGACAAATAGAGTTGGTCTGACTCACCATCTCATTGGTATTATAATGTTGGTATAACCGATTAACTGAAAAGTTGACCTAATATATTGACTGCAATCCAACAAATAGAGTTGGTATGATCCACCATTTCATCGGCATTACTACATCGGTATGTCCGATATATTGAAAGGATGATCTTATATGTTGACCCTGAATCAACTGTTATAGTTGACTTAATGTGCTAACTACGAAATGGCAGGTTAGTTTTATCCTATTATATCATTAGTATATGTGAAACGGCATTGTCAACTTCTTGAAGATTATTATGATAGACATGATTGATCGGTAAGACTTGAACTTGGCATTTTCCGGAAGGAAAGAAAAGAAATAATATTGATTCATCGGGAGCACACAGTTATAAGTACTAATTTGTTTTTTCTTCAACTGGATTGGGGGCAAGGCAAGGGCGTTTGTCTCTTGAACCTATACTTCTTCAGCTGAAGGGGTTAATGGATCATTGATCGACTTTTTTGCTTCATCTGTTTCCATGATCTCATCTATGTTAATAGAGGAAATGTCAAGATCAGGATATAATTTTTTGATTTTCTTGATACAGTCTTCAAAGCCGATCCTATAACCTTCTGCCCTCGCTTCATCTATTTCATCGTTAAAAGCCTCGGATTTCTTAAATTCCTCAATTGCATGAAGGCCTTCTTGGATCATCGAAATAACCCTTTGTTCAGCTTGTTCTAGTTTCTGTTCAAGAAGGGCTACTTTCTCTTCTATACCAGACTTTTGAATCATTATCTAAGCATAAGCATGGGTTTTCTCTTCTATTGTTGTTTCCGCCAGTTGAAGCTTCTTCCTCCTTCTCTTTGCATCAGCCAGAAGCTTCATGGCTTGATCTTCAACTGTCTTTACTTGTTTCTTCAGTAACAAGTTAGCAGTGGTGGCTTAGATTAACCTTGATTTTAAGGCTGAACGACATGCATCGGCCTTATCTCTCTCTTCTCTAACCAATGTCAGTTGATTTTGAAGGTCTATTTGAGAGTTGATTGATCTGAGCTTGTTTTCTTCGATCATGGAGATGTCATTAATGAACTGAAAAAATGAGTAAAGATGAAATTAGAAACATAAGTAGAAAATTTTTTGAAGAAAGAATTGACATTTACTTTCAGTATTCCTAGATAAATGGAGGAGAAAATATCTCCTACTCCATGCTTGTGTATCTCTTTCCAGTCCTTCCGAAGAATGGTAGATTGTAACATAGTCTTTATCAGTTTCGGGTTATCGAAACCTGCATCTGCAACAAATACCTAGACACCTTTGTCTTTCTCCTCTTCTGAACCTGAGTCGGCCCCCGGTTCAAGTGTCGCTTCTACGATCGAAGCTTTACCTTTCTCTATTGGAATTGATCTATTAGATATACCACTATCTGGTTTTCCTGACGAAGGTTCGGGCAGGTGTAACTTCTCTTCATCAGAAGAAGACGTGACATATTTGGGAGATTCTTGTTTGATAGAAGTTTTGGAAAGGCTTTTGGCTAAACGGGCTCTTTTCACACATGATTTTTGTTCTCGAAATCGGGTGAATTTGGCTCTCTCTTTGAATGCCTGACGAAGCCTCTCACTATCTGGTTTCATTTTCGAAATATGGTGAAGATTTTTCAAAGTTTCTCAAAGCAAGATGTTCGAAGAAGAAGATACTCAAATTGCTCAAAGTGAAATTGGCCTGAAAAGCATGCCTAAATCCCTTTATATAAGAAGTATCGACGATCGAGATTTATGATCCAGATCTCGAGTAGTATCAAAATTATGACACATCTATGCCCCTAATTTGGCGGGAATTAATATATCGTTACTGATTCTCAGAAAGTCAGTTATGGAAAGAGAAAAGATAGTAATTGGTTTGAATTTAAATTGTGTATGGTTTCTGGAATACTGACTGGCACGATTTCGTGATCTGCAGAATAACTACCCCTCCAATGAAAATATGATATTTGGTAAGAATGATACACCTTTTTTATTATAGTGTATCAGAATTGATATCCAAAATATTCCATGGAAACTTTCTTTCTCAAAGAGGAATGAAAAAAGAAAGGAGAGATATTTGATGGATCCGATTAAAAAATTGGATTATTATAGGCTCTAATAGCCTGAAAAATTAAGGAGATGGAATATTACCATGTTACCCTCAAGGGCCGACTGATTTGAAGTGATCAGCTCCCTTAATGAAACGACGATCAATAATCTTATTTTTTTCAGAAGAATCGGGAACTTTATATTTCCAAGAAGTCTTTCTTGTCACTGATTTTGGTCTATTAGATTTTTTCAAATGAGAAATTATTTTGGTTAGATTTTTCAAAATATGCTAATGCTATTTACAATGTGGTAATCTCATACGATCATTCATCTTATTCAGATAACTTCATAGTCGGGCTAATCTTTCCTACAAAATCATCTATTTTTTATATGATCCGGTGGTCCCATACTTAAAAAAAATTTTACTTATGAGAGTTTACCGAACGATTTATCCTATTTGGTGTTAGCTAAAACTTTTCTCAAAAGAGTGTTTGTTTTGTTTAAAGTTCAACAGTTTTTGTTTAAAAGGATCAGATTAGTCAATTTATTTATACTAGTCAGCATTCATCACATGATCATATGATATAAAAGAAGAGAAAGAAAGAGATTTTCTATCATTTAATATCAACATAAAAAATGGAATGAAGTGGTACATCAGTTGTACATTAACTTTCTAAGTTCTGTTCAAAAGTAGTTGTATTAACATCTTCGGCTTGCTCCGGAACGGGGACTGGTTTTGTTGCATCCTAAGTCGGGACATCTCTCATCGGCTCTTCAATTTGATTTTTGATCTATTCTTCAGCTTGATCATCTTCATCAAATTCTTCTGTTATTTTGGAGACGTCCAGATCTGGATAACATTTTTTCACCTTTTTCTAAACAGTCCTCTTAGCCGATGTCGTAACTCTCGACCTCTACTTCATAGAGTTTGTCTTGAAAAGCCGATGACTTCTCATAATTGTCAATGGCCCTTTTAGCAACTACTGCTTTCTTTTCCGCTACTATGACCCTTTCTTCAACTTTTTCAAATTTGGCTATAGCCGATCGGAGTTTCTTCTTTTTCTTCTTTAACTTCGATTCTACATCAGCTAACTTGGATTAAGTTATTTTGAGCTCTTTCTCCAAAGTAGAAACTGAGGCTGCACTTTGTTATAGTTTCCTTTCCACAGCCAGTTTCAATTCTCCGGTGACTTCTTTATCCACCTTGGACACATCTATCTCATTATGCATTGCCTGGCGGAGACGGTCGAAGCTCATCATGCTTTCCTCCATTATATTCATTCCATGGATGAACTGCATATTCCACAATAAAGTTGGTCAGATTTAAAAAAGATCATTTTAATAATTATTTGAAATAAAGTTTAGTATTTTACCTTCAGCATAGTAGGATAAATAGAAGAGATTGTCTCGTCTATTTGTTGAGATTTAGTTATCTCCCAGTCTTTCGGGAGAATGACGGCCCTTAGAAGACGATGGGCCAACTCTGGGTTGTCCAAACTCTATTCGTCTATGAATACATTGAAATTAATGATGGGGTCTTCTGTGGAATGTCTCTCTTCTTCTTCCACCATTGGAGCTTTATCCTTGTTGGCTTGACAAGTTTGGGGTGATGATGGTCCGATGATGGGTATTCTGGCCGATCGCCTCTCTTGCATTGGTGGCTGAAGGGCAGTAGATATGGGCACATCATTATCATCGGATACACTCCCTATTAATATTGGAGATTCAGGTGCTGATGGGGTAGTTGGTTTTGTCTTTCTTGGTTTCTTCGGCTCTCCCCTTCTTTGATCAGTTGGAGCAGCCATAGCTTTTCTTTTCTTCGATATCTACCGAAATCTCTGAGCATCCATCATGATGGTCGTATCTACATAATCCGACAAACTGAATGTTAGAATCGACTATCATCAGATAAGTGAAAGAGCGATTTCAGTAATAAGATACATAAAGAAGGGTGGGGGCTGATATCAGCCGAATACAATCCCTTCTCGTTAAGAAGCTCCTTTATTGAAGGGATCTCCATCCCCGTAAGCATCTCGAAGTCTTCTTTATCTACCATTAATACTTTCTTGCCATCATTCAGTGTTAAACGAGGTTTTTTTTGATTGATATTAAAGTCCCATGAAATCTTAGAAATTATATAAAAGAAATAAGGCTTCCCGCCATGAATGACCGAAGGAAGCCCTACTATGAATTTCTGACCATGGCGGGGATTGATCACCCACCATCCTTGGCTGTGGAAATCTCTTTTCAAAATAAAAAGAGCGGTGAAAAGTGAGGTTCTGGGTGTTATATCGGTATCCTTACAGAGAATTAAGAAGGAATAGATTATTCTAATACTATTGGGGGTTAGTTGGGCAGGAAGTACATGGTATAATTTGAAGATCTAGATAAAGAAGGGACGAAGTGGAAATCTTAGTCTGACTTTAAGATGTTCTTCATAAATCGCAAGGCTGCCCGGGGTTGCTTGATCTATTCGTCCTTCAAAATCTGGAGTGATTACTATGAATTCATCTGAGATATTATAATATCTCTATAATGTAAGAACCCTCCTATGTTTAGTTAAAGAGGTTCTAACGGCATCTATCCTGGTTGATTCAGCTTGGTTCTTCTTCTTCTTTTGAAAAGTAGAATCTTCGGGTTCATTGGTATGACTGACTTCTAAGATTCTAGCCATGAAAAGAGAAGAGGGAAGAAAGGAATACAAACTTAAAAGAAAAGGTAAAGAAGAGGAGAAGCATACCTGAAAGAAGTTCTCTACTTCTAAAGGGTGAAAAACTGAAATGAAGGAAAACCTATTCACTTAGAGAGGATGATGCTTATATAGTAGCAGATGACGGTTAAGATTTCTCCCTCGAATGATGAGTTTGGTTCTGATTATACCACCTATCTCTGATATCCGATGAAAAGATACGACTCTTCGAAAAACCGAAGTGACTATTCATGATTCGACGGCGGATGCAGCTGTGATATGATGCTTGCACTTATTCGACGGTGGTGATCTTTCAGCCTTTGTGAATTTCAAAACTAGTAATGATGGAAGTCGATTGTGATATGGCTGTCAGTTCTATAACTACTTCTCCAAAAAGAGATTGACATATCATCAGGATGCTCTGCTCGAAAATATGAGCATTGATTCGCAAAAAAAAAAAAAAAACAAAACAAAACAACACAACAACGAAGAAAGAGGGAGGAAGGAAGAGAGGAAAAGGTGCAAGTGTACCGTATTTTTCTTCTATCAGCTTATGGCATTCATTTAATGAATTCAGAAGCTGGGGGACAAGTGTTGTATTATGACAGACTTGAACTATTTGTGTTGAGTCGAACGAAATAAATATGATTGATCGAATAATGAATCAGCCTCCAAGAGGCATAAAGCCGATCGACACCAAAGAGGCACAAAGCCGATCAACGCCCAAGAGGCACAAAGACGATCGACGTCCGAGAGGCACAAAGCTGATCGATGTCCAAGAGACGTAAGGTCGATTGATGCTTAAGAAGCATGAGGCCGATCAAATGCCCAAGAAGAAGTTATCATTTAGGCTGATTTAAGTGTATAGCCGACTGATATTTAAGGCTGACTTAATAAGTCAACCATGATGTCATGTTGACCAATTTGATAAGTTTGTCAAATAGTATAAATGATATGGACTGTAACTAGTGACGATTAGTTTGTGCACGTGATGGTCCACTAATTAACTAACCATTTACAACTTTCTTAATTGAATTCGGTTAGGATCGTAGCCTATAAATACCGGTGAGTAAGGGGCTTCCAGGAGGTAAGTGGGTTCAACCAGCAGGAACTCTCGCATACTTTCAAATCAATTTTTCCTCAGATTCTATCTGTTTAGTCCAGATCCTGTGACTAACTTAAATATCGGAGTGTCCCCTACTGGAATCCTTCCGATGAGTGGACTTGCTTGCAGGATTGGAAGGAGATCGATCTAGTGGATGAGAGCACTCATCAAGTAATGGAGAAGAGCTATATCTGTAAGGCAAAATTCTCGTCAGTAATCTTATCAAAATTTGAGCGTCACATCAATCTGGATACAACATAGCATAACTTTTCGGTTGTTATGAACTGAATTCAGTTCAATATTAGAGACATACTACTTATGCTTTATTGCATGATATTTATTTGCTATTGGAGGGATTGCTTCTCTAGTTATTTATCATATTTATAAAGTAAATTCTGTTATTAATTAGGTAGCTTTTTTTTGTTGTTTAATATTTTTTAAAAAATATCATGAATTTATCTGTGTTCTATTTTAATTTATTGAAAAAAAAAAATTATTTCCTTACCCCAAAATATATATATATATATATTATTTTTTAAACTTTCTGATAATCCATACCTAAAAAAGCAAAAAAAAAAAAAAAAAAAAAACCCAAGCGGCCATTGTATAGGGTCGCTCCATCTCCAACAGCATCCTGATAGCGAAGAAGCCCTCTCCGCTGTGTCCTGTGATGGCGGACGAGCCGCAGAAGCCTTCGTACGTCGCCAACACCGAGTTCTTCCTCGGCCGCCTCGGTCTGTTCAAAGAATCCCTCCCCGAAGCCTGCGAGAGGAAAGACTTCTACTCCGATCTCATCCGCGGCCTCCTCAAGGCCGACCTCGTCGAGCGCGGCCGCATAACCTGCTCTTTCTCTGTCAACTCTCCCATCACCGTATTATTCCTTTTGTTCCCCTTTCTCCCTTCCCGTTTTCTCCTTTTTTTATTTTTTTGGATCAATTACGTCTAAGATTTTTTCTCTTTCCTTCTTTTTCCATTTTTTGGAGTTTAGAATGCGTACAACACGCTGCACGGAGGAGTGGTGATGGCGGTGACGGAGGCGGTGGCGCTGGCATGCGTGAGGACGGTCGCCGGCGATAAGGAGTTCTTCCTCGGGGAGTTCAGCACTTCTTATCTCTCCGCTGCAAGATTGAATGTAAGGAAATCTCCCCTAGTAAATGCTTCACTGCAAAATCTGGTTTCAAGAATTAGATACTATGTTTTGTTACTTTAATGGTTAGATGTGGACTGAGTAATACCTACCACCTGAGCTTTGTAACCTGCTAGCATCCGAAGATTTTAGTAATAATAATTGAGAGGAAAACCTATGCTGGATCGCGCTAAGAACTTTACCCTTTTTGTTCAATGGAAGATACTAGTATTTTTTTTCTTGCTAGTTTTTCTTGTTTTGGTGGTGATGAATTATGGATTTACTGATTGGTTATTTATAGAAAATGGGGTCAGAACTTCTTGAATAGTTTGAGGAGGTTCTTTTCGTCACTGTAAACCTGGTAGAAATTTTTTTTTGATGGTAGTTCAAATAATGGTCATGCTACAGAAATAATTGATTCTAGGGTTGTTTTTATATTGATTCTTTGTGGATGAGGTTTATAGAGGTTCTGCGAATGTTTCTTTGAGGATTGACAGAAGTGGATCTTCGCTTCTTTTGTAAAGCATACCATGAAAGGTTTGCCTTCTGCTTTTAAATATGACTGGATTGGAGATATGTATTATAAGATTGTCACATCTTTCATATGCATGCTAGATATTTATCCTTACCCAATGTGTGGATTCTAAGGTGACATTTGGAAGAGGTATATTTATAATATTTGATTCTATTTCTATTTGACAAAAATACCCTATTTTCAAATAAATAAGCCTACCCTGTACCCTTTTATACTTTCATGGGCACTAGAACTACGAATGTCTACTTTATTTCCAAAATTATATGTCTATTCACTGTCTCTCCTTAACTAATTCAACTGTAGCTGGTAACATTAAATGTTGAATGGAATATCTGAAAGGCTTGATAGCAAGAAATGCCACTCTTGATCCTAGTGCCTTTTTGCATATGATCCTCTGTGTAAAGAACTTATAAGAGTTACTTGTAGATCCTGTTTGTTTGCAACATCTGGGCCAAGGATTACGTGATCTTGATGATGACAATAGTAAAATAGAGAAAGGAACCCCCATGTTCATTTGAGACATAAATAGGCATCAGCAGGTGTGACTTGATTTTTTTTTTGAAAAAAGAAATAATCATAGGAGACCTCTAAATGATAGATACCATTAGGCTTGGGAGCATCATTTGCTCAAATTTTCCATACTGTGTCACTTAGCATCTCCATGATCAAGAGTCTTGAAAAATTGGAGCTATTCAATTACAATTCTGTAATAAGATGTTCAACATCAAACTGTGTAAGATCTGGAATTCTGAAGCACTATAAAACTTTGCATTAATGGATTATGCTAGAGTTTTGCTGCATCATATTGATATTGCCATCAACAAGCCTAATATGGTTAATTGAACTTATATTGTGACTAGGGAAGTTCAAAATTTCTATCACCATTCATGGTTTGATATTTCTGTTTGAGCATGGCCAAAGATTCATTTCGTAATGTATATGGATTTCTTGATTGACCACTATGTACCATCTTTTGGTTTCTTGATCTTGAAGATGTTCTAGGGCTTGCAAACCTTATATATTGTGTCACAAAGGTTTCAGTTTTTTCTCCAATTTTAGTGACTAAAAACTCTTCAAGATCTATTGGGTAATTTGGAGAAATTACCTATATTTTATAACTTTATGGGAAGCGAACTTGCAGGATGCCAATTGATCCCATAGGTAGTAAAATATGCAAGTAGTTATCCTAGACAATGTTTTGTTAAAGACAGGTAAAAATGATCTGTTTAGGAGGGTGTTCCTTTTATTTTTCTTCCTAATTTCTTTCTTTGTGGACTTTTCATGGAAGTAGTTGAATGTGGTAATATTGGATGAGAGACACATTAGAAAGCATAATTAGCATGGCTAGAGAGCATTATAAGTTCGGAGGTGATGCAGACTTGAGTTTAGCCATCAAAGGTTAAGCAATAGTGCAATAGGAGGGGAATTTGAAGACACCCTTATTATGACCTACAAGCTTGGCATAGAGGAAGAGATGGAAAGTGGATCAAATGTAGATGTTCTTGTCAGTGGGATCAGAAACAAATAGGGAGGTCATGGTAGATGAACGTTGGGAGAGGTCATGGGATTGGAAGACCAAATGAATGCTAAAAGCCAGAAGAGGTAGGGTCTTCACACCGAACTAGCTGAGATTTGATAGTTTGGCAGGGTAGCCATGCTTTAGCAGAATGGCATGGAAGAGATAAAAAGTCAATCAAATGTAGAGATTCTTGTTAGTGGGGTCAAAAAAGAGTAGGGAGATCCTGGTAGACAAATGTTGGGAGAAACCATGGGATCGGAAAACCATATGATGCTAAAGGTTAGAAGAGGTAGGGTCTTCACTCCGAGCTAGCTGAGTTCTAATAGTTTGGCAGGGTAGTCATACTTTAGCATAAGGGCACAGAATAAGACATGTGAAGCCATGCTTTAGTAGAATGGCATGTAATAAGAGACACGTGCACACACAGGGAGACATATATTACATGCATGCATATATATATATATATATATATTACATGCTTTAGTAGAATGGCCTCTATCCTTGACATCCACTATGGTCTTCTGACCTTCAAATTACATGGCATTTCTTGGACTTTTCTAAGGCTTAACTCCCAATTGTCCTAATCTGAAAGCGGCCACTACATCCTCTGAGCTTTCTGCGGTCCTCTGACCATCCAATTACATGGCGGTCCTCGGACTCTTCCAAGGCTTGACTTTCGATTGCCCCAATTTGAGAGCGGCCACCGCATCTTTTGAGCTCTTTGCGATCCTCTAACCATCCAACTATATGGCACTCAGACTCTTCTAAAGCTTGACTCCCGATTGTCCCAATCTGAGAGTGGCCAATGATCCATTGAGCTTCCTGCGGTCCTCTGACCCTCCAACTTCAGCTGAAAACTTATGTGGCACTCCTCAGACTCTTCCAAGGTTTAACTCCGGATTATCTTAATATGAGAGCGGCCACTGCTTCTGCCAAACGCAAGTGTCTTCGCACCATGGCCACCGTAACCAACAACTACATAGCCCTCGTGCTTCGCCTCCTGCAACTTGATATCACATCCCCGTGTAGCGAGCAAGCATCCTTGGCCAAATATCTGCCTTTAGTATCTCGGCTTTCCAACGCCTTCATCCTAAGAGCAAATCCATAAAGTTCAATTCAAATTTGCCATTCATGTGCTTCCACGTCGTCCACACAAGAGATGGCTCTTTCCAATGTCTCATATCATTATGTACCTGGATTCCTTGGTTCTCCAAGTCTTCACCTCAACCATTACTTATAAAATTCGGATGCTGCATCCTCCTCTATACTGTAGACACATCCTAGTACCTCAATCTATTTTCCTAGCTTTGTTTCTATAAAAATTCTAGTCCCTCAAGATGCTCTACCTTGTAACTTTGTATATAGTCCAAGTGCTTTAGCATTCACGAGCACTCTTCACTCTGAATTCCATCTTGTGACCACAAACCGATAGACTTTCACATTCATAGACTCCCATCCATATGTGCCATTGATAAGCATCCTTGAGTATTCAACACCGAGCACATCGCCTCTGCAACATGCTCTCCCACTCTGAGTCGTGGACACCCACAATAGACCCAGATGTCCAGCTCCTCTGACACAAGACTTTCGGCTCTCTGGATTTTCTACTGCTTTGGATATCTTGTATTAGCAGCTACAATAAGCATAATGTCAACCATCGACTGAGCAACCTTGGCTTTGATACCAACTATCATGGGATGAGTGTTTTCTGACTTGAACATCCATGCGGTGCCATAGCATGACACACACCAAGGCCAGCTCTCCTAAGTCCTTTTCTTGGATATACATATAAACGCGCAGCAGTCCAGCCACATAGCTAAGCTTGCACCTTTATGCCCATGCCCAGCAATACTATCGAACTAAACACATGTGACACTCTCAAGTGCCCGCAAGTAACCCAACTCTTGGATCAACTGCAATGCTCATGCGCATCTTCATGCCATAATATTAGACTCTTCCTGAGAGTGCTCCGTAGCTTGGCACCTCTGTGCCAACCCGATGGTTTTGCCCCTCAAGCCCAATACTGCTCACCCAGGCTATCTCTAACCTTCGACTACTTCTATGCCATGATGCAACCATTGTGCCACTGATTCGTAAGCTACCATGTTGCCGTTCAGATGAACACAGATCAATGACAAATAACGTGATCATGCAACGCCACTGTTATGCATAAGGCATAGGCAAACAATCTCTAGTGTTGTCAAGCCAATCCGCCAGCTTGACACAACCCATAGCCCCTCAGCTATGATTGATCGGGGCACATCCAAAGCTCTCCCCTAGGTTCTGCTATCTAAGCTTTCCATAAGCTATTGCGCCACGATCTCAGTCTTGCATCCTCAACATGCTTTCCCATCAATGGTCAACCATCTAACAATGTTCATGGCCTGCTCGTACATCACTGTGCACTGCCATGGTCTTGAAGATCCACGGTCATATCGCCTAATATTCTATGTCCACGGCTTACTTGTACCCTATGCATTGCCATGATATTGGCATCCAAGTCGGTCCATCAAGTAAATATCTTCGACTGGTTGATCCTTGCATCATGTTGTCCTCTTCTCGGCACGATCCTCTTGGCCACCCTTGATCCTTGGCCCAGCTTCAAGACATATACATTGATCGAATTTTCATAAGCCATGCTTGAACTTCATGACTGACTGGCTCCCATGGATCCCCGCAATACATCATCCTACAATGCTCACGAGACTTATCTATTTAGGTAGGCCAAATCCTTGCCTGAATAGTCCTCTATCGTCTCTTCACTCCATCATAGAGATTAAGAATGCATAGAGTAGCCCGGACAATTCCTCGAGATTAAGTCTCTCAGAAATCCCCATCCCGCACAATGTGGCCAGCTTGTCTACATATGGAGAGAGGAGATTTGGTTGTTCTTACTTGACTATTATGAGCCATCCAAATAAGTATTCCTACCCGGTCCAAGTTTATTTAACTAAAATATAACATATGCTGTGACATTTTGGAAGTTTCCATAACGGGCCCTAAGATGTTAAAAGTATAAATGCGGAACCTATGTCAGCCAGGTCTTCATAGTGTATTCTCTTTCTGGGTAAAAATTAAAGAATGCAAATCATTTTTCCCCCTATCTTAAAATTTTCATCTTTCAGGTTGGCTGTGATTATCTAATTTATAAGTGGTGTGACCATTCATTGTTTCATGAAGCCTATCAAGTTTGAACCATACATGAAATAAACGAAATTGGTAGTGCTCTTTATGCATCTTTAACTGTATACCTTATGCATACCAGTTCGATGGTTTCAATGATAATTTGGAATTCATAGTTGGAAGAAATTATAGGGACTCAACAATTTTTCATCCTCCGAGTTAGTGTAGTGGACCACGAAGGAAGGTTCTAGCTTATAGTTATCATCCAAGAGAGCAACACTTAGTCCAAGTCATTGTCATTCTTCAGCAAGCATGGCAATTTCAACATGCTGTATGCTTGAGATATTATTTTGTGAAAAAATGCTTCATATGGAAACATGGTGAACTATTAGGAAGAATCAAATATATCTTTGCTTATGTTATGCTGGAATATCATTTTGTGAAATGAGGTTTCAAAATAATTGGCAGAGGGTATGTTTGAGAAAAAAAAATGATTGGAGAAAGCAAAATAATTGGAGGTTGACCTTAAATTTTGTATCCTTGGTAAATCAGGATACTATTCCTATACATGGATGATTTTCAAGATATTAATTCAGCAAATTACTAAAACCAATTCCAGAAAGGTTTTGGTCTCAGTCTAACACTGTCAACTTTATATACCGGCCTTTTGCAGGTGTATAAATTTCTCTCACAGTTTGCTGTTATTTTATACTTATGTAAAAGAAAACGATAACGCGTTGTTGAGCATTTAAGTTTCAATTTAGATAAAACGTATTCCTTCATTTGATCGTTGTTGTCGTTGTCTGAGGAGTCTATCTGACTGAGAACTGCTATTTGCATCATTATATTCCTCAGACAAGATGTTGGCTTTACCTGTGAGGTGTTCTGGAGCCTTTTTGCAATCTCCATACACTGCTGTAAGAAGGGAAACGTTATGATGTGATGAATCTGCATTATAAGAGGTGCTCATCCTAGAGACCATGATGGGTGATTGTTCTGCATGTGGTAGGTTGCATGTTTGATAATATGCCACCATATGATAAGTGAGGCTGATTTAAGTATTGTTGTTTTGAAAGTCAATATTATAGGCTTTGATTGTATAGGTATGCATAAAAAATCTGTTCTTTTTATAAATACATGAAACAATTGCATCAAACTAACTCAGTTGAAGATACTTGCATATGAATATTATTTCAGTGGGGTTTCTCTGGTGGCTTCATGGTGCATGTATGCAAGGTTTGTTTCAAGTTGAATCATGCATAAAATTTGAGTGTTCAAGATATGACAATTTTGTCACTATGAAAACGGTTGCAATTTCTTTATTGAATTCAACTGTCCAATTGAAAAGCCAAAAGCATGCTGCATAGAATTCAAACTCAGACATTGTTGACTCTGGCCATGTGTTTCTGGTTCATCCTTGCTGCATGATAGTATTTGCAAGTAATGGCACCAATCTCCTGCTTTTCCCATGCTATATAATTATAACATAATTTATGGGAAATATCATTTGTGAGATTAAATGCTGAAGCTGTCTCTGTTTTAATCTAAATGACTTTGAGGCATGTTAGATGTGACTATTTGCAGGAAGAAGTGGAAGTTGATGGATGTATACTGAGGCAGGGGAGAAGCGTGGCAGTAACTTCTGTAGAGTGCAGGATAAAGAAAACCAGAAAGCTGTGTTACACTTCTCGGGCCACTTATTACATAATGCCTGTTGCAAGCCTATGAATTCACTTGCTAGTGATATGTTATTTTATTTTATTGTTAAGGATTGAGTAACCGAAGCAGAAGCACAATAAAGACAGTGAAAGAAAGAACTACATCTGACTGTATTGAACACCCATAGACTTTATTGAACTACATCCGATGTGTTAGTGATATTTATGCCGAATATAAATATGCAGTTGTAAAATTGCAATGGAGCAGGTGCATTATTTTCTTGGATGTAAATTCTGCTTTTGCCATTTCGTACGTTAGATTGTTTCTGAGCATATGAACTTTTATGGATAACAAATGTGCTGAACTGCTTTTTCATGCAACATCATGAGTATCTTTAAATCTAACTGAAAAATCCTCCGTGAATCATTGCTTGTCTCCATTCTATAACACATTCATGAATACTTGCAGTTGATGTTTCCAGTCTGGCATAAAGCTTTGCCTTACCATATTACTAGTTTCTTTGTTGCTTCTATGTATCTCTCTTTTTTTTTTTTTTTAGCATTTTTAACTCCTTAATGCGGCCTTAAGCCCTTATAGCTAACTGGAAGGAGTTGATTAGTTGTATTTGCTTACTAGGATGTGACAGATAACAATAGATATAACTTGAAATATAAACGAATAGATAAATAAATGCATGATACATTAGTCAACCATCACCAGTTTTATTGGGTTGCAACTTCAGATGTAAATACTTCCTGATTGAGGGTTATATAAAGCTCTTGATATCTCTCTTCTTTACTGCTTGGTACTCGGCTGGTTGAAGGAGTCGTCCGTTCCTTGCTAGACAGTCCCTTGGTCACCATTGCATTTTCCAATCCCTCTCTTCAGAAAGTGTACAGGAATTGTACGATATCTAAGTGCTGGTTACGGGAAGGGAGTCATCTGTTCCTTGCTAAACACTCGCTTGGTCATCATTACATTTTCCAAACCCTCTCTTCAAAAAGTGTATAAGAATTGTACGATATCTAAGTGTCCGTTACCACTACGGTGATAACGGCGTAGCACGGCCGGTTAAGACATGATGCAATTTTTATGTATAATCTATTGATCATGAATTAGAGAAATGATCTTGTAGGTAATTTAATTATATTTTAAATTAAATCTGGAACATGTGGCTCGGAGCTGCACGATCGAAACTTTGATATTATAGTGGTGCTAGGTTGATGTACCCATCCAGTTAGTAGGAAGGACATGCGGAAAACTTGAGTTCCGAATTAAATATGGTCTAACGGGTTGGGATCCTGTCATGAAAGCTACAGTGGGATAAAATCCTCCCTATTTTTTTTTTTCTTTTTTCTTCTTTTATTTTTTATAAAAAAAAAAAAAAACACTCGCTTGGTCATCATTACATTTTCCAATCCTTGCTTCGAAAAGCGTATAGGAATTGTACGATATCTAAGTGTTGGTTACCGGAAGGGAGTCGACGGTTGCTTGCTAAACACTCGCTTGGTCTCATTACATTTTCCAATCCCTCTCTTCAAAAAAGTATGCAAGAATTGTACGATAACTAATTTTTTTTTTAAATAATATTTTTTAAAAATATAATTATAAAAATATGTATTAAATTTTATATTTATCAAAATAGATGTTTGGGACTGAGGTGGAGGCCACAAGATGAAAGTTAAAATCGTCTTTCGAAAAGACGATCAACTTTACCTTTTAGATTTTCATTTAAAAAATTTTATTTTTTTTAATTTAATTTAAACTTTGACATGATATTTTTAAATTAAATTTGATGTGGCAACTGAAATCAATCTTCTGAAAGACGATTTCAAACAGATTTTTTTTCCTTCAAAATTTCATAAATAGTATTATTTAATAAATTTTAATTTTAAATAAATAAATAATAAGTAAAAAATTAGTACTAATTAAAATTTTATATATTATTTTTTTGTAATATTAATTATTATATTATTTTGAAATAACATTAATTAAAAATAGTATTAATTAACTATATAAAAATAATATTAATTTAAAATTAATAATAAATTAACTAAAAAATAACATGAATTGAAAATAACATTAATTAAAAGATATTATAATAATATATTTTAATATATTTATATTATAATAAATATTTTATATTCAAAAATATAATAAATATATTATAATTTATTATATTATATATTATATATTATAATATAGTATTAAATTTTTAAAAAATTAAAAATTAAAAAGATGGACGGTCGGACCCTGTTGGCCGGATCGACGGTCAGACCGATGGCAGGACTGGGGATCGGACCGGTGGCAGGACGGGCGGTCCAGACCCTAGTGGTTAGATCGGTGGTAGGACTGGGAGCTGGACCAGTGGCCGGACCTTGGCGATCGAATTAGTGGCAGGACTGGTACCGGTCGATATCATCTGGTCGTCAGTCCGGTACTAGTTCGGTCGATAACTCCATTTTTTCTCATCCTATTTCATGAGCAAGAATGTTGAAGGTATAATTGAAGAAGTTGTCACTCCATTGGTGAAGCAATTTGGGAATGCTAGGCACCTAGCTCTTACATTCGAGGACAAAGATGTGCTCTTAAAGACTTTTGGCAGGATAGAGAAAAATGTCCAGGACATGGAGAACATCATCCAAAAGAACAGAGAGATACATGGGAGAAGGATGTGATCAATAATATTAGTATTGTTGCTCAACATGTTAATGACATCTTGGAAGAAGGCTATGTCCAATAAAAAAAAGAAATTGTTGCTGCAACTTCTCCTGGACCGGGATTGGTCGGTTGCGCTGGAGCGCTCCTCTCCCGGTTGACCTGCAACAAAGTCTCCAAGGTACTGGTGGTATTCCAGCGGGGGACACTTCGATGCCTAAGTCAGCAGGAGCTTGAAGGCAACAGAATGGAAGAATTAGAGAAGCAGCATATGAAGAAGGGAGAGAGTACTTAGCTCGAAACGAGGTCCCCCGGGTACCTTATATAAGCACGGAACAGTCCAAAATTCGTTAGGGAAGAGGTCGATAATGACCGATCTACCCCTAGGAGAATATGGAGAGTGGCCACGTGGTACCTGGATGGGGCAGCATTGTGAGAGTAGTGGAGCAGTGCTGCTGACGTGGCAGGATTCCGTTATAACAGAAAGAGGCTTCTGGAGTTCTCTGGATCTCTGAAGTGACCCAGTCGGATGCCGATCGGGAGGGCCAATCGGACCTCCGAGGAAGAGCGTCCGTCGGAGCTTCCAAAGGAGAGCAATGGGCCTGACCTCAGTGGGAGTGGGTCGTTTGGACCTCTGCCCCCGTGGGTCGAACTTCCGAAAAAGAACAATGGGCTGGACCTCAGTAGGAGTGGGTCGTTCGGACCTCTGCCTCTGTAGGTCGAACTTCCGAAGGAGAACAATGGGCCGGACCTCAGCAGGAGTGGGTCGTTCGGACCTCTGCCCCCGTTGGTCGAACTTCCGAAGGAGAACAATGGGCCGGGCCTCAGCAGGAGTGGGTCGTTCGAACCTCTGCCCCCGTGGATCGGACTTCCGAATGAGAGCAATGGGCCGGACCTCAGCGGGAGTGGGTCGTTCGGACCTCTGCCCCCGTGGGTTGGATTTTCGAAGGAGAACGATGGGCCGGACCTCAGCGGGAGTGGGTCGTTCGGACCTCTGCCCCTATGGGTCGGACTTCAGCTGAGGTGTGGCCGTCGGATCTTTAGAAGAGCGGTCCGGTCGGACCGCGAAGAGGGGCCGGTCCAGCTTGATAATGAGCCAGCAGGGTATAACAGTTGCCCCCCTTGCCCTTGTCCTCCGAGCGGGTCTGTAGACTCGAAGGATGAGGGCATTAATTGGCAATAAATGCGCCAGCCCTCAAGATGATGGCGAATCCGATTCGGCGTGCTGCGATCCACCATTTTCTGCTCTGAAACTCCACCCTTGGATAGGTGTCAGTGCCGAATTGGCGGTGACAGGAGAGGCAGTTACTGCTGGTACGGTGCTATGATGGGCTGTCAGCCCGAATGCCCGCCCGACGTGCCCTTGACGTGATGTGGGGCACGCGGCAAAATCCGAGCGGTCGGCACGGTGCCCAGAGCGGCTTATCACCGTCAACCAGGCGGTTACGCGGATCGTGATCTGACACGATACGGCACGTCTCTTTGGCCTCCTCGTCCAATCAAGGAGTCGTGTCGCCTGCCATGGATCGCGGCGCTGGAGGGGTGCTGGGAGGCGGCCCCTCAACGCCTATAAGAGGGGCGGACGCCCGAAGGGGGCCTTTCACTGTGCTTGGGTTTGGAGAGAGAGAGAGCCTTCTTCTCCTGCTGCCCTTGCCTTCCCTAGGAACTTCGCCCACCAAGTCAATTATGCCTCCATCTTCTTCTTCTCCTCTTTTAGCCTCCACTAAAATGGCCTCCGGTAGGAGCTTGGTCCACGGAAATAGGGAACCAGGTCCTTATGACATCCCCACGACCATGACCCAAGGGAGGGTAGAGAGCCTTAGGGCCATCTACGGCATACCGTCTACACTACATTTGACCATCCCCAATAAAGAGGGAAGGGTGAACGGCCCACTTAGTTTAGGAGCCCTCCCCTTGTACGAAGATCACCTGAAAGTTGGCCTCCATTTCTCGCTTCACAATTTTTTCATCCAAGTCTTCCTTCGTATAGGATTACTCCTTCACAGCTGACTCCGAACAGCATTCGGGTCATCTATGGCTTCTTGGTCATCTGCTGGGAAGCCGAAATCGAACCAAGACTATCACTGTTTTCCAATTTTTTCCTCTTGAAACAGGACTTCCAAAGCAAGGAGTGGTGGATGTTTAGTCCCCGCCCTAGCCGAAAGATACTAGGGGGCTTCCGTCGGCCATTCACGGGTGGAAGTCCCGGTACTTTTTCGTAGATAGCCTTGAACCTTGGGGCTTTGAGCCGGCGTGGAAGGATCCTAGTTCGAAGGCCATCGACGGGAGAAGGGTGTCGAGGGCCAACGAAGGCGACTTCAATAGACTGAGTAACGAAAACCCGACCTTCATTCCCTTCTTGCTCCGAGAGGATAATCTCCATAAGGCTGAGGTCAACCAACACCGAGAACTAGGTAGGATAGATGTCTCCACCGAAGCCCACTTATCTCCCCCTGCCGGCTTTTCTTTTAGATGACCAACACTATTCGTACCTGTTGACAGGTGGCAAGATGAAGCCGGACCGATCCATTATTTCGGCGCTGCTGCCCAAAGGAGGGGTGTTCGGACCACAGAGCCGGTGGCTCAGAAACCTAAGAGGAAATAGATGGAAGAGCCAACGTTTGAGAGGTCAGTGAAGCAGCGGGCAAGGGAGTAGACTGCCACTATCATCTCCATCGAGTCCGACACTGATGGCGTGCCGTTGTTGGATCGTCTAGCATCGAAGCCGGTGGAGCGCTCATCCTCGTTCGGGCAGTCGGCTGCCCGGGCTGGAGAGGAGCAATCGCTGCCATCCTACGAGGAGACGGCTCTGATCTCACCGCTCCCGTAACCGATCGAGAAGACCCCCCAGCGACCGAAGAGAAAATAAAAGCCATTAGGAGGACGACCGACGAGAGGGGAGTCATCGACGTCAGCAACGACGCACGCCAAATGGAGCGTGCAATACAGGATGCTAAGCAAGTCAGGAGCCTGATAGAGAGGGCCGTTGCAGGCACTGACTAGAACAGGTCGGGCCAGCGGATGGTAAATGAGGCCGCGAGGAGTTGCTTTCACCATATGATGGGGGTAAGTCGCTTGGATCCGAACCTTTTGCCTTCGTCTATTTGATACTAACTTTATTCTGACATGAATAGTTTCACTAAGACATGCTGCTGATGGACGACGGCCTGGGCGAGTTGCTTGATCTGAAGGAGCACTCGAACCAGAAGGTCGAGGCAGCCGAGGCAACGAGGGACGCCGCCGAAGTAGCGCTGACTGCTGCCAGGTCAAAATTATCCATCCTACACGCTGCTGAAGAAGAGCACTCTGCTCTGCAAGTCGAGGCAGAGGCTCAAAAGAACCAGATCGCGGATCTGCTGACTCAGTGGGATGAATTGAGCACAAAGCTGAAAGACAAGAGGCAGCGGGCAAAGCTCCTGGCCCACAAACTAGCCAAAGAAAAGGCACGTCTCCTCGAGTTTGAAAAGCATTCGAGGGGGCGCCAAGCCGAAGCTGAAAGGTACAAGGGTCTGCTGAAGTCGACTCAAGAACTGATGAAGTCGGCTTTCGTTGCGGCCGTAAAGAAGTACAAGGCTTCGGAGGATTTCAAAGAAGAGATGAACGAAGTCGGATCGTATAGTTTTGACTTCGGTTATGAAGAGTGCCTGGAGAAGGTCAGCCTTGCCTTCTCGGAGCTCGACGTCTCCTTTCTGCAGCTACCGAAGCAAGTAGAAGAGGAGGATGCCGAAGGAGAGGGGGGCCCGTCCGATGGAGGGGTCGAACCCCACACTGAAGCTGGAGCGGAAGAGGCTGGACTGGATGTTCAGCCCGAAGCCAATGCGGGCACAGCAGACGTTCCAGCGAGTGCTCTGGAGATGCCAGAAGGGAAAGAAGCAGAGGCTAAAGCCCTAGACATGCCGGCGGAGGCCGAAGTAGAAATCATTGATGTAGTTCCGGTAGGTCAGACCTAAGTCAGTTGTAAAGGTCTGACCTCCCCTTTTTGTAAAGAACATCAATGAAATATCAGATTCTTGTCACATCTCTTTGTTTTTATAGATACATGTGGTCGGTCGGGTTGGCCGAAGCTTATCTTTGATGATGCTTCTAAGTATTACCAGTCGGCTAGGTAGGACCGTAAGTAGTCAAATAGCAGCCTAAGCAGTAGCCTGATACAAGACCAATAGCTTAAAAATATTTCTAAGTGTAGGTCTTTTGGCTTGTCTCACGGCACGATCAGATCTTTCGACGGACAGTAGCTCAGGCCGGACCAATTTACTAAGAATTTTTCTACCAAGTATTGATCCGTCGGTTCATCCGAACTCGAAGATGGTTGAGGCGGACGACGGACTATATTTTTGGTCGAACCAATATTCTTGGAGTTTTTCTTCCCAAGTGTTGATCCGTCGGCTCGTCCAAGCCCGAAGATGGTGCCGACTGGAGTCGGTCTTTCGGAAGTGGGCTGCCCTAGAGTCTCTACCGATTGGAGTCGGTCTTTCAGAAGTGGGCTGCCCTAGAGCCTCTGCTGACCGGAGTCGGTCTTTCGAAAATGGGCTGCCTTAGAGCCTTTGCCGACCGGAGTCGGTCTTTCGGAAGTGGGCTGCCCTAGAACCTTTACCAACCAGAGTCGGTCTTTCGGAAGTGGGCTGTCCTAGAGCCTTTACCAGTCGGAGTCGATCTTTCGGAAGTGGGCTACTTTAGAGCCTCTGCCGATCGAAGTTGATCTTTCAAAAGTGGGTTGCCCTAGAGCCTTTTTGTCGATCGGAGTCGGTCTTTCAGAAGTGGGATGCCCAAGAGCCTTTGCCGACCGGAGTCGGTCTTTCGGAAGTGGGCTGTCCTAGAGCCTTTACCGACCGGAGTCGGTCTTTCAGAAGTGCTTCATAAAAGAAGTTGTAGACTTTATTGATAATACTTGCGAAAGTTGTCTACATTCCACGAATGTGCTATCTGTCATCCATCCAAATGTTCGAGTAGGTAGGTTCCGGCTCAGATTACTTCAATGACTTGATAAGGTCCTTCCCAATTCGATGAGAGTTTCCCTTTGCTCGGTCGGTTTTGAAATCTCCGCCCTCCGCAAGATCAGATCTCCGACTCGAAAAGCTCGTGCCTTGACTCGTGAGTTGTAGTACTTGGCCATCTTCTGATGATAGGTTGTCATTTTCAAGCTTGTTCGGAGTCTGGTTTCCTTAAGTAAGTCTAGATCAGCCCTCCATTGCTCGGAGTTGGTTGGCTCGGCACAGTGATCAATCCGTAGGGATTGCAAAGAGATCTTAACGGGGATGACGACCTCGCTTCCGTAGGTCAGGTTAAATGGGATCTCCCCGGTTGCCATTCTAGCAGTGGTCCGATAGGCCCAAAGTATCGAATGGAGCTCTTCTGCCCAAAGTCCTTTGGCGTCATTTAGCCGGATCTTCAGCCCATGCAGGATTGTCCTATTGATGACTTTGGCTTCTCCATTGGACTGTGGATGGCATACTGAGGTAAACCGATGAGAGATATGATATTGCAAATAGAAGTCTTGGAACTTCGGGTTGTCGAACTGCCTTTCGTTGTCCGTGATGATTGTCTGAGGAATACCGAATCGGTAGATAATGCAGTTCCGGACAACGTTCTCCACCTTGGCTTCCATGATTTGTGCCAGCAGTTTGGCCTCCACCCACTTGGTGAAGTAATCAATGGCCATAATAAGAAACTTTCGCTGGCCGGATGCTGGAGGGAAGGGCCCCAGGATATCCATCTCCCACTGTGCGAATGGTCATGGTGCGGTGATCGGAGTTAGCTGCTGGCAGGCCTCCTTTGAATATTAGAGTATCTTTAACACGCGTTGCACCTTCGGACGAAGTTCGACACATCTCTCTGAATTGTAGGCCATTAGTATCCCTGCCGGATTATCTTATATGCTAGTGATCTTCCTCCAAGATGGTCACCACAGATGCCTTTATGGACTTCTCTAAGGGTATAGTCTGCGTCAGTCGGCCCCAAGCACTTTAATAGAGGCTAGAAAAATGATCGCTTGTAGAGGGCACCGTCGATGATGACATACTTTGAAGCTGTCCAGCGTATCCGCTTGGCTTCAACCAGATCTTTCGATAGGATCCCTCCAGTAAGAAAGGTGAGGATCGGATCCATCCACGAAGTCTCTTGTTCAACTTGGTGGACCTCAGTCTATTCTTCACTAATACTTGGGTGCTGCAAGTGCTCCACGAAAGTTCGGTCGGAGATATTGGTGACCACCATAGCCAATCGTGATAGAGCATCCGCCCGAGAGTTCTGCAGATGAGGTATATGGAGGATTTTGAAGAATTTGAATCGAGAGATGAGGTTTTGCACCTTGTCCAAGTACTTGGCCAGGATCGGATCCCTTGCTTCGAATTCACCCTTCACCTGATTGATCACTAGCTGGGAGTTGGAGAAGGCTCTTACTCGGCTGATGCCTAGTTCATTGGCGATTCGCAATCATGCAATGAGGGCTTCGTACTCTACTTGATTGTTTGACACCTGAAATGAAAAGTGGAGGGCATACTCTAAGCTTTCTCTGTCGGGGTCAGTTAGGATCAGACCGACCCCATAGCCAGCAAGGTTGGACGCTCTGTTCACATGAAGCATCCAAGTGGGCTCGGCTTCGTAGATGGCATCAGCCCCAGGTACCTCGGTCACCTGAGAGGATGATCCCTGGTTCCAGGTGCACTCGGCAATGAAGTAAGTAATTACCTGAGCCTTCAAAGCCAATTGGGACTGGAAGGAGACGTCGAACTCGCCAAGTTTGACAGCCCACTTGGCGAGCTGACCGGAGGTGTCGGGACTTCAGAGGATTGCTTTGAGGGGTTGGTCAGTGAGCACCACAATCGATGTGCCTGGAAGTAGGGTCGAAGCCTTTTAGTCATTATGACCAAAGAATAGACCAGCTTCTGCATTTTAGGGTACCTTGTCTCGGCGTAATGGAGAACCTTACTAATGTAGTAAACAAGTTTCTGCTGGCCGTCTTCTCCCACTAGTATGAGTACAGAGCTGACCGCCTCGTCCGATGCCGATAGGTAGAGTTACAAAGGCTCCCCTTCCATCGGCTTGGCCAGCAATGGAGGGTTCTTCAAATAATCCTTCAGGGCTTCAAAAGCCGATCAACACTCGTCGGTCCAAATGAAGCGATCCGACCGGTGTAGGGTGTTGAAAAATGGCAAGGACTTTTCAGCCGAGCGGGAGATAAAATGGCTGAGAGAGGCAATTCAGCCTGTAAGCTTTTGCACATGCTTCTTGTTGGTCAGATACGCCATCTCAATGACAGCTCGGATCTTGTCGGGTTTAACTTCAATTCCTCTCTGTGTGACCAAGAAGCCGAGGAACTTGCCTGAAGTTATCCCGAAAATGCACTTGGCAGGGTTCAGCTTCATCCGATGGTGTCTCAAGGCATCAAAGGACTCCTGCAAGTCTTTGATGTGGTCGGCTTTATGGAGGCTCTTGACTATCATATCATCTATATACGCCTCCATGTTCCTCCTGAACTGCCCTTCGAAGACCCGGTTAATCAGTCTTTGGAAGGTGGCACCGGCATTTTTCAGTCCGAAGGGCATCATCTTGTAACAGTATAAGCCTTTATCGGTGACAAAGGCGGTCTTCTCCTCGTCCTCCGTGTGCATCCTGATTTGGTTGTAGCCGGAGAAGGCATCCATGAAACTCAGAAGCTGATAGCCGGCTGTGGCATCCACCAACTAATCAATCATAGGCAAGGAGAAACTGTCCTTCGAACAGGCCTTGTTGAGGTCGGTGTAGTCCACACAGATCCTCCAATTCCCGTTAGCCTTTTTCACCATGACAACATTTACTAGCCATTCAGGGTAATGGACTTCCCTGATAAAACCAGCATCGGAGAGATTCTTCACCTCTTCATCAATGGCCCTTTGCCTTTCTGCGGCGAAGCCCCTCTTTTTCTATCGGACGGGCCTGTAAGTCGGATTCACCTTGAGCTGGTGAGTGATGACCTCCGAAGGTATACCCGGCATGTCCAACGTCGACCAAGCAAAGATGTCGACATTACTACTTAGGAAGCCGATCAGCTCTGACTTAATGTCCTCGCCGAGGGAGCTTCCGATTTGGAGGACTTTTGTGGGGTCATCCTTCCGAAGGGGGACAAACAGGATCTTTTCATATGGCCGATCATAGCCGTCGGCTTCAGCCCTTGGGTCGAGCTGTTCTATAGTAGGACGGCCTTGCGACTGTTGGTTTAGAATGGTTAAGCACTGTCTGGCCATCCTACAATCTCCCCTTATAACTCCGACCCCTACCTGGTCGGAATTTTTGCTAACAAATGATAAGTTGATACAATGGCTCGAAACTTATTGAGGACCGGTCGACCTAGGATGGTATTGTAAGCCGATGTCGTAGTACGACCATAAAGTTAATGGGGAGAGTCTTTTGAAAGGGCTCCATCCCGATCATCACAGGTAGGGTGATTTCCCCTTCGACTCCGATGGAGTTTCTCCCAAAGCCCGTCAGCGGTATGGGGGATTCTTGCAGCATTGACTGGGATAGGTTAATTCTCAGAAAAGCATCATACAACAATACCTCCGTGGAGCTTCCATTATCTATAAGAATCCTTTTTACATCGTAGTTGGCAATCACTACCGACATGACTAAAGGATCATTTTCAAAGACATGGGACTCTAGGAAGTCTTCGTCGGAGAAGGTGATTGCATTGGAACCCCTCGACCTCATGATAATGTCTGGGCCATCTTCATAGCTCCGATCAGACCGCCGATGCAGCATGCTGATGTCCCCACCGGTTGGCCTTTGGTTGGGAAGCTACGCCTCCTTCGGAGGGTTTCTGGCAGTTGAAGCTTCAGCCTGATCCCAATGGGGTCGGATGTACTTGCACAGGTACCCCCTTCGAATGAGGTCTTCAATGGCATCCTTCAGCTGTAGGCACTCTTTAGTGATGTGCCCATTATCCTTATGGAACAAGCATAATTTATCTTTGTTTCTGAACGCAGGGGGTTCCCTCATCGGGCAAGGTCTTTGCAGAAAGGTCTCATTCTCGATCTCCAGGGAGGATCTTTTTCCTTGGAAGGGAGAGGGGCGCATAGGTCTCGAACCTCCTAGGAAAGTCCTTCAGCTTTGGGCTTCGATGCTGGGCCGGTCGGTCGTTGTTGCGAGGCGGTCGGACTTCGGGAGCCTTGTCGCTCCGCTTCTTGGGAGCCGACCTTCCCTCGACCTGACGTCGGCTCGCAGCCTGTTCTTCGGTCAGGGCGTACTTCTGTGCTCTGGCCAGCAGCTCGGTATAGCTCATCGAGAACTTCTTGTCCAGGAGAATGTGAGCCTGGACGAGCAGAGCCCTCTCTTGAAGGCTGACATAGCGACATCCTTGTTCAGATCCGGGATCTCCATGGCCGCTGAGTTGAAACGGGCCATGTAATCCCGGAGAGTCTCTCCCTCCTTTTGTAGTATGAAGAAGAGGCAGTCGGTGTTCCTTGGAGTCCGACTGCAGGTCCTGAAATGAGAAAGAAAAAGGTTTTCAAGTTGGGAGAAAGAGTGGATCGTACCTGGCTGGATGGCGGAGAAGCACATCCGGGCGGCCTTCTTGAGGGTGGCTGGGAAAGCGATGCAATCGAGGGCGTCGGACACGCCCTACACCATCATGTGGGCCTTATAGGTGCCCAGATGGTCTAACGGGTCGGTGGTGCCGTTATAGGGGTCCACCTGAGAGATTTCGAAGTGGCAGGAAATCGTCTCCGCCAGAATCTCATCGGAGAACGACGGATGGGAGTCATATACTTGCCCCCCTTCGGCCTTCTACAAATGAACTATCTCAGCAATGCGCTCCTCCATGCACAGAATCTTGCTGGTGTAGTCTCTTGGGAGTTCAGCAGGAGGCGAGCACCAGCAAGGATGGATTCAGCGTAGGATAGCGAAGTAGACCTCGCCCTCTTGCCGTCGGCGCGAGCTCCCAAGGATCTTCGGGGCTCCGCAACGGCGTGAGAGCAATGCTGAGGGACTTCTGGTTGTCGGCTTCCCTCAGCAGCAGTTGGGTGGTTAGTGCAGGAAGCAGCAGGCGGTTGCTACCGATTATCGACTGCCTCCTGGAAGTGCTGAACCGCAGTGGTGAGCATTTCAATGCGGTTCATCAACATCTAGAACTGTTGCAGTCCCGGAGTGATGGTGGGCTCAGCAACGACGGTGGTGGTGGCATTTTCCCTGGAAGGTCCTTCGGACCTAGACGGGGAAGGACCTCCCCTGGCAGAGGTGTTCTGAGCTCTTTCCTTTGCCATTGCTTGGCTGGGCAGACGAATTCCTCCTTTTAGAGAAGGGTAAAGCGCCCTCCTTCTAGCGCCAATCTGTTACTGCAACTTCTCCTGGACCGGGCTCGGTCGACTGCGCTGGAGCGCTCCTCTCCCGGTCAACCTGCAACAAAGTCCCCAAGGTGCCGGTGGTGTTCCGGCGGGGGACACTCCAATGCCTAAGTCAGCAGGAGCTTGAAGGCAACAAAATGGAGGAATCAGAGAAGCAGCATATAGAAGGAAGAGAGTACTTAGCTCGAAACGGGGTCCCCCGGGTACCTTATATAGGTGCGGAATAGTCCAAAATTCGTTAGGAAAAATGCCGATAAGGACCGATCTGTCCCAGAAGAATATGGAGAGTGGCCACGTGGTGCCCGGATGGGGCAGCGTTGTGGGAGTAGTGGAGTATTGCTGCTGACATAGCAGAATTCCGTTACAATAGAAAGAGGCTTCTGGAGTTCTCTAAACCTCTGAAGTGACCTGGTCGGACGCCGATCGGGAGGGCCAATCGGACCTCCGAGGAAGAGCGTCCATCGAAGCTTCCAAAGGAGAGCAATAGGCCACCTCAGCAGGAGTGGGTCGTTCGGACCTCTGCCCCCATGGGTCGGACTTCCGAAGGAGAACAATGGGCCGGACCTCAGCAGGAGTGGGTCGTTCGGACCTCTGCCTCCATGGGTCGGACTTCCGAAGGAGAACAATGGGCCGGACCTCAGCAGGAGTGGGTCGTTCGGACCTCTGCCCTAGTGGGTCGGATTTTCGAATGAAAACAATGGGCCGGACCTCAGCAGGAGTGGGTCGTTCGGACCTCTACCCCCATGAGTTGGACTTCCGAAGTAGAGCAATGGGCTGGACCTCAGCGGAAGTGGGTCCTTCGGATCTTTGCCCCCGTGGGTCGGACTTTCGAAGGAGAACCGGACCTCAGCGGGAGTGGGTCGTTCGGACCTCTGCCCCCGTGGGTCGAACTTCTGAAGGAGAACAATGGACTGGACCTCAACGGAAGTGGGTTGTTCGGACCTCTACCCTCGTGGGTCAGACTTCGGCTGAGGTGTGGCCGTCGGATCTTTAGAGGAGCGGTCCGATCGGACCGCGGAGTGGGGCCGGTCCTGCTTGATGATGAGCCAACAGAGTATAATATAAATCTTGATAGAAGGTTGCGAGTTCTACATATTTGAATCCAAGCTCCATAACACTGGTAGAGATATTGCCAACTTAAGAACCTTTCTAATTCCTCCACTCCAACTGCCATGGATTGAATCAGCCGATTCTCTTCCATCTGTCTGAGGCCCTGCTAGTATCAGAAAATTAGCAGCAACATGAGTTGGAGAAGAAAATCCTGGAGAGTTCCATCATGTCTAGTCTTTAGGTGAGGTATAATAACCTTGATGTCTAGTTAAAATTATGCTTGCTTTGCTTCTTTGTATTCCTAGAGAATTCAATCATATAGAAAAGGTATGTACTTTGCTGGTGTATCAGGGAAGGTATTAGAAAGTTTTCCTATTTTTTATATATCTGATCTTTTTATCTCTTAAATTATGTATCTTTTATATATATATATATTATTATTCTACATGAATAAAAAAATATATTCATTTGTTTACTGTTTCCGGTATGGTATCAGAGCCTATCGATTCCTAATTCTTTCGTGATTCTTTTGTCCCTTCTCGTAATTTCCTGTAATTTTTTTCCCTCCGATCATTTTGTATGGGTTCTGGGACCTGGCTTTGGATTGTAGAAGTTACTCGCCGTTGAGGGAGAGGCATACCCGGGAGATCAGACCATCGCCAACAACCAAACCCTCCCCTTTGCCCCTCCTGAGACCCTCGCCTCCGTCTTCTGCCCTCCTTCGATCCTCCTGGTGCTTAGGCCCTGCCTTCGTCTTCTGCCCTCGCCTTTCGTGCTCAGGGCCCTTCCGAGACCCTCGCCTCCATCTTCTGCCCCCGTCCCAATCTCCACCGTGGCCACGACTGTCTTCACCCGATCCAGATCCGATGGCTTACGTAGGGAGGTCCGTCTTGTGCGACGGCCTTTGCCCTGTCGACGATGCCGGCCTCCGCTTCTGTGAGAAGCTCATTTAGCTCACGCACGAGCTCGGTGTCTACTCCTCGACGACCCTCTCCCTCAACCCCTCCCTCGGTCTCTGCCCTGGTGACTCCGGCCGCATCTCCACGAACCCCCCCCCCTCTGATGCTGGTGCCTCCGAGTGGACCAACGAGATCCTCTACCTCGACGAGTCCGGCTGTGTCCTCTACTCCGGCCGCGGCCTCCGCCCCATCGAGGGCGGATGTAACGGCCATGTCCTCACAAGCAGCCTCCGACGCCCCCCTCCCTCGCACCTTCGCCCCTCACTTCCACTCACGCTTTGGCCGTCGCCTTCATCCACGGCCTTGCCTCGCCTCTGCCTAGGGTTTTTGGAAGAAGGGGGTCTGGCGGTGTCAGTATCAAGCAAAACTAATATGGCTTTGATCATTGGCATATATGCTGAGCCAATGACTCCTGGGCAGTGCAACTTGGTTGTCGAGCGGCTTGGCAATTATCTTGTTGATCGGGGTTTATGAATTTGCAAATAATCAGCCCCCACCAATGCCGTCAGCGCCGCCTTGGCACCTTTGTTCCGTGCCTTTTGCCTCTGCCTCCCCATCCCCATTATCGGTCTCTTGTCCTCTTATTTGTTCCGTGAACACCTTGGTGACAGCTATTTTTAATCTTAGTGGGTTCTCGTGGGTGACAATATTTTGGGTCTAGAATGATTAATCCGGTTACCATTTAAAATTTGGAAAACATCCTTAGCAGTTGCTCGCACTCCAGATATCCGCCGTCCAGACAGCAACTCAACTAAGAGGACCTTCATGAAAGACCGTATCCTTCAATGCACTCTAAATTGTTGTCAAGCTCGATGGACCAACCATATTTATCATAATCTAGAAATACCTACTGCTTGTCAAAAACTATGATTTGGAGGGATATCTTACCAGTACAGCATCACGATCTGTTGATGAAGTACCAAGAGTAGCTTAGTGAGATATAGAAAATTCAGTGATCATGACTTTTCTACTCAATATTATGATCCCGAGTATCTCACGAAGCATGCAGCTGTTAGAGACCGCACATGAGATATGGAAGGCAGTGGCTCATATGTATTCTTCGAAGGCTAATCCTGCACAAGTATATGAGATCCGGTGCCAATTGCGGCAGTTTCGTCAAGGCATACTTTCTGTTATCGATTATGCTACAGAATTGAAATGATTATAGACTGAAGCTGACCACTACCGTATCTTTCATCCGGAATGCTCTATAGATATGCATCAATTCCAAAGGTACCTGAATGAGAAACGAGTCCAGGATTTTTTGTATGGCTTGAATCTTGAGTTTGAGCCAGTTCAGGTACAGCTCTTGACTCGGGACGATATGCCAAGCCTAAGTCAAGCCTTCTTTACTGTGTTGTGGGAGGAGACGAGGACCAAAGTCGTTGCTTCTACTGAGCCTATTCGCTCTGCCCTCATAGCTAAACTGCTGCTTCGGTCTGGTGCATAGTCGTCTACTATCTGCAATTACTGTCACAAGCCTAGTCATGTCAAAGCCACTTATTAGAAATTACATGGTCGTCCCTCTTAATCTAAGTAGAAAGTTTGGGGGCGTAGTTGGGGTCGAGGTTGATGAGGACCCGAGAGTCTATTTGAGTTAATTAGTACTGAGTCACTTGTACTAAAGTGAGCTAATTGAGTCCTGTAACAAAGTGAGACAACTGAGTCCAATTGAGTCCACTTAGTCAAATCCAGTCGTTTTAGTCCAGTCAAGTCCAATCGGGTCCATGTAATTTTCATTCAAGTCATGTTCAAGAGGAGAGTCAGCAAACCAGGAGATTCATTAGGCCCCCCAACCAGAGCTGGCCTTCATGCACCTGGGCTCCTACTTAAGCCCCAGCCAGGCGCCTGGGCCCTTTCATGCTGCCAAGCCAACAAGGGAGCGCCCCTCTAACCCATGAAGATGGCACCCCAGTCCAAGCCGTCCCAGCCCAGTGCCCTAGTCCAAGCCCAATAATTGAGATTTCTTGGCCCTCAAGTCAGGGTTTCTTAACCCCCAAGTCATGTAACCTGGGTGAATCTATAAATATCCATCCCCTCTTGTTTTTTCATGCCATGGATTAATAAAATTTCTTGAGTTTTCTCAACTTACTGTGTAATTTACTATGTGAGGGTATCTGTGCAATCCCTATTGTTCTGTGTGAAGGGTATCTGTGTGATCCCTATTGTTTTTAAGGGTATCTGTGTGATCCCTTCGCTGCCCCAGCCTCCTGCACCCTGCCTCCAAAGCTCCAACGAAGTCCTAGCTGCCCTCTTCTTTCTTCTTCCAAGCAAGCCCTAATCCCTGGTGACTTCTATGCTCACCAGCGATCCGATCCCCGCATCCTGTCCCACATCAGACATTGTGGTCAGCAAACCGCACATCTATCTAGGAAAGTGGAGTCTTCTGCTTGTATCTCACTTGACGACTATCAGACCATGAAGCAGTTGATGGACAAATATGAATCTACTTCCAGTTCCTTGCCTCCCCTAGCTTTGGCTAGCCCACCACCGCCCACTTCTAACTTTGCTTAGTCAGGCATTACTTGTAGTGTAGGCCATGCATTTGGTTGTCTGGATACGTCTTCTTCATGGATTCTTGATTCTGGTGCTTCCAATCATATGACTGGATTTTTTATCTCCTTTAGGCATACTTTCCTAGTTCTAGTCGTGATCGGGTTCGTTTAACTGATGATCCCTTTTAGCTATATCTAGTAAGGGAACCGTTGACTGTATAGCTGCTCTTCAGTTATCATCCATCTTGCATGTCCCTACCTTTCCCATAAACTTGTTATCTATTAGCTCTATTACTCGAGATTTAAATTGTTCTATCACATTTTGGCCATCTCATTGTATCTTTTAGGATCTGACAACGGGGAAGGAACTTGGATATGGTAAATTGTACAATTGCCTGTACTACCTGAAAAATGAAGGAGAGCGGTTTCATGATGCTTTGTCAACAAACACAGCTTCTTCTGAGCTCCTACTTCATCATAGAAGACTCGGTCACATCGCCTTTTCTTGCTTTACATCAATTGTTTCCTATTCTTTCTCACTCTTGCAAGAAGATTACTTTAGTTTGTGATGACTATGAATTTGCAAAATACATCCATGGAGTGTATCCTATTTCTAATAATCGAAGCAATCATAAATTTGATATTGTGTATTCGAATGTTTAGAGACCTTGTAGTACTATTTTCATTATAGGGCATCGATGGTTTGTTATCTTCCTTGATTGCTACAGTCGGGTGACCTGGTTATATTTACTGAAGAGCAAGCATGAGATATTTTTCTATTTTAAAGAATTTCATAAACTGGTGGACACTCAGTTTGGAGCGAAGATTCGAATACTCCGATCCAACAATGGTATAGAGTATACAAATCAAGGATTTCATACCTACTTGCACAATCATGGGATCATTCATCAGACAACTTGCGTCCATATCCCTGCACAGAATTGCATAGCCGAATGAAAGAATCGACATTTGCTTGAGGTAACTCGCGCCCTCATGTTTACTATGCGAGTTTCTAAATTTTTATGGGAGAAGGTTGTTTTGACCGTGGCTTACCTCATCAACTGTATGTCTCTTTGAGTTCTTGACTTCAAGTCTCTACTTGATATTTATAAGGAAAGATCGAATACATTGTACCACCTATATTTTTGACTGTCTGTTTTGCTCGAGACCATGTACAATCTGTTGATAAACTAGATCCTCAAGCTCTTAAATACATCTTTATAGATTATTCTACCACTAAGAAGGGGTATAAATATTATTATCCATCTACATGGTAGATGCTCGTCATCATGGATGTGACCTTCCAAGAAATGGAGCCTTACTATGTGACAGAACATCTCCCTTGGCTTTCGGATGTATCAAGTGGTGTATCTATGTCCTATGAGTTCTTGACCTAGTAGCCCTTGGCATGACGGGGAGCATAGTGGTGATGGAAGTTAGGAAGTAGAGACTGATGATGCTCAGGACGATCCTAGTAAGGCACAGGGTGATGATATTCAAGGGGAGCAAAGTGAGGATATTGTGCATTCTCCAGTCATCCAAGCTTTTACCCCAAGCACAGTTCCATCCAGGTCCAGGTCTTCTGAGTCCTCCTCTTCCTCTATGAATAATGATAACAACCTTATTTTCTTTGATTTAGATATTTTTATTGCTAAATGAAAGGGTTCCTGCCTGATCGTCCCTCCTTCTTGCTATCACTATGATATTTCTAAGTATGTATCCTATGAGTCTCTGTCTCCTTATAAATTCTTTGTAGCTGCATTAGAATCTATGCACATTCCTACTGATTGGAAGGTGGCTGTGGTAAATCCAAACCGGAGGTAGGCAATGATGGAGGAAATGAATGCTTTGTCAAAAAATCATACATGGGATCTGGTCACTTTACCTAACGAGAAGCAATTAGTAGATTGCAAATGGATGTATACAGTCAAGCATAATCTTGAAAGAAACTTGAGGGGTACAAGGCTTGCCTAGTGGCTAAAGGGTATACACAAACGTACGTCATCGATTATGAAGAAACCTTTGCCCCCGTGATAAAAATGAACTCAGTACGTACCTTAATCTCGTGTGCTGCTAATTATGGCTAGGAGTTGCATCAGCTAGATATAAAGAATGCTTTTCTTCATGGAGATCTTTTGGAGGAGGTTTACATGCAGATTCCTCCTGGATTTGTGAACAAAGCTACGGTAGGAAATATGTGCAGATTACGATGCTCTCTCTATGGCCTCAAGTAGTCTCCCCATACTTGATTTAAATGCTTCAACTGGGCAATGCTCAAAATAAGATATTCATAGAGTAATGCAAATCATACTCTATTTTACAAGCATATTGGTGAAAAGAGAACTATTTTGATGGTATATGTTGACAATATAGTTATCATAGGAGATGATCTCAGAGAGATTCATGGCTTAAACATAATCTGGCTTGCGAGTTGGAGGTTAAGGGCTTGAGACTGTTAAGATATTTTTGGGTATTAAGGTCTCTAGGTCATCTCATGGTATTTTTTTGACTCCGCAAAAATACACTCTTGACCTTCTTAGTGAAATTGGAATGTTGGGATGTAAGCCTGCTAATACACCTTTTGACTAGAATCACAAATTAATGACAAATGGAGGAGCCCCTGTTGATCATGAGAGATATCAGTGATTAGTAGGAAAACTGATTTATCTCTCTCATACCATACCAGATATTGTCTTTGCAGTCAGTGTCATCAGTCAGTTTATACTTGACCCACGAGAGCAACATATGGAAGCAATCTATCAGATACTATGCTACCTGAAAATGTATCCTGGATGGGGATTGCTTTTTACTCAACATGACTCTTTGAGGATAGAGGCATTCACTGATGCATATTGGATAGGTTCACTAGATAATCGACGATCTACTACTGGTTACTGTACATTCATTGACAGTAATCTAGTTACCTGGAGAAGTAAAAAGTAATCTGTTGTAGCCCGATCGATTGCAGAGACTGAGTATATAGCAATGACTCAAGTAATATGTGAACTTCTATGCCTTCTGAGTAAGTCCCTTATGATGTTGTACTGTGATAATAAGATGGTAATTGAAATTGTGAATAATCCGGTGCAACATGATCCTACTAAATACATTGAAATTGATTGCCATTTTATCAAAGAAAAGGTGACCAGCAAATAGATTTGCATCTTTTTTATCCGTTCAGTTAATCAAGTGGCAGATATCCTAATAAAAGGACTAAGTGAATCTTCCTTTTCATCTCTTGTTAGCAAGATGGGTCTCCAAGATATCTTCACCCCATCTTGAGGGAAAGTATGGAAAGTCTTCATATTCCTCATATACCTGATCTCCCACCTTTTTTTTCCTTTTTAGTTTTACCTTTCTGCCTTCTTAAAGCCTGTAATATTCTCCTTCCTAGTTTCACTTTTCTACTTCTTAAACCCTGTATCTTTTCTATATATATTATGATTCTATATGAATAAAAAATACATTTATTTGCTTACTGTTTCTGATAGAAGGCCTTGTAACTCCAACAAGAAACAATATAATTAAGAAGATTGGAGAGAGATGCTTCAGAAAGCTAGTCATGAAGGGCCTGATTAAACCAGTTTATATTTTCATCAATCATGTGGCTCTTTGTTTCCTTGCTTTATCTCCATATATTTTCTATGATGTTTATTAGCCAATTCTATTGTACATTAAACTTGGTTGAGCTATCCTATATGAATCTTTTTCTTTAAAGCCTCCACTACATGGTCAATGCAATAAATCAAATGAAAGAATAATTGTTGGGAGCTAGTGGCCACCAACTAGGGGCGTTCCCAACCCATGCTTTCATTTCAAGCATGGCTCAACAATCGATTGATAGGTGTAATCAAGCTAACATCCATATTGGCTCATGATACGGAGGACCTAACACCAAGCAAACCTCTTTAATTATACTTCGGAGATTTAATGCTTCCCTCTTAATCTATCCCATGATCCTTGTCCTTTCAATATGTTAGGTTTAATATTTCAATCTTGCTTTCATGTTAGATCATATATCGATAAAGACAAGGCAGCTCATGATGACACCCTTCTCCGATGCCATGACATGAAGGAAGGATCATGTATAGCTGAGCATGCAAGATCAATACATCATCGAGCATAGCATTGGGTTGGGACTGATCTTGGAAAAGCTTGACATCGATGTAAAATTAAGAGGTCATGCTTGATAACATAGATGTCGCGGAGGAGTACGGCATACATGAGAGAGAGGATATGGGTTATGATTGTGGCCTTGCAAACGGTGGAGAGGTTGGCAAAGGACAAGGAGGATTTGTCATGAAGGATGATGCAGTTGAGCTCGGGGATGTAAAGTAGGTTGGAGGTAGAGCGAGAGGGCACGTTAAAGGAGAAGTGGTGGAGACCTCGTGGCAAGCTTGATAGAGGAGGCATCGTATTTGGAGATCTTGTGGCAAAGAATTGGGCCTCATTGTGCGTGCGACAAAGGGAGGTGAGGATCTCTGAATCAAGCATCGGCTACTTACAAAGGTCGTGGGCATGGGAGCTCCCCTCTCCTAAGATTTTTTGGTGGCCGTAATGGAGCCTGACAACCAACCAAGTGGCAAGCTTGATGAATCATGTAGTTGGCTCAGGGTGAAGAAGATGTGGAACCATGAGGTTAGAAGGGATGGAGAAATAATTAAGCATCTTTATTATTTTATTTTGCCACATCAGCATGTTTAGTGAGCACATGTAGCCAATGACAAACACAGACAAAAGGTATTAAAATTTATTTACCTGTTTTTTTGATTTCGATTGATTTTATTATTTTATTGATCAAATTAACAAAACCAAAACTTTAATCACTCGATTGCCAGTATCCTTAAACATTTAATAAATTCTTTCTAGACTTATATGATATTAAATATTATTATTTTTAAATTTTATTGATGAATATACTTTTAAATTAAGATAATTAATAAATATATTAATCTAATATATTATATAATATTAATATAATAATTAGTTTAGTATAATAATTAATATATATAATATTATATTATATATTAATATATGTTATATTATATGTAATATAATCTAATATATTAATATGTAATATATGTTATTATACTACTATAAAAGGATTTAGGATATATTTATATTAATATTATTAAAATAATATACTACATTAATTATTTTGTTAAAGGATATATTTGTTTTTAAAATTTAAAAATAATAATATTTAATGTCATGAATCTAGGTTCATTTTTAAAATTTTAAATATGAGTTCTATTATTTTTTTAAGAACATTAAATGTTTATTAACCATGCAGATTTTATGCTGAAAAATATGATAAATAAAAATCGTTTGTTGTTGGATGGTATGGCAACTATCTACAATAATATATAATTATATGCTATAAAAATCGTATCATAAAAAATACAAACAGGAGTAGGTTCATTCTGTGTGCTACCAAGACCAATCAACTACTTCATCATATCTTGACTAAGAATAATTGATTCGATGGCTGCAATCCAACCCTGAAATATCTGGATTCTGGGTCGGGTTGATGTGAGAAGAAGACGTGACATCTAATTTCCTTCATAGTTTGCCTTAACGTAACCATCCTGTGGGACCAACCAGGTTCCCCATCACAAACCACACATTGTCTCGAGATTTAATGCTAGAGGCCACAAGATACGTGGACGCTTGCCATATGAAAGGATGCATGAATCTTGACACAGATATTTTGGGCAGCTTTTGCAGCGGAGAAAAACTTTTATTCTCTCCCAGAGTTAAAAAATAAACAAAAATATAATATAAAATTTAAATATTATATATCTTTTTTAATATTTAAATTTAGATATATATATATTTTTTTAAAATTAATATTTTTATATATATTTTCATAAAATATTTAATGTGTATATATAATTATATATATATATATCATTTAACATTATTAAAAAAATAATTATTTTAAATTAAAATAATTAAAATATTTTTAATAATAAATGTGTGAATAAAAATTTATAAAAATTACTGACAAGTGCTAGAAAAGGAATCGGACTAGTTATCATCGGCGGCGGCGATGAGCAAGAGTACACGTTCGACATCAAGGAGATAATTAATGAGGGAAATATGCAGAATCCGACTAGTCATGCTCGAGAGCGGCAATCAGGGGAGTTTAGACCAAGGAGTATGCACAGGGCACCGAGGAGATCCCCAATGGAATGAAGGGAAGGGTCTAACTCCTCTTTCTCAGAAGGGGTGATGAGAGAGAGTGATCCTGGTAGCAAGATCTTTGGTAAAAATAAAAAAAAATCTATGATAAAAAACTTTGGCCAGCATTATTGACAATGACTTAAAAGACCATCTAATCATGAAAGAAATGATAATGCGATTTCCAGTGAAAGAAGCATAACGATAAAAACAAAGGTGGAAAACCGAAACAAGAGAACGGTACGCATTTTGAAAGATAAAAAGTTAGACGGATTCTTTCAAAACCAATTATCTATTTTCATAAATAAAGAATATCATTTTATAATTTTTATTTTTTTAAAAAAAAAATATAAATATATATTATTTTAAAAATATACATATTTAATAATATTTATTATTATATAAAAGGTGTTTATATAAAAATAAAATTTTATAATAATATATCCGTTCATATGAATTTCAAAAATTTATGTAAATTTGAATGTCCGGCAGGCATATATATATATATATATATATTGAATTTATTTCATGGGATGAAAAGATTATAGTATTTCGTTGGTTTATTTTCCAGAATAACGGGTAGATGTGGATAAAATTATCTTTAAAATAAAAATTGAAAAAAAAAAAATTAATATAAAAATTTTATCCCATGAAAACATAAACAACCGGCACAGCCACTAGCCTACCCCACCCCACCCGACCCGCCATATTACTTGCGTTGCTTGGGACAAGGGCATGCAGAACAACAAATTCAACTTCATGCGGACTAGCTTTACAACATACTAGATAGATATATATATGTACACGTAGATAAAAACCCCAGATCAACTGATAACAGATATACAAGAACCTATCTCTCTCGCAATATGAGGGAACTTAAGAGGTGGAACTGCAATCAGAAACTCCTCTTTCTTCTCCTGCAAAACCTAACCGGATGGTCGAGAGCGAGGAGAAGAAAACTAGCTACAAGGCACCATGAGAATGATCACGTCGTCCTCTCCCTTTCCTCCCCCAGCTCTGGCTGGTTGGAGAGCCTGTGAGAATCCCTCCTCCTCCTGCATGTTTGGATCTTAGAATTACCATCATCAACCTCTGCGCTTCCAAGATTTGGGACCACCTAAGAAGAGTAGGCATATATATATATATGTTTTAGAACATGGTAGTAGATAACAGAAGGCAGCAAAAATAATAGAGATAGAACCTTCCTAGGTAAGGAAAAAGAACTCAAGGTTGTTGACTCGAACCATTATTACATCAACAACTCGACCCGTCATGCTTACCACCAGCCTATACGTGTTGGAAAAAAATAGGCAACGGTTCACAGCTTCACACCAAAATTATGTCTAGGCTCGAAAGTCGAACTGAGTGTTGGGCTACGATCGTGCCCGGAAAATCTCATATCGGATTTGAGCTTTAAATATGGAATCCCTTTTTTTTTTTTTTTTTTTAAGACCGAACTCATATATATCAACCAACCCAAGCCCGAAATGAAACCTGAATTCATGCCCGAACAAATCCCAAACCCTTCAATCATCCTTCTTCAAATTTTTAGATTCATGACCATCGAATATTAATGTTTTCAAGATTCCGTAAAATCTTTTGAATGAGATTCAAGATATATTAAAATAATTAGAATTTTAAATTATTAATGAAAAAGTTGCTTGTGATTTAATGAACTATAGTTATTAAATCAAAATCCAAAGCTTGGGTAAGGATGTGGCCCACCTCAGCCCAGCCCATTTCCAACTCTAGGTGGGCCATGGATGGAGTGAGTATCAATTATTTTTGGACTCACTAAACAAAGACCAGAAAATAAGAAAAAGCCAGATATTTGAGGGATGGAAGTTAATTCTGATTCTGGTCATTGCATGAGCCTTACTGTTTGTTGATACTTGATGTGAGGATATTTTGCTCCATTCGGACGTAGCCATGTTCGTTGAAGCATAGACCTAATGTTCTATATTTTGTCGTATCTATCTCAATGATTGTGATGTATCACAAACAATATCAAGATCCATAAAAATCCAATTAAACCAAGCTTGAAGTAAAGACTGTAGAAAAAATTTGGATTAAATGGTACCCGATTTAGGGATTTGATGTCGGAAACTTGGACAGATACGTTGCTGAGGCGTGCAGACGATCGCAGCACTGTCCTTAAGAGTAGATCCGTGCCTTCTGAGACAATGTCTCGGTGCAAAGATCCCAACACGGCTACCCTCCAGGATTCAACAGCAAGAAGGCTTCAATCCGATGTGCACACACCAATGTAGAAGCCGATGAACAATCGAGAGAGATCTGTCCGTTTCTGAGAGAGTAGCGAGAGAGAAGAAGGAAGAGGAATGTATATCTTTTCCACCGCGTCTTCGGAAGTCTTTATAAAATATAAAGGGATGCGGACGCGACGTATTGGAACGTCGTATACAGCCCCAATGCCACCGTATCAATCAACGGTGCAAAAAGAAAGAAAGAGACGTATCAAAACAATGATACGGCGTATCGATCAACGGTGCAAAAAGAAAGAAAAACGACGTATCAGAGGGGGTACGTCTCGGATGGATTTGCATCCCCATGCGCGACGCGCCCGTTAAAGGGTTCCGAAATCGAGCTGAATCAGATTGCACTGATTTTGACTCGGCTCGCGCATGCAAAAGAGTCTCTTAGAATCACTCAACAACTCAAAGGAATGACATTCTATATAAAGAGGAGTATGGAAAACAAATTATCCGATGTGGGACTAAAGATGTTTCATTTGTACCAATTCAAGAGGAGGAAAAAGAATTTGTTTTGGAGGGAAAAGAAACCTTTTATATTGTTGAAATACTACAATTTCCAACAAAGACAACCAGCAATCTTTTTCTGCAGGTTCAAACGCACGTGTAACTTACATTCTGGCAGCTACGTACTCTTAAAGCAAAAACAATTTCACTCCGTGGTGCAGGGAATTTGGAATATAATAAATGGTAAGTTGCAGAAAATAAGGTGAGGACCAAAGTTAAATTGAGGCCACTGATCAACATCCAGTACCTAGTGACTTTACCACCAGCTCGCACCTTAAGAACCTAGTTATTATTATTATTATTATTATTTGGTGCATATTAATCTAATTGTTTTAACTTCTCTTTTTTGACACATATGTGATAGCTTTGCTTACACACGGGAACCAGCAAAGGTGGATAATACCATAAAATTGCAATCCTCAAGATGTGCACGTTGAGAACAAACAACGCTCAAAAAAAAAAAAAAAAAAAAAAAAAAAAACCTTCAACGGCAAAAGGATTTTTTACATCTAGCGTTGCGAAGGTATTATAAGTTACATGGCCATAAGCCCATAGGAGATGGTACATAAAGGAATCGTCTAATTATAGCGTCACTAGTATGTTGGCACATGCAATGCCTAAGCAAGAGGAGGTAAATAATAGGCACACGAATCTTGGCTGGAGAAATCAATATTTTGGACATGTTAAAATCCCATGCACTTCAATTGCTTTGTAATTAGGATGATGGCAGAGCACCGCTCCCTAAATGGGGCTTCTTTTTTTTTTTTAATTGCTTTGTAATAGGTGCATGTGCGTCATTATTTTAATAAAGCAGTTAGAGAGCTATTTTTCTACCTTTCAACAAATTTTTTAAAAAAAATTAAAAATATATATTATAACAGGATCACGAGTAACAAAGAAGGAAACATAATTCAAAGTAAAATTAGTCTTCCTAAAAATATGATGAATCTGAACAGACACAACTTTGTAGAAGAAGATCAATATCATGAATAATAGGATGAATCGATAGAATTTCTAGAAATTGCCAAATCCATGAAATGACCGCTAATGAATTTTCCTCGATAATGAGATGGTCTAAATGAAGAATCTACGGGTATGTCCGGAATAGTCATATCTGAGGCGAGTACATACAGCATGCAAAAATAGTTTTGTCTCATGGGCTGACAGCAAGCAGTCCTTTCCCATATTTCATATACGGGAAAGATTCAACTCCTATATACCATACTATCGGTCTAGCACCAGAACCATATTAAAAGTATGCCTTCATCCCGATAGGTTATTATTAGGATCTGAAAATAAGTGTAGAGGAGACTAATCTAAATGAGGAGAAGAGGTTAAGACTCCGACCATCATCTTTACGTACTATCTCGTGTAGCACATTCTCTCTCTTTTTTTTTTTTATATAATGCGAGGCAAATAAGCAAATTATCTCTACTTGATAATAAAACAATATTTTCTTGCTGCAACCTAGCATAATTTAAGAGAAGTTCTTAGGGTGGTAGTACCTTAAGCAGAAGAGCTTAGAATAGGCAGTTGACTGTATTAAGAAAAAGAAAAAAAAAAGAAAAAATACTTCATTTCTCTACATGGATATTTTTTGTCCGGCTTCGTAAACGAGTGACCCGTTCTCCTTCCTGAGAGTAAAGCCCATGTGCCCATCAGTCGCACTACACCCAGAGCCTAGTATCTATCTCTCTCTCTCTCTATGTTTTTAATCCGATCCTAAAAGCTTCTGATGTTTTCGGTAACGGTGGCGAAGCAGTTTCTGTTTTCTAATACGAGCCACCATCCACTGACACGTGCCTCTAAACGTTGAAGACGCCTAGCTCAGGCCGTTGTCCTGTTCTTTCGAAGCAGGTGCGGTCTCATCACTGCGGTGTTCTTATCCGGATTGTGTGTGTGTGTTTTTTTTTTTTTTTCTTTTGGGAAATTATCCGGGATGTTTTCAAATTGCAAAAAGACAAGCGAAGAAGAGCAGGGATACAACACAAACCTGATCCTGCGATGCATCGTACCGCTGAAGAGATCGTTTCGCCGTCCTCCTGCCGTGGCTTGTGACTGCCAGTACCCCGGATTCTGATACAAGGGAACAGCATACCCAAACTTGATAAGGAAAAATGTTCCTTCCAATATAATATTAAAATATCCAAAAGATCAATAGATTAGCCCTTGCTTTCTTGTTCTTCTGATCGCTTTCTAACCATACACACTCTTTCTCAGTCTGTCTTCCCCCACAGCGGGTGGGGTACGTTAAAAACTGAGCGTATATATCAAAATGAGTAGGATATTTTATTGGATTCGGATCAAGTTCGCAAATCCCAACAACTCCCATTTTATCTTTCCCTGAAGCGCCGGTGCTATTACCGCCCTTTTCCTTTTTTTTCTAAAAAAAAAAACCTTTTCCTAAAGCGAAAGCCTGACAAGTGACAACGTACACAAAAATATCTGAGGCTGTTTTCGTAATTATCCTTTCTTTCTTTGTTCCGATCGATCACCGCCGTCCACCGGAGGGATGGTGACGCGACACGGCAAAGTATCCCGTCACCCCCCGGGTTCTCGATGCAGTAAGAAAGCACCACACCCCGTGATGGAGGAGGAGGAGGAGGCGGTGATGGGATCCATTAGAAGATATCAAAAATTATAAAACTCAAAAAAGAGCGCTAGGGTAGGCTCCTAGGCCTTACCTGGCTCCTCCTCCTCATCCTCCGACACCGGCGATCGCATCGCCCGGCCGGTGACAGAGCTCCTCCTTGGGCCGTGCAAGTCGCGTGTGGACTCGGTGGCGCTGTCGGGGAGGTAGCGGTCAAGCGGGGGGAGGCGGCAGCGGCGGCAATTGCAAGCGGCAGAGCAAGACGCCTGGAAGTTGGCGCCGGCGAGCATGCGGCGGACGAACGACTCCTCCATCCAGTTGAGGAAGGAGGAGTGGCGCTCCTCCGTCCAGGGACCGCTGCCGTCTTCCATCATCGCCTGGAGGTCCATCAATCCGACGATGGAGAACTACGGAATTCGGTGAAGTCTCAACGTTGGATAATTATTACGAGACGATGGCATCCGGTGGGAGGAAAATATCAGCAAGTCTGTCGCCACGTGTCCTCTAGATTTTTTATTGCGCACTTTGTGCCAAGGTCGCCGCTTTGCCTGACTAACGGTTTATTTGCTTGGTAAGCGGGTTCAAACGGGTTACAAGCATCTGGATCCTGATTATGCGACCCATCATTTGCGTGGCCCGGAATGGATCTCATTTTGTTTTGGATTGAGGTGCGGAGGACTTCTTTTTTTTCTTTTTTTTTTTTTTTTTTTTTTTTTTTTTTTAATATTATTATCAAAATACGGTGCCCCGAATCAAATTTAGAGAAGACATAGGCAAAGATTCTTCCTGCATCTTCCGAGGACCGTTAAAGATATATATATATATATTGAAGGCACAGATAATATCTGCATCTTTTTTATACATCATAAAAAAAATAATAAAAATATAGATTCTACCTACATCTTCTAAAAAAAAAAAAATTTAATATCTTGAAGATATAGGTATAATCTATGTCTTCTGAACCACGTTTAGAAAAAAAAAATCTCTTAAACATATGTTCTTGCATCTTCTAAACAACTTTTGAAAAAAAAATAATAATAATAATTGAAGATGCAGTCACAACCTGCATCTTCATAACAAATCATGTTAAAAAAAATCAAAATCTAGCTTAAATCAACCAAAAAAAATAAAGCTTGCCTTTTAAACGAATCGAATTAAAAAAATATAATTTTTTTTAAAAAAATATTTTTTAAAAAAAATAAACCAACCAAAAAAAATGACTTATCTTCTAAACGAATCAAATAAAAAAATAAAATATGATTTTTTTAAATAATATTTTTTAAAAAAATAAAATTGTTAAAGACACAAGTAGTACCTCCATCTTCTAAACCAACAAAAAAAAAAAAAAAAAAAACCAAAAAATGGCTTATTTTCTAAATGAACCGAATAAAAAAATAAAATATAAGATTTTTTAAATAATTCTTTTTAAAAAAATATTTGAAGATGCAAGTAGAACCTGCATCTTCTAAACCAACCGAAAAAAAACCAAAATATATTTCAAGTTAATTGGCCAAAAATTTTATAATATTATAAAATCTGAAGATTAAAAAATAATTAAAATTAAAAATAATATTGTAAAAATTGTTTTAATAAATATATTTAAAAAAATTAAGAATATACTATGAATTAAAAAGATTTATAATAATAACGAAAATATTAATATTTTTTAAGATTTTTATGATTAAATAATAATATAGGTGGCAAAAAGCACCACCTGTTCTATCTAAGGTGCGCTCTCGACCGAGGTCGAGCTCCCGTCTGAGATAAGCTCCCAGCAAGGTTAAGGTTCCTCTCTTCTAAAAGCTCTTGAATAGAAACGGCCTCCGAACCAGACAACAAGGTATAGTCAAGTTGGTTGGCCACCAGAACCTTCTTGGCAGCATTAGCATCCAAACGAGGCTCTCTCTACTCACTATCGAAACCTCATGGCTGAATAGAGGAGACAAAGACAAAGTTGGGTTTCCATCCATGGATGGTGTTAGGCATGTCCTTCATTATTTTATGGCCGGGACGAGGGCCGATGACCCACCATCCATAGCCATGGAAATCTCTCTTCAATACAAAGAAGGAAGTGAATAAACTGGTCATAGGCCTTACATTAGCTATATGGCATCGGACCAGAAATCCATAGATGTTCTGAATACTGTTCGGAGTCCACTGCGCAGGAACAATCTGATACATGCTAAAGATCCTAATAAGAAAAGGATGAAGTGGGAAACAAAGACCGGCTTTCAAATGGTTTTCATATACGGCGATGCGCCCGACAGGGGGCCTATTTACCTGCTCTTCAGGTTTTGGAAGCATTAGAAGGAAACCTTCGGGAATGCGATAATGTTTCCGAATGTGGGCTATTTTTCTAAGAGAAACAGAACTGAGAACCAGCTCCGATATAATCTTGGCAGGGGCATCCCTAACAGAACCAGAAGGCCTAGCCTCCCCCCGCCGGTGGTGCGAACTCCTAAAGACCTAACCATGCTGAAAAAGAAAAGGAAGGAAGGAGCAAGGAAACCCTACCTGCAGAAGAAACTGGAGACTATAAGCAAGAAAAGCTGAGCAGAAAGCAAAGGCAAACAGGAGCGGAGAAGCTTCTTCGACCAGTCCTCCCTCTTTCTTTATAAGAGGACAAGAAGCGTTTCAGAGTCCTCCTCAAAAGAAGAGGCGCCCTCCCTTTAAATGCGCCACGTATGTAGACGCCGGGGACGGGTGCGAAACTCCAAGCGATAATAAGCTGATTTGATGCGGGAAGAACCAAGAGCCATGATCTGCGTGACTTCACCTAACGATGGAGATGAAGCCTATACCTTTTCCAAGGGACGGGATGAGGCCACATCCTCTACCCAAATCCCAATTAAAGGATCGGTCGAATTGCCGCAATAGAAAGGAGAGACGTGACCCATCGACTAACTCTTTCTTTTTCATGTTTCAATAGGAAAGCAACAATTGTCCTCAACTTAATCCTCGTATCAAATGTCAGTTATGGTGAGCGACCAGACCAAAGATTCACCATCATTGGTTACGCTTGTTCTGGCGGAATACGACAATCCATTAATATCTCACTCTTCAAGACAAATCATTGCTTCGAAAACTGAGAGTGGGGGGGGGCAACTATTATGATATGTCGGTTCAGCACAGGCCAATTACTGGTTCAACCGCTCGCGCCAAGTTCCTTCTGAATCAGGCATCTAAATTGGAGCACCCATAGGAAACTACGTGGGTAGACAAATCGACGACCTTGCCTTCGCCACATCGTAAGGTCAGTCTTCGACCTTGGCTGAAGACATTAATCCCGAAGAGTTCTACCATGACCAACCATTGACCAGTCTCCTGCATACCGGTCGAAGAAGGCCGATTCGAAGAAGACTAGTCCAAAGATGATGCCAGCTTTGCTCCATAATCCATTCCGAAGGAAAAGACTCCGCCGCAAACGACAGAAATGTCTTCAGCTTATCCCAAAGATGACAAACCGAAGACATTTCGCCAATCCAATGCTGGTTCCTCCTAAAGAAGAGGCATAAAAGCGAATCTCCGGTTGATCTCAAATCTTCGAACGTGGATATGGTGGTTACGATCGATCGCCTGGCCACTATCTCCAATTGCAACCACATCGAAATGGCCACGTAGCCACTAGCTTCAATACCAACGATTCCAGACTGGCCATAATCAATTGGCAACCACTTATGGTTATATGCGGAGTAAAGTTAATCAACCACGTCTTAACTATAGGCGGGTAAGCCTAACTACACACTGGCACGACAACATAAATACTGGTATGAGATGACACTCAAGGTATGCTACACAGCTTGGAAAAGAGAATACTTTCACCATCTTTCTTCCTCTTCAAAAACTCTCCATTCTGTTGCTGGAACCTTTATCTCTAACTTAGGCATTGGAGTGTCACCCATCGAAGAAAATCTGGTCAGGGACCTATTTTATAGATATCCTGGGGAGTGAATTGGCAATCCAGCGGCTCCGCCCGGTCGATGAAGGTTCTACGTCAACAATAGTTTTATATCGGATAGCTTAAAAACTCTTATAGTGCTTCTATACTTTTGAGCTTATTCATTTCAATGTCTGGGATTTTAGATATGAAATCAACATCTTAGAATCGAATTACCTTGATAACTTGACAGGCCCTTTATCTATTATTTTCATAAAAATGATAGCTAGGTTACATCTATTGAGCTCTACATATGAGAGCGCGGTGTCGAGGAATAATAGTTCCATATCGTATAACTTAAAAATCTTATAGTGCTTGCATACTTTTTGGCCTGGATTTTCATCTTAGAATTAAATTACCTTGATAACTTGTCAAACCCTTTGCCCATCGTCTTCATAAAAGCAATAGATTTGGCTAGATAGGATGTTAACACCTAATTAGAATTAAATTATCTCGATAACCTGTCCATCCCTTTGTCTATCATCTTTGTAGAGGCAATGGGTTCTGTTGGGATATGATAAATTGATCTGTTTAAGTTGACCCTTTAAGAGTCTGAAATTGAAATTGGTCTATGCTCAAAAGGTATCGAATTGATCAATGCTTAAAAGGCACAAATATGGTTGGAAAATGATTCGTCAACATCCAAAGGGTGTGAAGCTGATTAACAACCAACAGACATGAAATTGATCCATTTCCAGGTAATCGATAGATCTATTTGAGAATGGAATTTGGTAATAATTATGTGTTGCAGGAGATGATTAACTTTGGAAGAGATGATTAATTTCAGAAGAGAGGACCAACTCTAGAGGAGAGATCAATTTTAGAAGAGACGACCAACTCTGGAAGAGACGATCAACTCTGGAGGAGACGATCGATTTCGGAAGAGACGATCAAATCTAAAAAAAAGATTAATTCCTTACGACCAACTTTGGTTGCACGTATTTACCATCTGGATTAACCGTTTTACAGATAGATACCAGCTGTAAACGGTCAATTCTTTATGACCAACTTTGGTTGCACGTGTTTACCATCCAGATTAATCGTTTGACAGGTGGATTCCAGCTGTAAACGGTTAACTCTTAGCTAATAAATACCCACAATTGTAATGAAAGGGGGACCTTTTGGCAATTCGAATTCTTCAAACACCTTCCATCCAATCCTTCTTTAGATCATATCTGTTCCAATCCAGACGCCCTCAAGCTTGGTAGATGATGGAAAGCTAGATCAAATCCGCCTGACCCATTCCTCTTTTACTTCAAGTTTGCTGTGATTTGTTTGGACACAAAAGATTGGTACGCCAGGTAGGGGCATTCTCTGTAAGAGAGTTCTGAAAAATCTAAAACGAAGCATGGTGAAGGGTAGAAAGAAGGATTTGCCAACAGGAGCTGCTCCTAATTCTTCAAAAGAAACCGATCTTGTCCTTGACAACCAAGGAGAAAATCTTGTTCTGGATGGCAAAACAACGGATCCTGTTTCTGATGAAAGAAGAAATGACCCTGTTCCAGAGGAAAGGGTGAAAATTTCTTTTGCAGTGCATTTTGATCAAGAAAAGTTGAATGCTCTATTTGATAAGGTAGAAGTGCTTACCACAGTGATGCAGAACCTTCAAGAAAGGGCAATGAAGGAACCAATGCAGCCAGCCATATCAAGAACCAACCGACAACCATCACTCCAGGTAAGTAAACATCTCAGCCCCAGAAGACATTCTTCTTATCAATGTTCTTCAGGTCAACTATCTCCTGTAAGATATCATCACCGATCTCGTCATCACTCCAAAAAGCAAAACAAAGAGAAACAGCCACGATCTCGGTCAACCTCATTTGGAGAATCAACTCCTAACAGTACCCAAGCTCAACACCTTGAAAGAGAAAGAAGTTTTGATCGAAAATTCAAGAAGTTGGAGCTGCAGGTTGCCAAAGTTTTGGAGCAAAGGAGAACAGAAGATGTTGCCCTAAGTTATAATATTCTTCCCCATTTTCCAAGAAGATCATGGATGAAAAGATCCCACATCATTTCAAAGTACCGTCGATCGAATTATACGATGGGTCGTCTGATCCTTTAGACCATTTGGATAGCTTTAAAGCTCATATGCTAATTCAGGGAGCGTTAGACGCATTACATTATCTTGCCTTTCCTGGAACTTTGAAGAAGTCAGCCAGAATATGGTATTCCAGTTTGCAGCCGGATGCCATCCACTCATTCGGTCAACTAGAAAATTGTTCATCTCTCACTTCGGAACAAGCAGAAAAATACCCAGAAATGCTGATAGCTTGTTTTTTATTCAGCGATCAGAAGGAGAATCTTTGAAAGATTATATCAAGAGATTTAATTCCGTCATGTTGGAGATACCTGACCTTAATGAATATGTGGCGATGTCTGCTATGAAGAAAGGTTTGCGAGCCTCTAGATTTACAATTTCTTTGGATAAGAAATTCCCGACCAATTATTCAGAATTACTGGTCCATGCCCAAAAGTATGCCAGGCCAAAGAACAGGCGTTGAATCAGCGACAGGTGGAGAAAGAATTAATGTCAAGTAAAAAGAGAGTCAAAGAAGATGAATCTCGGTTCTCCGGGGTCCGATCTATTCAACGACAAAATCAAAGGCCTAGAGATTTGATTGGTAGAAACTATGTCAATCGAGTCAATACGTACACTCCATTGACCCATTCAAGAAAACAGATTTTGATGGAGATTGAGAAAGAAAACTTTTTACAAAGGCCAAGGCCAATGAAAGCTCCACTAGCTGTGAGAAATAAAGCCGAATATTGTCGCTATCATCGGGATCATGGCCATACAACAGAAGAATGCATTCAATTACGAGATGAAATTGAGGCTCTGATTAAACAAGGTTATTTGGCTAGGTATATCCGAAGTCAAAATCAGAACCGACCAATTGAAGCAACAATACCAAGGCCAGCTGTTCCAAGGATGATCACTGACAAGACGGAGCTCCCAAACCAGCAGCCAACTGATGGGTCGGTTGGAATGATTTGTCATGCATGTCTTGAAGAGGAGCGGAGTCCTAAGAGGTTTCAAGAAAGTGTTGTTTTTTCTGATAAAGATTTACAAGGCATTAGAACGCCTCATAATGATCCTGTTGTAACTTTCGCTATTATTGCAAACTACGATGTACATTGGATTCTAGTTGACAATGGAAGTTCCACAGAGGTCTTGCTTTATGATGCATTTGTTAAAATGAACTTACCATTTAATAAGTTACGAAGAATTCATACACCGCTCACTCGATTCGATGGAAATTCATAGGAGTAGAAGGAGAAATCACCCTTCCTATAACTCTTAGGACAGCACCAAAGCAAAGAACCTACCTCCTTTCTTTCATGGTTGTTTGGATTCCTTCTGCTTACAATGCCATTTTGGGGAGACCTGCCTTGAATAAATTCCAAGCCGTTGTATCTACATACCACTTTCTGATGAAATTCCCGACTTCAAGTGGAATTGGGGTAGTAGGGGGAAATCAGCAAATGGCTCGGTAATGCCTAACAATTCAGAATCAGCAATCAGCTATCAAATCAACTTCTGAACAAATGGATCCACGTGATCCGAATGATGGAATTAGCATATCAATAGAAAAAACCATTTATATTCTTCTGACAAAAGATGATCCTACCAAAACAATTCAGATTGAAAGCTTACCTACTGAAGATCAAAGGAGGAAGATGATTAATTTTTTACAGGCAAATACCGACATATTTGCATGGAAAGCTACTGACATGTTAGGGATTCCTATTGCAGTAATCAAGCATGAACTTAAGGTTGATCCATTTATCAGACCTGTACGACAAAAGAAACGAAACTTTGTCCCGGAAAGACAAAGTGTTATCAATGAAGAAGTTACCAAATTGCTTGATGCTGGATTCATCAGAGAGGTTCATTATCCTGATTGGCTGGCTAACATAGTGATGGTCAAGAAAGCAAATGAAAAATGGAGAATATGCATAGATTATACCGACCTTAACAAGGCATATCCGAAAGATAGTTTTCCTTTGCCAAAAATTGATCAGTTGGTTGATGCAATGGCTGGACACAAGTTTTTAAGTTTTATGGATACTTTTTCTGGATACAATCAGATATGAATAAATCCAAAAGATGAAGAAAAAACGTCCTTTGTTACAGATAAGGGAATATATTGTTACAAAGTAATGCCATTTGGTCTCAAAAATGCCGGGGCCACTTATCAGAGATTAGTAAATAAGATCTTTGAAGATCAAATTGGAAAGACCATGGAGGTATATGTTGATGATATGATTGTTAAGAGCAATCAGTTTGATGACCATATTAAAGATTTACAAATAGCTTTTAATATTTTATGCCAGAATCATATGAAGTTAAATCCGACCAAGTGTATCTTTGGTGTGACTTCTGGAAAATTCTTGGGATTCATGGTTACACATCGAGGAATTGAAGCCAATCTAGAAAAAATCTGGGCTATCTTGAATATGAGAGAACTAGCCAATAAGAAGGAGATTCAACAATTGACTGGACGAATGTTTCATTAAGCCAATTTATTTCTCGTTCAGCTAAGAGATGTTTGCCTTTCTTCAAGGCTTTATGGCAAGTCAAAGAGTTCAATTGGTCGGATGATTGTCGAACTGCATTCGAAGAACTGAAGAAGTACTTGGTCAACCCGATCATACTATCTAAGCCTCAAGAAGGCGAGGATTTATACCTTTATTTGGCTGCATCAAATGAAGTAGTTAGTTCTGTATTGGTCAGAAAGGATTCTAGCGGATTGCATAAGCCCATCTATCATATCAGTAAAGTTCTTCATGATGCAAAAACTAGATATCCAAAACTTCAAAAGATTGTATATACTTTGGTAATATCGGCCAAACGGCTCAGACCATATTTCTAGTCTCATCGTATCATTGTATTGACTGATCAACCTTTAAGAACTATTTTACAATGCCCTGATACTTCTGGTCGAATGGCAAAGTGGGCAATTAAACTGAGTGAATATGATATCATTTATCAGTCTAGATCTGCAATGAAAGTCCAAGTATTTGCTGACTTTATAGCCGAATGTACTTGGAGGGACAATGAATCATCTGTTGAGATAGAAACGATCGATGCACCCTGGGTATTACATATAGACGGGGCATCCAACTCTTCTGGCTGCGGAGCAGGGTTAATCTTATCTAGTCCCTATGGAGATGCCATAGAGTATGCACTACAGTTTTCTTCCAAGGCTTCTAACAATCAAGCCAAATATGAGGCTCTTTTAGCATGTTTGAAAATTGCAAAAGAGGTGAATGTCAGAAGATTGAAGGTATTGTCTGATTCACAGTTGGTTGTCAATCAGGTGAAAGGGGACTTTGAGGTTCATGACACCATTTTGAGTTTATATTTAAAGAAAGTCAAAGAACTGGGAACTTCATTCGATTCATGGGATATCAGTCACATCCCTAGAATCGAAAATTCTCGAGCCGATGCATTATCCAGATTAGCTACTTCTACACTTGAACAAATGGGTCGATTCTTTGTGGAATACTTGGAAATTCTGCGTATCTCAGCAACTGAAAAAGAAAAAGTTCTCCAAATAGAACCAGAAAAGAATTGGATGGATTCGATAGTAAAGTACCTGACTGAAGAAATATTGCCTAAAAATGATATAGAAGCCAAGCAGATTAGAAAATGGGCTGCTCAATATGTCATCTTGGATGGTTTATTATATAAAAATTCATTTACTCAGTCGTTGTTGAAATGTCTGTCTCCTTCGGATGCTGATTATGCTCTTAGGGAAGTGCGTGAGGGAATATATGGTGATCATTTGGGGAGAAAATCTTTAGCCTATAAAATCATAAGACAGGGTTACTATTGGCCGACTATGCAAAAGGATGCTGCAGAATTTGTAAGAAGATGTGATTCTTGTCAAAGATATGCAAATATCCAAAGGCGTCCTGCTAGCCAGTTGGCATAATTAGTAGCTCCTTGTCCATTTGCTCAATGGGGAATGGATATACTTGGTCCATTTCCTCCAGCTTCTGGGCAATAGAAGTTTTTGATTGTCACCGTTGATTATTTTACCAAATGGGTAGAAGCTGAACCTCTGGCTTTAATCACTGAAGCAAAAGTTGAAATATTTATCAAAAATTTCATTATATATAGATTTGGAATCCCTCATGCGATTATTACAGATAATGGAAGACAGTTTGATAATCAGAAGTTTAAAGATTTATGTACTCGCTATGGAATTCTTCATAAATTGACATCTGTCAGATATCCTCAAGCTAATGGAGAAGTGGAGGTAACCAATCGACGATCCTTCATAGATTGAAAACCCGGCTAAATGAAACCCAAGGATCTTGGGTTGATGAACTTAATTCCATTTTATGGGCTTGTCGAAGAACACCCCGATCTACAACAGGTGAATCTCTGTTTAATCTAGCTTATGGAAGTGAAGCTATGTTACCTGTGAAAATTGTTCTTCATTCTAGAAGAACCGACAGTTTTACAGAATCTGATAATGATAATGGGAGGAGATTGGATCTTGATTTGATTGAAAATTCTAGGTTGCAAGCACAACTGAAGATGGCTGTTTACCGACAAAAGGTGGCACGATATTACAATTCAAGAGTGAAGGCTCGAATCTTTCAGATTGGGGATCTCATTCTGCGCCGAACATCTATATCTCGACCAACTGAACAAGGTAAACTTGCTCCAAATTAGGAAGGTCCTTATCATATTACTGAAGTTGTACGATCAGGAACCTATCGACTAGAAAGTCTGGATGGTTATCCTTTGGCAAGACTTTGGAATGTGGAAAATCTATGCAAATATTATCAATAAAGACAGTTTCCTTCTATTTCTTCTACTATATGAGGGAGATATTTTTTTTGCCGGTATTCTCTAAAAAGATTGGCCTGATAAGTTGATCACAATCCAACAAATCGAGTTAGTCTGATCCACTAACTCAATCGGTGTATAATGATCAGAACAACTGATCTAAAGATTGGCCTGATAAGCTGATCACAATCCAACAAACTGAGTTAGTCTGATCCACTAACTCAATCGGTATACAATGATCAGAACAACTGATCTAAAGATTGGCTGATAAGCTGATCACAATCCGATAAACCAAGTTAGTCTAGTCCACTAACTCAATCGGTGTATAATGATCAGAACAACTGATCTAAAGATTGGCCTGATAAGCTGATCACAATCTGACAAACCGAGTTAGTCTGATCTACTAACTCAATCAGTGTATAATGATCAGAACAACTGATCTAAAAGATAAGCCTGATAAGCTGATCATAATCCGACAAATTGAGTTAGCTTAACCCACTAACTCAACCAATATTTAATGGTTAGAATAAAAATTATATTATATTCTGATAGAACAGATTGATCTGATATTCTAATTTAGTTGTTCATGGATTAATTAAAGAAACACAGGGGAGTTCATTCATATTCTTTATAAAGAGTGGAAAGAGGAAAATAAATGGTAATAAAACTATTGCCAATTTTCTATTACATATACTATTTAGTTTTCTTCCAAATACTCTGGTCAGTCGGAATTTTCTCTTGATCAACTGCCTCTGGATCAGGTAACTTTATCAAAATTTTGCTTGTTTACTCTTCTTCTTTCTTCACAGGAAAATCTGGAGAAATATTGGAAAGATCAAGACCAGGATATAATTTTTTAACCTTATCAAGGCAATTTTTGAAACTAAGCTCATAGCCTTTGGCTCCCACTTTTTCTATTCCTTGGGAAAAACCATCAGATTTCATAAATTTTCAATTATGCAAGACTTCTGTTGAGTCAGCAAAATATTTTCCTGTTTGGTTTTTCTCAAATCTTCTTCAAGAAACGATATTCTCTTCTGCAACAGTAGATTCTGATTTAGTATCTCCTCATATGATTGAGTTTTTTCTTCTATGGCTTCATCGGCTTGTTGAAGTCTTTTTCTTCTTTTGGCTCCATCTTTCATGAGTTGATGAATATATGTTTCGTTTTATTTTAATTGCTTCTGTAAGGACATGATCTTCGCTGTCATAAAGAGAACTTCTGTTCTGAAGGCTTTCCAATCGGCAACGGCTTTATTTTTCTCCTCTTTAACTATTTCTAATTGTCTTTGAAGATCTTCTTGGAGATTCTGCGCCTGATCCCAACCTTATTCAATCATTGAGATATCACTGATAAACTATATAACAGGTTTGCTATGTTGTTAGAGTATGAACAGTTTGTTATGAAGAAGAGAAAGGAATATTGCTTACCTTTGAGATTTTTGGATAAATGGAAGTTAAGGCTTCCTTTACTCCTTGTTTAATAGTCGTCTCCCAATCTTTTTGGAGAATGGTGGATTGCAGTATAGTTTTCGCCAATTTCGGATTGTTGACACTTGTATCAGCAACCAATACTTGAACGAGTTTATTACCCGTTGGATTAGCCGATTCTTTAACAGGGGCTTTTCCTTTTTCTGACGGAATATCTTCAGTACATGGATTTTGGCTTGTTTCCTCTAAAACGGGAGCGGAAGGGTTCTCTTCTTCTTTTTCAGATGAAGATGAGATATATTCAGAAACTGTAGGTTTGACAGAAGCACTTCTTGATAAACACTTTCTTCTCACACAGGACCTTTCTTCTCTGAATCGTACCGGTCCTATTTTTCTTTTGGACATCTGATGCGATTTCTTATCACGCGGCTTCATTTTTTGAATTTGATGAAGATAAAGACTATGCCTTAGAGCGAAGAATTGCAAAAGAGAGGTATTTGGTATGAAGGTGGTTTGAAAACTTGAACCTGAGATCCCTTTATATAGAAGATGTGGATGGTTACGATTTGTAGCTCAAATTCCAAGATAACGGGAGATTTTGACATGTTTTCGGACCTTATTTAGTGGGAATTCATATATCGTCGCTGGTTCTCAAAAAGTTAGTTCTAAGGTATGAATATAAAAGCATACAATTTGAATTTCAAATTTATGCGCCCTTCTATACGCCCTTCTAAATTCTGACAAAGATGGTTATATGGCCCTCAGTTGTACGGCTCTCAAACTAAACCTCTGACAAAAAGATTACACCTGTTAAGGTAAACATAATTGCCTCTTTCGTTTGGGAAAGTTTTTCTCGATCATACTTCTGACAAAAAGTTATGATTGGCAAAGTAAGTATGATCATCTACCTCGTCGAGAAAAGTTTTTATAAAAATAAGAAGATTAACGAATTAGAAATTATTTTTGTCTTAATAAACTATAAATTGCTCTAACAAACTTATTTGAAATTAGTACTTTCGAATTTTTTGAAATATTAGTTAATGCTTGTGATTTAAGTAAAGCCTGTTATAAACAGAACGGTTTTCTTTAGAAACTTGTTCATCTAATCCAATCATTTTTCATAATCTGACGAACATTAAAAAGAAAGATTTTCATTGAAAATTAAACTAAGTTAGTACATTTTCAATTTGTTACATTGATCTTGATGGAACTTCATTCTATTTCACTTTGATCTACAAAAGAAACTGATAAAATTTCTCCCGGGATTTGAGAAGCTAGTGCCGGTGCTTCGATTTGATATCTGACTAATTGATCATTAGGAGCTCCAATTAGTTTTTTTGCTTGATCGGAAATGGGTTCATTAGTTGGGTTTTCTTCATCTGAGCTCTCTTCATCAGAATTTTCTTCATCGGAGTCTTCTTTTATCTTGGAAGTATCAAGGTCAGGGTAAAACTTCTTCACTTTCTTTAAACAGTCGGCAAGACCATAATTATAACTCTCAACTCTCGCTTCGTGGAGTTTGTTGTCGAAGGCTTTTGATTCGACGTATTTCTTGACTGCCCCATTCATGGCCTCTTCAACGGCTTGCTCGATTCTTTAGGTTGTTGATAAAATTTTTCTTCGGCTGCTAAAACCTTCTTTTCAGCCGTTGTAATCTTTTCTTCTGCCCCCTCCAGTTTATGGGATAATGATCGGACCTTTTTACTTTTCTTTTTTAACTTTGATTCCATGCTATTCATCTTTGATCTGGCTTCTCTTAATTCCGCCTCCAGTACCGAAATTTTAATCGTCGCTTCCCCTAATTTCTTTTTCATTGAGTTCTTCAATTTTCGGCTACTTCTTTTTCTAATTTGGCCATGTTTACTTCATCACTCATAACCTTGCGGAATTGATCAAAATTCTTCAAACTTTCATCCATGATATTAATCCCATGGATGAGCTGTTAATTCATATTTTATATTAATCGGATTTGCCAAAACTAAGAAAGATAGTTAAATATGTATTCAAAATATAAGTATAATTCATACCTTCAACACTGTCGGATGAAGTTATAAGATTGTATCGTCAATTTGCTGGGACTTTGTTATCTCCCGGTCCCTTGGAATTATTATAGACTTCGTAAGTTAATGAGCCAGCATCGGATCGTTTAGACCCGAATCATCGGCATATATGGAAAAACCAGGCGAAATATTTGCGGCTGGGGTTCTTTCTTCCTCATTTCTCATTGGGGCCTTGCCCTTATCTAGTTGATCGATAGGGCAAGGGAGTATGTCATCTCCTAGTATGCTTGTTGTTTGTTTTTGCATAGGGGGTTGAAGAGATGCTGACAGAAGAACTTTGTCGTCCTCCGACACACTAGCTATTATAATTGGAGAGTCAGGCCTTGTTACTGTTGGTGAAGTTGTTGGGTTGATCGGAATCTTCTTCTTCAATTTCTTGATTTTTCTCTCTTCTTGGATAGAAGAAGTGGCTTCTACCTTCCTTTTCTTCGAAAGCTTCTGGAGTTTTTGTACATCCACCATGATTGATGTATCTATAATTAAAAAGAAGTCAGAGATTAAGATAGATTGATCAGAAAAACTGATGAAATAATATCAGTAATAAAAATACCTAAAGAGGGTTTAGGACTGATTTCCGCTGAAAAGAGCCCTCTTTTGTCAAGAAGTTCTTTAATCGGAGGAACTTCCATCCCCGTAAGCTTCTTGTAATCCTCTTGTTTTGAAGCCAGAACCTTTTTGCCATCGTTTGGAGTTAATTGGGATTCTCTATGGCTAGTTGTAAAGTCCCAAGGGATTTTAGAGAAGATATAGAAGAAGCTTGGTTTCCAGCCATGAATGGCTGAAGGAAGTCCAGAAATAAATTTCCAACCGTGTCGTGGGTTGATTACCCACCATCCATGACCGTGAAAATCTCTTTTAATACGAATAAAGAGGTAAAGAGTGAGGTTTTTGGAGTTATGTTTGCGTCCTTGCAAAGGATCAAGAACGCACAAATAATCCGAATGCTATTGGGAGTCAATTAGGATGGTAATACCCGATATAGTTTGAAGATCATGAGGAAGAAAGGATGGATCAAAAATCTAAGTCCGGCTCTTAAGTGTTCTTCGTATATGGTAATGCTACCAGCTGGGGGCCGATCTATTTGATTTTCAGCAAGAGGAAGAATCACAACATATTCATTAGAAATATTGTAATGTTGTTTTAATGCTAATATCCTATGTTCGGATAGAGAAGATCTAATATCCCCTATTTTTACTTGTTCGGTTTGTTTTCTTTGATGTTGAGAACTGAATTTTTCAAGGTTCCCAGGGTTTTCTACATGACTAGTTTCTAAGATTCTAACCATGGTGAAAAAAGGAAGTAAAAAAAGATTAACTTCGAAAAGCAGAAGAGAAATAAGAGGCCGACCTGTGAAATTTTTCTTTCGCTCCTAAGGCAAAAAGGCGGAAATGGTTGAAAACCTATTTCTTTGAGAGGTTTGATGTTTATATAATACTTTTCAAAGGACCAAGATCTCTTTGCTAATGCTGAGAATGAACCAGATTCATCCATCTGTCCTTAAAATATTTAATGGAAATTGGGATTCTCGAAGGGTCGAAACGGCTTTTACGGTGCAATGGCTACAATCTGTTGATTAGACAGATATCTTTTTTCTTTTTCGAGGATATTTTAATTTTCTCGGATTTTGAAAAAATTATAATGATGGGAAGAAGATATGGTGGTTGTTTTATAACCGTCTCTCTAGTTAAAGTTTGACACGTCATCCGGGCGTATCGTTCCAGGACAGAGATTTCTGACAGTTTCTCATTTCTATTTAATGGACTCAGAAACTGGGGGAACTGGTGTTGGGATATGATAAATTGATCTATTTAAGTTGACCTTTAAGAGTATGAAATTGAAATTGGTTTATGCCCAAAAGGTATCAAATTGATCAATGCTTAAAAAGCACAAATATGTTTGGAAAATGATTCATCAACATCCAAAGGGTGTGAAGCCGATTAACAACCAACAGACATGAAATTGATCCATTTCCAGGTAATCGATAGATTTATTTGAGAATAGAATTTGGTAATAATTATGTGTTGCAGGAAATGATTAACTTTGGGAGAGACGATCAACTCTGGAGGAGACGATCAATTTCAGAAGAGAAGACCAACTCTGGAGGAGACGATCAATTTTAGAAGAGACGACCAACTCTGAAAGAGACGATCAACTCTGGAAGAGATGATCAACTCTGGAGGAGACGATCGATTTCGGAAGAGACGATCAACTCTAAAAAAAGATTAATTCCTTACGACCAACTTTGGTTACATGTGTTTACCATCTACATTAACCGTTTTACAGATAGATGCCAGCTGTAAACGGTCAATTCTTTACAACCAACTTTGGTTGCACGTATTTACCATCTGGATTAATCGTTTGACAGGTGGATTCCAGCTGTAAACGGTTAACTCTTAGCTTATAAATACCCACAATTGTAATGGAAGGGGGACTTTTTGGCAATTTGAATTCTTCGAACACCTTCCATCTAATCTTTCTTTAGATCATATCTGTTCCAATCCGAACGTCCTCAAGCTTGGTAGATGATGTAAAGCTGGATCAAATCCGCCTGATCCATTCCTCTTTTACTTCAAATTTGCTGTGATTTGTTTGGACGCAACAGGTTCCATCTCTTAAGCTAGGTAGCTTGTCCAGCCCTTTATCCATTGTCTTCGTAAAGGCAATGAGTTCCACCTGTTGGAGGCTATATAAGATCTTAACACCTTAGAATTGATTTGCTTTGGTAACTTGTCTAGCCCTTTATCTTTCGTCTTTGCAAAGGCAAAAGGTTCCATCTCTTGGGCTATTTTTATAAAGGGCAATGGGTTCCATCTCCTGGTCTCTACACGCAAAAAGAAATGTTGAGGAATAATAATTCTATATAAAAAATATTAAGAACTCACGCGGTGTTTTTATTTGTTTGAGCTCATCCATCTTAAATAATTGTGTTTTTAGAAAGGATGTTAACATCCAAGATTTGAATTGCCTTAATAACATGAGGGCAATTTTGAGGATGGGAAGCACTCGTTTAGATATCTGGGGCTTGGCATGATCTGGTTGCACCAAAAGAAAAGATGACAAAAAATGCTGAGCGAACAGGTCAAAAACCCAAAATTTTTCCAATAGAACTAACCAATGCCCATCAAGAGTATTGATGCTTCATGCCATATTCTCCTTATCAATTGCGTAGATCTCATTATTGGAGCATTACTAGACACAGAGAGGGAGCCCCATGGAATAACGGAATGGTGGATGGTCATTCGGTTGTATGATCAATCTCATATCACTCGGACAAGTGTTTATGAGTGCAGCCCACATGATGTTTGCTTAATAAGAAACAAATGCATATAAATGTTAGGGGAATTTGAGGTATATATGTTCCATCAATTTGTTTACCAATATTTTATGTTTAGGATTTATTGACCAACAACTTTATTCTTTTGATTTTTAAATAAGCTATAATAAGTTTTTTTTTTAAAAAAAAAAAAAAAAGAGTGTGTAAAAAAACATATATACATATATATTTTTAATGAAAAAGAGGCAAGCCTTCGTTTATTTTATATGTTACAAGTAAAGCTGCTGCAAGGAGTAGCAGGATTCTCACGGAAGCTCGGATATTGCCAGACTAAAGTTTTGAGAAACTTGGAGTTTCCACTATTACACAGGTGGGGTCGCAACTTAGTTGAAATTAAATTGAAGGGCCAGAGGGGGATAAGACATTAATGTGTCAAATTTCATGCTGGATGGGGTGGTTCCAGGCACTTTATGTATGGTTCCAACTTTTTCAGCAAGACAGGTTGCAGCAAAACATGTTTCAGTAGATGTTTCCAGCAGACTTCGCCCAATCAGCTGCCTTCAACCATTCTACGGGCTTCATCCATTCCAGCAGACTCCAACCATTCTTCAACCAGTAGACCATATCCAGCAGACTTCAATCATTGGATGCATTACTAGATCTTCGTGACTGGTTTAGGCCCTCATTGTTTGCATGCAGAAAGCTAAGCCTGTCACTAAAAACTTAAAATCGTAAATGCTGGTGAAAATCCTGCATACCTCTTGTTTGCATTTGTCATGCCAATTTCAACAGAATACTTCAAAATTTGATGTTTCTGAACAAAGAGTTGTGCTGCAAATTCCTCAATTGGCATCCATTGTTCTGCCTCAATTTCTGAATCTGTTTTCAGGATTTTCAGTGGAAGAATAATGTGAGCCAAATCAATGCGGATGCAAGCCGGGCTTTGGACAGAGTCAGAGTGAAGCGATGGTAGCTTGTCTGAAGTTCCCAATTAATGTATTGCAGATTAAAAGGATGGATTCATCGCCCGTTTCATCGATATGGTCAATCCAAGAGAAGAAAAGCCTTACCGCATGTTTGGCCACTAAATTAGGGAGGTATGCACGTAAGTCGAGACATCGTTTTATTTCGTTCCTTCTGGAGGAACCATGGTCTCATTGCTATCAGTGTGTCCAAGCTACTGGGGATGCGAGGCGATGGGTTTTCTGCTCTCCAAGACGTCCACGGAGATGGTAGTGAATGAGGTAGCTCTGGTAGCGGTAGATGGAGGTCTTGTAGTAACGGAAGCCAAACTCTTCTTACAAAAAGGACATAGGATAAGTAAATGATCGAAGTTTCTTGGGATGCATCGCATAGAGTGCAGTTATCTCTACCTTGCCAACCTCTTTAACCAAGTTATTTTTGGTAGGTATTTTTCCAAGAGAACTAAGGTATAGGAACACTTTTACTTTCTTTGGTATTTTGATATTCCAAACCGTAGAACTAACCGCCAGTCTTATACCTTCATCTTGGAGAAATAGATGACACTGTTTAGTTGGGAATTTCTTTGATGTAAACCACTTCCAAGATATATAGAGTCCGGCAATGCCGTTAGGATCAAGGATGCCATGTTTCATTTGAGTTTGATATTTTTCGGGTGGATATTCAGTGGCACTGATAACGACCGGTGTTCAGAACTCCTGAAGAGTTTAAAAGCTTTCGCAGCAGTGACATCCTGGTTGGCTGACATGGCATACAGGCACATAAACAGATCTTGAATTGGAACTTTATATGGCCACGTGTCATTCCAGAAAGAGATGGTCTGACCATTCCCAACAGTAAGAAATAAGATGTTGTCGCTCAATCTAGTACAGAGGTAGAATACTGAGCTATGGCTCGATGCATTTATGAGATCTTATGGTTGAAACGGTTGCTTGCTAAACTATGTCTGTTCCGATCTTTCTCTTTCTGTTTTGTGATAACAAAGCAGCCATTAATATTGCCAATAATCCTATGCAACATGACAAAACCAGGCACATAGAAATTGGCCGCCATTTCATCAAAGAGAAGCTTGATCAGAAAGGTGTCCATCTATCATTTATTAAGTCTACGGAATAATTAGCAGACATACTAACAAAGGAACTCAGTGGTTCTATATTTTTTTCGATCTGTAGCAAGATAAAATTTCGTGATATCTTTGCCCTATCTTGAAGGAGAGTGTTGACAACTTGGCCTAAACCAATTTCCATCTATGTAATAACCGAGAATAGGTCTTTTCCAGTTTATCCATTAACCATGAATAAACATTTTTTATAAAAGATGAAACTTATGTATAAAAAGGAGAGGACCTCTATGACTAATATATAAAAAAAAATAATAAAATTTTCCTTTCTTTTCTTCTCTAATTCAACAAAAGTAGTGATTAACTTAACCAAGGAAGCATCTTCTCCAAGGTTGGACCAGGTGAAGTGTCTATTAGACAAGCTAATTTCTATCAATGAATAGAATTTAACAAAACTATTAAAGAGATTTGGTGCTCCTTGAGAGTTGATTGCACCCTTACGATCTGAAAAGAATCTTGTAGCATAAAAATCATCGATCAAAACCCATGGCCATGTGTTAGACTCTCTTAATAAACCTAGCTCAGCGAAGAACTTTCTTCGGTCACGTTGGATGTCAGTACTATAAACATTAGCTAGCATCCAGGTGAATCTTGAGCATTTGGAATGTAATAAGATCATCAGAGAAAATGCACCAACGTCCAACAATTTGCCCTCGAGATCTTTACAGTTCCAACTAAAGAGTAATCCACCAGTTGATCTGATCCTAAAACATCTTTGGATGCCTATCCCTCAAAATTTATTCTGCAGATTGATTTTACTAATCCCTGATTCATCTGATCTTGTTTAGTTTTCTGAAGGCATACAACTTGGCACTTGTTAATCTTAATGAAAAACCAATTGTCAAATAAGAAGGACAGATAGAAATCATAAAATACCAGTTACACCAAAAACCAAATATAATTTGCCTGAATGAAAAATATGAAGCGGACCCCTTATTTTGTCCTACTCCTTTGCCTAGCATCCAGAAATTGTTCACGGTGCAACTAATCCCTTTAAACAATCCCACCCGTAAAACTGGAATATTTCGTAAAAACCGTGCGAAGCACGGTGTCTACTCCTCCAAACTATTCTGGCCTCAGATGATTTAGATTCAGCTGTGCTCCACCTCTCTTCCACCATGCGTAGCCGGAAAATATCTCGACTGCTTTCTTCCACAACGTCGGTAGTCACGAATATCGTTGCGTTTCGATAGAGTCGGCGACGGTGGGGATACGACGACGGTAAAGGAGGTCTGGGAGGCAATCGAGGCTAGAAGTACTGGAATGTTCGGGGTTCCCAGCAAGAAGGAGAGGGAGCTGGGGAGCCGGTTGGGTGGAGGGATGGGAACCGGAGTTGTATTTGAGGCGGAGGGATGGGATAGAGGGAGCGTTCTGGAGGCCATGACGAATTTTCGAAGTAGAAGGAACGACCCCGGCTGCTAAACGGTCGCCTCTTATTTCATCGGACACGCTTGCAAAGCAAGATCGATCGCCGTCAATTTTAATTTTTTCTGTTTTTTTTTTTTTTTACAATTTAAGAGTTTTTTTTTTAATTATAAACAATCATTAATCATTTTATTTATTTTAATTTATTAAAAATTAATTAATTTTATGATCCGATAAATATGTATATAATTCAATATTGGATATGATCCTTATGTTTAGACTTTAAGCATCTTATATTAGTTAGAGATGTAAATGGATCGAGTCGGACCGGGTCATGAGTGATCCTGATCCGATCCGGTTCTTTGATGATCGGGTTCTAATATTATATTTAGACCCAATCCATTAAAAAATCAGGTCTGGTCGGATCGGGTTCACTATCAAAATTTTCAATCCAACGGATCATTCGGGTTGGATCAGATCCATAAATAATCCGGTTTTAATCTAAAAAATTTGAATCTATATATGATCCGAATAAAATATATATAACTATATTTAATTATTACATAGTTAACTATTGTTAACCATAAACTAGATAATAAATAATATTATTTTCAAAATAAATTAAGATATAAAAATAATTATAACTTCATATTTATGTTAAAAATAAGTTTCATATAAGTTTTAAATTATAATTTAAAGATTTAAATAGATATCATCATATATTATTAGTATGTTCGAGTCAGCTCGGATCGGGTCGGGTACAAATTAAATAAACTCAGGCCCGGCCTGAAAAATGGAACGGGTCTAAGTTTAGGACATGACCCGAATCCACGGGTTTCTAAAAATGGATTGAATCGGGTCTAAATGGGTCAGGTCGGATCACGGATCAACCTGACCCATTTGCAGTCTTAATATTAGTTGGTGTGATTGAGGTAGCATAGTATAGGCATTGGCCTAACTGGCCCATTATGAAAGGGCCTGTTAGAGTTTACTTATAAATCGATTAGGTCCCCTCTTCACTCATATTATTTTTTCATGAAATTATTTTCATGGCTTATCCCATCGAATAGCCACTTGTTGAGAGAGAATACTGGAAAAAAAAACTTGGCTTTTATGTTTACGTGAGCATTTATACTTATAGATTTAGAAATTAATAGAAAATGCAAGTACGCATCCCAAATCTAAAAATATTATTTGTTCTATATGATTTACGGATCTATTATTTATTCATATATGTTCTTGAAAATAATATAATTTTTAGTATTCTAGAAATCATGCATAGGATCTTGATATAATAAAATTTTTTATAGTTGGTATAAGAATGGGTTATGCATGATTTAGAAACATTTTTGTTTTTAATTTGTTTCCTAGATTGCCCTCCTCGATGATTTATGAAGGAATCAGATGGTGGATTGACGGCTACCATAATAAAAAAAACAAAATCAAGGCCTTGATTTTGTCAAGCCCTCCTCCTTCCATCTTGTAGCTGGATGATATCACCGGCAACAACCTAGGCAAACGGACGGGGGTTCAAGGTTGATAGCCAATGGTAGAGGAGAACTTGATACCTCTTTGATTCACTAAGGAGCGGTGGTGGCTGCCAATGAGGCCACAATAGGCTTTGTCATGGCACATCGATGGCTACCAAGTAGGGGAACAATCGAGAGTTACAGTTGCCATGCTCGTCGAAGAACAAAAAAAAATTTAGGGTTGGTGTTGGATGGAACTGTCGTGCCCTCTTCCTTCTATCCACCACACAAGCCGTTGGCATTGGAAAGCCCAGGACCATCTATGCAGATACCGACACCAGTGATTCCCCTCCTTCCACCTTCGGACAGTGGAATCCATCTGAGTTGGTGTTGGTGGTGATTAAGGACCCGCTAGTGGTCTTAGCCATGGTCAATCATGGCGGAGGAGGTCTTGATCATGGTCGATGACAGGTGTTCTGGCCCGAGAATAAAAAAAAAGAATCGAAGGTCAACAAAACCCATCGATGGTTCAGACCTTTTTGACCACCGACGATGCCATGGGAGGTAGTGACAGGCACCGTGAGATAGTCCTAGTGACCGTCGAGCAAAGGGATGATGCTTTTGGGGAGAGAGGTGGCGGCTTTGCTCCCTTCTCCCCTCCCTTACTCTATTTCATCATGAGAGGAAGGAGAAAGAAATGTTAGTGGGTTTCGGATTTTGGATTTCAACTAGAAATCCAAAATCTAAACCCCTTTTAGTTCATAAAGGATCATTGTGCATTTAGGCCCCTAAAGTTTCGAATATTACAAATCAGTCCTTAAAATTTTATAATAAGGTTTTTGGATTTGATAGATATTATTTTATAGAAAGGCTTATATAGTATCTATTATTTACAGTTTAGTACTCTATCATTGATTTTTTTAAAATAAAATTATTGTAACTTATTCGTTTTACATCTAATTTGAATGATTTTTGGATCGTTGGACTAGTCATAATTTAAAAAATATTTTAATTGAGTTCTTCATATATTTTAAAATATTTAAATAAATTATAAATTATTTATTTATAGTTTTGCTTACTATTATATTTGACTCAAAATAAATAATAATTAATTATAATACTTATTATATACTATAATTTTTATCCAAAGATATTTTATAGTTATACAGTAAGTGTTATTGAAAGAAATGATAATTAGAATACAATATTATGTTATAATTTGATCAATAGGATGCATGTTGTTAAGTATCTCATTCTAGACTGATCTTTTATGGCATACATGTCGTTAAAGTATGTTGTTTTATATTTGTTTGGATATTTATTTTACCATATGAATAATTTTATGGATTGGCATAAATATTTATGATCAAAATGATTTATTTATATTGTTCATGAGATTTTTTCTTTATGAGAGAAATATTTTTTAGTTATGGTATTAACCGCCTGCCCAAAATGGATGTTATGTGTTTTAACTGGAAAAGATTGCATGGAGCATTGTATTGCAAGAATGCTATAGCTTTCATAAATATGTCAATCCTAAAAGAATAGGTTCATGAATGTTAGGGTATTTTATTTACTTATGGCTTCATGTAAAGAGCACTTATGTATTTTGCATATTCTGTCCAAAAAAGAATATGATATCATAGGGTTCTTATATATTATTTATATATATATCCATTGATTTATATTTTATATTCCTGCTATCTTTTGATTATACAGTCATTTTTTATGTTAATAATAATATTATTATTATTAATATTTTAACCGAGTCAAATTATCAAAGGTGAAGGCATATTAGGCTTGAAAATTTTGTTTACCTAAAGGGGATAGATTTTGGAATCCCTTGTATCATCATCATGTTAACATTTTTTTTATAAGAGATATATTGGACCTAGAAAGTTTGTCTATCCAAAAAGAACATAATTTCAAATATCTTGTATTCTCATTATATTGAGTTCATGATTGGAGCTTAAAAGTTTGTCATATTCTCTATCCAAATAAAACTTTTATGATGATGCACATGGTGCTCTTATTGAAAATAGCTTATTATATTCAAAACTTTTATTTATTTATTTATTATATGTACCTTTAATATATTGTATCTATGAATAATCTTGATTAGTTATTTATCTCATGCCATTTTAAAGGTCATAACTTGATTATCTCTGATTGGAATGTTTATAAATTTCGATGAATGGTGACCACTAAAATGATCCGTTCACTAAAATTTACAAGATCCTTCTTTAAGATATTTAGAAGGGATTGAATAGCGTTATATGTTGAAGAGAGATACCTTATGTAGATTACTTTCTTTCTAAAAAAAGTTTTGTAGCATTGGACCAAGGGCTCTTGTTAAAATAATGCTTATAAAGATTTTCTTGCATATATATTATCTATATTTTTTTATTGATTAACTATATAAAGATTGTTTAGCAATTAATATATTTATATTTAATAAAGTTAATACATTTATTTTGATAACTTTGACTGAAATTATAAAATATGAAAATTAAAATTATGCTAGCACTAAGTATGATGGATTATGAACATTATATTATGTAATAATCATCTATCTTGGATGACTTATAAGAGTACTATAGTACAAAAGCTATCTATAAAAGTAATAAAAAGTAAATTATTTTGTTTGTAAAATATATAAAAAAATTGATTTTATTCTCTATGAATAGTAATATAATATATATTTTTTGACTTTATTTATAAAAGATATGTAGAATCTGATAAAAGAAAGTTTAGATAACTAATGAATAAATAAATCAATATGAGATATGATAGCATGATGGTATTATGACTTATATTATGAAACTAGAAAGTATTGTACCCAAACTAAATATTTTGAAATCTCTATCTCTAATACATTAGTTACTCATCATATTTTTAATTTTTTCGCCGTGTGATTTAGTAAACTTAAAATTATATAAAAAAATAATTAATTATTTTATTTTATTTTATTTTATTTAGAAGTTTTGATACTTTTAAAAAAGAATAAAAGTGTTGATATGATGTATTAGTCATATCCTAGATATGGTTTGGAGGCAAAATCACATTCTGAATAAAATCACATTCTTATTCTTATGATGTATTAGTCATTCCATTTTATTTAGTATGATTGAGAGACAAAATCACATTCTGAAGGATATGGTTTGAAGTGTGATTAATGAGAATAATTTATTATGATATCTCTAGTACAAAATCCTAAAAACTACCATCTAAATTTTAGATAAAAATCTTGGTAAGGTAGTTATGCAAGATACCTTTTGAATTGAAGGTTCGTAGGAAGCCTAATACTATTCAATTTTATGTTGGGGGCTATCCTACAAAAGTTAATCATTAATATTCCATCAATGAATAAATATAGATATATAATAACATGTTATTTAATTTAGTTATCCAGGTAATTCTTAATAAATATAAATTATAATATCTTAATAGGAGTATAAAGAATATTGAGTCAAATCATATCATATTTATAGATTTTGATTTGAAGGATATTAGATACTCTTTTATTAGAAATGAGATAATAAAGGAAAAATACGTTGTTGCTATTTTTTTTTATTTAAAAAAATATTATATTTCATCCTATTGGAAGATAATGGGAGAGCAACATCATATATACGAATCAGTTATAGTACCTCCATTACTAGTTGATGTAATACTAATAAAGAAATTACATAATAGAAAATGAAAACATATCGTTTATTATAATAATTTGATTTTTTAAGATGTAAATGGTAGGAGGGTTTGTTTCATAGAAAGGCATAAAAACAAAATCTAGTGACATTTTTGGATATATAAGTAAAATTTGTGGCACGTTGTAAAGTATAATTCATATTGTTTTGATCATGAAACTTTATTCTAGATCTTATAATTATCGATTCTATCTTAAAAGTTATTTAAGATTTATTATAATAATAGTATAGCTATATTTTTAAAAAGAATAATAAGAGTTTTCATTATCTCTACCTATATGGAGATAAAATATTTGATAGTCAGAGATTTTAATTAATTGGAAGATATTTTGTAAAGTATATTTATACAGAGTCAAGATCTGTTGATTTCCTAATCAAATGAATAAGATCCATAGTTTTCATAAAATATGTCAAGAATATGAATATTTTAGAATCTTTTGATTTTTTAGATTAGTGAAAGTTTGATGTATTTATATACATAGATAAATTTTATTTGTCATTGATTGCTTTATTGATGGATTATAATCTAAGAAGATATAATTATCAAGTACATATATATAGAGTCCATGTTGATTGATCCTCTAACCAAAAGTTTGAGGCCCGTATAATTTACAAGGCCTGTTAAAAATATGGACATGATAGTTAATGCATTTTATAATTATAAATCTTTGTTTCATTTTATATATTTATCATAAGTATTTATATACATTGTTGACATGATAATTAATGCATTGCATTCTCATATGATTCATATACACATGTGAAATAAAATACAATATAGTATCTCAAAAATGTATCTTTATCTTGAGAATAATAGTTATATGGGTATGTCTCATTTATTATTTAGAGATCTCAATATGTTTGTTTGGTGACATATAGACTTCTTTTGAAGTTGTTAAATTTTTTTAACTTGTAATAAAATATACGATTAAAGAGAAATCATGATTGACACTATATTTATATATATTTTTTGTTATGTATATATATTTCTTATTTAATGTACCCATTGCATGGAAACTAAGACCAAGTATCAAGTCTCAAATATTTTGTGATGTCTCGTCATTGACACCATATTGAATATATGAGACAAAATAGCTTGTTGTTTTGAAGCCATTAAAACTTTTCTTGCTTATTTTATATCCAAGCATGTTGAAGAGAAATTGGTGGACTGGTAATAAAAATAACATATTTTTTTTTATCATTTTTGGATGCTATTTTATTGTTATGCAACCACAGCAAGACTAATGTCAATAGTATTAGTGATACTTGTAACCATAGATAGGTCTTATGTTAAATAAAGAATGCAATGACTTCCATGATTCGGCATGATTGATGCTGTTGGATCGAGTCATTTAGAATGTGCTATCTTTAGATCATATATTTTTATGGCCACGTACTGTATTTTATGTTGTTCAGCTCGAGAGTCATTTTAAAATAAAATATTTTCAAAATCATAATTAATATTGTCCAAGTGAAAGAATATAAGATTGATTATTTTATTTATTTTGATTTATTAAAAATAGATTGATTTTATTATCTATGTTGATGGACATGTGTATAGTCCAATATTGTGTATAATCTATATGTTTGAACTTTGAGCACCTTATGTTAAATGGTATGGTTGAGATGGTATGATGTAGGTCTTGGCTCAACTGGCCCGTGATGAGAGGGTCTATTAGGGTTTGCTTATAAATATGCTAGGTCCTCTCTCCACTTTTCATAATATTTTTTCATAAGTTCAGTTCTCATGACTTACTCCATCGAATAGCCACCTGTTGAAAGAGGATACTGGAGAGAAGGACTTGGCTTTTAAGTTTACATGAGTATTTATGATTGTAGATTTGAAAATTAATGATGAATCTGGATATGCATCCCAATTCTAATGATAATATTTATTCTATATAATTTACATATTTATTGTTTGTTCATATCCATTCTTAAAAATAATATTATTTTTGATGTTCTAAAAATCATGAGGATCTTGCAATAATAATTTTTTTTACAAGCAAATCCTATTATAATATTTTGTTGTGCTAATCTGGTCTGGCCCTTCTATTAAGATGCTTCAAGTTACCAAAAATTATCGATGTTGACTAATTGTTGAATGAAATGGCATATACGGGCATATCTCTTTAAGGTTTTACTGTGAAAATAGATTTGAAGATTTTTATAATAATTAATAAAAAATACTTATCGGGAGGTTATCAAGAGTTGAATGACGGTGGTAATGGTAGCACGATAATGAACATGGGTGTGATATTGGTAGTTCTCCGCCGATCCGAAATTTCTCATGCTTTCGGAGATTTCTTCAATTATTTTCGTACTTTACGGTCTACAAGGAAAGAACATTTAAGTAACTTATTTTCTACGCAATCGAGCCTTTTCCGCATGTTGGTACAATTTCTGTCCAGGCTTATGAAATATGAATCGTGGATATCAAGACTTTTGTGAAGGTCATCCGTGTCGGTCAAAAATTAGAAACCAATAGGACGAAATATTCAACACCAAAGGGGTGCAGTTTTGTCTACTTCCAAGAAAATCCTAGCTTTGAATTTACGGGCCAAATGTAGTACAAGATAGACTTCAAAGTTAGTATGGCATATCACCGTTGAATTACGATTGCTAATAGGAAATCTCAAACCACCATCTAGTGCAAGTGGCCCTTAAGCGGAACTCATTTTCCACTCTGAAAAATGGTCTTAAACATTGCTAAAACCAAGGAAGTGGTGTAGCTCTCACGAACGATGACTGCAACACAAGAACGATGGATGATCTGGGAGGCATGGATATGGTTCGACATCTCCTATGTAAATAATTTCTAGATTTAACCAAGAGATGAATCCACCTTGTAGGGATCTAATCCTTTTGTAGAACCAAGTGTATATCTGATGATAAACAACGATTACAGTATCCGATAATGGCTCTCAAATTGGTCTAACGGACAACTATAATCATTTATTCAGTGTTATTATTCCTCTACAATGTCCGCTTTCTATATGGCAGAAATATATATCTCTCTACCAAAATCATATTTTATACAACGCGATACGTTCAATTTTTTTCCTTTTTCAACACAATTGACATAAATTTGTGGTACTTTGGATTGATCAGCTCAACTAACCAAACAAGTCAAGTTGCATTTAAATACTTATTATATTAGTTCATATCATATGGATCGTCACCATTTAGCAAACTATAGCTTACCTTCCTTTGTACAATACTGTAATTCTTTGTATAAAATAATGCCGGTACTTTGTTTTTTTTTTTTTTTTTTTTCCTATCAAGGGCCTCCAATGGAAGCATCTATTTATTAGAGAATTTATTGGCAGTATTCAAGAGAGGCAGTTACACCATCAGATGGAGATGTCTAACAGTATCACTTCTAAGCCTTACACATCAAAGTTGGTCGGTCCTTCCCCACAAAGCAATGGGGATAATTAAGGGCATAGATTCATATTTAATTTTGTCTAGGCTTGATTGTTTATCATGCCCTTCCTTCCAATTTTAATCTCAAATGAGCAATTGAGCCTACATGCAACACAACATTGTAATAAAAATCTTGGTAAAGTCCAGCACTCAATCGCGATATTAATTTTCATCAAAATTGAGCAATTCGGTGCGAAGATGATACAATATTCTAATAAAATTCTATAGCATAAGTCATCTAATTTAGAGTGTTAATCAAGTACCGTGCAACTCTTAATTTCTGCTTAGAGTGGAACAAGATGGGAGATCTTTCGCACCAATCTCAAGTTATTCAATAAAAATTCTGATCTCCAAAAGCCCCATGAATAAAACATGGCACCTCCTTTTCAAATATATTAATGGAGTCAGGGTAATCTAGCTCAACGATCACTCTCCTAGATATTATCTCTCCAACCGACAAAAATCTTCTTCCTCATGGACTGCGTTAATTTTCCATCGTGTGATGGGATTTTTCAGTTTGCGTAACTAGGTACCATGCGTTTTTGTCACGTTAATAATCTACAATAAAACATGGTGGATGCCGTGGCATCCATGTAGGACATTTTGGAGGATACGTCCGCTCCCTGTCCGTCCGATCGTAATCAGAAGCTCCTTTCTTAGGTAACGTGCACGTGAACGAACCGCTTCTAGAAGTGCGAGTGCGAGGACGAACGAACAAAATCCAGTCCGCAGGACAGAATCGCAAGCCACTGCGGCAAAAGACGTAGATCAGTTGAATCAATCACAAGACCGAACGACTTGTGCATCAAATCACCACACGAAACGTTGACAATCGATGACACATGCGAAGATTCCCGTCGCAGAAAACGATGTCTGGCGTTTTGCGATAAGCAGCTGATTGGCAGCATAAAGGAGGAAAACTTCTAGACGGTCTTTCTCGGGAGTCCGAAATAAAGAAAGCGCCTGCCTTTTAGATCGTACCTCCACTTCATCACATATTTACACGTGTTCGTTTTTCTGCCTTTCTAACCCCCGTTTTCGGTCTCGGATCATCTCCACCAACCCAAACAAATACAAAATATTCACGCCTACCCCCGGCAAAAAAAAAAAAAAAAATGGACTTCGTGATTCGTGTTCCTAATCTAGGACCTCGATCTAAAATTCTAATTATGGTTGGCAATTTGGCATGGGAGCTGATCCGCTTCTGTTTGTCCGCCTCGCCCTACTTAGTACGTTCCGTTCTCCTCTCTCCGCTTCAATTCCGGTTTCCGGGTCACGCTAACCTTATCTCTCCTGCGTCCACTTGACGACCGACACGCGTCGTGACAAACGTGGTGTGGAACGCCTTCTGGGAACGTTCTGGAATAAACGTCCGAGGGAGCTTCTCGCGCTTTCCATCCGTTTCCTTCCTTTTCGGTTGATTGGATGGCTTGGGGATTGCCTTCTCTGTTCCCCACGACTCTCTCTTCTCTCTCTCCTCCCTTTCAATTCCTCCCTTCCTTCTCTCTGCTTCCCCTCTCCCAACTCCTGCGATCTCATATAACCCTACCCCGAACCTTCTAGAATCTTTGAATCTTGAACCTACCGCACGCCTTCCCCACGTCTATTCAGAAACTTGCTCGTCTTGTCCAAGAAAATTAAATTCATCTTGAGATCTCCGTTCATCTTTTCTTCTCCGGGAGGATTTTCCCAAAAAAAAAAAAAAAAGAGGGATTGGCTTGGCTTGAGATCCGTGGAGCGATCGGCGCTGGGGGCGATGGCACCTCCTCCGCCGGTGGAGGGAGAACGGCTGGTGACGGCAACGATGGCGGCGGCGGACGGGCAGAGGTCGATGCCCACTCCGTTCTTGACGAAGACGTACCAGCTTGTCGACGATCCGGCCATCGACGATGTCATCTCTTGGAACGAGGATGGGACCACCTTCATCGTCTGGCGCCCCGCCGAGTTCGCCCGGGATCTTCTTCCAAAGTATTTCAAACACAACAATTTCTCCAGCTTCGTCCGCCAGCTCAATACCTACGTGAGTTCATTCATTCAATCACCGCGCGTTGTTAGCTTTCTGGTTTTGATCTTTTCATTTCCATGTTTCCTTTTTTATTTTTTATTTTTTGTTCCCCAATGCTTTTGATTTGGGTTGTAGGGATTCCGGAAGACCGTGCCGGATAGATGGGAGTTCGCGAACGAGTTCTTTAGAAGAGGAGAGAAGCGGCTTTTGTGCGACATCCATCGCCGGAAGATCACTCCGACGGCGGTCCAAGCGGCGATACCGGTTGCGGTACCGTTGAACCGGGGCGGATCGCCGGGGAACTCGGGCGACGAGCAGGTCCTCTCCTCAAACTCCTCCCCTGGAGGGGCGGTGGGACGGGCGGCTGCGCCGCCGTGGTGCAGCGGCGCGGCGGAGTTGATGGAAGAGAACGAGCGGCTCCGGAAAGAGAACATGCAGCTCTCGCACGAGCTTGGGCAGATGAAGAATCTCTGCAATAACATCCTCCTCCTCGTGTCCAAGTACGCCTCCAGCCAGCAGCAGGGCGGCGCCACCACGTCCGCCGCCGGTGGCGGGCCGTCGCCGGAGGTGGATCCACCCCTGGAGCTGATGCCGGCGTGGCGGTCGCCGGAGGTGGACCGGGTGAAAGCGGAGGAGGGTCCCAGCACAAGGCTCTTCGGCGTCCCGATCCGACTGAAGCGCTCCCTGCGCGACGACCCCGAGGAGGCGAACCCGTCGGGCCCGGATGTGAAACCTGAGCCGTTGGATCCGGGTGCCGATCCGCAGGACCCGTCGGCGGACCACCGGCGGTGGCTCCTCTGCTGCCCTCGACCGAACCAGCGGGTGTGCAATGGATAGCCGGAGCACGTTATCCAAGGACTTCATCACGTGCTCGACGGCCACCCAGATCACAAGCCTAGAATTTGATTTCTTTTCTGTTTTTTTTGTTTTTTTTTCTCGTGTAGAATTATAATCCGAACTTTCTTGGAAAGAAACAAGAAAGGAGCACTTTCCGCAATCAAGGACGCGGTAAATCTGCTATTGGTGACGCGCTGATAGGACGGAAAAGGCCGTCGCTTTGGCTTCTGATCAAAAAGATTCTCAGATATGACTGCTTTGGTTTGTTTCTCTCTCTTGGTGATGGCTCGATAAAAAGTAAGTTTAGCCGTAGGAGACTGGAGAAAAATTTAATATTGTGTAGATTTTTCTAGTGATCGTATTTGACGTTCCTTTTCTGGGACAAATCGTCGCTTGTTGTTATAGATAAAGGTAGGTAATCGTCCGATCATGAGTGGACGAGCGGTAAAAGGGTGATGCTGGTGCCGTGGAGGAGTATGCCCCCGTCAACCGTGCAGCACGGAAAACATATATATATATATATATATATATATATATATATTAAAAAAAAAAAAGAGTTGGAGGAGGTTCCTGGGACATTCCAGGACGTCGTATGTCCGGCTTTTCCTGGTACTCGCCTTATTGGCTTGCATGTCTTTATTAGGCGTGATATGAAAAAAAATGGACGGAATTGAAGGGAACTTCTGGAAGTCTTGACTTTGGCTGGTTCGAGCCCTATTTGACCGCACGCATCCGTAGCTTTGTATTTTGATAGCCAGGCGTTTTTTTTTTTTTTTTTTTTTGGTAACATTGTGATTGCGTGAAATTTTTTTTAAAATAATGCTTTTTTAAAAAAAATTATGAAAATAAGTGATTCAAAATTTATTTACCGAACTAGGTGGATGGGCTGACATGAATGAATTCGTCTTTCGGAAAGACGAATTCAATTTAACTGAATTCGTCTTTTCGAATTCGTCTTTTCAAAAAATGAATTCTTGGTAAATAGCATAAAAAAATTATTGAAAGAGAATAAATTTTTAATTTTAAAATATTAATTTATATTAAAAAAATTTATTAAAATAAAAATTTTAAAAAAAAATCTGAAAAAAAAATTAACTCGTGAATACTTATAATACATGATAATATTTCTGTATCAAAATTTTATAAAAAATAAAAAATTAATAAAAAAATTGTAGGACCGATATGTGGATCGATGATCTGATCGATAGGTGGATCAATGGTCGACTGATAGCAGGACCAGGACCGGTAGTTGAACCGATGGTCGGATCCTGGTAGCCGGACTGGCGATCGGGACGGTGACAGGACCGAGGGTCGGATCCTTCCACGATTTTACTGAAAAAGAAAAAAATATTATTATTAAATAATTAATATATATTAAATTAAAATATTTTAAATATATTATTTACCAAATTACATTAAAAATTCATAAAAATAAAAATTATTAAAAAATTGTTTAAAATTTTATATTTTTTATAAAATAAAATAATGATAAATCGTCGATTGTATCTACGATTTCACCAAATAATATTTTTTTAATTAAAATTTAATTTAAAAAATTAAAAATTAACTCAATCATGAATTTTAATAAATTCTAAAATAATTTATTATTTTCATAAATTTAATTTTATATTTTATATATTTTTTAATTTATTTTAGCAAATAAATGATTCTTATCATTTTAAGATTGATATGTGGACCGATGATCGGATCAGTAGCAAGACCAGTAAGTGAACCAATGATCGATCTTGATAGTCGGACTGGCGATCAGAACGATGACAGGATTGAGAACCAAATAGATGACAGAATCGACGAAAAATAAAGTTTTTATTATTTTCATAATTTAAATTTTATAATTTAAATTTTTTAAAATTTAGTTAAGCAAATAAATGATTCTTGTCTATTTTAGACGAGAACACATATAAACACATATATAAATAAACACTTATATAAATAATTCTTATATATTTTGGACCACAACACATATAAATAAACACATATATTAAAAATATAATTTTTTAAAATTAATAAGAAAATATGAATTATAATAAATTCTAAAATAAATGACTATTCGGTCCCACATTGTGGCCGTCTCCTAGTGCGTGCAGGCTGTATACGACGACGGATCAGAGGTAGCTGATGCTGCTCTGTCTCATGCTCTATATCGTATGATGCCTGATATGCAGCATGCTCTACATCGTGTGATGCCTGCTATGCAGATACATGATGTGACGACGATCCTCCATGTCCGGAGTAATCATGTTGCCAGCCCATGAAATCCGACGCAGTAGTATAATCAAAATGTGCTGCCACATCCTCAGTAGATGTGAACTCGTGCATCGGATGTGGAGAGGTGCTACGTCTCGTACCTCGTCTGTAATGAGCTGGTGGAGGTGCTCCGGATGAAGATGCATATGGATAATAAGGCGAAGGAGTCTCGTCCTCCCTGTCTCCCTCCTAATAAAACTCACGTAGTGGAATCCGTGCATGCTCGCCAAAAGTATGGAGGGCAGAATGACATATATCCTGTATATCCGGGGAGGACGTCGGACGCTCAAGTATCATCGCAAAACTACTATCCTGTAAATAAAAAAAATAATTAGGTTGACAAAATTTAAACGTATATTATAATTTAAATAATAAAATTTAAATTACTTACCATGTAATCATATACTGCACCATTGCGACTGATGAATCGATGAGTGATCCTACGATACCACTGCATATAAGGATCGTGATAATCCATGGTACCATCGAATGGATCACCATGTATAATATAGTCATGACCACTCATCCATAACTGTATATAATCCCGATGAACGGTGGACCAATCCTGATCAGATCGTCCTCTCATATCAATATGATGTAGTGCAGACAACGTATCAAACTGATCTGGCACGACCTGTCGCATCCCGAACTGGCGCATCACTCTATCGGGTAAATGCCACTCTACTATATAAAAATATACTAGTGGCACTCGACTACACCAGATCTCTTGATCCTGTAGACAGTAGTCTGGTAACTGTGCAATCATAGCGGCAGTATATGGCTGCCATATGACCTGTTTATAAATAATTTAAAGCATAATTTATTAAACAAGAACAAATAAAACAAGTCAATCATTACGAAAAATTCAATATTCATTACTTCGTCGGGTCGCAGTCGATCAAGTAAATAACGATACGAAGAGACCACATGCTTAGGTACCTGTGTAACAGAAAAAAGATCTCTCCATTTACAAAATAAATTAATTAAATTAATTAAATAAAATAGTATATATCATACACGGCATAAAAATATTATGTAAATTCTAAACTCACCTCATCCTTAATAGTCCCTGTAGTAAACCAACTCCATCATCATCAAAATCGATCATCGAATCTGGAGCCTGTCGAAGTAATCTGTGGGGTGCAAGAATCGGAACTCTATCACATGCCCACAACTATAGTAGCAACAGCAGACCAGCAATATCAGAAACATCTCTGTGGCTCGCCCTGCACAGCTCTCTATACAACCAAGCGAGTCCAGCACTACCCCAACTATACTGTCATGCCGTCTCGAAATCCGCTAATAAAGGTAGAAACAAGAGATGTATGTTGTTCCCAGATTTATCCATAAAAAGGCACCCACCCATTAACTGTAAAATATATGCTTGAGCATAGCACTGTATGGCTGCCTCGTCCGCATCGAATGCTAAAGCCTGGAAGTGCTCGGTAAGCCAGACCAAGCTCAGTCATGATCCATGCAATCTATCATCTGGTGGGACGACCCCAAATAACTCAAGACAAAGCTGCCTCCAGTCTACCCGTGTACTACCCGTCACTGGTAGACCATTTACCGGCAAACCTAACTGAACAGCAACATACTGTAGGTTGATGGTAGCCTCTCCATGGGGTAAATGAAAAGTATGCGTCTCTGGACGCCACCGCTCGACGAGAGCAGTGATCAAATGTTAGTTCAATCTAATATGGCATATCCTAATCTCCGAACAGCATCGCTATCGCATTCTGTTTGGCATCCCATAATTTTCTATAACTTGGTGTATAGTTGTATTTGTTCTTTATGACTGCACCAAGTCCAGCAATAGCAATGGTAGGAATTTCTTTAACCAGGTCCCGAATTTCATTAGCAATTAAAGTGGAGTCCAAAGTAGAATGATCTTGAGACATCATTGCAAATAGGCATGTATGAAGACCGGTATATCGTGAGATCTCAAAAAAATTATGTCGTTTAATACCTCTCAGCATCCACTGACAGCCAGAATCTCCGCTTTTACATTTAACATGCCATTGATTTGGATTTGATTCAATAACCTTGAATTCATGATGTATTTTAACAGAATATTGTTTTATTGCAGTCTGCAATTCTGCCTTATTTATAAAGCGGAGTCCTTTACGTAACTCCTCGTTCCTTTGCCATATAACATGTTGTTCCTGCATTGAAGAATACATTGACATATTTGCAGCATTCCAATCAATCTGGGTAAATGTTCTAGATGGAGCTTTAAATGTAGAATAATTTGAAACAGTGGTATCCTCTGGACTTCGTACTGGATGTGAAGTACCGGCCTCGTTACCTTCGTCAGCCAAATCATGTTCACTTTCATCATCATTCTCACTAAAAAGTTGATTATCGACATGCACCCTGTCATCAGCAGCGGTATATATTGATGCTTCTCTAATATTACTTTTTGGTACAGTACTGTCCACCGTACGTAATAGATCTACAATAAAAACTGAGCCAATATTTTCCACTTCATTATCTGCAATATTCAGAGTACTATATGATAGAACCTGTTCAGTTACACGAGTTGTTGCTATATTTCGAACAGCTTCTTCGTAATCATCCTGTTCGCAATCAGGTTCAGGAGCTTCAATGGTTTGGATATCTATATATAACTCTGCACCCGATATACATGGATGTGAACCGATAGTTGAAAACATTATCTCCATGTCTTCATCATCGGTTAATGAAACAGGTTCGTACTTTACAAATGTCGGCTGGACAACTTGTGGATATCTATAGATAATCAAAATTTTTTTTCCAGTTCTATCAATATGGAGAACTCTACATATTTTGTTCTCCAACTCTTGGAATGTTATATCATAAATGATTCTAATTACCTTTTTTGGTCCCTGATTGTACTCAATTACATTTGATCCATTAATCATAGAATTACCTATATAACATAATGCTGTGATTGTTTCTCCTATTATATCCTACATGTTTAATTAACAAAATATATTCAGAAATAACTTTCTCATATATTGATATCATTAATAAACTAATTAAATTACATAATTAATATGATAATAAAATTTAAAATATAATTATTTTACTATCATGATGAATGTATCCTATCATCAACTACTAGGTAACGACCCTATCCCATTCAGGAATTGCATTAATTTTACGGGTCAACTTATAGTAATCAAACGGTATGTAATGAATACCGAATGAAATTTCGGCAGCATTTCTCCTTAGTTCTCCACATACAAATATTTATGTATGCGAAGAACAAAAGGAAAATGATGATCGAAATTTCATTCGGTCTTTATTGCACACCGTTTGATTACTATAAATTGACCTGTAAAATTATTTGCAATTCTCAAACTGTCCAAATTGGACAATCAATTGATTAACATGCATAATTCTCAGATCCGTACAAGTATAGAAAAATGTACCGATACTACAGAATATGCATATCAAGCAATTGACGGGTCTACGGTTCAATGAAATGCAAATTTTATAAAAATATATATAGAAAATCAAATGCTTAACCTAAAAATACATAATGCATGTTATAAAAATTCATTCTGCACATTTATATAATAATAAAAAAATTACAAATATGTAAACTTCTAACTTCATTCATAATTAAGTATTACTAAATAATTATTTAACTACATAATTATTTACAAGATATACAATTACAATTATATCATAATACTAAATATTAAAATCTTAATAATTAAAATAATGATATTACAAATATAATATCAATACATTTATTTATAATATATATATATTTTATTTAATTAACCATTATCAATACAATTACAATTATATCATAATATTAAATATTAAAATCTTAATAATTAAAATAATGATATGACAAATATAATATCAATACATTTATTTATAATATATATATTTTTTATTTAATTAACCATTATCAATACAATTACAATTATATCATAATACAAAATATTAAAATCTTAATAATTAGAATAATGATATTATAAATATAATATCAATACATTAATTTATAATATATACTTTTTTATTTAATTAATCATTATCAATACAATTACAATTATATCATAATGCTAAATATTAAAATCTAAATAATTAGAATAATTATATTACAATTATAATATCAATACATTTATTTATAATATATACTTTTTTATTTAATTAATCATTATCAATATAATTACAATTATATCATAATACTAAATATTAAAATCTAAATAATTAAAATAATGATATTATAAATAAAATATAAATACATTAATTTATAATATATACTATTATTTAATTAATCATTATCAATATGATTACAATTATATTATAATACTAAATATTAAAATTTTAATAATTAGAATAATTATATTACAATTATAATATCAATATATTAATTTATAATATATATTTTTAATTTAATTAATTATTATCAATACAATTATAATTATACAATTATTAATTAGATATTATATAAATATAAACAAAAATATATAATTATAATTATATTATAACAAAAACATCATAAAACAAACAAAATTATCTACTAATTATTCTAAATTTCATACCAAAATTATTCTATTAATTATTCTAAATTTCATATCAAACAAACAACATAATAATATTATTCAAAAAAATTATAATAACAAACGAAATATAGTAATTACCTAGAAGAAAGTATATTTTCAAATATTCTTGGACTTCTTCCGGATTCCTTCGAATAGATCTAGCAACAAACAAACAAAAATTTTTAAATAATAAATCATAGAGATCGTTGAAGAACCAAAAAAATTAAATCGGACCGGATCAAAATAAAACCAAACCTTTTAAAAGGGGATGGGGCCGGACCGGATATAAACAAATATATTTAAAATGGACCCGGAGACAACGAAGAAGATGGGATCGGGAGAGGGGGATGGGGCCGGGGGGGAAGAGAGATAGCGAGTCAGGACGGGGGAAGACACAGCGAAGAAGAACCGAAGAAGAAGAAGGCCCAGGGGGTATCCTGCCTGAATTCATCTTTCGAAAAGACGAATTCTCAGTCGAATTCGTCTTTTCGAGTCAGGACGGGGGAAGACACAGCAAAGAAGAACCGAAGAAGAAGAAGGCCCAGGGGGTATCCTGCCTGAATTCATCTTTCGAAAAGACGAATTCTCAGTCGAATTCGTCTTTTCGAAAGACGAATTCAGAAATCCCAGTCCACGTGGCGAGCTCGCAGAGCGGTGGCTGGCATCCGAGGTGGGTGACATGCGGGACTTGAATTCGGCTTCTGAAAAGACGAATTCAACTGAGAATTCGTCTTTTCAAAAGACGAATTCAGGCGTTTATGTCCGGCCGTCCGACATGTCAAATTTTTTTTTCCAAATTATCCCGGTTTTTACCACGTGCCACATAAATCCGTAAATATATTATGGATCACTTATTTTGGTAATTAAGTTTTTTTTTATATTATTTTAAAAAAAAATTCGTGACTGCATAGCTCGAAAGATGAATTCTCAGTCGAATTCGTCTTTTCGAAAGACGAATTCAGAAATCCCAGTCCACGTGGCGAGCTCGCAGAGCGGTGGCTGGCTTTCGAGGTGGGTAACGTGCGGGACTTGAATTCGGCTTCTGAAAAGACGAATTCGACTGAGAATTCGTCTTTTCAAAAGACGAATTCAGGCGTTTATGTCCGGCCGTCCGACATGTCAAATTTTTTTTTCCAAATTATCCCGGTTTTTACCACGTGCCACATAAATCCGTAAATATATTATGGATCACTTATTTTGGTAATTAAGTTTTTTTTTATATTATTTTAAAAAAAATTTCGTGACTGCCTAGCTTTACCTTGTGACTTGTGGTGGATTCGGGACTTGCTTTGTTATCCCTATTCTTTCTAAGATATGTTGGTCATTGTTTGGTGAGGTTGACATGTTAATCCGACAACGATTATTCGGGTTGAACCAGTCAGATTACCTTCTTTCTATATACCAAGGAATTTTGCATGTACTATTGGATCAGCCAATCGATCGGAACCATGGTCCCCATGTGAAATGAAATAGTTGTAGCTAAATTATGTCATTATTTGTTTCACCGGATTGAATTTTCTTATGAATTTGTGCATGTTTAGTCTAATGAGACTTAAATCCTACATTGTAATGACATGCTTTTAATTTAGCGAGGTTAGATAGGATCAAGAATTCTATGTCCAATCATGCTTGAATGTTAAAGTTGGGGATATTCATTATACGAGGTTTATAAGATGTTATGTGAATATATATCTAGCGTATGCTAGAATTAAATAGTATAATATTGTTTATATCTGGCTGATAGGAAACTTTGGTGAAGAGGTAGCCAACCAAGATCTTTTTTTTCTTTCTTTCTTTTTTTTTTTTGATAAGCGAAATGGTTTAAATAATTAAATATGATGCGGGGCGATGGCTACCATAAGTTTAGTAAAATATGTTCTAGGTGATCCTGATGAAGCCATGATGTACGTGTCCTTGTCAAAAGAATAACAGTATTATAACAAACTAGCTCCACGTATAACCATCAAAACTTTCTAATTTATAGACATGAATGCTTCCTGTATTTGGGGTTGGTCATGAGGGTTATCAGGGTTAGTTTATTGTTCACGTAGAAACATGTGTCATGTACATGAAATATGGTCAAAACAAATATCTTCATAACAGTTTGATCGCATCCTAGATTCCCCGATCATCCATAATTTATTCAAAATTAACATAGTGATGTCTCTTGCTTGACAGATCGTGGCTTGCTAGAACGGTGATATTGTTGACCCCATTGATAGTGTTAATGCCTCTAGGTACTTGTCTTCTTTCATATTCAAATAAAACGATTTAGTTTAACAAATATGGAAATTAATTTAGAGCCTAATGAATGCTTAAGTTATATTTCTTTATTTAGATCATAATCAGGTTTGAATTAGCAAATACAATAAAGTTAGAATTTTTTTATCAAAATAACACTCTAATTTTGGGGTATAACCAAATTAATTTAGGGTTTATTTAGTTGGAAGTAATCTAGCATGAAAAAATAATTTCATATCAGATTATTATATTTGGTATTAAAAAAGAATAAAAGAAATGGTAAAATAAATAATGAATTCTGTGCTTACTTTACCAAGAAAGAAGGTAAAACAAATATTATCCAGGAAATGATATTTACTTCATGCCAAATTATTGAGTGGAGGTAGTATGATATTGTCATTGCTCGATGAAAATGCCCCATTTATATTATATTAATATCATATTAATCATCATATGTAGTTAATATATGAATTATATATAGTATTATAATCAATATATTTGTTATAATTAATATAATATCTTAATTTATTATAGTAATATAGTAAAATATCAATAATATTATTTATAAGTAATAATATAATCAAAATATTAATATACTTATTGTTGGAGAAAATCTTGTTTGGGTCAAGAACATGCTGTTCAAGTCAACAAGTCTGATCAGATGGTCTCGTTACGTGCCTATCGATCATTCATCAAATTGGATCATTGATTAACAGACTTCTAACCCAAATGTTATCGAGCAACTGGACATGCTGGTCGAATGGCTCTGATATGCGTCCATCGATAATTTATCAGGTTGGGATCATAATCAGAAGAGAACTTCCTCCTGGCTTCGATATTATTGGACAAGTCAACATGATTAGTACATGATCGGTCCTACCACACAACTGACCCATCATCAAAGAAGTTAGAACCTTTCTTAATCGATCGGGTCCAGCTAAGCACCAATTATTGAGTATCTTCATCCAAGCAAGCCGCGGTGATAACCGGTACTTCTTCATTAGATAATCTTTCAAAAGTTATCATCATGTACTCGTCGACTACTTCTTGGATTTGATCCTTATTCGGTTAAATAGTTTCCTACTGGCTCCAATATTCCTAGACATGGCTTGACATATGCTTGGCATATAGGAGGCTCCATGTCCGTCCAACCTTTCACTGGAGAAACTAGCTTCTCATCCGATCAGCTGAACCTAGTCAAGCGCCGCCCGTTGATCATCTCCATACGATCAAGCCTCAATTGCAACCAATGCCTCCTCGTCGGATGGTTAGAAGGCGATTGGCACGTGTTCACCTTTAGCCTGGACCATCCAATCAAGCATCTCCTAGCTAACCATTCCTCAGCTTCAATAAAAGCACTGGATCGACCCTTGATCCTTGAGTATTGTGACAAGTGAATTTTTAAACAATATTCCCACTTGGTCCTTCTAAGTCTAACACACTGATGCTCACCCCCATGTTTTAAGGAGAGTGTGTCTAAATCCATGTAGTGGTCAATATCATCATTAAAAAATATGGCTAATTCTATACAAAGAACAAAGTTTCAATTAAAAAAGAATTGATATTCTCCATAGACGAGGAGACCCTTGACCACCAGCTTGATAAGTCTTGACACTTTTCACAAAATTTACTGAAATCTTTTTCATTACAGAAATATCCCTATCTTTTGCCTATAAAAAGGAATTCCTGGGAGCTTCCAAGGTATGCACAAATTTTACCAATGCCTTCTCATACTATTATTATGCTAAAAATCTGACTTGAGCATCAGAGGATCCATGCTAGAATACCTTATGGCCAGGACTTTTTACAGGTTCCACCTTCTGAAGATCTTCTTACACCTTCAACTCTAGCATCCCCAGTGCACAATGAATTTTAGCACCAACATTTATTAATTAATATTAATTTTTAATAAATAATTAATAATGTTTTAATAATTCTTGATAAAAAATATATATTTGATATATATAATTAATTAAAAATATTTATTGATTTATATAAAATATATTTTAATGTTCAAATTAGTTTATATTGACCCTTTTCATGTAGGGGATCCCATAAATGGCTAACAAATTGGACTAAACAAAAATAATAATAATTAAATTGCTTATTTGAGGGTATTGTTATAATATTTGATATAAGATTATCTCCAACTAAATATAGTAATATTTTTTAGTATTATTTTTTGGAGTAACTTTTTTGCCAATCAAATATGATAAAATTTATCTTCCCCACTGATCATTTTTTCAGATAATGATTACCAAAAATATTATGTACCTTAACCAAACAAGCCCTCAGTAACAAATCACTTTGTCAAACATAATTCTTTTATTAAATAATTGTCTACTTTGGCGGTCATGCCATCCAATTTGACAAAAAGCTATCAAATCATAAAATAACACTCTAGAAAAGGAAGATATACAATAAATTCAGCAGTATAGTTAACTAAAATGCAAAGAAGTTAGATATCAAGGGTTGCAAAACTGGCATATTTATTTTTAATGACATGTAACATTTTGTAATAGTTAAATTGAGAATATGTTTTTATTTTAAAATTGTAATAGGATAAATCCCAATTAAAATTGGGGTGAGGACAAATCCAAGGCTTTAACAACTATGCACCTTAGTGGAATGCGAGAATAAACCAAAATTTAAGGTTTTAAAGAATTTAAAATTTTATTTAACATTTATAGAATTGAACTAGCAAGTTTAAATACCCTATGTAGTTTATGATATTGCATAGGTTTAGACTCCGACTATTTAGACAAATAAGATGTTAACAACTTGCAAGACAAATTGATAGATAGTTGAACATATAGGTACCTAAAATGATCTAGATAGGATAGAATTATCAAATGCATTTTAATTAGTCAAATAGAAGATATGCACTAATGTTATAGTGCAATTTTGGTAATATAATACAGACCTATATTACTATATTATTATACATCAATGATATCATACTCAGTGCAATAATAACTTACACAAATATTTTCTGTATACCATGATGTGTGACATATTGACAACATACAAAAAAAACATATTATAATAGTTTGGCTAATACATTTTTGTTAATGTAGATATGTGATATTATAATACTTATAAACTTTGTGATATGATAGTTGCAATATATTTTTTGTGCGACAGTAATATAAACATAGTACTCTATATAGTATGTAGTATATTAATTGTCTTATAATAATATGGCTATAATATATTAATAATATGCTAAAGCCCTGTCTGGTATTGTGGATGGATGGCCAAGGGCTAAGAACTCTTTTGAAAGATTATAATGTTTTTAATAAAAATTTTGAAATAGCTTGGTATCACAAAAAAAATATCAATTAGAAAAATTTCATTGTGGAGCTTTTGAGCAAAACATCTAACTAAGAAAATATAGAAAGCTATTCCCATGTTAATGAAAATTTTGTAAATGTAAAAATGTCCATGCCAATTCTTCATTATATGATATAATGTGTTATGAAATGATAACATAGTGATATAATATTTATTAACATAGTGATATAATATTTATTAATAAAAATAATATATTATTTTAATATCATGTGATTATATGTATAATAACAAGATATTATAGTATTAATATTGTTATGATACTTAGCCTGTATAGGCTGTAATTTGGGATGTGGGAAGTGAATGTATACTTTCGGAGGATCATATTTTGTTATGGCACCACTTTTACTAATACCACTTGTTAAAAAAAAAAAATTCATCAAAATACAGATCTTCATTTTCAAGATCACAATATCATTGTTGATGACACAAGAGAAGAAAGAAAAAATAAAAATAGAAGACATAATCAATAAGGAACATAAGACTTCACCACGATAAAAATTATAAAAAAGATTTTATACTCTCATCCTATAAAAAAACTTAATAAGAAATTTAAAAACCTCTCCCACAAGCTTTCACCTCTCAAGAAGACCCTCTAGTTCCTACGAGCTTTCTCTATCGCTGCCATACCTCCTGAAAGCCCTCTAGATTCTCACACATTATTCCTAATTCGTCTTCCCCTTTTATAGCCTTTGTGTCGAAGAGCAGTTCGACAGGAATTTAATGGTTCAAACTACATTGAAAAAGGATTCATATTCCTTGTCCAACTCCTATTTGACCCCTGAAAGTCTCCCGGCCATCCAATCATCAATAGATGTGTGAAATTAGTCCAAAATCTGGCTGGATTATGCTATGTGATAGTGCCCGTGGAATGCAGGAGAGCATCCGATCATGCAAAATGTGATGTGGACCGTGCCTTAGTGCGGTATACAACGATAACTTCCTTACCGCACCAGGCTATCGATGGACCTTATCAAGCCATGGATCATGGTGAACTGTGTTCTCTTGGGTGCCTGGGCCATGCACGCGCCAGGGTTGCGTGCCCACCTTTCCATGCTATTGGGCACCTTGCACGCATGGGTTGGGCCTAGCTTATTGTTGTCGGGCCTGGTTCCTCTTGGACTTAGTTTTGGATCTTTTCACATAGATTTCGTTCAAGTAGATCGAATCAAGGTATTTTTTTTCAACATGTTTGTATTTGGATTGCACTAATTCATGCGCTTGACATTATTTGATTGCTAGATTGTGTGTTTTTGCTATGTAATTTTTCTATGAGTGGATTTTGTTTGGAATATCATAGATGCAGTAGAGCATTATGAGGCATGCATTATGGTTTTGCAAGTCAACGAGTGATAGTGATAATATTACATTAACTTATGCTAGGCTTTAAAGGTTCTGTGGATTAAAATGGTTTCATACTTTGAGATGAAGTTATTGTCATTTTGACAAGTTTATTGAGGTTGTGTGAGAGGATTGTTCTTTCAATGATGCATGTAAACTGCCAGTGTTTGCAAAAGACTTGTTTATTGCAAAGACATTTCATTTGCCTGTGTGCTTGGGAATGACGAAATTTGGAGGCATAGAATTTATCCCGTTGGAAGGAAAAGATTCATTACCTAAACAACAATTTTAGAAGGATTTTTGATAATCTCATGCTTGTCCTATATAATCTTGAATCCCTAACTTTGCTTTGACTCCCTCTCTCGCTCACTCACACACCATTCTTAAAATCATCAAAGCCAATGTATCACCTATTGAACCATCTCTCGATAGTGCTTTATTTTATGAGATGAATAATGAGAGTTTAAGAGAGAGAGAGAAAGAGAGAGCAAAGTAGAGTGAGCAAAGGAAAATCAATTCTAGGGTTTCATAGTATTCATCTTGTAGAGAAGGGAAGAGAGCAAGGAGAGTGCGAGAGAGGTAATGATGGAAAAGGAGAAAAGAAAAGAGTGGATTTGGGCCAACTCTCCATCTAGAGTCAAGGAGGGCTCATCGTGGTCATGAAGTTCCGGTGAGGGGTTTGTCACTAAAAGCTCTGGTGAGGGAATCTTCACCGAAAGTCACGAGGGGTTCTAGATCTCCACTAAATAAGGGGAATGGATCTCATCCTAGGGCCTCTAATGGTAGAAATGGGACTAGGGCTCCTGAAGTTGGTCGAACTTGGGCTCAAAAAGTTCAAGGGCTTCGAAGGTTTAAATGGAAGACTTCTAAAACCTCGACAGAGAAGGTGGAGAAGTTATAGGAGAGATTTTTCATGTGATGGTCTTTGAGGATGAAGCAATTGATCGGACATGCAATAAGTGGAAGGCGGCATTGCTTGGCAAGTTTATAAGAAAGGGCTTGCCTATAGATTTTGTTCAAAATGAACTGAGAATTGGATAGAATATATAAGGTACATTCCATGTTTCATCCTCAACGGAGGGGGTTTTACTATTTGATCTTCTATTTGAGAAAGTGCAAGCAGGATACTAGCAAAAGGTCCATAGACCTTAGTTGGTTAATTACTGGCTCTTGAAAGTTGGAGACCAAATTTTAATCCTGGTAGGGATAAAATATACCAAGTTAGGGTTTGGGTTCGGTTGCCAGATTTACTAATGGAGCTATAGGATAAAGAAAAAAAATTTACAATCATTTATATAGCTGGAACTACTATCTAGCTCCCTAGATGAGTGGACGAAAGATTCTAGTAAGAAGGGATTTGCTAGGGTCTGCCTTCTGGTTGATGAGGAAAAAGGTGTTTGCCCGAGAATTTGGATCAAGATTATTGGTTCTAAGGATTGATTTTGGTGAATAATAAAAGATTTGAATACATGATGTTACTAATAAGTTGAATGAGTTAATATTTTAGAAATATTAAAAGTTATAACTGTTAATTTGAAAGATGAGTTTTTGAAGATCCAAAAGATATGAAAAGCTAATGAAAATCATATAAAAATAGTATATTGGGATATAGAGTTAAAAAAAATTTAAAAAATTAAATTTTCATGCCAATACGAAAGAGTTTTAACTTAGTATAGGAGAGTTTCAGCAATACATTGCCGAACCAACTCGGATGAACCATAAGTCGACTCGACAGAGGGAGTTGATTATACAGAAGCTGATTTTTTGAAGACTGACTTGTGAGCCAACTCAAATATCAACTTAATCGATTAAAATAGAAACCAGATCGATTCTATGGATTTAAGTAGACTTAATAGTAAAAAATAAAAAGATAATTTTTGGAGAAACAAGACTGAGTCTACTCAATAAAGGACTGAGCCAACTCGGATGTGATTCGAATCAACTCGATAATGATTTGAATCAAATAAACATAATGGCTAGTTTTGTAGAAAGTTCGGATTGATCCAATTTTGATCCTAATGGTTACATTTATCCTCCAACGACTAAAAAAAGTTATTTGGACTTTGAAAGCATATTTAAAGACTACCAAATTCATTAAAAACATTATTCAAAACTCAAAATATTCAAAGTACTATTGAGAATAACGAGATAGAGTCCAAGCATTGATTTGAGAGCTCCAACTTCCAACCAACTGAAAATAGTCCTTCAATCATTGGCTTCCCAGAATGAGACAAGTATTGAAGCTTCTATAGATTCTTGGGAGTATCTTTCTTTTATACATAAGTATTTTTATTATTGCTCTTTCAAGATGCTTTTGTATTTACATTGCTCTTTCTTGTTTCTTGTTGCCTATTTCAATTGAAGATTAAAGTTAGGTATGTTTAGGCCAAGGTTGGCTGAAAGGATTTTGGATTATGATTCTAAAAAATAATCTATAAAGGATTTTGGATTGTGAACCTAGAAAAATAATCCGGCTATAATCTTTGAAAATATCATAGTAAAAATTATCAAAAAAAAACTTAGAGAGTGGACATAGGTGCTAGGAGCACTGAAGCACTATAAAATTCATTATGTTTATGATTGCTCTCTTGTTTACTTGCTTTATATTTAGAATTTCTTTTAAATTCATTTTAGTACATATTTTTGCTCGCCTTCACTACATAAGCAGCATATACTTCGTTTAAATTTTTAAAAATTCAATTCACCTCTTCTTATTGGGTTGTCTAGTTGTGCAACAAGGATAAAAGGCAACATGTTCTGGTAGCCCTTTATCTATGAGGAGTTGCCACACATTTGCTACATATATGGGCTGATGGGAAGAACCATGGAATCCTATGGTTGTGCAGAGATTCAGGGTACTAAACAGGTGTATGGATATTGGATTTATGCAGCTAGGGTGTCGGTCTTTCCTGTGATGTACCAAGGGAGTAGGAAAGATCCTAGTTCAGTCTCTATGGGTGGACAGCCTGTAGCCACATGGTTACTACCTAAAAAGATCTTGAGAAAATCTCTCTCTAAGAAACCAGTGCCTCAATCCACCATCAATCTAGAGATGGGTGCTGGATCTTGATTCTCTCCATGGATAACTACTCGATCTGAGGATAATGCTTTGCCACAACATATGGACTTAGGGCCTAGTGTTGAATTAGTGCCAATTTCTACAAGCCCATGAGGGTAGTGAAAAAGATATCTACCAAAAAATGATATGCCAACCATTTGTAAGCCGGGCAATCATGAGTCTTCACCTCAAGCCAAAGTCATAATTTTCGAGGATTCAGGATTGCAAAGGGAAGAAAGGAATGGCCAACCTTTTTTAACATTAGTGGTGAAACAAAAATCAGCATGTAAACAAGTTTGAAGACCGATTGGGGAGAGAACTAGGAGCCAACAGAAGAACCATCAAGCTGGGTCTTCCTTGGAGGCAGAGAATAAGGCACCAACTACACATCTCACTTCTCCAACTGATAAGGGCAATCATTCTCAGAATCTTGTTTTTATTAACTTACAAACCACTTCCCATGCATTTGAAGATTTTAATAAGTAAAGAAAAGTAGAGACTCTAGGTGTTGAACCAAATGCTAGTCCAAATAATGTTAGTATTCATGAAGACACCATGACTATACAAGGGCTATTAAGGGATGTAGTTGAAGGAAATTTAGCTACAACCACTTCTGCCTCTTAATGAAGATTTTATTTTAGAATTGCAGAGGTACGACAAAGCTATCCTTTGCAAACTATGCCAAAACCTTAATTAGACAATATAGTTTTGATATATGCTATTTTCTTGAGACTTAGATCCCAGAGAATGGTCTACAAAAAGTTAAGAGATTTATGGGACCATAGTGGAGTGTTTATATGGTTCGTTCGATCTGTCAATCAGGTGGCATAATAGTAGTTTGGTGACGAAGGATGAGTCACATTAGCTTCACTCATATCAATAAGCAAGCTATTTATGGGGTGTTAGCTACAAATCAACAACAGCAGTGGATTGTGGGGATTGTCTATACAAGTACCTATGGCCATGAACGAAGGAGGTTGTAGATGCAAATCGAAGCAATTATGGACATGCAACTACCTCTCAGGTTTTTTGGTGATTTTAGTTATATCCTTAATGAAATGGATAAAAAAGGTGGAAGACCATTCCAAGTGAATAGAAACATTCAAGATTTCAGGGACCTAGTACATAGGACATGTCTTATTGATCTTGAATATCATGGGCCTAAATTTACTTCGTATAATAACAGGTATAATAGAGCAAGGGTTTGGGAAAGGGTAGACAGGGCTTTTGGTTTTGATCTCTAGCTCAATATATGTTTGGAAGCCTTTGTTATGCACCTATTCAGGTTTGCTTTAAACCACTGCCCTATTATTCTATCCTTGGATGGTAGCTTATAAACCAACAAAGCTCTGTTCCAATTTGCAAAAAAATGGCTCCATCATGAGGGCATTCAAGAGTTAATTAATTAAATATGGTGATACTCAAGTAGACATTCTCTTGGAGTTAAGTTAACAATACTACTTAACAAAACCTGTCGAGTTATAATGAAATGGAAGCATAAAATTGATAATATTTTAACTAAAGAGCAGTATTCTACCAACAAATTTGTAATCTCCAAATGCAGAAATCCATGATAGGGGGCCTTTCAAATCACCTCAATGATCAACTCATGGCTCTACTTAGATAGTATAATAGTACTCTACATATGCAAGAGGTTTTGTATAAATAAAAATCTAGAGCCTTTTGGTTAAAAGATGGGAACTCTAATACTAGATATTTTCATCAATCTACCATCTAGAGAAGAAAGAGAAATAGAATCTTAATGGTTCAAGATGAGGCAAGGATATAATACGAAATGAAGCTGATATCAACCAAGTCCTTGTGGCTCATTTTTAGCAAAGATGGACTAGTCAAAATCAATTGGTAAATTTGGATAGTCTAATAATTGAGCCAATGATTTTTTCTACTCAAAATACTCAATCAGTTCAACAAGTGTTGATGGAGGAAGTTGAAAATGTAGTAAAAGATCTTAATCTTGATAAAGCCTTGGGTCTAGATGGTTTTTCCCCCTTTTTCTTTCAAAATTTCTGGAGTCATATTTAGTATGATGTGGGTTAGGCAGTGCAGCATTTTTTTTAACTGGTCAGATATTAAAATCCTAGAACAGTTTATGTTCTTTTAATTTCTAAAAAAGAAAATCCTAAACGTCCGACTAATTTTAGATCTATCAGTTTATGCAATACCATCTATAAAATTGTGGCAAAAATTTTAGTCAATAGACTTCAACCTATTCTTCTCTCATTAGTGTCCGTAAAGCAGGGATTTTTGTTCAAGGAAAGAGTATAGTAGAAAATATCTTGCTAGTCCAAGAAATTATGCACTCAATGGAGAATGCATCGCCTACAAAAGGACAAGTAATCTTCAAGATTAATATGGAGAAAATTTATGATAGAGTCCATTGGCATTTCTTATTTACTATTCTTGTTCAATTTGGATTTCATTCTAGATTTGTCGCCTGGATTAGAGCGTGTCTACAAAATTTTACCATGCCTTTATTGATAAATGGTACTCCTATGCAATAGATTCAGTATACCCATGGGCTAAGATAAGGTTGTCCGTTGTCCTCATATCTTTTTATTCTTTGCTTTGAGGTACTATTTAAAATGTTACATTATGCTATGCAAAAAAACTAATGAGAGCATAACAACCTCTTAGACGTAGACCAGTCATATCCCATCTATTATTTGCTGATGATTGTTTATTAATAACAGGAGTTATGGTTAAAGATGTGGCTTTTTTGAAAGCTGCGATTAATGCCTATTATGCTATTTTTGGTTAGGGCTATAACTGGGTTGGGTCATATCGAAAAAAAACTTTGGGCTTCAGGCCAGGCTTAAGCTTGAACTTTTTTAAAAAAATCAGGTCCAAGCCTGATTAGCTGGCCTAAATTAGACTGGCTCGAACAAAAGCCTAAGGGATAAGATGATGATAAAAAAATAAATAAAAAAGTCCTAAGAATGGGAGGGGGATGGGATGATCGGATGAGGAGAGGAGAGAGAATTGATCTACATCCACCAAATCGGTGCCACCACCATTGTAGTGATGAGGAAAAAACCTTCACAAGCTTGATCTTTATGAGCTACCCCTTGGCTGCGAAGTTTTTCAACTGGACCATTAGCATCTTTTTATAATTCATTGAAAGGACCCTCTCGTGCTTCTCCTCCATGTACTTGGCAATCGCATACGGGTTTGATCTAGTCTTCTCGTTCAACACCAATAAGGCTTCTTTAATCATCTATATTAGAGAATCGAAATCAGGAATTTTACGACCATAACTTTGAATTGAAAAATGGAGAGTGATTGAAAAGAAGGGATTGCTACCTGGATATATAGAGGGGATGGGAGGGGGTTGAGGACTTGGAACCCTTAAGCTTTTTCTCCTTGGTAGCCTTTGGGGCTCGGGGCTTCTTCTCCTTGGCCGCCTTTGCCTCTATGGCCTTGGCCATTATTAGCTTTGGGACTTCAACGATGGATATCATCAGAGAACTCGAGTGAATTCGTGATCAACTAAATGCTAGATGAAGAAGAATATAGTCGAATGGAAGATAAAAAGGTTCAACCATCGAGATCGATCGAGACTGACATCTTCATCGAAGATGGGGTGGTGCGGCAGTGGAAGGGGCGGTGGTTGCTAGCTATGCCGGAAGTGAAGAAGGAGGTTTGGTGTAAATTTACAGAGAGAAAACCAGATGAGACGAGCCATCGAGGTTGTCAAGAAATAACCTAAATATCATTGGGTCGGGTTGGGTCGGGGGTCAGGCTGTGTCTGGGCTGGGTTCGAGCTGGGCCAAAGGATAGCCTGAGCTTGGCCCCAAAATTGAATAGGCTAAAAAATTAGGTCCAAACCTGGCCTGATCTACTTCAAATTTGGTCCAAAGCTTATCCCGATTTTGGGCTAGCCCGAAGCCCATCTTGCTAGCCTGAACCCAATTCTAGCCCTATTTCTGGTTAAGCTATTAATCTTATCAAATCTCAATTAATAATTAGTCCAAAGGTACCTATTGGTATCAAAAATCAAATTTGAGGCCTAACTCAAAAACATCCTACCACCAGAATGTGATGATACTTAGGACTGCTTATTCTGGAATAATATTGAATAAGTAGATATTTTCATTTATTGAGCAAAAGATGACAACTATAATTCAAAGTTGGAATTGGAAAATCATATACATGGTGGGCTGAAACACTCTCCTAAAATATGTGTTTGCTTCTATACCAATTTTTTTATCTCTCTTGTATTCATGTGCTAGCCTATGTGATAGCTCTGACAAGTTTGGGCTTCATTTAATTGCCTAAAAAAATATTTGCAGCCATCATAATATGAGGGTCTAGGTGTAATTCCTCTCCATGTCACTAGGAATACTTTTCTTTGTAAATTGGTTGCCCAACTAGTCTTAAATCCCAAATCACAATGGGTTTTGATCGTCAGTACCAAGTATCATTTTCAAGGTACATGAACTGATCATTAGAAGCCTAGAAAATGCTTAATAATTTGGAAGAAAATGTTATGTTTGGGAGCTACTATTCAGTATCAATTTCAATGGACTATTAAAAATAGTCAATTAATAAATGTTGATACCAACCCTTGGCTCTTTGTACATCCTATACTTAATGGCCTACTTATATAAATGTTAATGCTGATTTAGTGAATTTAACGATTAGTTCCTGCCTCACCTCAACCAAGGATTAGAATTTAGCTCTTATGTTCTCTTTAATGTCAATTGAAATGGTGACAAATATTTGTATGCTTTCTTTGACCAAAAATGATGGTTTTGATTAGTTGATGTGGGGAACAAATATCTTTAATTGCATTAAACTTAAGAAGTTTTACTCCTTAGTTTGGTTGAAGCACTTAACTAGCAGCTTAAAGTGCTTCCCAAAGTTTAGATCTTCTAGTGGAAGGTAATGTAGGATAGACTTCCTTGTAAAATCCTACTTATATTAAGAGGTATCATTAATGGGGTCACTAGGTTTTGTGATCTTTGCCTTGATATTCTAGAGGGTGCACATTATATGTCGGTTACTTGCCCTTTATTGCTTCTTGTTAGAGCCAACTTAAGAATCATGAGTAATGTAACCATTATCCTTTGACTTTGGTGCGTTTGGTTCGTATTCTAACTTATACTCAGATTGATCAGAGGGAAAGAGCCAGATTTGCTATAGCTACTAGGATCATTTGGTCTACCCGAAATGAGAGAATTCATGATCATAATATACAAAACCCTACTAAGTTGGTAAGAAGGATCCATGCTTATACCACCTCTTATTTTCCTGATGTCACTTGGTTTCAATCTATTCATCCATGCAGGCATAGTGGTGAATCCAATATGCTCAGTTTAGGCATTCCAAAAAACATCCTTTACTTTTGGTCACTATCCCCTGTGAAAGTATCAAAATGAATTTTGATACAGCTATAAAAAATAATACTATATCCATTGCCTATGTCATTAGAGATAATAATGCTAAGCTTGTATGTGTAGTTGGAGAACCATACATCCTAGCTCTATTAATTATGTGGAAATAGTGGCAGCTTGGCTAGGGTTATCTGAGGTGGTTGGTTGTATCAAAGCTAACAATATTTATTTGAAAGGAGACTCTACATCTTTTTGCAAGCGGACCAACCGATACCACCACCCAAATTTACATGACATTCATTATTGGACATAAAATTATGATTAGTTTTGTGCTAATTGTATTTATAAGAAAATAAATAAAATTACACACTTTGCTGCTAAATATGCTCTTCATGACAAATGTTCTCGGTCCTATCAAGATGTTATCCCAGATGGTTTACTATCAATTTTGCAGGCCGATAGAAGGTGAACTAAATATAGGGGGCACTGGAAATAGCATTGGCTAGTGCGTCTTATTGATGAAAGGTGATTGGTTCACAAGTGCATATGCTGTAATGGTCCTAGCTTTTCTGCATTTACAACCGATACTCTGGTAATTATAGTTTTGTTTGGAACTTTTATGTGCAAGGGCCTATTAAATAGAATGCCACAGCATTCGGTATTTGCTTTATTCCCACTATAATCTACATATTTTTCAATGAATATTATTTAGAGTCCGTTCTTTTATGGTAAACAAATTTACATGAAAAACTATATTTTTCTAGGTAAATATTTTTTAGGCAACATTTAGATAGGAAAATAATTTATCCATATTCATTTGTACATGGAAAAGGAACAAAAATCATATGGGGCAGGCACTATAAAATATTATATGGGATGGGCTTCATTGTTTGTTACATTTCCCTTTTCACCAATCTTAAAGAGTAAGTATAAAAGTCAAATATTTTTTCTATTACTAGAGTTATAATTTTGTAATTATAATATTCTCTTTCTTCCTCGTTTTCAGCATATTTTTTACTGATACATGGTATGTATCAATAAGCTATTTAGTATATATTATTTTATTATGTATTGTGTATTAATGAGTATCATATTTTATAAACTATATATCTATTTATTTAAAGATATGTATTGAAATAGTATATGAATATTTTGTTAGGTGTATATTAACTAGTTAAATACTTTATATTGATAAATACTATCTTCATAAAACTATATATCAATTTATTTAAAGGTATGTATTAGATCGCTACTAGGAATATATTAAAAAAGTTTACAGTATGTATTGGTAAGCCATGAAGTATATTTTATTTAGTCATATATTGTATACCGATGAGCACCATACTCTAGAAACTATATATTCATTTATCTAGATATGTGTATTACAATATTGAATAAATACTTTTTAGGTATATTAATTGGCCATATATTATATATTGGTGAACATTATATTTGAAAAACTATATATTAATTTATTTGTAGATATGTATTGGATTGCTACTATATGTGTATCAAAAAAAAAAAGGGTATATATTAGTAAATTATCAAGTATGTATCATTTAATCATATACATATTATAAACTTTTTTAATGCATGCCTAGTAGTGTTTCAATATATACATATAAATAAATTGATATATAGTTTTTTCCGAATATAGTATTTATTAGTACTTAGTATTTGGCTAATTGATACACACCTAGTAAAATGTTTATTTGATATCCCAATATATATTTTTAAATAAATTGATCATAGTTGTCACCAATACACAGTACATGATTAAATAATACATATTAAATAGCTTACTGGTATATACTATATATCGATAAAAAGTATATTATGAAAACGAGGAAGAAAAAGAATATCATAATGATAGAACTATAACTCTATTAGCAGAAAAGATATTTGACTTTTATGCTTACTCTTCAAAATTGGTAAAAATTAGCAAACAATGAAGCTTATCCCATATGATGTTTTATGGTGCCAGCCCTATATGATTTTTGTTCATAGAAAAGTAGTTTAGAAATATGTTATCCATATTTTTTTGCATGACTATTCTTGATAAGTTGTTAAAACTTATTTATATTTTTTGTTATATCTTTTATATTTTGTGAGTATAAATGGTAGAAGACAACCGAGTTATTGGATATTGAATGATGGAGACAATGAAAATGAAAATGAGGGCACTTTAGAAATAAAATTTAATGTTTCATTTACTGGTTCAAGAAAAGTAACTTACCTATCTTGAAAAGTGTAAGAACATACATAAATTGGTCAATAAAAAAGTTGACCAACTTTTTGATGATAATTATCCATAAATCAACATGCCCTTAATGTGCAATTGGGATGCCTCAAGATTGCAAACCATGTGGGGGATTCCATGCAGCTAACCCAAGTGATTGATCTCCAATGTACCAGTTGGTATGGCCTGAATGGTTTAACAATGCATATTTTTTAGATGGTTAGCCTTATTCATTTACATATGTGCCATTGTTATCAACTATTTTTTGATAAGCAAAATTCTGGATCCAGTCTCTTTGGAAGGGCGATGAGCTCAAAGTCATATTTTCCTAAACTCATTGGATCCCAATTATTAATCATATGGGAAGGCACTTGCACTGGATTACATTCTTATGGCTGATTTGTTATCTTGATCTATCACATGATGTTGGGGTGTGTGAAGGATATCTTGCAACATGTTTTGAAATCTTAACATCTTTTTCAGTTTGGCTCGATACAGTATCAGTGGCAGACATCTGTTTCAGATACAGTGACTAAATATAGTTTGGCCACAGACTTCAGTTATTGCTTTTGCATTTCTGTTTTTTGACAAATGGTAATTTATTGTTCATAATTGAAAGGGATCCTACATGTTAATCTAATATGGCTGGGCTCATCTTAATTAATGCCAGCCTAATTTTGCCTTAAAGCATGTTAGATACCTACCTGTGGGCTGCTACCTACTTGCTTACTTGCATCTACCATCAGGTAGTATATGAAACTAACTCACTCAATAACCTTCGAGTTACTCGCAATAGAATGCTTTCCATTTTTATTCTAGTCCTATTGCAACTTGCAATAGCAGGGAAGGTGGCTTTATATTTATTGCTGCCATGCCGTATCAATGTCCCAGGCCATCAATTCTCCGGTCTTCTTTAATGTATATTTCATAACTCTATGGGGCTATCTGCTGGTATATCTATCGTTGATCTCTGCTGATCTTGGTCATCTCCATCATTATAGTTTCTTGCTCAGCAATGTATGGTGGATACAATGATATTTCTATAATGTCAGCTATGCCTAAGTACATGATTGATATATTGTAACCGAAAAATATGCTTGTGTTTTATGCTAACTCAATAATCTTAGAAGATCAAATGCATACATCCCAGAAAATTCAGATTACCAACTATGAGAAGGCATCTCCAACTTATAGCTGCTCAAAACTTGGAACTGGATCATATGGTTTTTCTGCTCATTCATCACCAATGCGGAAACTTATGGATTTTGGTAAATAGTCTCTAAGTCTCTTAAGTTGTATCGATGAAATGCGTCGCTCTAGTTATAGCTCAATCATGTAGTTCATCCATGTTTATACATCTTAGTGTATATTTGAGGGCTATGTTCCATTTTCTTACCGAGTAGGGTACTTTTTTTTTTATTGGTATTTCTTGAGGTATTACCTGCATTTTGTGATTCTTTTTGGATCTTTTCTTATAATCCTTTTTCATCTATGAAGGTGCTGACCTTCTTATCGAAAAATGTTGATAAAATTTGCAGCCATGATTTGCAAAATCTGCCATCCTATCAAATGTTCTTCAATTAGGCCCGGCCTGAAAAAAATTCGGGCTTCAGAGGCCCGGCCTGAAAAAAATTCAGGCTTCAGACAGGGCTTGGGGCCGATTTATTTTGAAAAAATCCAGTCCGAGTTTGAACTCGAGCCCGATTGGACCAGCCCGCACCAGGCTTTTGATTTTGGCTGGCTCAAATAAAAGCCCGATTTGGTCGGCCCGAACTAAGCTTTGATTCAGACCGGCCTGAATTAAAGTTCAATTGGATCTATCAAATTGAAGATGAAATGACAAAATGAAGTTTTTATAACTACGGGTATATATTCCTGTCCGAATTAAAGTTTGATTAAACTTACCAAATTGAAGATGAAATAATAAAATTAAGTTTTTTTAATTACTGGTGCATGTTTCAAAAAAATTTAAAAGATTAAAATTCTAAAATTATTAGACTAGAGGGCTGGATTCGGGTCAACCTGAAAATTAAATAAATTTTATTTTTAGACCCAAACTTGATCTATTTTATTTTTGGAACTGATCCTGATACAATTTCGGACTGATCCAAGCCCAGTTCCAGCCTTACGTCCAATAGGCCTAGCCTTACGTTCAACGGGACTTGAGATGGTTGGAATATTTGCGGAGGAGATCCCATCGCGCAGCCCAATTCCGGTTCAATCAGCTTTGAACCGGGCTAGTCCAGCACACCGTTCCGCAATCTGAACCCATCTGGCCAAGAAATTGTTGTATGCCGTGCGATTTCGGACCGTCCGACGGCACATGCACGGTGGATAACGTGCAATCGGGAATTGGTGACATACAAGGGGTGGTGTGGCGTGTTATCCATCGTGGGATTTTGGACCGGCCTTTTGCACCTGCTCCAGGCAATAATTAGACCGGCCGGCCCCTCGCGAAACAACCGAAAGCATAGGCGGCCGCTGGACCGAACGAGTACTTCAAAACCACGCCATCTGCGAAAGGTACGGAAGAAAGAATAAGCGAGGGTTTTGCTCCGCCCAAAACCCTCGACCTCTCCCGCATTTCGTGGAATCCCTTCCTCCTCTGAGATCTCTCCTCCGTCCCGATGGCTTGCGCTCGACGGAGTCTCACCTCCAACTTCACTACCCACATTACCCGCCGCTTTCACACCTCCTTCGCCCACATCCTCCACGACGACCGCGACGGCGCGGCCGCCGTACCCCTCCAACGCCCGCCTCTCCCTTCCTCTCCTCCGGTCTCCTCCTTCTCCCGATCCGTCCCCGGCTCTTTCTTCCGGGATCCAAGAACGCTCGGATTCTCCCTCCCTCTGGGCCTCGAGCCCTCCCTCCTCCGGAGCTACTCCTCCAGCGCCGAGGGATCGAATGGGGTCGATTACATCAAGGACGTCGCCGAGGTTCTCACGGACAACAGCGTCGAGACCGCCGCGGCCGCCGCGGCCGCCGCGGCTCCGGCGCCCTTCGCCGGCGAAGTGGCAGCTGCTGCCGCGGATTCCTTCCTTCCCGTCGCTGCGCTGCAGTATTTGATCGATGGTGTCCATTCGTTTACCGGACTGAACTGGTCAGGTCCTTTGCCTTTCTTTTGTCGATACTGTTAGTGAGGAGTCTGGGTGTTTGGGAAAAGTGAAGGAAGAAGCTTTGCTTTTTTCTGATGTTTGCTTCTCAGGTGGGCGTCTATTGCCTTGACGACTGTTTTGATTCGAGGGGCTACGATTCCGCTTCTGTTAAACCAGATGAAGGCCACCGTGAAGCTTAATGTTAGTCGTGGCTCCTCCATTTGCTATGAACTGTCTATGATTTGTTTCATAATTCTGATGCTGTTTATCAACCATTATTACAGGATTGGGAAACTATCGCTAATGCTATTTAGTATGCACATCTTGATCTTAATGTATTATCAATGTTTGATTATAATTGCGAATGAACAAATGGAGTGATTTCTAGTACGCTATTTATGGTGACTTGCTGTTACAATTTCTCAATCTAATCTCATTCTTTTATACGATTTTGTATGTTAGCTACTTGATCATGAGCAAAAGTAGCCTTCATGTTTAATCAACTATTTGTCAACCAAAGTAATTCCTTTAGCTTTTTAGTATTTGTATTTTTAATACTTATTGCACACCTTGGTTGCATTATGTCTCGTTCCAATTCTTAATCTTTGTGGATCCAGCACCTTTTCTTGTTTTAAAATCTAACTGAAGGTGCTTGTTATCAAAATAAAAAGGTGGTGGTTCATGCACACTATATTCTTATCAGCTGTTGGAGAAAATAAGAACCGTGATCAGTAGAGAATGAAATTCTGCAGGATCAGCATGACATAACTTTACAAAGCATGTAGGATCAAGCAGTTGCCTGTCAATGCTGAGCAATAAATTTTTTGGGTAACTGATTTATAAAAGGTGAGTACAGTGAAGCATTAGATAACCCTATTTTAGGGTATAGACTAAGTACTAAGAAAACTCTCTTTAGATAAGAAACTTGTTAAGCAATAAGGTGACTAAATTCAATTACCTAAAGAATGTTCAATTGTCCATTTTAAAGCAATAGTTGAGCATGGGAAAGCCATCCTCAAATAAAACTCTTTTACATTCAATAGTACAAGCTTATCTAGAAATGCAACAAACGTGTGAAGCGTGATATCTTGTGTTGCTAAACAGTAATGGCAAACATACCACTAAGGTTTGGTACAAGTTTAATATGGGGCCTACTTCTTTGGGTTTGCTGCATGGCTGATGCTTGCGGAATTCACCAAAATTAATTATTGTCCCACTAATCCTTTTAATTTTTCTTGTATTATTAGTGAGTTCAGGTTGAACCCTAGAGACTGAATATGATGAACAAATTTAATAATTAGACCGGGGCAGGTTTGAACAATTATGAAATCAAAGAAATAATTATGCAATCAAGAGAAAACCTTAATTCAATTCAGATTTGATTCATATTCAATTCAAGTTTGATTCAAGAGGTTTTTGCGCTAGTTTGCAGATTGATCATCGGTATATAAATATATTATTCTCTTTCTGAATACTTAGCCAAGGACTTACCTACGAGCTAAATAAATCTAATCATCCCTACATTCTATAATTCAAGTCAAGCATCCAAATTAAATTCTTATCAATGAACCAATTGATATTAAGCAATTCTCATGAATTCATTGATAGCATTGCATACTAGGATGAAGCTAAGAATGAACAACAATTAGACAAGCGTAAATTATTTAATTCATTCTATGTTTCCTTTTAGACAACAATAAAAATTAGGATCATAATCATTTTGTCTAAGTATTATTTTAACCAAGTTACATAATAATTACGGATTAAGAACTTAGTTTAGTAATCAATCATGTAGACAATCAATTAATAGGTCTCTTAATCAATTAATCTATACAATAAATCAACACTAAAACAAGGAAACATAGATATTCAATAAGAGAATAATATTAAATTAACAATACAACCTCACAATCATGCTAACCTAGCTAGCTGTCCCTTGAACCGAAAAGAAAAATTACTCAAATCATGGGAAATGAAAATAACATGAGTTTGATCTAATTTCCTTTCCTGTTCTTGCTGCAGAAAACTTCTTTTTTGCTCTGCTCTGTTGCAGAACTTTTCCTCTGCAGCAGAAATCCTTCCTCTGCTCTCCGCAGAACTCCCACTTCAGCAGCAGAACTCCCGCTTCAGCAAAACGCCTCCTCTGCGGAAAACTTCTTCAGCAGAACTTCTCTCTCTGCCTCCTCTCTTCTCCAAAATCCAAAGCTCTCAGCTCCTCAAATAAACTCTTCGTGGTCTCCCTACAAATCCAACAAACCCCTCTGTTCCATGACTGCCTCAACAACCCATTCCGCATCCGCTCTGAGTTTTAGTTAATCCAGCTTCAGCCTTCGAAAACTTTTGAGATTTCAACAGGATAAGGGTCACCCGGTGCTCTCTGTTTCATGAATCTGAGCCTCCTAATCCTTTGCGATTCATTCCGTTCCACAAATTTTGTGCTTGGTTTGATTGTGGTTCAACCTGTTTCACACGATAAGCTCTTGTCAACAATTCCAATACCCGTTCCATGCTTTTATCTGCTGCCCACTAGGGTCCTTGGATCGCACCAGGATTATTTCGCTAAACCAACTTCACTGGTGGCTGTTCATGACTGCCTCAACAACCCATTCCGCATCCGCTTTGAGTTTTAGTTAATCCAGCTTCAGCCTTCGAAAACTTTTGAGATTTCAACAGGATAAGGGTCACCCGGTGCTCTCTGTTTCATGAATCTGAGCCTCCTAATCCTTTGCGATTCATTCCGTTCCACAAATTTTGTGCTTGGTTTGATTGTGGTTCAACCTGTTTCACACGATAAGCTCTTGTCAACAATTCCAATACCCGTTCCATGCTTTTATCTGCTGCCCACTAGGGTCCTTGGATCGCACCAGGATTATTTCGCTAAACCAACTTCACTGGTGGCTGTTCATGCTCTGTTCCAATGGTTCCAACTAGCCAGAAATCTTTTGCAAATCAGTTCCAGCCATCTTCTGCACCGTTGCCCAGCATTCTAAAACAGAACTTTGTTTCCAGAATTTTTTTGGTAGGATAGCTACATTTTTAGGCCTTGGATTCTTCATAAACATTGTAGCTAATAGAGTGTACTCGAACTTAGGCCTTTGAATCACATCATTTGGCCTTTATAAGTTCAAAATATTCCCTTTCAAAGCTTCAGCCTTCGGACAACCATTCTAGTTTCTAGATCTAACTTTGAAGCACAGTTTGGAGGTCCAAATGAATTCGGATTTTAATGCACCATAGCTTTTTGGAAAGCTTAGGTTGTCCCCTACAACTTTACTGAAGACCGTTTCTTCCAATTCGAGTGTCAAGATCATCAAAAACCTGCAAGAACCAAGAAGGGCGAAATTACATAGTGCTGAAAATTAAGCCTCATACATAAACTTATGCATTAATCATCGTAATGAGGCAGTAAATATACCAAATAGACTAAATACAGGGAGAAATGAAATGTGGAATTATGTCTCTATCAATGGCTCCTGCTCGGTACAAGTATAATATGGAGGCTACTTCTTTGGGTTTACTGCATTGCTCCGTCTACCATTTTCTATTAACAATGACGACTATAAGTATGTGATGTATTGTTTAATATTGCCTTTTTGTGTGCTTTTATGATTTTGTCATTATGTAGTGGGATGGCTTTTATTTTTTGTATCTTATGTTTAGGGAATCATTTTTATGTGCAGACAATGAGGCCAGAGTTGGAGCAGCTCAAGGAGCAAATAAATGTATGGTTTGCAGACTGTGTTCTTTGGAACCTCCATATTTTGTGTTCTTAAAATATGTTAAATACTCAATAGTAGAAAGTGACTTTCCTTCCGGTTACTTCAGTTATTTCACCTTTCTTTGTTGTGTCTTGATATTTGGTGATTTGCTGCAGACTATGGATCCAGAATCTGTGCAGGAAGGTCAGAAAAGAATGAAAGCATTGTTTCAAAAGTATGCACCTCTTAGTGATGGGCTTTTCTTTTTATATTTTATTGGGGTATTTCTATCATGCTTTAGTTTTAAAGGTTCTTATCTTTTTAAATGTACTAAAATTGCTGGAACAAAATAAAAATGATTCCAGTGTAACTCAAGGCACCAATGCTGGCTTTTGCAATTATGGATCAAAAAATTTACTATATCATGCAATATGTTATTGTCAGCCAGGACTTTCATGCTGTACTGGCACATACCCTGCAGTTATATGCAAAATTGTGCTCAAAATTGTGCAAAAGGGTGCACAAAGGCATAAAATGGATTGCTAATGATTTTGGGTGTACAAAGACAAATTGGGTTACTCATGATTATGACTTTTATTTAGGATTGTATCTCATGCGGCTCCACTATTAAAGCTACCCATCAAATTATCCATCAAGGCTAAGTGATGTCTATGCTGATTAGTCGTGGCTTGACTGGAGGCTATAGGTTTATAGGAAAGATGAACCAGTTATTGTTCAGATATCAGAGAAGAAACGTTTTCTGCAGATCCTCATTTGCAAACCTTAGGTCACTTGTTTATAGGAAAGATGAACCAGTTTTAGTTCAGATATCAAAAGAAGAAGCGTTTTCTGCAGATCCTTATTTGCAAATCTTAGGTCACTTGTCTGCTTCTACTGCTTCCCCTCACCCTCCTTGAAAATAGTCCTTGTTATCATAAGGTGGACCAGCTCTAACTTGCTTTGAAGTAGATAGTGCCTTCAACATGACCTTCCTTCATGAAAGGCTATCCAAGGCCATAAAAGCAAACCTTCCTTCATGAAAGGCTATCCAAGGCCATAATAGCAACTGTGGCCATGGTGATCATTCCATTGGTGAATCAATTTATTAGTGATTGTGTCTGATTTTGGGTATCTTGTCCTATCTCCAATTCTCCGTGTTGCTCCATATGTGCTGCATAGGTAATCCATAGAAATATTTGCTTACTTTTGTTATATCTTTCCCAGCCCTCTCATAGTTACTCTCTTCATCAGTTACTATATGTGTAGTGTATTTCACACCAGTATCTACTATGTCTTACCTTATTGATCTGAGGATCTACGTGTAATTCAAGATTTGAGATGATGTGCCAATAGACTTGCAATCTTCTATCACAACAGGAAGTTGATAATGCTTGTCCTTGCTGATCTTGACCAAATGATTACACCATACAACTGCTGTTATGCTTTGGAGTGATATTCCATTGTAGAGAACTTTTGAGACTTAAAATAAAATTCTGCAAGATGGTTATAAGTGATATTTATCACAAGGATCAATATGTTGAGAAATGATGAATGCCATGAGCATATAAGAGTGAAATAAATATATTAATGGTTAGGTGGATTTGTGGTATAACCAGAATGAATTCAGTTAGAAATAGGTTTGTTAAGGGATGCTCAGGAGAGGATGAAATGAGGGAACACTATCTGAAGCTTCGTACACCGGCTGTGTTTAGCATAGGCTAGAAAATAGAAATAGTGTTGGCAACCTGGGTGTCTGGATTTTGGTTTCATCAGGATGAGATGACAATGGGGTGACAAATGAAAATATGAATAGAATATTGGGAAATGATTCATTCATCATTTAGGAGCATATGACCTTGAATAGGGAACAATGATGAGGATAACTGTTAACAACTTATATGTTGGCTTGTTTTTGTTTCTACGGATTACTTTGTCTGGAAAACTCTTTGAGTTCCTGTTTTCTGTTTATCGATTTGTGAATTTGAGGGTCAAGGCTCTTTTCCTAGGGTTATGGTATAGTGTTAGCGTGGATAAGGAGAAAATTGATACTATATCTTTGTGGTTATGTAAAATGAAACAATAGGTTCCATAATATCTAAATGAAAATTGATACCATATCTTTGTGGTTATGTAAAATGAAACAATAGGTACCATATTATCTAAATGATCATCGCTTATGGTGTTTATGTTGAATCCAGGTGCAACTTGCTGTGATTTTATTCCTAGTCAATATTAATTCTGTAAATTAGGTCCATGCTTCTCTTCTTTGGATTTTTCTTGTTTTGACTGCTTGTACTTGACCAATGAGGATTCATAAAGCCAGCCCGAAATAGTTGGGAAAAGGCTGAATGTGTAATGGTAATGGTATTGTTCTGACTGCTTCCATTTCTTTCTTTTCTTGTCTTCTTTTTTTTTTTAATTGTTATTGAAGGCATGGGGTTACTCCATTTACTCCATTGAAGGGAATGTTCATTCAAGGACCCATTTTTATCAGTTTTTACTTGGCTGTAAGTTTGTTGACTTTGTTTCTCTGAAATTTATATTTTATATTATTACATTTGCAGACCAGAATCACATGTTTTGTTGTATGCCTATTTAAGTAGTTCTTTGATCATGGTATATGTTTGGCCTCTATTGTTTGTAGATTTCAAATATGGTTGAGAAAGTTCCATCTTTCAAAGGTGGGGGAGCATTTTGGTTTACTGATTTGACAACTCCTGATCCTTTATACGTGCTTCCAGTGTTAACATCATTAACCTTCTTGACAACTGTTGAGGTATGTTTTTTTTTTATACAGTACAAATGTCACTGCGAAATTTTACCTTGGAAAATTTGCAAATTAGTGACCTTATGGTTATATTTGCTTTTATTCTTCCATCAATTTTATTTAAAACTATATAAATATTACATTTGGAAGAACATATGCTGCTTCTTTTGAGCCTTAAATTTATGCTTTATAACCCTATCTTTTAGCTGCTGATAATATGTTATCCATTTTTCCTACAATCCGAGCAAGAATGTTTCATGTGCAAGGGTAGTTGATTGAGGTTTCAATATGCAATCAAGCATTTATTGTACATATGTTTTGAGATGTAACAGGTCAAGTCTTAAGATGATGCATGGCTTGAGAGAGAGAGAGAGAGATGAATGTTATGTGCTTATGGCTTATGGTGATCCCTTTATGTCAGGAATCTTGACAAAATGAAGGGTTAAAGGTTTTGATCTTTGTTCGACTTGCTTTGGAGCTGCCTTGATTTGGTGGTTCTGTAGTGCTACAGAATCTAAAGTTGGTTAAAAACTGGTATAGTCATGTGCAATTGAAATTACGGGCACTCCAATAAAACGTACTCGCACTTTTCTAAGGGCAAATAAATGGAACAAGAAAACCTGATTTAACATTGATGGAGGCCTTGCGAAAAAGATTGCATTGGTGTGCAAGGCCACCAAAATAGCTTGGAATATATATATAGTTGGCAAATAAATTTTTGCATAAAGCTTGATAGTTATGGCATTCTAGAGAAGGTTAAGGTCTTAGTCTTTTAGATTTGGCATATGCCTAATGTCCAGAGCTATAAACACTATAGTACTTTACTGATAAGTCTGCAACTTACCAAGCACTATTCAGTAATTATAGGACCTTTACAAGGTTAATCAGTTATTCTTGTGGTCAAAAGAGCATGAAGATGGATATTATCTTCTCAAAGGAAAAATGCGTGGAGTTTCTGCTTGGTCATTCCTTATGTTAAAGAGGTCATTGAGTAAGTTAATGCATCTAGGTTGGGAAAGTCTTAATGTGGGAGAGAGATGGTAACAGCTTTGTTACTTTGAGCTGTTGTAAGGAGAATCACTAAGTTTATCCTGCCAATTGTTATGTGTGGTTCACATTTTATCAAATCGTGAAGATCTGGTGGTCATACTTGCTAAGTAAGCAGATGGTCCTCCATGGAAACCACAAGCTTCCATGATCAAACTTGATTAAAGTTGCAATGAACTTGGCAGATGAAGTGGGAATCTTGTTTGTTAGTATTCAAAACGATGATCATTTATAATTTTTGTTCAGCAACTAATTTGTAGGTTCACTACCTAGACACCGTCCACTGGATCATTGCCATGCAGCATCAACAATTGCTTATAGAAATTTTATAAATAGGTTCATGTTTAAGGACGTGCTGGAGTAATTGAAGTAGGGGCATAATCTATGTTGAATTATGGACTTATACACAAGTACAGAATTATGTTTCCTCGATGTAGATGAGCTTTCCAATAATCTACAGCAAGCCTAAATTTTGAAATCAAGAATTTGGAACTGAATTTGAGCAATGAAATGAAGGAGACGTGGAATATAATTAATCTGCAGAGCTTTCATCAATAATGTGACACAAATTGGTTGCACCATCTTCTCCACCAACAAGCATAGAATCCAAGCTCATCAACTAACATTACACTTCTCCGAAAGTCTCTAAAAGTTATTAGGAGGATGAGATCTTTTGGTGGGAAGCAAGGAATGAGAGGGTTTCTGCATAGTGCAGTCATCTGTCTCTTTCATTTTTCTTGACTCCTTCCCTTTTTCTATTTTCTGATTTCTTTCTCCTTCCTTCCTCCACTTTTTCTTTTTTTGTGGGCAGGAAATATATGCCTTTTTGTCAGTGCAACAGAGAAGCTCTCTTTTTGCTTTGCTAATCTTCTATTTGGATGGCACCACTTCCATAGGCAACATATGGAGTAATTGTAATGCACCATGCATTTGAGAAAAGTATCCAAAGCTTTTTTAGAAAAGTGTACTTTGATTATTGTCCTTGACAAGGTTTTAAATCCCGTGGGACAGGGCTATCCTAATTTTTTCATGGAATGGGGCGTGCTGCCATCCTGCCCCATCCCGACACTTAGGACAGGAGATGTTCCAAGATATCCTAATCGGGATGTTAGGACTCTAGTGGGATGGCTTTGTCCCGACACATGAGATGGTACCCTGTCCTGGTGTCCCGCTGGGACCTGAATCCTTGATCCTTGATGTCATAAATTATTTCTTAGCGATTCCTTAGCGATAAAGGCTACCCTCTATCATGTGGAAGCCATCCAGCATAGATTTGGATTTTCATGTTTTGTGTTTGTACTGTACAGTATAAGAGTTTGCTAGGAGGATTCTAGCATGTCTTGAATTCTGTTGTATTTGTTGTTTGGTTGCTTTGGCAAGATGATATGCTTGGTTCCCAGCTAGCACTGAAGAAGCAACAACTAAGTAATTATTTAAGCATGTCGAAAAATATGGGGGAAAGCCTTTGTTTCAGGTAGCTGTATGTGGAAGATAACAGAGGTGATAGGGTCGATTAGATTAAAGTACATACACAAACAGATGAGTAGATGAAAGCTGTAAATATGATGATGGTACAACTTGTTCAGCACTTTTAATCTAGTTATGCTTAAACTTAGCTAATAACTTATTGCCTCTTATACAACCAGGTAATTCATACCACCATTCAGTCATTTCCATTTGAGGTTGTTGCTTTCATTAGCGGAGCCAATCCAATTTAAAGTTCACATTTAGGGATATATTTAGGTCTTTAAAAGCAAGGGCTAGCACAGCTGCATTGGTATATGATATATTTGTGTAAATGGGTCACCTTACGAGGTCGAATCAGGGCTCCACAATTCACAAGGGAGATTCAAAGATCAGAAGTATGAGTATCTAACAAATGCAAGTTGTAAAAGGATGAGGCAGTTTTATTAGAGCTAGAAAATAAAGGTTAAATCTTGAATACGGTAAAGCTGTGCACAAACCAAAATTCTTCATTTAGGGCATTGAAGTGCAATAAAGGGAATGCCTTCAACATCCATTTTTACCAATTTATGGGATGTATTGTCTGATTAAAGAAGAGAATCTAAAATTTTTCTGGCCTGTATTTTGTTTTAGAATTGGGGAATATTTTTCAAAAAAGTGGTAGAAGCTGAGTGCTAATCATGCTCGATGCAACTTATTTGAGAACCACTTAGAAGATGCAAGGTTGGATGTATTCATGCAAGAATCATCATTTCAGTGCTTGATTACGAGGTTTTGTGGCGACATGTGATGGAAGTTGAACGGTTGATGGTATAAGATGGAAGGATAAATCATAGATGTATTCTGGTTTTACTTTTTTTTTGTTGTCACTGAGATTTTTTGTTATTTTTGAAGTTTGGCATGAGAAGTATAAATGGGGAATCAGAAAGTATTTTGCATGAGAAGTGTAATGGGGAATCAGAAAGTATTGAAGTGTGATGTATGTTCTGAAAATGTACTTCTTCATACAGTCATTCTCCTTTTGTGGTAAAACTAGCAAAAAGCCTTTCTCAAACAAGTTAGAGAAGATTGCACTGAACTGTGTTTTCACGCATGTGCAGCATTCATATCACGTTTGCAGATTCATTTGTGCAATTTGCGTGTTTTCTTCAGCTTTATTTTTTCATGTACTATTGTCCTTCATTTGGGTTTTGAAGTTACAAGAATGTTGATGACACTATAACTTCAAAGATGATCACATTCTTATTTTTTCTGTGTTTATCAATCATCTTCTGTTCAGATCAATATATGTCACATGCAAAGTTCTTAAGAAACACTCAAAAATATCATCTCTACATGCCGAAACTCTCATTTCTTGCGGTACTATGACATTTTTTTTTACCATATCCTAATTTTAGGTATATGATGCTAATTGATTTTTTTAATATTAAATCCTGCTAGCTCTTATATCATTTGTAGAAATAAATGAACTGAGATAAATTTGGTGTCCTCTCAGTTGAACATGCAAGAAGGAATGGAAGGAAATCCTATGGTGGGTACCATGAAGAACTTCTCCAGAATTCTTGCTCTTTTGACAGTTCCATTTACAGCCAACTTTCCAAAGGTTTGTGGACCGTACTGTTTGCTTTTGAAGTCCTAAAGATTTTATGTTAAATTGAGGTGTCTCATTTGTTAATTGAATACGTGGCACTCTCCAGATTGGGTTGTGAACATACAGAAACTGACCAATGTACTTGTACCTTCTGGCTGATGCCTTTTTTTTCCTGGTTATTTGGATAATTTGAGTTCCTTTCTTGAAAAATAGTTTGGACAAGTCTTGATGGTCATGGTCTTACATCTATTTGAGCTTTTCCTGACTTCATTATAAACCTTTGCTTTTTTGTATGCTGTTGTTATCTGCAACTGTTTACTTAGGTGGATATGAAATTTCTAACACAACGTCTATAACTACAGGATGTAATGTTACTCTCTGAAGGGATTTTTCAGGAAACAACAAATTTTAAAAGGAATGTTTGGGGAACATCTTTAATCTTATTTCACAAGATGTACTGTTAAACAGAAGGATGATCGGCACCTAGTAAGCATTTAATATTCCTATGAGTGAGGGTTCATTTGGCCACAGAAACTGGTTTCAAGTTGCGACCTTTAGATAGGAAAATTCATCCGAGGGGGGCAATAGTGCGGTAATACCTTTTTGACCCATGTGTCCATGTCAGGTAGAGCAGTCATTGCCAACCAGTGAGAGCTTATGGAGTGGATGGACTTTAGGAAGGGATTGAACTAGGGTTGACCTGAAAAACACTTGCTGTCTTGTTACAGAAAGCAGGGAAAAAAAATTGTTTTTGGTTATTATAAAAAACGTTACAAGAAGCTAGGGTGCCATGCCAGGCCTTCCATGCTTGATTTTCCATGCTTTCTGATTGGACATAATCAGCTGAAAAACTATACTTTATATATATATATATATATATATATATATATAGAGAGAGAGAGAGAGAGAGAGAGAGAGAGAGAGAGAGAGAGAGAGAGAGAGAGAGAGAGAGAGTTGGCTACACTCGAGTGGATCTCTGCTTTAGGTCCGGTCAAGTCTGGATTGGACAATCCACATCAATGATGAGTCATTGGATGTAATCAACTACCTCTAAATTGTTTGCATACGAGAAATTATGTAATTTGATGAACCTTAGCCTATGCATCTAGTGATAAAAAAATTGGCAATCTAAATAGCTTTAAATTATTTATGCTTTTTTTTATCTTTTGATGTATAGGCCATGATTGTTCAAATCATATTATGTCTTGCAAGCGGTTTATAAGGAGTAGATCGCATCCAATGGTTTGGATCATCAATGCAGGATCTCCATTATTTAATATAGACTTGACTGAATCTGAGTAGAGATCCACTTGAGTGTAGTCAAGTCTAGGTATAATCCTACTGCCCTGATGACCCTTTAACCCTGTTCCTCACTCTTTCCTTGAATCTTTCTTCTTTTTATATGAGGAAGATGGAAGTGAAGTCCCATCTGATTCCAAAATAGAGAAATAAAACTATGCAGGAAAGAGTCTACCCTAAAAGCGTCGAAATGACAACCTCACAAAGGGTAAGCATCAAGATAGGGCAAGAACAAAACACCAAACTTAAAAAACAAAAAAGAAGTTGCTAGATAGAAAACCTTATGAAACAAAGCATTAGATGGAAAGCTCGTGACAAACAAGGATTTGACCCAAAAAAGCTAGCTGAAAAAGTATTATTTGGGCTCATTAACCTTGTATAAGTGCCTAGGATTTACCCATTGCATAGTTGATGCAGGATTAAACACATCTTCTCACGGATTTTCTAATACTCTCCCTGTAACAAATACGGCAAATGCCAGTTCCGAAAGTCAAGGAGGCCACTAGTTAAGATTAACGTCTTAAAACCCTTCTGTTATATAATGTATGCATGTATGTATATGAAATCCTTCTGTTATATGTATACATAACCTTCCAATATATTTGTGCGCATGTATATCAATTTCCCCTTCAATTGACAGGGCTTGGTATAATCCTTCTGTTATATGTATACATAACCTTCCAATATATTTGTGCACGGGTATATCAATTTCCCCTTCAATTGACGGGGCTTGGCATAGCAACTTTCTGCCTACTATTTTATAGCAAGCACAAAGATGAACCTAGTGTTCATTGTGGTTGTGATGGGCATGGTGATGGCCTCCTCCATGATGGGGAGGTCCAAGGATCGCTGAACCGGTACCGGGGCCCATACCGATCAGCGACCGGTACGGTACGGTATGATCCATACCGTATCATACTGGTACGTGTGCCGGGTTTAAAAAATTGAGAAAAAACTTTTCCTTCTCCCCTCTCAAGTAAGAATTGTTGAACCAAACCTGAATTAGATCCGAACCGAGCCAAACCAAGCCCGAACTGGACCGACCCGGGCGGTACGTACCAGTACGGTACCGTACCATACCGTACCGGTATGGAATATAATTTTTTTATTTTTTTCAACGGTCTAGAGGCTGGACCGTTTTTTATAGGCGAACCATACTGGCTTTTGGCTGGTACGGTATGGTACGTCCCGTACCGGATGGTACCGCAAATCCTGGGGACGTGTGTTGACTAAAATGCTTTCACAGTTACACCTGTTATCTTTGCCTTCATGTGGTCACCTATCTGCTCTCTCTCTCTCTCTCTCTCTCTCTCTCTCTCTCTCTCTCTCTCATGTACCAGAAAATAAGTATACAGTGTTGAATGGAGTGCAAGATGGATATGTTAGAGGATTTTAGGAGGAAATGTGTGTGTGAGAGAGAGAGAGGGGGGGGGGGGTGATATGTGGATTGGTGCTCACACAGGGCATGCAAGGAGAAAGAAAATAGATCTGAGAGTCTTGAGGTGGGGTAAGTTTAGGAGTGAAATCCAGCATACTCCACTGATCTCCAGCCTAGCTACTGGAGTCCATGGGAGATTAAGGTTGGGAGGCTAAGCGTGGCACCTTATCTGACCTCTAGAAGTTGTGATGGTCAAATTTTTTTTCTTGTTTTGGGTTTCTATGAGAGGAATTAGTCCTAGGCTACTCCAAGGTAAATGATCTAAGGTTGATCTGGTGATTGGTGAAAGTAAATAGCTGACTTGTTAAATAATTCCAGATGTTTTGACATGAACTTTGCAGAAATGTGTACTATATGTAAAATAATTATAGAAGTGAAGCAATATCTATTCATGCCGAATAGGAACAATGTAAATTGCATATTTTGTAATGCCAAGAATCAGCAGGTAAGAGGAGAACAGTAAAAATAAGAAAGGGATACATTTGTGTTAAGCAAGGTGGTAATAATACAAACGAGAGGGGAAGAAGGACCCAAATTGTGCAAACTTATGCAGGTGCTTGGTTGGTCATCCATCCAACTGAACTGGTGCACAGAAGTCCAAATTCGTCCCAAGAAATACACCTGTCTAGGCATGGTGTGCCTGAGAAAACCTAACGTGTCTTTTACGAATATTATTCCCATCGGCACCTTTGTCTTCTGTGCTGTTTTTTTTTTTTGTTAAAAAGAAAAATCATATTGATTTTGGTATTTATAGATGATTCATTTAGAAGTCGTGTTGGGTTCTCTCCATATGAGAGCAGTCAAAACTGTAGTGCATGTTACCTGTGTGTGTATGCACACATCCCTTCATATACATTAATAATTCCAATGTTGTCTTTTACACAGTAAGCACCAATTTTTAGATGTTATTGCTGTTAGTTTTGCTATTATTGATGAAAATATATCTACTATTATTGTATCTAATATATTTCATATTTTAAATATAAAATACTAACTGTATATACACCTGCATATGCAGACTGTTTACCAATTATGTGCCATGTAGTCTCATTGACCTCTGGAGTACCACAGCTGTTTTCTTGAAAACATTGGTCTTATATGTTTTGCTGATTAAGAAAAAGTTATTCTGTTTGTCCCTCTGTTGTAAGGTCATGATTTGCAATGCAAAAGCTTGATCAATTCCAGAAAGTGAAGCAATGACCAAAATAAAAATAAGCTGATATTTTTGCAACTTATAGGTTGATATATTCAATGATTAGTGCCAATGGATATAAGTCTTAGGCCTTAATTTATTTTAAATGAAAGATTTCTGGAGGCTTGCTTCCAGTTGTCGCTTAATATTTTATCAATTGAACTAGAAGCTTCTTGTTGAATTCTAGTTGACATGGTGCTATCAATTTTTGGTTTGTTAAGGAGGCATTACTCTGTTTTTTCTCCATGCAGTAGTAAAATGGATTTGTTTGGTGCTTTATAACTTGTACTTATTATATTTGTATCTTGCCAGGCCATTTTTTGCTACTGGATAACATCAAACCTTTTCTCCCTCGTGTACGGACTTGGTGAGCCCCCCCCCCCCCCTTTCTGTTTTGTGTAAAATCTAGCATTTGTGTTGTGATGCTCATTTTTTCTCTTTTGTTTGTCCGGTACATAATTTTAAGCTTAACCTGATGAAAACTGTATTGCTAACAGTAATTAAACGCCATCCAGTAAGGAGATATCTGAATCTTCCTGACATAGTTCCTCAGCCTAACCCTGCACCACAGCCAAGTTTTTCTTTCTTTGGGGGATCCAAGGCAGTTGCACCAGCAGCTTCTGCGCTACCAGCTAAGGAGTCTGAGCGACCTAAGCCTCCAGATAGGAGGGTATCTTCATCTGCTGTCATCAGTCAACGGATTAGAAATCTAGAAAAAACTGTGAAAGCTAGAAGCAAGCCGAAGAAAAGGTGAGAAGTTTTGCAGGACATCTAGAGTTCGGTTAAAAGAGTGAATGAAGAAAAAGGATCAACTTTTTGCTCTTCAAAATGCAAAAACAAAGCCAAAATGGAGTTATATCAAGCTATTATATATGATGCAATTTGTTTATGTTAAACGAGGTAATTGCCATTTTTTGGGAAAATAATTTGCTGTCATTGTTGACATGCAAGATATAATTCGGAATACAGTTTAAGCTCATAGGTTATGGCTTGAGGCTTGAGCCACAATATGGAAATTTTCTGTTTCTTCCCGATTCACTCTAGCAGTGGAGCATGCGCCAAATTTAGTTTTGTGATGGACCGACCCTGTGGTCCTGGTACCAGCTGATCTGTTGAAAGCTTATGCTATGATAACATGCTTTGTTGATGAAAATGGAAGCGTTTTCCGACAGCTCAGCCATCGTTTTGGAGATTATCAACCACCAAACAACACGATGGTGCTTGACGGAAGGGAGAAGTGGAAGTTTCACATCATAGAAAAAGCTAGGATTCCGTTTGCCATGTATATCAGCGCTTGTTATGAAGCTGCATCTTTTCATTTTTTCAAGTTTTTCCTCCATGAGGTTTGTTTGGCTAGATCTAGATGTTGTATGACTTAATATTAGAAATTGATTTTAGCATATCGTAAGTCAGAAGATCCAAGTCAACGAATTTATTCCATTAAAAGTGAATTATCGAGCTATAACATGGAATTCTGTATTATTTTGTTTTGGCTATGATTTTGCTGTAGATTCCAAGGAACATAGCATCATATTGCATCAGCGGCTGTTGATCTCATTATTGCATGATGTTGCCCACAGCATATTAGTAAATTATGGGCTATTCAATACTTAGATTACTTTGAGTAGCGCAGGAAGTATACTGTACTAGCTGAGAGGATTCTTGTATTTTTATCTGGTTCCAATGCTAAACTTATCCTCTATCCATGCCGTTAGATTAATGCTAATATCCATCTGTTTAGCATTTCAGGCTCGCCCTTTCGAATGATATTATTGCCACCAAAATCACATTTATTGCAGATTTCAATCAAGAAATAGCGGAAAGAACAAGTCAATCTGTTTAGAGAAAACTGCTCCATGAAGTGCATTTCTGTGAGAGAAGAATGATCGCGGCATGTTAGTGATCAAATTATTAGTTGGAACCTGGGAATCCATTGGGTTCTTTCTGGTTTCAAATCTAACTCGTTCTATGAGGCGTCGCCCAGGCTCATACGGTTATTTTAATTTACACTCAAAGTCAACTTGATAGTCTTAGATCGATGCAGGCGTGAAAGAAAGATTTTTTTTAAAATTTTTTTTGGGTCACAGCATCAACCAATGGATTGCATTTTGCACTATTCTCAAAGTAGGTGCACGTGTTTCAAAGCATCCTAACATCTTCCCTTTCTATGTCTACACAGCTTTCAAATGGCAATTGCACCATCTAACAGTTGATCACAAGACTAATCATTCTTTACGTGAAAGATGCACTCTGAACCCAACCGCTGAGCAACCGTGCATATGAAAGGCCTCTTGGAAGGCAAAATTATAAAGCGTACTTTTTCTCTTTGGCCCATGTCAAGATGGGGATATCAAGATGGTTTAAGTCAACCCGTAGATGTATGCAGGTCGATGAACAAAAATGCAGGCATTGAAGGGAAAAAAAAAATGATCTATCTTTTTATTTTGCTACGTCTCTATTTAAAAGTCAAAAACTTTCTTTTGCTAAAATCCTATGATTTAAAAAAAGGTATAGCATTCTTTTCCTTCTTCATTTTTATAATATATTTTTTATCACAACATAATACATTACATTGCCGGGTGATATACAACAAGTAAATCAATTATCAAGTAAATCAATACATACTTTTAAATAAAAAGATGTACGATTTATAGCATATAAAATTTACTAATGTATACTTCACGATCAAATAATATACATTTAGCAAATTAGTTATCTAGTAACTCCAAGTATATCTTCAAGTAAATTAATATATAATTTTTGAAATATTGTATTCATCAATAATACTATATTGGTGGGTAATATATATTTATTGATTTTTTGATACATACCACAAACTTCTTTGATATATCCAACAATGATCTAACATATCTCCAAAATATATATATATTTTGAAAAATATGCATCTATTCACTTGCAAGTATATATTGGATCATTGTTAGTTATCTATTAAAAAAGATTGCAGCATATATTAAAAAGTCAATCATTATGTATCCATATAATATGTACTACTGAACATGATGTTCTGAAAATATATCATTTTTTTTGGAAGTGTGTATTAGTTTCCTAGATTATCCATTTGATAAGTATATCATTTGATCGTATACTGTATATTGATGAACTTTATGTTTTAGAAACTGTATTAATTTTTTTTTAAGGTATGTATTGACTTGTTTGATAATTAATTTGCTTAGTATGTATCATTTAGTTATTAAGTATGTATTGATAAAGAATATATTTTAAAAAATAAGAAAAAAAATAATATCAATTTTTCAAAAAAAATATAAGATGGATAACTTTGTTAGTGAAAAATTTTAACTTTTTGGATCTGTCTGGTTGAGGTATATCATATTACATGATAATCTAATAATTTTAGAAAATTATTTATTTAGAAAAATGATTATGGAGAAAAATAATTTTTATTATGTTCAGTAGGTAAAAAAATTATTTCAAAAAATGATACTACAAAAAAGATTATTATATTTAATTAGAAAAAATCCTATATAGGAATATGACCAAATTCATAAATATGCCTATTAATATAAAATAATTTTTTAATTCCAGAATAGTATTGTCATTTTGAATCAATTTTTATATAATAACTATAATTATATAGCTTTTCATAATGCCATATGTATCATAATTTTTGGGATAAAAAGTCAAAATCCTTTGCATTTTATTTTAATTTGCAAATGTCTCCCATATCTCTAACTTTAACAATGTCAATCCCGTATTTTTAATTTATTGTAATTTTCCCACTAACTATGGAATTTAGAGCAAAGCTTGTGGCTACATGACAAATTATTTATAGTTGGATGGGTTTTGTTGGATCATTTTAAATGAGATGATCATATAGCATAAATTAAGAAAAACTTAAAAAATCAAAACATCCTAATCCTCATCTTAATCTCATATTCTTTTAAGTCCATATTATATACCTATCTTATTTTAAAATAATCTAACAAATCCATATCAGCTATCCAACTCTAAATAATTTATTATTTATGCACCAGCCACGAAGTTTTGTCTTAAATTAGTTAATTAGGAAAATATTACAATAAACTGAAAAATATAACGTTAACATTGCTGAAATTAAAGATATACGGGATATTTGCAAATCTAGATAAAATGCAGGTGGCCCCATAAATTTTTTACAAAAATTCTTTATTAAATAAATTTTGAAGGATATCAAAATAAATTTAATAATTATATACAAATTATATTTTTAAAGCTTTATCTTTTTAATATTTTATTATCATCACTATTTTATTTTATTTTTATAATTTATATATTTTATTAAAAATATTTTTATTAAGTATAGATGGTCAACGCCTAGAAATTGATTAAATACCATCTCCCATGGCATTTATTTTATTTTTTTATAAAAAAAAATCCATCAATTTTTTTACCATTCTTTTTTTCCACTTTTATATAAATATGATAATTTGCTATATAACTTATTTTTTCGTATCAGATTGGTCCCAATCAGATGTGCCTTTAGGTTCTTGTATACATCCTTTTCCGCATGTTTTTGACCCCTCCAAACCGATCCAGGTGCGTGGAGACAAATGGCGTGGTGTACTGGTAACCATTTAATAATGACGTCCAAGATCAAGATAAAAGTAGGTGATCTACAACCACCAACACCCGGGTCCTCTAATCCGCGCTAACACTAATCCTACCGCGGCTCCTTTCCCCTCTCCTCCTCTCCCATCACCTCGGCCGGCCAAGAATCCCACTCCCCCACCCTTTCCCCTCTCCAAGAAGAAAGAATAATGGCCACCGCCAATTCCATGAACAAGAAGCAAAAACCCTGGCCAAGTATGCACTCCTTCCTCCATCCCTCTCTCTCCCTCTCGATGCATATCTCATATATATTATATAATATCAGCTGGTAAGGATCTGATCATTCTTGTAGTGGTCGCAGGGGGATCTTTCAAGGTAGCGATCGTGGTGGCGCTGGTGATCGGGGCGGGGAGCTGGTTCTACGCGGCGATCCAGCCACCCGAGCCGATGCCGTGCGGGTCGGAGGGGGGCCCGCCTGTGACAGCGCCGAGGATCCGGCTGAGAGATGGTCGGTTCTTGGCCTACTCGGAGACGGGCGTCCCCAAAGAGAAGGCCAGGTACAAGATCATCTTCTGCCACGGCTTTACCGGCTCCAGGTTCGACCGTCTCCGAACCTCCCCTGTAAGCACCGCATCTCTCTTTTCTTTTTTTTTATTTCTAGCGACACATCGACTCGGCGCCCTGTGGCCCCCCTTCTGTTAGCTAGAGGGGTGTTCGTCGCAAGTGCTTTGTTGATCCACTCCCACTTAAATTTTTTGCTTCAGTAATCCTAGTTGATAAATCCATTCATGAGAATACTAACATAAAAAAGATTCATAAATGATTGCATCTCGAAACTGCTGGTGATGATTTAGGTCATCCCTCTCTTAACAATTGACATCCCAATCTAGGGCTGGGATATGGATATATTTGGACTGTAGGAACTACGCATCCGTCGACAATTTCAAGAGCACTGGTTAAGGGATGTTTAATGTCCTAGGACCACTGATCGAGGAATATTTAATGTCTTTAAAAGTAAGCGGTATTTATATTTAAAAATCTAGACTCATATGATATTAAATATTATTATTTTTAAATTTTAAAAATAAATATATCATTTAATGAAGATAATTAATAAATATATTAATAAAATATAGTACATAATATTAATATAGTAACTTGTTTATTATAATAATTAATATGTACTATATTATATTATATTATATATTATTATACTAATATATTATATTAATTATTTTTTATTAAAGGATATTTTTATTTTTTAAAAAATAATAACATTTAATATCATGCGCTTCATTTCCATATCTTAAATACCGATTTCTTTGCTTTTCAAAGGCGTTAAATGTTTCTTAAGAGCACTGGTTAGCAAAATCTTTTCAATTATGTGTCGCAAATGAAGAGCGATGCAATTGGGTAAGGCCAGTTGGCAACCATGGCAACTTCTGGATATAAATTTGGGGTTGTTTAGTTTATATAGTAAATAAAGATGCTAACACAACTCAGATACCTTTACAACTTGCTCTATGTTGTCTTAACTCGGTATCTGGACTATTATTTTTGGATCGTGGATCCAAAGCTGCCTGTGACTTGGGCATTATAACAAAATTAGCACATGAAAAGAGGTCATGGCAATAAATGGACTTGTAGAGAGACAGGCCGTATCTAGCTGTACATGTAATGAATGCTTTCGGTGTCTTTACAGCTGCTCCAGCTCTGGCAGTGGCAGCTCTTACAAAGTTCCATGTGATTTCATTTACAACCGAACTGTCAATTTGAATCATGCAACTAAACACGTGGTAAAGCAGTGATTCAGCATGGTCGCCAACAATTAAAGATAAATATTTTGCAGATGACATTTAAATAAAAACATAATTCTTTATATTTTATTATGTATAAAAAAAATGATTTTGAAATCTATTATCTATATATATATATATATATATATATATATATATATATATATATATATATATATATATTTGCATCATTATTTTTCTAAGATTCATTCATATTTTTATAATATTTTTATATTTTTTAGATATAAAAAATTGTAGAAATTGAGTTATTGAATATGACAGCATTGGAAAATGAAAAAGCGAGTATTTAAAAAAAATAAAATTAAATATTTTTTTAATGATTAGTAAAAAATGATTTCGTCACTCTTTTCTTTTTTAGATAGGTAAGATTTTTTTTAGTAAAAAAATGATTTACCTTCTAAAAAAGTAAAAAAACATGGCAGAGAAAAAAATAAATTATTTTAAAGATTTTGAAGTTAGAGCCAGAGACACCCAGCAATCCGTGATTTTTTTAAAAAATAATGCTAAAAAAAATAAAATTTCTAAAATGGGTGTCGTACAGTATATTTATGAAAATAAATATTTTTGACTGACCCACGCGGAGCCAAAAATACCTGTCACGTGGCATGTGGGTTATAGCTGGGTTGAAATCGTTTTTGGGAAAGACGATTCTAAAAGATTATTTCAGGCTCCCCCAGCTGTCCTTAGTCCCGACATGTGACGATTTCAACCCAACCAATTTTTTAAATTTCTTAAATATCCTTTTAAAAAATCAATTGAAATAACTACGAATGGCATTTTCATAATTAACTCAAACATTACGAAGGGCATTTTGGAAATTAATTGTTCATCGCTTCTGTCGGATTTTAAAAAATTTAATTTTTAAAATACCCTTTGTAATGTTTAATTTAATTATGAAAACGTCATTCATTTAATTACGAAAATGTCATTCATAGTTATTTAAATTCATTTTTCATAAAGGCATTTAGGAAATTAATAAAAATCCCTCATAAATGATAAATGCTATTTTTTAAATTAAATTTTGATATAATAAAATTTAAAAAAATGTATCTACACCCCATAAATGCTGATTTTTTAATTAAATTTTAATATAATAAAATTTTAAAAAATATATAACAAAATTTAAAAGATATTATAACATTAATTGAAAATAAAATTAATTAAAAATATTATAATATATTTTTATATTATAATAAATATTTTATATTCTAAAATATAATAAATTTATTATATTATATATTATATATTAGTATAAAAAAATTTAAAAAATTTAAAAAATTTAAAAATAAAAAATAATCACCATGTCGATACCATCCGGTCGCTAGCCCAGTAGTACCAGTTCGGTCGACAGCCCGGTGAGTCCGATCCATCCCTTAGGATCGACGGTCGGACCGGTGGCCAGACCCCGGTCCGGCCCCCAGTCCAACCACCGGTCCAGGTGTCGGTTCGGTCACTAGGGTCCGACTATTGGTCCGATCGCTAGGATCCTGTTACCGGTCTAGTCTCAGTCATGCCACAGATCCGATCGCTGGTCCGGTCGTCGGGGTCCTGCCACTAGGGATGGCAACGGGTCGGGTTTGGGTCGGGTCATCCAAAACCTATACTCGTCTTGCTAAAAAATTATCCGCCGCATACCTGCTCCATACCCGTCTCGGATCGGGTCGGATATAAAAAAATCATATGTGGATCGAGTCGGGTCAGGTATACCGGTCTCATAAAACTTAGTTTATTTAAAAGCTAAACGGGTCGAGTCGGGTATATCCGTCTCACATCAAATTTACTTAAATATTTTATAAACATAATTTTTTTTATATATAAACGGGTCGAGTTTGAGTCGGGGTATACTACTACCCGTACCCGACCCGAACCCGAGTCGGGTTTTTTTTATATAACCCATATCCGTTTATAAATTAGGCGGGTCGGGTTTTACCTGTCCCATTAGGGTCGGGTCGGATACCCATCGGATCGGAAAAAATTGCCATCCCTACCTGCCACCGATCCTGAGCAAGGGATTGGACTGACACCGGGCTATCGATCGAACTGGTATCGGGTTGGCAACCAGATGGTATCTACATGGTGATTATTTTTTATTTTTTTATTTTTTAAATTTTTTATACTATTATATAATATATAATATAATAAATTATAATAAATTTATTATATTTTAGAATATAAAATATTTATTATAATATATTATTTTAATATTTTTTAAATTAATTTTACTTTCAATTAATGTTATAATATCTTTTAAATTTTGTTATATATTTTTTAAAATTTTATTATATTAAAATTTAATTAAAAAAACCAGTATTTATGGGGTGCAGATATATTTTTTAAAATTTTATTATATTAAAATTTAATAAAAAATAGCATTTATGAGGTGTACAGGCATTTATGAGATATTTTTATTTAATTTTCTAAATACCCTTATAAAGATTCAAATAACTATGAATGGTATTTTCGTAATTAAACGAATCGCATTTTCGTAATTAAACCAAATATTACGAAAGGTATTTTGGAAATTAAATTTTTTAAAATCAGATCGACGAACAATTAATTTTCCAAATATCCTTCATCATGTTTGAGTTAATTACAAAAATACTATTCGTAGTTATTTTAATTAGGTTTTTAGAAGGGTATTTAAGAAATTTAGAAGATTGGTTGGGTTGAAACCGTCTTTATCAAAGACGATTTATCAGGTAGCCATGTGCCGGGGCTAGGGGCGACTGGGAGAGGGACGAGGGAGCTTGAAATCGTTTTTTGAAAAGATGATTTTTCAGCGTGAAATAGTCTTTGCTACAGACAATTTCAACCCAGCTGGTATGCCACGTGGCAGGTATTTTTGGTGTTGCATGTCCATATCAGCTAAAAATATATATTTTCGTAAATATACTAACCGATCTATTTTCGGAATTTTATTTTTTTTAGCATTATTTTAAAAAAAAATTCAGCAATCCGCTATAAAAATATGAACGGTCTTCAATCAGCAGCAGCAAAAAGATAAAAAAGAGGCGGGGCGGGGGGGGGGGGGGGGGGGGGGGGGGGGGCGGGCGCGCATGGTGGCACACTAAAAAGAACTTCTCCAACGTATGTAATGTGCAGCTAATTACAAAATATCTAATAACATAAAAAGCTATAAGAAAAAAAAAAATCTCAATAACGAGGAAGAAATGCAAACTGAAATGCTATTACACGTTTTAGACGACCCTCTACTTTTCAAAGTATGGTTTTGCTTTGATGAATGATACCCACGTACGTTTTATCAAAATATCAAATATATGAAGTTGTAATGTGACTTTCCTGACAAAAGCAAGTGAAATTCCTTGGTGCAGGAACTAGTTGAGGAGATGGGCGTATACATAGTTGGGTATGACCGAGCTGGCCATGCTGAGAGTGATCCGAATCCAAGGCGGTCACCGAGGAGTGAGGCATTGGACATCGCTGAACTTGCAGATAAGCTGGAGCTGGGCCACAGATTTTACTTGGTTGGGCTCTCACTGGGATGTCATGCTATTTGGGCATCCATCAAGTATATTCCAGGAAGGTATGTTTATTTTTCTTTTTAGTAAAATAAATAAATTAAACCATTCAATATAAGGAATCTCTAGAGATCATAACGTATGCATCAATCGTTAATAATTCTATAACAGAGGATGGAAACTAATTTCATCGGATGGTGGATATCAAAGCCATCTAATAACCGTAATAAAATCTTCCCACGAACAAATATGGTCATCTGAATAATATAATTCAGTCCTTTCTATGCTGCATGTAGTTTTGTCATTGGAATAATTGTGTCAAAAATCCTGACACCTCCAGCAGCCACAAGAGCACCACTAGCACTTCTGACAATAAAACCTGCATCACCAAAACTTAAGTTCCTTTGGTTTTTGATATTACTAAAGATGTATCTGGATAATCTAATGCCACCCAGGAAGATTTGTTGGAGAACCATGGTCATAGTAGACTAGGTTGACAGCTGCCATTGAATTTTTATTGTAAAGGTGGGCCAGGTTGGGCTTTTTATTTGTTAACGTTGCGTTCCCAATCCTATGGATCCGGCTAGATTATCCAAACTGGCCTTGGGATGAGATAGACAGCCTTCCTTGAGGCTTGAGAGCATCCAAAAAATTAAAAAGAAAAAGAAAAACTCCACGTGCACCTTCCTAACAACAAATTAGCTGCACTAAGATTGCAAATAAGCAGGTATAATTCATGCACCGGTTGACCAGCTTTGCCAAGACTACTCAGTAGATTGAAGAGCGCAAATTTGAAAATGTAGGCTGGCTGGAGCTGCACTTCTGGCACCGGTGATAAACTACAGGTGGCCCGGGTTTCCAAAGAGTCTCTCACAAGCGGCTTATAACAAACAGCAGCTGGGGGATCGGTGGGCTTTGAGGGTCTCATACTATGCCCCATGGTTGCTGCACTGGTGGATGAAGCAGTCCTGGCTACCTACCTCGACGGTCATCAAAGGCACCACCTACCTACCCAACCGCTTTGATGCATGGATCCGTGATCAGTCCCAGTCAAATGGAAATTTTGAAAAGGTTGCTATTTCACAATGGAATCTCCCTGCGAAATCTAAACTAGATTATTATTATTATTATTATTATTATTATTATTATTTTTTAAAAAAAAAAAAAAAATTACCACCATGTTTATCATTTACTCATTTTACGATACAGCGATCTCTCTCCCTTCCTCCCTCCCTCTCTTATGCTGCAATTTATTCTTTTCTCCCTCCCTTGGCAGAGGATGAAACTGGCTACTCAGCAAGGTATCCAGGAGTCGTTTTACCGGGATATGAAGGTAATGTTCGGGAAGTGGGAGTTTGATCCTATGGATCTCTTGCAGCCATCGTTTCCGGTCCATGTTTGGCAAGGTGATGAAGACGGGCTTGTCCCGGTCACGCTGCAGCGATACATCTGCAGTCGCCTCAGCTGGATCGACTACCACGAGCTTGCGGCGACAGGGCACTACCTCGCAGCTGTACCTGGCTTCGGTGATACTGTTCTTAAAACCCTTCTGGTTCATCCCTCTTCCCCATGACGAATTCAGTTTGCAAGGGGGAAGTTCACCCCCCATCTGACACAACCTTTACTGGCAAAGAAAAAGAAGTCTTGCTGTTGTTATTGCGTATCAACTTTTGCAACTTATATCATGGTCTGTTGTCATGTACTGTTCAAAAGAAAGCCCGTTTCCCAGCTTTTTAGTGTCGTACTTGAAGAGCTTGCAGCCCCATCTTCCAAGTTCTTAGAGTTCTCCCAATCTATGCACAGGCGGAAGCTTTAGAAAAGGTCAGCATAGCATGTAGACTCGGTTGCCATTTCAGAAGCCTCTCCATGGTGCATAAATATATACTGCGATCATATCTAATTACAACGCTCACACACGCACGCACTCTCTCTCTCTCTCTCTCAACGTTTTCAGATTTGCGGTGCCTGTTCGGCTATATTTAAGACAATCTACTTTTAAGCGAGCACGGATAACCAGCATTATAGTGTACGGTGCATTGCATTGACCATCCATCGCATGATGGACTGCTAGTAAACAATATACCTATGGGTACAAATCATGCACACACAGTCATACCTGCCTTTACGATAATTTACAAAAAATCAATAAATCAGGTTGCAGTAAAAAACAAATTTACTAATTTATTTATCTAATAATAAAATTGAGTAACAAGACAAGGTTCAACTAAAATTTAAAATAAAATTAAAGAGAGAACATCAAAATTCTAAACTCTTCGCCGACCGGTCCTAATGCTCAAATAATTTTCTAGATCCGTGACAAAAATATAAAAAAATAAAATAAACTTCACATGTTTAGTAAATTATCAAAATCTAAAATTTATGAAATATATAATTTAATTATTATCTATAAAATATAAAAAAAATTGGACATATTAAATCAAACAATATAAAATTTTAATTATGCATATTTGATTGCAATATGTTTTCAAAAATAATCATGGATGGTCATTCACTCTCACTCTCCTAATCTTTTTAACTATGGCTGCGATCGGCCCGTGGCTAGTCTTAACAAAGATTAGATCTTGACTACACATACCATCCATTGATCATAAACCCGTGAGCGTCCCATTGGAAGCCCAAAAGAATATTAATTTTGATGTCAATGAGAAAATATGCTTTTTTAGCATATGCCAGTGATCCTCTCATGTGGTTAGACATAAAGGAAAACTAGGTCCTGACTATACATACCGTTCATCAATCATGTACATATGATCGTCCTACTGGAGATCCTAAAGGAGATTAGATCCGAACTCATATGATCATAGTCAAACAAAGAGTACTAATATTAACAAACAATACATTTTCGATGTAATACACATCGTTATCAATATACATGTTCAACATTTTATAAAGTACATTATGTACTTACTCTGAAAAATTTAATGCAATAATAAATTAATCTTTAAAACAGATTATGTATTATGGATAATGTCTGATCGGATCTAATTTAGTATCTGAATCTTTCCAGATATGAATATAAATTTGAATATCCGATGAATACCCATATTCATATATATATTCGTAAAAAAATATGAATATGGATAGATAATTATCTGATCCGTATCCGAATATCCCTTATAGTCATATTTAATTTTATATAGTACTTATTGACTTTTAATAAAAATATGTAAGTATATTAATATATTATTAACTTGATTTATCTTTAAATTAACAATATCTTTGATCTATAATCATATAATTTAATTATCCGACTTATATCCATTTTTGTGTCCATTTTTTTAATATCCAATTTATATCCGTATTCTTGTAAAACAAATATGGATATAAATTTTTATATTTGATTAATATCTGTATTTGTATTTATATTTATCAAACAAAATAAATATGGATATTGATAGATTGGCATCCGATTCGATCCGATTTCAATCTTATTTTTATTTGAAACTTCAACATATTTTACATAAAAACTTTTGAACCTGGTTAACTTGGAACCAGGTTTATTTCTACGAAAATTGCCTTGGTTGATAACCATGGAGAAGCGTCGATATATTACTCACTGTTGACGCATGTTAATCAGATTATTCATGAGATTTGTGCACGTCACCATTCATTCGGTGATAATGCATTGTTGCAACAGTACCAATACATAGCTCAGGGAAGGTGGATAGCTTTGATACTATCGCAAAGCTGGTGAAGCTAGCACGCCGACGATCACCACTCCGATCATCTGGTGGCATCGATGACGAGCATGGTACTGAGATGGAAGGTGGAGGTAGGTTTGGGCCCCTGGATTAGGAGCATACTACGGTGGGCTTGGGTGAGGAGGTCTATGATGTTGGGAGGGAGGGGGCAGTGAGCTTGGGCCATTCAAAGCAAGCCCAGTCCCTATCTTGCAAGTGGGCCGAGCAAGGACATGGCCTACCTCATCTCGATCTACTACTACAGGGCCCAATAAGAGGTCTACTAGGAAGAGCAAAGCCCTGGTCAAGGGGCACCAGATAGTGAAGAATAACCTGGACCTGATCGGAAGCGGCTACCAGGAGGGTTTTGTCTTCACAGCAGGAGGTCCAAGGGGACAGGATACTGTATCAGGTCAGGAAACCTTGCGGGATAATGACAACCAAGAACAGGTGGGTCAGCTCACACGGGAGCCAGAGATGATGGTGGAGTCTCTGGACCTGAGCCATGAGGACGCTGTTGGCCGGCTCAGACATGACATGCAGGAGGGAGAAAGCGAGCCCCTTGTTATGGATGTACCACTAATTGGGATTGTTGTGGATCAAACTGAGGGGAGTACCGAAATCAAACCCCCTCTGCATCAGGTGTCATCATGAGAATTCTAGTTTGGAATTCTTGGAGGTAGGGAAACCTACATTCCGGACTTCCTTTGGCAAACTGATCCAGCAATATTGCCCTGATATCTGTTTGCTACTTGAAACTCGTCTTTCAAGGAGCAGCATGGTTCGGATCATGAGGCACCTTCAGACTATGTGGCGTCCCTATGCCATTGAGTCCAGAGGTGTATCCGAGGGAATCATGGTGATGTGGAGGCATGGTTTAATTAGGGTCGATGCTTTTCATAGGTGTGGGCAGCAGGTTGCTATGGTCATTTCTAAGCAGACTGGTGGCCCCTGACTCATCTCTGGAGTCTATGCGAGTACCGAGTACAGGAAGAGGAGGACCCTCTAGCAGGAGATTTCTAGACTAGTGTCCCAGGGAATTCTTTCTTTTGTTGATGGTGATTTCAATTGCATTGTTGGTTCTCATGAGAAGATGGGAGGCAGGCACTTTGTGGATGACATTGACTCCAGGGAGTTTATGGATGACACGGGATTGATTGATCTTGGTTATTCTGGCTCCCGATTCACCTGGTGCAATAATCATTCTAGTGTAACTAGAGTCTAGGAGAGGATTGATCGGGCACTTGCCATTGCTGGGTGGATGCATCGTTTTCCCGTGCACTCAGTTCAGCACCTCCCGAGGATTGTGTCTAATCACTGCCCACTCTTGATCACTACTGATGCCATGGTTCTACCCAAACCCTCTTTTCGCTTTGAGAAGTTGTGGACCTTCTACCCGAGGTCGTGGGAACTGATCAAAGAGGTGTGGAGGATATCGATCCGGGGAGATGCGAGGTACCGGATGACCCAGAGATTGGAGTTGGCCAAACGCAGGCTCCTTTACTGCAACCGAACCGAGGTTGGCAATATTTTCAGATGGATTGAGAAGGTGGAGGCTGATATTATGAAGCTACGAGGCATGAGGATTGGGAGGGAGGGCTCTAGGAGTCTAACATGGGGAGGCTCCGTTGCAGTCTCTCTACCTACCACTTATTACTCAGATAACAGGAGACTTTATGGAGATAGAAGTCTAGAATTCAGTGGATCAAAGAAGGTGACCGAAATATCAGATTCTTTTACCAGTCTACTATAGTTCGGAGGTCCACCAATCACATCAGGCAGTTGAAAGGCAATGATGGTATGTTGGTGACTGACGGTGATTAGATTGCCTGACAGATTTTTCACTATTTCAGGTCGAGGTGGACTCTTCCACTGGGAGAGGACCTTCCTATCTAGAGGCCTCAGCCAGTGGATAGTCTTTGATCAGGAGAATTCGATCCTTACCTAGCCGGTGTCATCTATTGAGGTGAAGGAGGCCCTTTGGTATTTCAGGGATGACAGAGCCCCGGGCCCAAATGGATTCCCTCCCTTCTTCTTCCACCGTTATTGGCCTATTATTAGGGATGAGGAGATGGAGGCGGTGCAAGCAGTCTTCCTTACTGATATCCCTATCAAGTGGAACAAAACTTTGGTCACTCTTATTTCTAAGAAACCTGATGCTTCTGTGCCCATCCACTACAGACCTATCAGCCTTTGCACAACCCTCTACAAGATTTGTACGAAGGTACTTATTAGGCGGCTTCAGTTGATTGTTCCCCGCATCTCTATCCTGGGCAAGGAGCCTTTGTCAGTGGTCATAGCATCACTGATAATATTTTCCTTACTCGGGAGTTCATGCATGATCTCAGGCGCTCCCCATCATGGCGGAGTCTCATGGCCATCAAGCTAGATATAGAGCGAGCGTATGATCGTGTGAGCTATTAGCTCCTTCGGACAACTCTTCATGATTTTGGATTCCACAATAGATGGGTCAGCTGGATCATGGACTATGTTGAAGCCCCAAGCTTCGCCATCTTGGTGAATGGCACTCCGACTGAGTACTTTCATTCAAGGGGTGGTCTTTTCCAAGGTTCCCCTCTTTCTATCTGTTTATTTTATGTGCTGATGCTCTCTCTCGGGCTCTAAGAGATGCTATCCAGGGGTCATCGCTGGAGCCCTACTGATCAGCTTCTGGAGCTCAGCCCCTCTCTCATCTTATGTTTGCAGATGATTGCTTTCTTATTGGCTGGGCATCAATCCAAAATGCCAGATGCTTCACCACTATTATCCAGTCCTACTGCAACAGATTGGGACAGCTGGCCATCCTATAAAAGTCCACTATTACCTTCCGCCCTAGAACGAAGCCCCGGATGAAACAGGTGATTCTTACTAGAGTAGGGGTCTCTGAGCAAACCGGGACCTTCATCTACCTGGGTGTGCTTATAACTGGTGCGAGGATTCGGAGGATGGATTGTAGGCCCCTGGTACAGCAGGTTCGTGATCATCTCCAGCATTGGCAAGCCTTCTCTCTCTATGATGAGTAGGCTTATCCTCATCAAATCTATCCTGAGTTCCATCCCTGTTTACCTCCTAACGAATATTTTGTTGCTAAGCTGCTGCCTTAGGAAGATGGAGCAACTCTTCAGGAATTTTTTTTGGAGTTCTACTCATGACCATCGGGGAACCCACTTAGTTTCTTGGGATACTGTCTGCAAGCCCTTCAAGGATGGTGGTCTAGGGATACAATCTGTTACCGCCAAGATCATCATGGCCCGTAGCTGCTGTCGATGTCAGATCACCTCTCGTCTTCTCGGGGTTGACATGTGCTTCAGAGCCTATAAAAACAAGGTCAGACACTTGGACCGGGAATTCCAGCGAGGGCACTCCGACGGTCAAGTCAGTGACGATCCAGGAAAATATATCCTCCTGGTCGAGCCCTCTTGATGGACCCACACTAGGAGGAGTGAGTGGTGTGAGAGTGGGGGTGCGAGTGTGCTAGAAGAGATGATAGCCGAGCTGGATTGGCCCTCCTGTGTGGCTTTTCTCCTTTACTCGCTTGGGTGAGAGATTTTCAGTTAAGCTAGCACTTATGTACATACCTCCCCACTGAGGATGTTGAAGGTTCTTCTAAGTCCAGGTAATCGTTGAGCACCTACCTCGGGATCTCTCCCAAGCTGTCAGGTACGTGCGGCGGTGTTCTGTACCATGGACGGGACGTCTTTTTCGATTCGTGATAAGGGAAGCTGTCATGTGCTCTGATATTCCTCCCGGTCGTCCCATTCCGGGAAGCCTGGCAGTGTCTCGATCGGGGGGCCGCCATCCCTGAGACTCGAATCTCTTGGTTGACTTCCTCTTTCGGGTGGTGTAGGTGGTTGGTGGAGAGCGTGGCACCTTGGTCAAAGAGCTTCTTCCTCTCCTGGTGTAAGCGATGGCCGCAGACAGTTATTATGACTTGATAGGCACTTCCTGGTGGTCTTTGGGTCGCTCGCCGGTGTCTCGGGAAGGTGGCTCCACCCCCTTGATGGTCTGGGGGCACTGTCCAAGTGGCTACCGAACTGGAGAGATGGGACTCGGCTCGACCTCCGAAGGGCTCGACCTGGCGGAGGAGGCTGGGCTCGACTCCAGCTCAGAGGGCTCGACCTTGGAGGGGCTCGACCCGGTGGAGGAGGGCTCGACCTCTGAGGGGCTTGACCTGGTGGAGGAGGGCTAACCTCGACTCCGGTCCAGGGGTCTCAGCCTCGGAGGGGCTCGACCTGACGGAGGAGGGCTGACCTCGACTTCTGTTCAGGGGGCTCAGCCTCGAAGGGGTTCGATCTGGCGAAGGAGGTCGCTCGGCTCCGGCCTAGGTGCCCCGAGCTCGCGGGTGTCGACCTGGAGGAGGACGGAGCTTGGCTTTGAAGGGCCGCCTCGTTGATCCGGGAGAGCTCGGCCCGGTCAAAGGAGTCCGAGATGGGGTGTCCACCATGATGGATCTTATGTCGTGGCATCTGACTGGGAATGCGCATCAACACGTCAGCTTCTCGCCACATCATTTGCCATCCACTCTCAAGTCCCGTTGGCACAGGGTGCTCGAGGCGAAGGAAGTAAATGCGCTGCTGACATGGAAATGTGGGGATCCGGTGCAATGATGGTCACGATCGGCGGCGTCTGGGGAAATGGTTTCTTCAGCCTATCCGGAGGAGCCATGTGGGCACATTCGAGGAGCAGTTATTACGGGCGCAGAATTCAGAGCGGCTGCAGTCGAACCCAGACGTCAGTCCTACCAATGAATGATGCGTGGCACGGATCTTATGGTGGGGATTTGTAATGCTACGGTCAGGCGCCGGTCACTTCTAAAGAAAATGTGGCCTTTCCCGAAATACGTCTTCTTTCAAATCTTCCTTGCCCGCCACTGCACCGAGGCTCTTCTTCCGTCCATCCAGTCATTCTTGTCTTCCAGAGCTCCCAGCAGGTTAGTCCCCTCTTATAGCCAATTTTCTCCTCGCCTTAGTTGAGTAGGACCTTCTTCTCAGGGCTAGGTTCATCTTTGGGCTTTCGTCCGCCTTCTTTTTCTTCTCTTGATCTTCTTCGTCATGTCTCGCTTCGGGCTGAGTTTCCGTCCTTCGACTAATCAGGATGAGGCCGGGCCCTCTAAGACGAGGCCGCCATCATCTTCTTCTTCTGATGAGGAGGGAGATGGGGCCTGCTTTGAGCTTAGAGGGAGGCGTCGCCCTAGTGGTATAGTCATTAGGGAGCCTGGTCTTAGCCCCTCTTGTCCTTCTCATCCTCTTCCTTCAACTGAACCCATCCCCAAACCTGTCATGTCAACGGGTCTTGACGGGATCGCTTCGACGATCTCTGCTGAGGAACTGGAGACCATCCGGGATGTCTATTGCATCCCGCACTCTGTCCGACTTTTAATCCCCCGACCAGGGGACCGTGTTACTTCCAGTAGCCCGGGTCGAATTGCTTTTTATGAGGAGACCTTCTCAAGAGGGCTCCGCTTCCCCTTCCATCCGTTCTTTTTGTCTGTACTGAGCAACTACCACTTGGTCCCTGCTCAGCTAGTCCCCAATGCTATAAGGACAATCTTCTGCTTCATCGTGCTCTGCCACTTCCACGGGATCGTCACCCATTTTTTCCTGTTCAGAACCTTCTTCACTCTGAAGCACCACCCCACTGAAGACGGGTGGTGGTCCCTCTCTTCTTGTCCGAGGGGGATCAAATTTGAACTTCTCTCTTCCATCAAAGGATGGAAGAGTAAATTCTTCTTTGCTACAGTCGAGGGGGTTGATTGGGTGTGGAGCGACCCAGATCGATCTCCCAATTGAAGCTCTGCGATTGAAGCAGCTGATAAGGATGTCTACGAGCTGCTCCGTACTGCTCAGATTCCTTCTCTCGAGGTTCTGTTGTCAGAGCAGAACCTCGCCGAGGCCGAGGTCGGCCCAACAGGAGAGTTGGGTGAGTTCGGCTTGAGTCTTTCCTAGTCCTTTTTAATCTATTTCTTTCGGGCTAGAATTGACATTATGTCTCCTGTATGCAGGTATGAGGTTTTCTGTGGAAGATCTGCTTTCAATCACTCAGAAGAGGCCTCCAGCGGGATTGGCTGAGGAGCCTTCTTCGAAGAGGGCTCGTGATGAGGGCGTGTCGGCGGTCGCCCCCACCGAGCCGACCGAATCGAGGAGGAGTCCAAGGCTACCTTCACACGAGCAAGCGGAGGGGTGGCTGCTATTCCTGATCCAGAGCAGAAGGTAGCCGGATCTATTTCGGGGCAGCCGAGGCAGCAAGAACCGATCCCGGCCCCGGAGCTCGAGGTGGTCGTCTGGGCTAGGGCTGCTGCTGTGGCTGTCGCCATCATGTTGCCCCCTCCTCCCGAGCTTGTCGTCGTTGAGGAGGAGGATTGGGAAGGAGCGGATCCAGCACCGAGGGTGCCACTGGAGGGGGCGCCGAGCTCCCAATCAGCCCCCGAGGCCTATGCTAGCAGTGGAGCGGGTGATTCCGTCTCGGGGGCAGGCAAGAGGGAGAGAGACTATTGTCGGGTCCCGTTCAGAATGGGGCCCGACGTCTCACTGCTTCGGGATCGAAAGCTAGCCGAGCGCATGATGAATTTCTCCATCCAATCATACGATCAGGGAGATATGGCCGAGAAGGTACTGGAGGATGCGATCAGCAGCATCTTCCCCCTACTCTTCAAGGTAAGTGGGTTTAACCTTCTAGAGCTCTCTTTCCTTTTTCCTTCTCCTTTTCTCTCCCTTTGACATCTTGCTTGGTGTAGGTTGGAGCCGAGACGCTCCTTATCAGGGACTGTTGCTGGAACTAGTTGAAGAACGACCAGCAACGTGTAGCCGAGGTCGAGGCCCTGAAGGCCAAGCTGAAGGAGAAGTCCGATGCCTCCTGAGAGTTCCATCTGAAGAATGAGGAGCTCCAGAAGGGGCTCGCAAGCGCTGAGAGACGTTCGAGGGAGCTCTAGGAGGAGCTCGACCAGGAGCGGAGCCGGTCGAAGAGCAAGGCCAAGGAGCTCGCGGCCATCGAGAAGAGGCTGAGCTCGTTCAACACCGAGGCAGTCCGGCAGAAGGGGATCGCACAGTCCCTCCAGGCCGAGCTAGACGTGGAGAAGGAGAAGCTAGCTACGGTCGAGAGGGAGGCAGCGGAGGCGGCTAGGTCGGCGGAGGCGGTAAGGGAATAAGCCACTGAGGCGAAGAAGGAGGCGGAAGGGGCCGTAGATAGGTGCAAGGCCTCGAAGGAGTTCACCGTCGAGTTCTATCAGACGGCGTCGGACTCCTTCTACAAGGGCTTTATGTACCTACGTGACCGAGTTGAGGGGTTCGTCCCTAACGAGGGCCGCAGCCGGCTCCGCTTTCCTCGTGCTCCGGGCATGGACTCGGATGTTGCAGATGGATCAGTCGTCATCCCCGAACTTATCCCGTCGGTGGCGGTCACCGAGGCCGGAGCTGAGCAGTCCGAAACCCTGGGGGAAGGAACTTCACTGCCGCACAGCCCTGCCGACGAGGATGTGCCATGAGTAGAGTAGACTTCTGTTTTCTTTCTTTTCCAGCATTGGCCCTGGTCGCCTGGCATGTCTGGGGCCCGAGAATATTTGTAAATGAACAGCAAGTTTTTAATGGAATGGGTTTTTTCAACTGCCTTGACTTGAGCACTTCTGGCCTCAATCCCCTCTTCTTCTCCCTTCTCTTCTCTTTACTTCTTTTTTTTCTTTTTTCTTTTTTACATGTGATGGGATCAAAGGAGAGGTTTCTGCCTTGTTGCTGAATGTCCCGAACTTCAGTGCTGTAGAGTTGAACTCCAGGCTTCAGCATCCCGGAGCTGGGCTCAGAGATTTAGTGGTCGGAGCTTTGAGCTCCGGGTCTTGGCATCTCGGAGCTGGGCTCAGAGGCTTAGTGGCTAGAGCTCTGAGTCCGGGTCTTGGCATCTCGAAGTTGGGCTTAGAGATTTAGTGGCCAGAGAGCTTGGCTCCGGGCTTTGAGGTCTCGATGTTGAGCTCAAAGGTTTAGTGGCCGGAGAGCTTGGTTCCGGGCTTTGAGGTCTCGACGCTAGGCTCTGAGACTTAGTGACCGGAAAGCTTGGCTCTGGGCTTTGAGGTCTCGGTGCTGGGCTCTGAGACTTAGTGGTCGGAGAGCTTGGCTCCGGGCTTTGAGGTCTCGGTGCTGGGCTCTAAGACTTAGTGGTCGAAAAGCTTGGTTCCGGGCTTTGAGGTCTCGGCGTTGGGCTCTGAGACTTAGTGGTCGGAGAGCTTGGCTCCGGGCTTTGAGGTCTTGGTGCTGGGCTCTGAGACTTAGTGGCTGGAAAGCTTGGTTCCGGACTTTGATATCTTGGAGCTGGGCTTGAAGACTTGATGTTCGGAGAGCTTGGCCCCGGGCTTTGAGGTCTCGGTGCTAGGCTCTGAGACTTAGTGGCCGGAAAGCTTGGTTCCGGGCTTTGATGTCTTGGAGTTGGGCTCGAAGACTTGGTGGCGGAGAGCTTGGCCCCGGGCTTTGAGGTCTCGACGTTGGGCTCTGAGACTTAGTGGCCGGAGAGCTTGGCTCCGGGCTTTGAGGTCTCGGTGCTGGGCTCTGAGACTTAGTGGCCGAAAAGCTTGGTTTCGGGCTTTGATTTCTTGGAGCTGGGCTCGAAGACTTGGTGGCTGAAAAGCTTGGCCCCAGGCTTTGAGGTCTCAGAGCTGGGCTCGAAGACTTGGTGGCCGGAGAGCTGAGCTCCGGGCTTTGATGTTCTGGAGCTGGGCTCGAAGACTTGGTGGCTGGTGATTTGAGCTCTAGGCTTTGGTGTCCTGGAGCTGGGCTCGAAGACTTGGTGGCCGAAGAGCTTGGCTCCAGGCTTGGATGTCCTGGAGCTGGGCTCAAAGACTTGGTGGTCAGAGAGCGGAGCTCCGGGCTTTGATGTCCTGGAGTTGGGCTCGAAGACTTGGTGGCCGGAGATCTGAGCTCCGGGCTTTGGTGTCTTGGAGCTGGGCTCGAAGACTTGGTGGTCGGAGAGCTTGGCTCCGGGCTTGGATGTCCTGGAGCTAGGCTCGAAGACTTGGTGGTCGGAGAGCTGAGCTCCGGGCTTTGATGTCCTGGAGCTGGGCTCGAAGACTTGGTGGCCGGAGAGCTTGGCTCCGGGCTTTGATGTCCTGGAGCTGGGCTTGAAGACTTGGTGGCCAGAGAGCTTGGCTCTGGGCTTTGGTGCCCTGGAGCTGGGCTCGAAGACTTGGTGGCCGGAGGTCTGAGCTCCGGGTCTTGGTGTCTTGGAGCTGGGCTCGAAGACTTGGTGGCCAGAGAGCTTGGCTCTGGGCTTTGGTGTCCTGGAGCTAGGCTCGAAGACTTGGTGGCCGGAGAGCTTGGCTCCGGGCTTTGGTGTCCTCGAGCTGGGCTCGAAGACTTGGTGGCCGAAGGTTTGGGCTCCGGGCTTTGGCGTCCTGGAGCTGGGCTCGAAGACTTGGCGGCTGGAGATCTGAGCTCCAGGCTTTGGTATCCTGGAGCTGGGCTCGAAGACTTGGTGGTCGGAGAGCTTGGCTCCGGGCTTTGGTGTCCTGGAGCTGGGCTCGAAGACTTGGTGGCCAAAGATCTGAGCTCCGGGCTTTGGTGTCCTCGAGCTAGGCTCGAAGACTTGGTGGCCGGAGATCTGAGCTCTGGGCTTTGATGTTCTCGAGCTGGGCTCGAAGACTTAGTGGCCGGAGAGCTTGGCTCCGGGCTTTGGTGTCCTGGAGCTGGGCTTGAAGAATTGGTGGCCGGAGGTTTGGGCTCCGGGCTTTGGCATCTTGGAGCTGGGCTCGAAGACTTGGCGATCGGAGATCTGAGCTCCGGGCTTTGGTGCCGGACCTGGGGTCTGGCTGAAGTTCTCCTGCAAGGAAAGAAACATTTGCACTCGGGGAACTTTGATTATTGGCAAGAGAGAACCTTACGTTATTGATGCAGAGATCTGGTTCTCGGGAATCGGAGTCGGAGAGCTGGGCTTCGAGCTTTATTATTGGAGGACTAGGCTCCAAGTTTTGGCGTGCCGGACCTTGGGCCAGGCAGCTACATTCCTGCAAAGCAGAAGGCAATTTATACAAAGGAGGGCCTTTATTATTTCAAAGGGTGAGCCTTACATTACTGATAATATTTTCTCAGGTTGTAGATGTTCCATGTTCGCGGGAACCTGGCACCGTCCATATTTTTGAGGTAGTAGGCTCCATGTGGGAGAGCTTCAACCACCTTATACGGACCTTCCCAGTTTGGCGAGAGCTTACCGCACTCCTGGGGTTGAGATGCTTTAGCTCGGTGGAGTACCAGGTCACTAGGTTGAAATGCCTTGGGCCTTACTCGGGCGTTGTAGTATCAAGCAACTCGTTGCCGGTATGCTGCCATCCAGAGCCGAGTTTTATCCCTGGTCTCCTTGAGGAGGTCTAAGTTGAGTAGAAGGTACGCCAAGTTCTGTGCTTCATCATATTGCTGCACCCGCAAGGTGGGCACGCCGAGCTCGATGGGGATCACGACCTCGGCATCGAATATGAGGTTGAAGGGTATTTCGTCTGTCACCATCCTGGGCGTTGTGTGGTAGGCCCAGAGGATACTTAGGAGTTCTTCCGCCCACCTGCCCTTGGCCTGGTCCAGCCTGGTCTTGAGCCCCTGAAGAATGGTCCGGTTGGTCACTTCGGCCTCTCCATTTGTCTGGGGATGAGCGACGGAGGTGAAGTGGTGCTGGATGCCGTGCTCGACACAAAATTCTTCAAACTCCTGGTTGTCGAACTGCCACCTGTTGTCGATGATGATGCGGTGTGGTAGTCTGAATGGGCATATTATTGACTTCCGAAGAACTGACGGACTTTCGCTTCCGTGATTCGTGCCATTGGCTCTGCTTTCACCCATTTAGTGAAGTAGTCGATGGCCACCAGTAAGAACCTTCATTGTCCCGGTGCAGGAAAAATGGCCCTAAGATATCCATTCCCCATTGGGTGAAGGGCCAGGAGGCGGAGAGCTATGAGATCGGCGCCGTCAGTTGATGCTGTATATGAGCGTGGCGCTGGCATTTGTCGCATCTCTTCACGAAGTTGGCGGCATCCTCTCTCATGGTCTCCTAAAAATATCCCTGGCGAAGAGCTTTGTATGCCAACATCCTTCCTCGCACGTGGTTCCCGCACAGGCCTTCATGTATCTCCTGGAGAACGAAGGCTACCTCTGCGGGTCTCCGGCACCTCAGGAGTGGGTATGAGTAGGATCGGCGGTAGAGCTGTCCTTCCATCAGGACAAATCGAAAGGCTTTCCTTTTGACGAGGCCGGCCTCCACGCGGTCCTCGGGTAGAGTGCCATCAGTGATGTATCTGATGTACCTGTCCATCCAGCTTGGCTCTGGGGTGACTTGCTGCACCTTCTCAGGGGCTTCGTAACTTGGATTTTCGAGGTACTCAATATATGTGTGCCCCAGTGATGAGTCTGGCAAGGTAGCGAGTCTCGACAATGCATCCGCACGAGCGTTCTCCCCGCGAGGGATATGGAAGATATTGAAGCATCGGAACCCTGTTGTGCACAAGCGGACTAGCTCCAGGTACTTCATCATCTGGGGATCCCTATCTTCATATTCTCCGACAACTTGTCCGGCCACCAGTTGGGAGTCGGTAAAGAACTTTAAGTTCTGGATGCCTAGCTTGTGTGAGACCCTTAGGCCCACGAGGAAAGCCTCATACTCCACCTGGTTATTTGTTGCTGCAAATTTGAAACGGAGGGTGTATTTCGCCGCGACCCCGTCTCTGTTGGCGAGGATGAGTCCTGCTCCGCTCCGGCCGGAGTTGGATGCGCCGTCCACGTGGAGGACCCATGGTTCCTCTTCCATGCCGAGCTCAAGTTGATGCTCCATGGAAGTCTGTTCCGGCTCCTCGTTAAGTCCCGTGCACTCGACTAGAAAGTCGACTAGGACCTGGGCTTTCTATGATGACCTCGATCGATACGCGATATCAAACTCGCTTAGCATCAGGGACCATTTTGCCGACCATCCAGATATTTCGGGGCGGCTGAGTATGGTCCTCAGCGGCTGGCCCGTCACCACCATAATGGGATATGCTTGGAAGTAGGGCCTGAGGCGCTTAGCAGACATTACTAGAGCAAAAATAAGTTTTTTGGAGCGGGTATACCTGATCTCTGCATCGCGGAGGATTTTGCTGGTATAGTATACCGGCTTTTGAGACCCGTCCTTATCTGCACGGATGAGGACCGAGCTGACGGCTCCAGGTGTGACTGCCAGGTAGAGCAGGAGCTCCTCCCCTCCCTCCGGTCTGGAGAGCAGCGGGGGAGAAGCTAGGAACTCCTTCAGTTCTTCAAAGGCTGCCCTGTACTCCTCCGTCCAGGTGAAGTCGTGCATCTTGCGCAGCGCCTTGAAGAGGGGAAGACAGTGATCGACCGATCTCGAGATGAACCGACTCAGGACTACAATACGCCCCGTTAGGCACTGGACTTGCTTCTTGGTTGTCGGGTGCTCCATGTTGACGATCGCCTGGACCTTCTCCGGGTTTGCTTCAATGCCCCTCTGAGTGACCATGAAGCCAAGGAACTTCCCTGTCGCCACTCTGAAGGCGCACTTTGCTGGGTTCAGTTTTATTTGGTGCTTTCAGAGGTTGTTGAAGGCTTCAGCGAGGTCTGTGATGTGGTCCGAGCTTGGCTTGCTCATGACAAGCATGTTATCCATGTACACCTGCATGTTCCGGCCAATCTGATCTTTGAAGACCCTACTGACCAGGTACCGGTATGTGGCCCCAGCGTTCTTCAGACCAAAGGGCATCATCTTGTAGCAGTACATCCCTTGGTCAGTGATGAAGGCGGTGTGCTCCTCGTCCTTTGGGTACATCCGGATCTGATTGTATCCGGAGAATGCATCCATAAAGGAGAGCAGTCGATGACCCGAGGTGGTGTCCACCAGTTGATCGATCTTCGGCAGGAGGAAATTATCCTTCGGGCATGCCTTGTTGAGGTTGGTGTAGTATATGCAGATCATCCATTTGCCATTGCTCTTCTTCGTCGTCACCACATTCACAAGCCAGCTTGGGTATTGTACTTCCCGGACGAAGCCGGTAGCGAGGAGTTTGTCGACCTCCTCTTTGATTGCCGCCTGCCTCTCGAGGGCGAAACTTCTCTTCTTCTTCCGAACTGGCTTGTACTTTGGGTCAATGCTCAGCTTGTGGGTGATGATGTCAGAGGGGATACCTGGCATATCGGCTACTGTCCAGGCGAACACATCTACATTCGCTTGGAGGAACTCCAATAGGTGGGCCCTTTCCTCTTCTTGCAGCTGGGCCCCAATCTGCACCGCCTTCTCCTGGTCGGTTCCGAGTGGATAAGACAGTAGATGCTCTGTCGGGCCACTCCTGGGATCTTGCGCTCTTTGGTCGAGCTCACCCTGGGATCTTCCTTGGGGACTTCGGTACCCGGGAGAGTCTGGAAATAGTGTTGGATCGGCTGTGGTGCACCTCTCATTTCGCCGACTCCGTAAGGAGTTGAGAATTGCACCAGCAGCCATTTCATGGAGACGACGGCGTCGAGTAGATTGAGCCCGGGTCGGCCAAGGATCACATTGTAGGCCGAAGGCAATCTAACTACTATGAAGGTCATCATGACAGTGCTTTGCCGAGGTGGGGTTCCGGCAGTGACTGGGAGTGTGATATCTCCCTCAACCCTTTCAGAGTCCCCTGTGAAGCCGACAAGGGATGTGTGCACAGGTATGAGCTGTGCAGGAGACAAGTTCATTCTGGAGAAGGCATCGTAAAAATACACATCTGTGGAGCTTCCACTATCAACTATGATGCGTTTTACAGGAAGCTTTACGATCATCATTTCGACGACCATGGCATCGTTATTTACATTTTTCCCCCAACCTCTCCCTTCCCTCATAAAGGGGAGTACATTCTCAGATTGCCTTGCCCCCTCGGGCCTTCTTCAATGCATGCTTGGCTCCCCAACATATCATCCCCACCGGCTTTTCGATAGGGCGGTTGTCGACTGCAGGAACTGGCGGGAGAGCGACGAGCGCTTGAGGTTCCGTCGGAGGTCTGCCCTCCACGAACCTCTCGAGGTACCCTCTCTTGATGAGTTCCTCGATCTCCTTCTTAAGGTTGCGGCATTCCTTGGTGTCATGGCCGTGGTCACGGTGGTAGCGACAGCCTCATTGGAGATGGGCGCTTCAGGTAGGGCTCACCTTCGATCTCCATCAGGATTTTCATCCTCGGGGTGAGCAGGGGGTGAGCCTCTCCTTCGGAGCTAGGGCGCACCTCAGTCTTGGCCCATAGCGGAAGCTCAGAGCTGGAGGCCCCGACTTCCGTGCCTCGGACATCTCGACGGGAGCCGGCTTCTATGATGGCTTCCTGTCTAGCTCCCTCCTCGTACCGTCCGTCTCCTTGGCACGGACGTACTTTTGAGCTCGGAGGAGGAGCTCGGAGTAGCTCTTGGGGGGCTTCTTATCGAGCGAGTAGGTCAGGCGGGAGTTCCTGAGCCCTCGCTTTAGTGCCAGCATAGCGACTGGCTCTTCAAGGTTATAAATCTCCAATACGACAACCTTGAAATGGGCCACGTAGTCTCATAGGGGCTCGCGGTCCTGTTACCGGATGGAGAAGAGGCTATCCGCTTCTCGTGGCACCTTCCGATAGGCATTGAAGTGGGCCACGAACTTCCGCTCCAGCTGAGCGAAAGAACCAATGCTTTCGGGCTCGAGGCGGGTGAACCAGACTCGAGCCGCCTTCCGGAGGGTTGCTGGGAAGGCGATGCAAATAAGGGTGTCAGTGGCCTCGTGGACCCTCATAAGGGTCTTGTAGCTTTCCAGGTGATCCAGGGGGTCGGTGGTCCCATCATAGGGATCAACCTGTGGCATCCAGAACTGGCTGGGAATCGGTTCCTTTTGGATTTTTCGGGAGAAGGGGGGATGGGAGTCATAACCCGTTGGCTCATCAGCGAAGCCTTGCATGTTCGTAAATCGACGGGATAACTCCGTCAGCTTGCGCTCGTGCTCCTCTAGATGCTTCTCGGCTGTGCGCCTGATGGCCTCATCAATAGAACCTTCTGCTGAAAGAGATGCAAAAGGTGACATGGGTGCACGGTGCTCATGAAGAGTAGACTTGCCTTTTCGACCTTGATGGGGTTTGGTCGTTACCCGTTCAAGGGTCGGAGAGCGGCTGTCCCTGTCGGCAAACCCAACTCATTGTGTTTTTACCGGAGTCTGATGACTACCCCGGGGGTCGGTGGTGGCCTGCGACTGCGAAGGCCTTCCTTGGAAGGAACACAGGCTATCACGGGGTGCTGCGGCGTGGGCCGCGAGGGTTCCTGGCTGCTGATGGGTAGCCAAGGATCGTTGCTGATGCTGGATCTGGCGCACTGCCGTAGCAAGGATCTGCATTTGCTGGGCGAGTGCGGCTAGCTGAGGTTTCGCTGGAGGTGGTTGAGGTAATGTGGGTGATTCCGCTTCTGAGACGTGCGGGTTTCCTCGAGAAGGAGAGTCTCCCACACGGCTGTTGGAAGTTTCTCTCGCTCGCATTATCACCATCCTCCCGATAGACCCGCTAGTAGAGGGACTGGCTTTTGGAACAAAGAGCCTACATCAGTCCCCCCTACCTGGCATGCCAATCTGTTGCTGCCAAGATCGTTGTGATCCGTAGCTATTGTCGATGTCGGATCACCTCTCATCTTCTCGAGGTTGACCTGTGCTTCGAAGCCTACAAAAACAAGGTCAAACACCCGAACCGGGGATTCCGGCGAGGGCACTCTGACGGTCAAGTCAGTGACGATCCAGGAAAACATATCCTCCTGGTCGAGCTCTCTTGATGGACTCCATGCTAGGAGGAGTGAGTGGTGTGCGAGTGTGCTGGGAGAGATGATAGCCGAGCTAGATTGGTCCTCTTGTGTGGCTTTTCTCCCTTACTCGCTTGGGTGAGAGTTTTTCGGTTAAGCTAGCACTTGTGTACATACCTCCCTACTAAGGGTGTTGAAGGTTCTTTTAAGTCCAGGTGACCGTTGAGTGCCTACCTCGGGATCTCTCCCAGGCTGTCAGGCGCGTGCGGTAGTGTTCCGTGCCATGGACGGGACGTCTTTCCCGATTTGTGATAAGGAAAACTGTCGTGTGCTCTAACATTCATCCCGATCGCCCCATTCTGAGAAGCCTGGCAGTGTCTCGATCGGGGGGCCACCGCCTCCGGGATTCGAAACTCCTGGTTGATTTCCTTTTTTGGGTGGTGTAGGTAGATGGTAGAGAGTGTGGCACCTTGGTCAGGGAGCTTCTTCCTTTCCTGGTGTAAGCGGTGGCCACAGACAATTATTATGACTTGACGAGCACTTCCTGGTGGTCTTCGGGCTGCTCGCCGATATCTTGAAGAGGGGGCTCTGCCCCCTTGATGGCCCGGGGGCACTGTCCAAGTGGCTACTGAACTGGAGAGCTGAGACTCGGCTCCGACTCGAGGGGCTCGACCTCCAAAGGGCTCGACCTGGCAGAGGAGGCTGGGCTCGACTCTGGTTCAGGGGGCTCGACCTCGGATGGGCTCGACCCGATGGAGGAGGGCTCGACTCCTGCCCGGAGGGCTCGGCCTCCGAGGGGCTCGACTTGGTGGAGGAGGGCTGACCTCGACTCCGGTCTATGGGTCTCATCCTCGGAGGGGCTCGATCCAGCGAAGGAGGTCGACACGCGACCCCAGCCCATAGGGCTCAGCCTCGGAGGGGCTCGACCTGACGGAGGAGGGCTGACCTCGACTTTTGTTCAGGGGGCTCAACCTCGGAGGGACTCGATCTGGCGAAGGTCGCTCGACTCCGGCCTAGGCACCCCGAGCTCGCGGGTGCCGACCTGGCGGAGGACGGAGCTCGGCTTTGAAGGGCCGCCTCGTTGATCCGGGGGAGCTCGGCCTGGTCAAAAGTGTACGAGATGGGGTGTCCACCATGGCGGATCTTATGTCGTGGCATCTGACTGGGAATGCGCGTCAACATGTCAACTTCTCACCACATCACAATTACTTTTGGTCATGAGGGAGGTACTTATTGCTATGCATGCTGCAAGATATTTCCTTTAGCCTGACTGTTTGTGGAGCAGGATGATGAGAGCCTGCTATGGTGCCTGGAGCCATGACTCCAACACTTTCATTTCACGTGGCTGCTCGCCTATCTGGAGGGAGATCTGTTCCCACAGGCCTGTTGTGTTGAGCCAGGTCAGATTCTTGATCGGGGTTGGGACCATAGTTGATGTGGGCCAGGATACGTGGATCTCTGTAGGCCTTCATCCAGATGGCCGACTTTTATTAGTATTGCGATGATTGATAACCTTCGAGTCTCTAATTTATTGACGAATGACGGTAGGACATGGAGAGCTTAGGAGGTTACCAAACTTTTTGGACCTCATCTGGCTAATAGGATCCTTGCCATCCCGATTCTAAGTCACTATTGCGGGGATTTGAGGATCTGGGGCCGGTCCTGCGATCCTAAAGTTCCTTCAAGTACAATTTATGATATCTACAATACACCTTCCGACACGATGATGGAGGCTGCCTGGATTTGGCGCTTACAGGTTCATCCGCAAGTCCAGCTCTTCCTTTGGAAGGTTGCCCGGGATCACATCCCTACCAGGATGTTGCTCAGGCGAAGAAGTATGGATCTACTGATGACTTGTCCTATTTACAGTTCTGATGAGGAGTTCACTGAGCATGCTTTCCTGCGCTGTCCTATGATGACACTTATTTAGAGGATGGCTGGGAGATGGCCTTGGAAGGAGGGTGAGGGCTCCTGGCAGTGTTCCTTTCTTGACATGCTCTAGCACTGCCCGGTTAAGGTTGCTGCTCAGGATATCTATATTGCTTATCATATTTGGCTCTCCAAAAACAGTCTGGTCTTCGAGGCTGTTACTGATATGACACAGAAAGTTCTTCAGAGAACCAAGTTGAAGGCCATGAAGTACCGTCACTTTGACACTATACTTCTCTTGCAGCCCAGGATCCCTGGAACTCTCATGCTGCTTCGGTAGCGGCCCGTAGGGCTCTACACATCTCCTGGGAGCCCCCTTCTCTAGGCTTTGTCAAGGTAAATTTTGATGATAGTGTTCGAGGTGATTTGGATGGCGCTGGTTTTGTTATCCACGGTTCTGAGAGTAGGCTGTTGGCAACGGGAGGCTCCTTTCTCTATGAGCCTTCAATTTTAGGAGCTGAACTCAGAGCAGTGTGGGCGGGCATCATCTTTGCTAGACAGGAGCTGCATGCCGACAGGATTCTCATCGAGGGTGACTCCGTCACTGTTATTGCTTGGATCCAAAGCAGGTCGGAGCATTGTCAGGTCTATTCTTTGCTCCATGATATTTGGCGCTCTCTTGGATCATCTATTACTTCGATAATTCGTCATATCTTTAGATAGGCCAACTCTACGGTGAATTGGATTGTCTCTTTTGTGGCTCAGCACTCTACCAATCGATCATAGCATCTTAAGGACTGTATTCTTTTGCCTTTTCAGGAGTTTCTTTTATTTGACCTTATGGGCGGCTCCCGTATCCAATTTATTTAAGCGCCCGTCTATATCAAAAAAAACATGGCCGCAAACAAATATTCCAAAAGAAAGTCTTTGATAAACATAGCATACCACCCACCAGCTCTTGCTCGAATAGTATGTATCCCTTGCCCATGGGACTTCAGGATGGAGGTTTGATTCCGAGTGACCATCAGCCCTTCCGATTACCGACAACGACAACAATGATAATAATAATAATAAAGGTTGTAGCCTATACCACGTTTGTTTCAAGTAATGGTAACAATAATAAACATGGCAAGCCTATATACTTCATTTGCTGCAACTAATGGTAAAACTAATAAACATAGCAGCCTATACCATTTGCTGTCAAACTTTATTCGAGCTTCCTCGTTGGTCAATCTCATTATCGTAGGCTGCTCTAGTCCATTTGAAACTGACAAGCTTTCTAACGCTGTTGTATGTTTGCTTCTATCAAGCATTAGTAACTATTGTCAGCTTGCTAATGCCCGATTGCTCTTCGTCACCTACCAGCATCGGTAAATCTTTTAGTAATTTTAATGCATTTTTGCTCATGCTGAATTGAATTCCAGGGCTTCCTATCTTCGGCCACATCTTTATTCTCAAGTGTTCTTTAAAGGCCTCAATCTATCATCTACTTCTCGAGAATCGACAGAGAGGAATAGATCTATTCAGGATTTTTATCTCACAATTTCTATCAAGAAGAAACTTGGGAATTGGGAATATAATCAGAGGAAAATCAATATCATACAGATGTATTTTACCACGCAAAATTTGCCAAAATTTCGTCAGTGACCGTGAAAGACCATTCCATCATGAACAAGCCCAATTCATTACGGTGACACACGTTCCCCAACACATGTATATTATTGGTATTGAAAAACGTCACTAATAGACACAGGATATGAATTCGAAAACTGGAGTGCTGAAGAACTATTCCATACACACATATACCTAGATGATCACTACCCGATTAAGCTGACACCAGTGATATCTTAGGAAAACATGGAACAAGTCAAACTGAAGATGTTCAAACCTCGTTAATAGACCATCTACACCTCCTCTCTCCCATGGTTGCCACTCTTTATAATATTGAATTTGCAGAGGGGACATGTGGCATTGATGAAAAGCCACTTATCTATGCAGGCACAATGGAAATGGTGACCACAGGGAAGTTGACGCAGCTCAACTCCATCATCATATGCTGAGAGGCAGATGCAACATTCCTAAATGTCCAAAAACATTTGTCAGATGATAAAACTACAAAATGGTCTTTCAGGTCATTCTATTGCTGTGATAATCAATTCTGTTTGGTTGTGCAGTTCCATGGCTAGATTTAATGTTCTATTTGCATACTTTATTAAAAAAAAAACAACATAAAAAGACAACTTAATGTTTAGTTGCATGAAAGGAAGAGTACAATGATGTAACCACGGCTCCATAAACACCATACATTTTATACAAATCATAGCAAAAGTCCATTCACTTCCTGATGTAAGCTAATTCCAGATTCTGTATTATAAGATTTTGTTTGAAATCTAAACTTTATCAAGCCTTCCGTTCCTATATTACTAAGGCAAGACTGGAGGGAACAAAAGTTCATAATTTAGGACCTGTTTGGCAAAATCCTGTGGATAGGGCAAGAAATACAAATAATGTCACTAGAGTATAAGGATTTAAGTATAGGTGCTTACCGGCCCACATTAGGTGTACTAGATCATACAAATAATGTCCTCAAGTATCAGCATCCATCAAAAACATAGGGCCATTTTGGATGCTTCAGTAGAAGTTACCAAAGAATCATAAGATAATAGAAAAGCGTTGCTGCAGCAAGATCCCAAAAGAAAAGATCACTTTGAGTTTTTTTTAAAATTGCTGTTTGGATAGCTACAGAAATTTCAGGAGATGGATTCTAACAAATTGAAATACGGTAAGTGCATTTCTAACTCCATTTATTCCTCTCCAATTCCATGATTTCAATCCACAGGGTTCTCAGTATGTTTTCATGTAGGATCTTCCTATAAGAACAAAAAGATTATGAAACTCCAATATATGGCTTGAAAGAATAAAGTCCAAGAGAGTGGAGCCTTCAATTTCCAAGGCCCATGCCACGTGTCTAACCACCTCAAAAAGGAAAGACCAGCACATCTGATCTCCTCTCGTTTCATCTTGCCTTCTATCCATCAAATCCTTGGTAGATGCAAAAAGGGAGGACAACAGGGAACCAAGGACGACAACAAAGATCGCTGAACCAGTACCAGGATCCATATTCAGCGATCGGTACGATATAATACGGTATCGTATCATATTGGTACATATACCGATCTTAGTAAATTGAGAAAAAACTATCTTCCTCTCCCCTCTTAAGCAAGGATCGCTGAACCGGACCTGAACCGGACCAAACTAAGCTTGAACCGGACTGTACCGATCCGAACCGACCCGTACCACACCGAATCGACCTGTACCGGTCCGGTTCAGGTCAATTTTTATTGTTCGGATCCCGAACCATTTTTTAGGACTGAATCGTATTGGTTCTTGATCGATATGGTACGGTACGCTCTGAACCGAATGGTTCGGGATGGTACCGTAAACCCTGGACGATGACCAGAGCATAGGCTACATTTAGGAACCTAATGTTGTTCCATGGAGTGGGAAAGGAAGGACACACACCCTGGGGTCATTCACATTTTGTAGAAGCTTGTAGAGTTGGGGGTGATACTGTGAACAATGGGGAACTCACAAGGAAAAGCTCCAGATGAGAAATGTAGGAAAATAAAAACACAATCAGAGTGGATTTTTTTTTAGTTCTCAAGGAATCATGTCTTTTCAATGATTATCACAAAACTACAGGTTGCAATCTAAATAACACTAAGGGGAAATTTGTTTGATAACTAGGATTCCTTTAGAATTCATGATTCCAAATACCATGGGTTTGATGTATATCCAACTAGGCCCTAAAGGATATTTAGTTTGCAATGAAATAAAGGTTATCATATGATGCAGCAGCTTAAGAAAGCTAGCGACATTAGCTACCGTCTTGCAAGAGAAGGAGCGTTCTTGGCTTCAACTCTTCGAGTGATTGTTTGATGCTACTTGCAATCATAGCGAGCCATTACCATTTCTACATACTGATGGTAAAATATTAACTGTAAAGAAAGCGAAGAAACTGATATAATTAAAATAAAATATAAGATTAGAAGACGTACAGCATCCTCCCCTGAGAGGACATGCTCCATGGGTGGATTGCTACCATACTCCATCATTATTCCACCAAAGGATCCTGATATCTCATCCGCAAGTTTCTCAGAGTCACCAATCTTATGGAATTTGTATTTTGGAAGCTGGCGGATGTCTTCTTCAGATGCACCTTCCTGCTTTTGGAAAGTAAAATGAATACAAGAAGTTATTTAGTCTTATACACCAAATATCTAAAGTCATCACAGGTCACCTAGAGCAAACAAGCTTTTAGGGGGTGGCAAAAAGTTTTTTTTTTTTTGTATTAAAAAATTAAAATACATGCAAGAGGCACATCATTATGATAGAACCAACCAATCTACACATCACGCTATCATTAATAAATTTAGATGAAATAGCAGATGCAACACGCATATGATGCAAAAAGACTATATACCATTAAAGTATTCATTTTACTTTAATGCAAAACACTGACATTGCATTAAAGTATTTGTTTCAAAAGTATGATATTTAGCAATCCATAAACAATTAAAAAAAACTAATAAAGAACAAGAGGGAATTTTGTTTATCAAAGGCAAAGATAAAGCAGCATCAATCCTATACAACTAGGAAGTTTTTTGAGGTTTCAGAATTTAATTTGTTCTTGTTGTCTAAAAAGCATATTTATCAAAGATTTAGACCCACATAAAAGAGGAAGAAAATGAAGTGTTCTGGCATGCAAGATCTCCTTCAGGGCCGGGTAATAAGTTATGTGGATTGACAGGTTCACATTATCTGAAAGGGGAAAAATGTTGATGTTGTGGTTGAACCTAGCTAGTATCTTTCAGAACTGAAGATTTCTAAGTATGCATATTCAAGTCTTTACAATTTCTAAATTCATTGTCAGGTGCTAAGAAACGTGAATTAATCAAAATATAATATGTTAAATATCAGCTTGTGTTAGTTCCCTTTTGTAATGAATTAAAAAGATAACTCTAGCATGTTTTATTTTATCCTGCAAATCTAAGGAATAACACATGTTTATGCATGAGCCAGCCATGGTCAAGTCCCAAATAAATAAATAAAAATCTGTGACAACCTTCATGATGGAAGCCAATTCTAATGTTTCAACTTTCATGACCCTCAATCAAATCAAGAAATCAAGTATCGCATGCTAGCAGCATGCCAGTCTGGCATTGGCATGAATTGTGCTGGTGCTTGACACACGACAGCATGGGAACATGTCAAATACTAACACACAACCTATATCATGTTAATGCTGATATCAATAAGGCACTGGCATGGTACATATCATGTATGCCATGTCATGTCAACCAACAATCCATGCATTAAATTTATTAGTGCAATTGTACAAATGATGCATGCTCACAAATGTGTGTTTGAAAAGAGAAGGTAATGACAGGCAGGTGCTCTGTTCCTGAATTTGACATCAACAGTCTACCAACTTACCAAGATTATTTCTTGCACTTAGCAACAGATCTGTTGTGTACATTCTATAATAGTAAAGGAGAGATATTAACATTGGCACAAATGAAGAATTCATGTTCAACAGATGGCTTCAAAGAACACTTTCATCAAAGAATGAAACTTTAGGTCATGGTAATATTTTCCTGAAGCATATAATATTCCATAAGATATCAAATATCAGTAATTAGCCTCACTAACCTGATCTGCTACAGCATATAAGATTGCAATGATGCAAGGTAGACAACAGCAGACTGCAATACCAATGACACATGCCAGAGCAACACAAAAGACCACAAAGAACACATCAAATGCGAGAAAAATAATACAAAGCCTGCAAAACAAGTTCAGAGCAGGAATTAATGATAACACCATAAAAACAGGATTGATCCCTATTCATAGATATAAGATCTGTGCAAAACCAGTAAAGTTGGGGTGCATCGCGGGTCAGAACTTGGCCTCCAGCAGATACCCAATAGAATCCAATTATCCACCATACGAAGGAAAACATTGTGTTTGCAGATTCAAGATGTTTTGCAATGCTGCCCAAAACAATAAATAAATAAATGGTAAGCCCAAAAAAAATATTTACGAAAGAAATATATTTACAAACTAAAACTCAAGATCTTTCAAGATACTGAATTGAAATATAGGAATAGCCTCTAAACATTATAGAAAAAGTAGAAACAATTAGTACGTTTCTTCCTAGAAAAATTATTATGCCCTCCTTCAGAGCTGCTTTCACTTTTAGAATACAAATAGCCCTAGCTCCTAAGTCATAAGAATGATAATTTTTCATAATGAGTTAATGACATATAAAACCAAGCTGAAAATTACAACATGCATCTTGATGCAAAATGCAACATTTATAATGTGTTTTTTCTACAAATATTAACTTTTTTGGGAAAAAAAACACTAGCCGAATATCTCAAAAATACAAAATGCTTCGCACAAGGCCCCCATCTATATATCCACAGGGCTTTGCAACAACAACCCAGAATATTCAAGCTGAAGTATCACTCACATAATTTGGGAATGAAATGAATGCCATAGGTTCATTAAGAAATGGAAACCTAGAAATTTCTAAACATGACAAGGGATGCCATATTTGTAATGCTTGCTGTTTATTATTAGTTCTCAACAAAAGACAATGCTATGTTGAAACTCCATATTTGGTCTTTGCTAACATATGAAACACACTTCATGACTCCTGAGTGTTAAGCCATGTTGGTGCAAAGGACAGCACAGGCCCCTCCTCCCTATTGCTTTTCTTTATCAACAAGTAACCAACACCCATGACCCTCCTGCCTTTTGGATTCTAAGCTAACCAGTCAATCAGTCCCACTTAATTAGCCAGACATCCTTCTCCTTTTAAGAAAACTAAGAATTAAAAATTCAAGAATATATAACCAGCGCAATGCACTAATCCCATGTATTCCTTGTTCAGCAGTTACAAAGTCAACCTATAATCTAAGATTGGGAGACCTAATAAGCACCATGTGTCCATACACTAGCAGGTCGGGTAGAATCTAAAGGAGGCCACACAATCTTATAGTTTTTTTCCTAAAAAACTGAAAAAAAGAATCATCGAACCATCTGGGAATCGAAAGATTTTGGATCTGGTTTCCTTCCTTATCTTCTTCCTATTCCGTCTACTGGAGAAAAATAAGAGAAGACATTAAAAGAAAGAGGAAGGGCATGTTTCCTTTTACATAAACATGAATTCTAATGTTTTAACTTATTGATATTACTATAGTTTTTTTCCTAAGAATATTTGCTAAAAGAGTATATCATAAACATAACAACCCAAGATCTTATCTAAAAAGACTCACCAAGAGGTATTATTTGAATTCCTTGGCTCTGTATAAGCATCCATTATTTTTTCAGTGAATGATTAATGTAGGACTAAATACACGTCCTTATGGTTCCTCACACACTTCCCTCGTTTAAGCCTTGGCATTATTGCTAGGCTAAGGATCCAAATTCATGCATCCATTCATAAACACCACGATCGGTCCATGGTTAGTCTCAATGAACCCATGTTACAGTATCTCTTAGTCCACATAGACCATGGACTAGAACGGTTATGATATAATTTGTAACTTCCAGGATTTCAGCTAAAAAGATTGGCTAGAAGATATTATTTAAATTCCTTGGCCCTGTATAAGTAACCAAGATCTTCCCTACGAATAACCAATATGAGACTAAATACATATCCGTATAGGTAAGGGACCTCCTCCAAAAAGGTTAAATAGAAGGTATTGTTTAGATTTCTTGGCTATATTTAAAAATTCAAGATCTTTCCAATGAATAATTGATATATGACTAAATACATATCCACAGATTCTCACATGCTCCTCCTGTTTAAGCACGAGCATTCTCGCCAAGTTAAAGATCCAAATCGATGCATGTGTTCATAAACAAAACGATTAGCTCATGGTCAGCCTCAATAAGCACATATTGCAATATCTCCTAGTCCACATATGCTATAGGCTAAATCGGTTCTAATACCATTAATAACAACCTAAGACCTCATCCAAAAAGGCTTGCCAAAAAATATTATTTAGGTTCCTTGGCCCTGCATATATATCCAAGATCTTTCCAACGAATAATCAATATGAAATTAAATACATGCTCGCACTTGTCCTCACGATAAATAACTAGTAGCTTATATTCATTTTCATATTCATGGTACACAGATACAAGACTTTTTGAACAGTATATTCTAACAAAAATATTTCAAAAACAAAATATTAGAATAACAACTGGACCAAAATTGCTCACAATAACTACAAGCGCATAAATTTTTGACTTGTTAAGGAATTCAGTTTTGCATGGTTAAAATTCCAATATTAGAAATATAGTTCAAACCTTTATAATGTAAAAGGAAGCCAGATCATTTGCAGGCAACTTATTAAATCACTTAAATGATGAAAACAATACAATAATGTTGGACTAATGGCAAGAGAATCCTGAGCTTTATTTATAAACTTTGGCCATATAGCAACTTCTTACATGACCTCAAATCCCATGCCTGCACTTTTTTGGTAGATTCATAGTGCCACCCCCATGGGGTAGCTTATGACAAGTTTATACTTAAGAAATGATCTGTTAATAAGATTAATTGTTGAAAAATGTACTTTATAATTTACAATTTAAATTATTATAAAATAAGATTATTATGAGGTTCCATGATCATTTATTATATAATATTGGAATCGGCCTGCATGAAAATCTTGCCTCTAATTACTACTATTGACACTTTTAAGTCATTAATTTGTGATGTCACATCATTAAGCATATAACTATTTGCACTTCAACATACAAGCTGCCTCGTATAAAACAATACCGAGAAAAAGTTGTCAACATTTTCAAATTAACAAGCAATACTTGTGGCTGATTATTTATTTTATACATACAAATGTAAGACATGCATATGCCTCTCAATGTCAGATTTGTTAAAGGTTCTTGTATCAGATTCTTCTGGACGCTTGTATACTTGACACCTGCATCATTGATCCAAGTAAATAAGCAAAAGCTAATGTTCGGGAGAGGGGGAGGAGGAATATTCACGTAGATTGGCAGTCCTCAAGGATTAGAAGAGGGCAAAAAAATGCATACAAAGAGATATTCTTTGATATCCTTAAACCACGAGACAGCTTCAGGTCCAGATTCATGTTGAACCAATAATTTCATGTTCAATCATCATTCCAAAAAGCAATATTTATTATAATCCAGTGATTGCATCTTCGATTCCAACTGAGAATCAAGGAGGGGGAAGAACAGAAACTTTAAGCAATACAATTATGAGGCCCAGTTCTTATTGGGCAGGAATTGGGCTGAAGTCGGCGGCCCCTGCCAACTTCAGTTCAAATTCTTTCGGGTTCGGAAGTTCGGATTTTCCGGCGGGAAATCCGGAGAAATCCGACGATGCCGCCGGAGGTGGGGGGGATAAGGCTCTTCCTCGGGTTATTTGGGGGCATCGGGTACCTCAGTTGATCCGGAATACCCCCCCCTATCAGTGGACGCCGACGGCTTCTTCGAGTATCCCTGCCCTCGCCGGAGCGCTCTCCACCGGTGGTCGTTGCGGTCGGAGCCAGCCTCGCCAGTAAGTCTTTCCTCCTCGGAAAGGGTAGTGTGTGATTGTTTGGCTGGGCGGAAGGGAGAATCCGGTTGATTCTTCTTCTCCGTTGAAGCCGTGTGTTGTGGCCGGCGACGAAAAAGTCACCGCCGGATTCCTCCTCTCCGGCAACCGTCCTGGGCGGCTGATCACAGGGATCGTCGCCGTCCCTTCGCTTGCTTGGGGGGGGAGAGAGAGAGAGGGAGAGAAGGATTTTTGATCGACCGGGAGGTTCTGTTGCAAGCGGCAGTCTCCGGCTCGATGCTCACCGGCTGACGGTCGGACGACCGCCGTAGGGGTCGCCGGACCCTCTTCTCCCTCTGGCGAGTACTCCGTGTTGGTCGGACGGGAGGATCGCCGTCGATCCTCCCTGGTTCTTCCGTGGAATCAGGGGGGGTGCTGTGGCCAGAGTGGAGTTTTTTTTGGCTGGGCTCGGTTGATCAGAGCTTGGCTGGGCCGAGCTGACTGGGCCGAGTTTGGCTTGGCTGGGCCAGGCTGGGCTGGGCTTGGCTGGGCCGGGCCTTGTAGGGCCAGACTCGGTTGAGCCATGCCCTGTTGGGCTAGGCCTATTATCTTGGATGGGCCGACCCAGTAACGACAGGAAGGAAAGAGTTGTCTGGGGTTGTCCCAATGGATTTATTTTATGTTTTTTTTTTTTTTAGGAATTAATGATATTAAATCATAAACAAAATGATTTGTGATGCAGGGTCGTCATCATCCTTGGAAAATTGGGTTTAGTGCTGAGTTAGTAAATTGTAAGTTATCACTCACCGATATAATTTTTGCCATGCATGATGTGAACTCATTATTTGACTTGTTATTGAATTTTATTGTTTATGTTCATGCTACATACATATATCTTGATGCGTTATGAAATTTAACCATAGACTAAGATGTAATGAGTCATGGGGTGAGTTGGTTTTAATTGCTCTCTAGTCCGACTATGATCACACGAGGATCTAGACTCCTTTTGGGCCTCCAGCGGGGCTATCGCTGGCACATGACCGATGTGCGGTATGTGACACAGGAGTTGCTGATTTATTCTAGCACATGCTGGGAAGCATGTTTCTCGTGTGATACTCAGAGCTAGACTCCTTTTGGGCCTCCAGCGGGGCTATCGCTGGCACATGACCGATGTGCGGCATGTGACACAGGGTCTAGACTCTTTTGGGGCGAGCCACGGGCCGATCGTGGCCATAGTATGAGGGACCAAGGGGTGTGTTTGGATGGACATCCTAAAAATTTGTATGATGTCAGAAAAATAAATAAGAAGGTTAATAATGGAAAATGACTTATATATTATGGTTGCTCATATGCATAGAGTTACTCTAGATTCATGGTAAATTTATATTTGTGACATATGATGACTTACTGAGTTTAAGGGAAACTCATTCCTTTCTCTTGCATTTTTTTTTTCAGGATCAGAGGAACACGTGGGCCAGGAATTCAATCAGCGAGGCTTAGGGTCTAGTGGACACTATCATATTTTTTTTAATTATTGTCTGAAATTAGATTATGATAAATGTATGACGGTTGGCTTTGTGACATTTGAATCTACTTGCCTACTTTTGCTTTTATTGGTATATTGCCTGGTTACTCATTTTATATAAGAAATGATTGGTATAGGCCTGGTATGTCCCTGGGAAGATTGAATCCCCAGAACATACGGCCGTCTGTCGCACTTCTGGCCCAGGTCTTGGGTTTGGGGCGCGACAGATTTAGTGGTATCAGAGCCAGGTTGTCTCAGAAACTAAAATGTTTTAGAAAGTGAGAGCGGGGTAGAGATAATTAGGGCAAGTTTAAATTAATAAAGTACAAGTAAGGTTATATTATTTAACTAACTAACTTTTGTGGCATAGGTTTAATGGCTCGGACTCGATCCATGAGGACATCGAATCAAAATGATCATGCTTCTCGAGCTCATGATACTTCGCAGGCAGCGGGTCCATCTCGGGCGGTCGGCGCTTTCATGACTCGTAGCCCATCACCTGATCAGGCGAGAGCCGAGCAGTTAGTCCTCCTCCTCTGCAGCATGATATGAGGACAGCCAATTCTGATGGTCTGGTGGTAGGTCTTATCCAGGCTCTAACTGGACTTGTGCAGGAAATGAGGCAGCAGGGGAATAGGGGTGGCCAGTCTTCTAAAATGGATCGGGGGATCACTGAATTTAAGAAGTTGGCGCCTCCTACTTTTGAGGGTTCTACTGAACCTACTGAATCTTTGAAATGGCTGAAAGAAATGGAGAAGGTCTTTGCCAGCATGGACTGTACAGATCGGGAAAAGGTTCGCTTTGCAGTTTATCAATTGCAAGGCGAAGCTTCGGAATGGTGGGATGCTGTCAGGAGACAATATGGTAATGAAGAGCCAATAACTTGGGATATTTTTCGCCAAGAGTTTTTGGATACGTATTTCCTTGAAAGTCTCAGATTTGAGAAGGAGAGTGAATTTACCAGATTAATTCAAGGAAGCTTGTCAGTGGCACAATATGAGGCCAAGTTTATTGAACTGTCCCGCTTCGCTCCGGAGTTGGTGGCCACGGACTATATCAAGGCTCGGAGATTTGAGAAAGGGGTTAAACCCAGGATTCGTGCTGGAGTAAGACCCATGCAGCTGGCCTCATACCGGGACGTCGTTAGTAAAGCAAAAATTGTAGAGCAAGAGGTTGATAATATGCAGCAGGAGAGGGAACGGCAGCTGAGGAAGAGATCCAGACCTGATGGGCAGCGAGGGAATCAACACTCTGGCAAACAACCTAGACAGAGGGAAAATCAAAGGCAAGATCCAGATCCTCAGCAGGGTAATGGTCCTCGTTGCAGGAGATGTCAAGGTTTTCACCTGGAGCAGGATTGTCGTTGGTTTTCTGGGGCTTGTTTTAATTGTGGTCAGCAGGGCCACAAAGCTATGAATTGCCCACTCCTCAGAATCCTGGGAATTAGCATACCTTCCAGAATGCACCGCGACCGCCAGCGCCTCCTTCAAATGTACCAGCTTTTATCCAAGGACAACCTATAGCTTATGGATCTGGTGAGCGCCAGAAGCAGAAGACCCAGGCTCGTGTGTATGCTCTAACTCAGCAAGATGCTCAGGCATCGAATGCTGTGGTGACAGGTAATTTCGCAAAATTTTTTTTAAAGTTGATTTAATTGAGTGCATATAATCATAAATTAAAATTATCTGGTAGGTACCATCAAAGTAGTCTCTTCTTATGCCCGTGTTTTATTTGATTCCGGAGCAACACACTCTTTTATCTCAACCGGATTTACTAAGAAGGCTGGTATGAAACCAGTACCTCTAAATTTTGAGATCGGAGTGTCCATTCCAAATGGGGGCATTATCATGGTCAACATGATTTGTCCATCCTGCACTCTAAGCATTGGAAACCATGAATTTTCATCCGATCTAATGGTATTGGAAATGGAGGAGTTTGATATTATTTTAGGAATGGATTGGCTAGCTTCTTATCATGCCACGGTAGATTGTTTCGGGAAGAGAGTAGTTTTTTACCCTCCAGGTCAGGAACCTTTTGGTTTCTTTGGCAGTGAAGGGAAGACCCCTACTAGAATGATTGCAGCTATGCAAGCTAATCGGATGCTGAGGTAAGGCTGTACAGGATATTTGGCCAATGTTATGGATCTCCAGCAAGAAGAAAAAAGGTTGGAAAATATTCCTATTGTGAAAGAATTTCCGGATGTATTTCCAGATGAATTGACGAGATTGCCTCCTGATAGAGAGATGGAATTTTCTATTGATCTCTTACCCAGTGCAGAACCTGTGTCTAAAGCTCCTTATAAGATGGCACCAGCTGAATTGAAAGAACTCAAAGAACAACTCCAGGATCTGCTCGATAAGGGATTTATCAGGCCGAGCGTTTCACCGTGGGGTGCTCCGGTACTTTTTGTCAGGAAGAAGGATGGAAGTTTGAGGTTGTGTATTGATTATCGAGAATTGAACAAGTTGACAATCCGAAATAAGTACCCCCTTCCCAGAATTGATGATCTTTTTGACCAGTTGTAGGGTGCTCAGGTGTTCTCAAAAATCGATTTGCGGTCCGGATATTATCAGTTGAAAATTAAGAATGAGGACATATCCAAAACAGCCTTTCGGACTAGATATGGGCATTATGAATTTCTGGTGATGCCTTTCAGACTGATGAATGCTCCGGCAGCTTTCATGGACATGATGAATAGGATATTCAAATCATATTTGGATCAGTGTAGTAATTTTTATTGATGACATTTTAGTATATTCCAAGAACCCGGAGGAGCATGAAGAACATTTAAGGAGAATCTTATAGATACTAAAGGAGCAGAGGTTGTATGCAAAGCTGAAGAAATGTCAATTCTGGCTTGATAATATTTCTTTTCTTGACCACACAGTCTCTAAAGAAGGAATATCTGTTGATCCAGCAAAGATTGAAGCAATTGTTGAATGAAATAGACCAACTAATATGACAGAAGTCCGTAGTTTTCTGGGTCTAGCTGGTTATTACCGAAGGTTTGTGGAGGGATTTTCCCGTAAAGCCTTGCCACTGACCCAGCTAACTCATAAAGGGATTAAATTTGTTTGGTCTGATGATTATGAGAAAAGCTTCCAAGAGTTGAAGAAGTGCTTGGTGTCAGCTTCTATTCTTACCCTACCATCTGGAAGTGAGGGTTTTACTATTTACAGTGATGCCTCCAGAAAAGGGTTAGGATGTGTTCTTATGCAAAAGGAGAAGGTGGTGGCCTACGCATCTAGACAGCTTAAAACACATGAATTGAACTACCCTACACATGATTTGGAGCTAGCTGCTGTAGTCTTTGCCTTGAAAATTTGGAGACATGTATGGAGTATCTTGTGAAATTTTTACTGATCATAAAAGTCTTAAGTATTTATTTACTCAGAAAGAGTTAAACTTGAGGCAAAGGAGATGGTTGGAGCTGATCAAAGACTATGATTTGAAAATAAGTTATCATCCGGGAAAAGCAAATGTAGTGGCTGATGTATTGAGCAGAAAGGCCGGAGGTAGCTTAGCAACCTTAATCACTTCTCAAGGAGAAATTCTTCAAGATTTTAGAAAGCTGAATTTGGAGATCCAGATGCATAACTCTAAATTCTCACTTGCTACTCTTAAGATACAATCTATCCTGATTGATAGAATTAAGGCATCACAGACGAGTGATTCAGAATTTCAAAAGATCAGAGAGAAGATACAATCTGGGATAATCTCAGAATTTCGAATTCATGAGGATGGATCCTTAAGGTTTGGAAACAGATTGTGTGTTCCAAGGGATGCAAGTCTAAAGAAGGAAATCTTGATCGATGTCCACAATGCTATTTACACTATTCACCCTGGGAGCACAAAAATGTATAGAGATCTTAAAGAGAACTTCCGGTGGAAAGGTATGAAAAGAGAAATAGCCATGTTTGTGGCTCAATGCTTAACTTGTCAACAAATAAAGGCTGAGCATCAGAGACCAGCGGGACCACTACAACCCCTAGCTATTCCTGTATGAAAATGAGAAAATGTCACAATGGACTTTGTTTCTGGATTGCCGAGGACTCTCAGAGGATTTGATGCTATTTGGGTTGTTGTAGATCGATTGACAAAGTCAGCTCATTTCCTACCTATCAAGGTCAATTTCTCCATGGAAAGGCTAGCAAAATTATATATCGATGAGATTGTTAGATTGCATGGTATTTTTGTATCAATTGTATCTAATAGGGACACTAGGTTTGTTTCTCAAATTTGGAGGAGTTTGCATCAAGGTATGAAAACCAAGCTGGAGTTTAGTACAGCCTTTCATCCTCAAACAAATGGGCAGTCAGAGAGAACGATTCAGACATTAGAAGATATGTTGAGAGCATGTGTTCTTGATTTGAAAGGGTCTTGGGATGAACATCTGTCACTGATAGAATTTGCATATAACAACAGTTATCAAGCAACCATTAAGATGGCACCTTTTGAAGCTCTGTATGGGAGGAGATGTAGGACCCCGGTATGTTGGGATGACGTTGGCGAGAGGAAACTTTTGGAACCGGATATTGTGCTGCAGACCACAGATAAAATTCAACTTATTAGGAAGCGATTGCTTACAGCTCAGAGTCGACAAAAGAGTTATGCAGATAATCGAAGAAGAGAACTGAATTTTCAGGTGGGGGATCATGTGCTTCTTAAAGTGTCCCCTACTAAAGGAGTTATGAGATTTGGGGTGCGAGGGAAGCTAAGCCTTCGGTATGTGGGTCCTTTTGAGATCTTAGAGAAAATTGGAGCTGTGGCTTATCGGCTTGCTTTGCCACTTTCTTTTGCTGGTGTACATAATGTTTTTCATGTTTCTATGCTGAGGAAGTATGTACCTGATCCAAATCATGTAGTTGAATTGGGACCACTTCAATTCAAGGAAAATTTGTCTTATGAGGAACAACCAGTGAAGGTGGTGGATAGAAAGGAACAAGTCTTGAGGCGACGCATCATCCCTTATGTTAAAGTCCAGTGGAGTAATCATTCAGAACGAGAAGCCACTTGGGAGTTAGAAGAAATCATGAAAGTTAAATATCCTCAACTTTTCCAGGACCCAGGTATGTAAATTTCGAGGGCAATTTTTTTTTTTAGGTGGGGAGAATGTGAGGCCCAGTTCTTATTGGGCAGGATTTGGGCTGAAGTCGGCGGCCCCTGCCGACTTCAGTTCAAATTCTTTCGGGTTCGGAAGTTCGGATTTTCCGGCGGGAAATCCGGAGAAATCCGACGATGCCGCCGGAGGTGGGGGGGGGATAAGGCTCTTCCTCGGGTTATTTAGGGGCATCGGGTACCTCAGTTGATCCGGAATACCCCCCCTATCAGTGGACGCCGACGGCTTCTTCGAGTATCCCTGCCCTCGCCGGAGCGCTCTCCACCGGTGGTCGTTGTGGTCGGAGCCAGCCTCGCCGGTAAGTCTTTCCTCCTCGGAAAGGGTAGTGTGTGATTGTTTGGCTGGGCGAAAAGGAGAATCTGGTTGATTCTTCCTCTCCGTTGAAGCCGTGTGTTGTGGCCAACGACGAAAAAGTCACCGCCGGATTCCTCCTCTCCGGCAACCGTCCTGGGCGGCCGATCACATGGATCGCCGCCGTCCCTTCGCTTGCTTGGGGGGGGGGGGGGAGAGAGAGAGGGAGAAAAGGATTTTTGATCGACCGGGAGGTTCTGTTGCAAGCGGCAGTCTCCGGCTCGATGCTCACCGGCTGACGGTCGGACGACCGCCATAGGGGTCGCCGGACCCTCTTCTCCCTCCGGCGAGTACTCCGTGTTGGTCGGACGGGAGGATCGCCGTCGATCCTCCCTGGTTCTTCCATGGAATCGGGGGGGGGGGGGGGGGGGTGCTATGGCCAGAGTGGAGTTTTTTTTGGCTGGGCTCGGTTGATCAAAGCTTGGCTGGGCCGAGCTGACTGGGCCGAGCTGACTAGGCCGGGCTTGGCTGGGCCGGGCCGGGCTGGGCTGGGCTGGGTCGGGCCTTGTAGGGCCAGACTCGGTTGAGCCATGCTCTGTTGGGCTAGGCCTATTATCTTGGATGGGCCGACCCAGTAACGACAGGAAGGAAAGAGTTGTCTGGGGTTATCCCAATGGATCTATTTTATGTTTTTTTTTTTTTAGGAATTAATGATATTAAATCATAAACAAAATGATTTGTGATGCAGGGTCGTCATCATCCTTGGAAAATTGGGTTTAGTGCTGAGTTAGTAAATTGTAAGTTATCACTCACCGATATAATTTTTGCCATGCATGATGTGAACTCATTATTTGACTTGTTATTGAATTTTATTGTTTATGTTCATGCTACATACATATATCTTGATGCGTTATGAAATTTAACCATAGACTAAGATGTAATGAGTCATGGGATGAGTTGGTTTTAATTGCTCTCTAGTCCGACTATGATCACACGAGGATCTAGACTCCTTTTGGACCTCCAGCGGGGCTATCGCTGGCACATGACCGATGTGCGATATGTGATACAGGAGTTGCTATTTTATTCTAGCACATGCTGGGAAGCATGTTTCTCGTATGATACTTAGAGCTAGACTCCTTTTGGACCTCCAGCGGGGCTATCGCTGGCACATAACCGATGTGCGGCATGTGACACAGGGTCTAGAATCTTTTGGGGCGAGCCACGGGCCGATCGTGGCCATAGTATGAGGGACTAAGAGAGTGTGTTTGGATGGCCATCCTAAAAATTTGTATGATGTCAGAAAAATAAATAAGAAGGTTAATAATGAAAAATGGCTTATATATTATGGTTGCTCATATACATGGAGTTACTCTAGATTCATGGTAAATTTATATTTGTGACATATGATGACTTACTGAGTTTAAGGAAAACTCATTCCTTTCCCTTGCATTTTTTTTTTTCAGGATGGAACACGTGGACCAGGATTCAATCAGTGAGGCTTAGGATCTAGTGGACACTATCATATTTTTTTTAAATTATTGTCTGAAATTAGATTATGATAAATGTATGATGGTTGGCTTTATGATATTTGAATCTACTTGCCTACTTTTGTTTTTATTGGTATATTGCCTGGTTACTCATTTTATATAAGAAATGATTGGTACAAGCCCGGTATGTCCATAAGAAGATTGAATCCCCAGAACATACGGCCGTCTGTCGCACTTCTGGCCCGGGTCTTGGGTTTGGGGCGCGACAACAATTCCAACGAATTAGACCTGGCAAGCTTCGAAAGACTAAAAAGGCTGCTTAATTCAACCAAAAGAAGAAAAGAAAATGAAGGAAATTAGCATCAAAAAATTTATCAAATAATCGTATATTATTCAGATAATTAACAAACAATGATATTTCTTGCTAGATATAAATGAAGAAGCTCTGAAAGCTACCGGCTTTCTCCCTTACCTTGTCCTGTCTTCGTCCTGACCCTGCTCAGCATCAGCGGCTTCTTCCAACTCTCGCTGTGAATTCGATCCCGAGCTCCTTCCGCTCCAGCTCCCGCCCTCATCCACATCCATCACTTCTCCTCGGGGGTGGTGCCTCCGCCGGTACTCGATACAAACACAGATCATATGAAGCACGCACTGGAGAGCATACCCCACAATCCAGAGTCTCAGCGGCATCGACGGCTTCTCGTCCCGGCTCAGGACCAAGACCCCGGCGGCGACGCTCACGAATGCCAGGTTCCACAGGATGTCGAGGAACACCACGGGCCTCGAGTAGGCCCAGTCGCTCTGCCGCTCCTCCAGCTGCTCCGCCGCCGTCTCCCGCACCAACATAGACGGCTCCCGCATCATCCGCCGGCTGCTCGCCCGGCGGAGGAACCGAGCGGCGCCGCGTAGGCTGGGCCGCCGGGGGAGGCGGCGGTCGCTGCCGCGGGTGACGAGGAGCGGGGCCGGGTCGACCGCGGCGTCCCCGTCGGAGTTCGGAGGCCTCGCTGTCGCCATCTCCAAGCTCGTAAGAGACGAGATCGAAGGAGGGGAAACCCTTGCCCTCGCTCTAATTCCGTCCGAGCATTGGCCCAAACCCTAGAAATCTCAATCGAAACCCCATAGATGGAGAAACCCTGATATAAGAGTTTCGAAACCGAGAAAAAAACGCGAAAACTTCCGCTTCTCTTTTCGTCGATAGCGAGGGACGGGCACGAGAGAACGATAAACGAAAGGTAAAAGAGAAACGGATGGATCGGCTGCAAGATAAGCAACAGAGAAACGTATCGAGGAGGAAACCCTATACTGCAACGTGTACTCAAAGATCCGAGTGCCTGGGCACCTGGGATCTTCGACCGCTTGGTTTCGAGTAATGACACGACAAAAAATGCTGGTTTGATGGGCTGGCTTTTGGTGCGAGACGCAGCTTGTGCTTCGAAGGTGAGGGCTTTTGCAAGGAACACTGTTTTGATCCATTGGTTGGCCGACGAATGTAATCCATTTAAACAATGGAATGGTAGTCTTAAATGCTGATACGTCGTCTACTTTTCTATGTGACGTTTAGATGCCCGGATGAGATCCCAGAAGTCCCGGGAATTGACGCCAGCTGTAACATTGCTTTCGTTTAAGACGCCGCATACGCTGGAGTGACGTTAAGACGGTAAGGTACAAACGTGGTAAGATATTCTACGAATTCGTTTAGAAAAGAATCAATTATCTCTCAATCAATCATTCTTTTGCATTATTTCTAGGTAATCAAGACATAAATCTGCCTGCTAAACGGTACGAAGATGACCTACGAAGCGTTCCGCTGATTAATGTTACCTTAAATGCTTTTTTTCTTTCTTTTATAAGGTTCAGGATTTTTTTAAAAAATTCTTGGCAACCAAGGGTCTATCGCTTTCGCTATCCAAGCCTGAGTGGATGTCTGCTCGTGAGACGGCGATAATTATGTAATCCAATCTGACCTTCGGTGGAAACCTTGCTTGGTATTCGGCTGTCTAAAATTATATATAATGCAAGAAATTAAGGACATGAATAAATATCATAAAAAAAATCGCCTAATTTTCATTGTGATCAACTTATTTATATTTTATTTTTTCCTGGATAGACAAACCTTACCTACTTAGAAAGTAGAAAATTCATTATTCTATTAATCAAAAAGATAACTTTATTATTTTATTTTAAAATATTTCCAACCTATAATAACAATATATTATATAACATAATATAATAATACTATATAAGATAATATTTATATAATAAATGATATTATTGAAATTATGAATAGATTTTAATAACTTATCAAAAATAATACTTATACGAAGAACACAGATAACATATTTTGGAACTATTTTCAATGCATAAAAAAATATAAATGAATTATTTTTTATCTAAATATTACATATAAAATATTTATTTAAGAAAATATAAATTTTTTAGTAAATTTTTTATCCGGTAAGGAATAGACCTTAATGATTGTAGAAATAAAAATTAAAATGACTGTTTCACCCATAAACTTAGCCACGGCATCCAATTAACCTGTTTTATTTTCCTCTTCCAATAATAATAATTTTTTATTTTATTATTTTTGTCTTGCAACCCTATAAACAAAACTTCTTGTATCACCAGATTATTTATTTAGTGACAAAATAGCCAAAAAAAAAAAAAAAAACTTTTTACTTGCACTCATGATTTTTTTTTGTTGTAAATATCATTTCGTCTAGCTAAAATAATATTATTCACAAACATGATGCATAGGCATATAGAAATTTATACTTGCGGCAAAACAGGAGTATACGAGCATCATATGTAAACAACAAAGTAATGTATATAAAAGTTTCATTAAAAAAATAAAAAAAAATATTATTTATTTCATCTACAATTTATTGGTGGTTGAACGGAAAAAAATAGAAATATGTCAAAATATAATTGGATGAGAGATGGGAGATCAAATATGTTAATATAATATTAATACATGATATCCAAGAAATCCCGGGTAGAAACTAAGATCATGAAGCATGATACCTTATAATGATAATATTGTAATTGTCAAGATGCTATAACGATGGTGGGCTATGCATTACATATATCCATGATTTTAACCTCCACGCGTAATAAGTCAGGTTCTTATCCTATTTCCAGCATTTTCAAGCTTGCTTCAATTTTTATAGCATTTGACTATAATTTTTTATTCATTTCAATTATCTTGATTTTTTATTTCAAAATATTAAAGCATATTGATTAAATTACATAACTAATTAGAAAGCTCGTGATGATCACGGGGAACAAAAAAACATTCATCATGTTATTTATGTACTTCAAATATGCAAAACACATAGAAGCAAAACCTTTCGGCTGTGTTTGGTTGCGGAATAAGAAGTAGAATAAGAGAATTATCCCTCTTATTCTGCCAAACAGCGCAAAAAACGAGGATGAATAAGTGGAATTCGTTATTCCGGTCAAACCACTTAATTCCCGATTTTTTATTCCACGATTCCTCGTGGAATTACATAATTCTTGTTTTCGAATTCCAGGAATAGTTCTATCTTTAATATAAATTTATTTTTAATTTAATATTTACATCATAATTTAAATTTAATATTAATAAATTTATTTTTAATTTAATATTTACATAAACCGTATTAATAAATTATTTGGTATAACATCTTTTTAATATATCATATTATTAAATTATTATTAATATAATAATATATTTACTTAAATATAAAATTAAAAAAGAATTTTATAACTTATTTTATATTAATATTTAAGTAGGGATATTTTTGGGATTTCAAAAAATTCATCTCCTATTCTTGATGGAATAAAGGTTTATTCATATCTCATCCAAACACTATTTAGAATAATACCGCATTAATTGTACTAGAATAAGATGGAATACCAGATTTTCATCCAAACAGAAATTAAGAATAATAACAAAAATAAGTTATTATTGAAAAATACCAATTTATATTTTCAAAATAATTTTTTACAAATCAAACACTATCATCATGTTAACCCCATGATGTGCATCATCTTATCTCATCATCAATAAACCACCGTTCCTCCCCCTCTTCCCGTGTTTTATCTCATCCCTTTCTTTTTGCAGGAGCAAAATTGGGAAATATATAAATTCAGAAAATCATAGCATGATATCAACTCTTTTTATTAGGAGATCAATTACGCTCCCAGCTGCTTTCATGCTAAATATTATCGGTTTGGCCCGTATCTAAAGTAGATATTTTGTTCTTATTTTGATCGTAAACTGTCCGATAAGCCAAACAATTTTCCACTCTATATCTCGCTCGCGTATATGGCACGTGCCGTGTTTTGGTGCCTAAAATTTCCCTCTTCTCCGTTTCCCTCCTTCCATGGTTCGAGGGTTTCTTCTTCCCGATAAATCTACTTTCCCTTCCCCGCAGTCAAGTTTCTTTTCCTTCTAAAACAGCCCATGGCCTCCTCCTCCTCCTCCTCTACCAGCCTCTACGATATCCCGTGGGTCGAAAAGTACCGGCCCACTAAAGTCTCCGACGTCGTCGGCAACTCCGACGCCGTCTCCCGACTTGAAATCATCGCCTGCGACGGCAACATGCCCAATCTCATACTCTCGGTGAGCTCCCCAAAACTCCCTTCAAGGAAAATAAAAAACCGACACCCTATTCTCATTTTTTTTCCTAAAAAAACCCTTATAGGATTTTCCAAAGACATTGCTTCACAGCCACAAATCGACACCTGGGTTTCCAGCTATAAAATTTCGACTTTCTTCCCTCATTTTCCAATTTCCAGGGTCCTCCGGGCACTGGGAAGACCACGAGCATACTCGCCCTCGCCCACGAGCTCTTGGGCCCCAATTACCGAGAGGCCGTTCTTGAGCTGAACGCATCTGACGATAGGTAGCGCCCCACCAATTGCCAATCTTTTTTTTTTTAATTTCGAAATCTTTATGCAATTTGTCATGATTATGTAAAGAGAACTCTTTTATAGTTCTGATTCAAATCTTGCAGGGGTATCGATGTGGTGAGGAACAAGATCAAGATGTTCGCCCAGAAGAAAGTAACACTCCCACCAGGCCGCCACAAGATTATAGTCTTAGATGAGGCCGACAGGTAATTCCGTGGGTGTGGTTTGGTATTAGATGGGCGCTTTGGTACTTGCTTGCCCGAATTTAATGTTTCTTGGTGAATGCGGTCTGATGCTGGAATTTTCTAGTATGACATCTGGTGCACAACAAGCGTTGAGGAGGACAATGGAGATCTATTCAAACACCACACGGTTCGCTCTTGCCTGCAATATATCATCTAAAATCATCGAGCCAATTCAGAGTAGATGTGCACTCGTTCGCTTCTCAAGGCTGTCTGATCAGGAGATTCTTGGCCGCCTTATGGTAGTGGTGGAAGCTGAGAAGGTTAATTTTTCTCTCTCTCTCTCACACACACACACGCGCACATGCACATGCAATACATAAGTCTGGTTGTTATAGTTGTTGCAGAGATCCTAACAACAGTCAGTTGAAGCAATTATTAGTGAGTGAATTGATCGCTGCTGCTAGTTCTGTTAAGTTTTTAGATAAGATCTGTGGGATTGGACTTGACAGGCACAACATGACTTTATCAACTTTGCCTGCATATGCTTTTAAGTGCTTCTCAAAAGGGTGGTATGGAATCTTTAAACTTGGTTGTAGTGTTCTTGTATTGCTTTTACGCATCATATTTGATGCTAACATGATAGAAATTCATATTTTTACCCACCAACAAATCTTGTATATTTTATGCTAATTTTAGTGTCTTGCTTATTGCTTCTTTCCACAAGATATTTATTTGACCCTTATGGCCATTTTCAAAATCTTCCTATCATTGCCATTGAATTCTTTCAAGGATTTCCTCCGTGTTCATTGATTGTCCTCTTTGTTGCATGAGTATTCAATTTTTCTCCATTGCAATATTTCTAGTGGGATGCTCCCATGCTTTATCATTTTCTATTCTCGCTCTGCTATCAAGCTCAGCTTCTCCATTTATACGATCATGTAATTTCAACATCCAAATAGCAAAATTTCAATAAAGTTTCATGTGGTTGCAATCGTATTGCTCCAATAGCAAAATGCCACTGATTTTGATGCACTTTCATGCAATGTCCTAAAAACTGGACCATCCCACTTCACAAGCATACATGATGCCTTGCTGCCTTGCATAGGGCCCAAGTGCGATCTGTATTTGATTGGGTCACATAAAGAGTGCTTAGGCACATGCGTAGGTTACCATATGCAACCAAGGTGCCATGTTTTTTGGGCAAAGAATCTAGGTTAGCTGGGATAATTCGGTTTAGGCAAACCATAGAAGCTGCTTCACCCTTAACTAGGAGTGTAATTGAGTTGATCTTGATGGAGCTTTGGCATGATCAAGCTCAGTTTTAAATTACTTTTGATCTTGAAAGTTGAGATCAAGCTTGATTCATTTACCATTATTTCAAGCTTGATTTGAGCATAATTTTAGAACAAGCCGGACACAATCCTAAGTGATCAGTGTGAAAATCTAAAATTTAGATACAAACCAATTCAGGTGTGAACCAAGCCTGCTTCACGCTTGAATTAAAGCTTGATTTCAAGCTTCATTCAAATCAAATTAATAGTTAGTGGATCTTTTACTCAAAAAAAAAAAAAGAGCTCAAAATGTTAGATAAACATTCAAGCTTGAAACGATCCTAATAATTTGGAACATTGTATCCAACAATCACTATCTGAACTATAGATTTATTATATATGTAAATATATTTTTGAGCATAATCAAGCTGATTAAGCTGGGTCTAATTTTGGCTTGGGTTGAAATTAATGTTGAGCCTGGATTGCCAGTTCAAGCTTGGTTTGTTTGGCTTCATCTGAGCTTAAATTTATCGTTTTTCTAGCTGAGCCTCAGCCGAGCTCAGGTTGCACAAAATTTTCACCACCCATGCCCAACCTTCCATCTCTAGAACTACATGTGAGTTGAAGAATGAAATTGAGAAAAGAGAGAACCGTAGTAGCTGGCAACAGCTAGCATATCATGGAACTTTTTTTTTGAATAGCATGATTGTTCATTGCTACTAGAGGTTGGCTGCAATGCTATATGTTTATATCATTTTTTTCCCTCCATTCTTTTCCAGCTTCTTTCGTCCCCTGCATCCATTCGTCATCTCTTGCCTCTCCTCTTTCTCCCCTTTATTTTTTCCCTCTTCTGCCTCTTGTTCTCATGCTCCTTATCCTCCACCCTCCCCTACCTTCTCCACCTCTCCACCTCCCCATGCTCCTTTTACTTCTCCTATTCTCACCATTTTGGCCACGTCTTTTTCCTCTTTCTCTTCGTCCTCTTCCACCTATACATCTGTATTGGTGCCTCCAAACTACAGGTGTTTATCCTAGCTGATTGATGAACTGATGCAAACTATTCTTGGTCTAAAACAGTATAAACCTCAGTTCAAAATTGAACATTTGGATGAAAACATTTATAAAAATTTTGCATCATGCAACATTTACAAAACATATGCACAATATGACCACTAAAATATATGTTCTAGGTCAGATAGTTCTGTTGAGTTCTTACAACATAAGGCAAGAAATGTGGAAGTTATAATTACTTTAGTATAAACTTTGCCTTGTGAGAAAAGGATATATAGGAAATATCTGCTAGTACTCTTTACTGCTGCATGGATAAGCTGACTTAAAATGATTTTGTCATCACAACTGTCTCCAAGTCCATGATACCTACGGCTAGGAAATAAACTGAAATCACAATTGATGGAAAAGTTTTAATGTGATTGCTCCAATCCATGATAGTTTGAATTGTGATAAGCTTAGTGATTATTTTCAATACCAAGATTGGAATATTAGCCAAAAAAAACATTAATAAAGCAATACATCTACCATCAATTTGGTCATCATCACTGTTGCCGCCAAGATCGTCGTGGCCCGTAGCTCCGGTGCATCGGGTCTCTCTCGCCGGATGCTCAGCCGCTGGCTTCGTGAATCGACTCCCTCCGTCGGGCGAACCTGCAAAACATGAAAGACCTGGGCCGGGGATTTCGGCGAAGACATTCCGACGATCAAGTTGGTGGGACGATCGAGGGAAACAGAGGACTTCTGAGGTAGAGAGCTTGGGGAACTCTCTGCTCCTAGAGGGTGATTAAAAATGGAGATGAATGGAATATAACTTAGGGCTCTAGAGGGTCCGTTATTTCTTACCTCCCTTACCGTTTCATGCCCCTCTTAAGTAGAGAGTGGCTTCTGTCATTTTTTGGGAGGCGTGGGAGGCATGCTGGTCTTGGTATAGGCCTCTGAGACTTCTGCTGGCCTGAGAGGTCTAGATGGGTTGGTGAACTTCCCCCTTTTGGATAGTTCAGGAGGTTGGTGGAGGAGCACAGTGCCTTGGATATGGCACTCCTTCCTCATTGGCGTAAACTGTGAAGGGGGCTTTTAATATAGCCCTCCTTTGAAGGCGGCGGGCTCAGTTTGGCAGAGATGGTGACGTGTCGGGTTGCCATTCAGCCTTCCTCCGTATCTACATTTTGAGAAGCACACCTAGGATAAAAATAGATGAACCGTGACACGTGCTTCGAGGTGAGGGCGGCGACGCCCTTCGTGCACATAGTTCGAGGCATCCCACGGCGAGGTAGGCCGCATAGCCCTTCTGCAGGGATCTCTGTGCATGCGGGACGAGGCGCGACATGCAGGGTCTCCCCCATGCGCACGGTTCTGGGCATTGGAGCAGAGATGAGATGCAGTCCCTCTGGCGGAGCCGGACCAGGCGAGGGCGGAGTCGACCAGAGCGGGCGGATGCAGGGCCGGAGACGGGCATGCCGAACCAGGGGCGTGGGAGCGCCGGACCTGCTCAGGCACGGCGTGTCGAACCTGGGGCGCGCAGAGTGGGAGCGCGCGGAGCGGAGGCAGAGTCGGAGTCGACCGGGCGTTTCGGACCGGGTGTGGGGGTGAGTCGAGGTGGATCGGAACGGGGTCGTGCCTCGGCGCGGGCGTGTCATGGGCGTGCGCTGGCACAAGCCTGGCACGGGCGGAGCCGAGGTGCCGACCTTGACGGCAAACCCGGGAGCCGGATCGGGCGTCCCGCCGGGCTGGGCCGGACCGGATGGAGGACCGCCGAACTGGCAGGGGCTGAGGCCGAGGTACTGCATGGAGCGGGGGTGTGCCCAGGCGCAAAGGCTAGGTGCGGACGCGACCGGGGCTGCCGCGGGTGTTTCGTGCCGGACTTGGCACGAGTGTATGCCTCTTGCGGGCACCGGGAGGCTGGGGGCCGAAGCCGAGGTGGACTGGGCGCCACTGCTGCAGTGCGGGCGAGGGAGTGCCGGACTGGGAGCCATCGGGGCCCGAGGTGGATTGGGCGCGCGGGCCTGCTGGCACGGGTTCGCGCCGGATCGGATGGAGACGAGGCGGAGGCCTCATGCACCGTTGCCGATCTGGAGCTGGGCGGAGGGCGCCACCTGTGTCGGGCGCAGCCGGACCTGGCGTGGGCGGAGCCGTGTTGGACTGGGACGCGGCGTGCTGAACTAGGATCCGTAGGAGCGGGCGGTGGCCTCCCACGGGCGAACGGGACACCGGAGAGGTCGGAGGCCTCCCGCGGGCCCCCCACGGGCGGACGGGACGTCGGAGAGGGCGGAGCCGAGGTGGGCTGGCACCGGAGCGGCGGAGCCGAGGCGGGCTGGCGCCGGAGCGGGCAGAGGCATGTTGTGGGCCTTCCACTGGCGGACGGGATGCCGGAGAGGGCGGAGCCATGCCGCGGGCCTCGCACAGGCGGACGGGACGTCGGAGAGGGCGGAGCCGTACCGCGGGCCTCCCACGGGTGGACGGGACGCCAGTGACGGCGGTGGCGTGCTGCGGGCGTGAGCCTGGGAAGCGGGTTTGCCCTAGCATGGTCGTGGTGCCGAGCGTGACTTCTGGTGGAAAAGTTTGGGTGTGCGCACCTCCTGTGCCGGCGGACCGAGGCACGGTCGAGGTGCTGAGCTAGGCGCGGCAGGAGCCGACCTGGGTCTGACCTCAGCGCGGACTGGGCAGCAAAGAAACAGGACTCTGCTTACGGCTGAGGTGGGGCCGAAGTGGAGAAGTACATGGCCGAGATGGAGCCATGGTGGAGAAGTATGTGGCTGCGTCAGCCACCAAGGAGGACGCGTGTCAGGGCCGAATGGATTTGTTTACTACTGTAACAATCACCATTAACACTTTCACATCATTATCTTCCCTACCTTCATTTCTAATTCATCTCCATTCTCATCTGCTCTCTCTATGTCTAACTAGGCTTTTCATCAAATCCATGCCCTCATCAAACATTTCTTCTCTTGGCCTTTGAAGATTGCGTGTTCTTTCTTATTTAGCAACATTTAATGGGTCACATTTAGTGTCATAATGCCCATACTTAGTAGCTGCCCTTCATCTTTCTCTCTGCTCAAGTTACTTTGCATTTTCTCACATAATATGATGGCAGTCGACTTATTGATGCATCCTCATGGATGTCAGTCTTTTGTTAGAAATTTTACCATCCTTTTCAAGGGTATATATTCCTGTGATAATGCTGGATGGTTAAGGACTGAAATGCCAATGTTACATGTGAAAACTCTCTCTCGCCCTCCTCTCTCTCAAATTAGAGAGAGAGAGAGGATAAATTTTTGGGATGGCATGTGTTGCTGAGTTGGACATAAATATAAAATGCAACTATCAAGCAGGTGTTGTGTGGTGCACCAAAAAGCATTAATTCCGTAATGTTTATTTTAACGGGCTGGTTTTCTTGGAATATTTCTTTTGTGGGTACAATTGATATCAGCACTGGAGGAACTCAAAACCTCATTTATTGCAAACTTGCATTGACTACCTTGTCTCTCTATCATCCTAGAAATCAAGAATAGACTGTATAAATGTTAGTTTCCTTTGTCAATATTGTGATACAATCCTGAATTTGAGTAATATGACTTACTGAATGCAAAGTTGAATAGATTATTGTTGTTATTTTATATGCCTGTTAGCAACTTCAGAAAGCCACTTCTTTTTGTGTCACGGGATAGCACCCTAATAGCCAACAACAATATTTTAAAGAGTTGTCAATGATGGTCTTGTTTTTGCTAATGACAAGCCTTAGACCTCTAAATATTAACCTTTTTAACATCAATCAGACTATTCTTTCTGCATAATTGGGGAGTGAGTCAATTGCAGGCATACTTAAGATGCTATGGGTTAATCTTCTCCTGTCTTGTGTGGCCATGTAACCGAGTTTTGATTATAACAAAGTCATTGACCTCATCAAATGGCCTGACGGGATGATTTAAAATTACTGATATAGTGCACCAATAAATTTTGCAAACATTGCAGACCTCATCCACATCTACCTAGCCAATCCAGGCTCTATAATCTATGCGCCTCATCTTGTAGCAGAAATATCTGAAAAGACTATATTTCTTGGATTTTTAACAGTCTCAGAAATGATCTCTACACTATCCCCTTCTTTTAGTTTGTTGGCAATTGAAGGACAAATGTCCATTAAAGGTCTGTTGCCTGGACTCTGTATTGATGGTTTTCAGTAACCTTCTCTTTTCTAGTAGTGTTGAAGCATTGGTTACACCAGTCTCCATAAATTCTCTACAGATCCTTTACATGGAAATTTTATCAAATATGCATATGCTCATATGAAGAAAGCATAGAGTTGAGTGAACATACTTCCTGGATGTGCAATGGTGCGTTATCATCCATTCACCATTTTTCACAATTTTGCTACAGCATCAGTGAATTTCTCATGACTGAGCATAAATGGTAGAGTGATTCCTGCAATTTACTGTTGCTTTTATGAACACAATTCACGACATCATGTAATTGAAACATTGTCTGCCTTGCTTCCTTCACCAAATCCACCCAGGACTCTATATATTTTGACCTTGCTAAACAGCACAGACATGTCAGTCTAGTGAAGAGCTGGGATAAATTGATTGATAGCTTCCTGTGGATTAGTATTCTGTTTTTGGTTCATTTTTTTGTGAGTTTGCATGGGTTCTATTCTGGGATAAATGAGTGAGAGCAGCTTGCTATAGGACTAAAAATTCATGGGAAGCTGCACCGGCTGATGGTTGTTCTATCTTGTTCTAATCTGGAAATAGCACAATAGTCTTTGGAAGAAAGCAGTGAATCACTTATGAAATTGTCTCAGACATTTCAGGCTGCAAGCTGCGAGTCCAGGCTATTCATGACCAAGCATTCTTATTCTGCATGACAGCTGATAAGATCCTATTAGCTATATCATACACTTCATCATGCATGGTAAAGTTCAAGGTATGCATCTAATCTGTTGATTTTCCATCAAATCATTGATAGGTTCCTTATGTGCCAGAAGGCCTTGAGGCCATCATATTCACTGCTGATGGAGATATGAGGCAGGCTTTGAACAATTTGCAAGCGACATTCAGTGGGTTCCGGTTTGTCAATCAGGAGAATGTGTTCAAGGTTGAATTTTAGAAATTTAAAGTTTCCCGATCTTTAACATCACTTTTTTTATCTACTAATGGAGGGTTCTGATAATACTAACGCAGGTTTGTGATCAGCCTCACCCTTTGCATGTTAAGAATATGATCCGTAATGTGCTTGAGGGGAAGTTTGATAATGCCTGTGCTGGTCTGAAGCAGCTCTATGATTTGGGCTATTCTCCTACTGACATAATCACCACTCTCTTTCGAATTATTAAAAATTATGACATGGCTGAATATCTGAAGCTGGAATTCTTGAAGGTAGTCAGCTGTTCCTGATAATCTTCTGTCCTATTTTCTGTCCAGCTTTCATATTTGACCATTGTCATCATGTTTCTCTGGGTTCAGGAAACAGGATTTGCCCACATGAGAATCTGTGATGGAGTAGGCTCACTTCTTCAACTCTCAGGTCTCTTAGCGAAGCTTGCATTGGTTCGGGAAACGGCGAAAGCTCCATAAATATTTATTGTTGCTAGCGATAGCTTGTGTGAAACTTTGAGAACTCTGAGCTGTTAAGCAAATCATAATTAGACTATCAGGGGGAAATGAACTTACTGGTACTAGATGCGGATCCTCGAGTTGTTTAAGCCTTCCCTTGGATATTGGTGGTTTAGTGGTGGCATCATCCTTGTCCATTTTGTTCCTGGCTTGCCACGGTATCAATCGTACTACAGAATAAGCCATCTCATCTTTAAACGCATCGCTTTTTATAGCTCCCCATAAATATAATCAAGCCTAGATACCTTATCATCTTGGATTCCCCAAGCAGGCCTGATTTCAGGAAAGGCTCTTTTCATCTTTTTAGATTCTCGAAGACCAATCCATTTGCCCCATGAGGAATCTTAAAGTGCTTCATCCTCTGCTTTCCCATCTTTCAGTCTCATGATGTACTTATAACCAATGCTAAGTCAAGGTTCTCTAGATGTTGTCTCTACAGAATTTTCCTTTTGGAAGACCACCATTTGGGTCACTTTGCTGAAAACCGGGGCCATCAGGTATGAGTTGGAAAGCCAGCGATCATAATTACGTCCCGTTGAGGCTGAAATTTTATTTATATTTGCTGTCAAGGGGGCACTTCTATTGGTTATTAATGGTTAATGATGAAGAACGTAAACCTCAAAGCATTTTTTTTTTTTTTTTTTTTGCCTCCACGATTGGGATGGATTTTATGAGGTGGGGTCCTTCCTGTGTATTAATTACCTCTGCGAGTTTCTGACTCCAACCCGAGATTTTCTAGGCGGGGACTCCCACCCGCACACAAATTGCCCTGGTCAAATTCTTTAGAATAAACTGCTTAAGATCGGCCTCTGACTTGTGAGGAGGGCTAACAACACTTTGAAACATTTAGGGTTTGTACAAATGCTAAGTAGTACTTAAAAACAAGCAAGTATAAGGCTTGTTTAGATGGGCAGAAGTTAGCACGCTCTGATTCAAGCAGTTGTGGCTTGGCGTACTTAAGGTTTAATTATGGCCGGGTCTGGATTGCATACGTGATGTGATTTGTCAAGTGTGATCTGGCACAATGGATCAAGTATGTTCAAGTTTAATTACCTCTGATTCAAGCAGTTGTTGTGGCTTGGTGGGTATGAGTTCCATCCAAGAAAGGTTATTGCTCCCAATCAAGCATGAATGGCAAGGAAAATTTGTAAGCGGCACCAATCTCCTGGTGTCACATTGGATCAAGAATCAACATGGGGGCCTACCATATCACATTGTGACCTCCTCTACCCCTCGCGATCAGCAGCAGCACCTTCCTGAAATGCAATAATACCCTCCTGCAAGCATGATGAGCAGAAGCATATACAAGAGGAGCAACATGGTTCCGGTCTCTGAAGCCATGCAATCCATTTATTCCGTGGTCCATACTTTTTCGACCAAACACTTTTTTTTGAGAACTTGATTTTTTAATTACTTTTCAAAAAAGAAAAATTAATATTTTTAATGAATCCCTCACCTATCATCCTTCTAATTTATTTATCTTATTTAATTCAAAAAATAATTTGCATTACTTTCACGAAAAGCCGCAACGATTTGGCCATCCTAAACCTCATATTTTCAACTTATTCATTGAGCCCAGCTAATCCAAATCTTTTATTCTCGAGCACAACGCGGCCACATGGGAGGGTACACCGTGGCTGGTTGCCAGAAGTCCCCAGGACCTGCGGCTGAATTCTTTTGCTCGTGGAACGGGATGTTAGGAATGAAAATTATCCTGAAATCTATTTGAAAGTAAATTTTAAAAATAAATATGTGATATAATTAAGAATAACTAAATAATAAGTAGAAGCATATTTGAATCCATGTTTGAAGGTCTGGATTTGAAGGTCTATTCCTGTGTCACACGGTTAGCCTTCTAGATTCATATGAGTTTCCTAAAGAGCCTTTTTTTTCTTTCCTAGGATTTTCTTCTCCGATAATGGGATATCGGGGACAAAGGAATAATCCCGTGTAATCTGGGGACCATAACCGCTTTTATATGAAAACAGCATGATTATGATTTCTATTTTTGCCCATCATAAAAATAGAAATTATCCTTAAGTCTCTATACAGTAAAAGGCCCACACCCTATTAGATACATTAAGGCCCCAAATAGTTCAAAACTTAATTGATCACTTTTAAGTGGGCCAAACCTTAAATGATAGCCCATAAAGCATTATTATTTATATATAAGCCTAATGTTGGATTAAGGATCCAACAATCTCCTACTTGGGCTATATGTATAACCTTATAATATGCTTTGCAAAAATAATCGAATGAGCTCAACTTTATTTTGCTGTCATTATTAAAATGTATCTATAACCAATTCGGTCCATCAACCACACCAACATAGGATCAAAGCGGCCTTTGTTACAATTATTGTAACTCAACCCATCAATGATCACGTATATCAATGCAATTGAATGACATGGATTATGATGTGGATATGTAGCATGGAAATTTCATGCAATGTGACCTTAATATGCCTATTTCCAACTGGTCCACCCTTAAACCTCAGTGAGATCAAACCTGTTGCCGCCAAGATCGTCGTGGCTTGTAGCTGCTGTCGGCGTCGGAGCGCACCTCCTTCGCTGTCTCGCCGTCCGATGATCTTGGACCTGCAAAACAGGGGTTAGTGACCTGGGCCGGGGTTTCCAGCGAGGGCACTCCGACGATCAAGTCAGTGACGACCCAGGGGAACAGATCCTCCTGATCAAGCCCCTCTTGATAGACTCCACACTAGGAGGAGTGATTAGTGTGAGAGTGGGATGCAAGTGTGTCGGGGGAAGAGTGGCCCGGCTAGAGGGAGTCTCTGAGCGGCTCTTCCACCCGACCTTGCTTGGGGATGCTGGTGGTGCCGTGCTCTTTTTGGTTGAGCTTGCACATGCGTTCCAATGGTATGGCTTATGTCTTGCTTATCTTGTGGTTGTTACCTCCAAGTTTTGTATATTAGGTCACCGTTGGACGTTCGTGTTGGGATCTCCAACGGGCTGTCAGGCGTGTGCGGCGGTGTCCCGAGGGGCCTTTCCCGATCCGTGATAAGGGAAGCTGTCATGTGCTCTGACATTCCCCTTGGTCGCCTCATTCCGGGAAACCTGGCAGTACCTCAATTGGTGGGCCACCGCCCCTGGAATTCGAATCTCCTAGTTGACTTTCTCTTTCGGGTGGGCCAGGCGGTTGGTGAGGAGCGTGGTGCCTCGATCAGTGGGTCTCTCCCCTTTCTGGTGTAACCGGCGGCTGCAGGCGGTCGGTGTGGTCTGGCAGGTGTCCCAGTGTAGTCTTCAGGCGACTCGCCGGTGTCCTGGGATGGCGGTGCCCATGTCTGAGCTGGGCCTGAGCTGGGATGGCAGGGCTCGCTCCGACCTAGACACCCCGAGCTTGCGAGATCATCTCGGTGGAGGAGGGCAGAGTGCAGGCCCGGTCCAAAGGGCTCAGCCTCGGAAAGGCTCCACGTGGCGGAGGAGGGCTGAGCTCGACTCCGACCACAGGGCTCGATCTTCGAGGGTCTCGCTCTGGAGGGCGGAATGCGGGCCCGGTCCAGAGGGCTCGGCCTCGGAGAGGCTCCACGTGACGGAGGAGGGCTGAGCTCGACTCCGACCACAGGGCTCGATCCCCGAGGGTCTCGCTTTGGAGGGCGGAATGCGGGTCCGGTCCAGAGGGCTCGGCCTCGGAGAGGCTCCACGTGGTGGAGGAGGGCTGAGCTCGACTCTGACCACAGGGCTCGATCTCCGAGGGTCTCGCTTTGGAGGGCAGAGGGCGGCTCTGACCTAGGCGTCCCGAGCTCGCGGGACCGACCTGGTGGAGGACGGAGCTCGACTCATTGTTTCGAGGGAGCTCAGCTCGGTGGAGGAGTCCGGGCAAGAGAATTGACATGGCATCCAATGTGGCGACTTCCTTTGACGTGGTGCTTGTCAGCTCCCCCATGTCAGCGATCCCGTCATATCATTTGCCCCCCACTCCCGAGGCTCGTTAGTGTGCGGCGCTCGAACCGAATGTAGTAATTGTGATGCTGACGTGGAAAGGCGAAGATATGGCGTAATGATGGCCATGATTGCTGGTGCTTCTGAAACAATCTTGTAGGCCAATGCGGGGGCGCTATGTGGCCATGTCCGAGGAGTAGTTAATGTTAATTCAGAGCGACCGGGATGTCATTTTCGTCGATGGGCAACACGTGGCATGGATCCATTGGTGGAGGGGTCATAGCGGTATGGATCCATCGGGTCACTTCAAAATGAAAAGAGGGCCTTACCCGAAATATCCATTCTTTTAAATTCTCCACGCCTGCTACTGTGTTCGAGCCTTCTTCTTCCTTCCAGTTGCCTCATATCTTCTAAGAAACCAGGTTAGTCCCCTTTTTCTTCTCCCTTCGCCAGAGTAGGGTCCTTCCTCCGGGTCTAGGGTCTCCTTCGAGTCAAGTCCGTTCTTTCGTCCTTTACTCAAATCTTTCACTTCTCTTGTTCTTGAGGATGTCCTGCTTTGGCCCGGGCTTCTGCCCCTTCACTGATCAGGGCGAGGCCGATCCCTCCGAGTAGAGGCCGACGTCTTCTTCTTCCTCCGGTGAGGAGGAGGATGATACTCGCTTCGAGTTCAGTAGGAGGCATTCTCCCGGTCCTTCTCTCCTTCCTCCTTCTTCTGTACCTGTTTCTGAGTCTGCCCAGTCCACAGGTCCTAGCAAGGTCACCTCGATGATTACTGCCGAGGAACTGGGGACCGTTCGGGATGTCTATGGCATCTCACATTCTGTTCGGCTTATGATCCCTCGTCCGGGGGAACGGGTCACTTCCAGTGGCCCGGGCCGCATTGCTTTTTATGAGGAAACCTTTTCAAGGGGTCTTCGCTTTCCCTTCCATCCCTTCTTCATGTCCGTCTTGGACAACTATCGTTTGGTCCCTGCACAGTTAGTGCCAAATGCCATTAGGGTCATCTTCTCCTTTATTATGCTCAGCCACCTCCACGGGTTTGTTGCCTGTTTCTCTTTGTTCAGGGCTTTCTTTGCCCTGAAGCGCCATCCGACTGAGGACAGGTGGTGGTCCTTGTCCTCCCGTCCGAAGGGCATTAGATTCGAGCTCCCCTCCTCCATCAAGGAATGGAAGAGCAAATTCTTCTTTGCTGCGGTTGAGAGGGTCGACTGGGTCTGGAGCGATTCGGACCAGTCCCCCAACCGAAATTCTGTGATCGATGCGGTTGACCGGGATGACTACGAGCAGCTCCGCATCGCCCAGATCCCTTCCCTCGAGGTCCTGTTATCAGAGTAGAACCTCTCCGACGCCGGGGTCGATCCAACGAATGTGTTGGGTGAGTTCGACCTGAACTTTTCTTTTTCTTCCTAACATTTCTTACTTTGCTTCTTACGGGCTCTGACCGTTGTGTGACTTGCATGCAGGGATGATTTTCATAGAGAGTGACTTGCTGGCGATCACCCGGAAGAGGCTACTGACTGATGGGGACATCTCAAGCACGGATCTTGGAGTAAGCATAATTCTTGGAGTGGCACAGATCTTGAAGCATTTTTGGAATAAATTTATTTAGGATTTATCTTTTGTTTAAAATTTGAATTAGGATTTGGTTGGTTAGGATTGATATATGGATAGGCTTATCTTATCCTATCTTATATTTGAATTTGATTCGTTCTTATCTTTTTATCTTGTATTCAAATTCAAATGAGGGTTGGAAAATCTATAAATACCACCCTCATCCTTTTGTAATAGGAGGATGGATGAATAAAATTTCTATTGTTCTGTGTGAAGGATCTGTGTGATCCTAGGATATCTGTATGATCCCTTCTCCATCTTCCCAGGGTTTCTGTGTGATCCCTGATTTTGGGCATCTGTGTGAGCCCAGGGCATCTATGTGAGCCCCTTTGCTATGTGCTTGTTCTTCTTGGGGAATCTATGTGAACCCCAGTATTTTTTTTTTCTTAACCCTGCACTCTCTTCTTTCCTCCTTCTTTGCAAATCCTAATCTCTGGTGACTTTCATGCTCACCAGCGATCCAGTCCAATCTCTGTCCCGCATCACTGACCGGGCTGGTCAAGGAGCCTCCGACAAGACGAGTCCGGGGCGAGAGTGCGCCTGCGACTGCTCCTGCCGCGGTGGCCGATCCGAGCTCTGCTACTCTGGTTGGTCAGAGTTCAGGGGCGATTCAAGCTGCCCCTGTACCAGTGGAGAGGGCGGTGTCTACGGCGCTGGGGTCGGTCCAGCAGGAGGCCTAAAAGATCCCAGAGCGGCTCGGTCATCAGGGGGCGGCCCCCATCGTGGAGCCCGAGGTAGTAGCCCGGGCAAGGGCCGCAGCTGCTGTCGCTGTTCTCCTAGTCCTCCGAGTCCATCTGTGATCGAGATCGGGGATGAGGAGGTTCAAGCCGGGACCGAGGTTGCGACTGAGGCACCGCCTGCACGAGTACCAGCTCCTTAGCCTACCCCCGGGGGTCCTGCGGTTAGTGGGGCAAGGTCGCCTACTGCAGGAGAGAGCAGGAGGGAGGAGGCGCAACGTCGACTCCCTTTCAAGATGGGGCCGGAGAGATCATTCCTCTGGAGCCCCGTACTGGCCGAGCGCATGATGGATTTCTCAATCCAGACATGCGATCAGCAGGAGATGGCCGGACTGCAGCTGAACGATGTCCTCAGCACCATCTTCCCCCAGCTTTACTCGGTGAGTTATCTCTTCTATCTTTCTTTTCTCTTCTTCTTCTTTTTTTTTTAGCTGACCTCTTTTCATGGTACAGATCGGTGCCGAGGTTCTCTTCATTAGGGGCTGCTATCAGAACTGGGAGCATATCGAGCGATAACAAGCGGCCGAGATCGAGTCTCTGAAGACCAACCTGAAGGAGAAGGCCGGAGCGAACGGGGCACTCGAGCAGAAAGTCGGGGACCTAGAGAAGCAGCTCATCGATGCTGAGGGGCGAGTGAGGAGACTCCTGGAGGCCCTTGACCTGGAGTGGAATCGCTCAAAGAAGGCTATCGACGATCTCTCCACCGTCGAGAATAAGCTGAAGTGGTACAGTGCCGAGGCTGATCGGCACAAGGAGGCCTCCCGAACTGCCCAGGCAGAGCTGGCAGTAGGGAAAGAGAGGTTGGCCACGACTGAGAAGGCGGCGGAGATGCCGGCCAAGTCGGCTTTGGCTGCCAGGTTGGAGGCCGCTGAGGCAAAGAAGGGGTGCGCCGAGGCCAAAAAGGACACTGAGGAGGCCGTTGCCATGTTCAAGGCCTCGGAGGAGTTCATCGCCGAGATCCATCAGACGGCATCGGACTCCTACAAAGGCTTCATGTCTTGCATGGCCGGATCGAGGCGTCTATTCCCGACAAAGACCGCGATCGTCTCAGGTACCCCTTGACCTTGGATGCGGAGCCTGATGAGGAGGTCGTCATCGAGGAAACTGTGGCTCCCGAGCCTCCGACGCCAGCCAAGGCCGAGCCATCCGAGGTCGGAGCCCTTCAGTCGGAGGTCCATGAAGGCAGGGCCTCTCAGCCTCAAGGCTCAGCAGGGTGGTCGGCCAGTACAGAGTAGTCCTTTCCTTTTTATTTTGTACTTTATTTTTCTTTTTGTACTTGGTCGGGGTCACCCGGCATGTCGGCTGCCCGTAAAATGTTCGTAACTGGCTTTCGATCAATATAATTTGAACTTTCTTGCAACCCATCCTTCCGTCTTTTTCTCTTTCTTTCCCTCCCCTCCCTCTCTTTCTTTGTTGTTTCTCTTTTTTTTTTTTGATGAGTGGGGAGTTCAGAGAAGAGGGTCTCACATTGCCTGGGGCTTAGTTACCAGGTTTTGGTGTCGGCGAATCGGACGCAAGGTTCTGGCAGGTGTAAGCAGCTGGTCTCGTTGGTTCCTTGGCCAGAGAGCTGGGCCCCGATCCAAGGTGCCTGAGGGATGTTCTCAGGTCTTGGATGCCATGGAGCTAGGCTTGAGGCCTTCCTGGTCGAAGCACTAGGCCTCGGTCCAGGGATTGCCTTAGAGCTGGGCTCAGGTCTTGGATGCCTTGGAGCTAGGCTTGAGGCCTTCCTGGTCGAAGCACTGGGCCTCGGTCCAGGGATTGCCTGAGAGCTGGGCTCAGGTCTTTGGCACCTTGGAGCTAGGCTCGAGACGTTGATAGGAGCTGCTTGGCTCAAAGATCCTTTGGCCGGAGAGTTGGGTTCTGGTCTTAGGTTGGCATCTCGGAGCTGGGCTCGGAGATGTTGGTGATTGAGAGCAGCATGGCTCGAAGGTCCCTTGGCTGAAGATCTGATCTCCGATCTTGGGTTGGCATCTCGGAGCTGGGCTCGGAGACATTGATGATTGAGAGCAGCTTGGCTCGAAGGTCCCTTGGCCAGAGATCTGAGCTCCAGTTTTGGGTTAGCACCTCGGAGCTGGGCTCGGAGATGTTGATGATTGAGAGCAGCTTGGCTCGAAGGCCCCTTGGCCGGAGATCTAAGCTCCGGTCTTGGGTTGGCATCTTGGAGTTGGGCTCGGAGACGTTGATGATTGAGAGCAGCATGGCTCGAAGGTCCCTTGGCCGGATATCTAAGCTCCAGTCTTGGGTTGGCATCTTAGAGCTGGGCTCAGAGACGTTGATGATTGAGAGCAGCTTGGCTCGAAGGTCCCTTGGCCGAAGTGTCGGGCTCCGGTCTTGGGTTGGTGTCTTGGAGCTGGGCTCGGAGACGTTGATGATTGAGAGCAGCTTGGCTCGAAGGTCCCTTGGCTAGAGATCTGAGCTCCGATCTTGGATTGGCGCCTCAGAGCTGGACTCGGAGACGTTGATGATTGAGAGTAGCTTGGCTCAAAGGTTCCTTGGCCGGAGAGTCGGGCTCTGGTCTTGGGTTGGCATCTCGGAGCTGGGCTTGGAGACATTGATGATTGAGAGCAGCTTGGCTCGAAGGTCCCTTGGCCGGAGATCTGAGCTCCGGTCTTGGGTTGGCACCTCGGAGCTAGGCTCGGAGATGTTGATGATTGAGAGCAGCTTGGCTCGAAGGTCCCTTGGCCAGAGATCTGAGCTCCGATCTTGGGTTGGCATCTTGGAGCTGGGCTCGGAGACATTAATGATTGAGAGTAGCTTGGCTCGAAGGTCCCTTGGCCAGAGATTTGAGCTCCAGTCTTGGGTTGGCACATCGGAGCTGGGCTCGGAGACATTGATGATTAAGAGCAGCTTGGCTTGAAGGTCCTTTGGCCGGAGATCTGAGCACCGGTCTTGGGTTGGCGTCTTGGAGCTGGGCTCGGAGACGTTGATGATTGAGAGCAGCTTGGCTTGAAGGTCCCTTGGCCGGAGATTTGAGCTTCGGTCTTGGGTTGGCATCTTGGAGCTGGGCTAGGAGATGTTGATGATTGAGAGCAGCTTGGCTCGAAGGTCCCTTGGCCGAAGAGTCGGGCTCCAGTCTTGGGTTGGCATCTCGGAGCTGGGCTCGAAGACGTTGATGATTGAGAGCAGCTTGGCTCAAAGATCCCTTGGCCGAAGATCTGAGCTCCGGTCTTGGGTTGGTGCCTCGGAGCTGGGCTCGGAGACGTTGATGATTGAGAGCAGCTTAGCTCGAAAATCCCTTGGCTGGAGATATGAGCTCCGGTCTTGGGTTGGCATCTTGGAGCTAGGCTTGAAGACGATTGATAATTGCGAGAGGCATGGCTCGAAGGTCCCTTGGTCGGAGATCTGAGCTCCAGTCTTGGGTTGGCATCTCGGAGCTGGGCTCGAAGATGTTGATGATGCTTTCCTGCAAGACAGATAGATATCCATGCAAGGAAAAAGTCATTATCATTATTATTGATGGAAAACCTTATATTATTGATGGTATCTTCGTAGATTGCATGCATTCCATGTTCGAGGGAGCCTGACGCCGTCGAGATCTTCGAGGAAATACGACCCTTGTGAGGGGGCTTCAGCCACTTTGTAGGGACATTCCCAGTTTGGTGAGAGTTTGCCGCACTCCCGGGGTTGAGATGCCTCTACCCGTCGCAGCACCAAGTCCCCAGGTTTGAAAGCTTTTGGCCTGACCCGAGCGTTGCACTACCGGGCTGCTCGTTGTCGGTGAGCTTTGTTGAGGTAAGTGTAGTCTACACAGATCCTTGTTGTCTCTTAATGGAGATAATGGCATCGAGCAAGTTGAGCCCGGGCCGGCCCAAGAATCACGTTGTAGGCGGAAAGGAGCCTGTCGACCATGAAAGTCATCATAACGGTGCTCTACCAGGATGGGATCCTGGCTGTGACCGGGAGAGTGATCTCTCCCTCCATCCTTACGGAATCACCTGTGAAACCAGCAAGGGAGGTATGCACAGGTTTGAGTTGATCGGGAGAAAGGTTCATCTTGAAGAAGGCATCATAAGAAAGCACGTTCATGGAGCTTCCACTAGCAACCATGATGTATTTTACAGGATGCTTCGCGATCGTCCTCTTGACGACCACAGCATCATTATATATATTTTTCCCCCTGTCTCCCCCTTTTCTCGTAAATGGGAGTACATTCTCAGGATCCCCTGCCCCCGAGCTTTTTGGGGTGCGCGCAGCTCCCTAGGAGATCATGTCCATCGGCTTCTCGGTGGGACGGTTATCGATGACTGGAGCTGGCGGGAGAGCGACGAGAGCTTGGGATTCCACCTGAGGTCTGCCCCCCATAAACCTTTTGAGGTAGCCCCTCTTGATGAGTTCTTCAATTTCTCACTTAAGGTTGCGGCATTCCTCGATGTCGTGGCCATGGTCGCGGTGAAAGCGACAGTACCTCACTCTATCACGACCAGTGGAGGACTTCATCGAAGGTGGGCATCTCAGGTAGTCCTCGCCTTTGATCTCCATGAGAATTTTCGTGCTCGGGGCGAGGAGAGGGGTGTAACTCTCCTCAGGAATGGGAGCGCCTTTCGGTATTGGCCCCCTCCGGGAGTTCGGGACTTGGGGTTCTGGCTTCTGGGTCCTGGGCATCTCGATGGGGGTTGGCCTCTTCAGTGGCTTCCCATCGAGCTCCCGTCTCGTACGGTCCGCCTCCTCGGCATGGATGTACTTTTGGGCTCGAAGAAGGAGCTCGGAATAAGTCTTGGAGGGCTTCTTATCCAGCGAGTAGGTCAGGCGGGAGGTCCTGAGCCCTTGCTTCAGCACCAGCATGGCAACTGGCTCATCAAGGTTGTAAATTTCCAACGCGACATCCTTAAAGCGGGCCACGTAGTCCCGTAGGGGCTCGTGGTCCTGCTACCGGATGGAGAAAAGGCTATTTGCCTCTTGTGGTAACTTCCTGCAGGCATTGAAGTGGGCCACGAACTTCTTCCCTAACTGGACGAAAGAGTTGATGCTCCCCGACTCTAAACGGGTGAACCACACCCGGGCTGCTTTCCGGAGAGTGGCAGGAAAGGCGATGTAGAGAAGAGCGTCGGTGGCCCCCTGGACCCTCATGAGGGTTCGGTAGCTTTCCAGGTGGTCCTGGGGGTCGGTGGTCCCATCGTAAGGATCCACCTGCGGCATTCGAAAGCGATGCAGGATCGGCTCCGCTTGGATTTCTTGGAAGAATGGGGGACGGGCATCGTAGCCCGCTGGCTCACTAGCGGAGCCCTGCATGTTGGCAAACCGACGGGAGAACTTCGCCAGCTTGCGCTCATGTTTCTCCAGGCGCTTCTCCGCTGTGCGCCTTAGGGCTTCGTCAGTAGACCCCTCCGCCGAAGGAGACGGAGAAGGTGACATGGGTGCCTGGCACCCGTGGCGGGGGGTCTTGTTTTTTCTACCACAATGGGGCCTTGATATCGCTCGTCCGAGATTTGGTGAGCGGTTCTCCCTGTCGGCAGACCCGGCTCGTTGCCTTTTCGCTAGAGTCCGATGACTACCCCAGTTGTCGGTGATGGCCCGCGGCTGCGAAGGCCTTCCTTGGAAGGAATGCAGGCTATCGCGAGAAGCTGCGGCGTGGGCCGCCGGAGTCCCTGGCTGCTGGTGGGTGGCTAGGGACCGGTGCTGATACTGAAGCTGGCGCACTGTTGTGGCAAGGATCTGCATTTGCTGGGTGAGTGCGGCCAGCTGAGACTCCGTCGGAGGTAGTTGAACTGGAGCAGATGGCCCCACCTCGAGATTGTGTGGGTTCCCTCGAGAAGGGGAGTCCCTTGCACGGCTGGTAGAGGCCTCTTGTGCTCGTGTCGTCACCATCCTTCCGTGGAGCGCCAATCTGCAAAGAGATGGAGGGCTTGACATGGATCAAAGATCGTCCACCATGTCGCCTGCCCCCTACCTGGCGTGCCAATCCGTTGCCGCCAAGATCGCCGTGGCCTGTAGTTGCTGTCGGCGTCGGAGCGCACCTCCTTCGCTGTCTCGCCGTCCGGTGATCCTGGACCTGCAAAACAGGGGTTAGTGATCCAGGCCAGAGTTTTCGACGGGGGCACTCCGACGATCAAGTCAATGACGACCCAGGGGAACAGATCCTCCTGGTTGAGCCCCTCTTGATGGACTCCACACTAGGAGGAGTGATCAGTGTGAGAGTGGGATTCAAGTGTGTTGGGGGAAGAGTGGCCCGACTAGAGGGAGTCTCTATGTGGCCCTTCCGCTCGACCTTGCTTGGAGATGCTGGTGGTGCCATGCTCTTTTCGGTTGAGCTTGCACTTGCGTTCTAGTGGTATGGCTTATGTCTTGTTTGTCTTGTGGTTGTTACCTCCAAGTTTTGTATATTAGGTTACCGTTGGGCGTTCGTCTTGGGATCTCCACTTAGCTGTCAGGTGTGTGCGACGGTGTCCCGAGGGGCCTTTCCTGATTCGTGATAAGGGAAGCTGTCATGTGCTCTGACATTCTCCTTGGTCCCCTCATTCCGGGAAACCTTGCAGTACCTCGATCGATGGGCCGCCGCCCATGGGATTCAAATCTCCTGGTTGACTTTCTCTTTCGGGTGGACCAGGTGGTTGGTGAGGAGCGTGGTGCCTCGATCAGTGTGTCTCTCCCCTTTCTGGTGTAACCGGTGGCTGCAAGCGGTCAGTGCGGTCTAGCAGGTATCCCAGTGTAGTCTTCGGGCAGCTCGTCGGTGTCCTGGGATGGCGGTGCCCATGTCTGAGCCGGGGCTAAGCTGGGATGGCAGGGCTCGCTCCGACCTAGACACCCCGAGCTTGCGGGATCACCTCGGTGGAGAAGGGCAGAGTGCGGGCCTGGTCCAGAGGGCTCAACCTCGGAGAGGCTCCACGTGGCGGAGGAGGGCTGAGCTCGACTCCGACCACAAGGCTCGATCTTCGAGGATCTCGCTCTGGAGGGCGAAATGCGGGCCCGATCCAGAGGGCTCAGCCTCGAAGAGGCTCCACGTGGCGGAGGAGGGTCGAGCTCGACTCCGATCACAAGGCTCGATCCATGAGGGTCTCGCTCTGGAGGGTGGAATGCGGGCCCGGTCCACAGGACTCGGCCTCGGAGAGGCTCCACATGGCGGAGGAGGGCTGAGCTCGACTCCGACCACAGGGCTCGATCTCCGAGGGTCTCACTCTGGAGGGCAGAGGGCGGCTCCAACCTAGGCGTCCCGAGCTCGCGGGACCAACCTGGCAAAGGACGGAGCTCGGCTTATTATTTCGAGGGAGCTCAGCTCGGCGGAGGAGTCATGGCAGGAGAATTGACACGGCATCCAATATGGCGGCTTCCTTTGACATGGCGCCTGTCAGCTCCCCCATGTCAGCGATCCCGCCACATCAAAACCAAACAAAACTAGAGTGTAAACAAGCTGAAACTTTATTTCTGTAGAAAACTGAAATAACTGAAATAACTGAAAAATATCTGTATTACAAAAGCATCTAAAATATACAGACTCCCACTAAAACTGAATATCCTCTGCTGACATGACACCCATATGAGCAGTGTGCTCATGAAATACCTTCGGTGGCACTCCTTTCGTAAGCGGATTCGCAACCATGGAGTTTGTACCTATGTGCTCAATAGATAACTTTCCACTCTGAACTCTTTATTTAACAGCCAGGAACTTGATATCTATATGCTTTGATTTCGTTGAGCTCCTGTTGTTATTAGAATATAAAACTGCTGACTTATTGTCACAAAATAACTTAAGTGGCCTTTCAACACTGTCCACTATACGCAGCCCCGTGATAAAATTCATAAGCCATATTCCATGATTGGATGCCTCATAGCATGCTATGAACTCTGCTACCATGGTAGAAGAGGTTATAAGCGACTGTTTAGCACTCTTCCAAGAGATAGCACCTCCGGCAAGTAGGTAGATATAGCCCGATGTAGATTACATACTATCTTGGCATCCAGCAAAATCGAAGTCAATATAACCAATGATGTCAAGCTAATTTGACCTCCGATACATGAGCATATAGTCTTTTGTTCTCTGTAAGTACCGCAAGACCCGTTTAGCTGCTTTCCAATACTCAACTCCTGGATTCTCAAATATCTGCCCAACATTTCAGTGACGTACACAATATCCGGACGCGTACAAACTTGAGCATACATTAGACTCCTTACTACTGATGCATAGGGAATCTTCTGCATTTCCTCTTTCTCCAAGTTATTCTTAGGGCACTGATATAGACCAAACTTGTCTCCCTTAGCCACAGGGGTATCTCCTGGTTTGCAATTTTGCATGCCATTCCTTTTCAGAACCTTCTCGATATAGCTCTTTTGTGATAATCCTAGAATACCCCGAGAACGATCCTGGTGTATCTATATGCCTAATATAAAAGAGGCATCACCAAGATCTTTCATCTCAAAATTCTTACCTAAAAATCTCTTGGTTCCTATATCGCGCTTGCAAGCAAGATATCATCGACATATAAAATCAGAAAAATATATTTACTCCCACAGAACTTATGGTATATACAATCATCGACCAAATTCATCTCAAAACCGAATGAGATGATCACCTGATGAAATTTGAAATACCATTGTCGAGATGCCTGTTTGAGTTCATAAATGGATTTCTTAAGTTTGCAAACTATGTTCTTTGGATCTCCCGACACAAAGTTTTCTGGTTGCACCATATAAATTGTCTAATCAATATCACCATTGAGAAATGCTGTCTTCACATCCATTTGGTGTAACTCAAGATTGAAATGCATCACCAATGCCATTATAATCCTGAAAGAGTCTTTCGAAGAAACCGGAGAGAAAGTCTCTTTATAATCGATGCCTTCTTTCTGTGTAAAGCCCTTTGTGACAAGACGAGCCTTGTACCTCTCCACATTGCCTTTCGAATCCCTTTTAGTTTTAAATATCCATTTACAACCAATGGGTTTCGCACCTTCTGGCAATGAGATAAGATTCCATACGTCATTGTCTTTCATGGACTTTATCTCATTATTCATGGCATCAATCCATTTTTGAGAGTCAGAACTTTCCATGGCTTGACGAAAGTTGATCGGATCATCTTTCATCACTCCAATGTCTACCTCATATTCTTGGAGAAATATAATGTAATCATCTGGCACTGCACTTCTCCTCTCTCTAGTGGATCTTCTTAATGGCATAGGTTCGTGAGGTACTACAGTTTGTTCTTCTGGAATAATTTCTTGAATGGGAGGTTCTCCGACATTGTCTTGATTTGTTGTGTCTTGAACAAGGTCAGAAATAAAATCCTGACCAATGCCAATGACACAAGTGGGAATATTAATATATTCCTCTTCAAAGACAAAGTCCTTAGCTATATCTCTCCCTGCAAACTCAACATCCTCAAAGAACCGTGCATTTCCTGACTTGAAAATTGACTTAGTCGTGGGATCATAAAACTTATACCCTCTGGATCTTTCAGAGTATCTAATAAAATAACAACTCGCCATCTTTGAGTCCAATTTCTTTTCATTAGGCCTATAAGGCCTTGCCTCAGCTGGACATCCCCAAATATGTAAGTGATTTACACTGGGTTTCCTGCCCGTCCAAAGTTCATAAGGGATTTTGATAGTTTCTTTAGTTGGAACTCTGTTAAGGACATATGCTGCAGTCTTGAGTGCTTCTCCCCAGAGTGAGTCAGGTAAGGTAGAATGACTAATCATATTTCTTACCATGTCTTTAAGCGTTCTGTTTCGTCTTTCAGCGACACCATTCATGGTGGGCGAACCCGTCATAGTGTACTGTGAAACGATACCGCATTCCTCTAAGAATTTAGCAAAAGGTCCTGGGCATTGTTCACCTGAACCATCATATCTGCCATAGTATCACCACCACGATCAGATCTGATGCTTTTAATCCTTTTGTTGAGTTGGTTCTCAACTTCAACCTTATAATTTTTGAACATATCCAGTGACTGTGACTTTTCATGAATGAGATATATGTAGCAATATCTGGAAAAATCATCTATGAACGTTATAAAGTATTGTTGACCATTCCAAGCAACCATAGAGAATGGCCCACAAATATCTGTATGTATAAGTTTTATGATGTCTGAAGTCCTGTTGGCTTCAAATCTCCTTTGATTGGTTTGTTTTCCTTTTATGCAGTTAACACAAACATCAAAATATATAAAATCTAAGGGATTCAAGATTCCGTTTGACACAAGTCTCTCCATTCTCCTTCTGGAGATGTGACCTAATCTCTTGTGCCATAACAAAGTCGAAATCTCAATGGTTAATTTTCTTTTTACACCTCGTATACTTAATTGCAAGGATTCATTAAATGAAGCAATTGAATCAATTAAATAAAGATTATCGTAGCCTGATAAAAAATCGGAACCAACCACTTTTGAATTATGAAGCAAACAAAATTTTCCATTTCCAAATAAACAAAAATAACCTGATTTGTCCAAAGCAGAAATAGAAATCAAATTCCGTCTAAATGACGGTACAATAAAAATTTCATCAAGATCCAAATAAAATCCAGTCTTTAACAATAATCTAAAATTTTCTATTGCCTCAACTTGAACTACCTGGCCATCGCCCACATAGATGTATCTTTCAGCATCACTTGGCTTTCGGCAACTCAGGCAACCCTGCATAGACACACTGATATAAGTTGTTGCACCAGAATCTATCCACCACATGTGTCTAGGAATTGAAATTACGTTAACCTTAGAACAAACCAAAACAAGAAGCATACCTTTCTTAGCATGCTAGGTGTGAAAATTAGTGCACTGCTTCTTCTGATGCCCTTCAGCCCCCCAAAAGAAACAACCCTTACTATCTGAGTCAGCGGTTTTCTTTTATTGTTTCTTAGGAGGTACTGTATCTGCAGCTCCTTTATCCTTCCTCCTTTTCTTTCCCTTGCCCTTTTTCCTAGAGGTTAAGGCCAGGTAAGCACTTTCTGCCTTTTCTTGCTTAAACCTTTCCTCTTCCTGAACATAGTGAGATATGAGCTCATTCAAAGACCAAGTCTCTTTCTGACAGTTATAGCTCATCTTAAACTGGTTGAACTGGATCGGAAGAGATATCAAAACCAGATGCACTAGCAAGTCCTCAAAGAGTTCAAGCTTAAGTGCTTTCAATTTAGAGGCAATATGAGACATCTCATAATGTACTTCCTGATATTGCCTTTACCCATATACCTCATTGAAATTAGGTTTGTCAAGAGTGTACCAATTTCAGCCTTTTCACTTTTGACAAATCTCTTTTCAATTTCGGCAAGGAAATCTTTAGTCATAGTAACTGTTTTAGATATTGTCCCTCTGAATGCTTCTGGAATCGACTTTTTCATGATCATCATGCACATGCGATTTGATCTCTCCCACCTCTCAATCTCTCTTTTCATCAGAGGTACTCTTATCCGTAAGAGGTGCAGGAGCTTTTCCCTTATCGCAAGGTCAAGATCCATGAATCCAAGAACTATTAAAAGGTTCTCTTGCCATGACTTGAAGTTAGAGCTATTCAACATAGAAATTGAATTGATGTTGGCAATTATATTAACATGAGTCATATCTAAACAGAGAACAACAAACAAAACAAGCTTACATCAGTATCACAACAAAAATAAATTCAAATAAAGGCAAATCCCATCTCAAGATATCGAGCACTCCATTAATAGTTTATCTTTAAATAAAATATTAACTTGTAAATGATATCTTGGTGCAGTAATCAAACACTGATAATAGGAACATGTCAAACAATAAACCTTCCTTTGGGCCGATTTACTATTCACATGCAAAACCAAATAATCATTACTCATTTATTACCACAATTACACATGTAATTTTATTAAATATTTATCCCTTTGGGCTGACAAATATTCATAAATTACATATATACAGCCGTTTATATTTCAAAATAAATTAATTTCCACGAGAGAGGTCACTTTGGTAACATGTTGCTTCAATTAATTTATCTCAAAATATAAAAAAATACCAATATTTGAATTTAAAATTGTACCCAAAATAAATAATATTAAAATTAACCCTAAAGGTTACTTTCTTAATTGCAATAGGCGGTCGCCTGCTGCATTTCCTTCCATTGAACACCGCTGCCGTAGCCAACCAGGCCACGACGTCCCTGTGGTGCGGCCAAGCAGGCTACGCCTATCCTTTCCGACGCCGGCAATGATAAAAAAATCATATATACCCAAAATAAAATACCAAAATAAAATCTTAAACCGAAAACATAATTTTATTCTCAATGATTCAACATGAATAGGCTCTGATACTACCTGTTATGAATTATTCCCCTTGTTAGGAATTATCCTGAAGCCTATTTGAAAGCAAATCCCAAAAATAAACATGTAATATCATTGAAAATAACCAAACAAAGCATACCTGAATCCATATTTGAAGGCCTGAATTTAAATGTCTATCCCTGTGTCACACGGCTAGCCTTCCAGATTCATACGGATTTCCTAAAGAGCATTTTCTTTCCTCTCTAGGATTTTCTTTTCCGATGATGGAATATCAGGGAGAAAGAAATAATCCCGTGTAATCTGGGGACCATAACCGCTTTTATATGAAAAGCATATTATCATAATTTTTATTTTTGTCCATCATAAAAATAAAAATTATTCTTGAGTCTTTACATATTAAAAGATCCATTTCCTATTAGATACATTAAGGTTCCAAATAATTCAAAACTTAATTGATGATAACAGCATACAAAATATTATTATTTATATATAAATTTAATATTAAATTAAGGTTCCGACATGAGATACATCGTTTATCAGTCAATCAATCCACTGCAGACAAACTACGTACTAACTAGTAACTACTCCTTCTTTGCGATGCAGATAAGCAAATGGGCCTCTTCGTACGTACCGAGGCCATATCAAAAAAGCATTAAAACGAGCGGATCGATCTTCCTCCGTACGTCGGGATCTCCTCTGCCAGTGCCGACTGTTTAAGGTAGCCACCAAAACTTCCCTTCAGTCTTGGGTTTCTCCTTCCTCCAGTTTCGCAGCCTTTTCCATTTGATAGTGTCCAAATCTTGCACATTCGTAACAGAGGGTGTCGGGTCCCACCTTTTGGACAGATCGATCTCATTGTTCGAACGACGCTTTTCAGAAATCTTAACCTTTCATCCAATATTCTAGAGATTGAGCTAGGAAGTGAGATCAACTGTCATACAACAGTTCTTGGGGCTCTTGATTGCCTTACATATTTTATCACCGGCCGGGATTATTCGATGTATTTTGATAGTTTAGCATGCATCCTTGTGCATCACAAGCTTTGCTTACGTACTGTTTGATGTGAACATGAAACTTATAAATTGAACTGAAGTTCTTTAGGTTGGAGGTATTGCTACACGTGGGGAAGGTGTTCACATCGCAAGAACATGATGCTGCCGCACCTGTCCATGTCTCAAGTTTTCACATGGCTCCTAGTAATTACTTAAATCTGCAATTTGCCCTCGTGTGAATATGTGATACAAGCAGAAGCATGACATGTCCCATTACATAAACTATATCCAATTCACATACAGCACGAAGGATCGAGAAGCCACACGCATGTGCCACGGTTTCATGAGTTTCATGCGCGCTTAGATTCTAAAATATGGATGTATATATAGTATGCAATTGTGTGGGAAAATCTCGAAAACTTTCAAGTTTCTAACCGAACTTCACGAGTGATGATTAATTCTACATGGAAGTTGTCTTTGAAACTATCTGCCTTGGTGTAGCCTGAACAAAAGATAAGATGAAGAGATGCATGTCCAGCGATGATGGCTGTTGAGTTCCTAGAAATGAGCCCAGTCATTGCTCAAGCATGACATGACCAATTACTGATCAAGAACTATCAAGTTAAACTTGATCGAACTGGTTACAACTAGCTCATTTAATTGATAAGATTTGCTTATGTCTTGGTGGATGCCTCGCAGCTCGCGGATAGTATTTTGATATTTGCATAAGCATATGGTCTCAATTTATTCCTTGAAATCCTTCGTGAATTGCTGGTGAGCTCGGATCCTCTACGGTGCATGTATTGTACAAGAGATGCCGATGCATGTTCGGATGGTTTGCATGTTGCTCATTTTTGAGATGGATGGCTATTGCTCGATGTGTTGGTGTGCCAACCGTTGTTACTGAACCTAGATGATTTTCTTGCACCGTCAGGATTTGCTGGCCGATCTTTTTAAGCTCTTGCAAAACAAGTTTTACTTATCGAAGGGTTTTTGGTAGGGGACATTCTGATGCTTAAGTCAGCAAGGATTCGAGCAACATATATAGAATCTTTAGAGAAGCTAAGCTGGATTAGGAATACTTTACCCAGTTTTTCTTACTTATCTTTGGAGGTCCCCTGATCTTACCGGTATTTAACATAAGTTAGTTAGGAAGAGTCTCTTACGGTTAGTTTCGACGTTATTCTGTTAAAACTAACTGGAATCCGTTATAATGATTGATAATTATTTTATTGGAATAACTATCCCCTTTCTTGCCATCCCCATTCTTCTTGAATCAGTCAACGAATTTGGTCATTGTTCCATTCCTCCGACCTTAAATCGATTGACTTTATAAGTCGGTCGGATTTTATAAATCAGTTAGACTTTATAAGTCTGTCAGATTAACACGCTCTAAACATGAGATGGCCGAATATATATCTTCGACTTGTTAACGTTTGGACTTGTGGCCTTTCGTTAATCCGTCCGACCAGCACATCACAACACTTACCACCACTTCCAGTTTCAAGGTGCACCGCTGCCTTGAAAGATGGGAGTTAATTATTTTTTATTCTTATTTCCCAAGAAATATATATGTAGGCAGACTTTAGCACTGAGTCTTTCATTATGTGTTATCTTTCGATGAGGTTGGTGAATCATACCGATACCGATTGAGTTAATTGACCAGACCAACTCTTCCTTTTGTTAGGTATACCGATTGAGTCAATTCATTAGACCAACTCTCACTTTGTTGGATGTGAGTCAATGGGTTAGACCAACTCTTCATTTATCAAAAATATTGATTGAGTCAGTGGGTTAAACCAACTCTTTGTTAAGTACACTGATTGGATTAGTTGTTTAGGCCAACTCTTACTTTGTTGGATTTGAGTTTGTGGATTAGACCAACTCTTTGTCAAGTACACCGATTGGGTCAGTTGTTTAGGCCAACCCTTACTTTGTTGGGTTTGAGTTAGTGGATTAGACCAACTCTTTGTTTATTGGAAATACTGATTAAGTCAGCGGGTTAGATGAACTCTTTGTCAAGTACACTGATTGGGTCAGTTGATTAGGCCAACCATTTGTTAAATTTGAGTTAGTGGATTAGACCAACTCTTTATTTGTCGAAAATACCAATTGAGTCAGTTGACTCACTAGGTGCCTTTGGACATTAGAATACCTCTGGCACTAATCACACATACTAATAAAGTCCACGGCATCTTTTTGGATGGTTGGCTAATAGTATTCTTGGCGTATAATTTTATAAGCCAGAGATCTGCCCCCCAGATGATCACTGCATATGCCTTCGTGTACTTCTCTCAAGGCATAATCAGCATCCGAGGACCCTAATCATTTTAATAGAGGCTGTGTAAAAGATCTTTTATAAAGAGTACCTTTCAAGATGATATATTGCGAAGCCATTATCATGTTCGCTTGGCTTTAAAGGCATCTTCTGGTAATATCCATTCATTCAGATATCTAACGATTGGATCCATCTAGCAGAGCTCTTGCTCCACTTGATGTATTTTCAGACCTTCATCCATTATACTGGGAACTTCCAAATATTCAATAAAAGTTCGACCAAGGAAGTCGGGAGTTGTAATGGCTAGTCAGGAAAGTGCATCGGCTCGAGAGTTCTTGGTTCGTGAAACATGGAATATCTCAAAGAAATCGAACCTGATAATAAGATCTCGTACATTTTCTAGATATTTTATCATGACGAGGTCTCGGGCTTCAAGCTCTTCCTTGACTTGGTTCACAACCAATTGAGAGTCTGAAAAGACCCTTATCTTTTGAACACCCAGTTCCTTGACAATTCTAAGTCTTGCCAAAAGAGCTTCGTATTTCTCTTGGTTGTTTGATGCCCGAAAAGAGAAGCGAAGGACATACTCAACAAGGTCTCCATTGGGACCGCTATAATCAATCCTACTCTACAACTAGAGAAGTTAGATGCTCCGTCCATGTGAAGTATCCAAGTAGGATTGGGGTCTTCTTCGGCCCTTTCCACATCCATTATGTGTCCATTCTCTTCATCGTTCCAAATGCATTCGGCAATAAAATCAGCTAGCACCTGTGCCTTCATTACTGGTCGTGGTTGGTATGTTATATCAAACTCATCCAACTTGACAGCCCATTTAGCTATCCTTTTTGAATAATTGGGGTATCGCAGGATGGCCTTTAATGGCTGATCCATCAATACTACGACTGAATGAATCTGGAAATAAGGTCTTAGACACTTCGCCACTATCATCAATGCATATATCAGCTTTTGTACCCTCGGGTATCTCACCTCAGTATCATGTAGTACTTTGCTAGTATAATAGACTAGTTTATGGATATTGTTAGGCTCTTTCCTGATAAGCACCGAGTTGATGGCATTGTTTGAAGCGGAGAGATATATACAAATATAAGGTTTCTCCTTCTTTGAGACTGATCTTCCTTCAGCCTAGCATCGGCTTGCAACTTGTTCTTCGGCTAGCGCATACTTTTGTGCACGCACCAACAATTCAGAGTAACTGGTAGGGAACTTCTTGTCTAGAGAGAAAGTGAATCTGAATGATCGGAGGTCTTTCTTTACTGTAAACATAGCCACATGCTCATTGAGATATGAGATTTCTTGTATAGAAGAGTTGAAATGGGCCACGTACTCTCTCAGAGTTTCACCTTCATTTTGTTGAATGAACAAGAGGCTATCTAAGTTATGTGGTATATTTCTACATGTCTTAAAATGAGCCACAAATAATCTTTCTAATTGATTAAAGGAGTGGATGGTATCTGGTCAAAGGCTCGAATATCATATCCGCGCAGCCTTCTTTAAAGTTGTCAGGAAAGCAACAAAATGGAGAGCATCAGTTATACCTTGAATCATCATGTGAGCTTTAAAATTGCCTAGATGGTCAAGAGGATCTATGGTTCCATCATAGGATTCCAGCTGTGAGATTTTGAAGTGAGGTGGAATCACTTCTTCCATAATTCTCCTGAAAAATAGAGGTCGTAAATCATAAGTAATGAGTCTCTCATCACTTCTTTGTTGGTCATTGAGCTTAGCAATTTGTAGCTCTAGTTTCCGTAATTTTCTTTCAAAATCATCAGGTCATTGAATTCCCTTACTCTGGTGAGAGCTTCTTGGGGTATAGTCACTGAAAGATTCAGAAAGGGACCTCCAGCATTTCTCTTTAAATCGACTCTCTCTATACTCTGAGGTCAAGAACCTTGCTGCATGGGAGAATGCCGATTCAAGGAATGAGATGTTGAGAACACTGACTTGGCTCTCGTCACCGAACCTTCCCCAAAGGAGACTGTCGATTAAATCTAGAGGTGATTGGTCGCTATTGTTCACTGATTGCAACTTCTTGAAGATTCTGAATAGCGGCAGTCAGAACCTCCATCTTATCTAAGAGAATGCCAATTTACTATTGTCCTATGCTCATCGTGGGGGCTACATTATTATCCTTCAAGGATAGGTCATTCTTCTTGGATGGTGGACGACCTTTATCGACTAAAGTATTATGTATTTTTTCTTTCACCATCTTCTTTTTCAAGATTTTTTTCAAGATAATCCTTCCCTTACCTGACGCGCCAATCTGTTGTCACTAAATCCAAATGATCTTCTTGCAACGTCAGGATTTGCTGGTCGATCTTTCCAAGCTCCTGCAAAACAAGTCCTACTCACCGGAGAGTTTCTAATAGGGGACACTCTGATGCTTAAGTTAGCAAGGATTCGAGCAACATATATAGAATCTTTAGAGAAGCTAAGTTGGATTAGGAATACTTAACATAGTTTTTCTTACTTACCTCTGGAGGTCCTCTCTTATCGATATTTATAAGTATTTGCCTTAACATAAGTTAGTTAGGAAGAGTCTCTTACAATTAGTTTCGATGTTATTCTATTAAAATTAACTGGTGTCCGTTATAACGATTGGTAATTATTATATTGGAATAACTATTCCCTTTTTTGCCATCCCCATTTTTCTTGAATCGATTGGCAAATCTGATCATTGTTCCATTTTTCCGACCTTAAATTGGTCGGACTATATAAGTCGATCAGATTTTATAAATCAGTTGAATTTTATAAGCCAGTCAAATTAATATGCTCTAAAGATGAGCTGGTCGAATATTATATCTTCGGCTTGTTAACTTTTGAGCCTATGGCCTTTCGTTAATCCACCCGACCAACCCATCACAACACCAACTATGGTAGATTCAAAAATAGATGATACCTATCCACCTCCAAGGCAAGTCACCCATGTAAACATGCATCGGCTTTTGGGATGCACACATGTGCTATAACCGATTTGGGCTCATTACTAATTTACCGTACTGCCTGAGAAAAAAAGAAAGTCACCTGGGAATAAAGTAGAAAAAAGCTTTATTACTATCTCTTAAAAAAAATAAATTTATGATAATTTTACTATCTTTCCATGTACCAGCTTAATCATCTATGATGCAAAGCTTGTACTGCAGAAGGTTTCAACTCATTGTTAATTTATTTTGTTACCAAGGAAAAAAGAGGAATCATTTAGGAATAAAGAAGACAATCATTGATAATGATGATAGTTCAGCCAGTACTAATTATAATTTTTTAGTTTCTTGGAGTCATGCATAGAGATCCCAGTGCCCCCAAATTCTTTATTTTTAGAAAAAGAAAAACAGACAAAAGCTATATTTTTGTGTTTGGTTGGAGACTAGGGTATCTAGATCTAGTGTGGATGTTATCAGATGTCATGTCCTCTGGGAGTAGGGGTTTTATTCTGTGCCATCCCAGGGTTTGGCTGGGGGCATTATTGTCACTTGGAACAGGGATCTTGTTAAAGTGAATGTTTTTCACAGATCCCTCCAACTTGTTGCTATTGTGGTCTCAGAACCTAATTAGCCCACTTGGCTCCTATGTGGCGTCTATGCAAGTACGTCATATAGAGAGAGAAGAATGGCCTGGGAAGAGGCTTCGGTGTTGATTAATCAGGGAATTTCCACTGTCGTCGCCAGTGATTTTAATTCCATTGATCGGCCGAAGCATAAGCGAGGTGGCAGACCCTTTGCTCAAGATGCTGGCTCCAGAGAATTCACCAATTTCATTCAGGATAATGGTTTGGTTGATTTGGGGTTTCTCAGGCCTCGCTAAACTTGGTGTAATAACCGCACGGGTTCGGCCAGAGTTTAGGAAAGGCTGGACATATGCTATGCTACACCGACCTAGCTTTCTCTCTACCCTGATCACATGGTGCATCATATCAAGCGCATTGCCTCGGATCATTGTCCCATTCTTTTAACCATGGATCAGATTGTCAGGTGTCCGACACCCTTTAGATTTGAATTCTAGCTTTCTCATCCCAAGTACAAAGACATTGTTCCGGAGGTCTGGAGGATGCCGGTTAGAGGGGATGCTTCATATAGTATTTCTCGGAGACTGGACATTCTCAAGCATCGTTTGCTCTGGTAGACAGGGTGGAGGTCGGCAATATTCACAGTCAGCTGAAGTCTGTCGAAGCCTCTATTGATTTATTGCAAAGGAGGGAAGACTCCAATGGTCTTCTATCTGTTGATGATATGGAGTCCCTTTGTAATTGTCTATCTCTTCACCATTCTCTATTAATGAGACAGGAGGTCCTCTGGAGGCAAAAATTCAGAGTGCAATGGTTACAGGAGGGAGACAGAAATATCAGGTTCTTTCATCATGCAACTATGATTCGAAGGCACACCAACAGAATCCGGGCTCTTTTTTCCAATCAAGATGGGTGGATTATGGATGAAGCTGGTATCAGAAGGGAATTGTTCCACTTCTTCTCTTCCAGGTGGACTGCCCCCAATCCTATCTCCTTTTCTACCTCTTCTTTGTCCCCCGAGGTTCCTGTTACTGGTTTCCAAAATTCCTTGCTTTTGACTCAGGTCCTCAAAGAGGAAGTTAAATCTACTCTCTGATCTCTGGGGGAAGACAAAGCTCCGGGTCCTGATGGGTTCCCTCCCTTTTTCTTTCGATCTTGTTGGGAGATCCTTCGCATTGATTTGGTCGCTGTTATCCAATCATTCTTTGATACTGGGAGGATGCCGCAATCATGGAAGCAGACTTATATTATTCTCATCCCCAAGCGCCCTGATGTGACTGAGCCTTCTCACTTTCGGCCGATTAGTTTATGCAGTACTATCTATAAAGTTTGTGCTAAGCTTTTGGCAAACAAGATGAGGTCTATTTTCCCCTAGTTGATTAGCCCGGAGAAGGGGGCTTTTGTTGTTGCCCGAAGCATATCAGATAATGTCCTCATTGCACATGAATTCATGCATGTTCTTAGGCGTGCCCCACAGCGCTGCAACTTAATGGCAGTTAAGCTAGATATGAAAAAAGCTTATGACCGAGTTAGCTGGACCTTCTTAGTCAGGGCTATGGAGGATTTTAGTTTTCATCATGTTTGGATATCCAAAATCATGTCATCTATTTCTCGGCCCTCATTTTATATTCTGGTTAATGGCTCCCCCATGGAGTTCTTCCACTCTTCTATGGGCCTTCGTCAAGGTTGCCCCCTCTCTCCCTCTCTTTTTATTATATCTGCTAATTACCTCTCCATATCTTTATCTGCAGTTGTGCGGAGTGCGGTTGTTCAACCGTATCTCCCTTCTCCTGGAGCTTCGCTGATAACTCATTTATTGTTTGCTGATGATTGCTTACTTCTCGGCCGGGCTTCTCTTATTAACGCTCGGGGTCTGCGATGAGTCATGGAGGATTACTGCTATGCCTCGGGTCAGAGAGTTAATCTACAAAAGTCTGGGATTTACTTTAGTTCCAAAACCTCCACCAGAATTTGTTGCAGGGTGGGTGATATTTTGGGGATTGCTGAGCATCAGGGGCCTTTGTATTATTTGGGTATCCCTATTTCTGGAGCCAGACTCACCAAGGTGGAGTGCGTCCCACTTCTTGTGGTTGTCCAGCAGAGGATCGATGGCTGGCAAGGTAGAGCTTTTTCTTTAATGGGCAGGATTACCCCAATTCGTTTGGTGCTTTCCTCTCTACCTATATATATGTTATCTAATGCTGTTATCCCGAAGCGGGTCATTCTTGACATTGAGCAGATGATGCGGTCTTTCCTTTGGGACTCTTCGCTTGCTCGATGTAGGATTCATCTTTTGCGATGGGATCTGGTTTGCTAGCCTAGGGTTGGGGGTGGTCTTGGTATCCCCTCCCCCCTTGCACGCTGGGAGGCTTTCCTGTCCAGGCATGTGGTCAGATTTTTTCTTTGCCCACATGATCTGTGGTCCTCCCTTATGAGGTCTAAGTATGGTGATATTCCAGCTGATTTCATAGCCTCCTTCAGGCCTCCCAGGAATTGCTCCATTATCTGGAGGGAGATGATCACCAGGGCCCTGACGGTCATTCCACATTTATCTTGGGTGGTCGGCGATGGCTCTTCTATCAGATTTATGTTCGATCCCTGGATCTCGGATATTCTACTCATCTGGTGGCCTATATTTATTTCGGTGCATACTCCAATTTCTATTTCTATCCCTGACATCTTGTTGAATGATCATTCCGGTTGGGATCGGCAGGCAGTGCTCTATATTTTCGGTGAGATCCTTGGTCTTCGGGTTCTCTCTATAGCTCTGCCAGTTTACCCTTGCCTGGAAACCAGGATATGGAGGCATTCTGCATCCACGCGTGCACCGATGCCGGACCTCACGAGACTTTTTGCTCCCTTGACGCCTTCACCGCATACTTTTGGTTGGATCTGGTCCTTACCGATTCATCCAAGGATTTCTCTGTTCATCTGGAAGCTCGCTTGGCATCGGCTTCCTACCCGGCATCTCCTTTCCTCAAGGGGACTCTCCATTCCTTCGGACCGTCCTTGTTGTGCTGTTGAGAGTGAGACTCAGGCTCATGCTATTTTTAGCTATGATGCAGCGGCGTCTATTTGGAGATTGGCGGGATACCTCGACTTGCCTGTTCAAGCTCATGATGTTGTTCAATCTTTCTTGCTCTCATTGCAACGGGCCTTTTTCTTTGATGTTTCCTTTATGGCCTACATGGCTTACCACATCTGGTTATCTAAGAATGATCGAATTTTCTCCTCGGTTAGATGCTCTCCCAGGATGTTGGTGGAGAGAGCCAGGGTAGCCGCTACTGAGTATTGGGGATCGACAGTCTCAAATTCGGAGACCTGGAGTTCTTTTTCTGCTCCTCGAGCGACCCATCGGGTGTTTGTCGCTTGGAAACCCCTCCTCCGACTTTCTTTACTGTCAGCTTTGATGGTAGCCTCCGTCAGGGTAGAGGAGCGGCAGCTTTCATCATTCGGGACTCTACTCTTGGCTTCCTTGTGGCAGGGGGCTTCCCACTTTGGGACCCCTCTGTCCCCCAGATTGAGTTGCTGGCGGCCTGGGCGGGGATCAGGTATGCTCGTCAAATCCTTTATCTTGACCGCTTATTCATCGAGAGGGACTCCACCACTGTTATTTCTTGGATTGCTCGGATATCGGCAGCTCCTGCTTTCCATCCCATTATCAGAGATATCGCCCATCTTTTACAGGGTTGTGTGTTTATTTCAATCAGGCATGTGTATAGAGAGGCGAACTCAGCTGTTGACTGGGTCGCCTCTTATATCGCCAATCATTCTGGTCCGGTCTTGTGGATTGATTGGCATTCTGCTCCACCTCAGCTTCGTGACATTCTCTTGTCTGATTATCTTGGTTGTATACACTCTCGTCCATGAATAAAATACACCGATTTATTAAAAAAAAAAACTATATTTTTTTATGGAAAAGCAGACAAAAGATATGATACACCAGAAATTCACATTTTCCTACGAGATCTTTTTATTTAATATAAGGGATACCTCTCAAAATTACCGCACAAGTATTGTATGGTACGCCGGCCCTAACCCCATCTCCCCATTGTTTAATGGAGGACATGTCATGTGACGGGAAGGAAGAAGCACATTGAAGGATGAGAAACCATTCGCCCAAAGATATTGTTAACAATTTCAAAAGGCGTATTCCCACTGACGGATGCGTCGAGAGTTCGTGAAAATATTATCAAACTAGCTGCATATATGGTTTCAAGAACAGGCTACCATTTCCAATGGTCCCCCTGCCGACCCCACCTCTCTCCGCTAGACAACTTGGCAAGAACCTCCAAACCATCCTGCCCAAAATGGAAAGGAGTTGCTACGGTGCTCTTCACTAGAATTTGCGAATCTTTTTAGGTCTGTGGACATTGCACCACTTCTAATTCCCTATATAAACACATTCCTCTCCAGAGCTATCTCAAGCTTAGAAGCCAGAATTTGCACTCTTTCTACCCCACACAAATCCATCCCTTCTTCAAAGTTAAGTATGGCCTTTAGAAGTTAGAAAGCCTAGATCTCTCTCTCTCTCTCTCTCTCTCTCTCTCTCTCTCTCTCTCTCTCTCTCTCTCTGTCTATCTATCTATCTATCTCTCACTCCCTTCCTCTCCCTCTCTCCCTCTACCTCCATTACTATCATGGCAGAGCCACTAGCACTGGTAAGAGTCATAGGAGATGTCTTGGATGCCTTCAACCCAAGTGTTAAATTGCAAGTTATTTACAATACCAACAAGCAAGTCTACAATGGCCATGAGTTCATGCCATCAGCTGTATCAGGAAAACCCAGGGTCGAGATCGGTGGTGATGACATGAGAGCTTGTTATACATTAGTATGAACACTAAGTTGCACCATAGTACTGTATATGACAAATTCAATCTCCCTCTCTCCCTCTCTCTCTCATACACACACATGCATACATATTGCATGCCTTTTGCCTTAATAATCGTGTGAACATTTGTAGATCATGACAGACCCAGACGCCCCAAGCCCTAGCAACCCACACTTAAGAGAGCACCTTCACTGGTTAGTAGCATCTAAAATCTAAACTATCTTCTCCCTAGTCTTGTTTTCTTAACTTAAATTTGTTACGGTGTATTTCTGTTATTTCAAGCGGTCATCGTATGGTTTCAGGATCGTAACGGACATTCCCGGTACTACCAACGCATCTTTTGGTGAGTACTAATTTTAGTGAAATATAGCAAAGATTTAACTTCATCCTGCTTACGTTAGCCGTTTTAGAAATCTCAAAAGCATATATAAAAAAAAGGCGGCCTTTTTATTAAATTTAAAGGGTTCGTAGCAGAACCTTCCTGATACATATAGGATTCCGGGATTCCTGGCTATAAAAGATTATCATATTAAAACAAAGATTTTAATTTCTAATATTGTCAAGTAAACAAATACAAGACAAATATTAGAGTAGCACTACTAGTTAAGAAATTAATATAGATAACCTTCAGCATGCTAAAAAATATTAATTACTAGGGGGCTTCTTAAATATCGTGCTTCCTTTTTGACCGTAAAACTACACGTACGTTGTAGTTCACTGTAATACCAAAACAAACTTAAAATTTCTTAATGCCTATTCATGGATCCATTTACTTTCAACAGGGTACTGAAAGCTTTTAGCAATTTCACTACTAAAATGTATACGATTATGGTGTGTATTATATTGCATCGATCGGTATAGAGCACGTACCAACCTATCTTTGGAATACAGCTGCAAATTTGCAACAGAAGATATGAAAGATTAAGACATCGAAACTGAAAAAAACCAAGGGATGAGGCCACTATATTGAATTCCACCTTGTAATCACATGAAAACTATGGCTTCTTGCTTGTTTGATGAAACAGAGGATACGTTTAAATGCTTAATAAACGTTTTTAATATTGCAGGAAGGGAACTAATCAGCTACAAGGCCCCCAAGCCTTTCATGGGCATCCACAGGTATGTGTTAGCTCTTTTCAAGCAGAAAGGCAGGCAGACCGTGCACACTCCGGGTTCAAGAGATCACTTCAACACGAGAAACTTCGCCAAGGAAAACGGCCTCGGCCTCCCTGTTGCAGCGGTCTACTTCGATGCTCAGAGGGAAACAGCCGCCAGAAGGCGATGATATTAATTAGCCACTAATTAACTTGATAGAAATAAATAAGTAATGGAGTTTGGATTGCGTATGTTTTGATGGGTAGTATGCTAGTGTTCCATTGGAGAGTTCAAAATTTTCTACGCCAGTGTTAGGGCTCTGGTTTGCAATGAGGCTTTTTTTTTTTTTTTTTTTTGTGGGGGGGGGGGGGGGGGTTTGGAACGATACGCACGGCGTCTCCGGCCAGGGCACGAAAACAACCTATATATTTTATGGTACGTAGGCTTGCCTTTTTGTAATGCTTGTGCTACGGCTCACCTTCTTTCTCGGCGCCGTCTGATCAGAAATAATGAAGCAATTTCAAGTCTTTTAGAAAGGATGTCGATATTTTAAATGGGAGGTCGAAGTGACACTAGCCGTTTGCCATCGGTTGAGGGGGAACCACGGAGGTGACCGGGGCCAAATATTGTCCCTCAAAAGGGGGGTGCAAAAAATGGGGCCGAATAAATTTTAGCGGAGAACGTGCCTCATGCTGGCGTTATAGACGACCTTTAGAAGGTTTCTGCTGCAGGACTCGATGGTACCTTGCCTGCTGGCCACGGCTAAATAGGATTTTGCACGCCAGGATCATTGGCCTGTCCAAGTATTAATTGATCTCAGCAAACCAGCTCCCCTCACCAAAGTAAATTACTTGACCATTTTTATAACCACAAACCATATAGTCCTATCCCAACTATTTCGAAATCTGCTAAATGAATCCTCTATGGTCCGTTATGTCATTCCAACAAAAAAAAAAAAAAAAAAAATCATCCAAGCATAAAACTAGTTGCAAATCTAATACAAACCTCCAACTTTTTATCTGGATTTAGGATTGGCATTAATAGGTTGATTGCGTTCCAAATATAAATATAATGTATCTGTTGCGGTGCATGCATGTTTTTGTGAGATCAGGGATGGGCTTATATAGCGTTGATCATATGCCTCCTGTAAAGAGAAGATTTCTAGTACATTACAAGTATTTGATCCCAAAATCTCTCGTACCAACTGATTATACCATATCTATCAACAAGATGCCAATATGATATTAATCAAGGTTCAATTTGTTATATGTGTCGAACCAGTCCGAATCAAGTGAAATTGTTCCATAGCATCTAGCACCGTCCGAAACTGACGTACACACCATACCACCCCATTTCATTTGATTTCGAGAAGTATCAAGATAAAAAGAAAGAAAGAAAAAAAATGGGTCACGAGTTATCTCGGTATTGGATATGTATCATAACCTACCAACAATATTATAACATAATGGTAACATGCCGGTACAGGGTCTCCTATCGAGATTGGAAATCACGTTAGCAATTGTGGCTATGCATTTTGTTTACCATGATGAACGTATGGATGCTACAGCATTAACAAGCTAAAAAATGCAACTCTTTTGTCCGAGATAGGTCGATTCCAGGTTTTGTCCGTGTTATATAGCAGTCGGGAGTTGTGACTATGATATCTATACTGGCACACCAGTGTGATGCTAGAAGTCATCCTGGGTTTTCCGTCAATTTATTGAGTAGAAGTAGAACAGCCCATCCTCCAGATTCCTCCATGACTAAGAAAATAACATAAATGAAGTTAACGAGGACAGTCCATACAATCATGTCCAAGAGTTGGTGTTGCAAATCTGATCATAATGTAGCTGGCCCAAAATCTGATGGTTATTGGATTTAGAAATGTAAATCCTTCTCGACAAAACTCTGTTCCAGGTTTGCTGCATTCGATGTTGCACCGAGAGCCTTTTTTGACTTCATGTGGATCTAATGAATGGATAAAGATTAATATTCCTTTATGCATGGGACCAGACACTGCTGTATGATCCTGGCATTCTTGCTGACCCTGGTGAAGATCGATGTGTGCCAACCCGTTTTTGGTACAACCACACCAAGAGACTACAACAGATTGCTTAGTACCAACCGCCTGCCATTCTTGAAGCTGAAATCTTATTTCACCTATGTTTGCAGGTTATTTAACCCATCTTATTTTAGGGCTCTTGATCATGTATAACCCCATGCATAACATTAAGTCAATTGACAATCTTTTAGATGGATATCGATGGAGGGGGTCTCTCTCTCTCTCTCTCTCTCTCTCTCTCTCTCTCTTTGTGCATGAGAGTGCATGCCTGCACAGATATACACATATACATATACACATACATACATAGATATATACATACAATGGTCAAACAAAACTGGATTTTCTGTCAGAGCAAATAAATAGGTGCACCGTAGAAAGCCTACTCCAAATCAAAGTGCAGATCATATACAACTCAAGAACTACATTAAATAAAAAGAAACTATTGTTGGTTTGATTACTAAATGTAATAAGAACACCAATCATTAGGTAACAAACAAAGTCATGGACCTGATACAACAATAATTTACAGCAAACTACAAAACCCTCAAAACTAATCCTTCAAAATTACCTGAATTTGAAGGTGCTGCAGCTACTGAAATTCCTGGTGAATTAACAAAAGAAAATAACATGTACATAGCTGAACAATATGAGATGCATAATGAGACGAACCATTATAAAAGAATAGCCAGTCATCCCTCTTTAGATCCTTTGAACCAGATTATTCACAAGAAAAAAACAAAATCAAGCATTTATCTCTGAATTGCACTGATGCTCTCTATGGCAGCTTCTTCTATTCCAGAACATACCTGAGCAGCTCGTTCTATCAACTCTCTGCTCTTCCATTTTGTCCAGCTCGTTTGGTGCACTCCGTGAGCGATGAGGGGATTGTGATTGTGTTTCTTCCTGGGGCTCATGGGATGGGCATGGGTCATCATCGCAGGTGCAGGAGGGGATGGCAACAGAAGGGAATGGACTGCAAGTGAGCGGACAAACAAGCTCAGAAGAAACTGCAGCCACACGGTTCTTCCGAATCTCAGATCTACAACCTGTTTCTGGTGGCTCCACACGAGGGTGAACAATGCATGGATTGCAGAGGCTGAGGGCAAGGTTTGGTTTAAGCTCCTTTGCTGGGGAACTAGCTAATTTAATAAATGAGACTATCCCATGTCGGCATAGAGGGCATGGGATTGACCCAGGTGGGCCTAACATTTCAGATGGGATATTGCTGGTTGAGCAAAGATAAAGTGCACACTTCACACAGAGTTCATGCTCGCAGCCTGAAGATTAAAAAAATAAAAGGAGAAAAAAAACCACATGTTATAAGATGAGACCTCATTTATTTTAAGGCAAAACACCGGACAGAAGCATTAGGATAGGAGTTTCTATCCACAACTTTGGAAAAATTTAGATTTCATAAAATTCTTTTACAATAGATGAGTAATGCAGGCATAACGATTGTCCAGTACATTAGAGCTATCTTTCAGATAACGGGAACGAACTTGCCTGGAATATTTGAAAGCTAGATTCATCTGTTGATAATACCTAACTCTGCTTTTCTTTTTTAATAATAGTGATGCTTTATATAAGGTAAGGTGGAATTCTAAATGTTGCAATATTCAAATATTTTTATGCTCTTAGCAATACTTATGTGGCAATTAATGCAGGGCATTGCAAATAACCATTCTAGGCATACAAAAGAACCCAGAAAAGCAAACTTGTTTTGAACCCTAAAAGGAGGAATTGCCCCTAGAAAAGGAACCATAAACATGAAGCTTAAAGGACTCGTTTGGTTCACAGGAAGTAGAGGGGAAAAGGTACTTCCTAGGAAGTGAAGAGGAGTCCCCTTGTTTGGTTGGAGTTTTAAGAGGAAAGAAAATAGAAAAAGCTTTATTTATAGAAAGGCATTTTTCACGTTTCATGGAAAGTGAAAATCCGTGGTAGAGGTGAGTTTTGAGACTTCACATAGGATGGAAAGTAATGACTCCTTTTTCTTTCCAAAAATACCCTATTAAAATCTTCGGCTAAAATTTTGTAAAATATTAATTGATGGTTAAGATAAAATACTGAACAATGATATTATCCTAATATTTATATTAATATAATATAATATTTATATTAATACAAATATTATAATATTTATAATATTATTTTAATATTTATACTAGTATAATATATTTATTAATATTCATATATAATTATATTAATATATTAATATTATATTATATTTATATCTATAATAAATTTATTATATTAAAATCTTAATATTATAGTAATATAATATTAATACATATATATTAGTATTATATTAATATAATAAATTAATATGATCTAATGTTATATTATAATATATTTAAATTAATAATAAAAATAATATTATTATTTATATAAAATTTAGGAGCAAAAATGTATAATCTTATATTTATTAAGGGTATAATAAATATATTACACAGCTTTCCTACAAAAATGGATGCTCAACTAAACATAAGCTATTCTGAAATAAGCCACATTTTCATGATCAACCAAATATGCTAAAATTCTACTTGTGGAAAGTAACTTCTTAGAAAGTTGCTTTCTAGGAAGAAAAGTTCTTCCCGTGAACCAAACGAGTCCAAAATAATTTTGACCATTAAGTTGGATAGAAAAGGTATCCCTCGATGGACACTAGCATATTTGAAGGTGGATTGAGCTATATGCCTCTGACTAAACAAAGTAGCCCTACCTAACTTGAATTTGAAGCTGGTGCTCAATTGACTTGGATATAAGGGAAGAGGAGCAGAATGAAGTGGGCAATAAATATAGAAATGACAAGGAATTCTGGCAATTCAATGTCAAATTGCTATTTTGCCCTTCTTTCTTTATCTCTCATCTTCTATTGTTTACTTGAGGGACTTGGAGTACTTTCATTTTGTAAGACAGGATAGTCAAAGGGAATTCTGCCCTTTAGATTACTATCCAATAACAGATGAGTAGAAACAGAAGGTGAAAACTTTGTTATTTCTAAATTTATGAGGATAACAAGACTTGTCTCACTCTTCCATGAAAAGAAATTTGAGTCAGTTGATTCTTAAGAAGACCAAGATTGAGGTGTGCCACAATGATGACCGGATTCAAGCCACCAGAGTGCTGAAATCTTCCACAGCAGAGTCAGAATATCTAAGATGTCAGGAAAATTTTCATTAATAATCAGGACCTATATGAGTTTCAAATGCCGTAACCAATTTGTTTTCCCAACTGAGGAAAAGCTCAAATGAAACAAGTTGTCATCCAAAAGGGTCAATAAAGGTTCCTTCACTACATGCCAAATAACTATATCAACTCCTTCAATAGAAACAAATAATACAATAATACAACATAGCATGGACCAACAATCCGAAGTTTGTAACCTCAAATGTGATGGTTGTTGATGAATACTAAATAAGACAAGTTGCCTGGCATCGCCACACTTTTTTAAACGACATTAACATGACAAATCTTAAACAACATAGCATGGACCAACAATCCAAAGTTTGTAACCTGAAATGTGATGGTTGTTAATGAATACTAAATAAGACAAGTTGCCAGGCATCGCCACACTTTTTTAAACGATATCAACATGACACATCTTAAATGTCTTAAAACAGTATGCAAAAATTAAAATAAAACATTTACTTATGAGGTCTATGTTCCCTCACAAACTAAAATTCTAGATTACCATGATTGTCATCATCCTCCATTTCTTTTCAGAACTTCAATCCCTAGTATCATGATAGACCTACTCCATGAGCAACCACCTCCATCGTCTACCAACAAGAAACCTCCACTGACCCTTCATCATGCCAAAATCAAAAGCAAGTGCTGCCATAACAATCCTCTGGAACCAGAATCCAACTACTGACATTGCCACCATCAATTATTAACTGTGACAGCAACGTTTAACACTGAACCTTCTCCACTATCAAGAAGTAACTTCAATCCCCAGTCACCACAAACTTCTCCCCTGCAGCCATCCCCCCACCAAAACGTCCCCCTTCTTTCTATCAAGAGCACAATAAATTTGCAAAATGATCTTAACAAATGCTGTAAATTGCTCTCCTCCACTACATCTATTTGGATTTGCTCATTCCCTAAATGATCTTAACATTTTTTATTTTTCATTATACCAAACACCACAAACCAAATAGACTTTCCACTCATTGGATTCTAAAATTAGTAAAGTTTTGTTCAATGAACTGATGTTTTGCAGAAAGCCAAAGAGACCCTCACCATCTAATTAGATCCACTGGTTTCCTCTTGCTGGTGTTTCTTCCATGCCTTTTATGCATCAAATCCTAGTGCCTTCTTGACATGTGGTTCATTCTTTACCAATAAAGTTCTGTTTTCAACAAAAACTAGAGCTATAAAAATCTCTTAGCGAATTAATGTTATATCATTGTACATGAGATACTTGGATTAACTTAACATGTTTCCATCGCTACCTGACCCTGTTTCTCTCACTGCTACACGTCATTGCAGATCTTTTTCATACAGCATGATACAATGCTGCTCCTATATTCATATACTATATTATATCTACTAAGAACTATTATTTTATTAAAGAGGATGGGTGGGGGAGCACTGTCAGGGTAGTGTTTATTCATTAATGCACAACTTAGGAGCTGTATGCATTACTTTTTTAATGCTGTAGTCTACTTACTGTTTTGGTATTGTTTTTTGTCACCATTAGCATAGTAATGTCTTAAATGCTTTTGTAATTCAAATTCCAATCTATGCTCATGAGCATGAGCTCTAAGTAGAGCTATAGTTGGGAAAAAAAAGTAAAAAACCTTATACAATGTGCTCTAATTATCACGTTCATCATTAAAAGGGCATGATCATTTGCCGCTGGTAATGCTGTCATCTGCTGGTAGCTGGATTTCACCTCTGAAGTGAAGCAAAAATGATTTATACCATTTGAAGTGGATAAGCCGGATATCCCTGTAATACAATTTTGGATACTGTACATTGCTACAAGTCTACAACGTAGATCACACATTTGTTACTGTTGACCTACTACGGCTAACGCAAGTAAAAGAGGAGACAAGATAATCCATGATTTCGGTGTTATAATAATCAGGTGGAGGTTTGGGAAAGGACGGTTCTGAGTCTTACCTTCAGCTGCTACACTGCAGGCTCTTTCCAGACAAACAGCACAGAGATCACCATCATCAGAAGAGGCTGTTGAGGACTGCAACCCACACTCTCTGCAGAGGTGCCATATGATGGTTATTTCTATGTACGCATCATTTAATAGTTATAACAGGCAAGCATAGATAAATCTAGATGAGAATTTTCTTAGGATTTTATTTCATCTGTTCTCAAGAAAGAGATACTTGATTCATTACTTTTTAAATAGTTGCCCTGACTATTTCTGATTTCCATCAGTAACAATTTATGTCAACTTGACCAGCATAAACTAGTAATGTTTAGAAATTCTAGAGATTACCTGCCATATAACCCACTCAGTTTGCTGGACCTGTGCAGAAATTGGTGATTGGCTGAGGGATACATGGGGCCTTACCGACACTGTCTACACTACTATCCCTGACTGCTACATTGTACTAGTGAACTAAGAGGTGATATGGTGGGAAATAGGTAGCAATCTCTAATGCTTAATGTAAACTTCAGAGGCAAACAGAAAAGATAGAGATTAATCTAGGATATATGCTAGCACACCATTAACTCAGGCATATTCTTAAAATGAAACACCAAATCTGCCCTTTTTTTACTCTAGAACACCCATCTCTGGACACAGCTACGATCTCTGATCTAGATGGGCTTAATAAAGAGGCACCTAATCTGCTACTCATGTGCTTCCATGTGCTTCCCAATCCATTTTTCACCAATGCCTGACTTCCATTTGTGTAACATTAGATCTATTGCCACCATGGTACTTGACCTGTCTTTGGTGCTACACCCATTCATCCTGATCTGTATATATTACATCAATTCTCACCACAGATAAGATGATGTAATGCCAAATTCGATTGGATGGGATAACTTAGTGAAATGTGCACGAATGGCAGTCAAGTGTCCCGGTATCATGGGTTTGAGAGACTTTGAAAGAACAAGGAGAGGAGACAACATAGTGTGAAAAGCTGTTGGAGATCAAATTTAGTACGAAGTCCTACAAAGTAGATCCAAATCAGTTGGGATTAGATTATTTCAAATTAATTCAAAAGTTGTTATAGTAACTAAAAGTGGGAGATTCCAGAAGAAAAAAGTGGGGAAACTGATGGTGGGTGCTAGAGACTTCCCAATATGCAGCTTTTATGACAACTCTTTCTAGTAGCATTCTATTTCTTTTTATTTGCTTACTTATTTATTTTTTGTTTAGCTGCTTGCTAAACTCCTTGTTCTGAATCTTCTTTGCAAAGGGAACACCATTTTCTTATGCATTAAAAATTGAAGTAACATACAATATATTTGACCTAACCGATCAATTGCTATCAAATACAGACTCGAAAGAATCCACAAAAGAATATAAATGTTAGTTACCATATTATGCCATCATATATTTGGCACCATTATCATCTGAAGTTGATCATTAATAGGAATGAGGTACTCATTAACATCAAAAAATAACATATTAGAGAATTTTGTGATAACCGTATCTTTGACATTTGCCAGCATCAAGTCACCTTGTTCACAAGAACTTTTTATGTTAATGAGTAACCAGTTCCTGTCTATCATCAACTTCCAATGATTATTAGATAATTTTCTGATAACTGTATTTTAGACATTTGCCAGCATAAGTCACCTTGTTCATAAGAACTCATCATTTGAATTCTTTCATATTTACATGTGAGTACGACAATAAATCCACAAAATGTGCAACTCGATTTGAACCTAACATGTACGACAAATGTAGAAGTGACTCTTGGTCCCAAACCTTTGCTCCAGTTTCACAATTGCAGTTATGCTTTATGCAGACTAAACCAAATGGAGATGATTATAAGTAATCCAAACAACCGAATCAAGCTCGTAGAATCAGACCCAGACTCAAAGAAAAGTGCCTATTGAGAAGATGAGTCAGGATTTAATTCAAATATTAGGCCCTGAATCTTGGCACCTCCTCCCAGCTTGAGCACAAACTTCACTCATTATCTTATGTAATTTTCAAGGCTGAAGGGATGAGTCAGGAAAGAGATAGGAAAGAGAGGAGTAAATAAAGGCAAATTTCAATGAACAAGACAAGTCTTGTCAAATTTATTTATATTGAATTATAAGATTTTTCTCATTCATGCATTTTGATGTTAGTATTATTCTTTGTACAGAGTGTAGATCTTTAAAGAGTATTAAAATCCTGAATTTCTGCAAAACAACTTGAGGTATAAGACAAGAACCAACCAAGTTATGAATCATGATTTTTCATATACAAAGATGGAGTTTTTTTATACAATTCAACCCTGTTTGCTTAAAGAAAATGATGAGCAAGGATATTACAATAGATGCAATAATTTGTTTATATTGTTATCATTCAAATGCTTCCTACTCACTTTCCTGTCCACTCAACTCACTAAATTTAGAGGTCTGGATACTTTTGAAGTATGAAAATGATCAACTCAACATGCATCCTATGAAAATGGAGAAAAATTGTCCCTTTCATGACCACTTGATGTACAGACAAGAAGCAACTGAAATGTCTGGACTTTGGTTGATAGATAATTTGATGATCTTAATGATGCTAAGCAGTGAGAGCTTTTTAAAAAATTTATGAGTCATGGCTTGGAAACGCTAATTCGCATCTTTATGCATGCTCTAGCGCTTCAAATCAAGTTCTCTTTTCTAATTCAACAAGATATGCACTATAAGCTTGATGAGATTTCAGATCTGGTTTCTTAGAGCTTCAATTCAGTTGGTTCAGATCAAAATTCCAGGACCAATTGTGAAAATTTATTTAGGTTTGTAAGCATGCATGTACTTACACAACCTTTTGTATTTCAGCTATTCAGCCATTCAGGCTGGGCTTGGGTATTGGGAGAAGTTGTCATGAGAATCATATCAGGAGTGCTTCCCAAGGGTGAAATAGAAGGCATCAAGCTAGCATAATATTTTGAGTTAATCAAGGAGGATTTGTTATGCAATCTACAACTTTGAAGGGACAAGATCTATGCAGAGCAACAAATCTAATCTAATTAAATGGATCCTCAAAAAATGAAAGCATGTTCAGCACAGATAATACTGGATGGATAATCTTTCCAAGATGGTATGCATAACTGAGGTGGATCTAAGGGTATGGCATCCAAAGCCAATGTTCCCCCAATGTCCATATAATCTCTTTCCATAGTTCTAGACCGCCCCACTTTCTGAGAATTTATATAGTAGTTTCTCTCTCTAAAATGCCTGCATGGTTCCTCATTTAGGTATTTTCACACAAGGTTGAACTTGAACAGTCAAATGTTAGATCCTATAGAAAATTACTAAAGAAACCTAACTGATATCGAATGTGCCATAATAGTTATAGAAAACTGTGATGACCAAAGATCATGATTGGATATTCAGCCACTCCCCCAAAGCATATCAGGAAAACCTGTATTCTAACCTCAGCATACACATACTCCTTTTCACTCACCCCATCTCATGAACTAATATTTATTTTATTCAAAGAAAAGCTCTTATTCCCAACCATGGCTTCCTATTCTTCTAGGAGGGGGTAATAATTCCATTGTCCTGTTTCCCATCAGATTTCAAAATGAGCAAAATCAAAAGGAATGATATATTGAAAACGATTAATTGTAGAGATGGAAACAAAAGCTCATTTTGCAAGCAGAATAAACCATATTGGACTTAAAAAGCAAAAGAAAAAGAGGAAATGAGAGACTGGAAAAGTATTAAAAGTTTGAAACTAAGAGAAGACTTGGCTACAATGTTATCAAGATCACTTCCTTATATCAAGCAATAAAACACCCCAACAAAAATCCAGGTGGGCAACTGCCATAAGTCTGCAAGTTTAACTCTTTCAACAAGGGATTATGGTTGATCAGGAAGGAAACCAGAGTAGGGGAGGAACTTACAAAGGGAGAACATATATTTTTGGCAGTGCAGGGGATTTTTTGGCTGAAAAGAATGTGATTGAATTTATTTGAGGACTTCCAACAAGATGCTGGGTACAACTAAGAAACATAGCATCAGATTGGTCATGAAAGTTAGGTCATTGCATATGACTGGGGCAATCAAAAGAAAAGTTTTTCAGATTCATAATACAAGAAGTTCAACATTAGGAGTTGATATGAGAGTAGATAACAATATGGTCTGAATTCTTGGATAAAGCAAAATATTTTGCCTTGATGTATGGGCTATGCTACAGAAGAGAGCCAACCAAGGAACGCGGTACCATCCCGTACCGCACGGTATGGGGCATACCGTACCGTATCGGCAGCAAGAAGGTACGGTTCACTCCAATAAAACGGTCCGGCCTCCGGACCATTTAAAAAATAAAAAAAATTAATTTCCGTACCGATACGGTACCATCCGGTTCAGCTCGGTTCGGCCCGGTTCATCTCGATTCAGCCCATTTCTTGCTTTGGGGGGAGAGAAAGATGGTTTTTATATTAAAAAAAAAAAAGCCCCGGTACGCATGCCGGTACGGTACAGACCGTACCATACCGTCCTCCTGCCGAAACAGGTCCTGGTACCGGTACCGGGAACCTTGGAGCCAACAAATGGCTTCCTTCTGGTCATACTTTAACTTGAGGCTGGACAAGATGGTTTTGTTTGTTCTGAAACATATGCCCTCATATGTCCCTCAAAATAAACTGGGATTCATTCAAAATATACAAAGTATTGGAACCAGGGTACAAAATGCATTAACTATGACATCATGGTTCTTCTTGCTAACTTGATAACTTCTTATGACCTCCTATATTTACGTCATTAACCAAAAAGGTTCCACAAGTATTTAATATATCTATGAACTTAAAAATCTTGTTACTTGATATTAATATATCAATTTAACGTGTAGTATATTGATTTGCTTAAAATAATTATGTCAAGTTAAAAAATTTGTTTAACTTGTTAGGAGCAAACCATATATCTATGGCTCAAGAAGGTAAGGCATGGGCAATGGGATCATCATCTAAAATTTTGGCCCCAAGGCACATTTGTTCTATGAAATGGAAAATGAAGCTGAACTAGGTAGATTCGTTGTTGGCCCATAATGGGTAGTTTCAAAATAACAATAATCATTTATATGCACATGCATACAGGTTCCTCTTGCCTGGAAGATATATGGAAACACACCTTCCCAGTTAAATACATGGGTCTCACTTGAAGCACACATGCACAGTTGTACACAGAGCCTATGTGAAGGTTAGGAGAGACGGATCAAAAGGCATACACGAGAAAACATAAAAGAAAATGAAGGTTCAGCTCTCGTTTTGAATTTAGTCTGAGGACTTCTGTCAGGGCACATTCTCTTGAATGCTTCTCAATACATAACTTCAAAGGTGTAAAAAAACTAACCAAAATGGGCCATGGTTTAATACACAATAATCATGGCTTGATTGCCTCATTAGTTATTGATATGGTATGACACCCACATCCTTGTATTTCTTGAACATCCACCCCCATGTCTTCCAATGCTAACATCCATCCCACTTCTTAACGCCCACATCCACATCTTTCCCACTGTGCAAGGCCCACGCTCTCCTATTTTCGACCAACGCACATCTTTTTTGTTCTTAAAAAATGCCACACCCATTCTATATAAAGGACACTGTCTATAGAGGCAAAGAGGGGGGAGGAGATGCAAGGGAGGGCCATTGCACAAATGAAAGGTGGGCCATGGGAAAGCTGCAAGTGTTAAAAAAGTGGAGAGCCTCCAAATACATTGGAAAAAGGTCATGGTGAATAGCATCAGCATTAACAAGTCCAAGCAAATCAGGGAAGAAGAAAAAGATGGCCACAACATTATTCTCTTATCTTCAAATGAGGCCGATCCTTGTCTTTTGCTCCATTTGGGGCTCTCTCGCCTATGAGCCCCAGATACATAAGAAAACCCTCCATCCTCCTCGCCGATCAAGGCCGACTATCTCCAAATTGGTAAGAAACCGACTAGATCAGAACCCAAGACCAACTATCTCTAGATCGGCTAGATATTGAGCAAATCAAAATCCGAGGCCAACTATCTCTAAATTGGTCAAATACTGACTACATTGGAAGCGAACTCTGGCTGACCATCTCTAAATTAGCCAAACACTAACAAGGGCCAACTATCTCCAAATCGGCTAGACATCGACCAAATCTAACCATCTTGAGCTCGGCCAAACACCGGCTAGATCCTATCTAGGCCGACCATCTCCAACTTGGTCAAACACCGACCAGAACAAAATAACACCGTTCTTACTATAATTTTCTATTACATTTTCTTTATTATTATTCCAATGCTCGATTTGACTTAGGCATCGGAGGGACTGGAGCCAAACTGGCATGGTTTTCCTTTCTTGTGCACAGATCTGCGACTCCAAGGCAGAGCATCTTCCATCAACATGGTTTAAGCAGCATCTACCGCATCTCTGGATTCTCAATGAGATCTACTAAGCCAGGCCAGATTTTAGCAGCAACAGTTACCATCAATTCATAGCTTTCAATAAACTATCTCTGAATTCTCAGGCTTTTGTTTTTGTGACTCTATGAATGTAGATGTAACCAACTTAGAACAATAGCAAATATCCATAATTTTAATAATTAACACAAAATGTAAGTTTCTTGATGAATTGTAACAGTGTCAAACTTTTATTCAACTTCAGATGTAGTTTATTTGGTAGCTCTAGTATTGTGCATTTGCATATGAAGCAAACTAGCTTTCACCGTAAGTTGCTCAATGATCAACCTTTTTATGGACATGAGGGGTTGGATCTAGTGACTCTTTGTTATAATATATACAAAAGAAGCCGCTGATGAGTACAAATGAACATGATACATGACAATAATGCCACTTTTCAATGACACTGCATAAGCAAGAGGGCAAATAATAATGACAGCCATTGTACCTTGCTATGCTGAGTATGCTCATAAGAGGCAAGGAAAGATAATTTGATGGGAGAAACGATGGCATGGCTGAAACAGAATTCGGTGACAGTAATGGCTCCAGCCAATGATGTCCCCATATCCTAGCAACATCAAGTGGAAGCCATCTGAAAAATAAAAAATGAATATGATTGTCTCAAGCATTAGGAAAAAAGGATCCACTTGTAAGAAGAAGACTCATAGTTAGTAAGTCTTATTAATAATAATCGACAAAGATGGAATGATTACCCATTGCAATTTAATGTCAACCTACTAGCACCTCTAGCAAGAAGTATCTGCACAAAGAAATAGCTTCAAATCAAAGCTAAATACAACAAAACAAACCATGCATCATTCAGATAACAGAGATGATATTTTGCATTTATGTTCACAGAAAGACAAGTGCAAGCAGATTTACCTGGCAACATTTAAGGTTCCCTCCACAAGCTGCATAATGCAATGGAGTGCTTCCAGCCCCTGCCACATACATGAGACTAGAAACCATCGACTTTTACAGTAAACCAATAGCAACCAATAACTGATATACTAAAAATTAAAGAATACCTATCACATTCATTGTTGAGCCATAATGAAAAGTCACTGCCGAGACATTGGCACCTAAATCAATCAACAGCTGTACACAATCAAAATACCCATTCAGAGCCGCCATGTGGAGAGCTGTAATGCCACCATCTGCTGGCTTGTTTATGAACCTCGAAAGCACACTGCAGCAAATAAGACACCACTCATCTCTAATGAAATTTTTTGATATCAGGGCTTGTTAAGGCATCATGTAATAATTAAAGAAAATAATGACGCACAATTGATCATGTTTATGCCCCGAAGAGGAATCAGGGCCGCTGCCCTTGCTGCCCGCATTGTCACCACCATCCTTGGACAAAGCTGCCAAATCATAGGGAGCACTCGGGACGAAGTCGGCAACTAGCAGCCTAATGCATCTTACATGCCCATCCACTGCGGCAAAGTGCAGCGCTGTCCTGCCGCTCAAGTAGTCTGCTCTCGCAACCTTCAAATCTCACAAAGCATTTCTCAAAATCACTCCAAAAACTAAATAAGATTCTTAACATTCCGGGCATAATAGGTAGAATCAGAAGAAAACTAACACATTCATGAATTCTTACGTACATTGCTCCTGAAGAGCAGCAGAGTCTGCACCACCTCCCAGTGCCCATGCCGGCATGCTTGCATCAACGCCGTCTTCATCATAAAATTACCAAAAAAATCACAACACCTTAAGAATCCAAGATCTAAAAAGAAGGTGGTTTAAGTTTGATGGACCAAAAGAATCGATCTTTAGACACCTGGCCGCAATAATTCCTCGAATTCACCTCGGCGCCGTTCTCGAGCAGCAGCATAACGATCTAATCAGACGATCGATGGAACCAGGTCAACAAATGGTGCATACAAGCTCAAAAAATCGAAACTTTTTTGCAAGAAAGGAAAGGAGGAGGGGACCTCGTTGTGGCCCTTGGCGGCAGCGAAGTGGAGAGGGGAGTTGAGGCCGCCGAAGGTGGAGTACTTTGAGAGGCAAGGGTTGAACTCGAGCAGCATCCTGGCCTCGACCAGATCGCCGTCCCTCGCCGCCGAGACCAGCCGCTCGCCGGAGGCGGAGCACCCCAGCGAGTTCCCCATCGCGCCGATCGGATCTCGCTCTGCCTCGGTCTCAGCGGCGCGGCTTTATAACCGACGAGGGGAAAGAAACGGCTTTAGCTTCGCCTCGACGGAAGGGCTTTCCTCTTTTTGATGAATGGGGGTACGCGGCCCCCGGTCAGCCACCACGTCTCTTTCAGCGACGGCGACGGCACCCCGAGTGCTGAAATTAGAACGGTGTGATCAACAGGGGGATATTGCCTGGAGCGGTGTAACAGGAAGCAGTAACTTATATCGCCTTCGGACAGGTGTCAGGTGGTAAGATTTTAGGTTTGTTCGGCCGGGAATTTGGCGTCTTGGTGCGACGAGGGGAACGAGGTGGTTGGGGGTTTGATTTTGTGGGACCCGGTGGGGAGGTGTGGGGGGTGCGAGATGATGTTGTTTTTTTTTTTTTTTTTTCCTTCGTTTCATTTCGGGTAACGCACATGTACTGCAACATATATATAACGTGTATTTGGTAGGAGATGCGTGGACCCAAGTTTTGGATTTTATTATTTTACAAACAGACACATTTATAGATCGTTGTAATCTATCATCTTATGAACACATTCTTATTTTTAGGTTATGTACCTTCTCATTTAATTCATTTATGTGAAGAGCTATGTTACAGATTTAATTTTTTTAAACGATCTAAATCTCAAGGATGGACGACGACAGAACCATTTCACGGCAAGACAGAGATCATAAACAAAGGCAGACATTATAGGTGTCATGATAACAGAATCATTAGTCAATAGTAAAAATTAAAAATAAATAGTGCCAGCTTGGTATAGAATAATATTTTTAAAAAAAATGCATCCTATCTAAGAGGGGAGCAATTGCTTGCAATTTTGAAAGCATTTCACCTTGGGTAACTTGTATTGTGCGAGGAATGCTACACAAGAGGGTAGCAACAACGTTGCGCGCAATTTTGAAAGCAATCCATATTTGGCATGGAAGATTAATATTATCCATTAATGTGAGTTTTGATTACAAATTAGAGTCTTAAGTGGTGCAAGGCACTAGTTCAGAATTCCAAACTTTAGACATATGAGATGAACTTGTTCAAATTTTTTGTGAAAATTCATGAGAGTGTATATTTAGTCCCAGATCACTTATTTATTGAAAAATTCTTGGATCCTTGTATAAAATCAATGAACTCAAATAATACATTTTAAGTAGCATTTTTGGATTAGGTTTTGGGATGTTATAAATGGTGTCAAAATCAACTCAATTTATAGCCTATATAAACTAGGGGATACTGCAGCATAAGTTCTTGAGATTGATTATGGACCGATCATGATATTTATGAATGGATGCATAAATTTGGATCCTTAGCTTGGCAAGGATGTTGAGATTACATGAAGAAAGTGTGTGAGGACTCGTACGGATGTATATTTAGTTTCACATAGGTTATTCATCGGAAAGATCTTGAATACTTGTATAAAATTAAAGAATTCAAATAATACCTTTTAGCTAATTTTTTAAATAAGATCTTGGATTGTTATAATATTTGTTATTGGAATTCTAACTTTTTTAAAATAAATTCTTTCTTTATTAGATCAAGGAAACTACTATATAATTCAATGCAATAATTGGAGACAGAAGGGTTGGGTGGGCTATAAAATTTAAATTGCCATTTCCTTGCAAAAGATGAATTGCCATATATCTTGGTTTTTTATTATTTCTTTTATATTTAAAACATGGTTGGTAATTGCAACATTTGGCTAGGTAAGAAAAATCAATCTCCATTTAGGTGGTTGGTTTTTACTGGATTTGAGTTGTATGGTTAATCTTCTTTCATGGCATGAACTGTTGGATCATGCTTTGCATAGCTTTCAAAGCTCTCAAACTTTCCCTTCCTGTTAATGTAGTGTTGTTACTCCAGGATTTCAAAACTCCACACATGGTGCATGCATTATGCTGAGAGAGCGGGCATGCACGGAGCGAGCGAACGGCCATTTCATGCTCCGTACATGATTGTTTGACCTTTTTTTCTTTTAATTGATTTGTTTAAATGCCTTCAAATGGCTCTTTTAGGACATTTCGGTCTTTCTTGGATCTTGGGGGCCTTTATAAATGCCCCTCTACATAATTTAGGCTGTATAAAAAAAATCATTTCCCTTCTTCTCCGGAGCTCTCTGCTTCTAATTCCTTTATATTTCTATTTTTTAAATTTTTTTCAATATTCTTCTAAAATTTATTTTGGGCTGAAGATGAATTGATAGGTGCTCATTCGAAGTCATGCCACCGGCAAACATTAAAATGTTGGCTTCTGAGTTATATCTTGGAGAAGAGAATGAGGTCCGGTTGTTCTTTGTACTAGAAGAAAATTGAATCTTCTCTGGGATAGTGATTTCATCCACCTCCCGGGCTAGATTCCAAACTTTTGTTTGTTTCAAGATTTTATTTTATTTTGTTATACCAGGATATTCTATTACGTATACCACAAAAATTACTTTTCAAACCTTTTCATAATTTATAAAAGCATATATTTTCTATATAATATAATTAACAATCTAAAAGAGATTTGATAAATATTTGTGTAATGCATGCATATAGTTCTATATTAATATCATTATTTATACATAATTATAATTTATATATTTTATATATTTATATTTATATATAAATTATATTTTAATTAATTAATCATTGCATCCTTTTATAATTTTGCGTTATGCAGAATTAATCAAAGATCTTTCCTAAATATATACTGCAACATGCAAAATTAATTTTTAAAAGACAATATAAATAAATTAATCAAATCTTTTAGGATTTAGAGGTAAATAAATTAAATAAAAATCTTAACAAATCATAGGTCCGATCACTTTGGTGACCGTTTTAATAAAATTTTAATTCTTAAAAAAATAAATCAAGTAACATTTCTAGAAACATATACAAAAAAAATAAAAAAAATAAAATAAATAAATAATATTTAAATAATTTTTTGATAAAAATATTTTTAATTTCTCGATCTTCTTTTCTGAACTTGACTTGGATCTAATATTAATCATTAAAGATAACACCATTAGCCTAAAACTAGAAAAGTTTGATGGATTCCATTTTAAGAGGTGACAAAGCTAAATGAAGTTTTGGCTAACCACTTTAGATCTTTGATCAGTGATTGACCAGTCTACTAGTTCTTCTAATTTAACCACCCTTACAATCCTAGAAAATGATTACATGTATAAAGGTAGAATCCTTGATATCTTTTTCAACTCACTCTAAGACATTTACTTGTCTACTAAGAATGCGAATGAATTATGGGATATCCTAGAATCTGAGTATGGTCTTGATGATGCTGAGATTGAATGATTCAATATTACATTATTTATTAGATATAACATGATAGAAGATAAACCCATAAATGATCAGCTTCACCAATTCCAAAAGTATCTCAGGAAGCTTCAAACTAATGGAGATAAATTCTCAAAAGGATTCAAGGTATCTAGCATTCTAGATAAGATCCTTCTTTCTTGAATGGCTTTGTCAAAGGTCAGCTCCAAAAACCAGGAGAGCTAACTCTAGTCTAACTTCTAAACTCAATTAGGATAGAAGACCAATATAAGTTCAAAATCCAATAATCCAAAGTCCTAGATACCCAAGCAACATGATCCAATAATACCAGACTAATAGTAACACTAAACTAAAATTAAAACCTAGATTTCAACCAAACTAATAATACATGTCCATATAAACTTAAATCTAAGGATAAAACCTTCAAAGCCAATAACTCTAAATCTAATAAGCCAGCTCAAGGTCCAAGTGAAAGATTCTGCTTTGTATGCGGAAGGACAAACTATCTTGTGAGAGACTGCTTTTACAGGAAGAAGGAGCATTTTTCACAAACCTTCTGGTTCCTTCGAATTCCAAGTTCATATAGTGGAAGGTCAGAAGACTTTATCTTTAGATCAGTAAACTTTAACCCTGAGGTTAATGTTACTTCTTCCAATCTTGATTGGTGGTTGGATTCAAGAGTTAATGTTCTTGTTTATTTTGACTATTTCTAGTTCACTACCTTTTAAGATTCAAGTAGAAGAGATGCGACTCTAGAAAATAACACAACTGCCATGATAATGGGACAAAATCAAGTCAACTTGAAGATGAGACCGAAAATATAAAATTATCGACGTGGCATAGAAAAGACAGAAAATATGAGAATGGCTTAAAATTTAAATGGGCTATCAAAATTTAACGAACCTGCATGATAAATGGCAATGCAATGGTGCACAATAACATATATTTTTTTAAAAATAGTAAACAAATTAAATAGGTTAGATAGGTTGGAAAATTTGAATCTAAACTTGATTTATTGAATAAATGGATTAAATGGATCAATCTATTTAGTACTCGAACCTATTTAGACTAAATATAAATCTAGTTAAGATGAATCAAATAGGAATAAGATCATATTTTACCATCCCTGGTTGTTAATTCTAGCATCCAAGGTTGCATTTATAAAGACAAAATATAGGACAAGTAGATTTTTTTTTATTTTTTTTTAAATAAAGCTGATGACGATGAAAACTTCGTAAAAGCATAACAGACAGGATAGTACAAAGTATCAAGAGTATAAAATACAAGTCGTCAGAGAAGAAATTAAACATGTTAACTAAAGTTATACAACACAATTACAAATGGCAGCATGGAGTCTTGTTTCTACCATTCCAGAATGCTGTAGAACTCGACCTCAGCTTGAAAGTCGAAAAACTACTAAGAAATTCGAAGTTGTAAGTTTGGAAGACGGAGAACCAAAAGTGGATCTACAGTAATTTAAAGGGATGAGAAAAAGTAGTAGAGAAGGCAGCCAATATTGCGCTGAGACAACTTCTCGAAGGCTTCAACAGATTTTGTAACTTGAATATTCTCGTGGAATCAAACTGCTTGTCAACCAAGTTGCTTTTTAGCATGTGTGGAGTGTACGTGGTGCGTGTATTTATAAGAGCTTGATATATATATATATATATATATATATATATATATATATATATATAAAACTAGTTGATGAGCACTTCATTGTGTAATTTTTTTTTTTTTCTTAAGTAGTTTGTAATACTCTGGCCACGGCAAAACATTTACAATTACAGCGCAAGAGGCCTCAAGCCTCTGTTATTGGTTATGAATCTGAGGCTATAAATTGCTAATCCGTGTCTCATTTCGTTGAGTCCTGTTTCTCAAGAAAAATGTTCGATTGGTTTTCATGCTAATTACCTGACTTATGTCAATCTCTTTTGCTGATTTTTGTGGGTTTGATGCAGGAAATCTTTTTTCTTTTTAATGATGCAACGTGAACTAATTGTGCTAGATTCAAGAACAAATCTTTTGCATATATGAAGTAGATTGTGTTATAAAAAATTGGTACTGTGAAATAAAAGTAGAAACAATAAATGTAAATCTATCTATATTATCCTAAAACACTAAACAGTGCTATACAGAACAGTAATACAATGAATCTGTCCTATGTAAAACAATAATTTAAACATGTACTATGAATCATAAATTGAGTTTTAGGATTTCTGACCGGAGGCGTGCAGAGGCACTGTCCTAAGGCGATTCTCGGCCCTTGTGCAGGATTCAATCCGAGAACTCTGCCCCAAGATACAACCGGGTATCCCTCCTGCAGGCACGACTGTGAAGGGACTGACAACGGCTTCGCCCAGCAGTGAAAACCAGATTAAAAAGAAAACTGGAAACAGGAAAATCTAGAACGCAGGAGAGTTCTAGATCAGGAAAAAATATATAGAGAGGAAGAGAGGGTCCAGATGCATACCTGTGATCTGACTCCATCCTTTTATAGATGGAGAAACACCGTGAGGAAGAGACACCGCTCGGTGAAGACGCGACGCGGTACAGCGGAGGACGCGACGCGGTACAGCGGAGGACGCGACGCTCGGAAAAGACCGCTCTTCAGAAGTCGCGACGATTGGAGAAGACGCGACGCGATGCAGTCCGAACGGGAACGGATTCTCGGGCTCTCCGAACGGAAAGAAAAAATAAATAAATAAAAGAAAATCGGGCAAAAAAAAATCACACCACGCCGCGCGTGCGAACCGGACCGCGCGTGCGAACCGAACCGGGCCGGGCCGGGCGCGCGCGTGTGAGTGGCCCAAGACGGTACAAGGCCAAACGGAAGAGGGATCATATTTAAGTGGCTTTGGGATGTTCTCCTTTTCCCATGTGGGACTAAAGGAATGGCTTGGAGGGAATTTTGGGTTTTTCCCTCCAAACCTCTAACAATCCCCCTCAAAACTCAAAATTCACTTATTATAAATAATCAAGTAGAACATAATAGAAAAATATTTACTGCTGGGTACATATACTGTGTAATTGATGATGTGCCTTTAAAGTTCACTTCACTTAGCATTGATAGTATTGATTTGAAGGGAGCGGAGTGAACCAGGTCTTGAACTACGTTCCGTTAGATCAAATTTATACTATAATACTCACAGTATAGAAGCTCATGTCGCGGGTTTGCACATTAATGGCCGTGTGCAAGCATCTTGATTTGTTTCATGAGAATTTCTAGAGATTGCCTATGTCTCTAGCCGCGGCCGTATACGGATATTCTCACATAGGTGAGTCCCTCCAAGGATGTGTGTAGTGTCACATCTCGAGGAATACCTCTCGGGACTCATTCAGAGATAACTCTTCCTAAACACTACATAGGAGCACTAATCATCATAGGGATGGGCTAGAGTCAGAGACTCCTGCTAAATAAACTACATGTGCTCCCTGATCAACCAATCAGTTTGTTTTTACCACATTGAACCTCCTTCAAGGGATCTCCTATCACAGAGGTTGGGTTCCCGCTGCTGGAAGATCCTTTATTGGCTAAGCCCCATCCCCCTCGATGACATCAGGACCTTAGTCCTGTTTAAGCCTTTTGTAAGACAGTCAGCAAGGTTATTATCTGTAGCTACATGACTTATAGAAACAATTTGAAGTTTTGCTTTTCTTTTAACAGACTTTTGTCTTAATTTGATGTGTCTGCTTACTTTAGTATTTATTAACTTCTTTTTGCAAAATTCTATAGCAGCTCTAGAGTCACAATGTATTGAAATTGGAGGTATAGGAGAAGATATAGAGATCTCAGTAAGAAGCTCTTTTAACCATTCTGCTTCAGTACAGGCAGAGTCAAGAGCAATAAGCTCGGCTTCCATGGTGCTCCTAGCTAAAATAGTTTGTTTAGTTGATTGCCACGATATGGCACTACCTCCTAACAGAAAAACATAGCCAGATGTAGATTTGACATCTAAGGTGTCAGAAATCCAATTTGCATCACAGTAACCTTCAAGAACATTTGGATAACCTGTAAAGCATAGAGAATACTCAGTAGTACCTCTAAGGTATCTGAACACTCTTTCTAATGCATTCCAATGAATTGAACTAGGGTTAGATGTATATCTACTAAGTCTAGAAATAGTGAAAGCAATATCAGGCCTAGTCCGGTTGGATAAATACATTAGAGATCCAATAATTTGTGCATATTTTTCTTGATTTATAGGTATTCCAGTGTTCTTTGTAAGATGAGTAGATGGATCAAAAGGTGTAGAAACTGTTGAATAATTAGAATATCCAAATTTGTCTATAAGTTTGTTAGTATAATGAGATTGAGATAAACTAATCGATTCGACAGTTCGAATGATTTTCATTCCAAGGATTAAGTCAGCATTACCTAAATCTTTCATATTGAAATGATGAGACAGAAAATTCTTGATATCATTAACCAGATTCAAATCTGGTGCAAGAATTAAAATGTCATCAACATAGAGACATAGAAAGATGAATTGATCATTAACTTGTTTTTGATAAAGACAATTATCGGATTCATTAATATGAAATCCGTAGGATAAGATCACTTGGTCAAATTTTTCATGCCATTGCTTAGGTGCTTGTTTCAATCCATAAAGAGATTTTACAAGCCTGCAGACTTTATTTTCTTGTCCTGGCACAGAAAATCCTTCAGGTTGATGCATGTAGATCTCTTCATCTAGATCACCATGCAAAAATGCAGTCTTAACATCCATTTGATGAACATAGAGTTTATAGATGGAAGCTAATGCTAGAATGACTCTAATAGTGGAGATATGAGCAACAGGAGAATATGTGTCAAAGAAATCTATACCACCCTTTTGACCAAATCCCTGAACAACAAGTCTAGCTTTATATTTTTCTATTGTTCCATCAGTTCTCATTTTCTTCTTGAAAATCCATTTACATCCTAAAGGTTTGTTTCCAGGAGGTAAATTAGTAAGAATCCACGTATTATTTTCGATAATAGATTTAAACTCATTATTGATTGCCTCTTTCCAAAAAGGTGCATCAGGAGAAGACAAAGCTTCTAAATAAGTAGAAGGAGTATCTTCAATTAAATATGTGAAAAAACCTTCACCAAAATTCTTTTCTGTTCTAATTCTTTTACTCCGTCTAGGTTCAGGTTCAGATTCGGGTTCATGAGTTAAATCTGCAACTGAGGATGCAGAAGATGGAATATTATTCGTTGGATAAGACACTCTATTTTTCATAGGAAAAATATTTTCAAAGAAAGTTGCATCTCTGGATTCAATTATTATATTATTTGATATTGAAGATATTTCCGAGTTAATAACAAGGAATCTATAGGTATTACTATCCAACGAATAACCAATAAATATGGCATCTACGGTCTTAGGACTTATTTTTAATCTTTTGGATTCAGGAATACTAACTTTAGCTAAGCAACCCCAAACTCTAAAGTAACTAAGTCTAGGTTTGTGACCCTTCCAAATTTCATAAGGGGTTTTATCTTTATCTTTCGCAGGTATTCTATTGAGGATGTAATTAGCAGAGAGAAGAGCTTCTCCCCATAAATTTTCTGGAACACCTGAACTAATGATCATTGCATTTGTCATATCTAGTAATGTTCGGTTCTTTCTTTCTGCTACACCATTAGATTGAGGTGAATAGGGAGCAGTGACTTCATGAATTATTCCATTTTCTTCACAGAAAAGGTTTATTTCATTTGAAGTGTACTCGCCTCCTTGATCTGATCTAAGGATTTTAATCCTTTTTTCTAACTGATTCTCAGCTTCTGCTTTATAAATTTTAAATTTATTAAGAACTTCATCCTTAGTTTTTAGAAGATAAGTGTAACAGTACTTAGAAAAGTCATCTATGAAAGTGACAAAATAACGACTACCTCCATGTGTTAGAGTTCTATTAGAATCACAAACATCACTATGTATTAGTTCTAAGATTTGGGAATATCTAAATTCTATTGGCTTGAATGGTTTTCTAGGTTGTTTTGATTGTACACAGATTTCACATTTTGATTTATGATCTATATTTAATTTAGGAATTAATAGAAGATCAGACATTTTCTTGATTGATCGACGATTGACATGACCCAATCTGCCATGCCAAATTTCACAAGCTTCAAAATTTAACACAGTAGATTTAGAAGAAGAACCAGAGATTTTATTGATATTAACAGGTGCTATTACACTTAATTTGAATAATCCTTCAGATACAAAGCCCTTGCCAATAAACATATCTCCTCTGGAGATTACAACTTTATTTGATTCTAATACAACTTTAAGTCCTGTCTGGACAAGCAAAGAACCACTAATTAGGTTTCTTCTAATTGCTGGAACATGCTGTACATCACGAAGAATCAAAGATTTTCCTGAGGTAAATTTTAGATTGATGTGACCTGAACCTAGTACTTGAACAGCTGTTCCATCACCCATTGTTACACTTCTTTCACTTGATCCCTGATAGGATGAAAACCAGATTTTATCAGTGCAAACATGGATATTAGCACCAGTATCTAACCACCATTCGTAATCAAAATAGGTTAGATTTATTGAAGGGGTGAAGGAGACTGACCTAAAAGAAGATGATTCTCCTTCAATCATATTGACCTGAGATTTGAATTGATTCTGGTTCTTAGTATCATTCTTCTTCTTCTGGACAACCTTTTGCTTCTTCCGGTAGAAACATTGAGGAGCAATATGATTGTCCCTTCCACAGACAAAGCAGAATCTTCCATCACCTTGATCCTTGGATTTTATGTTATTATGCCTATGGATATTGTTTTGATGGAAATGTTTTCCTTTTCCTTTAAAATTTTTCCCCTTAGGTTTATAATTAGAATTGTAATCTCTAGAGTTCTGGCCTTTAGTATTTTGATTTTGACCTTCGGTAAAATTGACTTTGGCCTTGAGTTGATTTTCTTGAATCTCTCTAAGTCTATATTGATCTTCGATCCTGATGGATTGAAGAAGAGACCTAAAGGTCAGGGAGGTTTGAGTCCTTTTAATATTTTTGGCAAATTGATTCCACGATGGAGGAAGTTTATCTATTAAACTTGAAACTTGATACGTTTCATCAAGGATAGACCCTCCTCTAAGAATTTCTTGAACAAGATTTTGGAAATGATGGATCTGGTCATTGATTGGTTGGTTATCTACCATTCTAAAGTTATGAAAGTTAGAAACGGTAAATCTCATAGCCCCGTCATGATCTCTGATATAGGTATCTTCTAAAGCACCCCAGAGTTCTTTAGAAGTTTGGCATTTCCTATAGGTTGCATATAGGTTGTCTGAAAGACAACTCAATATTCTAAACCTACAATGATAATCTACTTCTTCAAGAGACTTAGAAGTTGCATCAGAACCTTGGGAATTGGTTTCAAATGGAAGGATTTTACCTAGGGCAGAAATTAGACCTAATGAAATTAACCAGGCCTCCATTTGTTCTTGCCATCTAAGAAAACCCTTCCCATCAAATCTATCAGGTTTAAGGCTAGAAGAATCCACAGAACCCATACCAAGGTGATTTAAGAACTAGAGCTGCACAATAATAAATATTCGTTTTAGAATTTTAATAATCAATATCAGAACATATGTATTTAATTAAACAATTTTTTTTTTTTTGTTTCTATTTTATTTCATCGAGAATCGCCTTAGATTGTTATAAAAAATTGATACTGTGAAATAAAAGTAGAAACAATAAATGTAAATCTATCTATATTATCCTAAAACACTAAACAGTGCTATACAGAACAGTAATACAATGAATCTGTCCTATGTAAAACAATAATTTAAACATGTACTATGAATCATAAATTGAGTTTTAGGATTTCTGACCGGAGACGTGCAGAGGCACTGTCCTAAGGCGATTCTCGGCCCTCGTGCAGGATTCAATCCGAGAACTCTGCCCCAAGATACAACCGGGTATCCCTCCTGCAGGCACGACTGTGAAGGGACTGACAACGGCTTCGCCCAGCAGTGAAAACCAGATTAAAAAGAAAACTGGAAACAGGAAAACCTAGAACGCAGGAGAGTTCTAGATCGGGAAAAAATATATAGAGAGGAAGAGAGGGTCCAGATGCATACCTGTGATCTGACTCCATCCTTTTATAGATGGAGAAACACCGTGAGGAAGAGACACCGCTCGGTGAAGACGCGACGCGGTACAGCGGAGGACGCGACGCTCGGAGAAGACCGCTCTTCAGAAGTCGCGACGATTGGAGAAGACGCGACGCGATGCAGTCCGAACGGGAACGGATTCTCGGGCTCTCCGAACGGAAAGAAAAAATAAATAAATAAAAAAAAATCGGGCAAAAAAAAATCACACCACACCCCGCCGCGCGTGCGAACCGGACCGCGCGTACGAACCGGGCCGGGCCGCGCGCGCGCATGTAAATGGCCCAAGACGGTACAAGGCCAAATGAAAGAGGGATCATATTTAAGTGGCTTTGGGATGTTCTCCTTTTCCCATGTGGGACTAAAGGAATGGCTTAGAGGGAATTTTGGATTTTTCCCTCCAAACCTCTAACAGATTGTACTAAAAATAATTAAATATTTACATAAATTATATGGAATCCCAGCAATCCACCATCCTGTTCCAGTGCTCGACATTAGTTGAAGATTAATTATTAAAGAACTTATACGGAGCACAAGGTGGAGAGAATAATTGGTCTGTCCATCAATGATCTCATGACGTGATACCGTCGGGGGAAAAACTCGAAGATGGAGCGAGCTTTCATTCCAGGAATCGCAGTAGCAGATGGACCGCATGAAACTGCTTGCCAAAGCATGCTATTCCCCGCTACCAATCTCGGTGCACGTGTCTGCAAGAGAGAGATATCAATTCTTGATGCTTGGGTCGTGACGGAAAGTGGACCTAGATGTTAAATGTGGAATCACCGAGGGCTTATTTGGATATTTTCTACCCTCGTTTCTGGAACTGTCACGTGGACAAATGGACGGGTTCTATTCGATTTTATTTTTTTTTTAAAGAAAAATGGAATGGGGATAAAGTGATCGCCGGATTCGCCGCAATTAGGTTTCAAGTTGCGGGGAAAGAAATGAAAAGAATGTTAGATGGGAAGAAAGTGGTCGCTGATTACCTGTCGTACGGACTACGGAGGAGCTCGGGTTGTATTTTTCGCACGAGCAAGTAATTGATCTTCTTTTGCGACCCGCTGATGGCCGGAGAGCGTCAAAATACGTGAAACTGAATTAACGTTCTTGAATGAAAAGGGCGGATCTATTTTTACACGCTCTAAGTCTATTGAATATCCGTTCATGTCCGATTTACGCGAGTGAGAGGACGATTTTTTTCGTGTGATCGTACTAATTTTACGGCCCTTCCCTTCCCGTTGTCCGCCGCCCACCGCTCTTCCACCGCCTCTCCTATTTCCACCGTCCGCTCCTCCCTTGTTGTTTTTCGCCGTCCCGCCGTCAGCAACCCTCCCTATCTCCGTCGTCTGCCGCCTTTCCATCTCCATCGTCTGCCGCCTGTCCGTTGCTCTCCCGTCGTCCGCCGCCCCTTCCATCTTCGCCGTCTGCAGCCCTCTCGTTGTTTGTCACCGTCCCGCCGTCCACAGCCCTCCCCATCTCCGTCGCCTGCCGCCTTCGCAGAGGAAGTGGGGAGGGTGGCAGAGGGTTGCGACTGCGAGATGGAGGGCATCGAACGGAGATGGAAGAGGGCCGTGTGGCGGGTAGCGGATGACGAGATGGGGACGGCTGCGTACGGCCACGGCCATGGGAGAGCACCTGACGGTGGGCGGCGGATGATAGGATGGGGAGGGTTGCGCACGGCCACTGGAGAGCAGCGGACGGTGGCAGACAGCGGGGCCAAAAGGGCGACGGAAAAGAAAACCCTCTTTTTCCATCGCGTAGATCGGACGTGAACAGATATTCAATGGGCTTGAGCGTGCTGAAACGGATCCGCTCTCTCCATTAGAGTGTTAATTCAAGGATTTTGACGCTCTGTGGTCATCGGATGGTGCTGCAGGTCGTGAAAGAAGATCGATCATTTCTTCGCGCGAAAGATAAAACAGGACATATTACATATGCCAGGAAGTGCAGTGCACAATGTTACCATTTTCTTCCATCTGATTTCATGAAATCTAAAATCAATTTGAACCATACATACATATATTCAGAGTTTTATAGTTGGTACGAGGGCCTCCTGGGTTTAATCACGAAAATACAACGGGCAAATATCATTGAGAAGGCTCCTCGAAGTAGCTGCATCAAACTAACCTACGTCTTCGATCAAAAAAATTGATTCGCACGTATCATCCGTGTTGGGATATCCCGGTTCAGCTACAGTCCAAATTTTAATTTGACTGGTCGAAGTTCTTTCTCTTCGGATCACGGACTTCTAATCAAGCAAGGGACAGGCCAACTGTGGATGACCCAAGGTTTTACACCGGATGACAACATCCGAAGGCCAATCCTTCAGATAACGTCTTTGGCCTTGACCGAAGATCGAATTTCTCATCGACTTTCGAAGGCGCGTACTTCGATCCTCGTCGTAGACCCGATCTCCGGTCCCGGGGCAAATACCAAGTCTTCGATCCATGCAAGGGGGAACCCGAAGTTTGGACCACAATATGGTCCAGAAAGATAACTGTAATTAACGGTTACAATCAACACTCATCATGTCATGATCATGGCGCGCAACTCCTGCTGCCACGTCTCCAATCTGGCTGGAACCGCTCAATGACAACCCACGATCGCCAATCATGGAAGAGATTGGCTCCCCATGATCACCGAAAAAGAGCAGGCCGCAGGCCGGGGGCCTTTTTTTAAATAATGATAAAAGGGATGGATGGAGAGGTACGCTAACACTCATGCTCACATACACTCATACATTCTCAAAGAGCTTTCCTCTCACACTCTCGACACCCTTCCCCATTCTGTGGCTGGGATCCGCCACTGACTTAGGCATCGGAGTGTCCCTCACCGGAACAACTCCGGCAATGGACCTGTTTTGCAGGTGAACCAAGAAGCGGTCCTGCGACGCAGCAGCTCCGACCAGCCGATCCAGGGACTCCACGCCAACAGTCCGCGGAGTCTACGTTACAGACAAAGCATCATATAACATATTGCAAGAAGTGCATGGGAAGAGGTAACAGAAAAGATATTTCATTTTTTTCAAATTTTTTTTACACAAAAAAAAAGAGAAAGGAAAAACTCTCATAAAGAGATAACAAAAAAAGAAAAAGAAACTATTATGAAGAGAGATATAAAATAAAAAAAAATAGTAGCACCAGGAAGATATGAGAAATTTTCAATAATCCCCCACCGGGTTTTTCCCGTACCGGCGGGGAGAGATCTTGAGGGACGACGAAGGGCCCCCGGGGTTCCCGTCCGAACCAGAATCCGATCCCTCATCAGAGTCGGAATCAAATTCATGTCCGGGAAAGGGAACGGAGGGCTTAATGTTGTCTAGGCCCTTCGAGTTATAAAACTTGGAGGCCTTCCTCTGACATTCCCGGAACCCCTGGTGGAAGAAATCCAGAGCCACCCCGGTGAGTTCGTCCTTGAAGGCGGCAGAAGCCTTGAAGTTCGAGACGGCGTCCGCCGCCTCCCTCCTTGCTTCCTCCACCGCCGTAGTCGCCACCATGACCTAGGCCCAAGCTTCCCTCAGTCGAGCCTCCAACAGGCGGCCCTTCTTCTCAAGACAGTCCATGAGAGGCTCCTCTTCATCGTCCCCCGGCCCAAGAGACTCTGAACTTCGCTTCCTTTTCGGATCGATGGCCCTTCTCTTTGCCGCACGGCGGAGCTCAGAAGTGCTGAACATCATTATTATTAATGGAGGCAAGAAGTCTAAAAAAATGATGGCCCTTGACAGCAGAAGGCAGGGTCCCATTTATAGAGACCCTGCACCCACGACCGACTGCGGGGAGGCATGCCCCACATCCTTCCTAGCCGTATCAGAAAGCACCACGTGTCCGGGCGACGCTTCGAGAACCAGAAAGTTGCTCGGGAGCCATCCCCAGGACAACAACTGCTATCGCTTCGAATCCGGAGAAATCCTCATCGTGCGACGGCATCATTAATGGTTTCTTTTTGAAAAAAGGAGATCCGATGGCTCACAAGGCACAAGAAATCACGACTGTACAAATACCGACATGCCACGTGGACAACAATGATCACAATCAAATCTCCCTAATCGCTGATTGGCGGGGAGATGACTCTTGTTCGCCCCAACGACAAACTTAACATCCGAAGGAAGGTGACAGTCTTTGGCAACGGAGTTCCGGTCCGTTCCAGAGTTCGTCTTCATTGACTGAATGGCCTTCGGCCATGACCGCTCTACCAAATAGGAAAGAGAACAGTAAAACCAGTTCTTATCGACTGAGTGGCCTTCGGACGCGACTGTTCGACTAAGCAGAAGAAAGAATGGTAAAACCGTTTCGAGCTGCACATGAAGCATAATATAGCATATGTAAAGAAAAGGAAATTCATTTCAAAATCTAGAGAAGTTGTCATACAAAGTTCATTGATGATACAAAGAAGAAAGAAGGAAAATACATCCAGAGCGACTCAGGTCACTCAACATCAGCAGGAGAAGACTCCACACCACAAGACTGGAGCAACTTATCAATTTGCTCTGAGAGGACCTCATCAATCTGTGCCGAGACCGGAGAACCTTCGGCTTGGACTCCTCCGGCCTGAGCCTCCTGCTGAACCGGGATCGGAGTTGGGGTCACCTCCGAATTTTCAACTAAGGCAATGGCCTCCTCCTCCAGATATGGCGCCTCCTCGGCCTCTACTATGGCTTCGGCCCCCTCCACACTTTCATGCTCACCAGCGATCCAGTCCAATCCCTGTCCCGCATCAAGTGGTATCAGAGCTAAAGGATTAGGATTTTTCTTCTTCATCACCGGCCCACTATTCTCTTTCTTCCCTATTTCAAATCTCGTCCACGGATCCTTCCCCAACATCGACGTCGGACCATTCTCCCCCCAGCCGTCCTCAACCCCAGCTCCCAGCCGCTCCGTGAAAGACTAGTCCGCCGACCTCACCGGAGAGATCACCTCCGAGCCCACCGGCGGTCATCTTCTTCTCTCCGTCAACGACATCTCCCCTACCTACAGCCGACGACCCCAACACCTGATTCATCGTCGCCCTCAAGCTTCAGATCGAATGCTCCACTAGATCACCTCAGTGCTCTCCGTTGGCTAGCCGCATTCCTCCGCCATGGCCGCCACCGTCATCAACCTCGCTCAGCATCGGAGTCCTTTTTGATTGGTTTCAGTTCCATCAACCTCGCTCAGCCTGATTCGATGGAGTCGAGTTCACCCCACCGTAGGAGAATGATGGGGACATCTCAAGCACGAATCTTGAAGCAAGCATAATTCTTGGAGTGGCACAGATCTTGAAGCATTTTTGGAATAAATTTATTTAGGATTTATCTTTTGTTTAAAATTTGAATTAGGATTTGGTTGGTTAGGATTGATATATGGATAGGCTTATCTTATCCTATCTTATATTTGAATTTGATTTAGGATTTGGTTGGTTAGGATTGATATATGGATAGGCTTATCTTATCCTATCTTATATTTGAATTTGATTCGTTCTTATCTTTTTATCTTGTATTCAAGTTCAAATAAGGGTTGGAAAATCTATAAATACCACCCTCAGCCTTTTGTAACAGGAGGATGGATGAATAAAATTTTTATTGTTCTGTGTGAAGGATCTGTGTGCTCCTAGGGTATCTGTATGATCCCTTCTCCATCTTCTCAGGGTTTCTGTGTGATCCCTGATTTTGGGCATCTGTGTGAGCCCAGGGCATCTATGTGAGCCCCTTTGCTATGTGCTTGTTCTTCTAGGGCATCTGTGTGAGCCCCTTTGCTATGTGCTTGTTCTTCTTGGGGAATCTATGTGAACCCCAGTATTTTATCTTAACCCTGCACCCTCTTCTTTCCTCCTTTGAAAATCCTAATCCCTGGTGACTTTCATGCTCACCAGCGATCCAGTCCAATCCCTGTCCCGCATCACACTTCCTCTTCTTCTTCTCCAGCTATATCGAAGGGAGGAATGCCGGAGAGGTCGAGGTGGGGGAAGGCCTCCTTCAACCTGGAGAGTCCATCATTGAAGCCGTGCTGGTAGCCATACAAAGTTGCTTCATTGATCTCCACCTGGAATTGCGGAGACATCTTGAAATCAGTCACGGCATCGTCTACCCGCTTCTTCAAAGATGCGAACTCCCCCTTTGCAGCTTCGGACTCCAGGACCGCCTCTTCGACCCTCCTGGAAGCCTCCTCCACCGCCTTGGCTAGGCTTCCTATTTTCTCCTGATCCTCCCTAGTAGTCTGTTCCAGGGAGTTGACTTGTTTCCTGTACCTCCTCCACCCTGCCTCTTGCCCCGCCATTGTCAGATGGGTACTTTTCAGTTCGCCCTTCAGTTTGCGAACTTTATTATTCACCCGGGCGAGACGGTCCTCCATGGACTGCTTCAGATCCTCAGCTACTTCCTTAGCAGCCCTGGCAGTCTGAATCTCCTCCTTGAGGCCATGGATGAGGCTGTCTACATTCCCCAGGCTCTCCTCCATGAAGGTGAGGTCGTAGACCAACTGCATCAAAAGAGAGAGGTCATGAATCGAACAACTCTCAACACAAAAAGGATGGCGAGGATCATACCTGTTGCAGGGCAAAGAAGATAGAATCGGACATCCTGGGAAGGCTCCGGTTCCGAAGAACAACCAAGTCGTGAGGCAGAAGCGTACCCTTCAACGCCTGCCTGGCTACAGCTGGGACCAGCAGTCCCCCCATAGGCGAAAGCTCTGAAGAGTTTGTCAAACGGCCTCCGACCGAGGAAGCCTCACGGGCGAACTCTCCTTCGACTTGCCGTGCTTTGCCCCTATCAGCGGCAGGGGGCAAAACAGTGGCACATCAACTCCCTGGAACGAGCTTCCCGTTGTGCGGACTGGGGAAACAGCCGTCGGTGGAGCTTCGACTGGATGGGGTCTTGACGGAGCCCCTTCTGCGGCTGTTACGTCTTCCCCTGAGGTTCCCCGGGAAGACGAAGTGCTTTGGTCCCCTTCGGGGCCATCCCTCCGAGCCCTCTTCCGAACTGCAGACCTGGTAAGAGGGGCCTGCGCTACCCTCTTCTCCGAAGTCTAACGGAGTCAGCTCAAACCGGGCTTCTTCCCGCCGCCTGCAAGCAAAAGATTTCACTTCAATTGACTGAGCTACAATAAATCCAAGAAAGAGGAGCAGAAATTCCTATCGTTATATCTAATGAGGGGAATCTGCTAATTCCCGCCCGATGGAGATTTCTCTCCTCCAACAGTTCCCGGATAGGGGCAACTTCGGAGTTGACCAAAAGGTCGTAGTCCGACTGATCGGCCGCCAAGACCTTCTTTCCATCATTGGTGGTTAGGCGAGGCTTCTTCCACACTGTATCGAAGCCCCATGGATCAAGAGACGACACAAACACAAAAACGGGTTTCCACCCGTGGATGGCGCTGGACATATCCTTGATGACCCTGCGGCCTGATCTAGGGCCAATCACCCACCATCCGTTGCTGTGGAAATCCCTCTTGAGAACGAAAAGGGCCGTGAACAGATGGGTCTTAGGTTCTATGTTTGCGATGCTACACATAACCAGGAACCCACAAATGTTCCTGATGCTGTTCGGGGTCAACTGTGCTGGTACCACTTGGTACAGGCAGAAGATCTTGATGAAGAAAGGGTGCATGTGAAATCGAAGACCAGCTTTCAGATGATCTTCATACACGGCTAAGCACCCAGGAGGAGGTTCGTTCACTCGCTCCTCAGGTGTGGGGAGAACGAAGGGAAACACCTCGGAAATATGATAGCGTTCCCGAAGAAGGGCCGCCTTACTCTAAGAAACTGAGCTGGGAATCAACTCCGGACCTACTACGTCACCGGCCCCCGAGGGCCCGACCTGTTCCCCCTGACTCACTACGGTCTCTTCCATGACAAAGGAATGAAGCAAGGGAACAGAAAAATGATTCTACCTGTGGAATAAACTAGTAGTCCAGAATAGTTTGGGCGGAGGATGAGACGATGTTGAAGAAGCTTCTCTGGCCGGACCTTCGCCCTTCCCCAAAAGAAAAGCAGGAGTCTCTAGAGCCCCGCCAGGGTTGAATTGACCCAAGGTTATCCTGGAAGGTAACCCACCTGCAACTAACCGCCAGGATGAGGCACGCCCATCATCCAACGGACCGGGGGGAGCCACTGCAACCATCAAAATCTTAACCAAAAGATTGGCTCAACCATCGTGCAATGGAAAAAGGAAAGACGGTCCCAGGGCCACCCACTTTTTCCTTCTTTCCCAACCCGAGAGTGACAGTTGTCCACCATCTGATTCCCAGATCGTAATGGACAGTCCAATCAAGGATCACGTAATCATCCACTATACCGTCTCCCAGGAGGAAAACGACAAGGCATTAATACTCTTACTTCTCAAATCTCCGCTTCGAAAACTGAGAGTAGGGGGGCAACTGTTGGGATATCCCGGTTCAGCTACAGCCCAAACTTCGGTTTGACTGGTCGAAGTCCTTTCTCTCCGGACCACGGACTTCTGACCAAGCAAGGGACAGGCCAACTATAGACGATTCAAGGCTTCACACCGGACCACAATATCTGGAGGCCAATCCTTCGGGTAACGTCTTCGGCCTTGACCGAAGACCGAACTTCTCATTGACTTCCAAAGGCGCGTACTTCGATCCCCGCCGTAGACCCGATCTCCGGCCCCGGGACAAATATCAAGTCTTAGGCCCATGCAAGGGGAAACCCGAAAATTGGACCACAATCTGGTCTAGAAAGGTAACTGTAACCAACGGTTACAATCGACACTCATCATGCCATGATCATGGCGCAACTCCTGCTGCCATGCCTTCGATCTGGCCGGAACCGCTCAATGACAACCCACGATCGCCAATCATGGAAGAGATTGGCTTCCCATGATCACCGGAAAAAGAGCGGGCCGCAGACCGGGGCCTTCGTTTAAATAATGGTAAGAGGGATAACTGGAGAGGTACGCTAACACTCACGCTCACATATACTCATACATTCTCAAAGAGCTTTCCTCTCACACTCTCGACATCCTTTCCCATTCTGTGATTGGAATCCGCCATTGACTTAGGTATCGGAGTGTTTACCGTCGGAATAATTTCGATAAAAAACATGTTTTGCAGATGAAATAGGGAGCGATCTTGTGATGCAGTGACTCCGACCGGCCGATCCAGAAACTCCACGCTAACAATTGGAAATACTTCTAATAGCTGCATCGAGTCGAACCAACCTATATCTTTCTTCACATCATCCATGGAGAAGAAAGAGAAGTCCAAATCTTCACAGAAAATGCCGCGTGTTGATTTGAGCTTCCCTCAACATATGCGAGCTTTTGATCTGAGAAGGAAGGCGGAGGTCAACACCTCGACCATACCGTTGGACAGCCTCCTCGTGCCTCAGCCGATACGCCCTCTTATAGGCGTAGTCCCTGTCCGGCTGAGCATGGCCCGTCCCGCATCCTTATCGCATCTAATTTAGTCTCTCTCTCTCTCTCTCAAAATCCTTTCCTTTCCCCTCAATCTATTCTGCCACCGAGCTCCGGTAAGCAAGATAGAGATCGAGAGAGAGAGGGGAGGAAGGAGATTCAACAGCTCTGGAGGCCAGTCATTCGGATCTGGTGAGCGGGAGAGAGAAAGAAGGATAGAGGGAGGAAGAGGAAGGGAGAGAGGGATTTAGTGGCTGTGCTTGCTTGGGATTCAGCATGATCGATCTCATCACCTTTCTTCACCTTTGTCGTCGCTGATGCCACGAAGACGGTCACCTGAAGGGAGGACAAGGGAGGAGAGGCCGCCGGCCTCATCGATTGCTATGGGTCCCTTCACGGGCCCATAAAAGGCGGGCCCATAAAAGACGGAATGCACGCTGTTGTTATTTACTCTAAATAATTTTTTTAATTAGAATTTTTTATCGTTTAGTTTTTTTAAAAAAATTTTGGAATGTTTTTTCTTGCCTAAAATTTAGCGGCTCTTTCTCAATTTGATTGACCTTATTTTTTTTAAGAAAAAAAGGTTAAAACATTTTTGAATTTAATAATTTATTGAAACACTTTGATCTCGATCTTTTTTGGTTCATAGCTCTCTTTTTAAGTATCGTTCAGATTAGTTTGGTATTTCGGTCATCTCTATTTTGATATTATATAAAATAATTTTATGATGTATATTACTGAATTTTTTTTTTCTTGATTTTTTACAGAGATCAAGAACGATATCATCTCGGATATTTTTTTCTTTGATTTTTTGCCGCGGCTTAAAAAATCCAATTCGATTTTTTTATGCTTCTTTTGTTATTATTTCGAAATCCTATAATTTAAGTATTTGTATGATCTTTGTACCTAATTTTGAGATAGTTACATAGTGGATTACTCCTCTATTATGGATGTAATAGTTTTGTTGAACCATATAATTTTTTTTTTTTATATTTATTATTTAAGCCTATGAAATGTTTGATAAATTACCTGAGTTAAAAAAAATAACTAATTAAAAACCTAAAGCGATACAATTTGCTATACGCATTCAAAAAATTGGCATCAAAGTATTTGGATGGCATCTAACGGGCAACAAAATTCATCAATAACTAATGAGGTAGTTATTTTTTTTTCTATTACCACAAGATATGAAGTAATGATGTTTAATGGCACAGGTGATTTTGTATTATAAAAGATAAAAATGAAATATCTGTTAGTTAAGAATGGTATTGCAATAGCCCTCAAGGGTATGAATGCAATCCCAAGTGATACTGAGACCGACAAAGAGGAAATCAATAAGAGAGCTCTAGAAATTTTATTTTCAGGTTTGAGTGATAAAGTTCTTTGCGATATTATGGATCTTGATACAACTAAACATGTATAGGATAAATTGGATAGCCTGTATATATGATGCGGGACAAAATAATTAAAACTAAATTACTATGATTAAGATCTAATTATCTGAGGAAAGTAGAGAATAATTTTTATATTTTATTTCATATTTTTAAAGAAGACTTGAAGGAGACAATAAAAGAAACTAGTTTAGTTAACTACCCGCACAAGTAAACCTAACAAAATAACTAGGAAAACAGGACTTGGTGATTGAAAAATCTCCATAAACTAGGATTTATCTTATCAATGAATCAGAGAATAACGAGAAAGGAATAAGTTTCGATTTTACCAACGAAGAAATGCTTCTCTAAATCGGATTAGACAGAACTCTTAAGATCTTCATGGCAGGGTTTCAAGAACTCGATCCCGAGCTTCGATCTTCCGCGCGAAGCTGGTTTCGAGGCAAGAATACCTAATCTTGACTCCTGATCACCTGTAACACTCAACAATAAAAATCACGAATTAAGAAGCAGCAAAGAAAAAGAATGAATGAAAGGAAAGGAAGATTTAGAAATTGTGGTTTTAGATTTTCTGGTCGACTGGATAAGTAGGATAACCAGGGTCTCGCACCCCGCGATGTTCTGAAGAACAAAGGAAAAGGGTCTTGATGTGGCGAGACCGCTGACGTGGGGAGCTGACAGGCACCATAACAAAGGAGGCCGCCGCGTCGGACGCCAAGTCAACTCTCCAGCCCGGATCGCTCTGCTGAGCTGAGCTCCCTCGAGACAACGAGTCGAACTCCGTCCTCCACCAGGTCGGACCCGCGAGCTCAGGACGCCTAGGCCGGAGCCGCACTCTGCCCTCTAGAGCGAGACCTTCGGAGGTTGAGCCCTGTGGTCGGAGTCGAGCTCAGCCCTCCTCCGCCACGTGGAGCCTCTCCGAGTGCGAGCCCTCTGGACCGGGCCCGCACTCTGCCCTCCAGAGCGAGACCCTCGGAGGTTGAGCCCTGTGGTCGGAGTCGAGCTCAACCCTCCTCCAACACGTGGAGCCTCTCCGAGCGCGAGCCCTCTGGATCGGGCCCGCACTCTGCCCTCCAGAGCGAGACCCTTGGAGGTTGAGCCTTGTGGTCGGAGTCGAGCTCAGCCCTCCTTCGCCACGTGGAGCCTCTCCGAGCGCGAGCCCTCTGGACCGGGCCCGCACTCTGCCCTCCAGAGTGAGACCCTCGGAGGTTGAGCCCTGTGGTCGGAGTCGAGCTCAGCCCTCCTCCGCCACGTGGAGCCTCTCCGAGCGCCAGCCCTCTAGACCGAGCACGCACTCTGCCCTCTAGAGCGAGACTCTCGGAGGTTGAGCCCTGTGATCGGAGTCGAGCTCAACCCTCCTCCGCCACGTGGAGCCTCTCCGAGTGCGAGCCCTTTGGACCGGGCCCGCACTCTGCCCTCCTCCATCGACATGACCCCGCAAGCTCGGAGCATCTAGGTCGAAACAAGACCTGCCATCCCAGGATGCCGACGAGCTGCCCAAGGACTACGGAGCGGCGCCTCCCATACCGCAATAACTGCCTGTCCACCCGTACTTCCAAGAGGATGGGCCAGTCAGAGAGCACGAACCCCTGGGGCGGCGACCCCTGGATCGAGGCTCTGCTAAGCTTCCTGGAATGGGATGACCGAAGAAGATGTCATAACGAATGGAAGCTTCCCTTACCGTATGTCAGGAAAGACATCCCGTCCACGGCATGGAATCCCACCGCATGCGCCTACCAGCCCAGTGAGAATCCCGAGGCAAGCATCCAATGGTCATTTTTCAACTACAAAGAACAATCGACATCCCCAGAAGGGAGGAGGTAACAACAATACAATATCAACACAAGTGCAAGCTCAATCAAGAGGGCAAAGCATCACCACCACCACCACTATCAAAGAAAAATGAGGGAAACAAGGAGAGGCGGTAGAACAGGGAACCCCTCTGTCCCCGCCGTTATTCTCTCCCTGATACGTTTTCGTCTTCATTCTCACACCATTTACTCCTCCTAGCGTGGAGTCCATCAAGAGGGATCCGACCGGGAGGATATGTTTCCCTGGATTGTCACTGACTTGACCATCGGAGTGCCCCCGTCGGAAACCCCGGCCCGGGTCACTAATCCCTGTTTCGCAGGTCCAGGATCATATGACCGCCAGGAGGCAGCGAAGGGAGCGCACTCCGGCACCGGCAGCAGCTACGGGCCACGACGATCTTGGCGGCAACAGATTGGCGCACCAGGTAGGGGAGGGCAGCCGGCAACGACATTACGAGCGATCTTTGATCCAAGTCAAGCCCATCATCTCTTTACAGATAGGCCAGACGGGAGGATGGTGACAACAAGGGCAAGGGAGGCTTCCACCAGTCGTGCGGGGGACTCCCCCTCCCAGGGGAACCCGCACCGCCAAGAGGCAGAGCCACCCATTCCGGTTCAGCAACCTCCGTCGGAATCTCAACTGGCTATACTCGCCCAGTAGATGCAAGTCCTCGCCATGGCAGTGCGCCAGCTTCAGCACCAGCACCAGTCCTTGGCTATCCACCAGCAGCCAGGGACTCCGGTGGCCCACGCTGCAGCTTCCCATGACAGCCTACGCTCCTTCCAAGGAAGGCCATCGCAGTCGCGGGCCACCACTGACAATCGGGGTCACCATCAAGCTCCAGTGAAAAGACAACGAGCCGGCTCTGCCGACAGAGAGAGCCGCTCACCAAACCTCGGGCGAGAGGTGCCCAGACCCCACCGAGGCAGAAGAAGCAAGACCCCCCGCCATGGGTGCCATGCACCCATGTCACCTTCTTCGTCTCCTTCGGCAAAGGGGTCCACTGATGAAGCCGTCAGGCGCGCGGCGGAGAAGCGCCTGGAAGAACATGAACGCAAGCTAGCAGAGTTTTCCCGCCGGTTTGCCAACATGCAGGGCTCCGCTAGTGAGCCAGCGGGCTACGACGCCCGTCCCCCATTCTCCCAAGAAATCCAAGCGGAGCCGATTCCGTATCGGTTCCGGATGCCGCAGGTGGATCCTTACGATGGGACCACCGACCCCCTCGACCACCTAGAAAGCTACCAGACCCTCATGAGGGTTTAGGGGGCCACCGACGCTCTCCTCTATGTCGCTTTTCCTGCTACTCTCCGGAAAGCAGCCCAGGTGTGGTTCACCCGTTTGGAGCCGAAGAACATCAGCTCTTTCGCCCAGCTAGGACAGAAGTTTGTGGCTCACTTCGATGCTTGTAGGAAGTTGCCACGAGAGGCAAACAGCCTCTTCTCCATCCGGCAGCAGGACTGCGAACCCTTGCGGGACTGTGGCCCATTTCAAGGCCGCCGCGATGGAGATCTACAGTCTTGATGAGCCAGTTGCCATGCTGGCGCTGAAGCAAGGGCTCAGGACCTCCCGCCTGACCTACTTGCTGGACAAGAAGCCCCCCAAGACTTACTCCGAGCTCCTTCTCCGGGTCCAGAAGTATGTCCGTGCCGAGGAGGCGGATCGTACGAGGCGAGAGCTCGATGGAGGGCCACTGAAGAAGCCAGCCCCCACCGAGATGCCCGGGACCCGGAAGCCAGCACCCCAGGCTCCGAGCTCCCGGAGGGACCGACCAAGACCGAGAGGGACTCCCATTCTCGAGGAGGGTTACACCCCTCTCCTCACCCCGAGGACCAAAATCCTTATGAAGATCGAAGGCGAGGATTACCTGAGATGCCCGCCTCCGTTGAAGTCCTCCACCGGCCGTGATAAGACAAAGTACTATCGCTTTCACCGTGATCACGGCCACGACACCGAGGAATGCCGCAACCTCAAGTGGGAGATTGAGGAACTCATCAAGAGAGGCTAACTCAAAAGGTTTGTGGGGGATAGACCTCAAGCGGAGTCCCAGGCACTCGTCGCTCTCCCGCCAGCTCTGACCATCGACAACCGTCCTATCGGAAAGACGGTGGGCATGATCTCCTGGGAAGCTGCGCGCGTCCAAGAGGACCCAGGGGACAGGGGACCCTGAGAATGTACTCCCCTTTATGAGGGAAGGGGAAGATGGGAAAAAAATATAAATAATGATGCGGTGGTCATCGAGATGACAATCGCGAAGCATCCTGTAAAACATATCATGGTTGATAGTGGAAGCTCCACAGACGTGCTTTTTTATGATGCCTTATCCATGATGAATCTTTCCCCCGATCAGCTTAGGCCTGTGCATGCACCCCTCATTGATTTCACAGGTGATTCCGTAAGGGTAAAAGGAGAAATCACTCTCCCGGTCACTGTCGAAACCTCACCTCGGCAGAGCACCGTCATGTTGACTTTCACGATTGTAAGGCTCCCTTCTGCCTACAACGTGATATTGGGTCAGCCCGGGCTCAACTTGCTCGACGCCGTTGTCTCCACCAAGAGGCTACTTGTACAGTTCCCTACTCCCTACGGTGTCGAAAAAATGAGGGGAGCACCCCAGCCGGTGCAGCATTATTTCCAAACCCTCCCTGGGGCCAAGGTCCCCGAGGACGACCCCAGCATAGATGACCTCGACCAAAGGGCCCAAGACCTTAGGGGAGGCCCGGTCAAATGTCTACTTTCATACCCGTTCGGAGACGATCCCACGAAGATGGTGCAAATCGGAGCCCAGCTACCCGAGGAGGAGAGGGCCCAATTACTGGGGTTTCTACGAGCGAACGCAAATGTGTTCGCTTGGACGGTGGCGGACATGCCAGGTATCCCTCCTGACATCATTACTCACAAATTGAGTGTTGACCCAAAGCACAAACCAGTTCGGCAGAAGAAAAGAAGTTTCGTCCCAAAGAGACAAGCAGCTATCAAGGAGGAAGTTGATAAACTCCTGGCTGCCAGGTTTGTTTGAGAGGCCCAGTATCCGAGCTGGTTGGCGAATGTGGTCATGGTAAGGAAGAACAATGGTAAGTGGAGGATCTGCGTAGATTACACCGACCTCAATAAAGCTTGCCCGAAGGATAGCTTCCCCTACCGAAGATCGACTAGCTGGTGGACGCCACCTCTAGCCACAGGCTGTTCTCTTTCATGGATGCGTTCTCCGGATATAACCAGATCCACATGCATCCAAAAGACGAGGAGCACATCGCCTTCATTACCGACCAGGGGACATACTACTACTGGATGATGCCTTTTGGTCTGAAGAACGCAGGAGCCACCTATCAGCGCCTGGTCAGTAAGGTCTTCAAGGACCAAATTGGCCACAACATGCAAGTGTATGTGGATGACATGCTCGTCATGAGCAGGCCGAGCTCGAGCCACGTCGCCGACCTCGCCGAATCCTTCCACAACCTGTGGCAACATCAAATGAAGCTGAACCCGACGAAGTACACTTTCGGAGTGGCGGCAGGAAAATTCCTCGGCTTCATGGTCACCTAGAGGGGCATCGAAGCGAATCCAGAAAAGGTTCAGGCCATCACCGACATGGAGCACCCGACCTCCAAGAAGCATGTCCATCGCCTGACGGGGCGTATCGCCGCCCTCAGCAGATTCATCGCGAGGTCGGCCAACCGCTGCCTTCCATTTTTCAAGGCACTGTGCAAGATGTATGACTTCACCTGGACAGAGGAGTGCAGAACAGCCTTCGAGGAGCTGAAGAATTTCCTCGCCTCTCCCCCGTTGCTCTCCAGGCCGGAAGAGGGGGAGGAGCTTCTGCTGTACCTGGCGGTTACACCGGGAGCTATCAGCTAGGTTCTCGTCCGCGCAGACGAGGACAAATTTCAAAAGCCGGTATACTGCACCAGCAAAATCCTCCGTGATGCGGAGATTAGGTATACTAGCTCCGAGAAACTTATTTTTGCACTAATAATGTCTGCTAAGCACCTCAGGCCCTACTTCCAAGCACATCCAATAGTGGTCGTGACGGACCAGCCGTTGAGGGCCATACTCAGCCGACTCGAGACTTCCGGGAGATTGGCTAAGTGGTCCCTATTGCTCAGCGAATTCGACATAGCGTACCGACCGAGGTCCTCACAGAAGGCCCAAGTCCTAGCTGACTTTGTGGTTGAGTGCACCGGGTTCGTCGAGGAGCTAGAGCAGACAATAACGGAGCCCGGGCCGGGAGAAGAGCCTTGGATCCTCCACGTGGATGGAGCATCCAATCCCGGCGGGAGCGGAGCAGGCCTCATCCTCACTAACAGCAATGGAGTTGTGGCGGAATGCTCCCTTTGCTTCAAGTTCGCCATGACCAACAACCAAGCGGAGTACGAGGCACTCCTCGTGGGCCTAAGAGTCTCTCGCGAGTTGGGTGTGCAGGACTTAAAAGTCTTCATCGACTCCCAGCTGGTTGCCGGACAAGTCTCCGGAGAATATGAAGCAAGGGACACCTAGATAATGAAGTTCCTGGAGCAGGTCCGCGTAAGCACAACAGGCCTCCGACGCTTTAGCATCTTCCACATCCCCCGAGGAGAGAATGCGCGCACGGATACGCTGTCTAGGCTTGCGACCTTGCCGGACTCATCGCTGGGACATGCCTACATCGAGTACCTCAAAAGTCCTAGCTACGAGAGCTTGGCGGGGGTGCATCAAGTCACCCCCAAGCCGAGCTGGATGGACAAGTACATCCGGTACATCACTGATGGCTCCTTGCCCGAAGACCACATAGAAGCTGCCCTCGTCAAGAAGAAGGCCTCCCGGTTCATTCTGATGGAGGGCCAGCTCTACCGCCGATCCTACTCCTATCCACTCCTGAAATGTCTCAGGCCCGCCGAGGCAACCTTTGTGCTCTAAGAGATACATGAAGGCCTCTGCGGGAACCACGTGGGAGGGAGAACGCTGGCTTATAAAGCCCTTCGCTAGGGATACTTCTGGGAGACCATGAGGGAGGATGCCGCCGACTTTATTAAAAGGTGCTACAAGTGCTAGCGCCACGCGAATATACAGCGTCAGCCGGTGGCACCGATCTCCCAACTCTCAGCCCCTGGGCCTTTTGCCCAGGGGGGAATGGACATTTTGGGACCGTTTCCCCCAACACCAGGGCAGCGAAGATTCCTGCTGGTGGCGATCGACTACTTCACTAAGTGGGTCGAGGCAGAGCCGCTAGCCCGGATCACGGAAGCTAATGTCCGCCAGTTCTTTTGGAAGTCAATCATTTGCCGCTTTGGACTCCTCCATTATATTATCACTGACAACGGTCGACGGTTCGATAATCGCGAGTTTGAAGGGTTCTGCGCCGAGCATGGCATCCAACATTGATTCACCTCAGTGGCCCACCCTCAAACAAATGGAGAAGCCGAGGTGACCAACCGGACCATCCTCCAAGGACTCAGGACTAGGCTGGATCAAGCTAAGGGTAGGTGGGCAGAAGAACTCCCAAGCATCCTGTGGGCATACCATATGACGTCTAGGACAGCGACCAACGAGACACCCTTCAGCCTTATTTTCGACACCTAAGCGGTCATCCCGGTCGAGCTCGGTGTGCCCACGTTATGGGTGCAGCAGTACGACGAGGTGCGGAACTCGACACCCCTCCTGCTCAACTTGGACCTCCTCGAAGAAGCAAGGGATAAAGCCCGGCTATGAATGGCGGCCTACCAGCAAGGAGTAGCCCGATATTACAATGCTCGGGTCAGGCCGAAAGCTTTCAAGCCTGGAGACCTAGTGCTACGGCGGGCAGAGGCGTCTCAGCCCAGGGAGTGCAGCAAGATTTCACCAAACTGGGAAGGCCCCTATAAAGTAGCTGAAGCCCTCTCGCAAGGGCCCTATTACCTCGAAGATCTTGGCGGCATCAGGTTCTCTCAAATGTGGAATGCCTGTAACTTGCAGAGATACTATCAATGATGTAAGGTTTCCCAGCAATAATAATAATAATGGTTTTTCTTTGCACAAGTGTTTATCTGTCTTGCAGGAGAGCCTCATCAACGTCCCCGAGCCTAGCTCCATGATGCCAACCCAAGATCGGAGCTCAGATCTCCGGCCAAGGGATTTTCGAGCCACGTAGCTCCCAAGCATCAACATCCCCAAGCCCAGCTCCAGGATGCCAACCCAAGATCGGAGCTGGATCTCCGGCCAAGGGATTTTCGAGCCACGTAGCTCCCAAGCATCAACATCCTCGAGCCCAACTCCAGGATGCCAACCCAAGACCGGAGCTCAGATCTCCGGCCAAGGGATTTTCGAGCCATGCAGCTCTCGAGCATCAACGTCCCCGAGCCCAGCTCCAGGATGCCAACCCAAGATCGGAGCTCAGATCTCCGACCAAGGGATTTTCGAGCCACGCAGCTCCCAAGCATCAACGTCCCCGAGCCTAGCTCCAGGACACCAACCCAAGATCGGAGCTCAGATCTCCGGCTAAGGGATTTTCAAGCCACGCAGCTCCCAAGTATCAACGTCCTCGAGCCCAGCTCCAGGATGCTAACCCAAGACCGGAGCTCAGATCTCTGGCCAAGGGATTATCGAGCCACGCAGCTCTCGAGCATTAACGTCCCGAGCCTAGCTCCCGGATGCCAACCCAAGACCGGAGCTCAGATCTCCGGCCAAGTGATTTTCGAGCCAAGTAGCTCCTATCAATGCCTCGAGCCTAGCTCCAAGATGCCAAAGACCAGAGCACGACCCTCAGGCAATCCCTGGACCGGGACCTAGCACCCCGGCCAGGAAGGCCTCGAGCCTAGCTCCATGGCATCCAAGACCTGAGACCAACTCTCAGGCACCTTAGACCGGGGTCTAGCTCCCCGACCAAGGAACTACCGAGCCCGGCAGCTCATAACTGCCAGAACCCTGCACCCGACTTGCCAACACTGAAGCCCGATGATTCAACCCCAAGCGAGGTGAAACCCCCTTCTTTGATCTCCCCACTCATCAAAAAAAAAAAAAAAAACAAACAGAAAGAGAAAGGGGAGTGAAAGAAAGAGAAAAGAAAGAGGGAAGAGCCAAGTAGAAAGCAGGTTGCAAGGAAGTGCAAAATTTATTAGCTGAATCCCGGTTATAAGCATTCTACGGGCCCCCGACATGCCGGGTGGCCCAACCGAGTACAGAAAGAAAACAAAATACAAAAGAAATAAAAAGGGACTACCCTCCGACTGACCCTTCAGCTGGGTCGCAGGGCTAGGAGCCTCCGTCTGCAGGGACCTTCGGCAGCGCGGCTCCGATTTCGGGTGGTACAGCCTCGACCTCGGCTGGCGTAGAAGGCTCAGGAGTGATGGCCTCCTCAGCACCCGTCTCTTGGTATGAAGTACCGGGGTAGCCGAGGCTGCTACGGCCCTCAACTGAGATGAACCCCTCAACTTGGTGGCGCAGGTACATGAAGCCCTTATAGAAGGAGTCCGACGCCATTTGTTGGATCTCGACGAGGAACTCCTCCGAGGCCCTGTACCTCGCGATGCCTCTTCAGCTTCCTTCTTCACCGCGACCACCTCATGCCTGGCATCCCTAGCTGACCTAGCCGCCTCCTCGGTCACTTTCTGGGCCACGGCCGACCTCTCCTTCTCTCCCACTATCCGGGCCTGGAAGGACTGAGCGATTCCCTTTTGCCGGGTCGCCTCGGCGTTGAATACGCCCAACCTCCGCTCGGCGTCGGTGAGCTCCTCGGCTTTCTTCCTCGACTGGCCCTGCTCTCGATCGAGGCTCTCCTGAAGTTCTCTCACTCGCCCCTCAAAGTCGGCGAGTTGCCTCTCGAGGTTCTTGACCCGTCGGTCAAGCATCCCTTCGGAGTCAGCCCTCCCCTTCAGGTCAGCCTTCAACGATGCGATTTCGGCTACTTGTTGCTGTTCAGCTCGCTCCCAGATTCGACAGCTGCTCCTAACAAAAAGGGCCTCGACACCGACCTGCGCCATATGAAAAGTTGGTAAAAAAAAAGAGAGAAAAAAGGGGAGAAGAAGAAAATGATGAAGTTGCTCACCGTATAGAGCTGGGGGAAGATGCTATCGATCACAGCAGCCCGACCATCTCCTGCCGATCGCATGGTTGGATGGAGAAATCCATCATGCGAGCGGCTAAGACACGGTTGTCGAGCAAGGAACTCTCCGGCCCCAGCTTGAACGGGAGACGATGCCTCGCCTAGTCCCTCCGGCTCTCTCAGGGAGCGGGTGTGCCCATCCCCCTAGCGGCGGGACCCCTAGGGACCGGTCGGGGATCCGGCACCGTCGCAGTCGAAGCCTTCATTGCAGGAGGAGCTCCAGTACGGGCCTCTCCCCCCTCGACCTCAATCATCGCCGGACTCGGGAAGCGGGAGGGCGTGGCAGCGACATCAACACTAGCCTGGCCGACCGCCTCGGGCTCCAAAGCAGGGACCTCGGCCTGTGGCCTCGTCCGCCCTTCAACTCCTTAAACCACCCGCTGACTCAGTCCTGATGTCGCGGACGGCGTAGGAGCTTCCTCGACCTCCCTCCTCCTCGAGGTGACTGGCATGACGGGGGCAGCTATCGGTACACCCTCGATTCGGGCCTGCCTCGGGGGAGGCTCGTCGGCCATCCCAGTAGGCGGCCTCTTCTTGGTAATCGACAGCAGGTCGCTCTCGGAGAAGATCATCCTTGCAGACAGATTAACCACGGGTCAGAAGCCAAGAAAGTTAGCCCAAAATGAAGAGAAGAGAAAACATATATGGATGAAAGAAAGACTTAGGTCGGACTCACCCGACCCCCTCGTCGGGTCGACCTTGGCATCAAAGAGGTTCTGCTCCGACAGCAAGACCTCGAGAGAAGGGATATGGGCAGTGCGAAGCTGCTCATAGTCGTCTTGGTCAGCTGCATCGACTGTAGAGATTCGGTTAGAGGACTGGTTCGAATCACTCCAAGCCCAGTCGACTCCCTCGACGGCTGCGAAAAAGAATTTGCTCTTCCATCCCTTGATGGAAGAGGGAAGCTCGAATCTAATGCCCTTTAGGTGGGAGGACTAGGACCACCACCCGTCCTCAGTCGGGTGACATTTCAGGGTAAAGAATGCCCTGAACAAGGAGAACCGGGCAACAAACCCGTGGACATGGCAGAGGACAATGAAAGAAAAGATAGTCCTAAGGGCGTTAGGGACTAGCTGAGCGGGGACCAAGCGGTAATTGCTCAGCATGGATATGAAAAGGGGTGGAAAGGAAAACGAAGCCCTCCTGAGAAGGTCTCCTCGTAAAAGGCAATCCGGCCCGGGCCGCTTGAAGTAACCCTATCCTCGGGGCGAGGGACTAGAAGCCAGATAGAGTGTGGGATGCCATAGATATCCCGAATGTCCCCAGATCCGTGATGAAAATCTTCGAGGCGATCCCACCCGGACCTGTTGACCGAACAGACTCAGAAACTGGCTCGGGTGGGGGAGGAAGGCGGGAAGAATGAGAAGAAGCAGCCCCCGGCTCCCTAATGGACACGGGGCGGACTGAAAGGACCGGTCTCCTACTAAACCCGAATCGTGCCCCTTCCGACACCTCATCGAAGGAGGAAGACACTAGCCCCTGTACAGAAGGACCGGGACGAGACATCCTGTGAAAAGAACCCAAGGAGAAGAAAGACTGGACTCGGAAGAAGAATAAGACCGACCTGGTTCCTTAGAGGGGAGAAGGGCGGAAGCGAATCATGGAGAAAGAAGGGTCCAAGCACTGCAGCAGGCGCGAAGGATTTGAGAGAATAGGAGTTTTGAGGTAAAAAACTTCTTTTCATTTCGAAATGACCCGATGGATTCGTACCGATCCGACCCCTCCGTCAACAGATCCACGCCACGTGCTGTCCATCGATGAAAACGGCATCTCGGTCGCTCTAAATTCTGTGCCAACATTAACTACTCCTCGGACGTGGCCACGTGGCACCCCCGCATTGGTCCGTAGGACCATCTCACGAAGCGCTAGCAATCATGGCCATCATTACGCCAGATCTCCGCCCTTCCACGTCAGCACCATAATTACTCTCTTCGGCCCGAGCATCGTGCACTAACGAGTCTCGGGAGTGGGAGGCAAATGATATGGCAAGACCGCTGACGTGGGGAGCTAACAGGTGCCACGACAAAGGAGGCTGCCGCGTCGAACGCCAAGTCAACTCTCCAGCCCAGACCGCTCTGCCGAGCTGAGCTGAGCTCCCTCGAGACAAGGAGCCGAACTCCGTCCTCCGCCAGGTCGGACCCGCGAGCTCGGGATGCACTTAGATTGGTTCACTCTCAAGAACAGGATTAGGTCCAAATGGTTCACTAGGAATCAACATTGACTCCCTATACTTGATAAGGTCTGAAACGCTGAAAGTAGAGCTAATGCCTAGTTCAGGTGGCAATTCAAGCACGTAGACATTAAGTCTAATTTTCTTAATTACTTTGTAAGGTTCACTACTACGGGCATGTAATTTTTTCATGGTTACAGGTGGAAACCATTCAGGTCATAATCGAACCATAACAAAGTCTCCTTCTTCGTACTCCTTGAGTCTTCTTTTAGAATTAGCCATATAATTCTTATACAATTCTTTAATGTATTGTGCATATGACTCTGCAAATATCTAATAGACTCACTATGCATTACTAGTGAAGAAAATTTAGTTATTTATTTATTTTTTTATCTATTTAAGTCCTTAATTTCAATTCTGTACTTGACCCTTGGTCGATGAGTGACATGCTGATAAAAATTTAACATGCACTCATAATAGATGCCATAAGGTTCTACAGAAATAAGTGACAAATCTAATAGGGTCTAAGGACTGATGAAACATACTAACTTCAACAAAATGTAAACTAATGATTCTAAAAACATTGGAAACATCAGGGAAGGGTAGAAAATAAGAAGTGGATTCGGGGGTGACTTGGTAGGGTAGGAAATAAGAAAAGGGTTCAGGGATTTGTCTAACGGGGTTGACCTTAAGGGTTGGACATAGATTCACACCTACAGGGAATAAAGGGTTAGCTTGAAGAAAGGATGAGTCACAAATTTCAAGAAAAAGGTCTTCAATGGGAACTAATGGAGTGAATTCTTCCTGAGATTGCTGGTTTGGAAAAATCAAGTCATCACTGATTACTTCAGGACTAAGCTCTACAGCTTGACTCTTTTCTAGGGTTTTTCCAGGTAAGGTCTCAGTAGTAGGGTTAGGTTTTTTATGGGTCTCCTTTTTTATGGGTCCTACCATTATAGTTTCAGTCAGGGTACAGTCATGGTCAACAACTTTGGGCTAACTTCAGTCTGGGTGCCTATCAGGTCAGCTAATTCTGGGTTAGCCTTAGTTTGGATATGGTCAGGATTATCTAACTCTGGGTCTACCTCCTGTATCTCCTCATCTACATACTCATCTGCTAAGCTCACATCAGCGTCATAAACTTCTTCAATAGCATCTTGGTGAACCAATAGGATAGTAGGAGTAGGTCGGTTAAGGAAAAATTGACGAGTTTTTGGGATAGCAGGGGTGGGTTGACTAAGGAGACAATGACTAAGATCTGGGGTAGTGGAGAAGGGTTGGCCAAGGGAAACCTGAATAGTACATGGGTTTTGACTATAACCACTTATCCTAATGGGTTCGAGTCGATGGGTTCTGGGGTCAAGGGTAGTTGGTTTGGGTAAACCAGGGTTAGTACGGGTCCTACGGATTCTCTCTAGGTTTCTTAATAGTTGGTCTAGTCAATCAAACTTATGGTTCATTTGGATACATTGTTCAGTAAAGGTCCTCAGTAAAGTTTCCATAGTGGACTCCATGGTCAAACTAGACTTGGTTGGGTTAGACTCCTAATCTAATGGTTATGCAATGTAATCCACAGAACTCAACTCGGACTAGGGTTTCCTAGACATAAAGCTCAAGTATAATGGGTCAGCTCAAATTATAGCCAACTCAATAATTACCCTGTCCACTGGCCAGGTAAGAGGTGGGGTGTGGGAGGCTCCCCCTGCTCTTGCAGGGTCCTAATTAAGAACCACGAAACCGCTTAGGGCATTTGCCTCTGGACCTCTAGCCTTAGACACCATATTTAAGTGATAATCAGAGGATTGGGTGCACTAGCTTATACACAATACTTGGAACCCGACCTGTTGGTGTCCTTAGCTCACTAGAGCAATTAAGTCTAATGGATTTTAATTAGGGTTAGGACCGATGCAAAGGTGGTGATTGTGGGCTAAGGAAGGGTGATGAAATCCCTCCCTTATGTAGATATTGAATGCCCTTAAGATTAGGTTTATTGATGATGCACATACAAGATGAAACCCTAGATACAATCTAACTAAAATAATTAAAATAATAATAAAAAAATTAATTATTATTTTTTTGTATTTGTTATTTTGTTTTCAACGAAGATATAGTTTGCAAAAAAATATCTAAGATATAGGAAATTAAAATGTGCAAGATTTATGCAAAAAGAACCCTAAACTAGAATTACTGAAATTCAGGATATAACTATTCTCAGGCAGTATTCCAGCGAGCAAAAAAATTTACAGATCGAAATAATTCATGAGAAAATTCTAAAAATACTATCAATTATGATTGAACCAGCAAAATAAGAATCAGGCAATTCTAAGTTACCTACATACAGAAATAATCAAAATAACAAATCATGTACTATGATGGATGTGATGTAGAAAATAAATTCCAAAGATACCTATATCTTTGTTTTCTTCTTCAAGGGCCAATTCACAGTGGCACCCCTACACGCCATAGAAAATCCCGTTTGAATGGGAGGTGAGGGTCTTGCAGTCCTGCTTTTTCTTATAACCGATGATCATGGTGAAGCACCCGATCCGAGTACTTAAAGAGAAACTAAATCAGCATAAAAGAGATTAAACCCTAGTTTAACCTGCTTTGATACCAAAGATGATGCGGGACAAAATAATTAAAACTAAATTACTATGATTAAGATCTAATTATTTGAGGGAAGTAGAGAATAATTTTTATATTTTTTTTCAGATTTTTAAAGAAGACTTGAAGGAGACGGTAAAGAAAACTAGTTTAGTTAACTACCCGCACAAGTAAACCTAACAAAATAACTAGAAAAACAGGACTTAGTGATTGAGAAATCACGGTAAACTAGGATTTATCTTATCAACGAATTAGAGAATAATGAGAAAGGAATAAGTTTCGATTTTATCAACGAAGAAATGCTCCTCTGAATCGAATCTGACAGAACTCTCAAGATCTTCATAGCAGGGTTTCAAGAACTCGATCCCGGGCTCTGATCTTCCATGCGAAGCTAGTTTCAAGGCAAGAATACTTGATCTTGACTCCTGATCACCTGTAACACTCAACAATGAAAATCATGAATTAAGAAGCAGCAAAGAAAAGAAAGAATGAAAGGAATGGAAGATATACCCGAACTTCCGACCAGGGCCGAAGCTAAAGAGTTGCCCCATCCCAAAAGAAAGATACACACCTCTCCTCGCCCCGAGGTTGAAGATCCTCATGGAGATTGAGGGTGAGCATTACTTGCACCACCCTCCCTCGCTGAGGCCATCCAATGATCGCGACATGACAAAGTATTACCAGTTTCACCGCGACCATGGCCATGACACCGTGGAGTGCCGCCACCATAAGAGAGAAATCGAAGACCTGATCAGGAGGGGTTACCTCAAAAAACTCATGGGGGGCAAGGCCCCGGTGGAACCTCAGGCGCTTGCTGCTCTTCCCCCTATCCCTGCAGTCGACAGCCAACCCACCGAGCAGCCTATGGGTATGATATGCTGGGGAATAGAGCATGCCCCTAAGAGGGCCCGGGAGGGAGAGAGTTTGGAAAATGTACTCCCCTTTATGGGGGAGGAGGAACCTGGGAATCAAAATATAAACAATGATGCCGTGGTTGTCGGGATAACGATTGCCAGGCATCCTGTAAAACGGATTATGGTCGATAGTGGAAGTTCGACTAATATCCTTTTTTACGATGCTTGCTCTAGGATGAATCTGTCCTCAGCTCAATTGAGGCCCGTTTACACCCCCCTTATTGGTTTTACCAGGGACTCCATGGGAGTTGGAGAGATTGCTCTCCTTGTTACTGCCAGGTCACCACATCGGTAGAGTACTGTTATGATGATTTTCACGGTTGTTAAGCTTCTTCGGCCTACAATATGATCCTTGGCCATCTCGAGCTCAACCTGCTCGATGCGGTCATCTTCATCAAGCGGCTATTAGTGCAATTCCCTACTCCTTACAGTGTGGGTGAAATGAGGGGGGCACCTTAGTCGATCCAACACTATCTGCAAGCTGTCCCAGTGGCCGGGAGTCCCAAGGAAGATCCCAACATCGACGACCTTGACCAAAGGGCGCAGGATCCCAGAGGTGGTCCAGCTGAACGCCTATTGATGTATCCCCTCGAAGCAGACCAGACAAAGATGGTGCAAATCGAGGCCCAGCTACAAGAAGAGGAGCGGGCCCACCTATTGAGCTTCCTCCGAGCAAATGCGGATGTATTCGCCAGGACAACGATGGACATGCCTGAGATTTCTCCCAACATCATCACTCACAGGTTAAGCATTGACCTGAAGTACCATCCTGTCCGACAGAAGAAGAGATGCTTCGCCCCGGAGAGGCAACAGGCGATTAATGAGGAGGTGGAGAAGCTCCTCGCAGCCGGCTTTGTTCGTTTAGTGCAATATCCTAGCTGGCTGGCGAACATGATCATTGTCAAGAAGAACAACGGGAAGTGGAGGATTTGCATGGACTACACCAACCTCAACCAATCTTTCTTGAAGGACAGCTTCCCACTTCCAAATATCGATCAACTGGTAGACGTCACCTCGGGGCATCGCTTACTCTCCTTCATGGATGCATTCTCCGAGTACAATCAAATCTGTATGCACCCAGAGGACGAGGAGCACACTACCTTCATCACAGATCGGGGAACATACTGCTACTGGATGATGCCTTTCGACCTGAAGAACGCTGGCGCCACATACCAATGACTGGTCAATCAGGTCTTTAAGGACCAGATTGATCGAAATATGCAAGTCTATGTGGATAACATGCTCGTCATGAGCAAGCCGAGGTCAGACCATGTCGTCGACCTGGCGGAGGCCTTCCAAAACCTTTGCTTGCACCGGATGAATCTGATTCCAACGAAGTGTGTTTTTGGCATGGCCGTGAGAAAGTTCCTAGGTTTCATGGTCACCCAGAGAGGAATAGAGGCCAACCTTGAGAAGGTTTGGGCAATTATCGACATGGAGCATCCCACCTCGAAGAAGCAAGTCTAGTGCCTCACGGGCCGGATTGCCGCCCTGAGCTGGTTCTTCTCTCGATCTGCTGACCGTTGCTTGCCTTTCTTCAAGGCGCTATGCAAGATGCATGACTTCACCTGGACAGAAGAGTGTAGGGAAGCATTCGAGGAGCTAAAGAAGTTCTTGGCATCACTGTCGCTACTCTCGAGACCGGAGGACAGAGAGAAACTATTGCTGTACCTGGCGGCCACCCCGGGGGCCGTCAATTCGGTCCTTGTCCGTACAGATCGGGATGGAGCTCAGAAACCGATGTATTATGCCAATAAACTCCATCGAGATGCAAAGATCAGGTATACTCGATCTGAGAAACTAATTTTTGCCCTTATAATGTCTACCCAGTATCTCAGGCCATATTTCCAAGTGTACTTGATCGTGGTCCTAACGGACCAACCTCTTAGGGCCATACTCATTCGCCCTGATACTTCTGGGCATCTAGCCAAGTGGGCCCTGAAACTCGACGAGTTCGATATCGTGTACCGACTGAGACCATCTCAAAAGGTCCAGGTGTCGGCTGATTTTCTGGTCGAGTGCACGGGCATGGACGAGGAGTCGAAGGAGATTCCCCTAGAGTGCCGAGCGGAGCCCAAAATTGAGGAGGAGGTCTGGGTCCTCCACGTGGATGGCGCATCCAACTCGGGAGGGAGCGGAGCAGGCCTCATTCTTGCTAATGGTGATGGGGTCGTAGCTGAGTGCGTGCTCCATTTTTGATTTGCTGCAACCAATAACCAAGCGGAGTATGAAGCGCTCCTCGCATGATTGAGGGTCTCCCACGAGCTGGGTGTATCCAACCTAAAGGTCTTCACCGACTCTCAGCTAGTGGCCAGACAAGTCTCAGGAGAATTTAAGGCTCGAGACTCCCAAATGATGAAGTACCTGGAGCAGGTATGCTCGAGCACGGTGGGCATCCGGTGCTTCAACATCTTCCATATCCCTCGTGGAGAGAATGATCGCATTGATGCCCTCTCAAGGCTTGCGACCCTGCCGGACTCATCACTGGAGCATGCCCACATTGAATACTTAGAAACTCCAAGTTATGAGGCTCCCGAGGAGGTCCAGCAGGTCACCTTGGAGCCCAACTGGATGGACCAATACATCAGGTACATCACCGACGGCATCCTACCGAAAGACCGTGCGGAAGCTGGCCTCATCAAGAAGAAAGCCGCACGCTTCGTATTGATGGACAGACAACTCTATCGCATGTCCTACTCATATCCACTTCTGAAGTGCTTGAGACTCACGGAGGTGGCCTTCGTGCTCCAAGAGATACATGAGAATCTCTGCGGGAATCACGTGGGGGACAGGATGCTAGCATACATGGCCCTCCATCAGGGATACTACTAAGAGACTATGAGGGAGGACACTACCGACTTCGTAAGGAGGTGTGACCACTGCCCATGCCATAGCTGCATACAGCGTCAACCGACGGCACCACCCTCCCAGCTCTCCATCCCTTGGCCGAATGCTCAGTGGGGGATGGACATCCTCGGTCCCTTTCCTTCGACTTCCGGACAGCGCAGGTTCTTAATAGTGGCCATCGACTACTTCACCAAATGGGTGGAGGCAGAGCCACTAGCACGGATCACCGAAGCTAAGGTCAGCCAATTTTTCTAGAAGTCAATCATCTGTCGCTTCAGACTCTCCCATACTATTATCACCGATAACGGATGATAATTTGACAATCGAGAGTTCGAGGAGTTCTGTGCCGGCCTCGATATCCATCACCGCTTCCCTCGGTAGCTCATCCTCAGACCAACGGAGAGGCCGAGGTGACCAACTGAACCATCCTCCAAGGACTCCGAACCAGGTTGGACCATTCCAAGGGAAGGTGGGTTGAAGAACTCCCTAGTATCCTTTGGGCCTACCACACGACGCCTTGAACGACCGTAGATGAGATGCCTTTCAACCTCATCTTCGGCACCGAAGCCGTAGTCCCGGTAGAACTTGGTGTGCCCACACTGCGGGTAGAGCAATATGATGAAGCTAAAAACCTGGCTCGTCTTCTACTTAACTTAGACCTCCTCAAAGAAACGAGAGACAATGTTTGACTCCAGATGGTGGCCTACCGACAGTAGGTGGCCCGGTACTACAACACGCAGGTAAGGCCAAATATCTTTTGTCCGGGCGATTTGGTGCTGCGGCAGGCTGAAGCCTCTCAGCCTCGAGAGTGCGGCAAGCTCTCCCCGAACTTGGAAGGCCCCTACAAGGTGGTCGAGGCTTTCCCCCATGGAGCCTACTACCTTGCCGAGCTTGATGGCACCCGGTTCCCGCGAACCTGGAAGGCTAATAATTTGAGGATGTACTATCAATGATGTTAGGCCTCCTTCCATTAATAAAAGAATTCATTTTGGTGCAAATTATCTTTGCCTTGCAGGAATATTGCTACCCAACCCCAGGTCTTGCTGATCAAGCCGGGAAACTCCTGAAGCCCCGCACCTCAAAGTCGGGAAACTCCTAAAGCCCTGCACCTCGAAGTCGAAAAATTCCAAAAGCCCCGCACCTCGAAGCCGAGAAACTCCAGAAGCCTCGCACCTCAAGTCGGAAAACTCCAGAAGCCCTGCACCTCAAGTCGGGAAACTCCTAAAGCCCTGCACCTCAAGCCAGGAAACTCTGACCTCAAAGCCGGGAGACTCCAGAAGCCCCGCACTCTATCCATCCAAGTCCCAGCCTGGTGGGTCACCTCCCGAACTCCCCGAAGTTCAACCTCCCAACTCGGTTGCATTCCAGGCACTTGGAGACAGTTTTACCTGGGATCGCTCAGACCTCCTCGAAGTGTTCATCGGCTCCTGGCTCAGCCAGGAAGAACCTGAAACACACAACTAGCTTCGAGGAGAGGCATGAAGCCCCTCTACCTCATTCCCGACATGGTAGAAATGACTCAAAAACTTAAAATCTCTCTTCCTAACAGCCCTCTGTATTCGGAGCCCTGCCAGGAAGGGTCAAAAATTTGGCGCCCCCCGACAAGGTGTCACTTCAAAAACATGTACATGGGCAGTCACAAAAAAAAAGAGAGAAAAGAACAGAAGAAGGATTCTGTGAATTGGAAAAAACACTTCATTGAAATCGAAAAAGGGTTACACTATTCCAGGACTCCCGACAAGTTGGGCGATCAAGAAAAAAGTAGAAAATACAAGAAACAAAAAGAAGAAACGAGGAGGTCCCTGTTATATTACGCCAACTCCTTCCAGGGACGGTGCTGGGGCACACCGGCGTCATCACAGACCTCTACCAAAGGGGATGCTTCCGTGGTGGCCGCAAGTTCTCCCTCCTCCACTTCGGCTGTAGCCCCAACTAGATCCCTGCACGGGGCAACTGGGAAGGCGAGCTCCTCCAGGTTCAGCCCCGGGAAGAGCTGGACCGCCCTAGACTGGTAGAACTCGTAGCCCTTGAGGAACGAGTCCGTGGCCGCCTCCTGGACCTCATCAGCATATTCCACCGAGGCCTGGAAGTTTGGCACTGCCCTGGCATCCTCCTTTTCAGCGGCCTCCATCAAGGCTAACGCCCCTGCGGCCTTCTCCTCAGCCATCGAGGTCCACCCGCGTTGCATCCAGTTGAGCCTGGAGGGCCTAAGACCACTCCTCCACTTGGGCCACCTTGGCCTTGTGTTCCTCTACCCGGGCCATCTCAGTCTTGAGCTCCTCGGCCCGGTGCTTGACCCGGTCCTTCTCCCGGGCCAAGGATGCTTCGAGGTCCTTGGTGCGCCTCTCAGCATTCACCATCTCGATCTTTAGCTCCCTGTTCTTCTCCTCCACTTCTTGGGCCCTATCAGTTTACTCTCTAGCCTAGGCCACCAGCGATGCCATCTCTTGCTCCTTCAATTTCTCCCTTTTGGCCCAATGGGAGCAGCAGTCACAGATGAGTAGGAGGTCCATCCCGAGCTGCACCAACAAAAATGTTAGCCATGCCAAAAAAAAAGAGAAGAAAGAAAGAGAAGAGAAGAAAGAAAGAAAAAAACCCTATCGTGAAGAGGTAAGGGAAGGTGCTGAGGATGTCATCCGGTAGTGATCGCCCTCCCCTCTCGCATCAATCGCGTGACTAGACTGCGAAGTCCATCATGCACTCAGCCAGAGAATGGTCTTGGGTGACGGAGGAGTTCAACGCCACCTCGATGGACACCTTCGGGCCTCGAATTTTGGCTTCGCTGGGACCGTCGCCGTGCCTTCGAGGGTAGTCGAAGACATCTCCGAGCCCCTGTTGGAGCTCGCCGCTGCACCCGATGGCGCCGCCGATGGCCGTTCCCTCCTTTCTTCATCCCATGTCTCCACCTTGATGACTTTGGGAGGCAGGGCCACAGCAGCAGCAATAGTAGTAGCTAGCCGAACCCACGTGCTCATGTCGGGCTCCTGGACCAGAGGCGGATCCTGCTGCCTTGGCAATTCGAGGACCGATTTGATCATCCTTCTACTTGGACCGGTGGCTGCGACAGGCCCAGGCCTCGCACTGGGCTCGTTCCGAGGCCTCTTCGACGTGGACCCCCTAGGTCCCGTCGATGTGGTCCTCTTCTGAGAGGACACAATGAGCTGCTCTATCGAGAACTTCATGCCTACAAGAAAGAAAAAGCCAAGGTCAGCCTCAGACTCGAAGAGACCTGCAGAAGAAGAAAGGAAGGTTTATACTGAACTCACCCAACTCCCGGGTTAGGCTGACCCCGGCTTCGAATAGGTTCTGCTCTGATAGCAGAACCTCAAGAGAAGGAATATGGTCGACGATGAGCTGGTCATAAACTTCCCGATTAGCCACTTCGATCTTGGAATTCTGATTTGTAGCCCGGTCAAGATCACTCCAGACCCAGTCGACCCCTTCAACGGAAGCAAAGAAATACTTGCTCTTCCATCCTTTGATGGAAGAGGGAAGTTCAAATTTAATGCCCTTCGGGTGAAGAGAGATGAACCACCACCCGTCCTCGGTCGAGTGGCGTTTCAGGGTGAAAAAGGCCCTGAACGGAGAAAAACGGGCAACAATCCCATGAAAATGGCAGAAGACGATGAAACAGAAGATGATCCTAATCGCATTCGGAACCAGCTGAACAGGGACAAGGCGGTAGTTGCTGAGCACAGAGAGAAAAAAAGGACAAAAAGGAAAACGAAGACCCCTAGAGAGGGATTCCTCATAGAGGGCAATCCGGCCTGGGCCACTAGAGGTGACCCATTCCCCCAGTCTCGGGACTGAGAGTCGGACAGAGTCTGGGATGCCGAAAGCTTCCCAGATTATCTAAAGGTCCTCCCCGGTCATCACTGAAGTGGCACCATTGGGACCAGTCGAACGCGAAAGGTTGGAAGGGACTTCTGGAACAGGGGGAGGAGGAAGGCGAGTCCTAGGCTCCCCTATCACTATCCTAGTGGGGCGAAGACCTCTACGAACATGAAGAGAAACTTATTCTTCCTCATCGGAGGAAGGGGTCCTCGGTCGAGAGGGCCCCGCCTTGTCGGGGTTGCTGGAAGGACGATGATGGGTCATCCTAAGGCAGAAATAAGAAGGAAGGGAGGAAGAAGGAAAAAGGGGATCTGGAGAGGCCCTAAGGATGAACTCGACCTAGCCAAAGAAGAAAGAGGACTGAGGAAGATGAACCTGATGGCCTTGAAGGTAAGGGACACTCAGGGGAGAGAAGGAAGAAGACTCTGGTCCGTTGGCGGGCACGAAGAATTTGAAAGAAATGATATTTCAAGAAACTTTCTTTCTTTTCGAAATGGCCAGACAATAACTGTACCGCCTCCATCGGATTGGTGCCATGTGTCGAGATCAGCGAGGAGCGATGCTTCGGTTCACCTAAAATCGTTTTAGATTCTGCATCGGTCGTTATGCTTCCTCGGACGTGCTGACGTGTCATCCTTGCATTGGACTTAAGGTCCGTTCAAGCGGCGGCGATCGTGGCATTAACGGTAACTAATTTTCACATTTCCACATCAGCTCCCCATTTACTCTCTTCACCCCGAGCGCTGCACGCCAACGGGACTTAGGAGTGGAGGCCAAATGATGTGGCAGGATCGCTGACATGGAGTCCCTATCAGATCCAGCTGGATACCATGTTGGCAGAAGTTGTCACGTCAGACCCTCTCTTCAAGCTCCCTTGTCGAGCAGCTCCCTTGAGGTGGAGCCTGCCCTGGCCGAGGTCGAGCTTCCGCTCTCTTTGAGCTCCTTTTTTGGGCGGCTCCCTCGAGGTCGAGCCCGTCTCGGTCGAAGTTAAGCTCCCATTCTCTTTGAGCTCCTTCGCCGGGCGGCTCCCTAGAGGTCGAGCCCGCCTCGGCCGAAGTCGAGCTGTCGCTCTCTTCGAGCTCCTTTGCAGGGCGGCTCCCTCGAGGTCGAGCCCGCCTCGACCGAAGTCGAGCTCCCACTCTCTTCAAGCTCCTTTGCCGGGCGGCTCCCTCAAGGTCAAGCCCACCTCGGCCAAAGTCGAGTTCCCTCTCTTCGAGCCAAGCACTCTTTGGATGAGAGGACCAGCAGCCAGAGGCCATCCCCGTGGCCAAAGCCTACAGCACTTCGGAAGGTTCAGAAGCAGGAGGAGGAGGACGTCACCACCTCCTCGGGGTGGCAGTGTGCCACCCAAGTACTACGAATGGGCACCCCCAGGATGCCATGATTACTCTCACTACTATTTACACCATATAGGAAAAGGCTCCCTGGCCAAGGTACTGCACTTTCAAACTGACCATTTACACCATCCGAAAGGAAAAATCATCCCAGAAGATTCAAATCAGGGGGTGGCTGCTCCCAAATCGAGGCCCTGCCAAATTTTTCGAAGTAGAGCTACCGGCTGGGAGGTCAAGACCCGCGACATAACTCTATCACGGATGGGGAAGGTACCTGGGTGCACGGCACGAAGTGCTGCTAAATTTTGACCTTCCAGCACCTGCAGAGGGAGAGGAACCCGAGATAGGTTGCTAGAAGGGATGATGGCCTAAAAGAAGGTTCAGAAGATCTTCGAAAAAGGTAAGCAAAAAACTAAAGGCAAGCAAACAGGAGAGCTACGGGGAGGTCGAGCACTCTGGACTACCGGAGACTCACCGGAGGAGTCTTGATGGACACAGCCACCATAGCTCGAGCTCCTCTCTACCGCTGCCTCTCTCATCCCACTCTTTCTTTTTAAAGCAAAATCTCCTCCTCCTAGCATGGAGTCCGACCAAGGGGCCCACAGGGGAGGATATATTTTCCTAGATCGTCACTAACTTGATCATCTCGGAGTGCCCCCGCCGGGATCCCTGGCCTGGGTCTCCTCTTTTTTGCAGGTCCGGACGTGTGGACTGGGTCTCGGACAATGAGGGCGGCAGCCGACTCCATCTCCAAGCTACAGGCCATGGCGGTGTAGGCGGCAACACCTATCATAATGGTCCCTCTGTAATGTCATATAAATGATCCTTCTATTTATTTTAATTTTGATAAAAGTCAACTATAATATATACAAACAATAATTCAATAGAAATGATAGAAGTCAATAAACTATTAAGAGATCTCAAATAAGTGTCTATTATAAATTAAATATCCCAATGATAAATACCTATAAGTTTTACATGCTCTTTAAAAATTTTGGATATTAATCCTTTAGTCAATGGATCAGCCAACATACAAGTAGTACCAATAGAATCAATAGATACTTGATGACTACTAATTCTCTCATTTACTGCAAGATATTTAACATCAATGTGATTGTTTGCATTGGTAATCTTGCCACTGTTGGAGAACGAAACTGCAGCAAAATTGTTACAATAAATTTTCAGTGGCTTGGAAATAGAATCCATAACTCCTAGCCTTGAAATGAACAACCAATATAATTTGCATTTGAATAACTGATCACCTCCAACTGATCAATTTTTCTATAAGTAAGCATGTAGTCTTTAGTCTCCTGAAGATATCGCATCACTTTCTTGGCAGCCTTTCAGTGATCCATACCTGGATCACATTGATATCTATCAAGCATTTTCAGAACAAAACTAATATCAGGACGAGTACATACTTGAGCATACATCAGACTACCCACTATAAATGCATAGGGTATATCCTTCATCTGATTTCTCTTAATCTCATTCCTGGGATACTGAAATTTACTGAATTTATCATCTTTAACAATTGGCACTTCACTTGATAAGCAGCTTGACATTCCAAACATTTCTAGGATCCTGGTAATATAATTTTTCTAGGATAAACCAAGTAACCTCTTATTTCTGTTACGATGAATTTCTATATCAAGAACATAAGAAGCATCTTTCATATCTTTCATATCAAAATATTCAGAAAGAAATCTTTTAGTTCCATACAAGAGATCCAAATCATTGCTGGCTAGTAAAATATTATCCACATATAGAACAAAAAATATAAACTTAGTCCCACTTACCTTCAGATATATACATTGATCAGCAATATTTTTCTTAAATCAAAAGGATGCAATAACATCATTAAATTTTAAGTAGCATTGCCTGAAAGCTTGTTTAAGACTATAAATGAATTTCTTTAATTTACATATCAGCCTTTTATTTTCTTGTATTGAAAACCCTTCTGGCTGTTCCATATATACCTCTTCTTGTAAATCTCCATTCAAGAACACAATCTTGACATCCTTTTGATGTAGCTCTAAATCAAAATAAGCTACTAATGCCATAATAATTATGAATAAATTCTTTCTAGAAATTGGAAAAAATATTTCAAAATAATCAATGCTCTTCTTTTGAGTAAATTTCTTTGCTACAAGTCTAGCTTTATACCTTTCGATATTACCTTTGGAGTCTCACTTGGTTTTAAAAATCCACTTACAACCAACGGGCTTAAATTTTTCAGGTAACTCAATAAGTTTCCAGACTTGATTTTTATTCATGGATTCCATCTCATCTTTCATAGCATTTAACCAAAGTTTAGAATCATCACTATTCATGGCATCTTTAAATAAAACTAGATCATCCTTAATTCCAATATCATAATCACATTCTTGTAAGTAAACAATATAATCATCTGGAATAGCTGATCTCCTAATTCTAGTAGATCTCTGTAATACTTTAGGTTCGGTGTTATTGTGAATATTTTCAATCAGGTTAGGTTCATTAACAGCCTATTCGAAAGGTGATGTATCCGCCTCTTGTTGATGTTCCATAGCCTCAGGATTAATAATTTCATATGGAACATCTCTAGGTGTTGCTATAATAGAAAAAGATTCTCTTATTTCCTTTAACACCATATCACGTGATCACCACTCCCACTGTTATCACCATCTTCAATGAACCTAGCTGTTCCAGTTTCAACAATTCTGGTGGTGTGTGATGGACAATAAAACTTAAAACTTTTTAACCTTTCTGGATATCCAATAAAATAACAACTTATAGTTCTGGGATCCAATTTCTTTTCTTATGGATTATATAATCGAGCCTCTGTAGGACAATCCCAAACATATGTATGCGCTAAATATGGTTTCCTACCCATTCATAAAGAGTTTTAGGAACGGCCCTACCAGGAACATAATTTAGGATAAACATAGCAATTTTTAAGGCTTCACCCCACAAATATAAAGGTAATGATGAATGACTAATCATACTCTTTACCATGTCCACGAAAGTGCGATTACGCCTTTCAGTCACACCATTTTATTGAGAATTTTCTAGCATGGTATATTATGCTACAATGCTATACTATTCTACCAATTTGATAAAAGGTCCAGGATTATGGCTAGATTCATCATATCTGCTATAGTATTCACTACCCTTATCAGATCTCATAACCTTAATTTTCCTATCAAGTTGATTTTCTATTTCAGCTTTGTATACCTTAAAGACTTCCAAAGTTTCAGACTTTTCATGTAATAGGAAAACATAACAATAATATGAGAAATCATCAATAAATGTGATGAAATACCTTTGCCCTCCAAAACAATATGAAAAATAGATATAAATATCGGTATGTATCAATTCTAAGAGTTCTTGATTTCTAGTGGTATGCTTTTTATTACTTTTAATTTATTTTCCTTTAATGCAATCGATATATATACTAAAATTTAGATTTGGTAAAATACATTTCTTAACCAATTTAGTTATCCTTTCTTTTGATGTATGATCTAATCGCTTATGCCATAACATCGAAGAACTCTCATTTACAATACCGTATTTCATTTTGACATTGATATTCAAAACAAGTAGAGACTGTGCAAAAAAAGAATCCAAATTTATTTTATATAAACCATTGCACAATGTTCCAGTACCAACTAAAATGAAATTTTTTATTAATTTAAAACTTGAATTTATAAAAATAAATGAAAAACTTTCTAAATCAAGTTTTGCTAATGATACTAAATTTCTAGATACCGAAAGAACATAAAAAATATCATGTAGATCTAATTGAAAACCGGTGTCTGTAATAAGTCTGTAGGTCCCAACTGAATTAACCTTGGACTTCATCCGATTTTTCATAAAGATCCACTGCTCTCTATCATTTGGTTTCCGGCTTGAAAGGAATCCTTACAATGAATTAGAAACATGAATTGTAGTACCCGAATCAATCCACCAAGTATTAGAAGGAACATCAATGAAATTGGTTTCATAACAAACAAATGATAAGGGAATACCCTTCTTTTCAAACCATGTCCTTCTTTTTTCACAATCCTTCTTGATATGTCCCTCTTTGTTACAGAAGAAACATTTCACTTTATGTGAACCTTTCTTTGGTAGATTGTTCTGTCCTTTATTTCCTTTCTTTACCTTCTTTCTTTTATATCGTTTCTCAAAAATCATGTGAAAAACTGAAATCCCTTCGTCTCAATCTCTCTTTCTCTTGCAAATATTGTGATATAAGTTCATTCATTGACCAGGATTCTTTATATGTTATAATAAATTTTAAACTGAGTAAACTGTGATGGAAGAGAGTTGAGAACAAACTGAATAATGAAGTTGTTAGATACTGTCATTTTTAGGTCATTTAATTTTTCAGATATATCATGCATTTCCATAATGTATTTTCATACTCTAGAAATTTAATCATACTTTATAGAGGTTAACTTGTTCATCAGGATACCAGCCAGGGCTTTGTTTGATTTGGTGACTTGTTGCTCTACAGAAGAAAGATACCCAGAAGCCAATTTATTATTAGGAATAGATCCCCTTATGTCTCGCTATATAGCTCTTTATTATCATGAGAGACAATATATTAGAATGCTCCCACTTTTCATATAATTTCTTTTGATCAGGAGAACTAGTGGGAGTTAAAGGATCAAGCCGAGGTTTACGTAGAGCCAAATTTAAGTCTAGGCATCCTAGAGCAATAAGAAGCTGCTCATGCCAATCAAGATAATTTGATCAATTCAGTGTAGGAATATTGGTTAGATGCGATGAGAGTGAAGTAGGGGTCATAGCTGTAAATAAAGAAATATCCATACAGTTACTTTCATGATGTAGATTTTAAAAATAACAATTCTGCCAATAATACTTACTATATAACCATAAAATATCTTTGGACAAGAATTATAGCATATAATAAATACTGTAACTAATTCAATCACAAATTTAACCATAATAATGCCAAGATATGCATTACATAAATCACAAACAACAATAATATGAAATATGTAAGCAACAACAGTAATTATGGTATAAATATATAATTTATATTATAATCCTTTATATTAGTTATATTTTCAGTGATTTAGCTAACTATGATTACAAAAATTAGAACCGTCAATTTTGTATCTTATTATAGTCACCTTTGAGTCAACTGTAACATATACCCCTTTATGTAATTCTAAAATATAATGAGAGAGAAAACCATTAGCTTTTAAGAACTCATCTACCCAAAATCCATAGAATGCTTCAGGCCCTTTGGGGCTACACGAAAAAACCCTTGAACAATATAATAATGAGTAAAATTACTAATAAATAATTTTTAAAATATTTAAATATTTTATCATTCATGAAAAACTTAATAAAAATGTTTTTTAAGTCATTATAAATCCAGTGGCTCAAAAATCGCTCAAATCGGATGTTAAATGAGCAAGTTATAGCAATTCCAATAAAAAGAATTAAACTATAAATAATGGAGGACCAAACTGTAAATAGCAAACAATATAGGGGCTTATTATAACACAGATTTAAAAAACTGACAGGGACTCAAATTTAAATTTTAATTTGGACTTATATGTAATCTTATATTTTTTAGGGGCTAAATTGTAAAAGTTTTTTCAACCCACCTTAAAAATTGACTCAATCTGGTTGGGCTCGGCCATATTTCTGATTGGGCTAACTTTTATTAATGGATTTCGGTTTTAAAACTGAAACCCGTTAACTATCTCCTCCTCCCATTTCTTCTTCTTCCACTGAGCTTCCAAAACCACCATTAATGGTGGCTTGGAGCTTGGGATATCACCCCAAACAAGGACCGCCGGTCGAACCAAAAGTCCGGCGACCCTCTCACGGCCGCCGGTGACCCTCTCACGGCCTTACGGTGATCATAACCGTCGAAAAAAGGAGAAGAAAATCATGGATTTTCTTTCCAAGATACCGGTTTCTTCCCAAAGAACCGGCCGGCGGTCGGCTTTCATCCTCGGCAGGTCTTCGCCGGTGGTTTACTGGCCCATCCCGATTGCCGACGAGCCCAAACGCCGTTTCCCATTCCTTGTGTTCCGGTGTTCCAAAACGGGAGAAAGGAGAAGATTGTTCGGCACCGGTCTGAAGCCCCCTCCGCCGGTTCTCTTACTTCTCATCGGAGCAGTACCTCATTGGAGCGACCACTCACTTTCGACGATCCCATGACGAGCATCTTTCCGGCAAGGACGAGCTCGTTCTGGCAAGGAGGAGGCGGTGGAGGTCTCTGCCACCGGCGGGGAACTCCTTGCAGCATCACTGAGAACCGATGGTCCACTCCCGCCGTATTTTTTTTTTTTAAGCATGAAACCAGTACTATAATACTACATGTAAAAAAAATTTTAAGCCTTTATATCTGGATCATCAAAATTATAATTATGAAAGACATATCTTGAACCATTATATCGGTATGTAAATTATGCAATCCTTGAGATGTCCCTCGTACTGTCCTTTGAGATATCCCTTCTTTTTATCCATAAGGTGAATAGTCTTCTCTCTCCTCACTCTCTTCTCCTTATGTACTCTCTTCTCAACGATTAATGAGAAAACGCAGATCACTGTTATGAGAGTTAGATAAATGAAACTAGGTAGTCTCTTATTTATAGCTGCATGAAGAGAGTGAGGAGAGAGAAGATCGGTCACCTCTTCTGAGGAGAGAGAAGATCGGTCACCTCTTTTTTATAGCTGCATGTGTCTCTCCGATTATTCAATTAGAATTTTACCCCAGTCCTATTTATTCAATTTTATTGGAAATAATGATTTCTTATCAATTAGACTTTGATCCAGTACATATGATTGAATCAAAAGTTGACCATGATAATATAATAAGTAGGCCATCTATTAGATTTTAAATCTTATATGTTCTTGGCTAGTATCCTTGGCTTCCCTATAATTTTTATATAGCTGGGTTTAACACGATAACAGGCTGAGGCATACGCTGCATAACAATAGAAGAGGCATTTCCGGCCAAAATGTTTGAGGAGATGGTATAGCAACGATGAAATAGGATTGAAAATAATAACTTTATATCCTTGAGCTTTTAATAATTTATTATTTTTTTGGTAGTTGCAAATAGAGCTGGAACTGGGCCAGGCAGGCCTGATAGGCTCCGGGCCAGACTGAAATTGAATTGGGTTTTGGGCCGATTTTTAAGCAAATTGGATTGGGCTCGGGCCTTAAAATAAAGCCTATTCAATTTTTGGGCCGGTCTGGGCTCCATTCCTTTTTCTCCGATCCGAGTCCTGTCTCCCTCTCTCAGTCTCTCTATGTTCTCTCTCTCTATCTCTCTCTCGGTCTCAACCTCTCTCGTTTCCATCTCCGGCTCCGATCCGCCTCCCCCGATCCCGACGCGACCTCGCGACCCCCCTCCCGGCTCTGATTTGACTCCCCCAGTGGCAAATGAAGCTGGAGAAATTACGTGCTTGAAGTATTTGGAGAGGAGTGACGTGGAGAACTTATGGGGATCCCAAACGATGAAGTTGTTGCTGTCGCGGTTCTACGACACCACCTCGTCGATCTCCGGATCCTCCACCATCTCGAACGTCTTCGTTAGGAATAGCGGTAGGGCCACCTCGTTCAACCCCTCTATTGACTGGGGGCTTATCGCCGCCGCCGCCTCCTCCACCACCACCACTTCCTCGATGCCACCTTCCATGCCCTCCTTCTTCAACAAAAACCTTGCGCATGTATGTATCTAATGGGGCTTAGATTACATCTCGGATTTTTTTTTTTTTAACTTCCCCAACATTTTGGGGTTTAAGGTTTTAGAAATCTAATATATCCGGATGTTAGTCGAGCTCGAAGCCGATCGAGATCGGAAGCCAAATGAATTAGCATAACATAAAGACGGGGAGATCGGGAAGAGAGTAGGGAGAGGCAGAGCATAGTGGCCGGTGGCAGGTGGGTTTGCTAATTGCTAATTTGCTTTGACAGTACTATGATTTTTTTTTTGTCCTTGGGGTTACAATCGGGCCAACCTGATTGGGTTCGAGCTAGGCTCGGGCCTGAGATTTTAAAAAATTTTCGGGTCTAAGCCTGGCCCGAAGCCTGTGATTTTTTTTGGGCTAGGCTCGGATAGGGGTGTGATCCGTTCCAGCCCGGCCCACTTCCACCCCTAGTTGCAAATGTCTCTTAGACTGAAAATTTATCATGGTCAGCCATTAATTAATTTTTCTCTCAACAAACATGATATGTTTGCACTTTTTATAAAGAAACATTAGTTATGATAAGAAGGTTCACCAATTAGCACAGCTAATATGGAAGCTAGGTGCGAAAGGTTAGAAACAAAGCAAAGAGGACTGACCCATTGATGGGTTAATTCAGAAAAGCAAGTCCCAATGCTTTGTTGTACATATATATATATATATATATATATATTGGAAAAAAAAAAAAAAGGCAGTCTTATAAACTTTCAATTTTGCCATTACCTATTTCATTTTTAAAACTTTCAATTTTAATTACTTCTTTTTACTATTTCAATTAAATTCTTTGCATTGTCTTCGACCAAAATTTTTTAAAAAAAAATATTATAAGACTTTCTTTAAAGTTTGAGCCATTTATAGTTATATCCAAAAGTTTAAAAAATATTAATTAGCTAATCAAATTTGTTGCAATATGACCTGGCCATCAATTTAGATTTTAACATCATTAATGAAATAAAAAAATAAATAAAAATATGCCTATTCCAAAGAAACTATCCTTTATCATTTATCTATTTGTACAAATTTTAAATGATTCTATTCTCTATCATTCATTCACCTGCATAGATTTTAAAGTACTACATTTTTTGTTATTTATTTGCCAGCATGAAAATGCAATATTAATTATCCAATCGTATGCATAGATTTTAAAGAGCTTCATTTATTGTCATACATCTGCTTGCATAGATTATAAAACACCTCTATTTGCTTACACATATCTTCAAGAGCTTCATCTATGATCTATTCGCTTATATAGATCACAAAGCACTCCATCCTCCATCATTTATTTGCCCTCACAAATTTTAAAGCACTCTATCTTCTAACATTCATCCATTTATACATATCCTAAAGTATGCTATACTCGATTATTTATCTACCTGCATAAATCTTAAAGTACTCCATCCTTTATCATCTATCCACTTGCACAAATCTTGAAATGCTCTATCTTCTATTATCCATCTGCTTACATAGATATCAAGCACTTATCCTCAATCATCTATCTACTTGCACAAATCTCGAAACACCATCCTCTATTGTTATCGGCGTATAAGAATTTCGAAGTGCTCTATCCTTTATTTTCCATATGCTTACACAAATCTAAAAATGATTCATCCTCCATCATTCATCTATTTGCACAAATTTTAAAGCATTCTATTTATCATTCATTTACTTATATAGATTTTTTTTTGATAAAGCTGAACAATTAAGTCACAAGTCTAGAATAAATACAACGAAAATTATCAGCCAAAAGGATATCCCTAAAGGATAGAGAAATGTTTCTCATACAAGACCAAAGAAGATCTCTCGAGTAATTAGCCACATAAGAAGCCACCTAATCAGCCGCCAAGTTGGCTTCCCTATAAACATGCCTAACAACTATCCCAGTACACCTCTGCAGCATCCTAACAATATCACAGATAAGAGGGTGAGCAGAAGAAGAGCGAAGGCCTGCCAAATCCAGGAGATGACCTTTAGAGAGTCACCCTCAATAATGAGCCGCTCCAGGTGAAGAGATGTGATGGCATAGCGAATACCAGCCCACGCCCCCTGAGCTCAGCCATGGGCACAGTAGGGTCGACAAGATGACACTCCCTAGCCGCAAGAAATCCATAACCAGAAGCCTGGATCATAAAGGCACCTCTACCACACCAGCCCCTAACACTCCCATCAAAGCTGACTGTGGCGAATATCGGAGGAGGGGGTTCCCAGAAAATGAAGACCCGGCGAGGCGCTCGATGAGCAATGCCGGAATCCCAGATCCCCCTATTCCCCATAATCGAGCTACAAAACTCTCTCAGATCTCCCTATTCCCCATAATCGAGCTACAAAACTCTTTGGCATGGGCCCTGACTCTCTCAACAATCATCCTGGTCGAAGCAATGGAAGAGAAAGATATCATATCATTCCGGGCAAGCCAGATATGATACACCAAGTAAGCCATGACAGTGGACTTGGGGTAAGACAACCTGGAACACAAAATATGGAGGAAGGACTCCACAGCATCCTCAGTAAAAGGAAATAGTCCGTGAAAGCCTGCCAAGCCCCAGACCTCCTAAGCTCTCGGGCATAAGAAAAGAAGATGCACAAGAGATTTGTCGACCCCACCGCAAACCGGACAAGAAATAGGCAACTGAAGGTCTCTCGAAGAAAGGAAAGCTTTCGTCGGAAGCCGACGCCAAGCAACTTTCCAAATAAATAATCTCCCCATAGAATAAACACCAAGAGATCAAATCCACACTGCCTGAAAGCTGTCTTGTTGCATAGGATTATAAATAGAATAAATATCACTCAAAGAGACCTTCGAGAGGGCGAAGGATCTCCACACTCTAAGATCGGCCGTGGGATACACATGGAGAGCAATGGATAGTATCCTTTGGTCCAAAATCTGACCAAAAACTCGAATCACCAACTCTGGGTTTCACTTGGACTGACCGGGCAAGAAAAGACCGACAATAGAAATAGAGTCAAGGACATCCATGGAAAGAAAGATAAGCCACATATCCAAAGCAATCTCCAAAATCCATAGATCTGTTATAAAATGAATAAGCCTACCATCACCTACGGTCCATCTCATATGATACAGAATATTTGGAGTTCGTGCCACAATCTGACGAGCAAAAAAATGATTCCCCTGGAAAGAAGCCGAAGGAAGCCCATATCTATTTCATAGAGGACCATATGAAACTCGAACACGAACATACGAGTAACATGTCTAGCTAAAAGGTATCTCTCGTGACCAGAAGAGAATGAATGCCCAATCTTCTTGAAAAACATGTTAACAAACAACATGCTATCCCAAAAGATGAATCACCCGAGAAGCAGCAGTAGATCTCCAAAAAAAAGTCCGAAGGATACACTTCAGATAACAAATTTTGGAATAACAGCATTAGACATCATATACACCGAAAGGAAAGTAAGGACCGACCTGATCAACACAACCTCCCCATCACTGACAATGCCGAACCTTGCCAACCCTCCACTCTGTCGTGAGCAGTTTTGACAAGCACATCACAATCCCTATTACGGAACCTACCCCAATAATAAGAAGCTCCAAGTAGTGCAATACATCCTCCTCTTAAATCCCAAGAATTTTGATGACGGCGACTACAGGAATTTTAAAAGAGAAATAAATCTAACTTCTAAAAATCGACTCTATGTCTCGAAAATAAATAATAGAAATGAAGAACACTCTTGAAACTCTGGGCTATAATCACTATGGCCCTTCCCAATAACAAATAATCATCAACAAATAACAAATACAAAATAAAAAGGATTGGAGGTACAAGGTTGATGAATCGATCAAAGTGATTCATCAATCAGCATGGATCTCAAAGTGCTAATTTCTTTTTGCACTTTTTAATTCTTGCCAAAATAAGAGCTTGCTTAGTGGGAAGGATAGTTACAATTTGCTCAGTTCTGTCGAGAAGATTACCTCACCGTAAGCTCAATGTTCCAGGCAATATAAACCACCTTTTAAGTCCTTTATCCTTGACCAGCGCTCGGTACGCTAACTGCAGGGCGGCGATCAAGAATTGCATCGGATCATCTGAAGATTCAAATGCACTTTTCAGAAGCCCAAGCAAATATCACACTCCAGAAACGTTGAGACGGTTGATATACACATTTTATTTTTGAACCTACTACCATCCTGTAACGAAATACCTACAATACTCCATTTAAAAACCAAGACAAACGCCACATAATCTAGTTCTCAGAACAGAGCATTCTAGAAACTTCATCTCTACGTACACATAAGTTTTTCAAGAAACCAGCACTGGTTTAGCATTATGTCCTGCAGCTACAGAAGCTGGTACGTGAGCAACCCGTCTAACAGAGAGAATACATGTAGATGGGCAAAACCCAAATCATGTCATGCCTGCCTATGATGCTCGTAAGTCATCTTGAGATCCGGCTCAGGAGCAAAGATATGACAGTTCATGAATATCCCCCTCCCTAAAGCCTTCCCCTCTTTGATCAAATCACAAACTGATCTGTCACTTGTGGGCTCCATACTTGATATATCGTGGATTGTGCTGTCCAGAAATCATTGTATTAACACCAGACGCTTAGATACTGCTTCCTGCATTTATTTCTTCACATGCTCGGGAATGAGGCGTTGAACGAGTTCAGGAGAAGCCCCTTCAAGCTCTGCAAGACACAATAATGAGCTTGGAATATACTGTCTGATAAGGATCAAAGGAAAAAGGCAGACATATCTTTTACCTTCAGGCATGAAATTAAATATAGGGGGTAGGGGGCGTCCATTTGGCAGACGAGTGTTCGGGTCCCTCAATTCATCAAAGAATGGATGGGCACAGGCCTCCAACTGCACAGGATTCATACATAAGAAATATTATCAAGTATATCGATTATTTTATCTTCTTAATTTGAGAAGTGTCCCTTTTTTGAAATTATGAAGGGCTTACCCCCACCTTTCTACCCTATACCCACCCCACCCTTGAGGGCTGTCATCAACCAGAATCAAACTCCCACTCCCTTGCCAACTGGTGAGGGGTGATACCATCCAAGCAAGCTTTTGGTGGTGAAAAAACAGTAGATATGTTGCCAATGCTTTTATACTCTACTCTTTGCTAACAGTATTATAAATGCAATACACTAGGTCCTAAACCAGTTCTCAAGGAGAAAAAAAAGGAAATGCAAATTGAGCTTGAATCAAGAATTGCTTAAGTCTCGATATCTCTTACAGACAGCAACATATTTCAATCTAAGCCAATCACAATTTCCAGAAGCTAAAGCTGATTTGAGATGAAAAGTTGACACCAGAAAGTCCACTGTATGCAACTAAAACACATGCAGAGGCAACAACTTCACAGGAAGTGTTATCATCTGGCCAGTGTGGGTTCAAAAGTCAAATGCCTAAAAATAGTGGATCCCATTGCACATGAATAACTAAAAACATCAGTTCTCTAATGCTCCCAGAGAGCACGGGCATGTGCATGAGGATTGCAGGGTCATTGGATTGGATTGCAGGGCCTTCAAATGACATCAGGGCAGAATGAGAGAAATTAAGCCTTCCCTTATTGCAAGATCGAATGAACTATGGAAATGAAAGAGAGGAGAAAGAGAGGACAAGGGTAGATGATCTTGTATGGCCCATCCACCATCTAAAATGTGCATGTCATCGCATGTAATGTCTCATAGGAGTCACGGACAATACCGAGATTGTTTTCACTTGTAAAGAAGGGATTATGTATTCTTAAATACAGAATAGGTACAAGTAGGCAAAATACAAGTTGAAATTTAAGAATAAGCCACTTTAGGTGTAACCTACAGCCAAGCATGCTTATGACAAGCAGCACCATATCCAATAGCATAAAAGGACTTCAGAGAAAATGAATATGATATGCTCAATTTCCAATTTGTACATCCATAAAAGATTATCATTCATTTTCTATTATAATTTTAAAATAATCAAATAAGAAAGCAGACAATAATTGAAATAAATGAGTCAACAAGCCACCATAACAGATTACAGATAGAGATCAGTCAGGAGAATGATATTTTTCCTAAAGCAGTGAAAGATATCTTACGGCTGTGCAACGCAAATTTGGTGAGTACTGAAGTAGCCTTGATACAAGATCAACTGCCTCGGGAGGCATTCGCTTGTGGAAAAGCTGCAAAGGAGAAGCATGACAAGTTAATCATCTAAATTTGACACCTGAGTTCTAATGCAATGCGCTTACCGACCTTGTGCCAGGGATGGGCTTTAATCTGAGGAAATTTGAACTCAGTGTAATTTGGATTCATGCATTTAATCTCTTCTCGTGTAGGGGTACCTAAGATCTTGCAACAACAACAATTACTTAATTATGAGTTCGGCTGAAGTATAAAACCTAAAATGCACAAAGATACAGAAAGTAGTCCATGGATATAAGACCTTGATGATTTCCACCAGCTGATCAACCCCACTTTCTCCAGGAAATAGAGGCTGCATTGCATTCGTTTTGTTACAGCAATAGGATTAACAAAACATATGTTTGTGTCAAAAAAAACCTATCAAAGACCAAATAACAACATAAAAAGACAGACAAAATCGAATAATTATAATAGCATGGCACAAAATCATGTGTGATATATAGTCTCAAGAATTGCAAATCATATCATGCTAAATGAGGAAAACAGACTAGAAACAAATATTCTTCATTGATCTCTGCTTCACTTTCTTTTTTTTTTTAATTAAAAATGCTTCTTGTTATTAACCTGTGTGGTTTCAAAGTTGACAACACACAGGACATAACATGATGGCAATTGTACACAAGAACATGAGAAAAGGTGCAAGGGTCACTAAGAGAACTGAATCATCCTAGAAGACTACAGAGTGAAAAACAAGCACTCAAACAAGGAAAAACTAAAACTAAAAATGACTACCCATCCTATATATGTTACATATATACTTCCACAAGACATTTCATTTATGGCTTGCAATGAAAAAATTCAGATCTTTACAGATTAAATGCCAGTCATGTACCATGTCCAACTCATGAACTGGCTTAAACATGCAGGGTCAAAAAGGGCAGTGATGGTAAAGCATTATATATCCATTTGCCAATATCCATAATTTTGAAATGTAAAGCCTATTCCCTTTAGTCAATTGTCTTTCCAGGATCTGACAAGTTTTGAAAGGTCCTTTTGTGTTTTTAATGGGGGTTAAGTGAGCTCACAAATAGTTTGAATCAGTCAAATATCAGGGTTTAGAGATGAATGCCCAGTAATAGAAGTGAGAAAAATAAATTTCTTCACTGGTAAATACATGCCAAATGGGTCTCCTGCTCATGGAGAAGGATAAAATTTTTAAGTCCTGTGATATGCATTCTTGAATTTTTATAATTGGAGGACATGGATTAAACAAGGAAGAAGTGGAACTTCAGACATGGGCCCAATATGGGCCTGATAGTGTGGAAGTGATTTAGGAACAATGGAGCTCAAGATGGAACATTCAATGCAAAATCAATGAAGCAATGGAGCTTCCAAAAAGAGTTAAATAGATTAGTTATCATATCAAGTAGATTGGTTATTTTAATATGAATATATCAGGTTGTGGATGGGCAGATGGCATTTTACCTTCTCATACTTGATGCTTAGCCTTCAGTGCCAGGAGGATTTGGGTTTGATCATCTTTATTTGAAGCCCAATTAGGCTTCGAATTGCCATTGGTCTCCTGCCAAATATAAAGGCACTAAAGGATGACTGCCAATGATTATCCCTTTTGTCATGGTTTCGTGTTCTTTTGTTTTAAAAAAAGCAAGATTATGTTATTACTTTTCAAGTTATTTAATTTCTTATGTTTATGGGATTGAAGAAAGAAACATCATAAACACAATCCAGAAATTTGAAACATGGTAATATGGTATCCACATCACTAAAATGCATTCTACAAAAGATTTTTAAAACAAATGGAAGCACCTTAACTCAAGCCCAATAATAGATTCTACCCAGTTGAAAAAGAGCAAATATACTGATGCAAAATCAAATTTGCATCATATTTTCCCAATACAAATTGTTGTTTGGGGTAATAAAATATAATATAATTTAACTATTTTAGTCTACTCTGAGTCCTCCTGAAAAATGGAATTTGCGGATTCCTAAAGAGATAAGAAGCCAATGAACAAAGATTTATCAAAGTCAAGTTTTCTAAAATTAGCTTGGCTTTATACTGATCGATAAATGTCAGTGGGCCACCCTGATATATAACAATGAGATTTAACAAAAAAAATATTTCAAAATAATTAGACTTCAGGACCGCATGATATATTTAGTTTAAAATGGTTTCCTTATCCCTCTTCCTATCTCTACCTTACTTCAAACTGATGGCCCTAACTCTAGCAACTGCGGTTCTGTCAGTAATCTGTATAACAAGAATGTGAATCCAAAGTCTGGACTTCTATTTTTATGGGTACTTTGTGAAGAACAGACGTTCTGTTGTTTTTGATAACTATAAATGCTATCCTTTGTTGTTCTAAGACAATTTTTTAGCTGTCCAAATACAAGAATGTATCTTAAAAAAAATGGAGTAGAGGACTGCATCTACTACTACATAGAACAAAACATGAAGCATAAAAAAAGCTATATTTCATATTTCAACAATTAATGTTTTCTAATATGCAATGATATCTCAGTCCAGGTAAGTTTAAAAATCAAGTGTTATGGAACCTCAAAGTGACAAGATATTCATTCTATCAAAGTAATGTTAGGAAAATGATTACGATAAAAATCTTAGAGGAAGACAGCACAAGAAGGCATGTAAAAGAAAAAATTCAAAGATACTAATCAAATTTGATGTCTATTCCAGATGAAGATGATGGAAAGGATCACAAAACAGGATTATGATCTTTGACCTTTCCTATCCAAACCCATAAAATAAACAACAAAAAAATGACGAAAAATGCCTTGCAACTTACCATCTTTTAATTTGTTGACCTTGTCCCAAGGTGAGGTAAAAAGGCAAAAAAATTAAAGGTTAAGGAAAGATGTTTGCATCCTTTTTGTGGTCCTTGTCTTCCAACCACCCAAATCAAAAGTTTTGCAAAAAATCAGTAGATTGCTGAGGTAAGATCTGAGCATTAGCATCAACAACTACACATGTATGGGCAAAATGCAAATTTCCTTCAAAGTGACTAAAAAGTTTACTCCAAAAGGGGAATTACTTCATCACACATCACCTCCTGCTTCCCCTAAACTATTAACATGTTCAAGATGTCTTTGAACTTCAAGGTGCATCATCAAAATTTATAATAATTAATTATAAATGTTAAGTATCAAGACATGCACAATGGTACCATGTGCACAACATTCAATAGTGCCCGGTAGTGTCAGAACAGTAAGTTGTCTAATATTTCCCCAGGAGTAAGGTAGCATACTAAGTAGAAGATTTTGGCCCGCATGGTCTTGTCATGCCAAGATTTTATCTAGTACCTGACCAAAGAAAATAACTCTCTAAGATAGTTTCCTTCAACTCTTGCACAGAACAGAGAAGGCAATAAGCCTTTTCACACTTGAGGCATTATCTAAGGTAGTGTCTTATAGCCATAATTCCGAGGTTCCTTTTTTCAGTTTTCATTAATTTAAATCATTGTAAACACTGAATATATCTTGAAATGATATAAACTACCCACCTATGCAGCAGAATTTACAGAGTATAATTACATTCTATTAATTATCAAAAAACAGAAAGAAAAGAATACTTCTCCAACTTAACAGCACATGCAATCCAAAATTCTAAATTAAGAAGAAAACGAGCTGAAATCTTACAAAGGAAACTTAGTAAAGTATGTTTTAGCTTAAAAACCACCAGCATAATGTCTACCTGCCCTATAAGAAGCTCAGCCAAAACACAACCAACAGACCACATATCAATTGCAGTGGTATATTCTGTAGCTCCGAAGATGAGCTCTGGAGCCCTATAGTACCGCGAGCAGATGTAAGATATATTAGGCTCTCCTGGAACCTGAAATTGGGTCATCGAGTTCAGATCTAAGAAATACACCATAGCATAATCATATACAGATAACATGACATACCAGTTTCTTAGCACTGCCAAAGTCACAAAGCTTTACTTGATGAGTATGAGGATTGACCTGCAACGTCAATCAAATTGTTGAAAATAAATTAATTAGAGAATAGAATCCAAGACAACATTTTCATCAAAAAAATCCAAAATCATGAGAATACTAGCTCCAGCAATAGTTGTAAGGTTCAGTCACTTCTAAGGTCCAAGAAAATAACAAGATAAAACAATCAATAATGAACAAAAAGTTTCCGGAACCATGAAAAATACAAAGACAAATAAGAACTGATGACAATTAAATAGAATACAAGATGTGAAACATTATAGGGTCATAAGAACCCTAACCAAATCTTGCAAGTTGCAACCCTTAGTCCACCCATAATGTTATCAGATGTATGACATACCAAAATTTAGCCATAGCAACCTAGGGCAAGCGAGGGGCATATTCTTTGTATGGTGTATTTTTAGGATACCACACTTGCATTTTTTTGTACATAAGATACGTAAGATGGACATACATGACTGCTTGCACATATGGGTTATAATATGCTACATGAGCCTCGGCACGTGTAGCACCATGTACCACTCCTCCCCCCCCAACACTAACCCTGCTTTTTATGAAACTCATAATATATGAGATAAAACTGAGAGTTTGCTAAGTGGCTACGGTAAGTGTTAGAAGTGCATGTAATGTGTCTTCCTGATGAAGAATGAATATTCATCAGTAGATTGCAAGTAGGACAGCGTTAGATTGGCTAGTACACCTGCCAAACAATGTGGCTTTATAAAACAAGTCTCCCAGCAAATATATAAAAACATCACATGGTACCATGGTTCTCATGTTTCTCTAAACCTCATAAAAGGACCATGACAAGAATCCAAACCCATCTATATCTCGCAAAAAGAATTAGCTTTGTTTTATATTTTGTAATGAGATATTACTAACCTTAGTAGAATGTAAAGAAGTGATGGACATAAAAATAACATTCACCTCATAACAGTAATTGAATCAGACCACCGAACACACCTAGATGTTGTTTCTACATGTCAAGATTGAAGTTAAACTCGCTTCATTGATTGGCACAGAAGTTGTTAAGCCTCAATCAGTGATGGAACGGCAGGCCATTGTTAGCTTGAAAATTAACCATCCTTTTCTAGAAGCCTACCTATAACTCTTTTCAACCTTTGTTCTGAGTCAACAATCATCTAGGAAAACAAGTTTGAGATCACTAACCATGAACCTAAGATATCAAGATTTCTCCTCAAATTTACTTCCAAAATCTCATCAATACTGAAACCATGAGGCATTTATGACACTACTCAAATGCCCTTTAGATAACAGATGATGAAACATAATATCAACCATTAGGCATATAAAGAAATCATCACACAGAGAAGAGTAACTGATGGAACCTATCATTATGCCCTAGGCAAGAAATAACAAGAGCTTACCAACAGATTTTGTGGCTTAATGTCACGATGACAGATTCCTACAACACGATGGATGTAAGAAAGTGCACGGCAGATCTAGGCAAATAAACATAAAAATATTAATTCAGGGAAACATATTTGACTAAATACAGAAGGCAAAAATGATTTTGCAGTAAACAATGATTGGAGAAATATGTACGGCAGCACCATTCACCTGATATGTATACAACTGAACATATATAAGAGGCATGCATTGGTTCATCCGGGTATAGTACTTGCAAATGCGATAAACAGTCTCAGATACAAACTCAAGTACAAGGTTGAGGTAGACCTCATCATTGTCAGTGGTTGAAAAGAAATAGTGCTTTAGCTGGACTACATTTGGATGGTCAACTAAGTGCATAATATGGAGTTCTCTATTCTTGTATCTCTTATCTTGCAGCACCTTCTTAATAGCCACTGTTTCTCCTGTTTCGACGCATTTAGCCTGTGCCAGATGTACACTATCATGTCATGATTATAGGGGAAAACTGAAGAATTTTATCTCATTAAACTCAGACAACATGCTAAGACAAAATTAGTGCTATTTACCTGAAAGACTATGCCAAACGAACCAGTGCCAACCACACGTTCTGCCATATATGAGATTGTCTGACATGCAATTGGCAAAAAGTTATCATTAACCAAATTCTGATTACAAATGATTAGTAAGAAACATCAGGTAAGCTTTATAATCAAAAGAAGTTTAGGGCTACTACAGAAGATGCTTTGGGACATAGAAATTTGCTGCACCATAGATATCCAGATGACAAATTGGGTTCACGACAGAACCCACATATACCAAGCTCATAGATATCATGAGTCAATGCACCTAAATTTCAAATGGATTTTCATGCCCAAACTTATAGAAATGAAAATGAACAATGATGATGATGTATTTTTTTTTTTTTTGGAGGACCATTAGAGAAGCAGTTTTGAAATACAACTGTTTGGAAACAGCTCTAAGCACCAACATGGCCAGGCCATGCCTCTAGCTGATGCATGTGACCAAATCAGCAACTAAAGTTGAACAAAATAAGTATGATCACTAGTCCTATGAGCTAAGAAAGCTATTCCATTAACATGAAAAAAGAAAACTCCTAATCAGTAACACATGAATAACAAATTTAAGTTCAAGAAATCATATCACCTGTTTAGGCTGGCCATTTCGACCACCTATTGTTGTCGCAATTATCTGACCTCTCTCAGTTCCATTTCCACTCACCAATGTCCCTTCGGTATCCTGTAGGAGCCACTCTCAACAATTAAGAATATGATATTTGAAACATGCTACAGATGAAAGTGTATCCTGTAAGAGCCACTATTGACAATTAAGAAATATGATAATTGAAACATGCTACATATGACACATTTGTACTTCATGAACTAAGGGCAGATTATACTAAACAGTTTAAAAATGAAGATATACCTTCTCACTGTGGTCTTCAACTTTATCATCCTTAATTGTCATTTCATGCATTTCCTTCGGAAGCTGATCTACAGCAGCATCTTCAGTTCTAGCAGGTGGATCCATGTTGGATGTGCTTGCATCCAAATGCAAATGAGCTGAAGTCATATTCTGATCTAGATCAACAGCTTTATCTTCAACAAGATGTGGTTCTGAATAAATTTCCCTGGCTCCATCCTGATCAAACTTTGCTCTTTTTGTGCCAGGATCTCCACCCTTATGTTAAGGAGATAAAAATTCAGGATATTATAACAGAATAAAAATTGAAAACAAAAAGTCAAATCAAGAAGATATGCTAATGTAGCAAAATGCCTGCCAGGCTTATTTTAAAGCAAGCTTGGTTATTGGTGGGTTAAATTCCAAGAAAACAGCTCCATACAAAGCCATAAATCCAAACAAAAGGAATTTATCTATCATATTAACATTATGAGAATGTGCATTGTGGCTTTTCAACATTCATAATTGAAGCCTCAAGTGTAATCCACTAAATTGGCTTAGGATCTCTCTTTGTTCCTCACCTAAAATTTACTCCTTTATTTTATCAAGGAACAAAGGCAAGTGTGCAAGTTCCTCTAATTGGCTATGAAGAATATCATGATAATAATTCTTACAATTCATCTATACAAGATCAGCTTCTCAAAATTATTAATGATCCTACAAGGAACTTAATAAGGATCATCAAATGGACAAAGAGATGAATGAAGTTCTAAAATTTACAGTTAATGAAGGCCCTTTTAGGATGGTGAAATCCCAAGAGCTCTCAACCAAGGATTCAAATCCAAGCAGGACACCAGAACAAGGTATCATCCTATGCGTCAGGGCAAGACCGTCCCGCCAACATTCTAGCATCCCGATTGGGATATCCTGAGACATCCCCCATCTTAAGTGTTGGGACAGGGCAGGACAACAACGTGTCTCGATTCATGAAAAAACTAGGACAATACCATCTCATGATATTTAAAGCCTTGCTCTCCACTCCAACCTGCTTAGATACTTTCTTTGTTTATTACAAGCATATGTAGACTCATTTTCTATCGGACTCATTAATACATTTTTTTTCCAATATAAACAACTAAACATGGTCTAGTCAAGTGACTTAAGCTGATGATGATAAGCCATCAGAAAATGAAGGGTCATCCTCCAATTTGAATAGTGCTTGCCACCAAGACTAGTAAAGGCGAAGAATTATCTTTAATTGTTTAAATTCAGTAGCTAATTTTATAAAAGTAATGCTGGTTTCCTTTTACAGAGTTGTAACATTAGTCTCAAGTCTTATGTCTTTGTAGATAAGCCTCAGGGAAACTTATATAGCAAGAAAGTGTGATGCAAACCAAGTAGCACAAGCCATGGTCAAAGGTTAATGGCATATGGTTAGTTCTATGTTATCAACAACTCAGAGAGTCATCATCATCAAATCCTTCTCATGCCATATGTGGTCAGCCTTATAATAGAGTATATTTTACAACCACATGCAAACTTGATGGTGACCATCCACAAATTGTTACAAGATTCCTGGCCAAGGCATGTTTAGGAAAAAGAAGAACCTGCAATGGATTATAATGCCAGATTCAGGGTAAGGGGGCCTACCTTGTCATAAGCTAAACCCATAAAACCAACAAGCAACCCCCAAAAATTCCCTAGGCTTGGAGAGAGTCATAACCAACGAATAGTTATGCCGGTCAAACTTGCTTATGACAAGCATAACTATTCCAAGGGAGAGTTGTCATAAGCTATTCCTTTGAATATAGATACCTTTTTATGGACAAAAAAGTCATTATACAAAAGTAATTTCAAAATGGTGCCTTTTGCCATTCAAAAGTAGAGCCAAGCAAAAATTGACATAACTCATGCATGATTGTTTCGATATGCATAAGTTTTAGGGCCTATTGGAATGACTAAGCCCAAAATCCTAAAGGATTCATGGGTTGGGCCAGTATAACTAGGAAAAATTAGCCTGAGCTAGGCCAACATTCATAGATACCCATGAGCCTTTGGAGTGGGCCAGTCCAATAGATCTTTTTTTCCTCCCTATTGGATTCAGGCCGGCCCAATCCAAAGGCTCTTGGGTATTTGTGAATATAGATCTAGCCTGGGGTGATTTTTCATAGTTGTATTGGCCCAACCACAAATCCAAAAAAATTTAGGCCCAATCATCCAAACAAGACATTATTTCTTTAATCTTTGATCCCGAGCCAAACACAGGAGTAAATAACTCCACATTCCCTTGTGATTGAAGAGCCCCACAACACTCCACCCTCACTTCATCCTCTCCCTCCCTGCTCATCTTCTCATTCTTTTATCCTATCTATTTGGCGATGTCTTTCTATTATTAGATCGGCATCTTAGGTTATCCAAATCCCAAGCTATATACATCATACACTACCATATAACAAATTCTATGGTAATGTTGGTTAAGATACATAATCAAGTTTACTTTAGCACCTTTAACACGTTATATGGAGGTTTGCGCTCTGTCCCTCATGCTTTATGGTTTGAATTCTAAACACTGATTTCTTTTGTTTTGTTTTATCTAATAACAATGTTTTATTCTTCATCCAGTCTGTTAGCTACTCAAAAGTAGTGCATATTTTGTTTTTGTGTCATATGCATGAACAAGCTTATTTTATTTAAGATATTGAATATGTTTGAATGGGCTAGGAAAGTGGCCGATTTGTAAACTATACCTATTATTCAACAATACATAAATAGGCTCCGAGTCTCAGTTAGTCAATGCATGTTAAAAGTTGGTAAGATGGACTATTTCTTCCTATTTCCATTAAAAATGATGGTGAGCATATCTATACAAAATCCAAGACAACTGCCAATTATTGATAAGAAAAGGTTAAGGGCATGAGATCAACACAAAATAAAATAAGAAAATTGAAATGATTAAAAAAATGAAAAACCACAAGTAAATTGGTATGAATGAATCATGACGACAAATCATTCCTCATGGAAACATGAGAAAGGCAACCGACCATAACATATATATATATATATATATATATATATATATATATATATATGTGAAAAATCATGAAGAGCTGCGGGTCTGTTAGGTGGAAGGAAAACGTTTCCTTGGAAAATCTAGTTTTTAATTTGTTTTAATCGGCAAAATGACAAACATTGAAAGTTTATCCCTAAATCTCCGGAAAACTTTTCCTTTTCCGTGGAAAAATCATTTTTATTTTCTTTCATTGTTTTCATGCAACCAAAGACGAACACTAATATAAATGTGAAGACCTTGATCGATTACAGATGCAATGAAAAATATTTTTTTTAAAAAAATCAAAAAGCGCTTGAAAGAAACATCGACACTCCCCGAATTAAAAAAGAAAAAAAGACGCCACATCTAAATTTTCCACCGGATGGAAATACAGAAATGAATTAAAAAAACTCAGAATTTGAACAATTCCCAGAAACACCAACCAGTACCTAAGATAAGGTTAAAGGAAATTAAATCATACACTAAATCAACAAAAATCCTCCCTTTGTCGTTTAATCCCACAAACACGCATATCCCTAAATCTTACAAATCAAATAAAACACCATCAGACTAATCGATCCCAAGTGCTAATACGACCTCCTCCGCAAAATTAAGCTAAAACAAAAGCTAAAAAAAAGTACAAAAGAAACTAACAGAAAAGAAAGCGGCGAACTCACGGGATCCGAAATCGACGACCTCCCGGAAGCAATGCTCTTCAGCCGTCGCATCATATGCATGATTCCCCACTTGTCCAACACCCAAACGCTAACTCCCTCTCTCTTCTCCTCTCCCTCTACCCCCCGGGGGCCGGCGCTCAGAAAAGAGAAGCCCTCTCCGCTCTCTCCCCCACCATTAAACAGCACCGCCAAGGAGGAAGCGAAGCCAAAGAAGGGCAAAATAAGAGAAGAAAGAAGACAAGAGAGACGATGGCTTCTTCCTACTCCCTCTCTCTCTCTCTCTCTCTCTCTCTCTCTCTCTCTCTCTCTCTCTCTCCTCCGCAACACAAAACAAAACAAAAAACAAAAAAGGGAACCACCAGATTTCGGTCTCTCCCTTCTCTCTCCTTCTCCGCTCCCTCTCTTTTTCGTTCTCCCCTCTCCTTTTCTTTGTGCGCCCCTCTTTTTTCTTTAGGTTTTGCTAGCGATTTTTGGCCTGTTCGGTTCAGCAGTCAAACCTCCGGTGCCCGACCCCAATCATTCCCTCCCTCCGCCCCCACCCGCTAGGGGTCCGTACTCCGCCTTCGTGGGGCCGAGCACAGCCGTCCGTTGCCCGCCGAACGGCGATCCGACGGCGGATGGGCGAACAGTGCCTTGGGGAGGGCAGGATCTACAGGAGTGCCATTGGGCGGAATTTCCGGGTGGCGCTCTTCATTCTGATCCGCTTTTGTCCACAACTAAGCACGCGTGAGAAGCGGTCGTCAGATTCGCTTCCCAAGAAAGTGGTGGGAGATTAAAGATAGCAATTCACTTTGGAAAATTCCGTGGGATTGGACTGAATTTTTCGTACTCTATTTAACCTAAACCAACACTCTCTGCCCAAATCCTAGAATGATCACAAATTTTTCTATATATATATATATATATATTTATCCTGTAATCCAACAGATTCAAAAATGAAATTTAGATTAAAAATTAGGATAGTCCTTGGTATTTTTTTTAAAAATAATATTGTTGTACTTGGACGGCTCATCCTTAGCCAGAACCGGCCCATTCTTGCACTTCGACCTGGTCATCCCTTCAAGGTTCCGACCGCTAGAGGCTCGATCCATCGAAGCTGAGATCCGACCGACCCTTTTCTGCTGGGATCCGGTCCATCGCTCTCCTTCAGAGATCCGACCTACCAGAGCTGAGGTCCGATCGACCCTCTCCCGCTGGGATCCGGCCCGTTGCTCTCCTTCAGAGGTCCGATCTACCATAGCTGAGGTCCGACCAACCCTCTTGCTGGAGTCCGGCCGACCGGCTTTCCCACAGCCGACGTCCGACAGGCACGCCTTTGCATCCAGGGAATTCCGGAAGCACATTTCTGTTATTACGGGATCCTGCTATCCCAACAGCCCTGCTCCACTACTTCCACGATGTCGCCATATCTGCGCACCACATGACCACTCTCCAGATTTTCCTAGGGACAGATCGATCTTTCTCAGCCTCTCCCTTAACGGATTTTGGACTATTTTGTGCCTATATAAGGTACTCAGGGGACCCCCGTTTGAAGGTAGAAGAACTCTTCCCTCTCCATACACTGTTCATTTCTTGATTCCTCCATTCTGTTGCCTTCAATCTCCTGCTAATTTAGGCATCGGAGGGTCCCCCGCCGAAACACCACCAGCGCCCTTGGGGACTTTGTTGCAGGTTCATCCGGGAGAGGAGCGCTCCAGCATATCCAGCCGCCCCGGTCCCCGGTCCAGGAGTTGACGCCGCAACAGATTGGCGCTAGAGGAAGGGGCTGCTCCCTTCTCTAAAGGAGGAATCCATCGCTCCTGTTACGAAATGGCTAAGGGAAGAGCTCCAAATGCCATTGCCAGAAGATGTATCTCCCCTTCCAAGTCTGAGGAACTTCCCAGGGAGAATGATACCGCCGCTGCTGCCGCTGAACCTACCATCACACTGGGGTTGCAACAGTTCCAGACCTTGGTAAACCGCATCGAAATGCTCACTACTGTAGTTCAGCATTTCCAGGAAGCAGCCGACAACCGGCAGCAACTACCAGCTGTTTCCTACACCAATCTTTCCACTGCTGCTGAGGGTAGCCGACGGCCGGAGGTCCCTCAACACTATTCTTATGTCACCGCGGAGCCCCGGAGGTCATTGGGCGATCGCGTTGATGGCAAAAGGGCGAGGTTTGCTTTGCCTTCCTATGCCGAATCAGTTCCGGTCGACGGTCGGCCTACTGCCGAACCTCCAAGGGACTATGCTAGCAAGATCATGCGCATGGAGGAGCGCATTGCCGAAATTGTCCTCCGACAGAAGGCCGAAGGGGGACAGGTATACGACTCCCGTCCCTCATTCTCTGACGAGATCCTGGCGGAGACGATTCCCCGCCATTTCAAGATTTCGCAGGTGGACCCATACGATGGTACCACCGATCCGATGGACCATCTGGGCACGTACAAGGCCCATATGATGGTACAAGGCACCTCCGATGTCCTCCACTGCATCGCCTTCCCTGCCACCCTTAAGAAGACCGCCCATATGTGGTTCTCCGCCATCCGGCAAGGTACGATCCGCTCATTTTCTCAATTCAAATCACTTTTTCTTTCTCATTTTAGGACTTGCAGTCGGACCCCAAGGAATACCGACTGCCTCTTCCTCGTGCTGCAAAAGGAGGGAGAGACCTTTCAGGATTTCATGACCCGTTTCAACTCAGTGGCCATGGAAGTCCCAGATTTGAATGAGGCTGTGGCCATGTCAGCCTTCAAGCGAGGGCTCCGCTCGTATAGGTTGACCTTCTCCCTGGACAAGAAACATCCGACAAGCTACAACAAACTCCTTGCCTGAGCGTAGAAGTACGCCCTGGCAGAGGAGCAGGCGACTGGTCGACGTCAAGCTGAGGGAAGGCCAGCCCCCAAGAAGCTGAGCGATAAGGCTCCTGAGGTCCAACCTCCGAGTGATAGTCGGTGGTCGGCTCAACGCCGAAGTCCGAGGTCGAGGGACTTTCCCCGGAAGTTCGAGACTTATGCTCCTCTTTCCCTGCCAAGAGAGAAGATCCTTATGGAGATCGAGAACGAGGCCATTCTGCAAAGGCCCCGGCCAATGAGGGGTCCCCCTGCCCAAAAAAATAAAGATAAATTCTGTAAGTATCATAGGGACCACGGGCATAGTACTGAAGAGTGCCTGTAACTGAAAGACGCCATTGAAGACCTCATCCGGAGGGGGTACCTATGCAAGTACGTCCGACTCCATCGGGATCGGGCTGGAGCGTCAAACACCAGAAACCCTCCGGAGGAGACGGAGCTCCCCAATCAGAGGCCGACCGGCGGGGATGTCGGCATGCTGCATCGACGGTCCGGAGGAAGCTACAAGGACAGGCTCGATATTGCTAAGAGGTCCAGGGGCTCCAATGCAATCACCTTCTTTGATGAAAATCTTCTGAAAAATCATGTTTTTGAAAATGATCCTATAGTCGTGTCAGCAATGATTGCCAACTACGATGTAAGGAGAATACTTATAGATAATGGAAGCTCAACAAAGGTGTTGCTATACGATGTTTTTGTGAGATTGAATTTGTCCAGGTCCATGTTGCGGGAATCCCCCGCGCCGCTAACAGGCTTCAAGGGCAACTCCGTCGGAGTAGAAGGGGAGATAGTTCTCCCTATGACGATCGGGACGAAGCCTTTCCAGAAAACCCTCCCAATCAACTTTGTGGTCGTTCGGACGACCTCACCTTATAATGCCATTCTGGGTCGACCGGCCCTTAACAAATTAAGACCCATTGTATCCACTTATCATTTGTTGGCCAAATTTTCGACTAGGAGCGGGGTCGGAGTGATGAGGGGAGACCGACAGATGGCCAGGCAATGTCTGACAATTCTGAACCAATAGTCCGAAGGCCGTCCCACTCTAGAGCAACTTGACTCGAGGACTGAAGCCGATGGCCTTGGTCAGCCAGGAGAAAAGATCCTGTTTGTCCCCTTTCGGGAGGACGATCCCACCAAAGTTCTTCAGATTGGGGGTTTCCTCAGCGAATACATTAAGTCAGAACTGATTGGCTTCCTCAAGAGTAACACCGACGTCTTTGCCTGGTCAGCGTCGGATATGCCCGGAATACTGTCGGAGGTCATCACTCACCAGCTCAAGGTGGATCCGACTTACCGACCTGTCCGACAGAAGAAGAGAAGTTTTGCCACTGAAAGGCAAAGAGCCGTCGATGAGGAAGTGAAAAAGCTCTGTGATGCTGGCTTCATTAGGAAAGTCCACTACCCTGAGTGGCTAGCAAATGTTGTTATGATAAAGAAGGCCAACGGAAAGTGGAGGATCTGTGTAGATTATACCGACCTCAACAAGGCTTGTCCGAAGAACAGCTTTCCAGTGCCCAAGATTGATCAGCTGGTGGATGCCACGGCCGGCCACCAGCTTCTTAGCTTTATGGATGCCTTTTCAGGCTACAACCAAATCAAGATGCATCTGGAAGACGAGGAGAAGACCGCCTTTGTCATCGACAAGGGTCTATACTGCTATCGGATGATGCCCTTCGGCTTGAAGAACTCCGGTGCCACTTTTCAAAGGCTGATCAATTGAGTGTTTGAAGGTCGGTTGGGTAAGAACATGGAGGCCTATGTGGACGATATGATAGTGAAGAGTCTCCATAAGGCCGACCACATTAGGGACTTGTGAGAATCCTTTGATGCATTCAGACGCCTTCGGATGAAGTTGAACCCCACGAAGTGTACTTTTGGGATAACCTCTGATAAGTTCCTCGGTTTTTTGGTCACACAGAGGGGAATTGAAGTGAACCCCGACAAGATAAAGGCCGTCACTGAGATGGCGCATCTGACCAACAAAAAGCAGGTGCAGGAGCTCACCGGCCGAATCGTCTCTCTCAGCCATTTCATTTCCCGTTCGACTGAAAAGTCTCTGCCATTCTTCAAGACCCTGCACCGGTCAGAGAGTTTTGTTTGGACTGATGAATATCAGTCGACTTTCGAAGCCCTGAAGGAGTACTTGAAGAACCCTCTACTGCTAGCCAAGCTGATGGAGGGGAAACACTTGTACCTCTATCTTTCGACGTCGGACGAAGCGATCGGTGCTGTCCTTGTGCGAGTTGGAGAGGACGGACAGCAGAAGCCCATCTATTATATCAGCAAAGTCCTCCATGACGCCGAAACAAGGTATCTCAAGATGCAAAAGTTGATATATTCTTTGGTCACGTCCGCCAAGCGGCTCCAACCGTATTTCCAGGCATATCCGATTGTGATGATGATCGACCAACCCCTCAAGACAATCCTCCGGAGCCCAGACACATCCGGACGGCTCGCGAAGTGGGCTGTCAAGCTAAGTAAATTCGACATCTCTTTCCAGCCATGATCTGCCTTGAAGGTCCAGGTAATCGCTGACTTCATTGCAGAGTGTACATGGAGACAAGAGACACCCCTTCAAATGGTTGAGGTACCTGAAGCCGATGCCATCTACGAAGCCGAACCAGCTTGGACCCTCCATGTGGACGGAGCATCCAACCTTGCGGGCTGCGGGGCTGGATTGATCCTGGCCGACTCGGATGGAGAAAACCTGGAGTATGCATTGCATTTTTTATTTCAGGTATCAAATAATCAGGCGGAGTACGAAGCCCTCCTCGCGGGGCTACAAATCGCCAATGAACTGGGCATCGGCCGACTCAAAGTCTTCTCCGACTCACAACTGGTGGTTAATCAAGTAAAGGAGGAATTTGAAGCGAGGGATACGACCATGGAAAAATACTTGAATAAGGTACAAAACCTTATCTCTCGGCTCAGATTTTTCAAAATTCTCCATATACCTCGTTTGCAGAACTCTCGGGCGGACGCTCTATCAAGATTGGCCACAGCCGCCATTAGTACTTTCGACCGAACTTTTGTGGAGCATCTGCAGCACCCAAGTATTACGGAAGAGCCGACCGATGTCCACCAGGTGGAACAAGAAACTTCTTGGATAGATCTGATCCTTACTTTCTTGACTAAGGGAACTCTTTCAGAAGATCCGACAGAGACCAAGCAAGTACGCTCGATGGCCTCTAAATACGCCATCCTCGATGGTGTCCTGTATAAGCGGTCATTCTCCCAGCCACTATTGAGATGCTTGGGACCAATAGACGCCAACTATGCGCTCAAAGAAGTCCATGAAGGCATCTGTGGCGACCATCTCGGAGGAAGGTCCTTAGCTTACAAGATCATCCGATAGGAGTACTACTGGCCTACTATTCAGAAAGACGCGTCGGACTTCGTCTAAAGGTGCGACGCGTGTCAAAAATACTCCGTTATTCAAAGAAGGCCTGCCAGTGAGCTGACTCCAATCATGGCCCCATGGCCGTTCGCACAGTGGGGGATATATCTTGGGACCCTTTCCCCCGGCATCCGGGCAACGAAAATTTTTGCTTATGGCCATCGACTACTTCACCAAGTGGGTGGAAGCCGAACCACTAGCACAGATAACAGAGGCCAAGGTGGAGAACTTCGTCCGGAATAACATCATCTTTCAGTTCAGCATTCCTCGGACAATTATCACTGACAATGGAAGACAGTTTGACAACTCCATATTCCAAGATTTTTGTCAGCAATATCATATCTCTCATCGACTCACGTCGGTCGGTCACCCTCAATGTAAGGAGAGACTGAGGTTACCAATCAGACAATCTTACACAGGCTGAAGACCAGGCTCAATGAGGCAAAGGGACTTTGGACGGAGGAACTCCACTCAGTATTATGGGCATATCGGACGACCGCCAGAACATCGATCGGCGAAACCCCATTCAACCTTACTTATGGAAGCGAAGACGTCATCCCTGTTGAGACCTCTCTTCAATCTCTCCGGATTGACCATTACGCCGAGCCGGCCAACTCCGAGCAGCGAAGAGCTGACCTGGACTTGCTCGAAGAAACTAGACTTCGGACAAGCATGAAGATGGCGGTCTACCGCCGGAAGATGGCAAAATATTATAACTCGCGAGTCAAGGCACGAGCTTTTTGAGTTAGAGACCTGGTCTTGTGGAGGACGGAAATTTTGAGGTCGACCGAGCAAGGCAAGCTTTTCCTAAATTGGGAAGGACCTTATCGGGTTGTTGAAGTGGTTCGAGCCGGCACCTATCGACTTGAGTTTTCGGACGGACGATAGATGACGCGTCTGTGGAATGTAGACAATCTCCATAAGTATTATCAATGAAGTCTACAATTCTTCTACGAACCACTTCTGAAAGTCCAACTCCGGTCGGCAGAGGCTCTAGAGCAACCCACTTCCAAAAGTCCGACTCCGATCGGCAGAGGCTCTAGGACAGCCCACTTCCGAAAGTCTGACTCTGGTCGGCAGAGGCTCTAGGGTAGCCCACTTCCGAAAGTCCGACTCTGGTCGGCAGAGGCTCTAGGGTAGCCCACTTTCGAAAGTCCGACTCCGGTCGGCAGAGGCTCTAAGGCAGCCCACTTCCGAATGTCCGACTCTGGTCGGCAGAGGCTCTAGGGCAGCCCAGTCCGAAAAGTCGACGGACCAACACTTAGGTTTAAATTCCTAAGCTCATTGCTCCGGCCTGTGCTACCATCCAATCGCTGCCTCAACTACTTCTGGGTCCGGAAAGCCAACGGACCAACACTTAGGTTGAAACTCCTAAGCTCGTTGCTCCGGCCTGTGCTACCATCCGACCGCTGCCTCAACTACTTCTGGGTCCGGAAATCGACGGACCAGCACTTAGAGCGAGAATCCTAAGGGAACCTAGTTCGGCCCGATCCACTATTTGACGCTTACCTTGGAGGTCCGACCATCCGCTCAAATTAGCCGACTAGTCCAGACTTAGTGAAATTTCAGAAAGAAGAGAATGAGACATTATAAAAAAAAATAGTTCTTCATTACTTCCAAAAGGTTCTTTACAAAATTGAAGGTCAGACCTTTACAAACGACTAGGTCTGACCCTCGGGAGATACATTATCTACGGCCGCTCCGGCCCCCTCGGCAACAACAGCCGCTTCAGCCCCCTCGGCCCCTCCGGCTACTTCTGCTTCGGCTCTAATATGGGTGTCCGTTCCGGCCACTTCTATGACGACCTCCACTGGAGCATCAACCGGTCGGGCGGTCAAATTCGCCGCCTCCAAGCCTTCCTCTCCCGCCGGTTTCGACGGCTGAAGGAATGATAGATCGAGGTCTGGGAAGGCTGCACTGACCTTTCCCAGGCACTCGTCGTATCCGTAGTCGAAGCCAACGGTCCCAGCTTCGTTCATCTCCTCGGTGAAATCCTCGGAGGCCTTATAAGTCATGACGGCCTTCTCGCCGGCCGTCTTCAATAATCCTGGGCCGTCTTATACATGCCCTTGTACCTCTCCGCTGCCGCCTGATAGCCCTGCATGCGAACCTCGCATTCGGTCAAGAGCCCCTCCTCGACGGCCAGCCGATGGGTTAGGGCCTTGATCTTCTTCTTCTTGTTCTTCAGACTTGCCTCCCGGTCCACCTTCTGGGCCAGCAGGTTCTCCAACTGCTTCTTCTGGGCCTCTGACTCAGCCCGCAAGGTGGACGCCTCTTCTGCTATGGCCCTCAAGCTGAGCACCTCCCCTCTGGAGGCCGTCAGCGCCTCCCAAGACATATCCCTCGCCAGCTCTGCTGCTTCGACCCTCTGGGTCAACTGCTCTTTCAGATAAAGCAGCTTGCCCAGGCCATCATCCATCAGTAGGTTATCTTTGACGAGCTGCCGACAGACACACACAGTTAGAAAATCACCATCCATGAATTCGGAGTGGATAAATAAAAAGTGATACTTATTGCCAGAAGATGGCAGAAAGAACTCCTAGCGGCCTCATTGACTGACCGCCCATCATTGTTGGGGGTGGCCCTCTGAAGCAGTTCCTTGGCCTTCTCGGTGTCACGCCGCCCCTGGCGCTCCTCTTCATCGCAAGCACCGTCAGCCCTCTCATCAACAGCCGACGGCCCCTCCTCCATGGAAGTTCCCCTGACTGTCGGGGAGGCCACCTCGGTCAGCGCCAACTGTGGAGACGGAGGGGCCGCATCTGCCCCTGTAAGCCTCTCCTCCATCCGGGCGACCAGTTGCCCGACCGAGGAGGATCGCTTGGACGTAATCACCCTTCAGCGTTCAGTCAGGGGCATGTCATCCTCTGACTCGATCGATACCACCATGGCGGATGTTTCTACCGTCCATCGTTTCTTCGACTTCTCGGATGCCGGCTCTGCCGCCCGCTTCTTCGACTCCTGTGGAGTCGGCTTTGCAATGCGAATGGCCCTCCACTGTGCAGATCGCGCCGAGAGGATCGCCCGATCCGGTTTCATTTTGCCTCCTGTCAACAAACAAAATCAGAGTAAGGTACGGTTGCAAAGCTGACAAGAGATAAAGTAGCCGGTCTCTCTCTCTACGTCTCTCGTCCTACCTAACATCGGGTGCCGGCTGAGTCTAGCCTGATGAAGACTCCCCTCATGGAGCATGACGTCGATGAACTTCGGGTCCTCATCATCCAGTCTATGGAAGTCAGCCTCGTCGGTCCTCGAGACCATCCTCCCGTTCAAAGCATTCGGCCTCGGCTCCCTCCAAGCTGCCTAAAAGCCCCACAGCTCCAGGCTATCTACAAAGAAATATCGGGACTTCCATCCATAAATGGCGGACAGAAGCCCCCTAGTATCTTCCGGCCAGGGCGTGGACTGAACATCCACCACTCTTGACTTCGGAAGTCCTGCTTTAACAAGAAAAAATTTGAAAATAAAGACACCCTTGGCTCGATGTCGGCCTCCCGACACAGAACCACGAAGCCATAGAGGACCCGAATGCTATTCGAGGTTAGCTGGGAAGTGGTGATCCTATAGGTGTTAAAGACCTGGATAAAGAAGCTATGGATCGGGAAGCGAAGGCCGGCTTTCAGGTGGTCTTCGTACACAGGGAGAGCTCCTAAGTTTAAAGGCCCGTTCACTCTACCCTCACGACTAGGGACGGTCATATGTAAGGTGGAGGGAATATTATACACAATCCTAAGATTTTCGACCCTCTCTCGGGTCATGGTCGAAGGGATGTCATAAGGGCTGGGTTCCCTATTTCCGCGAGCCGAACTCTAACTCCCAGAAGCTATTCTAGAGGGGGTTGCAGAAAAGGAAGAAGACGGAGGAAGGTGAAGATGGAACTAACCTGGTTCCCTGGTTCTCTAAGGGAGGCTAAAGCAACGCAAGGAGGGAGGAGGCTGCCTTCTCTTCAAGCGCAAGCATGGTGAAAGGCTCCTTCTGGGTGCTGCCTCCCCCCTTTTATAGGCGTCCGGGGGCAGCTTCTCAGCACCTCCCCCCACGTGCCACGACCCGACGGCTGGCGCCTCAGTTTTCGAGTTGGATTGAAATCCGAGGGGATGCGCCAGATCATATACGACCACGATCCACGTGATGGATGAAGCAACGGTAGATGGATCACTCCAGGAAATGCACCAGCCGCTCTGATGAAGCCACATGCCCCACGTCGCGTCAAGGATTCCAATGGACAGCTGCTGTGCGCCGTACCAGCAATAATTGCTCCCCCTATCCTCACCAACCAGACGATGACACCTGTCCAGGAGCAAAAATCGGAGCGGAAGACACCCGGTCGCAGCACGCCGAATCGGATTCGCCATCATTTGAAAAACTAATAAATTTACTGCCATTTAATACCCTCGCCCTTCGAGCCTACGGACTCGCTCGAAGCATAAGGGCAAGGGGGATAACTGTTGTACCTGGATGGCTCACCCTTAGCCAGAACCGGCCCATTCTGGCGCTCCGACCGGGCTACTCCTTCAAGGTTCCGACCGCTAGAGGCCCGACCCACCGGAGCTGAGGTCCGACCAACCCTTTCTTGCTGGGGTCCGGCCCGTCGCTCTCCTTCAGAGGGCCAACCCATCAAAGCTGAGGTCTGATCGACCCTCTCCCGCTGGGGTCCGGCTCGTCGCTCTCCTTCAGAGGTCCGACCCACCGTAGCTGAGGTCCGACCGACCCTCTCCTACTGGAGTCCGGCCGACCGGCTTTCCCACGGCCGACGTCCGACAGGCATGCCTTTGCATCCAGGGAATTCCAGAAGCACCTTTCTATTACTACGGGATCCTGCTATCCCAATAGCCCTGCTCCACTACTTCGACGATGTTGCCATATATGCGCGCCATGTGGCCACTCTTCAGATTCTCCTAGGAGCAGATCGGTCTTTCTCAACCTCTTCCCTAACAGATTTTGGACTGTTTTGCGCCTATATAAGGTACTCAGGGGACCCCGTTTGAAGGTAGAAGAACTCTTCCCTCTCCATACGCTGTTCATTCCTTGATTCCTCCATTTTGTTGCCTTCAACCTCCTGCTAACTTAGGCATCGAAGGGTCCCCCGTCGGAACACCACCGGCGCCCTTGGAGACTTTGTTGCAGGTTCATCCGGGAGAGGAGCGCTCCAGCATATCTAGCCACCTCGGTCCCCGGTCCAGGAGTTGACACTGCAACAAATATTAAAAAAAAAATTAATTACAAAAGTAGGTGATCCGTAATATATTTACGGATCTAGGTGGCACGTGGCAAGGCAGGGCATTTGGAAAAAAAAAATTGAACACGTGGCGGGGGGCCAGCTCGGCTGAATTCATCTTTTTGAAAGACGAATTCTTAAGTGAATTCGTCTTTTTGAAAGATGAATTCAAGCCACGTGGCCACTCAGCAGGCAGCTAGTGAATCATCTTTCGAAAAGATGAATTCACCTTTTCGAAATTCGTAGCCGTCCTGAGAGCTCGCAATCCGATGACACATGGCAATCCTGGCATTCCCTGGTAACACGTGGCCTAGAGCGTTCGGCTTTTGGAAAGACGAACTTGAATTCGTCTTTTCAAAAGACGAATTCGCTTGAGAATTCGGCTTTTGGAAAGATGAACTCGTCCTGAAAGCTCGCAATCCGGTGACATGTGGCAATCCTGGCATTCCCTAGTGACACGTGGCCGAGAGTGTTTGGCTTTTGGAAAGATGAACTTGAATTCATCTTTTCAAAAGATGATTCACCTGAGAATTCGTCTTTTGAAAAGACGAACCCAAGCAGAGCCCATTTAGCCACGGTCCCTTTTTTTTTCCTGTTCTTCTTTGGTTTTTTTGTTGTTCTTCCCTCGCCCGTCTGGTTCTTCCCTCACCAGTCCCTCCCGTGGTCCCAATCTTCGAAGATTTTTATCTTCATCCTCGCCTGTGGTCCCCTAGCTGTTCGATCTTCATTATTCTCGGTTATTTCCGGTTCCGGTTAGAATTTTTTAATTTTTTTACTTTTTTAGTGTTTAAACTCTTTTTTAATTAATAATTTTGTTTTGTTGTCCAGATCCGATTTCTGGCTTCCATTCTGTGGGCGATCTCGATCTCGTTCTTGCATATTTCATCATCCCGATTGAAAGTAATTTTTTTATTAATTTATAATTGTTTGATTGTTTAAATTAAATTTTGCATATATTAATTTAATTTTAAGAATTAAATTAATTTAATTTATATTTGTTTGAATTAAATTTTGTATTACATATTTGAGTAATTAAATTTTGTATTTTAAATTTTCTATGATAAATTTATTAAGTATTTGTTATTTAATAATTTACGATATTGCTTTTATATCATGAATTAATCTTGAAAAATTGATTTTATATATAGTTAAATTAATATGTTAATTATAAAAATTGATAAAATATTATTAAAATTTGAGGGATGATTAGGATAATTAATTTATTTAATAAATAAAATTAAGAAGGATAGGTTATATAATTTATGTAGAATATGAAGTTTTTAGTAATTAATAAATGTATATGAAAATTTTAAGGTATTTAAAATTCATTAAATAATAAGAAGTTTTGATTATCTATTTTTTTATTTAATATTTATTATTCAAGAATTAAAAAAACAATATATATTGATAATGATTAACTAAATAAAAAAAAAGTATATATTAGAAATAAATGTATAATATGTAGATCCAATTATTAAGATTTAAAAATTTAGTATTATATTTCAATAATCAATTAATGTATTAATTAATATAAAAAGAATAATGATATGCTAATAATTTTTATTAAAAAAATATTATAAATGTGAACTTATTTATGTTAGTAAATGGATTAATCATTAAGATTATTTTGTCGTTAATTAATTGAAGTAATACTTAATTATTAATATATAAGTATATAAGAATAATATATTAATATGGATAGGTGTAATTAATATAGTTATAAATATGATATGATTTATTTGATATTAATAAATTATTATATGTTTACATAATTTTTAAAATATATGATTATGTCTATCTTGTAAATAATTATTTTGTTAAATAATTATTTAGTAATACTTAATTATGAATGAAGTTTGAAGTCTACATATTTGAAGTTATATTTTTTATTATATAAATGTGCAGCATGAATTTTTATAGCATGTATTATGTAGATATTGATATCAGCGACGTAATTATGTTTCAAAATAATTTTTTAGGTTAATCATTTGATTATATATATATATTTTATAAAATTTGTATTTCATTGAACCATAGACCCGTCAATTACTTGATATGCATATTCTGTAGTATCCGTACATTTTTCTATACTTGTACGGATCTGAGAATTATGCATATTAATCAATTGATTGTCCAATTTGGACAGTTTGGAAATTGAAAATAATTTTATAGGTCAGTTTATAGTAATCAAACGATATGCAATGAAGATCGAATAAAATTTCGAGCATCATTTTTTTTTTGTTCTTCACATACATAAATGTTTGTATGTAGAGAACTAAGGAGAAATGCTGCCGAAATTTTATTCGGTCTTCATTGCACACCGTTTGATTATTATAAGTTGACCCATAAAATTAATGCAATTCCTGAATGGGATAGGGCCTTTACCTAGTAGTTGATGATAGGATGCATTCATCATGATAGTAAAATAATTATATTTTTAATTTTATTATCATATTAATTATATAATTTAATTAGTTTATTAATGATATCAATATATGAGAAAATTATTTCTAAATATATTTTGTTAATTAAATATGTATGATATAATGGGAGAAACAATCATAGCATTATGTTATATGAGTGGTTCTATGATTAATGGATCAAATGGAATTGAGTACAATCAAGGATCAAAAAAGGCAATTAAAATCAGTTCTGCTATGACATTCCAAGAGTTGGAGAACAAAATATGTAGAGTTCTCCGTATTGATAGAACTGGAAAAAAATTTTGATTATCTATAGATATCCACAAGTTGTTTAGCCGACATTTGTAAAGTATGAACCTGTTCCATTAACCGATGATGAAGACATAGAGATAATATTTTCAACTATCGGTTCACTTCCATATATATCGGGTGCAGAGTTATATATAGATATTCAAACCGTTGGAGCTCCTGAACCAGATTGCAAACAGGATGATTATGAAGAAGCTGTTCGAAATATAGCAACAACTTGTGTAACTGAACAAGTTCATCATATAGTACTCCGAACATTGCAAATAATGAAGTGAAAAATATTGGCTCGATTTTTACTATAGATCCGTTATGTACGGTGGACAATACTGTACTAGAAAGTAATATTATAGAAGCATCAATATATACAGCTACTGATGACAGGGTGCATGTCAATAATCAACTTTTTAGTGAGAATGATGACGAAAGTGAACATGATTTGGCTAACGAAGGTGATGAGGTCGGTACTTCACATCCAGTACGAAGTCCAGAGGATACCATTGTTCCAAATTAGTCTACATTTGAAGCTCCATCTAGAACATTTACCCAGGTTGATTGGAATGCTACAAATATGTTAATGTATTCTTCAATGCAGGAACAACATGTTATATGGCAAAGGAATGAGAAGTTACGTAAAGGACTCCATTTTATAGATAAGGCAGAATTACAGACTGCAGTAAAGCAATATTCTGTTGAAAGACATCATGAATTCAAGGTTATTGAATCAAATCCAAATCTATGGCATGTAAAATGTAAGAGCAGAAATTGTGGCTATCAGTAGATGCTGAGAGGTATTAAACGTCATGATTTTTTTGAAATCTCATGATATACCGGTCCTCATACATGCCTATCTGCAATGATGTCTCAGGATCATTCTGGTTTGAACTATACTTTAATTGCTAATGAAATTTGGGACCTGGTTAAAGAAATTCCTACCATTGCTATTGTTGGACTTGGTGTAGTCATAAAGAACAAATACAACTATACACCAAGTTATAGAAAATTATAGGATGCCAAACAGAAGGCGATAGCGATGCTGTTCGGAGATTGGGATATGTCATATCAATTGCTTTCTAAATGGTTGCATGCTGTACAAACATTTAATCAAGGTTCCTGGATGAAATTTATCAGTACTCCAACTGGTATACCAAATTGTGCCCAGTTTGATCGTGTATTCTGGACCTTTGCACCCTCGATTGCAGGGTTTAAGCACTGTTGTTCGGTCATAAGTATCGATGCTACTTTCATGTATAAAAAGCATAAGGAGAAGTTATTGATTGCAACTGCTATTGATGGAAATAATCAGATCTTTTCACTTGCATTTGGTATTGTCGATGAAGAGTCAGCGGACACTTGGGGTTGGTTCTTAGCTTGTATCAGAAATTTTGTTACATCACGTCAGAAAATTTGACTAATTTTTTATCGACATGCTGGTATATTTGCTGCAGTACGGAATGAGTATCTGGGTTGGCAGCCACCGCATGCTTATCATGTATATTGCCTACGTCACGTGGCAAGTAACTTCAATTCAAGATTTTGTGATCCCAAACTAAGAGATGTGGTGAAAAGAGTTGGAATGCAAACGCAGCCTAGAAAATTCCAGAAATACGTGAGGAATATTGAGAAATTTAACCTAGAAGCCGTTCAATGGTTGAATAAAATTCCTTTAGCAAAATGGACACGTTCACATGATGACGGACGACGGTATGGGATGATGACAACTAATATATCCGAGTATTTCAATGGAGTTTTGAAAAATGCTCGATTTCTTCCCATAACAGCATTGGTACAGTTGACTTTCTTTCGGCTTGTGTCATACTTTGAAGGTCGACGTGTCCAAGTAACAAAGGCAATGGACATAAATGAAAGGTTTACTTCTTTTGTCATGGGACATGTCATCTCCAACCAAGCCAAAGCGACATCGTATACCATTACACGATTCGATAGAGCAACTGGCTTGTTCCAAGTCCAAACTGCTAGATCTGGACCGAACATGAACAAGGGTAACAATACATAGGTACTTACGATCTTTATGTATCATTGAAAATATATTATTAGGTTGTGTATATGCTGAATTATTATTTTTGATGTTGTAGGTTGTTCATCTTTCCCAGCATACATGTACGTGTCAGAAATGGCAATGTTTTCATTTACCTTGTTTTCATGTCATGGCTGCTTGTGCACATGTTGCCATTGATGTCTATAGATACATTGATCGGTGCTATACATTACACGAATATCATCAAACTTATGTACCACAATTTCAACCAATTCCTCATGAAGAATATTGGCCCCAGCAAAATGAACATGGTTTCATTATACCTGATATAAATAGGCTGCGACACAAAGCTAGGCCACGATTCATGAAGATTAGAAATGATATGGATATAAGAGAAGCTGGCAATAGACGCAAGTGTACAATCTGTAAAGAAGAAGGCCATGATAGACGGTCATGTCCAAGGCTTCTACAAGCAGATTAGTTAAATTATATCAGTCATATTTTACAGATGTCTTAATATATGGATTGTAATATATTCACAGATCGTAACATTGCTTTGTATTTTATTTGATGGATTGTAATATATGGATATGGTTTGTGATGTTTTATTGTCTGATGTTTATACCTCGTATAGATTGATGTCATTACTGTTTACATATAATTTTGTATTAAATGATCTTTGTGATTGCTAATTTCATTTTCTGAGTTATCACAGTTATGGATCCTGATCCTTTTGACAGTAATGTACTACACGGTCAGCCATCACATAGATCATCTTTAGTATGGGAGGGATAGGATGTTGTTTTGTACTATCGACGTCGAGAGATGGTTATGCGCAGATCGATACTGCTCGATTGTCGTATTATGCCTTTGTTGATGCAGTCCGGATTCTATGGTCTAGCACGTGTTGGATTTATTAGATTGGACTGGCATTTGATCACTGCTCTCGTCGAGCGGTGGCGTCCAGAGATGCATACTTTTCATTTTTCCCATAGAGAGGCCACCATTACCCTACAGGATATTGCTGTTCAGCTAGGTTTGCCAGTAGATGGTCTACTAGTGACGGGTACTACACGGGTAGACTAGGGACAGCTTTGTCTTGAGTTATTAGGGGTCGTCCCACCAGATGATAGATTGCATGGATCACAATTGAGTTTGGTTTGGCTTATCGAGCATTTCCAAGATTTAGCATTTGATGCCGACGAGATAGCCATACAGTGTTATGCTCGAGCATATATTTTACAGTTGATGGGTGGGTGCCTTTTTAAGGATAAATCTGGGAACAACATGCATATCTTGTTTCTACCTCTATTAGCGGATTTCGAGACGGCTGGACAGTATAGTTGGGGTAGCGCTGGACTCGTTTGGTTGTATAGAGAGATGTGCAGGGCGAGCCACAGAGATGTTACTGATATTGCTGGTCCTCTGTTGCTACTACAGCTGTGGGCATGGGATAGAGTTCCGCTTCTTGCACCCCACAGATTACTTCGACATGCTCTAAATCCGATGATCGATTTATATAATGGTGGAGCCAGTTTACCGCAGGGATCATTAGGGATAAGGTGAGTTTAGAATTTACATAATATTTTATGTAGTGTATGATATATATTGTTTAATTTAATTAATTTATTTAATTTATTTTGCAGGTGGAGAGATCTTTTTTCAGTGACATAGGTATCTATACACGTGGTCTCTTCGTATCGTTATTTACTTGATTGACTGCGACCCAACGAGATAATGAATATTGATTTTTTCATAATGATTGACTTGTTTTATTTGTTCTTGTTTTACAAATTATGCTTTGAATTATTTATAAACAGGTCATATGGCAGCCATATACTACCGCTATACTTACATATTTACTATATTACTGTGTCTACAGGGTCAGGAGATCTGGTGTAGTCGAGTGCCACTAGTTTATTTTTATATAGTAGAGTGGCATTTACCTGATAGAATGGTGCGCCAGTTTGGGATGCGACAGGTCGTGCCAGATCGATTTGATATAATGTCCGCACTACATCGTATTTATATGAGGGGACGATCTGATCAGGATTGGTCTACCGTTCATCGGGAGTATATACAGTTATGGATGAGTCGACATGATTTTATTATACATGGTGATCCATTCGATGGTACCATAGATTATCACGATCCTTATATGCAATGGTACCTTAGGATCACTCGTTGATTCATCAATCGTAATGGTGCAATGTATGATCACATGATAAGTAATTTAAATTTTACTATTTAATAAAATCTAAGTTTAAATTTTGATAAACTAATTATTTTTTTATTTACAGGGCACTAGCATTGCGATGATACTTGAGCTTGCCCAGCCAGGTTCCATCGTGACGTCCTCCCAGACTATACAGGACGTATGTCATTTTGCCCTCCATATTCTTGGCGATCATGCACAGGTTCCACTACGTGAGTTTTATCAGGAGGGAGACAGGGAGGACTAGACTCCTTCGCCTTATTATCTATATGCATCTTCATCGGGAGCACCTCCGCCAGCTCAGCACAGACGAGGTACCCGACAACGTAGTACCTCTCCATATTCGATGCCGGAGTTCACATCTACTGAGGATATGGTAGCACACTATGATTATACTACTGCACTAGATTCCATGGGCTGGCAGCATGATTACTCGAACTTGGAGGACACTTCTTTGACGAAGGATTGTCGTCACATCACGTATCTGCACAGCAGGCATCACACGATGTAGAGCATGAGACAGAGCAGCATGAGCCACCTCCGATCTATCGTCGTATACAGCCCGCATGCAGGAGGAGACGGCCGCCATGTGGGACCTAGTATTTTTTTTATATTTTAGCATTGTATGTAACAAAATCAAATTATGAATTTTTATTTATATATGTGTTCATTTATATACGTGTTCTGGTCTGCTTTAGGGAAGAATCATTTATTTACTTAAATAAATTCAAAAAAATATTAATTATAAAATTAAAATTATGAAAATAATAAATTATTTTATGTATTGTAGATCGATTTCACAGTTACAATCCATGATTTCAGGTTAAAATTAATATTTTTTAAATATTCTAATATAATATATTAATTATTTAATAATAAAAATTTTATTTTCTTTTTCTATTAAAATCACAGTTATCATTGGTCCACCTACTGGTCCTGCTACCGATCCGATCATCTGTCCACCTATCGGTCTGACCATCGATCCACCTATCGGTCCTAAAAAGACAAGAATCATTTATTTGCTTAAGTAAATTAAAAAATATATAAAATATAAAATTAAAATTATGAAAATAATAAATTATTTAGGATTTATTAAAATCCATGATTTCTCGCAAATTTTAAAAATCTTTTATTAAATTTTAATTAAAAAATATTATTTGGTGAAATCATGGATACAACCCGTGATTTCTCATTATTTTATTTTATAAAAAAATATAATTTTTTAAATAATTTTTTAATAATTTTTATTTTTTAAATTTTTAATGTTATTTGGTAAATTAATATATTAAAAATATTTTAATTTAATATATTAATTATTTAATAATAATAATAATTTTTTTTTCTTTTTCCAGTAAAATCATTTGGCGGAAGGATCCGACCCTCGATCCTGTCACCGTCCTGATCGCCAGTCCGGCTACCAGGATCCGACCATCGGTCCACCTAGTGGTCCTGCTACCGATCCAACCATCAATCCACCTAACGGTCCGACCATCGGTCCACCTAACGGTCCGACCATCGATCCACCTATCGGTCCTACAATTTTTTGTTAAATTTTTTTATTAACTTTTTATATTTTTTATAAAATTTTGATACAGAAATATTTATGTACCGTGGATCGATTTCATAGTTACTATTCACGATTTCTGGTTAATTTTTTTTCAAAAAAAATATTTATTTTAAAAATCTTTCATTTCATTTTAATAAAAAAATTTCTAGAAATATTATTAATTTTATTTTTTTACTAATTCTTTTTAAATAATTTTTTAAAATTTTAATATAAATCAATATTTTTTAAAATTAAAAAATTTATTTTCCTTTTCCTTTCAAAAATCAATAATTTTTTTTTAAAAAAAAATTACTAAGAATCCATCTTTTCAAAAGACGAATTTGGGCTTCGTTCTTCGAAAAGACGAATTCCATGTCCACCGTGTTCGGTCGAATCATCTATTTCGATAAATATGTTTTGAATCATCCTATTTCCATAATTTTTTTAAAAAAATATTTTATTTTTAAAAAAATTCATAGTCCTTGCTGAATTGGGGAGGCAATCAGATCCCATTCTTATGAAACTTTCAGTCCAGTTTTGCTGCATTTTATAAATACACCCATATTTAGCCGCTGACTCCGATGAAAACGAGAACGGAACCGCGCCATGTAATAATCTAAGATTAAATGAAAATAATTAAATTTGTAAGTTGCCCTTCATGGTATTATTACACTATAACCAAATCAAAAAAAAAAAAAAAACAAAACATGTAGGCCATTAATTAGTAGGCTATTATCGTTCTTTCTTATTGGTAGCATCAAATTTGACATGAGTGACAATAGATATGTTTACATCCAACATAGCAGACTTGTCGCATCGACATTATTTAGATTTATTGAGATTGAAGGCCACATTCATCTAATGCCAAGCAGTAGGATGATGTGGTTCTGCTCCCCGGTTGCCTTCGAGACCGTTTCTAAGCATTTTATTTAGTTTTATATGTCGGACAGTTTTTCAAGTTGATGTTTCTCTCCAACATAGGGCGCCAAAATTAATTAAATTATCTTAAACTATATAAAAAATTTGCCAATGGATTTCGCATCATACACATAAGATGCAACCAAATAATTTTTAATTTATAAACCTATCACTAAAATTATCCTCATTTATTTTTTTAAAATCATCCTCTTTAGTTTTGAAATGGATAAATTCAAATATTTATCTGCCAATATTTTTATCCTAAATTTTTTAATGAAATATATTCTTATCCTGTCTACGAGTTAATAATACTCCGAGTAACATATTTTTTCTTGAAAATAATAAGTATGTGACCAATAATGCTTGTCATTATTTTATCAAGAAAACATAAAAACGCATAAGAGGGACATAATATATATTGTTGACACTAAATCATCCATGACTAAAGCTTTGGTGATGTCGGGCATCCCGCTCGCTTCTCTGATCCTGCTCTCGGACGCGGATGGATACTTGCAAAAGATTCCGAACCGGATTTTTAACGGAAGACACTCCGACACTCAAGTCAGTAAGGCGGTCTAGATAGCAACAGAATAGAGAATTCAAGAATAGCATCGATGGAAAAGAAAGTGAGTGAGTGAAGTGGCCTAGCTTGGACCTGTTGGCCTTAGACCTTGCTTATCCTTGGGAGGTCCCCTCTTATCCTATTTATAGAGGTTGTAGCCTTAGACCTTGCTTATCCTTGGGAGGTCCCCTCTTATCCTATTTATAGAGGTTGTAATAACCAAATATGGTTATAGTTGTTGTAACTGAATAACCAAATAATCAAAAGTGGTTGTAATCGAATAACCGAATAACCGAAGGTAGTTGCAGCCGAATAACCGAATAACCGAAGATGGTTGTAACCGAATAACCAAATATGGTTATAACCAAATAACAGAATAACCGAAGGTAGTTGAGGTGGTTATGATAAATGAGGCCAAGTGACAGGTTCATAACATTGCCCCCCACTCCCGAGCTAAAAATATTGCCAGTGAACTGCTTTTGGCTTTGATTCCATTTTCAGCGAAAGGAGTAATAAATAATAGCCTTTGCACTTTGTCGGTTGGCCGATTAGATCTGCCTTTGATAGTAATAGAGAACAAGATAGGTTGGTCAGATCATTACTAAGCTGTTGAGTAATATATGTTGATTTTGGTGCGTCACCGGATTTGCCGCAAGATAGACCATGTAGGTCATCCCTGAATTTTTAATAAAGATTTAAGACAAGCTGGTTGGGGCCATTTTGGCACTTCATCAGATTTATCATAGTGTATACCACATGGATCATTCCTCGGTCTTTGATAGAGAATAAGACATGCTGATCAAGCCCACACACTTCGTATGGTAGATCATGTGGATCATCCTTATTCCTTTGATAAAGAATAAGACAGGCTGATCAGGTCCATCTCAGCACTTTGTAGGGTAGATCACGTAGATCATCCTTATGCCTTTGATAGAGAATAAGACAGGCTGATCAGGCCCACCTCGGCACTTCATAAGGTAACTGCATACTTACAGTTTTGGACATGGCGTAGCCTCTTGGCCCATGCTTCATCTTCCTTGGATGCCTTTACAGGCCTTTATGGCCTTCACAGGCCATGGTGTGCCTTCATGGGCCTTTGTGGGCTTTCTTTAGCTCATCATTTGATGAGAGCTTGGAGTTGAACTCCACCATACTCAAGGAGAGCATGGTGATAGTGAAGGCCATTGGGAATCCAGACTTCATGTTGTCGCCAGCATCATAATATCCTCCAGCGGGGTCGATACCAACATCACTACCATCTTTGAGAGCAGCGTCACCATGCCAAAGTATGCGCTGGTTGACCAGCAGTTTCCCGGATCTCTGTGGGCTCTGATCAAGTGGAGAGCCAGGGCTATCCTCGGCGATACGGGCGATCTCCATGAGGACCATGGCAAAATGGCGGCGTACTGCTCCTTGGTGAGATGGCGGGCGGCCATGAGGGCGACGGCGATGGTGTCGCCGAACAACATCTGGATTGCCTCGACGTCACGGGGGCCAGATCGAAGGGCAGAGCTCCCGTTCCAAAGGGAGGTGGACGTTCATGTCGTAGAGCATGGTGAGGCAGTTGCCTTCCATGGAGGTCATCGACACGAGGAATGCCCCATTGGCCCGCTCGCAGGGCACGAGGCAGAGGAGCTCATCGGAGGACCCTGACTTGGAGAGGAGGACCAGGATGTCGGCGGTGCAAAGGGAGCCGATGTCGCCATGGAGGGCATCCACGGGGGGGGGGGGGGGGGGGGGGGAAGAAAGGCGGCACGAGAGAAGCCAGAGTGGCGAGGGTCTAGGAGAGTTTCCGGGCGATGAGGCCGGACTTACCGATACTGGAGAAGAAGACACCGCCGGGGGCGTCGAGGAGGACCTGTGTGAAGGCCAGTGCCTACCGGAGGTCCAGCTTATCGAAGCAGTGGTTCAGGTGCCTTTGCCGTGCCTCGAAGAGATGCCAGAGCCCATCGGTGCATAGCGGGGCTTGGTGTTTGCTTTGGGCAGCATCGACGACCTGGGTGGCCATCACGGGTGGCGAAGGACGACGGAATGGATGGACATGGCCTTGTTGGAGGGGATGATGGAGTACCTGCTATGCTCCTCGACGGTCTCAAAGGTGATGTAGCCGACAAGAAGGCGGATGACGTTGCTCTAGACGAACAGGTCCCGGCAAGCGGGGTAGTTGGCGGCGAGCTCGGCGACGTCCAGAAGGCTGCCGCCTGGGCACTCATCGGACCCCCGTCCTTAAGGAGCTTGGTGAAGACGGAGCACACGCCAGCATGGAGCATACAGTCGACACCCTCCGAGTCACAACTAAGGAGGCCGAGGACATGGGTGGCGTTCTCCTGGCTAACGGCCTGGCCCTCCTTGACGAGGTGGAGGAGGTGCCCCACGCATCCTCCTTGATGGTGAGCTTGGTGTAGTGCCGGCTAGGGAGGAAGAGCTCGGCCCCGTGGGTTTGGATATGGTGGAGGAAGAGCTTGATGGAGTCATCGATATCGTCTTCCCTGTCGCCTCCTCCATCTTGTATTTCTTGAAATTTTTCTTCCCAAGAGGGCAATAATGGCCCCCTACCTGGCGCGTCAATTTGTTGACGCTAAATCACCCGTGGCTGAAACTTCGACGATGTCGGGCATCCCGCTCACCTTTCTGATCCTGCTCCTGGGCACGCATGGATACCTGCAAAAGATCCTGGACTGGATTTTCGATGGGGGACACTTCGATGTTCAAGTCAGTAGGGCGGTCTAGGCAGCAACAGAATGGAGAATTCAAGAATAGCATAGATGGAAAAGGGAGTGAGTGAGTGAAGTAGCCTAGCTTGGGCCTGTTGGCCTTAGACCTTGCTTACCCTTAGGAGGTCCCCTCTTACCCTATTTATAGAGGTTGTAATAACCAAATATGGTTATAGTTGTTATAACCGAATAACCAAATAACCGAAGGTGGTTGTAACTGAATAACCAAATAACCGAAGATGGTTACAGTCGAATAATCGAATAATCGAAGGTGGTTATAACCGAATAACCGAAGGTGGTTGTAACCAAATAATAGAATAAGCAAAGGTAATTAAGGTGGTTATGATAAATGAGGCCAAGTGACTGGGTCATAACATTGGTAGGGATCTTTCTCTTTTTCCTTTCATGATGTCTGAATCATTAAATCGTCCACTCATTAGTAAAAGTTCCATGAGAGATGAACCCTCTGGGAGTGGGGGTCTTGTTAGAAGAAAAGGTTCCAAACTTTTTTGATTGTTGGTTCTTTGTCTCACACTAGGGTAGAGAGTATCGTGAACCGTTATAACATCCCTAGGACCTTTAAATCATTTGTTCTCACTCCAGATGAGAGGATTATTCATCCTCCTCCTGTTGATGCTAAATCCCTGCTGACCAGACGGAGCGACCTGCCTGCTGGTTCACCATTGAAGGAAGCTTGCAAAACAAATCTCCTGACCAGAATTTTTCTGGTAGGGGATACTACGATGCCAAAGTTAGCCGAAATTTAGGCAGCAGAATGGAAAACTTAAAAGAAGAAAGAAGTGAATGAATGGAAAGGGAGAATATCAGTGGAATGGCATTGAAAGAGCTAGTTGCAGACTGACTCTAACTTGATTGAATTTGGCTTACTTCGAGTGTCCCCTCTTATCGATATTTATAGGTGTGAGTGCAACTACTTACGGTTATGGGAATTAGTTAATGTAACTTCCTCATAACAGTGAGTAGTGGTGGTCGAAAATTAGTTACACCATGGTTACTTAAGCCGGAGCTATCGACCATGTGGGTGGTTATAACAACCAGAAAACCTTTAACTATTTTGGATTAAAAGGTTGTTCGCATGTTTCAAATACACTCTCTTTAGGAAGGATCCGAAATGAGCCTAACTACCTCTTCGGACTGTCTTCCTTGGAATGGTACAAAGAGGTGTTAGTTATTTGCTTCGGATTTATCTCCTTCAGAGTGAACTAGAAAATAAAGAACTACTTACCGTGGGGGCCGAAGGGATGAACAATACCTCCAAAAAGTATCTCCTTCGGACCAGGCCGAAAACATAAAGCTAAATGAAATAATAATAGATTTCAGAAATATCCTCTTCGGACCATGCTGAAGACATAAAGTCAAGCGAAACAATAAGGTATCCTCTTCGAATCAGGCTGATGATATAAGCTGAATAAAATAATAAGGTAGCCTCTTCGAATCAAGCTAATGACTTAAGCTGAATGAAATAATCAGGCTGATGATAAAAGCTGAATGAAATAATCAGGCTGATGATATAAGCTGAATGAAATAATAAGGTAGCTTCTTTCGGATCAGGCTGATGATATAAGCTGAATGAAATAATAAGATAGCTTCTTTCGGATCAGGCTGATGACATAAGCTGAATGAAATAATAAGGTAGCCTCTTCGGATCAGGCTGATGATATAAGCTGAATGGAATAATAAGGTATATATTAATGAAGTAATAATTTATTATTTCCGTTGAGATGGACTGTAGTCCTCGCTAAATTAAAAAAATATCATCTTCATGTGCACTGATCTGTTTAATGGGCCAAAAATAAAATCGACTCAACCGATAGACCAGCAATTATTTTATATTAAACTGGATTACCATAATAGCTGCCCCCCACTCCTAATTTCGAAATAACTTTATTTTAAAAAATGGAAGTAATTATAGTTTGTCGCTTATGAATAAAAAGAAAATAACCAATGATGGCAGATCTCCGATTTTGTCGTTTATAATAACCGATATACGGTTTGGAGATCGTGCTAAGGACAGGTGTCAGCCCTTTATTGATGCTTCAAAAAGATGGTGCATACTTAAAAAACTGGCCGATCCTCTCATTAAAGAGATTTTTATGAAACTTTTATTTGATCAAGAAAGTACACTTGGTGACATTGTGAGCCTCATTTATCATGCTGGAAACTCATCCTGGCCGTCTATGGCATTTCTCGCGGATCGTAACCGACAACCCATTAATTGACATCTCTTAGTAATTCGTACCCACGATCAACGCTGCTGATACGCTGCACGATTGAGAAGACCATTAGTTTTCTAAGAGAGAGAAAGAAAAAACCCTATCATCCCATTCATAAAAAAGGGGGCATCTCCACAGAACGAACTTCCACGTTCTCTGAAACCTTTTTCTTCCTCCTCTGGTCCTGCACCATTAATCTCCTTCAGCGAGTTATCTTATTTTTACCTGGAGGAAGGGGTCTTTCTCTTTTTCCTTTCATGATGTCTGAATCGTTAAATCATCCACTTATTAGTAAAGGTTCCATGAGAGATGAATCCTCTAGGAGTGGGGGTCCTGTTAGAAGAAAAGGTTCCGAACTTTTTCCAAAAACGGTTGTTGGTTCTTTGTCTCACACCAGGATTGAGAGTCTCATGAGCCATTACAACATCCTTAGGACCTTTAAATCATTTGTTCCCACTCTAGATGAGAGGATTATTCGTCCTCCTCTTGGGGCAATTGCTATATATGAAGACTACCTGAAAGCTGGGCTTAGATTTCCTCTTCATCCCTTTTTTGTGAAGATTTTTAATTTTTATCAAGTAGTCCCAGCACAATTGACTCCGAACAGCTTTAGAAATATTTGTGGGTTCTTGGTCCTTTGCAAACTTCGAAAGGTAGAGCCCAGAACTTCTTTGTTTACTTCCCTCTTCATACTGAAAAAAGACTTTCATGGTGAAGGATGGTTGGTCATCGGTCCTCATCCAGGCCGTAGACTAATTAAGGGAACTCCCAGTACCATACATGGGTGAAAACCCTACTTCTTCTTTATCTATTATCCTTTCCGGGGTTTTAATATCGAATGGAAGACTCAACATTTAGATGCAAACGCTGGAAAGAAAGTCTTGAAGGCTGATCAAAAGGACTTCAAAATATTATCAGGTCCGAGAGTTCCTCTGGCTAAGGAACTGTTGAGGAAACAGAACCTTCACCTCGCTCATATCAGCGAGCTTCCAATATTAGGTATAGAAGTAGTCGGATTTAGTTCTTTTTCCAAAATTTATTAGGTTCTTCTGACAACTGACCTGAGAATCCTTCTTCTTTTGATCACAGCTGAGCCGATGAAGCCTAATCTTGAAAGACTTCGTTAGGCATCCAGAAAAAGACCAGTACCGGCTCAATAAAAGGAAACCGAAGTCCAAAAAAGGGCTAGGGCCAAAGAGGCTTCCAATATAACTCTGACAAGGATCACATCTGACCAAGATGATGTACCCTCAAAGGAACCTCCTCAAAGGAGCTCACCCTTGTCATCTTCTCCGGAACGATCCATTCCAACTTTGACTGTTGGAGAGCCACTCCTTGCCTTTCCAAAGGGCAAGAGAAAAGCAAAATGAAAGGCTCCTCAAACAGAAGAGGGTTTAGGGAGGAATGCTCCAACGGACCAAGAATATCATGTAGACTTTTCAACCTTTTCTGATGGATAGGGTTTGGTAAACCCCGAATTGGCTAGGAAAATATTGAAGCATACTCTCCTTCCTCGGGATTGGGAAGTCAGCAAAACCCGATGCATCGAGGACATATCTGATTCAGCTTTTTCATCCATGCTGAAGGTGAACCTATTTTCTTCTTTTCTTCCTTTTCATATGATATTTAATTTCACCAACTTTATACTTTGTATGATCAATGCAGTTGGTTCATGACATCACCATTATAGAAGAGAGCATGATCGAATTCAGAAACTACAATAAGGGTATGAAAGAAAAACTCCAAACAGCCAAGGTTGAGAAAGAAGTGGCCGAATAGTTGAAGCAGGCCATGGAAGAAAAACTTGCTCACAGCGATGCTATAGTTCAGAATCTAAAAGCTGAATTAGAGAAGGCTCAATCGAAGAATTCTGAACAAGAAGCAAAGCTTAAGAAGAAGAAGAAGAAAATTCGTTCTTTGGAACATTCAGCCAGAAAAGCTCAGTAGAAGACTGAAGAAGCGGTCAAAAAGGTCGATGAAGTAGTCAAAAAGGCCGATGAAGTGGTCAAAAGAGCTGAAGTATCGGCTGAAGAAATAAAAAGCTTGAAAAATCAAGTAAATAAGGCGGTTGAGGACTATAAGAAGTCTTCGACATTTGAAAATAACTAAATCCCTGTCCGGCACTATGCCAAGCTCACCATCAAGGAGAATGGCATGGGGAACCTCCTCCGCCTCGACAAGAAGGGCCGGGCCGACGGCCAGGAGAACGTCGCCCGTGTCCTCGACCTTGTCTGTCGCGACTCGGAGGGCATTGACTACATGCTCACGCTAGCGTGTGCTCCATCCTCACCAAGCTCCTCAAGGACAGGGGTCTGATGAGTGCCCAGGAGGCAGCCTTCTGGACCGTCGCCGAGCTCGACCCTGTGGGTTTGGATATGGCGAAGGAAGAGCTTGATGGAGTCATTGGTATCGTCTTCCCTGTCGCCTCCTCCATCTTGTATTTCTTGAAATTCTCCTTCCCAAGAGGGCAATAACGGCCCCCTTCTTGGCGCGCCAAACTGTTGATGCTAAATCACCCATGGCTGAAGCTTCGGTGACGTCGGGCATCTCGCTCGCTCTTCTGATCCTGCTCCCTGGCATGGATGGATACCTGCAAAAGAACCCAGACCGGATTTTCGGCGGGGGATACTTCGACGCTCAAGTTAGTAGGGCCGTCTAGGCAGCAATAGAATGGAGAATTCAAGAATAGCATAGATAGAAAAGGGAGTGAGCGGGTGAAGTGGCCTAGCTTGAGCCTGTTGGCCTTAGACCTTGCTTACCCTTGGGAGGTCCCATCTTATCCTATTTATAGAGGTTGTAATAACCAAATATGGTTATAGTTGTTGTAACCGAATAACCAAATAACCGAAGGTAGTTGTAATCGAATAACCGAATAACCATATAACCGAAGGTGGTTGCAGCCGAATAACCGAATAACCGAAGGTGGTTGTAACCGAATAACCGAATAACCGAAGGTGATTGTAACCAAATAACAGAATAACCGAAGATAGTTGAGGTGGTTATGATAAATGAGGCAAAGTGACAGGATCATAACGTATATATATATATATATATATATATATATATATTGGTACAGTCGGGCGGCCACATAGCTTTGATACAAGGGCAATCCAAAAGATCAAGAATAAGAAACTCCTGAAGGGGTAGGGGAATGCTATTGCCCTAGGACTAGGACCAATCATTAGAATACTGAATAACATATGAGGCAACCTAGTCTGCAGCACTGTTTGCCTCCCGATAGACATGATGGACTGTAGCTGTTATAGGAAGCTGCAGGAATTTCCAAGTATCACTAGGGGTGCAAATGGGTCTGGTCGGATCGGGTCATGAGTGACCCCGATCCGATCCGGTTCTTTGATCGGGTCCTAATATTAGATCCAAACCCAACCCACTAGAAAATTGGGTTGGGTCGGGTCGGGTCGGGTTCACTATTAGAATTTTCAATCCAACGGGTCATTCGGGTTGGATCGGGTCCATAAATAATATGGTTCTAATATAAAAAAAATAGATCTAAATATGATCTAGATATATTATAGATAACAATATTTCAATTATTACATAGCCAACTATTATTGGCCATAAAATAGATAACAAATAATTTTATTTTTAAAATAAATTAAGATATAAAAATAATTATAACTCTATTTCTATGTTAAAAATAAGTTTCATATAAAATTTAAATTATAATTTTAAGATCCAAATAGATACGAGCATAACAATATTAGTATATTCGAGTTGGGTCGGATCAGGTCGGGTCCAAATTTAGTAAACCCAGACCCGACCCAAAAAATAGAACTGGTTTAATTTTAGAACCTGACCCGGATCCGCGGGTCCAAAAAAACGGGTTGGATCGGGTCTAAACGGGTTGGGTCGGGTCGGGTCACGGGTCAACCCAACCCATTTGTAGCCTTAAGTATCACGAAGGAGAGGATGTGTATCACAACGACTCGACCTGTCCTGAATCCAGGTAATAACAATAGAAGAATCACCCTCAATAATAATCCTGTGAGCATACAGATACTGGATAGCTTTGATGATACCAGCCCACGCAGCTCTGAGTTCCACTTCTGAGACAGATGGATAATCCTGTGAGCATGCAGATGCTGGATAGCTTTGATGATATCAGTCCACGTAGCTCTGAGTTTCGCTTCTGGGACAGTCGGATCATGAAGAAAAATTTTCTCGGTTGCAAGAAATCTCCAGCATCATCTCGAATGACATAGCCTGCACCACCATCAGCACCGCGAATATTATCATCAAAGTTTACCTTTACAAATTCTAGAGAATGGGGCTCCCAGGAAATGTTATGACATAGCATGACATAATATTTCAGAAGTCTCCCTCCCCACTTGCATAACTGGTTAGAATAAGTAGTTAGAAAGGCACTGTACTCCAAACCATTTGGGGCATTGTACAGTAGCTTCGTCAAGGCGCTAGGATAGCAATCCAAGTCACGACACTAATCTCAAACAATATGTTAGTCCTACGGCTACCCCCCTCTCAGGAGTTATCGACATAAATTTTGATACTGCCGCGAATAATCTTAAATTAGGAGCTGCTTTTGTTATTTGGGACTATACCGGTAGACTAATTAGAACGGGGGGGTTGACAGTTCGCTCTTACCCCGGTTCCTCGAGCAGAATTAGCAGCTGCTTGGTCTGGCATTTCAATTGCAGTGAATTGCAATTATGGATGGAGGGTTATTCTCTAACAGGATTAAGAATATCTCCTCAGGGAGGGAGAAAAAAATATTCCTCTTCTAAATGATATTAAAAAATGGTTATCCAATACTTGTAGAATCCTGGTGTCTCACATATTCAGTGAAAGCTAACGGAGCCGTAGACTTCTAATCCAGAGCCGACCGGTGATGTTACTTGTTATCATAGAGACACATTACGTGCAGAATTGTTTGACAGTCTTATGCCTACTGATGGGCCAAGTAAGAGGGAAAATGATCTTCATTTCCTTCTCATGCCAGGTACTAATGGGGCTACTTAACCAGGCGACATTCATAACTCAGGCGAGGAGGAGGTGGATTTATGACTATCCTGGTGTTGAGGCAGTGATACATCCAGCACAGCACCAATTGTTTGCTGAGAAGGGGTGGCAATGGCCCAGGGAGCCCTCGTTGTCTTCCAATCAAAGTTCTGGTGATGTACTGGTTCCTATATATTATTCAATCCATTCACACAGGTTCGCTTTTCTTGTAATGGATGAATCTCTTATTGGCGAGATGATCTCTACAAGACAAATGCGTATGGTCTGGTGCAGAATTGAGGATCTCATCCAGAGGATTGATTGCCATAAGATTCATTGGTGGCTCTTAACTTACACCGGTCATGAAGATATTAGTCTCGATGCTTTAATACTTTAATCAGTTATCACATACCAATTCAAGATTTGTGAAGTAGCTAGGGTCCATTTGGTTGGCGCATGTCAAATTATAAATTAATTTGATAATTTTTGAAAATCATTTATATGGAAAAATGATTCCAGAGAGATAACTTTTATTATGGTTGGTCGGTAAAAAAAGAATTTCGAAAAATAATACTAAAAAAGATTACTATATTTGATCGGAGATAATTCTATATAGAAATATGATCAAATTTATAAATATACCTATAAATATAAAATAAATCTTTAATACTAAGATAGCATTATCATGCTCAATCGAATTTTATACAATGATTATAATCATATAATTCTTTATTTTTTAAAATTATTTTATAAAAACCCTTTATTAAATGAATTTGAAAAAATATCTAAATAAATTTAATGATCATAAATAAACTTTATTAAAATACTTTTATCAATGCTAGATTACTATCACTTAAAAATTTACAAAATACTCGTCCTTGGTATTTGTTTTACCTTTTCTTTTAAGAAAATAAGCATGGAACCCACAATTTTTTTCATTATTTCTCTCCCCCATTTCATACCAAATATGGTAATCTAACGTGGAATTTATTTTTTCATGCTAGATTATCCTCAACCAAGTAGATTTTGAAAGGCTCCCTACTCTGGTATGTGTTGCTTTTTTGGATCCTTTAATGCTAAGTTATCCTTTTTGCCATTGCCCTTAGGATGGCTGCTATATATCTCTTACATGCTGCTTTTTTGGATCCTTTAATGCTAAGTTATCCTTTATGCCAATGCCCTTAAAATGGCTGCTCTATATCTCTTAGACGTTGCATAGATGAGATGTTGGGATATGTCGGTTCAAGCACAGATCAGCCATTGGTTCGATCGGCCGAAAACGTCTTTCCCGAACCATGCACTTCGAACCAAGCACTTAGAAGAAACCGAACGGCTGACGGACAAGCCAAAGCCGTAGCTCTCAACCTCAATCGAAGAGTCAGCCTTCGGCCCCCTGCTGAAGACAGGGCTCTCAGCCTTAGTCGAAGGCATGATCTCCACGACTGACCGAAGGCGTAGTCTTCGGCCTATACCGAAGATGTAGTCTTCGACCTATGCCGAAAGCATGATCTTCGACATCAGTCACAGGTACTGTCTCGAAGGTGTCTGAAGATGAAAGCGCTCCTCCGATTCAGCTACGAGTACTCCCAAAGAAGAAGCCTGAAGACAAATCTTCGATTTATCTCAAATCCCCACGAACGTGGCGGATAACAGTTATCATCGACTATCCAACTATCTCCAAAGCACAACCACGTCAAAATGGCTACGTGACCATTAACTCCAGCAGCAACGTCTCTGACCTGGCCGGAACCGTTTAATAACCGTCCACGATTGCGAACGGAGGGAAAGGAATTAACTCCCCCATCGTAACCGCAGGAAAGAGAACGAAACCGCAGGCCGGACGAATCAATATAAATACTGGTAAGAGGAGATGCTCCAGGTAAGGGACAACGTAGTCCTGAAAATCTCAGTCATTTTCTCTCCATTTATCCTCCTCAAAATCTTTCCCGTTCTGTGGCTGGAACTCGTCTTTGACTTAGGCATCGGAGTATCCCGCCAGAGTAAATCCGGTCAGGAATTTGTTTTGCAGGTAAACCACGGAGCGGACCTGCGATCCAGCAGCTTCGTCCGGTCGAAAAAAAAATTCTACGCCAACATGAGATATATTATATATGGGGAAGGCAACTCAGATCTCTTGTTCCTGTTATGCAGATTTATTATTCTGATCATTCAAGAATTGTATTACATATACTCTATCTTATAGGAGGCACTAGGCCTTTAATGTATTTCAGATTACCGTTTACTGTTAGTATCGCCAGCTGCATTATAGGCACTTTTCCTTGGATTCTATAACCCTCTGGTGTAGCCACTGGACAATTATAATGAACAAGACTGTGTTACATCCAGAACTTGCCTGGGATCTTTTGCCATATGATTGTCGCCTTTGTTTTGTAATGGTACTCTCACTGACATCACTCAGTAAAGTTTTGCTTCTATACTTCTTCTGGTGGCTGGGTCACTTTGTATCAATGCTCATGGGTAGTTGGGTTGATACCTTGTAATCAGTAGATGACTTATTTCTAATACAGATCTTAGCCCTCTTTCTACCGAAAAAATATATACATGAGGATCTGTCATTACCAAGCAGAGACGGATAACTTTTGGTTAGATCTTGTAGTCTTGCTATTATTTGATGTGGTGGTGACAGAGGATTAATAATGGAGAGGGACAACATTGTGAAAGCCAGGATTCTCCAATTGTTTAAATTTCTACCAAATTCAGATATCTGATGATTGATAGGATTAATTTATCTTTGTGCGTTTTACTTGGGATTACAATTAGCCTTGATCTCTAAAATCAAGTTAAAATGTTGATAGTTTTCCTCGAGTCTACTTTGCTTATCTTGATACTAAGATCCATCCAATAAAATAATTTTTTTCTTCATATATATATATAGATACATACATACACATATATATGCAGGATATGTATACAATGATATGGCTTAAAACAAAGTCAGAATTCACAAAAGACAACACCTGCTTAGTTGTTACTTCCATATTTCAATATATTATATGTTTTGAAGTTTCAGCAGAAACATGATTGGCTATAACACCATTCGGTTGAGAAAGGCTACGTGGAAGGGTAAGGCCTTGCTCGCGGCTCGTGCCTCTTTTGCTGTAAGAGTTGAAGGGTAAGGCCTTGCTCACGGCTCGTGCCTCTCTTGCCGTAAGAGTTGGATTGGATCATGAGTTGGGAAATCAAGTCATTATAATCTGTACAGTGTCTTTAAGCATTTATCTTAAAAATATTTAGTTATATGATCATATTTTATTCTTCATCGAAGTAGTTTTTTTTGATCATTTCTTGGGAAGAATCTAGTTTTGCTAGAAGAACCATCTACCAGGTTCAACCATCTAACTGCCAATTGGCAAGTGACTACCTCATCTTGTTGTTTTTCTACCCCTCCCTTGATCAACATACAAAAGTGGTGAATCCATCATTGAAGAAGAAATCCCATCATGCTTGTATTTATTTCAATCAATCCAACCTAAATAATTATGGAGTAATGGCACCACAAGAAACAGAAGTTTTCATCGTCAAAGTGGTTGTGCCCTGGGCCAATCATGTACGTATCTCTCCTTATTTCATCAATAAAACATTAGGGTGGACCACCTCCCTCCCTTGTTATCAAAAAAGAAATAAAAGTTTTCCGGACCACCAAAACCTCTCTGCAAAAGTCTATAGCCATTGGCAAAAATTTTTACCAATGGCTGTCAAACTGTCAGCAAGCCATCGGCGAAATCTTTCTCGCTAAGTAATGATCACTGGCGAGCCTGCCGAGCAAACATCAAAATATTGAAGTACGAATTTTTCAGAACGTCATCTATTTCATCACCATCCAACTTCTGAAAGATAATAAGATGCGACTGTATTTGTTTAGAAACATCCAAAGCATTTAAACATTTAAACATACAACAAGGCTACATCCTCCAATATGTTAGGCATAGCACGATTTTCTAGCAACATGCACGTACCAGATCCAAGATGTCCAGAACCACATGCCTAATATCCTGAAATCAAGTTTTTCATAAATGCATGCTTGACATCCAAAACTATAGAACATCAATAAATGTTGTTAGTTCAGCAAAAAGTAATCCTTGCAGAAATTAGTGCCATCAAAGTTTAGCGAATCCACTTTCAAAAAAAAAAAAAAAAAAAAAAAAAAAAAAAAAAAAACAGAGAGCATTTGCATATTATGAACGTGAACGCAGAAAGTGAACCAAAGAACCAGGCAACCATGCTAAAACCTACCCAACAAACTCAATCTGATGTGAAATATATACTTTAACTATAGACTACAACCAGGAAGAGTATTGTCCTTTATTTGCAACCGTCAGTTCTGAATTGCTGGTTTACGCAATTGACTAGGACATCATGGCACCAATACTTGATAAGGAAATGTTCCATCAGCTAAGGATTTTACTATCTAGAAACAAAGTTATAGGGTGCCCACACAATGTTTCAGATGCTGATACTCTCAAGACTGCTTATAGTGTTTCAGTCAACATTTCATATATGTATCAAAACCCCAATTTTACTGATACTCTGTGATTGAAACTCAAGCATTTTTTTTTTTGAGTAAAGAGGGAAGCATGCAGCCACTAATTGAAACTTAAAAATTGAAATTCTAATTATACAGATTCACATGATAATGTAAATCTTCGTGTTTCGTCTGCTTAAACTTAGAAAGTGATTTTAAGATACTGTTATAATTTGAATTCAGTAAAGACTGAAGCTCAAACTATAAAGTTTCCTATGTTAAAATCTTTTAGTTATATATATCGAAGCCTTAGGTGCTGTTTGGTATATTACCAATGATATGATCATTAGGATGATATGATTACTGAGATGATATAAATATTGGAATGATGTGCAAAATACTAAAAATGTATGATTACTATGTTTGATATATTACTAAGTAGTGAGAGTGATAATGTATAAAATACCATAAATAGCCTTACACATTAATATGTAACATTTACTCTACAATTTGATTATGCATTCTTCAATTACAACTCTTCATAAAAAAACATATAATAATAATAATAATAATAATAATAATAATAATAAAAATACTAAATACATTATTATATGTACCCATTTTGATTAGACTTTTAAAATGATGATGAAGATTTTTCTTTTTTCTCTAATTATCAATGATAAACTTATTTAAAATTTTATTGACCAGGAAAATTTTTGTTCCAAAATAATTTTAACACATCACCAATATCTGATGAGGTGATATCATCTAGGGTATGCGAGATGATAGCATCATTGTACAAACACTGATGCTATCATCAAATTTATTGCTGGATTCCTTATTACTGGATAAGATTTTACAATGCTAAACAAGATGATTATATCGCCTAACTCATATCACTAGATGATGTAAAATATCACCCCTTACCAAATAGTATCTCAGAATTGAATATAAGAGCAAATTTATACTGAGGTTCATAGTTTGAGACTGAGTATAGAGAGTTAACCAACTGCCAAAACCTGTATTTTAAAATTCATGTATTGGAACTCAAATTCAAATTCTTGTTTTGCTATGCTATAATACACATGTTTGCATAGCACATCTTATGCAGACATCATCAATTGCCAACACAATGGTGATTAGCTTGTAATTTTATTAATATTTTAATTTTATTGATAATTAATTATATTAACTGATAATTTAATTTGATATATAGTTACTAATAATATTATTATTTGTTATTTAAATATTAAAACTTAGTCCTATACAATAATATTGTTTTATTAAAGAAGTCGTAAATGTACTCTTTCCACACAAATTAAATAGTAAAAACCTTATTGTTGGGCAAAAATCATTTTTCAAAAAATCATTTTCCAGAAAGTACTTATGGCATGAATTTTGAGACATAATAAGAACTTAAGACATGATTTCTATCAATAATACACAAACAAGGAACCTAGAAAATTATATATAGTTTTTCCATAAACCATCCTCCCAAACTAATTAATTAATTATCAATTTCACCAGAGTTTTCAGCATGAGCAAACAACTTGCTTTTTCCTTTGCGATTCCATGCACATCTTTTTTTGCTTCCATACCCAAAATAAAACATGTACATAGGGACATTTCAAAGATTGTTCTTCACTGCTTTTTGTCCAGGAGATTCACTGTAAACCTCATGACAATTTGACTTGCATTTCTTCTTCAACTGTGGCAAATATTTCACTTAACCTGCGACACACAAAAGAAAGAGAATATTTTTGTTATCAGATCACTGACAGTGCCAAGGGGGATAAATATCACAGTTTTCTTATTGTAGCATGTACATTATAACGATAAACATTATCATAAAGCATAAAAGAAATAAGACAATGATATCACACATGAATAGCCAGGGACTAAGCTCTGCTTGGTTACCGAGAAAATGAAAGAAACTAAATATATAGTGAAAAAAAAAGAAATTTAAAAATTCTCTCATGTCTGATTGAGCTCAGGAAATTAAGAAATTGTAGTGAAGATAAGGAGACGGGTTATAAAGTATAAACCACCTGTCCCTAGGGTGCTCTCTCTCTCTGAATTGATAATGGTTTTATTGGAGGCACATAATTTTCTACTCATCCCTCCCTAACTTTTCTTCTTGATATAAAATAATGGGAAGAAGATTCATGTCCAACAAACTCTGTTTTTTCACTTTCTCAGCACCAAACAGAGCCTTCATGTATTTGTTTTCCATTGTACAATATTCTTAAGCCAATACTCAATATGCATAAAATGTGCAGTCTATATAAAAATGTCTTTCTGACAGGTCATCTAGTATGAATCCTTGTAACCTTTATATATTAAGAATTCTCTTCTACATTGGTTTACTCCAATACATTCTCTTTAAGTTGCATAAACAGTGCTTTAATGAATAAAAAAATATAAGACATTGCAACAAATTAAACAAACAGTTTTAGCTTATGATCTTTTTTATCATTTGTAACCAGTCAGCTAGTCCAGCAATCGACACCATATGCCCTTGTGGGGGTGAAGCACCACAGCAGAAAGGGCTTTGTAATCTTGGATCCTAAAAGGACAAGGGCATTGGAGTTAAATGGTATTTGTGAGTAGGAAAAGAGAGAGGACACCAAATTTCTAAGAGATGAAAACATTACAAACACGAAATAAATAGATATTAAGTTTGAATATAAATTATATAAGATGACTAGTCAGTGTGTTTGGTGATAATGCAACAAACATTTATAAAATAAAAACTCTCCCGCCACTTGGTGGGATGGCTAGGTCAGATGAGGCCAACTGTGGTTAACGGAAAATGAAGACTGCATACCCACCAAATTTAAGCCTTCCAAAATCTTTGCTGATAGCTACCCATCAGTGCTTGTCACATTTCAAGTTATTATGAAGTCAATATAGTATATGTTGAATTTGATCAAGATGGTCTAAAAGATTTCTGAAAACTTGAGCAAGAGATTTTCGGTGCTTCTGTACCTATTCATATTAATGTTCACGTCAGCAAGCCATGTAGTTAAGTACACCTGCAAGCCAACCACAAATCAATGGTAAGACAGGAAAAATGAAAACTTGTTCGTTTTCTTGACCACAAAATAAAATGTTGCTTTCCTGCGCATATATAAAAACAACTTTGTGCAAGTCCCAGAACATGTTATCCAAGAACACAACCATAAGATAAGCACCCCAAAACCATCACATGATAGATCTTATTCCACTGAATCTGCTAGAGGGTTATGAATATCCATCAGCTTTGACTAACAGAACTGCACTTCTCTTGTAAACACCACTATGCAAATGATGTCTAAAGCGATCTTCTTGTAGGAGCCATGAAGCTAACATGCAGACATTCAGATGAATAATGAACCTCTCAGAGAACCTAATACCTACTCAAAATGTATCAGTGGGTGCTTTCAGGCATTTAGTTTGCTGCTTTTTTTTTTTTGGTTGTTGGGGGGGGTTGGGGGGGGTGGAGTTGGGGGGTGGGGTTAAATCACAAGGAATAAATGAATGTTGCTTCAAACATATTTCTCGCATAGTCTCACAAATTTCCCTAAGATGAAGATTGAACCAACTAATGCAACATGAGAACCTAGATTCACTTGTAAAAATCATAATTTGATGGCTATCTGGGTATTTTGTAAAACAATAGGGATAATTAGGCAAACTTTGATAAAACCAAGCACGTAGCAAGTCAAAGAAAGGGAGCAAAAGAATTATATAGTCATTAAAAGCCTAACCTATAAAGAAAGGTATTTATTTTACCCCACAAGTCATTCACACATGCTGCAAAGCTTAAAGGGACATGGAGAAGCCAAAGACAACTTAATTCACTTTACCTGACTTTTCAAATATATAGAAAGAATGTTCCCTTTAGCAGCAAGAAATTCTTCCTCATGAATTGGAAGACAAAAGACCAACTAATCAAATACTTTGAGGCTTCATTTCAAGATATAATGGAACATCAATATCAGATGGCTGCCACTCCAGATATACAAGAGACTCAGTCACTGAGTTTATTTCCATATCAAAAAAGAAAATCTTAATGTTCAAAGCCAAGAAAACAAGAAATTTTATTAAATCTCAAACCAAAAGATGACATTTTAGAACTCCATGACATCCCCAACCAATATGAGCATCTTGTTTATTTACGGGCAAGCCTTGTTTATTTACTAAGATGTCTAGGTGTCCAGCATTATTTCATTTCACTATATATTCTGCATTGCATACTTCAGTCAAATTAGATCTCGATAACATACCAGTCAGCTGTTGCTACATTAGTGCTGTGATGACATGGTGGTCAAAAAATATTTGCTCTATGTACCAAACAAGAAACAGGAAAGTGATCAAAAGACATTATTCAATGAAAAGAAATAACATCAAAGATCTCATAATTAGAATGGGATAACAAACCTGCAAAACTTCACTTTTGGGAGGATGGACTAAGTGCCCAGTCAATGGGATATTGGATTCCCAATTCTTTATTCGTGGAGGTAGTGGCTCACAACTTTCTTCAGAATACAGGCCATTCATTCTTAAATCATCAAATTCTCCAAGGTATAGCTCATCTGACCATTTCAATCCATTGATTTGTCCTGTGCTCTGGCTACAACTAATGGAGAGTAGCTTGACCACTAGCAGCCGCTATTCATGCCAAAAACAATAAAAAAAAAAAGGGAAAATTATTAGGAGCAAAATGAAAGTGAAAGCCAGACAAGCAAGTGAGAGATATTCCAGATAAATTAGAACTTTCAGACTGTTGAACAGAGTTACAGCAAGAGGTCAAGTAACTCATCTGAAGTCAAAAATGATTCCTAAAAGAAAGTCATAGAAATTTTATTTTCCTAAGAATAAGGTTGTCATCTATACCTTCAAACTTAGCTCTAAAGCAAACATCTCGACAAGCTCTTGAGCAAGATTTTCTGATATTATAAATAGAAAACATTCTCAGATTACCATGTAAGATTAACTTGAATCACCTCCATGTACCTTACATATTAAACAGAAATTAAAACAACTTAATGTATATAAGGTGGAGGTAAAAGAAAAATTGTGAGGAGTGTAAATAAAATCGATGGGGAAAAATCAAAAGTAATGCATAGGAGCAACCAATCAATGCAAACTTAAGAAACTAAGAACATACTACATCAATAACAACAATCATGTCATTAAAACCTTATATGATTCATGATGCAGATCTTATGACCTCGCTCAAAATGGTCTCAACCAATCAAATCTAATCTTTGGGTCAGGATTGCCTAGGACTACAGGATCTAGATCTGTATTATGAAAATATAGAATCCCTTGGATGATACTGACTTGGTTTATGACATTTAGATATCAAACAGCATGCTATTCCATTTTCTATAATTCATTTGACTATGTGCTTTTAAATTATTCATCATTAATAACTCATGAGTAATAAAATTAGCAAGCTTGTTATTGGAGTTTATGGGGTTAAAAAAACAAAAAGGCAATAATTTTTTTATTTTTTATTTTTACAAGGATATAAAATCTTGTCCATGTTTTTTTTTCTAAAACACTCACTAAAACCATGTTTTTTTTTTCCTAAAACACTCTAACTAAAATGATAACTAAATTGATGGTTAGTATATAAATCTAAAATAATGGTGCACAATATTTGTTTCACTAGACATGCTATATACAAGCTTATGTTACTAGAAGCTAGATTTCTTGTAAGATGCACAACGTTCATCTACCATATATTTGACTCAGATTTCAAATTTTACATGGTTTATATCAGGGTTTGCGGTACCGTCCCATACTGCTCGGTATGGGACGTATCGTACCGTACCGACCAAGAGCTGGTACGGTTCATGCATATAAAACGGTCCAGCACTCGAACTGTTAAAAAAAATTAAAAAAATTAAATTCCGTACGATTCGGTATGGTACTATACCGTACCGTACCGCCCGGTTCAGCCCGGTTTGGGCTTGGTTCGGTCTGGTTCAAATCTATTTCATGTTTCAAACAGAAATCTTTGCTTGAGAGGAGGGAGAAAGATTATTTTTTTTTAAAAAATACCGGTATGCATGTCGGCAAGGTACGGTATGGATCGTACCATACCGTACCGGCCGATGACCGGTACGGGTCCCGGTACTGGTTCAACGATCCTTGGTTTATATCTTTTAAAGATCTTTGGAAGAAATTAGAAAAATATCTAACAATCTGCAAGTTAATAGGGGCTACTAATTGCCGGGCTTGGGTTGGCCTGTCCTGGGCCTAGCCTAGCTCATATGATTTAACACTAGCGTAGGGCTGGCCCAAACCCCACTTTTAAAAAAAATTATAGGCCCAAGCCAGGCCTGCCCCAAAAGCTTCAAGCCTAGGCCCCAAGCAAAGCTAGGACCACAATTTGGTCCAGTTTACATATAATCAACCACCACTGAATCTTAGAGCACAAGGTTGATTGGCTAAGAGTCCTTTCATCACAATTGCTATATCGATAACCCAAACCTTAGAAAGCTAAAGGTATAACTAGAAATGCTCAAGGCCTAGCATTGTTGGTGGTCTATGGCAAACATGAAAACCATGACAAAGCAGAGCACCTTCAAGGCCACCTGTGCCCCAACCACCACCTTCCATGCGACCTCTGCTTGCTGGCCACACTGCATGATCCTTGTTATGACTTGTAACCATTGTTGCCACCTCTTCATCGCTAGGCTCTTTGCAGATCACTTGGTTCCTAATGGCCATTGGTGTTCGCTTTTCCAATGACAACAAAGCTTGCATTTCAATTCGGCAGCAATTGGAGAGCGGAAGAGTGGGGAGGGGAAGGAATGAGTCTAGAGTTAGGGCTTGAGGATGATAACAATAAAATGGAGAGGTAATAGAACCCGGGGAGTTTAGAATTGTATGAGACCAAGGCAGAGCCTAGACTAACCAACATCAAGTCCATCAACAATATGGGCCTAAAATATGATGCTCAGGCCTAAGCCTGGCCCCATGGCCATTTAGGAAAGCCCCACCCGACCCCAAGATAACCCAATTCTGTGGGCATGGGCATGGCCCTAGATCTGACCTGAATCAACCCACTTTATAATTCATGAGTCGATTCCAATCTTAATAGTGAGCATTATTGCGACATTTTGAATTGGTGGTATATTAACAAGGAAAAATATGGTTTGAAGGAACAAAAGGAAGGGCGAAAAAAAAAATCTATTGGAATATAAAATTCAAGCTCCACGGAGTTCTTTTTAAAAAATATAGTGAAGAGAATGTTTTTTTTTGTCAAAAAAAGGGATAGGGGGATAAATCCCGGTGTAAATACCCCTGCAGGCCCCCACCCCGCCAGGTAATGTTCGATTCGAGATACTCAGATTTTCGCAGTCTCTCCCCACCTAATGGTGAGTACGTCAACCTGATACCACTAAAATGTCGGCTAGTAAAACGGGGACAAAGGGAGAGATCCTGATCTCTCACTCACATCAACTATCGCAGGTCCCCGGAAAATTCCTGAATTTAATCGAGTCACCCGCGAGATCATGCATCGAACCCGCGACTTACTGGTAGTGAGACAAGGCCTCTACCAACCGGGCTACTGTCTTAGCAGTAGGAGAATGTTTTTTAGGTGCCCATCGAACTCAAAGAGTTTTCATTATGATGCTCATTATTTGAACAGTTTATATAATTAAAAATGCACATAGTACTCATCTAGGTATATTATTATAAAGAAAATTTCTACTAAGGAAAAAATGCATTTGAATGTTCATATATCTTTCATATAAATTACAATTCCCTTAGTCAAGGGAAATACAATTATCAGTTTAACTTTAATTAAAACATAATCAACTTCACCATTAGACCAAAATGAAGCTAGTTCTAACAAGAAGTAGAGGGAATTGGCCTGTCTCATTAAATCCATGCAATTTTCTTCTTTCAAACCAAACAAAATTTAAGCCTTGTAAACTCTTTAATAACTGAATATCCATTTCTTTTAGCCTGTAATTTGAAAAATCTAAGAAATCTCATGGAATCTCATCATGTATAACTACAATTCTCTGCATTCGCATATGTTCACATATCTGGCATAAGATCCATATGGGCTTTAAATGAGCTAGGAAAGGATCAGAGACCAAGATCCAACCATGCAAAAAGTAGAGACCCAATCCAATCAACTCTGAGTGGGCATAAGGACACAAACATACGACACACAAAATGTATATGTTGCTATGTCTCAATGAAAATTCTCATAATTAAATTAACAGACAAAAAGGTCAATCAAAGAAAATAATGAAAAAAAGATAAAATGGATTCTAAAGGAGTGTAAAAAAAAAAAAAGAAGAAAGGAAAATAACACACTAGATGTTTCAAGCTACAAATCCACAAGTTTCTCTTTAGACCCTCACATGCATTTTTGGTTTCTAATCTGAAATGTAATCATTTAATGAACCAGATACATCTGCTACACTTTACTGAGTCAAATAGGTAACACATGCTAGGAGGCATAATCACATGATTTTTGGAATAGTTCATTGATTTAAATATCCTTTCTATTCAAGATCTCAGTAGGTATTGGGCTGTTGCTATCTAAAAGAGTGTCTAACCCAACCATCCAGTTAGAGATCTTATATGATTAGAAGGAAACTGGTTCTACCTGAAGTTGAACAAATTAAGGTTGCTATATGATAAACCTAAAACATTCCAGGTAGCTAAATGGAATAGAAGTTTTTTTCCTTTTTTTTTCGGCACATGAAATTTGTGAGGCTTGGAATTTTCCAATCCATCAGAAGTTTTGGAATATGAAGGGGGAATTTGCAGAACCTCCATTCATAAAGCTCATATGGCTCTCAAAACAAATACATTACCAAGAGAATGGAAGCAAACATGTTGGTAATAAAACCTTCTTCAAAAAGGTTAAGGATAAGCAACGTACCAATATATTGATTTTCCACACCAAAAATGATTTAGGCTCCCCTGGATCTGCCTTTGCATAACATCACAGATCCATAAGTTTTGACATAGGTCCTTTTTGTTGGTCCTCACAATATACTACAAGCTTGTTTTCTAAATTTTAGAGCCTTACCCTTTCAGAACTGTTCCATATTTTGATTACCACAAGCTTATCTATTATTTAACCAACTTTCTGCAGTGATTCTAGTCTTATGCTTCAAAATTTATTGATTCTTGCCAGCATGCAAAAATATCCTCAAAAAGACATTCCCTTTAGCAATAGAGAAACACAAGGTCAAATTTGTGAATGGAAAAAGATAAAACGACACCATCATCCTTATCAAGATCATGCTTGCTAGAATAAAGAAGAAATTAGAAAGATAAGTTTTTACAATCTTGAGAAATGTAATCCCAGTTTCTATATACACGCACACATACACACATACATACATACATACATACATACATACATACATACATACATACATACATACTTGTAAATATGTGTGTTGACACACAAACATACATCCATGCATGTGCACACACACATACATGTAAATATGTGTGTGTTAACACACAAACATACATCCATGCTTGTGCACACACATACACACACAATATATATATATATATTTCATACACACATACATACATACATACAATCATATAGGTGTGTATAGGTACATACATACATATATGTGTGTACATATACATACATACATATGTAAAATGTATGTATATGTACACACACATGCATACATACACATACATATATATGTATATGTATGCATGTATGTGTGTGTATGTAATATATATAAATATATGTATGTGTATGTATGTATGCATATGTATGTATATGTATACGTATGTCTGTGTGTGTATGTGCATACACATACATACATATATATGTATGTATGTATGTGTGTATATATGTATGTATGTGTGTGTATGTGCGTACACATACATACATATATATGTATGTATGTATGTGTGTGTGTATATATATATATATGTATGTATGTATGCATATATGTATGTATATATGTATGTATGTATATATGTATATAATACACATGCACGTGGACATACATACAAACATACATACATATAAAACATCACTGTCAAAATATGAGTATGAACACTTACCAAAATGTGAGATTGGGTATGATGAAAACACTGGAATCCCTCCACCGTCTCCAAAGTCATTCTTGTCCTCAGGATGATCACAAAATTGTACAAGGGGGCCAGCTACAGATCCTTTAAGAAAACATCGCATAGAGCTAGATGCTTTCACCAAGTGAGAAACAGCAACTACCTACATTAGACAGAATCCATTTTAGAGAAGAATTTAGTCCTCATTAGAGATTCACCCCTTAACTGTGATGCATACAGACTATAATATTAGCTCTGCTATGACTAGATTTTTTTTAAAAAAATAAAAAAAGTGCAGTTAAAAAATCATAATTCCATGGGAGCATTATATAGAGTTCTACAAGCCAAAATGTCCACCATTCAAAACCACTAAAACAATGCTGCAAATGGACTGTAAAAGGTAAGCATGCATACCATTTCCCTGTAAGATGTTACAAGCATGTTGTGATACAGCTCCTGAAACAAAGGAACAAAAAGAAGGAAAAGTCAGGTGCAAAATAATAAAAGAGGAAAAGGAAACGTCAGTTTATACAATAAAAAGCATGTCTATATTATGATACAAACTACCAGGCTCCTACTCCACATTCATAAAGCACTTCTTTTTGCAAATACACCTGGACTTTGTAAAAACAAGAAAAGTCCACGAACCAAAAGCCAAGTGCATATATCAATATACATAGACAAAAGAAATTCTAGAATCAGATGGGAACATGAATATCCATCATTACAGTGCTCCCCCTTGCATGCACCACATGTGCCAAATACTAGGCCATAAACATAGATAGATGCAGGTTAAAATCTATGAGGAAGCATTGCAGCAGTGAGCACATGGAATATATCTAACAGTATCCAGTTCAACAAATATAGTACTACATGTTATACTTTTCCAGGCACAAGTTAGCTTGTACAACATTTACAACACTGTATCTACCATATCATGCTGCTAACTTGCCAGGTAACAAGATAAGGGCTACAAGATAGAAAATGGTTCATGTTAGCAATTGCCGCACTGCCAGATATCAATGTGCACAATATGATAGTGCATACCTCTGTAGTAGAGTATACTGTACAACACATATTGGTATGTTCCTGTACCTAAATCCTTGTTTTAATTTGTCAATTGATCAACTTCCATAATTTTCTACCCACGTTTTGGAAGCTTGGTGTTCGAACATGTTTCAACATAATCTAATCCCTCCATTTCATTTTGTTTCATATGTTTTTGACAATCGTCAAAATCAAATTATAATCAGGAGGGATGCAAAGCACATGAAAAAAACGTAGAACTTGATTTGATATGTTACAGACTGAAAAGCAGTGTCGCTGTGAAACAATCTCTGTTTGAACAAAGCTGGTTTTGTTAGTGTAAAAGGCATCAAAAACATTTTGATGGTATTATCAATCCAAGCCAGTTAAATTGCAACCGATAAGAGAGAAAAATGATGAAAACTCGAGATTTTAGCATAGAGAGTAAACAATCTAGATGCACAGATGTGCACTTTGGAAGAAGATTACCTGCTTCTGAGCCAATTTGTCGCAAGCCTTCTGGCGAATCCCGGGCATATCCTTCAGAACGCCCAGATCCATCTCCGGCAAATACCTAATCCACAATCCAACCCAAAAGTCGCATAAACCCGAGCTCACAGACCGATCCGATCGCTCGAAATTAAAAGAACAAAATCCAAAAAAGAAGGACAGAAGGAGAATTGATTTGAAATCTTTCATCTCACTTGCGTGATAGATACGCGTTCACGAGAGAAGTGGCGCGGGATCTCCCCTCCGACGCCGCGGAGGCCCACCGGTCCTTGATAGAGAGAAGCTTCGACCACTGGTTCCTGAGGTTCCTCTGGGCTGCCGGCCGCCATAGCCGTGACGGAGACGGCGACGATGAAGGCGAAAGCGACGGCGATGAAGAGCTAGGGGTAGAGTTTCTTGCGCCAGATTCTTGTCCTCGAGAAGAGGGGAACGGGGTTGCTTCCATAGGTTCCTCGCGCAGCAGTGCTCGACCCTTGACTTGAAGTCGGCAGCCTTTGCCGTTTTTGCTCTGTATATAGTAACAAGACCTGTCAATGATTCGGGTTATCGCTGGAATCCCAACCGACAACCCAAACTCCAACCCGTATCCCAACCTGGGATCTGAATCGACGACCCAAACTCCGACCCGATGCCCGTCATTTTAGTCAGCCCGCTTCGGTTTATCACTTACGAGCAAAGTTTTAAACCCATCTCGGGTCTTAATCCGTATAAGATACTGGGTCGGCGGGTTAGCGATTCTACCGTCGAATTATTGATACCGGATCGACGGGTTAGCGATTCAACCATCGAATCAATGATTGAATTGCCAGGTTAATATACAAAATAAAAAAGGTTTAAGATTTACTAATCTGCTCATCTTCAGTAACATTTCAATATTATAAATATAAAAATATTAAACAAACACAACTATAATTTTATAAATATAAATAATTAAATTAAAATATTTATAAATATAAAAATTTAATGATAATTGTTTGAATCATGAGTTATATATTTTACTTAAATTTATATCAAGACCTTATTTGTACCAAAAGAAAGGAATTAGGAATGCAGCAAAACAAACTTATTGGGAATTGGGACCATTAGTAGCTCTTTGGCATGGACAGCCAGAGTACAAGACACAATGCACAGCCTCTCTCCTAGCTTCCACCGAGCGACGGATTTATCTAAGATCTTATTTAAATGGAGAAAAAAAAAATATATATTTTATTTATTTAAATATTAATTTTTAAAAAAATAAAAAAAAATTATGTCTTTCTCCCTCCACTTCCTGATTAAGCTAAGTTTTCAAACTTCCAATTCGAAGAAATTAGAAAGGATGCTTCTTTCCATTGAGGGCCGTTCAAATAAGAATAATATTTTATTTTCTTTCCCTTTTCTTGCTACGTAAGGGACCATCCAAACAAAGTCTAAAGATCGAACTAGAGGAACACGAAGAATGGAGCTCCGTAGTCCTTGCCGCCGCGCCGTCGAAATCTCGGTCCTCAGCTGCCACCGCCACCGCCGCCGCTGATATCTCGGTCCTCACCCGCCGCAGCCACCACCGAGATCTCGATCCTCAGCTGCTGTCGCCGCCGGTATCTCGGTCCCCCGTTGCCACCGTGGTCACCGAGAGGAAGTGGCAAGGGCCGAAGGGGATGGGCCGGTGAACAGTGAATCGGGATACGTTTCGCTTTCTTTTAAGATCCGGGTCTCAACCGGGTTTCACCCGTTACGACCCGACATCCTTAATGTTTTAGGGTTTGGGTGGAGGATTCTCTTCGTTCTCTTCCACTTTCCGCTCCTTCCCACGGCTCCGCCTCCCACTCTCTTAGCTCTGGCAACCATCGTCCGTTGCCGGCGACCACCTTCTGCGGCTACCCTCTTTCGCGCTGTCTCATTTCCTTTGGCGCATCCGGCAACTAACGCCTCGGTGGCTCCACCACCCCTGCGATCACCTTATCCGGCTTAATCGAGCAGAGAAGGATTTGAAGTAAAAGCGGTAGAAGGTACCGCCGCACGTTCTTTCTTATTTCTTATTCTTCTCTCGGTTTCTTGTGATTTATGTGATTAGTTTGGTCACATTACAAGGTTTTATTACGGTGGTGCTTAGGTTGGTATGCTATTAAAACGTCTTTTTTTTTCGTGGATAAGCTATTAAAACGATTTGAAGTTTGTTTATTTTGTGATTTTCCGAAGAATGATGGGATTCTTTGTAAGGTCAAATTTTTGAAAGGAAATATATAATTCGAATGAATTAAATGAGTCGAGTTTTCTCGCAATGGTGACATTTTATGAATTTATGAATTAACTAGTTGCTGGCACGGAGTATAACAATTTTGATATTTGATATAATTTGCAATTTATTTAATAAAATTTATTATCTATTAAATCTATTCAAATTTTATTTCAAAATTTTGATGTTTAAAAAATTCTCTAAAACTAAGTCTGAGCAGTCTGGTGCAAGTTTTGGAGGGAAAATTTTCTCTAAACTAAAACAGACATCTTTACTTTTATAGATATAATAGATTATTTAGGAGGTATAATTTTAAAAAGGAAAAGGGCTAAAAAAATTTGACACTTGGTAGCTATTAACTCCAGATAGTACTACTTTAGTTATATATAATAGATAGCATAATGAAGATTTATTTAGTATATTAAATTTATGCATGAACCATCTACTGTTTGGATATTTATCAGATCCGGTAGTCTGCGCAGACAGACTTAGTTATCATACTGATAGACTTCTAACAAGCAGTGCAAATTATTTAATGATTTTTGTGTACACGGATACAACTTGGTCAAGAGCTGAATACAAGGAAGTAGCAATAAATGACTAGGCAATGACTTCAACATTGGACGTAGCAAATCAAAGTGCTGGAAGGTTCAACAAAAAAAAAAAAAGGAGAAAAACTAGGGCTGCAAGCTAGATATAAGTTGAAGGTTCAGTGAATACAGAGCAGAAGGGAACTAGGTCAGCCCATTGAAGGGGAGAAGTTATAAGAATTCCTTTAACAAGAAGTACCAACTTATCCTCAGTTCAAAGCATCTCATGCTAAATCCAGTCCTTGAGGGGAAAAATCAGAAAAAAGAGCAGATCTAAGTAAATGTAAAAGGAAAATAATGCACCATTTAACTTATTTCTACTGCCAATGGCTTCCAAGAGGTGAACTTTTCACATGAATCGAAACTCTTAGATGTGTTGAGAAAAGTTCGATAGTTGAAAGATTACACCCTGAGCTTGATGATGGTGAGCATGGCATTGAAGCTGATGATTGCTGGTTCTAGGTCTCATCAAAAAACCTAATTTGCCCCCCTTATGCTGAAGAGTACCTGGAGATTGATGGACATGAATTAAGTCATCAAAATTCTAGGGGAGCATTGGGAAGCTTTTTTTTTTTTTTAGTAACCACAACTGTGCATACCCGTTTCATTGCCATAGCTGTCTATTATATGCCAGTCTGGTCCAAATTGATTTGCAAAGCATTGATATAATATGTTTGTCGACCACTGAGTAATAAGAAGGGGCTTTCGAGTGAGTGAGAGATGATGGCCTTTGCTTCCTTCCTAAATCTGGAGATGGTGTGGCTTCACAGGAATAAGTTTGGGCAATCAATCAGATCAACCTAAGATGCACAAGGAAAGAAGAAGATAATGAATTCCTCTCTGTTTGTGGTTAGATCAAGTGCTTTAGTTACTTCTGACATTGTTTCCCTTTTGTCTTGCATGGTTTTTAAAGAAAAATGAACAATTAAAATTTTCTTTCTCAAATCTTTTAATGTTTTGCAAACATTGTTGTTGATGTAATTGCATTGAAAATGAAATCAGTGGTTTGATTTTAAGAACTTCATATATAGACTGCTTCTTCGTGTTCTGGATTTTGTTGACTGAGTGAACTTGCACAGGATGATGTTCTATTGTACTTGATGATATATAATGTTCGGTTCTTAGACCCAAGCTGGTGGATCTAGTTCTCATAATTAGCACATTGTTAATCTGTTTTAACCATTCCAAATTGGGATGTGGAAAGTGAAATGCTGGTGTTCACCTGAGTGCTTGTCATGAAAAGGCATGCTAGACTATGAAATGAATCATATATTTGGAAACACAATTATTCATCGAGCGAACCTTGAATAGTTGGTGCAAGGCTTGATGGTTATGTTGATGGTTGAATAACAATCAATAACTCTCAAAATTCAACTACATTGAACTTTAGCCTTTTATCTTATTGTTGCACTTGATATCATTTAAGCAAATGAAGAAAAAAATGAGTTTTCACCAACTTAATTACTTTATTTAATTGATTTGGTAAAGTATATGAAGACTTGATGAATTTGTTTGCTAGACTTTAGTTGGCTCCATGGTCAAATTATTTAACCAAGCTCGGGCAATTATTTTAAAACAAGTGAGGTGGTTTCCTGAGTAAAACCAGAACCCTGTTAAATTACCATGGACTAGATTGAGTTCTATTGAATTAGGAATTTCGAACATGAGTGCATCAACCTTTATATGGTGACCATATCTTTTAAAGAACATAAAAGCATTTGTTAAAGAACATAATATTATCTCAGATAAATGCTAAATTATGAAATGAATTTTCTTAATTCTTCTCTATTTCCTTTTATGTTAAGCAATCTCAAAACTGCAAATAGAAGCAAATGGGAACTGCATAAAGAAAGTATATGGTGTAGATTGCAAGTAGTATGCAGTTGATGAATGTCTTCTTTGGAAGTTGACGTCACTTGATGCTGGCCTATAACAGTTTGTTAGCTCGCTCTAGTAGTTTTAGGAATTAATGAGCTTACACTATGAAAAGTCTATTTGTTATTGAAGTCATCCATCTCAAAGTAATTTTTTACAATTCCTTTCTTTCTTCCTAACTATTCTGATAGTCCAATTTACAGTTTGGTGATGCCAGTATTATTCACAAAATGGTTTCCTTAATTCATACTTTTTTCAGCTGATAGCGATGACAACTGAAACAAAGACAAATTCAGCTCAGAAGATTGATCCAGGGATTCCTCCAACTAAGATTTTGCATAAGGCTGCTGAATTTAAACGATGGGGCAGGAAATACCCCTTCCTTCGATATGGGCTTCCATTCATTTCTCTCACAGTATTAGGATCAGTTGGCCTTGCTCATCTCATTAAAGGAAGGCATGTTTAAATTTTTAGTACCTTTTCTTTTTCTTTTAGTGCCATGCAACTCTTTATTTATTTATACCATTATCTATTCTTGGTGGTTGGTATTGTCAAGCTCCTCTTGTTTAAGTATGTCTGGGGATCTCTAGAAAAGATAGTTGCCTTGTTTAATATATAATTCTATCAAACAAATTGCATCTGTTCTTATAATAAATTGTTGGCTTAATAATTCAGTAAAGAAGTGACAAAGGAAAAAGATGATCTAGAGTGGGAGATCATTGAAACAACAATAGCACTTACAAGAACTGGACCCAAGGATGGCTATAAGCCAAAGAAAATTTCTCTGGAGGAGGAGCTGAAGGTGGTTGAGTTCTCTCAGCTAGTAAACTTTTTCTTAACACTGAGGTGCTTCATCCCATTTTCTCAGAATGGTTTCTTTTATGTTTGCAGGCTTTGCAACAAAAGGTTGACATCAACAAATATGAGTACAAGAGGATTCCCAAGCCTAATGAAGGAAAATCAAGCAAAAATTAACTAATACTTGTTCAAACTTTTTATGTCACGATGTAATGTTAAGTATTATTTTTAAACACCACTTTAGTTATTGCTATGATATGATATGATTTTTTTTTTCTTTTTGAGTTCAACTTCACCAATTGAATATAATCCATTAAACTCTGTCTGAAACTTGTTAAGAAGTTAATTATTACTTGAAATTTTAAAATGCTAAGTTCAAGCAGGAATAAATTTTTAGGAAACACTAAAGATGTTGTACTAAGACTCAAAGGATGGAGAGAATTCTTAGTAATGTCCTAATTGCAGATTCCCTTGGTGACGTATTGATATTTTACTATTTTCATTGATTCTCAATAATATTATTATATCTGGCCAATATATTAGAACCAGCAGGCAATGGCTCCAATGCCATGTTTGTTGTGTTTGAGCTTAGGTGAAATCTCTAAGGATTAAAGCTATCGTTCAGGAATTTAATAGGTCTGATTCATGTGGAAAGCCCTCATCTTGATGCAATAAGACCCTTGAATAAGTCAAAGGATGCATTTCCCCCTTATCGGATCTGCACTTTTTTCTAGTTATGTCATGTTTACCCCCAGGACTGGATTTAGTTTGAGATGCCTTGTGCTGAAGATTGTTTGATACATGTGAAAGCAAGGTTCGCCTTACTGGTCAGTACCGTACAGTACTGATATCAAAACAATATGCAGTCTTGTATCGTACTCGGTATGTCTCGCCATCCTGTATCTACATTGTACCAACACTATAATAGAATGGTACTGGTATGAGGTTTAGAACTGAGATGGCAAACCGTGCATGGAAGTAATTTTTGAGTGGCCATTATTCAGTGCTCTTGCCATGGAATGCTGCCATGTTTCCTTTTGGTTAAATATTGGGATTGTCTTATGCATTGGATGAATTTCATCAATTGCAAAAATGAATAATATTTTTTTTCTCATTTGTGCTTGCAAGCTATGCCACTGCTGTTCTGGTGGTCTAATTCCATCACACAATTCTTCTCTAGTCTTTTATAGTTAGTAAGATATATCTACCTGTATTTTAATGCTGGCAAGAATCAGATCCTACATAATTTGCAACATGCACACAATAGTATACCAGGTTTCACCTCTTCCCTTGGAACCATAGGCTGGTTCAAAGAACTACAAGATAGGCCTTGTTTCTTTACAGTACAGATCTTCCATCCAGCACTTTTTTATTTTCTTTGTTAATAATTGATATTAAATGACGAGAAAATTATTATATTTTAGTCTATGTTATGAAGCATATTTTTCTCTTTTCCTATTTTCTTTACCAAGAAATTTTATAGGTAGCCAAAAAAAAGTTATTTTGTTGCATTTTACAAAGAATTTACACTTAGAAATATCAGCTTGTTTGCTCTTGAGCAAGTTCTATTTATTTTTTATAACCTGAAGGACCAATTTCAGGTAGGGATAGCTGGAGGTGACATTTAATTTTCCCTAGCTGAGCTGCATTTCTGTAGCAATAAGCTAGGATGGGTAAGTGACCATGACATGTGGTCCATCCTGCTTTTGCAAATGTATCTTATAAAGAAGATGGGTTTTCTGGTACAACTGGGATGCAACAATATGAGAAATGCATGCCTTACACATTATTTGCTGCATAAAAGAAATGTTGAGTATATCAATCATAAGCAAATGAGAGGAATGTATATCTGCTCAAGAAATGAAGACCTAATATCATGGACCAAACAAATTTTGGTATACTCAAAAGAAGGAAAACTTGACCTGGCAAGAAAGGTCTTTGATGAAATGGCCTTTTGGGACTGTGTTGCTTGTAATATAATGATTAGGGAATATATCCGGCATGGGAAGACCCAGGATGCGCGGGAACTATTTGATAAAATGCCTGAAAGGAACACCATTTCTTGGAATTCCATGATCATGGCTTATGCAAGTGAGAGGAGATTGCATATTGCCTTGAAGCTTTTCTTAGTCATGCCTGATGAAGAAAAAGATACCATCAGTTGGACGACTATTATTTCTGGACTTGCTCGTGATTTACGAATCACTGATTCATGGCAATTGTTCAAACAATTGCCTGAGCCAGACTCTGCCTCTTGGTCTTCAATCATATCTGGCTTCCAACAGAATGGCTTATCATCAGAATCCTTGATGCTTTTCAAAGAAATGCTGTCAGTAGGAAGAAGACCCACTGTTCACTCTGTCACTAGCGCCCTGGCTGCTGCTGCAGATTTTGCTGCTCTCTCGAATGGCCAGCAGCTATACTGCCAACTTCTGAAGAGAGGATTTGACAATAACAATCTCGTCAGAAACTCTGCCATCTCTATGTTTATGAAATCAGGGTGTCTGAATAGTGCGGTCAATATTTTCAATAGTATTCATCAACCTGACATGTTCACTTGGAATGCTATGATTTCAGGATATGGGCAGCATGGATATGCTGTTGAAGCAATCTTAGTTTTCCATCAGATGCAGAAAGCTGGGTTTCACCCCGACAGAATCAGTTTTCTGGGTGTTCTCCATGGATGTAGCCATTGTGGATTTGTAAAACTGGGAATATTGTATTTTGACAGTATGCAGAAAGAATTTGGAGTTCATCAAGGACCTGAACATCATGTCTGCATGGTTGACATCCTGGCACGTGCTGGATTGCTCAAAGAAGCTACAATGATTATTTTCAAGATGCCTTTTGAGCCCACTTCTATCTTTTGGAGAACACTTTTGAATGGATGCAGGATAAGTGGGGCTCTTAAGTTAGGTTTGTATGCAGCTGATCGGGTGTTGGAGCTTGAATCAAATAATGCTGCGTCCTGTTTGATGGTCATGCACATGTATGCAGCTGTAGGAAGACAGAGAGAGGTTGCTTTGATGAGGAGATGGATGACTGAAATAGACACAAGGAAGGAGTTGAGCAATAGTTGGATAGAGATAAAAGGAAAGGTGCATATCTTTACCACTAGGGATGAAACACATTGTGATTCAGAGAGTATTTACATGATCCTTGAGCTTTTAGCAGATGTTGCATCTGAGTATGCTTAATAACAGTTGACTGGAGTGCTGTTGAAATCAGGCATGTCATGGAATTGACCTTTATAGCTCTATCCATATAGCAGGAATGTCACCTTGTGATCTCTAATAGAAATTGGGCGGGGAATATCATTTAAGTCTTACAGCCTTGTCATAGAAGTAAGGTTGACAAGTTCTTTTCTTGCCCCTTTCATGTAAATGCATTTTTACGATTTTGTTGTATACATTATGGTGGAAGTTGAGAACTGAAAATATTGGAAAGAATATTCTTTGCTAGATTATTGAGAAATATTTTCCTGAAAAGTGGAGCCAATTTGACACGGTGCAGCACAAGGGAGCTGCCTGAAGCTGGCTTAGATACTGAATTACAGAGGTACACCTTTGGAAAAAAAGAAACAGCTGAGATAAGGCATGCATCTCAAGTGAATTATTGTACTGACTGACTTGGCAAAGAAGCAAAGCTTTTGTATCAAAATTTCAGGTAGCATGTTCCTTGGCCCAAGTGAGGTATTGCATTGGTTGACTGACTTGGCGAAGAAGCAGAGAGCTTTTTCGAAAGATTTCAGGTAGCATGCTCCTTGGCCTAAGCTTTTGGCAGGGTTATGAATTAAGATGCAGCAACAATTTCCAGTTACCAATGAAGGGTATTGATATTTTACTTGGTGTCAAAACTCAATCCTTGCGTCTTATTTGTATGATATACATAAGCTGGCCAGTCATAAGAGGGACAGTGTCTTGTTTACTTATCAGGTATGTTTTTTAGTTATGCCTTAGAAATCTCTTACATTTTATACTTGTAGATTGTTTTCTCCAGTAAATACGGTCTACTTAAAAAACCTGCCAAAAGTTTGACTCAAGATTGTCTAGACAAATTATTTGAATATAAAATTGTATTAAATTGTTTTGCCTTGTGCTAAATAGCGATGAGAAAGGTGCTATGGTCAATTTTCTCACTGTCAATGATCTTATATGGCTTTATCTATCAGTTATTGCGGTACTATCTATATTGATATCATTTGTTGGGAGATCTTTCAGATTGCAGAATATAGATCCTTGTCTAAGATCGCATCTCCATCGACAAAGTGGATACCGCGAGAGAAAAGAGGAAGAGAAAACATATAATACAATTTAATTGGAAATGCAAGACTTCACTATGAAAGAAAAAATTACTTACAAGAGAAGAATTCACACTCAATTCCATACAAAAAAATCTCTCAACAAGAAGTCCTGGATTCCTCACAAAAGCTCTCAAAGTTCAAGAAGATTCTCTAGCCCCTAGAGATATTCTCTGTCGCTACTTGCTACCGCAATCCCTTTGCCCGGCCTCTGTTCCCCTTTTTGAAGGTCCTAAGATCGTGTATAGGTCTATATCAAAGAACAATTTCACAGAATTCCAGAGGTTCAAGTCGTGTTGAAAACGAATTTCAAATCAAGTCAAAACCATATCTAGACCACCCATGGACCGACTACCTTCTCCCGTGTGAACCGATGCATGAACCAGGCCAATCCTTGTGTGCCATGCATGCACTTGCGGTTGTCTACGCCCGTGGCTCATTGTGCACTACATGAAATGCATGCTGCATGGACTGTGCAGGGGTCGTGCATGTCGTGGGCCTGTAGGCCACATCCTACATGTGCGCCTAGGCCTGGGTCAAGCCTAATCCATTGCTATCGGGCCTGGTCTACTCTTGAGCATGTGCTAGGTCTTAGAATTTTTGGTATCCAGGCTTTGCATTTTGGATCGAATCGAGATATTTTTTTAACAATCTCTGCCTCGATTTGATATTTGACCTCCACCTAATTTTTATGAGCTCTTGAAAGATTGTTTACATATTCTAGGGCAAATGCCTGTTACTTATGGATGGACAAACATGGGAGTCGGGCCAGGTTGTTCAATTTTATCTCTTTCATATGTTGTGATCTGCTTGACCTAAGACTTGTTCAGGAAAGTCTTTTGTTCTATTAGGAATTTTACTGTGCGATATCGCCTATCGTCCTTTCGAGTCTCGCATCTTATGCCCGATCCACATGCTCCCGGAGCTTTACCTTGTACTGAGTTCTCATCTGCATCAAGGACTCCATCTCGTACTGGACTTCCTGTCAAGAGATAATGTGCTCCATATTTTTTTTAATACAACTCTATTGCCGTGTATGACCTTCAGGATTGTATTACCAGCTTTCTGCCTATAGCTGCTTGAATTCAGTCTATTTAGTGAAATTAGATTTTTACAAAAATTGAGTATGTATTGGATCTTATTTAATTTCTTCACTATCCTATCATGTGCCCTCAAACCAACTTCTGGACATCCTTGATCGCATAGCTTGATTCATTTGGCAAGTGGACAGACTCCTCTACTCTCTAGAGTGTCACAGTTTTTCTCCGTAATAGATATGATATGGATATGCAGAATCTAAAATCTAATATAGGAAAGAAATATGTACCTTATCGGATATCATGAGTGCATTACCATATCCGTCACTATCGTTACTATTGATCATTATCGCAGTAGCCTTCGTCCAATTCTTGAGTTATGGGTAATTTTTGATACGATGCCCTAACTTGTCGTATCGGTGGCATCTGATCTTGTTCACATCCTTTGACTTGGACCTGGATCATTTATCTTGCGATCTTCTATCGGATACCACTTGAACTCGAAGTCCGATTTTCTTGCTTGAAAATCTCTTTCTTGAGTAGTGCTGTAGTGGTCTTTTTCATTTTGATGGTGTTATTTTCTACTAGCAGAGCAGTCACCAAGGATCCAAAGGATTGGAGAAGTGACGACAGCAAGACTGGTGCACTGGTCTTCTCGACTTTCTCGCCAACATTAAAGAGATCGGTGAGGATCTTTTGAAAGTTGTTCAGGTGCTCCTGCATGCTCTGTGCCTCACTCATCTACAGCTCGTAGAACTGCTTTCAGAGAAAGTGTTGGTAAGCGATTTTATCATGTACATTTTCTCTAGCTTCATCCAGTCTCATGAGTACATGGATCATCACATTATCTGCTAGGTACAAGCGGATTGTGCTCACTATCTGCATTTATAGTCGATTTCAATTTTTCTCTTCCATGGTAATTGGCATTTTCTCGTATAAGAGAGCATCGATCAATCCCTGTTGGATGAGCCCGTATTTCACCCTTACTGTAGAGATTTTTTTTTCTGCATATCGGTTGATCTCCACCTTAATTATGCTTGTCTTCTCCATTTTCTTTAATCCCGATCAATGTCGTCGCAACACAGATAGTCTCGTTCTGATAATAATTATTGTGGTACTACCTGTACTGATATTACTTATTGGGGATTCCTCAAATTACGAAATATGGATCCCGTTCATGATTGCACCTTTGTAGATGAAGTTGATACCGCGAGAGAAAAGAGGACGAGAAAAGACAATACAATTTAATTAAACATGCAAGGCTTCATTATAAGAGAAAAATCACTTACAAGAGAACTTGTACTCTCAATCCTGCACAAAAGAATCTTTCAATAAGATTTTCCAGATCCTTCACAAAAGCTCTCAACTTTTAAAAAAATCCTCTAGTTCTTGTAGGCTTTTTCTGCTGCTACTTTCTATCACAATCCCTATGCCTGGCCTTTGTCTCCCTTTTTAAAGGCATTGAGATTGTGTACAGGTCTCTGTGTCAAAGAACACTTCTACAGGATTTCAGAGGTTCAAGTCATTGAAAATGAATTCTAAACCAAGTCAAAATCATATCTAGACCGCCTGTGGATCGTGCTACTCTCCCACGTGACTGGTGCATGAACCAGGCCAATCCCGTGTGCCATGCATGCTCTTACGACCGTTTGTGCTCGCAGTCCATTGTGCACCGTGCGAAACTTGTGGGAAACATGCGTGGTCCGTGTGGTGTGCCGTGCACTGTGGGCCGTGTGCTTGGGCCATGCATTGCGGGTTGCATGCCCAGGCCTGCGTATCGTGGGCCGCGCATGCCTGTGGGCCATGCCCTGCGCATGTACCCAGGCCTAACTAGCTGTTGCCCGGCCTGCTCTGCTCTTGGATCTTTGCTGGATCTTCTCTTGGATTTTTTGGTGCTTAAGTTTTGCATTTTGAGCCGAATCAAGATGTTTTCTCAATAATCTGACATTGGTATGATGATGTGGTTGTCCTGATATATTTCTTCACTTAGGTTGGCCTTCTGATTGTTTTCCTATAACAACTCTAGCTTACTAGAAAGGTGCTCTGGGTCCTTTGGACACCATTTGGTTATACCACCATTTATCCAGCTTGGTCAGCTCATGATCTGGGAAGCCTGTAGTCTACTGGCTGCAAGCTGTGGAACAAGTATGGTACGTTCCTCTCTTGCCTTAACATGCCCAAATTCTGAAGATGGTTCATTGTTGCATTTATGTGCATGTCATGTTTTCCATTTTCTTTATTTTTTCTAACATATACTTCATTGTTAGTAATACTTGATAGTTTTTATAGTGCAGCTATTGCTTGTGAATTCATATTGCTTTATCGTCCTTGTATGTTGTACTGCTTTAGAAGCTGAAAGCTGATGAGATCTCTTTGCCTATTGCCCGTCCTGTCAGTTGTAATTTGCAAGTGCCAAAGAGACATCTGAATTTCAAATTCTCTGAATCCTTGCTTTTTTAACGCCACTTCATGTTGTCTTACCTAAAAAACAAGTCATTTCATAGTGCGATCGCACACTGTTACTCTTTCTAACTTGACTGGTATTTTATCTTTGAGATGCTGGGTTGATTAAGATTTGTCTAACTGGGAAACTATGCTGCTGCTACTCTTTCTGACTTGACTGGTATTTTATCTTTGAGATGCTGGGTTGATAAACGTTTGTCTAACTGGGAAACTATGCTGCTGCGGCCTTTGTTGAATGGGTCAATACAACTCAGAAAACTTTCACAGCATGATCCCTCACCTTGTTAATAGCTCAAGCATTCATAAGTGGATGCAGCTTCTCTGATTAAGGCCTCAAGGTTCTTATCTAGTCAAAGAGACATTAAAAGGATGCCAACTTTTCCATGATACTGGTATATATAACTCAGGGCTTTGATGTTATTGAGAGTTGATGTGGTCAGGCATATTGATATTTGAACAGATAAACTGTTCCATCTGGCATGTCTCTCAAAATAATTCTCTCGTGCTGTCCAACATATGAAACAATGCATAGACCATAGTGCAGATAGCATATCTTCTTTCCACAAACAAAAGGAGAAAGAAGGATGACCATGGGATGATTAAAAAGGAAAAATAGAACGAAGCTTTAGCAGTTTCAGGCATGTACCCAGAGTATGGATGAGACGAAAAACCGGTAGTGGACATATGTTGATCAGGACAAACTTTGTCTTCCACCGAAAAAGAGAGAAGGTCAGTAGAAGTTAAGTAGTGATGGGCTTAACCTCCAAGAGTCCTTCACAGGCAGGTTGTTGATAGATCAGTCCCCGTCTCATCATAGAAACTTGACACATTGTTGATGTGAACGTCCTCTATACAAGAAGACCTACTTTGACTATAACTTTGCCAGGGTTACTTGTTTCTGGAGATATAAATTATCTTAGATGATGGTAAAGCAAGGTAAAATGATTTGAAATTATAGTGAATCTAATTTTTTTCTGTTGATAACAGAAACTTTGTTATGTAAGATTATTGTGTAAGCTAATAACTTTTATTGCAAAATTATTCTTAGTATTATTGGAATAAGGCCTTTGCATGCATGAGAGCAGAGTTTGGGATCCTTTACCATCAAAAGTTCCAATTAGAGAATGTTTTCACCCGTCATATTCTTTTATTACTTGAGGACTACAAGGATAGCTTGTAAATCAATTTTTACTTTCAAGCCATTAACATTCTAAAGCTTGCCATTTAGCGTTCTTTTTATGCTATATTACAGTGAAATGTGGATTCTAGACCATTATCATCTGACTGTGATTAGTCCTTGAGTTACGAATTAAAACAGCAGGAAAGAACGTCTAGAACACTGCAGAATATGAAGTTGACTACTAATTCTTCTCGTTCATTTGTTGCTCTCTCTTGATGTGGCACTGTATTCAGGTGTGCCTGTTACCAATTGAAGCGAGGTATTTAATTCGTGATAGCTATTTCTACAGGTCCACCTAACAAAACTCAAAAAAGACCTGAGAGTATCTTCACAAGTTAGTGCCTCGCTGACGGGGTGAAGAATTTCCAGTATTAAATTTTCAAAGAAAGCGTCTGTCTTCCACGAGAATGGCTGAGAGTGCATGGCTACGGTACTTGGCTAATGAAAGTTGTAATGGTTTCTGAAGGGACCTGACTCGAATTCTTTCCAGGTTCCAACTTCTGTAACTTTGGACACGTTTTGAATGGACAATTGTAGTCTGATGAGAGGACGAGCATGACTTGCTGTAAAACAAGTAATGTTGATGTTAGACTCTCAAGGACAATAATGAACAGCAATCTCTGATGAAGTCCTATAATGGATTCCATGATTAATGGATCACCTTGGGATGGTTATCATGGATAAAGTAGGCAGGCAACGTCATGCATACAAAATACACTTTGTGACAAGCGCAAATTTTGAAATATCGAAGCAAGGGAACTCATATTGGATGGTGGTTTTTTTGGTTAAGTCTCGGCTTAGCACGTGGCTCTCCTCAGACCAAGATCAACCTATCTAAACGTTTGAAGGTAACCGGCCATGCACGGCAATGAATGGATGCCCTCATCCTCATTCTTTCATACCACCAGGGGAGGAATAGCGACAGAGACGAGCCACCCCCATACCGCGGGCGGTGGATGGGAAGCTATCATCTAACAATTAGACATCTATCAACCATCAATCTCAAAGAAGCTCTGTTTTTGGAAAAAAGGGAGGCTTTGCAACAAGTTATGAAAGTGAGGCTTTGCAACAAGGTATGCTTTGTCCCGCTTATAAAATACTCATTTCTTTGTTGTCTTTTTATGAAAAAAAGGAGTGTTTTGATGGTGGACTCGGAAAGGGAGAGAAATCTATTAAACACCCCAACCCCACCTCTTTTTTTTTTTTTTTTTTTTTTTTTGTGGATCTACTTGGTTAGGGTATTTTAAATTATAAGATAATTTAATGATTCATGGAAATCATTTATTTGAAAAAATGACTATGAAAAAAATAATTTTTATTATATTTGATTGGGGGAAATTTTTTTTTCCGGATAATGATAATGAAAAAATGTTACTATGTTTGGTTGAAAGTAATTTTAAAAATATGATCGAGTTTATAAATATATCCATCAATAAAAATATTTTTTTTAATATTAAAATAATATTATCATGTTTAATTAAATTTCATATAATATTTATAATCACATAATTTTTATATAATATCATTTATATTTTGATTATTTTATAAAAAAATTTTATTAAATTTGAAAAAAATTAAAATAAATTTAATGATCATAAATAAATTTGATTAGATATATTTTTATCAATGTTAGATTTTCATCATTTGAAAATTTATAAAATACCAAACTTTCATTGCATTTATTTTACTTTTTTTTTAAAAAAAAAGGAATTCATCATGTTTTTTTATTATCTCTTTTCTTCACTGTTTATACTAAATATATAATTTGATATAAAATTTATTTTTACGTAACCACCAACCCCCCACCCCCAACCCCACCTTTTTTTTTTTTTTTTTCTTTTGTGGATCTACTTGGTTAGGGTATTTTAAATTATAAGATAATTTAATGATTCATGGAAATCATTTATTTGAAAAAATGACTATGAAAAAAATAATTTTTATTATATTTGATTGGGGGTAATTTTTTTTTCCGGATAATGATAATGAAAAAATGTTACTATGTTTGGTTGAAAGTAATTTTAAAAATATGATCGAATTTATAAATATATCCATCAACAAAAAATATTTTTTTAATATTAAAATAATATTATCATGTTTAATTAAATTTCATATAATATTTATAATCGCATAATTCTTTATATAATATCATTTATATTTTGATTATTTTATAAAATTTTTTATTAAATTTGAAAAAAAATAAAATAAATTTAATGATTATAAATAAATTTGATTAGATATATTTTTATCAATGTTAGATTATCATCATTTGAAAATTTATAAAATATCAAACTTTCATGGTATTTATTTTATTTTTTTTTAAAAAAATAAGGAATTCATCATGTTTTTTTATTATCTCTTTTCTTCACTGTTTATACTAAATATATAATTTGATATAGAATTTATTTTTTCCCCCCCCCCCCCCCCCCCCCCCCCCCCCCCCCCCCCCACACCCCCGCCGACTATATGTTTTTTTCTTTTTCTTCTCGTGGGTCGTGGGTCGTGGGTCGGGGAGAATGGCGGGGTGGTTTGTTTTATGAAGTCACATTTCTTGTTTATGCTAAATAAATCTCATACGCTAACCTTTTTAATTTATCAGTACATGGATGGCAAATAATAGGCCTAAAAATTTTTTTACTCAAAAAATAAAATAGACCTAAAACCCTGGCCGTATTCTTTAGCAAGAGCGCATAATGGTCACTCTTTCACACATACAATGACAATTTCTCATTATGGGTGTGCATTCGGTAAAACTGACTTGAGTTGGACTCATGGATTATTATCATGCAATTAATTGTAAGTTGGATGATTTTTTTATATTTAATAAAACTGCAGCATATGTAAATCTGTTACGAATGTAGCTAAAAAAATTGAAAAGCAAAATATTATGGAGTGGCTTGAGAGCCATTTCAAAGCCAATTCAGGTCATATCTCTAGAGTGCTCAACAATAAAAAGATACTATCCAAATAGTTACTGTATTCAATTTTCTGAAGACATGCTTGACATCAAAGCTGATGCTCAATAGTTGCCATATTCAATTATTTGAAAACATGCTGACATCAAAGGTGATGCTCCTTATTAGCAATCGATTGATGTCTAGCAATAATAGATGAGTGATGCCTTCTCGCATGCAACTATGGATCCAGCCAACCACCTTGACAAAGTCATCTTCAATAACTAGGTGGTCAATTCAAAGAATCTGCTGTGCAAATGCAATCTTAGTTCAAGTAACTCGTAGCTCTATAATTAGTATTGCCGGTTTAAAAAGATAGCTTTCACTAGTATGTATCAACCTAGCGTTAAGTTTGTGAATGACAAATCCCGCATTTCCACTATCTTCATGAATACTGTCATTAAAATTTATCTTAAGGTAGTTTGGGGTATTTGGCTCTCAAGAGATGAAAACCAAAAGCAGGAGTGTGCTAGATGTTCGAGGATCTTTAAGGCCAACTCTATCAAGAGGATAGATAATCTCAGCTGCCTGCTTGCTCTGGGGCTCTCCAGAGCAACTCTGGTTGGACAATATGTTCTGATACTTCTGTAACCAACCAATAGTTCTAGTCAATGCTCAAGCAAATCGTTAGTCAAGTCAGTGGATTCTAAAGTAATTTGCATCATATGCCTCAGAATGTTACAAAATATTTATTCACCGACAGTCTGCAACCATGTTTGCTACATTGTTTCAACTTTCAAGTGCTCTCATTTGCTTTGGGATAAATAGAATTGGTATTTGTTCCATCGTCTTTTAGCTACTTATTTTTTATCCATGGCAAACATTGGGCATTTCATGGATAAATTTGAAAGATTGCGGTTAGAGTCGGGACAGTTTTTGGTTGTGCCCTTTTTTTTCACCTGGTAATTTTTCTTAGAAGGCCAGTACTAGCATTTGGTTATGGTTATTCAAGAATCCTTGTCTTTAAGATCTTGTTGGATGGTTACTAACAAAGATTTTCAACCATTTTATTGTCTATAGAAACGTTTAGGATGGAAACTTTAGTTATAATTTGTATTTTGTGCTTTTTGTTAAGTAAATTTTATGCTTAACTTTGAGGGGGTGTTTGATACGTGGGATGATTCCAAGATCAAAGATGATCTGCATAAAGATGATGCATCACTTTGTTTGGTTGCATCCTGATAATCCTACATGGTAGCGATCTTGGATCATCTTATTTCTTAAACACCATTCAACATGGTGATCGAAAATACATTCTTGAGGATAGGTATTCAACATCCCCATATCGTGGTGATCGTGGTGATTTTAGATTAAAATGCTATAACCAAAAAAACTCATAAATGCGAGAGATTTTACAAAAGAAGAAACTATTCTTCTTTTTTGTCATGATAATTTTTATGCCATAATATTTTTCTTGAGCAGTTGGGGTGTCATCTCTATGAAGAGAAGAAATCTCCTTTTAACATCATCCTCTTTCTTCATTGGACAAAGGAGAGCATATGAAAAAAAGAAAACCAAGCATTTAAAAAATCAAAAAGGGAAAAGTATTATCTCTATTTTACTTGTAGATTTTTTTTTTACACGTGATATGTTCAAATTCTTTTACTAAATTTTGTACATTTTATTTAAGTTTAACTTTATTAAATGACTTTGTTAGGGATATTTTTGATATTATATGCTATATAATTTTCTATTTCTATAATATACCAAACAAATTACTCATACATACCTGAGGATCTTTAATCACTATACGATAGTCGACTAAATGCAGTAATCTTAGATCAGTAGGGATCGGATCATCATGGTGATCTTATTTAGATCACCAAATGCCCTCTAAGATCATGCATCTTAGAATATTGTCATACCACGGAACAACTTTATCATGTTAGGTCCAAAGCTACTAAGATTTGCTCGAGTCTAGGTTAATTGGCCTCTGGCTTTCTGACAAGTGCATCATGAGAGTCTATAATCGAACATACTCTTGCTTATATAACTTGTTATCATGATTCTTGTCAACAGGCCCATGCAAGATAGGGGATCCACAAAAGAAAAAAAATGAGATTTATTTTTATAGATTCTCTTTTCATATCATTCTTAGATCATTGATTTCTACTAAATTTCTTTCTTAACCATATATACGTCTATTGATTTGTAATTATGTATATCAAACCTATTTAGAGTCATTATTTATAAAATAAAAAAATATTATCTATAAGATAGGAAAAATAAATTCACTCCCACTGATCTTAAAATATATTTATGGATCCACTTTATTCTCTACAAATTTAAAAGAACTTATAATATCATTACATTTAAAATATCATTATCTTAGTATCTATTCAAAATAACAATCTTAACATCCATCTAATGAAGTTTTAGATTAAAATAAGCTATCAATGCTATAATTATTCTAAAAGAATCATTATAAAAGATCGAAGAAAAATCTCATTACTATTTATGCCTCTTTCTTGTACGAACATTTATGTAACTAGTCTGGTAATTAGAGTCTTTCTTGATTTTAAATATCCATTTATACCTTATAGGCTTAGACTCTTTATATAATTCTACCAAATTACATACTTTATTTTAACCATAGACTATACTATATTACATATGGTTTCAAGCTATTTAATTTATCCGGAATATGCAATAGTCTGATCATATGATATTGAAATAACCACATAACCAATATCATGGATATTCTCATCTAAATAAACTAAATAGTTATTAAGGATGATGGGTTTCCATTTACTTTAATATGGTTTCTTTACTAGCATATTATTAATCGGCTATGGAAGTGCTATAATCATTTCATATGTTTGATATTTCTCTTCCACTGTCATTTCAACATGGTCAAATATGATTTATTTTTTTCTAATATTATATTTCTAGTAGAAGAGCATCTATAATGATCTATATCAGACTCTATAATTTAGCATGGTTAAATTCAATAATCTTTATACCTCTATCAGGGTAGTAGAATCTGTATCCATTTAAAATTATCTAGATAGCCAGTTAAATGACCACAAATGATTTTAGATCTAATATTATTCATTAATGAATTATAAATCTTAATCTCTGTAGGGCAGATCTAAATATGAAAGTGAATCATATTGGATTTTCCTACTAGTCCTCAACTTAAAAGGTATCTTAAGAACTACCTTACGAAGAACTTTATTCAAAACATGGATGGCGGTCTTTAGGACCCAACCTAGAGATATCCTGATAAATAGTATTCACTCATTATACTTCTAATCAAATCCTTAGAAGTGTGATTATGGCTCTCAAGCACATCATTTTACTCGGGAGTTCTTGCATAGAAAGAAAATTAAAAGCTTGATGTACCAAAAATTATTAGAGATAAAGATCTCAAACTACTAAACTTAGATATAATATTCTCTAGTTCCATAATATAAGCCCTAATACTATCATGCCATCATTGATCAAATTAATTAATTTATCCATTAGCTTTCTAGCATCTATCTTATCAGATTCTATATACCTCTTAATAATGAGATCAAAGAATTACTTAGTATTACTATACTTAAGTATAACATGTAGAATGAAATCAAAAGAGATATCTTTTAAGATCTCCAAAATAAAATGAATCATTCTTTACCGCTTATTACAAACAGTTTTTATTCTAAACCACTCTTACTAGTAAACCAAAATGGAAGATTATTATATAATGTAATATTCAAATTCCATCAAATCCAGTACTTGCTTATGTCACGTTTCCATATTTTATAGTTTATTACAATTAATCTCAATGGGAGCTGTAACAATATTCAATTTAAAGATATTAACTACTAAACAACCTTTATACAATTAATCAATGAATAATATAATTAACAAATATGCTTGAGTACCTTTATCAGCATTGTTTCTATAAGAGTCCTTGGCACAATACTATTTTTTTTGGAAAGAGAGTAACCCACATAAGGTACCCTTTTTCAACGTGTGATACAATTCAATACGATGATGCTAACTGTTAAACATTCTTATGTAGTTAATTAATGAACAAATATAGGTAAATTATATACTTTAAAATATTTATAAGTAATATTTTAATAAGAACCCTTGGTGCAATGCTATAAACTTTCTTTGGAAAGAAAGTAATCTACATAAAGTATCTCTCTAGCATTTAGTGGAATTAACTAATAAGCTACCATTAACTTTCGAAAATCCATCTATTTTGGTAGAATAAATTTTTAGGTCATTTTCACTCACTAGTTACATAATATTCTACTTCAGAATTATAACACATAATAAGTTTCCTTTGGGAAGACGATTAAATGCTATAATACAGTAACGCATCTCAATTTCTTTAAAATATTATATTGAAGAATCTTGCCAATCTTAGTAGACCGGCTACTTTAGTGGTCACCTTTCATTGAAATCCATAAATCTTCAAATCAGGGATCAATTAATCATGCCATAAACCTATTTATTTAACTTAAAGCACCAATAGCAAAAAATAAATTAAAATTTAACATACTTGATCATCAGAATTACTAAACAAAGGAGACCTATAAATCTCAATAAATGAGCCACTTTGATGGTCACTATTTATTGAAACTTACAATCCTTAAATCAGGGATTAATAAACTATATTTATAAACTGATTTATTCAATTTGATACATCAATAGCAAAAAATTAATTAAGATTTTTACATGCTCGATCCCTTGAAATATCAAATAGAGGAATCCTGCAAATCTTAATGAATGGGCCACTTTGGTAGTTACTATTCATTAAAATTTACAATCCTCCATCTCACCCATCTAAACATTGAATATAAAGATGCTCTTTTGAAAGCAATACAATACTTCAATAGTTTAGACGCAATTATGACATTATTAATACTTTATTGAATCAATTAAACATATCCAGAATTATACTTTATAAAAAAATTTTTGGTATTTTCAAGTTCATGATCACTTTGATGATCGTACTGCATTAATCAAACAAAAAACTTTCTCTTCTTTATGAATAGTGTCTTTAAATTTTACATGCAAAATAGAACATGAATGCATCATTAAAAGTACAATAAAAATTTATAATTTTTTATTTGTACTAAAATAACATTAATGTACAAGTTTGTGGACTATAATGTAATAAACATTGTCAGGATTCAACTGTAATTTTTAATATGTCCAATTCTCCAGATACTAAATAAAAGAATCTAGCAAGATCAATGGATGGGCCATTTTGGTAGTCACCGTCTATTGAAACTATAACCCTCTAAATCAAGGATTAATATGTTATACTTGCAAACTAAATATGAAAATCACATATTTAATAATAGTCATATAATTAAAACATGTTACCAAAAGATCCTTTTATAATAAAATAACAAATCCGTGGATTGTTTTTAAAATACATAAATCATAGGGGTCTAAATGCAAAAGTATCATAAAAGGACCTTTTTATAGATGATAGTTGTCTAGGAACTATATTGCACATTGCGCCTGAACCCAATCACTTTTGGTTTGGTTCAGTCAATTGTAAACTCAAATTAATGGATCCGAGTTTTCGATATAAAACCCAAGCCCATTAAACCATTTAACTATAGAAAAAATCTTTGTGCACCGCGTGCGGTGCAGCAAATCCAGTGTGGCCTGCACCGCACACTTTTATTGGTCCAAAAATATTTACTGTAGCATGATGGGACAAAAGCTGAGATGACTAGCATTAATTGAAATTTTCGTCCATACCAAAATATCCTTCCTTATAGTCCCTTTTTTGTATGGGTATCGTAGGTTTTGAACTAGGGTGTCGTAGTTTTTGAACTAGGGCGTCGTAATACTATTTCAGGTTTTAATTTATATTTTTCTGCAGGGGTATCGTAGGTTTTGAACTAGGGTGTCATAGCTTTTGAACTAGGGTGTCGTAATACTGTTTAAGGTTTTAATTTATATTTTTCTGCAAGGGTGTCGTAGGTTTTGAACTAGGGTGTCGTAGCTTTTGAACTAGGGTGTCGTAATACTGTTTCAGGTTTTAATTTATATTTTTTCTGCAGGGATGTCGTAGATTTTGAATTAGGGTGTCGTAGCTTTTGAACTATGGTATCGTAATACTGTTTCAGGTTTTAATTTATATTTTCTGCAGGGGTGTCGTAGGTTTTGAACTAGGATGTCATAACTTTTGAACTAGGATGTCGTAATATTGTTTCTGGTCATTTTTGAACCAGGGTATCATAGGTTTTGAACTAGGGTGTCGTAAGTTTTGAACTAGGGTGTCGTAATACTGTTTCAGGTCATTTTTGAACCTGGATGTTATAGGTTTTGATTTAGGGTGTCGTAGGTTTTGAACTAGGATGTCGTAATACTGTTTCAGGTCATTTTTTGAACCAGGGTGTCGTAGATTTTGAACTGGGGTGTTATAGCTTTTGAATTAGGATGTTGTAAGGGTATTTTGGTCTGGACAAAAATTTCAATTAATGCTAGTCATCTCAGTTTTTGTCTCATCATGCTACGGTGAATATTTTTGGACCAATAGGAGCATGCAGTGTAGGTCATGCTGGATTTGCTGCACCACATGCGGTGTACAAAGAATTACTCTGAACTATATTCTTCTTCCTCTTACGTGTCACTATTTATGTATAATGTTCAACTGAGAGGGAAGGAAGCCATTAATGGCCACCTCCTTCTATATTGCACATTGCTCCTGAACGCAATCGCTTTTGGTTTGGTTCAGTCAATTGGTCAACTTAAATTAAAGGATCCTAGTTTTGGATATAAAACCCAAGCCCATTAAACTATTTAACTATATTCTTCTTCCTCTCACGTTTCACCATTTATGTATAATGTTCAACGGAGAGGGAAGGAAGCCATTAATGGCCACCTCCTTCCTCTACTTCTTTTCCCCTGGAGGGCCACCGGCCCTCCAAACTCTGACGGCATGGCTTGAAGGTCCTCCCATCATCGATGAGATAGCAATGAGCCGGCCTCTAGATTAAATCGATAGAGATAGAGGAGCCCAAAAAAATGAATTTGATGGATCGCTGCCTCTTCCAAATCCCACCTCTATAGGCTAGTGGGAGGCCAACCATAAAACCAACCCTTGGCCATCTTGAACAGAAGAGATGGTGGGTGATCCATGGTCTTCCTGTAAGAAAATCTTATTATTCCAAGATTCTATGCATGATTTCTAGAATACCAAAAATAATATTATTTTCATGAACAAATATGAACAAATAATATATCCAAAAATCCATATCAAGAACAAATAATAATTTTGGATTTAGGATGCGTACTTGCAATCACCATTAATTTTCAAACCTACGATCATAGATGCTCATATGAATATCAAAAACCAAGTCCTTCTTTCCAGCATCCTCTCTCAATAGGTAGCTATTTGATGGGGCAAGCAATGAGAACTAATCTTACGAAAAATATTATGAAAAGTGGAGAGATGACCTAACCTATTTATAAGCAAGTCCTAACAAGCCTTCCTATCATAGGTCAAGTTAGGCTAAGGCCTGTAATGTGCCGCCTCAACCACACCAACCAATATAAGGTGCTCAAAATCCAAACAAAAAGATCACACAGTATTGTGCTATATACATGTCCATCAATATGGATCATAAAATTAATCTATTTTTAAAAAAATAAAATAAATAATAATTAATGTTAGCCCATAACTGGAAAAACTTTTATATTCTTCCACTTTGACAATATTAATTATTATTTTAAAAATATTTTATTTCAAAATGACTCTCAGGCTGAACAACATAAAACATAGTACGTGGCTACAAAAATATATAAACTAAAGATAGTACCTTCGAAATGACTCGGTCCAATTGTATCAAGCATTTCGAATCATGAGAATCATTACATCCTTTATCTGACATAAGACCTGTCCATGTTACAAGCATTACAAATACTATTGACATTAGTCTTGGTATGGTAGTATAGTAAAAAAATAGTATCCAAAAGTAATTTAAGAAAATATGTTATTTTCATTGCCAGTCCACCAATTTCTCTTCAATATGCTTGAAAATATATTAAGCAAAAAAAAATTTAATGGCTTCAAAACAACAAGCTATTTTGTCTCATATACTCAACATTGTGTCAATAACAAGATAATACAACATATTTGAGACTCAACACTTGATCTTAATTTTCATACAATAAGTATATAAATAAGAGATAATATGCACATAACAAAAGAAATTATATAAATATATCATTAATCAAGATTTCTCTTTAACCATATATTTTATTACAAGCTAGAAAAATTCCACGATATCAAAAGAAACCCGTATATCTCCAAATAAACATATTGAAATATCTAAATAGTAAATAAGACATACTTATTCAACTGTCATTCTCAAAACAAAGATGTATTCTTGAGATACTATGTTGTATTTTATTTCACATGCTCATATAAGCCATATAGAAATCCAATCCATCAATTATCATATCAACAATATATATAAATATTCATGATAAATATATTAAATAAAAAAATTTATCAAATAAAGTACAAATACAAAGTTACTCACACTAATCAAGTACAATAAAAGAACTTAATATATCCATATTTCAATATGCTTTATAAAATATACAAGCCTTGGTCAGAGGATCAACCAACATGGACTCTATATATATATATTCGACAGTTATGTCTTCTTAGATTACAATCTATCAATAAATCAATCAATGATAAATAAAATTCATCTATTAAGTTAATGCAAAAATATATCAAAATACATCAAACTTTCACTAATCCAAATAATCAAAAGATTCTAAAATGCCCATATTCTTGATATGCTTTATAAAAACTATGGATTTTATTTAATTGATTTGGGATCAATAAACATTGACTCTGTACAAATGTACTTTACAAAATATCTTTCTTTTAACTAAAATTTTTGACTGTCAAATATTCTATTTTCATATAGATAGAGATAATGAAAACTCTTATTGTTCCTTTAAAGAACATAGCTACACTATTATTGTAATAAATCTTAAGTAATTTTTAAAATAAAATCAATAATTTTAAGATCCAGGATAAAGTTTTATAATCAAAATAATATAAATTATGACTTTGCAATATGTTACAAATTTTGCCTGTATATGCCACTAATTTTTGTTTTCATGCCTTTCTATGAAACAAACTCTCCGATCATTCACATCTTAAGAAATAAAATTATCATAAAAATGATATATTTTAATTTTCTATTATGTGATTTTTTATTAATGTTTCATCAACTAGTAATGGAGGTATTGAATTAGTTCATATATATATATGATGTTGCTTTCTCACTATCCTCCAACAAGATGAAATATAATATTTTCATAAATAAAAAAAATAAGAACAATAACTTATTTTTTTTTAATATCATATTTTCAGTATAGGAGCATCTAACATCATGCATATCAAAATCCACAAATATGATATGATTTGACTCAATATTCTTTATATTTTTATTAAAATAGTAAAATCTATATTCATTTAGAATTATCTGGATAACCAAATTAAATAATATGTTACCTTAAATCTAAAATTTATTTGTTGATGGAGTATTAAGTATTGCAGGATAGCCTTAAACATAAAATTAAATAGTATTAGACTTCCTACCAACCTTCAATTCAAAAGGCATCTTGTATAACCGTCTTACTAAGGAAGTTATCTAAAATATAGATGACAGTTCTTAGAATTTTATATTAGAGATATTATGACAAATTATGCATATTCATCACATTTCAAACCATATCCTTTAGACTATGATTTTGTCACTCAGTCATATTATTATATTTAGGAGTTTCAAGCATAGCGTATTAAATAACTGTCACATACTTATATAAATATTTAATGATACTATTTGTTTATAATCTATGGGATCTTAGGATGTGACTGATATACTATATCAACACTTTTATCCTTTTCTTAAAAGTATCAAGACTTTTAAATAAAATAGGACAAAATGACTAATTATTTTTTTATATGATTTTAAGTTTACTAAACCGCATAACAAGAAAATTAAAAACATGATAAATAACTAATGTATTAGAGACAGAGATTTCAAAATACTTAGTTTAGGTACATTACTCTCTAGTTTCATAATATATGCCCTAATACTATCATGCCATCATACCTCACATTGATTTATTTATCCAGCAACTATCTAAACTCTTTTTTTATCGGATTATACGTACATTTTACAAATGAGGTAAAAAAATTATATTAGATTATCATTCTTAAATATAACACAAAGAATGGAATCATTTTTTAATATATATTTTATAGGAAAAATGATTCACTTTCTATCACTTTTATAGATAGCTTTTATACTAGAGTACTCTTATAAATCATCCAAGGTGGATGATTATTATACAATATGATATCTATAATCCATCGTACTTAGTACTAGTATAATTTTAGTTTTCATATTTTATAATTTCAGTCAGAGTCATAATAGAAGCATTAACTGTATTAAATACAAATATACTAACTACTAAATAATCTTTATGCAGTTAATCAATAGAGAAACATAGATAATATATACCAAAAAATCTTTATAACTATTATTTTAATGAGAACTCTTGATCCATTGCTACAAAACTTTTTTAGAAAAAAAGTGATTCACATAAAATATCTCTTTTCAACATATATACTATTCAATTCCTTCTAAATATCTTATAGAAGAATATTGTAAATAAGTGAACAACCATTTTGATGGTCACCATCCATCGAAATTTATAATTTTTTCAATCAGGGATGATCAAGTCATGATCTTTAAGGTGGCATAAGATAAATAAATGATCAACCAAGATCATACACAAATACAACATGTTAGAGGTACAAATACCAAATAAATAAATAAAAAGTTTTAAATATAACAAGTCATTTTTAACAAGAGTACCATATGCATCATCATAAAACTTTTCTTTAGGTAGAGAATATGAACTTTTAAGCTCCAATCATGAGGTCAATATAATAAGAATACAAGGTATTGCCGCCAAGATCGTCGTGGCTCGTAGTTGAGGTCGAAGTCGAAACTCACCGCCGCCTTACGGGATCTTGCTCGATCGCTCGAACCTGCAAAATAGAATCAGTGACCTGAGCCGGGGATTCCGGCGGGAGCACTCCGATGCTCAAGTCAGTAACGATCCAGGAGAACATATCCTCTTGGTAGAGCCCCGAGTATGGACTCCACGCTAGGAGAAGTTATGAAATGAAGGAGTGTGAGCGGGCCGAGCTCATATTGCGGAAGTGACAGTAGAGGAAAGCTCGAACTAGGTGGCTATGTTCGTCTAGACCTTTCCTGGGGGTTTCGCGGTAGCCTCGAGCATTATTTTCCTGTGCGCTGCCCCCTTCTTGCTCGTTGGACCTCACTCGTCTAAAATTTCTGTTGAATGTGGGTGTGCATGTGTGCATTGCATTACCTTGTTTGAACCTGGGAGACTCTTTTTTGTTGAGACGTTGCCCGCCGCTTACCTCGGGATCTTTTCCATGCTTATGGGCGCGTGCGGTGATGTTTCATGCCGTAGACGGGTTGTCTTTCCATTTTGGTGACATGGAAGCTACCGTTCATACTGACATTCCTTCTGGTCACTCTCTTTTGGACAACTTTGCAGGATCTCGATCGACGAGCCGCCGCCTCCTGGACCCGAATCTATTGGTTGACTTCCACTTTCGGAGGGTACAGACAGTTGGTAAAGAATGCAGAGCCTCGATCGGAGGATTCATTCCACTCTGGTGAAAGTGGCTGCTTGGGACACTATCACGGCCTGGCAGGCATCCTTTCATGGTCCTCGGGCATTGGGCCGTCATCCAGGGAGAGCAGTGACCTCCTTCAGCAATGATCTCTTTGTCCTAGGTGGAGCCGATCTGGAGAGGCGAAGCTCGACTTCAGCCTCGGCATCTCGACTCGAAGGGAGCGTGGCCGGGTGAAGGAGGGTGGAGCTCGACTTCGGCCTCAGTGTCTCGACCCGAAGGGAGTGCGGCCGGGCGAAGGAGGGCGGAGCTTGGCTTCGATCTCGACGTCTCGACCCGAAGGGAGCGCGACTAAGCGAAGGAAAGGCGGAGCTCGGCTTCGACCTCGACGTCTCGACCCGAAGGGAGCGGGCCGGGTGAAGGAGTCTAAGCTGAGACATTCCACGTGGCAGCTTTATCAGACGTGGCGTCTGACTGGGGCCACACGTCAGCAATCTTGCCACATCACAAGGCATTTAAAAATCTGTCCCTTTTGAACATACAAAGCTTTTAGACCCAATATATATCTATTTTTAAAAAAATAAAGGTTAATATAATGAGGATACAAGACATTATAAAATCTGTCACTTTTGGATAGATATTTTCTAAGCCCAATATATCTCAATCTTTGATAATTTGATTTAGTTAAGATCTCAACAATAACATTATTATTGTTAATACAAAAAATGATTGTATAATCAAAAGATAGCAGGAATGCAAAATATTAATCAATGGATATATTAAATAGGAGTCTAAATACAATATCATATATTCTCCTTTGGACAGAATATATAATATGCATAAGTACTCTTCACTTGAAGTCACAACAAAAATAAATATCCTATTATTCATGAACCTATTCTCTTTGGACAGGCAACCCATGAAAGCTAGAATATCTTTGCAACACAATGCTCCATGTAACATTTTCTAGTTAAAACATATAACAACCCTCTTTGGGCAGGTAGTTGTATACCATAATAGAAAATATCCCTTTTATAATGAAAAAAATCTTATGGATGATATAAATAAACTATTTGATGATAAATATTTATATCAATCCATAAAATTATTCATACAAAAAAATAAATATTCAAATAAATATAAAATAATATATTTTAACTATATGTATCTATAAAAGATCAGTCCAGAATGGAATACTTAACAATATATACCCCACTGATCAAATCATAATATAATATTATATTTTAACTATCACTTTGATCAATAACACTTACTATACAACTATAAAATACTTTTGGATAATAATTATAGTATATAATAAGTGTTATAATTAATTACATTCAATTTCAAGTCAAATATAATAGTGAGCAAAATTATATATAAATAATTTATATATTTTATTAGACATGAATAACTTAACCAAAGGGTTCTTTAAATCATTATAAGTCCAATGGCCCAAAAATTACTCAAATCATATATAAACTGAACAAATTACAGCGATTTTATCAATAAATCAATAATAGAATCCTAAACTGTAAATAACATATACTACAAAGGCTTTTCTATAAAACAACAACTCTAAAAATAAAATCAAAACTGTTAGGGATCTAAATGTAATTTTTATTTCGACTCATCAAATTTAAAATTTGATGGGAGCTAAATTGCAAAAAATTTTTAACCTAAATTAAAGCCAACCCAATGTAATTAGATTCAGCCAATTCATTAATTAGGTTTAACTTAATTAAATGATTGGATTTAAACCGGTTGAAACTTGAATCTAAAATCTAAAATCCACTAAACTTTCTCTTCTTCCTCTTAAAATTATGATCAATGCCCGTGATAGGCCCAAAACCACCATGGCTGGCACTCCAAGCTTGGCACCGCCCCCAACCTGTGGCACCCCAACCATTCTTGGCCACCGACAGCCATCTCTTGATCAATGATGTAGCAAATGCGGCCATCCCTCTCTCCCTTCAGTTTTTTTTATTCTCTTCTTCGACGAGCCCGATTGGTCCTCCAAGGCCACACTCGTCGCCTAACACTGTTCGCTGATAACTAAGAGTGGGAGATCAAGGAGATCCGATAATGGATTTCCTCTTTTCATCGAGTCTAATAAAGAGGAGGACTGGCCATCACTAGCCATTGACCCTAAAGGTGGCCAAACGCATTCTCCCCGGCCATCCGCTATTCGGTTGCCGGTGATGGGAAAAGGGGAAACAAGCGGTGTCCTTCACAGCTCTCCCTTTTTTTAAAATTTTTTATCTTGATCACTGGCTATAGGAAGAAAACTTGTGATCAACACCACCCCTTTGATGCCGGAATGGCCGCCACCTCTAGAACGGCCACCGGTCGATCCCTGTCGGCCACTTCATGTGATGTACAGGAGGAGGGCACGACAGTTCCCACCGCTGCCAGCCTTTTTTTAAAATCTTGGATCCAAACCCGGGACCACCTTTGCTATTATATTGAAGGGCGCTGGGACAATCCGGTAGTGCCAAGGATCGATGGCAAGCATCGCCAGCAAAAAGAAACCAACATGGTGGCCAGATGGGAGAAGGAAAATGTGATCCTTTCATGTGAAACAAATTAAAAATAAAAGATATTCTAGATTATGCATAACTTCGCTCTGATATCAATTATAGAAAAATCTTATTATTCCAAGATTCTATACATGATTTCTAAAATATCAAAAATAATATTATTTTCAAGAATGGATCTAAACAAACAATAGATCCAAAAATCTAGATCAAGAATAAATAATAATTTTGGATCTAGGATGTGTACCTGCATTCATCATTAATTTTCAAATATGTAATCATAGATGCTCACGTGAACATTAAAAGTCAAGTCCTCTCCAGTACCTCTCTCAACAGGCGGCTATTCGATGGGACAAGCCAAGAGAACTAATCACACAAAAAATATTATGAGAAGTGGAGAGGGGACCTAGTCTATTTATAAGCAAACCCTAACAAACCCTCCTATCATGGATCAAGTTGGACTAAATTCTATACGGTACCATCTCAACTACATCAACTAATATAAGGTGCTCAAAGTCCAAACAAAAGGATCATACATTGAGCTATATACATATATGTCAACATGGATCATAAAATCAATCTATTTTTAATAAATCAAAATAAATAATAATTAATGTTAGCTCATAACTAGAAAAACTCTCACACTCCTGTCCCTTTCCTTTCTCCTTCTTCATGTTCAAGCGGAGAAGAAGGGGGCCAAAACCAGCCCCTCCCTCTCTTAAACTTGGCCCGACGGCCACTGACAAGGCTTAATTGATAGATCGCTAGCCTCTCTCTCTGCCCACCGCTGCTCGAAAACACCAATTGGTGGACTACCGCTGTTTCCTAAAGCCACTGGGTTTTTCAGCGAGGGAGAGGTCCACCGCATGGTTGATTGGAGGAGAGCAAGAACATGTGCTAGCGATTGCTCAGGCTTGTTGAAGATCGGTAGAGAAGGAACTCAAAGGGAGATCCAAGGAAACTAGCATCTACCTCATCCCCACCGATGGATGGTGGTCGAACCATCATCAAAGAAGGGAGGAAAATGATAGCAAGAAGACCTTAAACACCGTCCCTCTGCCTCTTCCCCTTTTTTTATCTTATTGTTTTGGAACCACATCCTTGCTGGTGGAAGAGAGAGGAGGTGTTTCGATGGCATCATCCGCCTTCTTTGGATCAGTCCCCATTTGTCCAAGTTGACCACCCTGAGCGGTGGATGGGAGGTGCAGAAGTGCACGGTGGTGAGAGGTCATGGTGGCGGAACCTAGCATGCCACCGTCCCTCAATTTTTTTTAATAAATGGTTTAAACTCCATGAAAGCGGAGGAATGGCCAGACCGATACCACCACCCGTCGAAGCGGTCATCGATCTGCCCTAGGAGGCTGGTTCTTGCCATGGACAAGAGAGGAGAAGGGCATGGTGGTGGCCATGCCTCGGGCCTTTTTTATTTTATTTTATTTTGATCTCAAAAGGTCATCATGAAAAGACCCTTCAAGATCACCATCTTTATTTATTTCAAGAATCAAGACTAACCTAAATTTTTGATTAAAATTTTAAATACATAAATATAAATAATTTGATTGAAATTTTAAATAAATAAATACAAGTGATGCTTGAATTATAGAAATTTTCTAACTTGAATCATGAAAAATTCTGACTTGAATCACAAAAAAATCCCTAGATTGTCAATCAAATGTCCATGAAATAAAAGGCTTTAATCTTTAAGCCTAATAACTTGATTGGCTCTTATTAAATTTATCATTCGATTCTAATTTTGATTCTAATTTTTTATAAAATTTTATGCTCTTATACTAATTAAGGAGCAAACCTTGTTAGCTAAACAATACCAAAGGGCCATAGACAAGGAGCTTTAAAACGTAACAAGTGATGTCATTTGCTGGAAAAGTTTAAACAAACATCAGCTATATTTGATATTGGATTCCTAACACATGATCATTATAAACCATGACAATTGTAATGTAAGATCTCCTATTTTGTATATTTGTCTAGAGCATAAATGATTCTGTAGATCCAAACAAACATATCATACTTTAAAATATTATATGTAATGGAAAAAATATAGCTACTAAGGAAAACTTCTTAGTTTGAAACAACTTCCAAAGGAAGCAATTTCTAGAATAAATCTCAGCCAAGTCTCAGATCTTAATTAATAGTAAGTTTTTCTTGAAATTATCAAAACAAAAAATTTATGGGCAATAAAAAACATTGTGGTCTTCCCAAATATCCATATAACTTCATGATTCCAGTTTGACAATAATTTCTTTTAAAAACTTTGATTCGGTTAAAATTAGATTATACAAAATAATAAGTACTAAAACATGTCATGACATGTAAATAGCTACTAACCAAAATAATACATAGAAACCATCATTGTTGGTCATAGTATCAAATGAATTTTAGATTGGTGAAGGAAATAAATCGTATATTAATTAGTACAGATAGTTGCACAATTATTAGACGCAATAGCACAGTATGTTTGAAGGGATCTGAAATATAACATACAAATGTTCATGAGAAAATCACTTCATTCTTTTCATTGTAATTAGTAATTCATACAGCAGGGTTAAATTAGAATTTCAGTATTGTAGCATTCCACTAGTGACATATAATAAAAAACAAAGCTTCATCTAAAGTGATGATCCAATGATTATAGCCAAAATATAATTGCATTGATTCATGTACCTGCACCTAATTATGCTACCTAAATCATGCCAAATTGCAGACAAACTAAAAGAATATAAATTGGCAAACCATATTTGTATCACTTGCAATTCTTTCAACTCTACAAAATCAATAATGCCATATAGGTGTGAATGTCTCATAACTTTTTTCATATATAAAGTAATAAAAAGTAAAATCCATCAATATGACGATATTCTCTTATTTTTTACAGGAACCACAAAATATGTGATATTATTCAACAAGAATTGAGAAAATAATATTCAATCTAGAACTCTCGATAATGAATCTCTCTCTCTTGAAACTTACCTACCTCTTGCCCAATTCAAATGGAGAGAAGGCCGCTATACACTTGGAAAAAATAGAGAAAACTTACCTTTGATAACAAATCATACTTAGAATATGATTAAAGCTCCCATTCATCAAAAATAAACTTATGTTTGATGAACATGGCTTATATTGTTATAAATGGCTTTAAAAATTATGGACGTTATTAAAAAACTAATTAAAAATTTAATTAAAAAAATAAAATACTTACAGCGAATCACAAAATCAATATTAAATTTGGAAGCATATAAGGTACCGTGCTAAGATATATTTCCATCCCTCATGCAGGAATAGTTGGAAAACTATTCTAAGATATTATCAGGATTCCTCCACCTATGAGCACGATCGTGAAAGAGGTTGATGGAGACTTTTTAGCACCTAGCAAAAAGATTTGGAAACAAAAAAAAAATTTGGAGAAAAGAATACTAGTGGAAAAGAAAAGAAAATGCCCGAACATAAAATAAAAACTATTTCTTTAGGCCTCCAAGATGGCATTTTTATAGCCATCCAAAATCTGATCATTTAGATTTTTATTGGCTTATTAAAGTCTAATTAGATGCCCAATAGTTAGAAAATTAAAAATCCAACAATTAAAGTATAATGGTCAAATAATTAAAAATTCAATGGTCAACTAAATAAAAGCAAAATGGTTTAATAATGAAAAGCAAAACGGTCAAATAACTAATTAATTGATAAAAAAAAAAAATTAATTTTTTCAACAATCCTCAGGTCTTACAAGAAAATAATAAGACATGGATTTCTTTCCCCCATTTTCCCTGAACTGCCTAGGAGAAATCGAAGATAGTAAATTTGTAGAGGATGGATACCGGAAGAAAACCCTTCTTCCCTTGCAAATTTGGAAGCCGAACGGAAATACTTTGTAGTGCCAATCAAATAAACTAAAACTTCTTCTGGCTCATGCAATCCTGATAGGGCATCTGATCAAGTATATATTTAACTCTCCCTCTCTCATGCCAAATGACAAGAAATTTTTTTGTTAAGTGTCGTGTGACATGGCAACCAAAAAATAATTGTAGCCGATAATATAAAATTTTTACTATAAATAGGAGCGAGTGTGGATTTAATCAGAGCCTTCCCATCCTCCATTTTGTTTATAGTGATCAGGAATGCAATCCAAAGAAGCACGGGTGTTAACAATTTTTTACAGGCACCGAGTAAGGTCTACACCCCAATGCAGTCAATTTTTTAAAGGCTTTCCCTTCAAAAGAATGATGATCATGAGAAATAGTTTTTTTTGATAAGTCGAAAAGGAGTTGGGGGGTGACCATCATTGCTACCCCTTTGGGCATGATCACGAGAAATAGTTCAGGATACAATCAATTATAGTGGTGATTGGTTGGTCAAATGATGGATTGGGTGGGCAGTTCAAAATCTACACCTCTCACATATTGCACACACTTGTTGGCATCCCGGCCCAAGAGATCGTGACTGCATGGCCCAGGACTACCAGCGAGACCATAGTGGCATAACTGCATGGGAGTCGCGGTATGCACAGGAAGAAGCATGACCAAGAGAGTTTTGGACTCCTTTAAACCATGATTTTAACCGAGAGTTTTTGGCATCCTTGCTCAAGAGATCGTGACTGCATGGCCCTGGACTACCATGCGAGACCATAGTGGCATAATCGCATGGGAGTCGCGGTATGCACATGAGGAAGCATTACCAAGAGGGTTTTGGACTCCTTTAAACCATGGTTTTAACCGAGAGTTTTTGGGATTTGCAGTAACCGAGAGTTTTTGGCATCCTGGCCCAAGAAATCGTGACTGCATGGCCCAGGACTACCATGCGAGACCATAGTGGCATAATCGCATGGGAGTCGCAATATGCACAGGAGGAAGCATGACCAAGAGGGTTTTGGACTCCTTTAAACTATAGTTTTAACCGAGAGTTTTTGGGATTTGTAGTAACCGAGAGCTTTTAGCATCCTGGCTCAAGAGATCGTGACTGCATGGGCCAGGACTACCATGCAAGACCATAATGGCATAACCGCATGGGAGTCGCGGTATGCACAGGAGGAAGCATGACCAAGAGGGTTTTGGACTCCTTTAAACCATGATTTTAACCGAGAGTTTTTGGGATTTGCGGTAACCAGGAGTTTTTGGCATCCTAGCTCAAGATATCGTGACTGCATGGCCCAGGACTACCATGCGAGACCATAGTGGCATAACCGCATGGGAGTCGCGGTATGCATAGGAGGAAGCATGACTAAGAGGGTTTTGAACTCCTTTAAATCATGGTTTTAACCGAGAGTTTTTGGGATTTGCAGTAACAACCTTTTTTAGGATTTTGTGGCAGCGACGGCAACAATTTTTCAAGGAGTTTTGTGAGCTTTTTCTTTGAGAGAATTTATTTTGTAGTCTTTATTAAGAGATTGATATAAGGAAATTGAAAGGATGTAATCTTTTATATTTATAAATTTCTCTCATAATGAAGTTGCATGCCCCATGGATGTAGGCTATGATCAAACCACATAAATCATAGTATTTTTATATGATTTATTTTTATCTATTTTGCTATACTTATTATTTTATTATTCTTTTTTTATCTTGATGCACATATATGCTTAGAGATGCATACTTTTGTTCGATCTTTTCATTGGGTTTGATTATAACATCTAGTATCAGAGTCGAGTTTGTTGTGTTTTTGCTAAGTTGATCTGGTGTGTGAGTTCAAGATGTCGACAAAATTTGAAATTAAAAAATTTGACAATAAAGTAGACTTCAACTTATGAAAGAAAAAGATAAAAGCAATCCTGGTTCAGCAAAACTTTAAAAATCTTTTCTTGCCAAGAGAAAAATAAGGTATTATTGATGCATATGAGTGGTCAGAGCTTGATCTAAAAGCTTTCAGCATTATTATACTTTGTTTATCATATGGGGTAATGTATAATATTGAGGATTGCAAAACAACCTCTAATTTATGGAGGAAATTAGATGATCTTTATATGGCAGTCTCTTGAAAAACAAATTATATTTAAAAAAGCAACTTTATAGCTTATGTTTATCTAAAGGGGGTGATTTTTTAGAGCATTTAAATGTGTTCAAGAAGTTGATTTCGCAGCTTCATAGTTTGAGGTGAAGGTGGGAGAAGAAGATATGGCTATTATTATTCTTTCATCTTTATCCAAGTCCTATGACCATTCGGTGACCACCATCTTTATAAAAAATACTTTGAAGATGGAGGAAGTTAAGATAACCTTATCTCAAATGAGGCTAGGCACAAATCTAATGCATGTGACAGTTTAATGATAAAGAATTTTGGTGTAAAAAAGTTGACGTCAAAAAAAAAAAGATGACAAGAAGAATCATTTCAAGTCCAAGTCAAAAGGATGAAATGACAAGTGCCATTACTATAAGTAAGAAGGTTATTGGAAGTCAAATTATCCCAATTAAAGTCCAAGCAGAAACAGAACCCTGATGAGGCTGGAGTTGCTACTGAGTCTGAAAAGGATAGAGATGTGTTGACCATCTTCTTAGGTATGGACTTTTCAGATACTTTGATTCTTGATACAAATTATTCTTATCATATGTGACCGCATAGAGATTGGTTTGTTTCCTATACATCTCATGATTGGGGTAGAGTTATCATGGATAATAATACTGAGTGCATAATTGTTGGAATAGGAATAGTCAAAATAAAGATGATTGATAGAGTTTTAAGGACTTTAACAGATGTCAGACATGTTCTTGATTTGAAAAAGAGTCTTATCTTTCTTGATACTCTAGATGCAAATGGATACACATTTGCTTGTGCTAATGACATATTGAAAACTAAACGTGGTGCCTTAATATTGATGAAGGGAGAAAAGACAGGTTCCATATATAGGTTGATTGGAAAAACTGTTACAAGTAATGCTGCTCTTGCATCTTTTTTATGATGATATGCTATATTATTGTGGCATGCTAGGCTTAGACATATGAGTCAAAGAGAAATGTTAGAATTGCATAATAAAGATTTACTCAAAGGTATTAAATCTTGCAAACTTGATTTTTGTGAAACATGTATTTTTAGTAAGCAATGCAGGGAAAAGTTTATCACCTCAACCAAAAGGAGCACACAGATTCTTGAGTACATTCATTCAAATATATTGGGGAGCAGCACCAGTCACTTCTCTTGGAGGAGTTAGATACGTTATCATTTTTATTGATGACTTCTTTAGAAAGAGTTGGACTTATTTCTTGAAGCATAAGTCAAAAGCATTTGAGAAGTACAAGTGCGTGAAAGCTAAACTTGAAAAGCAAACATGCAAGTAAATAAAAGTTCTCCACCTAACAATGGTGGGGAATATACCTTCAGGGAGTTTGTGAATTACTATCAAATGGAAGGTATGGCTTGGCACTTCACTATCGCAGGCAAGGAATAGCAAAATGGAATAACTAAAGGGATGAACATGGTACTGTTTAAGAGAGCTCGTTGCATGAAACTGTTTGTTGATCTTTCAAAGTAATTTTAGACTGAAGTAGTAAAAATCACATGCCTCTTGGTGAATTGGTCTCCTTTGACATTATTGGAACTTAAAAAACCACAAAAGATTTGGTCAGGTAAGTTGGTTGATTACTCTGACATTATATATTTAGTTGTCCTGTATATGTATTATTACGTACAGGAGGATCAGATGACTAAGCTTGATGCGAAGTCTTAACCCTGTATCTATCCGAGATATAAAGTTGGCGTGAAAGGCTACAAACTTTAGAATCCAGTTATTCAAAAGATGGACCTCAGCAAAGATATAATATTTGATGAAGTTTCAATGTTGAAAAAAAAATTCAGCGTTAGGTCTAAAATATGAAGAAGTCCGGTATCTCGGTTCAGGTGAAGCCACCGATCAAGACTAACAGCAATAATATTGGTTTGAGAGAATCTTCAAAATATGATGTAAAAATTATACAGTCGTAGGAATAAGAGAATGGATGTTATCCAACTCACTTTCATCTCTAGGTTACATAGACAAGCAAGCAGGAAGGTCCAACAATTACTTGAGTTACACCATCCAACAATAATCCAAAGCTGGGCGGTGCAAATCAAAATGATAGCTACATCTCCTTCCCAGCACAATAACTTAGAGATAAACCTATACTACCACTACCAACTTTCTTTTTCGAATCTCCCAACATGGCTTTTACCCTATGTCTGGTACACATGATTGATTGAAAGGATGGATTGACACGGCTAAGACGATAACCAGATTGGTTAGGACCTTACCTCACATTCAAAAGGTCATAGATTCGAGAAATAACCTCGAGGGAGACTCAATTAAATCTAAGGATTCTTTCCTGGGACTCGTGATCATTGAATTGAGTAAGACACCAAAATGCTTACTTCTTTTCATTTTAACGACTAGCATTTTAATAATGTCAAGTTGACATAGCTACGAGCCTACGAGAGTATAGTTATACCAAGTTTATCGAGAAGCTATATCGGATTTATCCCCCTTATTAAAAGATGGACCGAGAAAAAAAATGGTTGAGAGAGAATGGATGGAAAATATGTTTAATGAAACATGAAAAAGATAGAGATAAATGTTTTCCTCTCTTGTTTAATATAGAAAAAATAAAAATAATAACTAATATTTATATGACAATTTTATTAACCTACTTTTAATAAATATATTAATTTTATCAATTTATAATATTTATTTATTTTAAAAATAAACAAACTTATACTTTTTTATAATTTGTAATTATATTAAAAATTATACAAATATTTAATTTATTTTAATTTAAATACATAAATCATTTTTTTAATAAATTATTAATAATTTAATTTACTTTTATATATTAATTATCAAAATAAAACATTAATTTATTGCTCAATTTGAATAATTAATTAATTTTGTATAAATAAATAATTAAAATAATGGATATAAAATAGAAAACAATTCTAATTACTTAATTATAATTATAAAAATTATATACTAAAATTAAAAATAATTAATAATACAATTTAATAATATACATTATATAATATATATATATATAATTATATTCTTATTAAAAATTAATAAAATATAATTTTACTAATACAAAAATTCATCTGGTATATATATCCTACCCATCTTTTCTCATTCTTTTAATTTCTTTTAATTCAAAATGATGTCCCATGATCTACCCATCCTTTCCCATTCTTTTAATTTAAAACGATACAAAATAATAAATCCAGATAATAGAAAATCCAAAATGATAAGATTCAGATGGGTTAAAAATCCATCATTACCATCCATCCTCTAAATAAATTTTTTAACCTAATAATAAACAAAATCTGGAAGAAAATGATCCCCTCCTAACTCAACCTGTCTTTTCTCATTTGACCCCAACCAATCACACGATCCCAACCAAACCAAGAATTATAGGTTCTTCTCGGTGAGATAGGAAGGATTTCTAAATTTAACATCTGCTGGGCATCCGGCAAACTATGTTGCAACAAGCTAGCATGAGCCACTGGGAAGTTTTAAACACGTAAAACCAACATACATTAAGCATAGACAACAACATGACTTCCATCGTCTACAACTTCAACAGCGAAACCAAAACCATAAAACTCCAAAAGGACTTCACAACAACCACCTAGCAGCAATTAAATTCATTTTCTTCCGCTACGGAGACTTCGTTCCTTCGGAAATGATCAGAGAGCGATCGCTGGCAGAAACTGAGTCAATACCCGAACCACCACCATTGCTGTGTTAACGACCATGTCCCCTTTTTACCACGTTTGTAGTCAACAGCGGCTAGAGAAGGCAAAAAAAGGACATATTTGCACACTTCTACCTTCTCTAATTTCCCAAATCGCCTTACCACGTAGCAAAGGTTCTTTACCGCGCGGTTCGTTCTTGACTCAATCCATAGCCATCACGTCTCCTTTTTTTTTTTTTTTTTCGTCTTTTCTTTCTCTCTTGATTGATAAGAAAACAAACAGGGAGTTGGTGCAATGTTACTAAGGGTCACAGTGAAGGGCGGCCTTGATCTTTTGGACAGTGCAGGAGATGAGGTTGTTGACGGTCTCCACCGACTCAACGGTGAGCTTGGCGGTGGGCTGACTGTTGACCAGGATCTGGAACGCCACGGTCAGCAGCGATCCCGGTACCTTATGCGCTCCCCCGCCGCCGCCGTCCGGCAGGATGGCGAAGCCCGACGGGAGGAGGGCCACGTATGCGGAGTCGCCGCCGTTCATGACGACGTGCATTGCCGGTATGTCCACCGGCGCATACACCACCATCGACCCCGACGCATCGGTGCATGTCTCTTGCAGTATCAGCATGCTGCTCTGGTTTGCACTCACCGCCTGGCGTGCATCACATTCCATCCCATCAAATTATTTAAAATAAACATAAGAATTTTTTAATCTTCAACACATAGCAATCTTAGTGATTTAGTCGAATTAAAAGATAAGATACATTAACATAACCTTCTTTTATTATAAGCAATACATAATAATAAACAAACAATATCTTTCAGGTACCACGATAATAAAATTCACAAGAAATTTACGTAAATGCCACTAAGCCACTGACTTCCTGCCAAAGTAGAAGTAGACCAGAAACTTGATAAAGCACAATATTAATGTATGCTGTCAAAATTACAAACGTACCCAATTGGGCCGGTAATTGCGAGAGCTTTAGCAACTATTCATTTTTTTATCTTTTTTAAAAAAACTTGGCTTAGCAACTTGAGACGGGGAGGAGAGAGGGGAGGGGGGAGGAGGAGCCTCGAGTTGGGATTTCGGAAGCCCAAATGACGTCAGCAATTTTTTTTTTTTTTTTTGGGGAGTTGGGTGGGGGGTTTCGGCGGGGGAACCGTAGCTGTCAATCGGTCATGTCCGACCCCCGTTTTGCCTTTCCGCCGATTACAACACCTCTCTCTCTCTCTCTCTCTCTCTCTCTCTCTCTCTCGGAGAGTTCACTTCCCAAGGCAATACTGGAGTACCACCATACAACTTTTTTATATTATGTTCACAAAATTTTTCTAGAAAACTTTTTAGCTCATGAAAAGAGGAGAACAGATAGGGGAAAAAATAAAAAAAGTAGAAAGCAGAAACAGTAACAGAGTAACAGATGGAAAGCAAAAAAAGCAAGATGATGAGGTTGACAGGTGCAAAAAGAAAGCAACAATATACTTACGCTGGCACGGAGGAGGGAGACGGCGTTGCCGTGGTCCTGGCCCTTGGCGATGTGGGCCATCTCCTGCATGGGCCCTCCGTTCGACAGTATGTCCCACTCGCTCCGGAGCCGCTCGTCCCGGAGGAAATCGAACAGCCTCTGCGGCGACACCGGCAGCCAGACTGACGTCGCGGCGCTCAGCACCACACCGGGCGGCTCCCCGGGGTCGTCCACGCTTTGCCTTGTCATCACCCTCACATCTTCCCCTATGCTCCCCACGCTCAGCTTACTCCATTTGTGTGCCGACGACGCGCAAACCCCCGCACAGAAATTATCCGTCATTCTTTGTGCCAGCTTCAGCATGCTCCTCCTCCCGCTCGCAGTTATTGCTGCTATCCATTATCAATATTTCAAAATATATGTATGTATGTATATATATATATACGTGTGTGTGTGTGTGTGTGTGTGTGTAATCATCATCAATCCTTTATGTTTACATCGCCAACAACGGATGGAGGGAAATTAACTCACTGTTATGGTCGCGGGCGGGGAGGGAGGAAGACATAAGGATGGCGAGGCACTCGCACTGGCGTTGGAGGGTGGCGACCCAGCGGCGGGCGCCGAGGCCAAGACCGGACCGGAGGAGAGGGCGGTACAGCTGGTGAACCGCGGACTCGTCGTACTCAGCGTGTTCCACCCATGTGACCTGCGCGCCATCGCGTCGTTAGCTCATTAATGCCACGGACTGTCACCACCAAAGCATTACACTGATGGACCTGGATAGCGCGTCCCGCATGATGCGAGGACACGCTACCACGCACAGTGGCTAACACATGAGGACAAAACACTACTGCACCCGCTTCGAGCTGCCAACACATGGTTCTGATGGTTGAGGATTTAAAACGCCACCACCATCCAGCTTTGACTAGTACAACAGCATCGAGATGTGGACTTGAGAGAGAGAGAGAGAGAGAGAGAGAGAGAGGGGGGGGGGGGGACAACGGATAGAAATAGGAGTGGACCTCCATCACCAAGGGTATTGACATAGTAGGTTTTCGGGCCACCCAACGGCTCAGAACAGAATCCTGATGACTAACGATGAAAACATTGGGAAAATATAACATATATTAATAGGAAAGAGGAATCGCGGAAGTACCATGGAAGGAAGAAGAGACGGGAATAGAAACCACACCAAAGGAATTGATTAGGTAAAGTACTATTATCTTAATCTTAATACAAGAAGGAATCCCGTTTCACAAGGGCTTTTCCCAACTGGCCGAGTTGAACGGTTTAATAATGTGTTTGGGGTCCGGGAAGCAAGAGGAAGAGGAGAGGCTTCCATGGATTATTATTATAGAATAGATAGAATTTGAAGGGAAATGAAACCGATAGGGAGGAGGACAAGGGCGAAGGCTACGGCAGAGCCTCGATTAGTGGCTTAGTCGAGCTACGACAATACACCTTTTCAATGGGTCAGTGACTTTTTGAGTTGTTTAAGCATTTCCCGAAAATAAAACATAACATATGGATTGCATAAGGACAGCAAGGAACCTAAAGGCGATGCTTCCAAGGAGTAGAAAAGCATCGAAACCCTTTTAAAAAACCAGAAAGAAATCGCTTTTGGGGAATGCCGTGAATCGAAAAGCTGAAGGCATAGAAAATTCATGATAATCCACACAGCTAATTTGATGAAATCGAACGGCACACGACCCGATTATATTTTACGCAAGGCCGAGATTACGCCTTGACTAATGAAGACATGCATCGGTAATCTAGAACAAATGACACTGACTTCCAAATGCACAAATCCATCGTGCGTCACAGGCACACAGCTCCAGCCATATATATTAATCCGCCAATCAAGTCAAAGATATCCGGAAAAACTTTTAAAAAATTGAAAAAAAAAAAAAAAAAAAAAAACATGATTTAGCCGTGGAGAAAGATGAGAGGAGGCCAGTGAGTGAATTTACCTTGGAATAGCCATTAGGCATGTCCTGAACCACACAACCAGAAGGCAGCCTGCGGCACTTCATGTTAGGTGTAGGAGAAGAATTCTGTCTAATTCCATCGATGGAGACATCGACCACAACCCAGGCACCTTCACCAATCTGTTTGCAGAACCTGAGGAAATTTACATCGCGAATCGGAACCAATGGTGAAAGAACCTGGAGCTCAGCATGCATCTGGAATCAAGAGAAAATGGGTAAAAGAATTGAATCGTATGCGATCGATGCAATTATACGAGCAGTTCAAAAAGGAACACCATCAGAGGGGCAACTCACAAGCTGGAGGGTGCCATTTCTAGTACCACCCATGCCACTGGAAATTACTTCAGTGGTAGTGGTTCTTGCTATCATGCAAGGGAACATATCCGCCCACCGGGTCTGCAGAAATAAAACAATTCTTATAAACAACAATGATACATATCTGTTCTACCTTGAGAACATCCATGTTAAAACATAGATGATATAGTACTAATTATAAACCTCACAAAATAAAAAATAACAGCCGAATGAACTCGAGAAAATTTTCCGTGTAGAAGATGCTATTATCCCAAAAAATAATAATAATAAAATAGTGCAACAAATTCCTCATTTGATGCAGCTCAGAAAGAAATTAAAGGTAGTGTCTTGCTTACCGCATCCATGAGAGTTTCAACGAGGGCGGAGCTGTTGATGATCACCATACCCGACTCCCTGGTGGCCTCCGACACAAATCCGGCAGGCTTCATCCCCATGCACCGAGGGAACACCCGCTCGTACTGCTCATAGTTCAGCGTCTCTTTATCACCTTCTAAGCTTGGGATCCAGAGGGGCTCAACCATCTGGGCCATCTTCACCAGACCATCCATGGCAGCCAGCGCAAGCTCCAACAGCATCGTCCTCTCCCTCTCGACCCCACCCATGGTGCCGACAGTCCTAAAAGGAGTACCAACACTTCCGAGTGGGCTCGACACTGCAGTGGGGAAGTCAGCAACGACAGGCAAGGTCGTGGGCACCGAGCCTAACCCAGCAAAAGCGATGGAGCCGACCGCAAGCTCTAAGGTCGAGTTGGGCAAAGGGAGAGGGAGTGGACTCGCCGAGGCTGAAATAGGCTTTCCTAAGAACTTTCCGGCGAGAGCACAGACTCGGTCGAGCTCATCTTTCAGACGGGCATTCTCAATTCTCAGATGCTGTTCTTCTAGGGAGACTTCACCGAGCACCACCGGCCCGCCGCAGTTGCTGCAGATGGGGTTCCTCAACGCCTCCCTGATGGACGAGTTCTCGGCCCGGAGCTTGTCATTCTCCTGCTTGAGGATGGTGTTCTCATGGCGTTCCATTTGGGTCTGATTTCAATATTTTTTGAAATCTATCAGAAAATTACTGAAGTACAAGGCGATCAAAAAAAGAAAAGAAAAGAAATCAAAACAATATTTTGCAGGCTTGGCGATCGTGTAGTATCGATACCTTCATCTGGGTACGCCGGTTCTGGAACCAGAACTTGACCTGGCGACTCTCGAGGTTGAGCCTTCTGCTGAGCTCCAGCCTTTGTTTCTCATCCGGGTGCGGGCATTCCTTGAAGAGACTGTAATAAAGAAACAATAATTTAGTTTCTTTCTACGATCTAAAAACAAAGAATTAAGAACAAAATGGAACCATGAAATGGATTTCCTACGCTTCGAGCTCTTGGATCTGCTGAGGCGTGTGGCGGTGGTATCTCTTCTTTTTCCGAGGGTTCTCCTGGTCTATATCGTCGCCGGAGCCACCTTCAAGGTTGTCGCTCCCCGATCTGCTATCGTTCTCGTCTTCCTTGTTCCTACCCACTATATCCACATCCAGTCCTCCGCCGCCACCGCCGGCGGCTGCACCACCAACAATAGACGATAGACTCCTGTCCCCTTGCCCGTCCATGTTTGTTTGCTAGCCAAGAAGAACAAAAACAGAAATCAACAAAAAGGACTAAAAATTAAAAGAATCTTTAAGCCGCGACACGGGCGAGGGAGGGAGGGAGGGAGAGAGAGAGAGAGAGAGAGAGAGAGAGAGAAGAGGGAGAGTTTACCAGGGCGAGAGAGAGGCCGGGGGAGCTGAGCAAAGGCTTGGGCAGGCAGGGGGAAACGAGGCGCGACTGGGAGATGGCGCCGGCGGGCATCGCGGAGCTGCCGTACGAGATGTCAGCCACGACCCGAGCGCCACCAGAACCACCGTCGAACAAGCCACCCAAACTCATCAATGACCCCCTCCTTTTATTTTCTTCTCAATTCCTCGCCGCCTTACACGGCCTGCCTTTATTTTTGTTTTTCCACAGTAACGCTGGCTGTGGTACCACTAGATCTAAAAACAGCTCTCTCTCTCTTTGGAAGCCAAATTTTCTCAATTTCCCGGAGACGTGATCGCAGGACAGGAGATCAAGAACTAAAACACAAAATAAAAGAAAAGAAAAATAGACAATAAGAGATCTAACGGAACGGAGAGATCAGAGGAGGCAAAAGCATAAACCGGTTATGAACACATGCCTCCAGCTCCCTCTCCCTCTGTGAGGGTAGGGCAGAAAGAAAGAGAAGGAAGCCAAGCGACCCCCGCTGGCGCCTCGTTCTCTTTCCGTCTCCCTCTCCCTCCGCTACCCCCTCAAAAACCCAAACACCAACCGGAGAAAATAATCCACAAAACAAAGAACTCGACCTCAACCTTTTCCTCTATTGAGTCTCTCAGAACAAGAAGGAGAGAAACTAAGAAGAACAAAAGAAAGGCTTCAGAAGCAAGAAATGGCAGGGGCTCGAGCAAAGGAGGGGAAGATTTTTAAAAAAAAACAAAAAACAAAAACCCACACATGTGGACTCTACGATGCCTCAGAAAACAAAGAAAAGAAAAAAAGAAAAAAAAATGCAGGAGAGAGAAATGAGCAGCAGCAACGACAAGTGAAAGGAGGGGTCGGTTGACCGTCCCCACCGTCGATCTCGAAAGAGATAAAAAATAAAGTCCAAGCCTCGGGATAAAAAACCAGTCTCTAGATAGGAACGGAGGTCCACCTCCACCTTTTCCCACAGTCGCCCGCTTTTAGGCCCCCCTCCTCCGAGTAAAAAGCCAAAGTTGGTAACAGATGTGAAATGGGGAAGCCAACAGCGTTTCAGCCACCTCTTTTGTCCCCTTCTCCCCTCTCTCTCTCTCTCTCTCTCTCTATATATATATATATATATATATATATATATATCCAACAGGCTTCGTCGAACCGAAAGAAAAGGCAATGGAAGTGGAGGGAGAAATAAAGATTATTAAGAGAGAGAACGCAAAAAATTAAAAAAAAAAAAAAAAAAGTGAATGCTGACTTGCGGGTTGGGAGGAGGACACAGGTAAAGGCCGCCCTCCGCTTTTGCGCCCCCCTTTCAGACCTCCCAGAAAAAAGGATCCGAGTTAAAGGACTGACCCTTCTCTCTCGGCCTCCTCGCCGGATCGGCTTCCACGGCTTCTCTCCTCTTCTCTGGGTCTTCTTCTATTTTTTTTTTCTCCTCAATAAATAGAAATGCTCTGCACTCATCGTCAGAGAAGAAGATGAGTCTGCAGAGCAAGAAGGAAATGGGTCTGTATTTGAGGGAATGGAGTTCTAAATGAGGACTCTGGCCATGGTATTAGGTGTAAAGACTAGGGAGTTGTTTTTACGATAATCCTAAGCTTTTCCACGGCCGTCTGGTGTAGCACGGCAAGGATCACCAAGCATGGGATATATGTACCGCGGGTTTTGGAGATGAAACAGAGGATGGATGGTAAAAAACCATGGTGGAGCGCAGCGGATTTGGTTGCAATAAATGATCGGACCTGAGATTTGGGTGGCGAACGCGGAGTCTCATAGATAGGGAGGCTAGAATGGTGGGTGTGGATTCTCGTGCGCGCATGCGCGCTTGCTTGCCACCAGCTTGCCTTAATTTATTAACGTCCTCCATGGTCGTGGCATCATGCTACTAAATAGTTTTCCTCTTTTCTATAAAATAATCTGATTTAATATTGAAAAAAATGTTATGAGAATTTTTTTAAGCATTCGATCAGGAATTGACTGGTTTAGAATCTAGCACTCTTGACTTTGACATTACTGCTGCTGGAATATTTATGTCCTTCGAAGTTCTAGGATGAGAAGCTTCTTTTTCAACTTCCAGGCATATCCTCGAGTTCATTTCTTTCAAATCTGCCATGAGGCCGCTTCCGAGCTAGTTGTGAGGTTTGTCCAGGTCAAAAGACCGCAATTTTTTTTTGATAAAATTTTTTCAATCAAATGCGCCAAAAAAAAAGTCTCGATTAGTTAATGCAACTTAAAGGGAAAATGAGTAATTCCTTGCAGTCCAAATAAATGTGCGACTAATGTGACAATAAATAGGAGGCAAAAACAAAGATTCAGAATATGTAAGTATTTATTAGAAATAAATAAGAAAAGTTATGATCTCATGACTGATTTTATGAATCATGCATGGTAACTTTGATGTTTTATCTGGGTATAAAAGGTGGAAATATAATTTATAACACTCCCAGATCCATGTATCTCAAATTAGAAGAAATTCAATGTTTTGGCTTCTCATTATTTATTTTACGATTTTAGAAACAATGAAAGGCAAGAACTTATTGAGATATGGTTCTATCTATTAATGCAGGGCAAAATTATGTCAGGAAAATTTGGTAACCATTTATGAGGAGTTAAAATTTAAGAGAGTGCCGATTAAAACGTTTCAAAAGGTCCATTTTGTTGTACTTATTTCTATATTGTAGCTTTGTTCTTTTTTTTTATTGGTACTATCCTGTAATAATTACCTATTATATTCCATTTAAAAATTTAGAAGGCCACGCATACCCAACAAACAACTAAATAAGTGATTAAATTCATAGGGGTTATTGACATTGTTTGTGTTTATGAGTACTTGTTGAGAAAACAAATGAAAATGCTATCCTATGTATATGCACTGAAACACACACTTGAATGCAATCTATGATCTTGACATAAACCTTACATTTTGTTAATGATAGCAAACATCGCCTATGCACACTCACAAAAGAGAGAGAGAGAGAGAGAGAGAGAGAGAGAGAGAGAGAGAGAGAGAGAGAGAGAGAGAGAGAGAGAGAGAGAGAGAGAGAGAGTAAATCTGTAATTGGCTATGAGCAGGTGGAAGCTGTTTTTATTTTATGAAGATCATATCTTCATAACAAGATTTATTGGACAAATTTTATGCAAAACAACTCATAGTTGTGAACATCTTAATTAGCAAGGACATTGCAATTCAAAGGATTTTTTTCTGAAAATGCTCAAATAAATTAATCATCTGTCTTATATATCCAAGACAAGAGAGACAACCAAAGGTAATCAAATTGAACATTGATAACCATATCTTAAATTAGCTATTAATATGAATTGATGCCAATTAGGACCATTAATGCAATGAACTATTTTTCCAATATACTTGTTACATATTTTGCTTAATAAAAACTATTTGCTATTAAATTGAGGCATAAGGTGGCTAGCAAGCGATGCTTTCTGGCCTCTTTTCCAAATTATCATTCCAATAACTTTGTTATTGTCAACTATGTTAATAGCTTTTATTTAACCAATTAGCACCTCTCTCAGTTGCACTTGAGGGAAGAGGTGTAAGATCAACTTGGATGGTGGTGTTCTTATCATTATTAAAAATATATAATGTAATATAGAACATTTAACGCTATAATGCAGTAATAAACTGACTTTTTTCAAACAACAATGCATGCACAAAATTGAAATGGTAGATAAGAAATAGTAGAAAATAATAGTATTAATTGCCAACAAGTATGGTTAAATGTAGAATAAATTCAGAACTACTGAATCTCTTAAACAATTGTCAGAGAAGGCAAGTTAGGCCAAAAACGTCACAACTCTAAAATGTACAAGTTCTTTAGCCGAGCAATTTGATTCATTAGAATACTACAATTCTACATGATTTCATTTTATTTAATATAACACTCTAAGACCTCATCTAAAATTGCTAGCCGCCAGAAATCAAAAAAATTGATCATAAATAAGGTGCCGAGGACCTTATTTAAAAAGACTAGCTGGAAATAAAAAAATTTATTCATAAATTAATGAGATGCCAAGAATTTAATCTAGAATAATAACTATTATTGCTGCCAATATCGTCATGGCCCGTAGCTGCTGCCGGTGTCGGAGTACGCTTCCTTCGCTGCCTGGCAATCCTCTGGTCCTGGACCTGCAAAACAGTGGTTAGTGACTCGGGCCGGGGTTTCCGATGGGGGCACTCCAACGGTCAAGTCAGTGACGATCCAGGGGAACAGATCCTCCTGGTCGAGTCCCTCTTGATGGACTCCACATGAAGAGGAGTGTGTTGTGTAAGAGTAGGATGCAAGTGTGTCGGGAAAAGTGTGGCCTGGTTAGAGGGAGTCTCTGTGTGGCCCTTCCGGCCGACCTTGCTCGAGGATACTGGTGGTGCCGTGCTCCTCTTCCTGGTGGAGCGTGCACTTGTGTTCCAGTGTCGTGGCTTGTGCCTTTGCCTGTGTTGTAGTTGTTACCTCCGAGTTTTTGTGAACTAGATTACCGTTGGGCGTCCATCTTGGGATCTCCACCAGGCTGTTAGGCGCGTGCGGCGGTGTCCCAAGGAGCCTTTCCTGATTCATGATAAGGGAAGCTGTCATGTGCTCTGACATTCCCCTTGGTCGCCTCATTTCGGAAAACCTGGCAATACCTCGATCGATGGGCCGCCGCCCATGGGTCGGAGGTCTAAGCTCTGATCTTGGGTTGGCATCTCGGAGCTGGGCTCGGAGACGTTGATGGTCGAGAGCGATGTGGCTCGAAGATCCCTTGGCATCTCAGAGCTGGGCTCGAAGATGCTTGAGATTGAGAGCAGCTTGGCTCGAAGATCCCTTGGCCGGAGGTCTAAGCTCCAGTCTTGGGTTGGCATCTCAGAGCTGGGCTCGGAGACATTGATGATTGAGAGCGGCGTGGTTCGAAGATCCCTTAGCATCTCGGAGCTGGGCTCGAAGACATTTGAGATTGAGAGCAGCTTGGCTCAAAGATCTCTTGGCCGGAGGTCTGAGCTCCGGTCTTGGGTTGGCATCTCGGAGCTGGGCTCGGAGACGTTGATGATTAAGAGCAGCTTGGCTCGAAGATCCCTTGGCGTCTCGGAGTTGGGCTTGAAGATGCTTGAGATTGAGAGTAGCTTGGCTCGAAGATCCCTTGGCGTCTCGGAGTTGGGCTCGAAGACGCTTGAGATTGAGAGCAGCTTGGCTCAAAAATTCCTTGGCCAGAGGTTTGAGCTCCGGTCTTGGGTTGGCATCTTGGAGCTGGGCTCGGGGACATTGATGATTGAGAGTGGCGTGGCTCGAAGATCCCTTGGCATCTCGGAGCTAGGCTCGAAGACGCTTGAGATTGAGAGCAGCTTGGCTCGAAGATCCCTTGGCCGGAGGTCTGAGCTCTGGTCTTGGGTCGGCGTTTCGGAGCTGGGCTCGGAGATGTTGATGGTTGAGAGCGGAGTGGCTCGAAGATCCCTTGGCATCTCAGAGCTGGGCTCGAAGATGCTTGAGATTGAGAGCAGCTTGGCTCGAAGATCCCTTGGTTGGAGGTCTGAGCTCCGGTCTTGGATCGGTGTCTCGGAGATGGACTCGGAGACGTCGATGGTTCTTTCCTGCAAGATATATAGATACTCATGCAAGGAAAAAGTCATTATCATTATTATTGACAGGAAACCTTACATCATTGATGGTGTCTTCACAGACTACAGGCATTCTATGTTCGAGGGAGCCTGACGCCATCGAGATCTTCAAGGTAATAGGCCCCTTGTGAGGGGGCTTCGGTCGCCTTGTGGGGACCTTCCCAGCTCGAAAAGGGCTTGCCACGCTCATGGGGTTGAGATGCTTCTACCCGGTGCGATACCAAGTCTCCGGGTTTGAAGGCTTCTGGCCTGACCCGGGCATTGCAGTACCAGGCTGCTCGCTGTCGATGGGCTTTGTTGAGGTTGGTGTAGTCCACACAGATCCTCGCTGTCTCTTAGTGGAGACAATGGCATTGAGCAAGTTGAGCCTGAGCCGACCCTAGATTTCGTTGTAGGCAGAAAGGAGCCTGTCGACCATAATGGTGCTCTACCGGCGGTGATCTTGAGTAATCTCTCTCTTTACCCTTACGGAATCATCTATGAAGCCAGCAAGGGGGTATGCACAGGTTCGAGTTGATCTGGAGAAGGGTTCGTCTTGGAGAAGGCATCATAAGAAAGTATGTCTACGGAGCTTCCACTATTAACCATGATGCGTTTTTACAGGATGCTTCGCGATCATCATCTCGACGACCACGGCAGCATTATTTACATTTTTCCCCCCCTTCCTCCTTCGCTCATGAAGGGGAGTACATCCTCAGGATCCCTTGCCCCCCGGGCTTTTGGATGTACGCGCAGCTCCTCAGGAAATCATGCCCACCGGCTTCTCAGTAGGACGATTGTTGATGGCTGAAGCTGGTTGAAGAGCGACGAGCACCTAGGATTCCACCTATGGTCTGCCCCCCACAAACCTTTTGAGGTAGCCCTTCTTGATGAGTTCTTCAATTTTTCACTTGAGGTTGCAGCATTCCTTGGTGTTGTGGCCGTGGTCGCAGTGAAAGCGACAGTACTTCGATTTATCACAGCCAGTGGAGGATTTCATCGGAAGCGGGTGCCTCAAGTAGTCCTCGCCTTCGATCTCCATGAGGATTTTTGTCCTCGGGGCAAAGAGAGGGGTGTAATTCTCCTCAGGAACGGGAGCCCCTCTCGATCTCGGCCGGTCCCTCCGGGAGTTCGGGACTTGGGGTTTTGGCTTCTGGGTCCCGGGCATCTCGATGGGGGTTGGCCTCTTCAGTGGCTTCCCGTCGAGCTTCCGCCTCATACGGTCCACCTCCTCGGCGCGGGTTTACTTTTAGGCTCGGAGAAGGAGCTTGGAGTAAGTCTTGAGGGGCTTCTTGTCGAGCGAGTAGCTCAGGCGGGAAGTCCTGATCCCTCGCTTCAGCGCCAGCATGGCAACTGGCTCATCAAGGTTATAAATCTCCAACACGGCAGCCTTGAAACGGGCCACGTAGTCCCGCAGGGGCTCGCAGTCCTGCTGCCGGATGGAGAAGAGGCTGTCTGCCTCTTGTGGCAACTTCCTGCAGGGGTCGAAGTGGGCCACGAACTTCTGTCCTAATTGGACGAAAGAGTTGATGCTCTCTGGCTCCAAGCGAGTGAACCACACCCGGGCTGCTTTCCGGAGAGTGGCAAGAAAGGCGACGTAGAGAAGAGCGTCGTGGCCCCCTGGACCCTCATGAGGGTCCGGTAGCTTTCCAGATGGTCTAGGGGGTCAGTGGTCCCATCGTAAGGATCCACCTGCGGTATCCGGAATCGATGTGGGATCGGCTCCGCTTGGATTTCTTTGGAGAATGGGGGACGGGCGTCATAGCCCGCTAGCTCGCTAGCTGAGCCTTGCATGTTGGCAAACCAGCGGGAGAACTCCGCCATCTTGTGCTCATGTTCTTCCAGGCGCTTCTCCGTTGTGCGCCTGATGGCTTCGTCAGTAGACCCCTCCATCGAAGGAGACGGAGAAGGTGACATGGGTGCGTGGCACTCGTGGCGGGGGGTCTTACTTCTTCTACCTCGGTGGGGCTTTGACACTGCCCGCCCGAGGTTTGGTGAGCAGCTCTCCCTGTCGGCAGAGTCGGCTCATTGTCTTTTCGCCGGAGTTTGATGGCTACCCCAGTTGTCGGTGACTGTCCACGACTGCGAAGGCCTTTCTTGGAAGGAACACAGGCTATCGCAGGTAACTGCGGCGTGGGCCGCTGGAGTCCCTGGCTGCTGGTGGGTAGCCAAGGATTGATGCTGGCACTGGAGTTAGCACACTGCTGTAGCGAGGATCTGCATTTGCTGAGTGAGTGCGGCCAGCTGAGACTCCGCCGGAGGTGGTTGAACTGCTGGAGTGGGTGTCCCCGCCTCAAGATTGTGTGGGTTCCCTCAGGAAGGAGAGCCCCCTGCACGGCTAGTGGAGGCCTCTCATGCTCGTGTCGTCACCATCCTTCCGTGGAGTGTCAATCTGCAAAGAGATGGAGGGCTTGTTTGCCCCCCTACCTGGCACGCTAACTGTTGCCGCCAAGATAGCCGTGGCTCGTAGCTGCTACCGACGCCGGAGTGCGCTTCCTTCACTGCCTGGCGATCCTCTGGTCCTGGACCTACAAAACAGGGATTAGTGACCCGGGCCAGGATTTCCGGCGGGGGCACTCCGACGATCAAGTCAGTGACGATCCAGGGGAGCAGATCCTCCTGGTCGAGCCCCTCTTGATGGACTCCACACGAGGAGGAGTGTGTTGTGTAAGAGTGGGATGCAAGTGTGTCGAGGAAAGTGTGGCCTGGTTAGAGGGAGTCTTTGTGTGGCCCTTCCGCCCGACCTTGCTCGAGGATACTGGTGGTGCCGTACTTCTCTTCCTGGTGGAAAGTGCACTTGTGTTCCAGTGTCGTGGCTTGTGCCTTTGCCTGTGTTGTGGTTGTTACCTCCGAGTTTTTATGAACTAAGTTATCGTTGGGCATCCATCTTGGGATCTCTACCGGGCTGTCAGGTGCATGCGGGTGTCCCGAGGAGCCTTTCTTGATTCGTGATAAGGGAAGCTGTCATGTGCTCTAACATTCCTCTTGGTCACCTCTTTTCAGGAAACCTGGCAGTACCTCGATCGGTGGGCCGCCACCCCTGGGATTCGAATCTCCTGATTGGCATCCTCTCTCGGGTGGTCCAAGTGGTTGGTGAGGAGCGTGGCACCTCGATCAGTATGTTTCTTCCCTTTCTAGTGTAACCGACGGTTGTAGGCGGTCAGTACGGTCTAGCAGGTGCTCCAGTGTAGTCCTCGGTCGGCTCACCGATGTCCTGGGATGGTGGTGCCAACGTCCGAGCTGGGGCTAAGCTGGAATGGCAGGGCTTGCTCCGACATAGACACCCCGAGCTTGCGGGGTCGTCTCGGTGGAGGAGGGCAGAGTGCGGGCCCAGTCCAGAGGGCTCGTGCTCGGAGAGGCTCCACGTGGCGGAGGAGGGCTGAGCTCGACTCCGACCACAGGGCTCGATCTCCGAGGGTTTCGCTCTGGAGGGCAGAGTGCAGGCCCGGTCTAGAGGGCTCGCGCTCGGAGAGGCTCCACATGGCGGAAGAGGGCTGAGCTCGACTCCGACCACAGGGCTCGATCTCCGAGGGTCTCGCTCTGGAGGGCAGAGTGCGGGCCCGGTCCAAAGGGCTCGTGCTCGGAGAGGCTCCACATGGCGGAGGAGGGCTGAGCTCGACTCCAATCACAGGGCTCGATCTCCGAGGGTCTCGCTCTGGAGGGCATAGTATAGGCCCGGTCCAGAGGGCTCGCGCTCGGAGAGGCTCCACGTGGCGGAGGAGGGCTGAGCTCGACTCCGACCATAGGGCTCGATCTCCGAGGATCTCGCTTTGGAGGGCAGAGTGCGGCTCCGGCCTAGACATCTCAAGCTCGCGGGACCAACCTGGTGGAGGACAGAGCTCGACTCGTTATCTCAAGGGAGCTCAGCTCGGCTCGGCAGAGGAGTCCGAGCAGAGAATTGACGAGGTGTCCGACGCGGCGGCTTCCATTGACGTGGCGCCTGTCGGTTTTTCCATGTCAGCGATCCTGCCACATCAACTATCATTGGTAACATATTCAGAATTCATGAATTCCATGCTTTATTAATCTAATGATTGTTAATATAAATGCAGTAGATACAAATGTTTTATAGAAAATTGAGTGCAAAATAATAAGTAAAAATTACATAATCAATACTATAAATAAACTGTGTAGCCATCTCATAGTTGATGATCTTTATATTTTACCAAATAATTAAAGAATTTTATATAGAGTTTAAATTTTCTTTTTCTATTCTTCACTAGTCATGAATAGCTTGGAATTCTTGATTCTAACAATAATTTAATTTGGATGAGATTTTAATTTTCTCTGCCTAATCAAATATTTATTTATTTATTTATTTTGAACAAGTGATTTTGATATAAAATTTATATATGAAATTATCGGTTTTTGCAATCAGTCGGTGATCTAAATTCGGGCCATTGTCCGGCCATAATTGTAATAAAACTCGAAACTTGACAGAGTTCCTAGTGTGTGATATTCGATAATTATCTTCTTCCTTTTTTTTTTTTTTTTTTAATAATAATGTAGGTTCTTTTGCCAAACCGCATAACATAAAAGCAAAATGGCCAAGCATATAATTTTAGAAGCTAGATAATTATTGAAAAGTGTATAACCAAATTTGTTTGATAGAAAAGACTATCCTCAAGAATTTCAAGTGCAAGAGCATATTTATGGTGACCTCAAATAACCAATTTATACATTTATACTTTATTGTTATTAAGAAAAGGTGGTTGGTGGCTTCTATGGCGTTATTTTAAATTTACGATTCATATTTATATTTAATTAAACTTTCGCAAGTGGACAAATTAAACAAGAAAGACTCGAGACTGCATGTAGAACTTCTCCTTCGCCATAAATTGTAATGCGATACACATGCAATAATACCAAGATTTCCTATTTCTTCTGGTGTCGGTGGTCATCAGTCCTCATAAATAATCGCTTCACTCATCATCATCTAAAAACGAAAGGCTCTATTTATGAAATAGGACTTTCATTATCGAAAGAGAAGCAGTCATTAGTCTTGCTACCATTGGAGGATTATATGAACAATATTTAAATTAGCATGCTGAGCCTAAGATAATGCACCATCACAGCAACATACACAAGCTTCAATGAAGCAACGATGACAGTGGATTCGCACATAGAAATATTACGTACGGTCAACTTCTAAGACTTGACATACAATGTAACTGATGTTACGATGGAAGTAAAAAATAATAAACTCAAGGCAAATCTCATTTTGCGCATATATATATCAGGTCAAATATACGGAAAACTAATTTAGAATACAAGAAGTTCTTCTATGGAACTGGATTTTTTTCTTTTATTTTTTTTTTCTTCCCCGCGTGCTGAATATGAAACTGAATCGGTACCCGAACTTTAATCATTAAAAATATGGACAGATGATGGATGGCAAATGATGTCATGTAAGCATTTAAAACCCTAGCTTAAGTAACATGATATAAATTTCTCATCAACCAAAAATTGATTATGTCTTTCTGTCTCCCTCCAAATTGATAGAGACAGGGATTCTTGCTAGATGTAAATTATCCAGGTTCAAAGACTCGAGGAAAGACCCTCCTTTTTTTCTTAGACGAAGAAGGCATGTGTCGAAATCAACCATATCAAATTGAGGACTTGGGCACCGAGTGTACGTAATGGAATTACCTAACGTAATTCTTCTTTTCTTGCAAGCTAACGAAAATTAACCACATTCAACTTTTTTAGAAAATGAAAGAGAAATATTCCGGCTGTTCTTTGAACGCAGATTGATTTGCACAGTAATTTTGTATGGCATGATGATTAACGTATTTGAAGGAAAATTAGGCGAATAAAAACATTTTATCCTTGCCCTTGCATTATGTATGCTAATCCGATGTAGGCGAGGCCTGCCGGGTTGAAGTCAAATAAGACCCTTGTCCCGTTCATAATTTGGAATTTTGTATGGTTTCAAAAATCAAAGTTTTGCAGAGTCATTCAACACCATCTTGAAAATAAGTAGGCATGTGATGTTGTTGCCACCATTTCTATCCCTTTCCAAGCAAACTACTAAACTAAGATCTCAAAAAAAAAAAAAGAAAAAAAAAAAAAGGAAAAAGAACTTGGTTGGACGAGACAGAGGGCGTACCATCAAGCTTGCCTAGACGAAGCCTGGATGCATGCAATCGCATGCCACCGACATTGGACTGCTTGAGAGATGTGGATTAAAAAAAGGACAGAGAGTGCTGTGGAATCCCATGGATCCATCTACCTTGACCTCCAAAAACATTTACCATCGTTACACAATCATGTAAAAGGGTACAGCATTGGGTTACGGTAAATAGGTTTAATGCCAAATTATAATAGAGATGAGACACTAGGTTACAATAGAAGATTTAAGATAAATGACTATGATAAAGATAAATTGATTAGATTGGCTCTAGAAGGATTCTCATATAGAATACAATTCCGTTTATTTATACTAATAAACAACAACTACCTAAAAAAATTATAACCATCCACTCTGACAATTACTCTCCATGTCTAGTCTCTATTGCTAATGGTCCTGATAATGATAACACGATTGGTCTACGATTACTAGACCAATAGTCATGCCTGATTGGCCTTTAATTTATCGTGCTATAGCTTATGTTAGCCATCTTTCCTTATTTAGCTTACAATACAATCATCTGTTTTTAAGAATCCGAGACCGGTATGATCATTTTAGTCTTTTGCTGATCATTTTTTTATGAACAAGATTTACCATCCAAGCTGCTAATTTATATCATGGCTAAGTTCTATCTAGGTGTTCACTATGGATCTCTACCATTCGTATGATTTTTATAGCCAGACTCTATTTAGGCTCAACAAGAGTTACATAATTCTTACGTGCTTTGACATGGTGCTTGCTTCTGACTACCATCGTATTACGATATAATATAAGTTAACTATATTATGAGATATAATTATTAGACCCCTGCAAAAACTAAATTTCTCCTCTATGAAATGGCTAACAGAGCATTTGGAGCAATGTATAGACTGCCGCAAAGAATAATAATTACTTTAATGAAGTCAATCATTTATAATCTCCTTTTATAGAGAATAACAACAGGAGTCGAGTAATTGGATTATGATATTTATAATTAGGCTTTCCCAACATTTAAAACGTATCCTGGATGAGACCCAAGTTACTGGATCATGCATGTAGTGATAAAATTTTAGTACTCACAAAAATTCCTTTTCAATCCATCCTACATGGGGCCATGAACGAGTTAGATTCAGGTTCTGATAAATCAAAATAAGTTCGTAACTCGATTAGTAACCAAATTCGAGTTTGGATTTAAGACTTTTGGGTTCAGCCTCATTATTTTAGAGTCAAAGTAGCCAATGATTAATAATTTTCAAAATTAAAAGGACTCTTATCATAATATTTTTTTATCGATAATAAAGTTGTGGTAGATTGCAATATAAAAAGGAGCATGACATGGGAAGGAGAATAATTAGTTTTAAAAAATGCAATTACATTTGAAGCAGATCTGATTTTTTATATATTTTTAGTATTGTTGCACCATTCATTCGTATCTGTCGATTAAGGTGAAAAATCGACAGCTAAGTAGGGCAACTGACTAAGTTGATCTTGAACTACTAAAACCGAGCAACTTTGGTGCCCAGAGATTGGATAACTATGAGTGACTACAAGTTAATCGGTTCTATATCCTACGATGTACAATAGTCGACTAAGACACTCGGAGATTGAATAACTATGAGTGACTACAAGTTAATCAGTTCTATATCCCACAATGCACAATGGCGAACTAAGATACTTGGAACTGACTAAATGTCAAAGATGAGTATCTCCGATGGATTAAAGTGGCTGGTGCTATGGCACTACCGACAAATAAGGCACATTGATGCCATTGTTTGAGATGCTTGAATAAGGGGGCATAGACGAGATAATATAGTTGTCATATCAGAAAGTTATTACAACATACGGTTATTTCCATCAGAAAGAGGTTGCCCTCAATGAAAAGCTATTATGCTCAACTGAAGAAGATACTTCCCAACAGAATTTGGTTACTTCAAGTGGCTATAAATAAAGATAAGAGGAGACCATCAAGAGGTAAGCAATTCTAGGCAAATAGAAAGAGAATCTGCCATTTTTTTTGTTTCTCCTTGCTTCCCATCTAATCCCCAAGCTCCATTGACATATATTTCGGAGGGTCCCCTACCGGATAAACTCCAGTCAATGGACTTCCTTTATAGATGGAAGACTTCTTATCTAGAGCTCCAATATGCAGCGTCTCCAGCAACCATAGCCACCCTCTATTCTCCACTTACTCAATTTTGATCAATTAAGTCCCGTATTCCTCTCTTTTTAGGATTTGGCAGCAATAGATTGATACATCAGGTAAGGGATCCTAAAGCAAATATCCCCTTAACTGCAAGATAAAATTTGGAGAAAGAAACCATCGTGACCACCATAGCCCATAATGCTTCAACTAGTAGAGGCTGGCATTCATCCCAGTGAAATGGCCAGCTCATCCAACTACAGTATACCAGTAGCAGATCACTATCCTCGTACAATAAGTGCAGGCATTAAACAATGTTATTAAAAGCCTCCAGCTAGTGGGTGATGGTGAACAACCAGCAGTGCCAAGTGGAGCCTATGGCCCTAGCTACTCTTCTAAACATAGTCAACAATCTCCTCCATGGGAATCTCAATATCAGCCTTCTGTTCAATGATTGTATCATCAATGCTCTCCCACTCGACAAACTCCTCCATGATGACCAAGTCCAGAGTGAGAGAGAGATCGACAACAAAAAAAAAGTCAGCACAAAGAAAAGTGTCCCTAATCTCTATCGAAGTCTTCAAGTGAAGGCTCCATCTCAGTAGTAACTCGACGAATAGAGAGGCCCACCAACTTGATGACTATGACAAGAAGCTACAAGAGCTTGACGGACAACTTGTAGGGCTCCAAACCGACAATCGAGGTCATGCTAACTCTCTTGGCTACAACTTTCGACCCCCATTCTCTCAGTAGATCATGAAGGCATCAATATCACCATACTTCAAGATGCCCCAGTTGAAATCCTATGGTGGATTTACTGATCCACTGAACCATTCAGAAGGTTATAAGGTATACTTGATGATCCAAGGTGCCAATAATGCTCTTCACTACATTGGCTTCCCAACAACTCTAAAAAAAGCTGCTCAGGTATAGTACTCGAGCCTTCAGCCATAGAGTATTCATTCTTTTAGATAGCTGGAGGAATTGTTCGTGGCTCACTTCAAGACGAGCAAGAGGATGTCATGAAATTTAGACATCCCCTTCTCCATTCAGCAAAGAGAAGGGCAATCTTTGATGGATTATGCGGTATGTTTCAATGCCGCCACTTGAGGTCTAGGACCTTAATGAATCTGTAGCCTTATCAACAATGAAGAAGGAACTTTGGTTGTCCAGGTTCACTTTCTTCCTAAATAAGAAGTTTCCTAAAACTTACTTGAAACTCTTGGTACATGCATAGAGATATGCGCTAGCTGAAGAAGGAACTACTATTCGATGCCAAGCAGAGAGAAAGTCAAGTCAAAGAAGAAGAAAACTCAAGAGGATACATCTCAATCTCGCAACAACAAAGATACCCCATTATGATGACAAAGCCCGAAGACGAAGAACCTAACCTACAAATTCAACAACTACATCCCTTTTGTCTCTTGAGAGAAAATCTTCATGGAGATAGAAGGGAAGAAGTTCCTACACATGCCACAGCCTATGAATATACTATCTACTTCTCGTAACAAGAAGTATTGTCAATTTCATCACGATCAATGCCACGATATTAAGGATTGCATCCAATTGAAGGATAAAATAGAAGATCTAATCTGTATGGCTATCTCAAGAAGTATGTGCATGAAAAGAAGCATTGTTCTGAAGTTGCTGCCCCGAGGAAGTCTCTGCTGAATCTAGGATTAACAATTGATCCATTGGAGGAAGGGTCAATACGACATCCTAGGGGGCTAGGCTAGAAAAGGTAGGTGGCAAGGCAAATTTTTCAAAAAGACTACGAGGCAATAATGTAATCAATTTTTCTGTTAATGACTTGCAGGGAGTCCAAACCCCTCATGATGATCCTATTGTTGTCTCGAGAATAATAATTAAATATGATGTAAAAAGAATCCTAGTTAATAATGGAAGTTCTATTGGTGTGCTGTTCTATGATGTATTTGTTAAGATGAATATCTCTTCTGAATGACCGAGAAAGGAATCAATCTCATTAATCAATTTTGCTAGCAACTCAGTCAGTGTTGAAGGCGAAATTACTCTTCCTATAACTATAAGAACAGAACCCTGACAAAGAATTTTTTGCCTTAACTTTATAGTAGTTCAGGTTCCATCGACCTACAATGCAATACTTGGATGACCGGGTTGAATGCATTTCGGGTAATTTCAATATATCACCCACTAGTATGTTTCCCAACTAAATCTGGTGTCAAAGAAATGTAGGGAGACCAACGACTAGCTCGATGGTGCTTACTCATACAAAATAAACAATCAAAAAAAAGTATCCCTTGATCAAGTAGACCAAAGGGAGCCTGAAGAACGTGGTAAATCGATCAAGAAGATGATCTCTATGCCTTTGACAAAAGAAGATTTGACTAAGATGGTGCAGATTAGATCTCTTCTAGAGACAGGAATGAGGGAGCAACTTAAAAAATTCTTGCAATGCAATACCGATATCTTTGCTTGGTCAGCCACCAACATGCCCAGGATACTCTCAGAGGTAATTACTTATAAGCTGAATGTCGATCTATGATATAAACTTGTTCGATAAAAAAAGAGAAACTTTATCCTTGAGTGACAAAAAGCCATTGACAAAGAAGTTAGCAAACTTCTTGATGCTGAGTTCATTCGGGAGACCCATTATCCTGATTGGCTAGCCAATGTAGTAATGGTCAAACAAGCTAATAAAAAATAGAGGATCTATATTAATTACACTGACCTGAACAAGGCTTATTCCAAAGATAATTTTTCTTTACCAAAGATTGATCAACTTGTCGACTCAACTTTTGGGCATTAACTCCTAAGTTTTATGGATACTTTCTTAAGCTACAACAAAATCCGAATAACCCCTGAAGATAAAGAAAAAATGGCATTTATAACCGAGAAAGGCCTATACTGTTACAAGATAATGTCATTCGGATTGAAAAATGCCAGGACAACTTAATAGCAGTTGGTGAACAAAGTGTTTGAAAACCAACCTGGGCAAAATATGTAAGCCTATGTCGATGACATTCTAATAAAAAGCATCGAGGTCACCAACCATATCAAGGATCTGGAGAAACTCCTCAACACACTATGACACCATCGAATGAAGCTGAATCTGACTAAGTGCATTTTCGGGATAATATCTGGCAAGTTCCTTAGATTTCAGGTCACTAATCAAGGAATTGAAGTCAATTTCAAGAAGATAAAGGTGATCCTCGACATGAAACATCTATTCACCAAAAAACAAGTCCAACAACTAACTAGACACATTGCTGCACTCAGTCGGTTTATCTCTCAATTAGCCAAAAGATGCCTACCATTTTTCAAAACACTGATAAACAAAAAACTTAAAGTAAATAAATAGCTATCGACAAGCTTTTGAAGAATTGAAAAAGTATCTCGATTCTCGATCTTTTCCTACTTTCAAAATTTGGAAGATGGGAAACCTTATACCTTTATCTATCCACCTCACTTAAAGTGATTAGCTCAGTTTTGATTGAAGAAGGAAGAGGAGTGCAAAAGCCAATTTACCATGCCAACCGAGTACTTCATGATATAGAAATGAGATACTCTAAGGAAGAAAAGCTGATCTATGCCTTAATAGTTTCAACACTATACCTAAGGCCATATTTCCAGGCCCATTTAGTGGTAATGTTAACTTACTAACCATTGAAAGCCATTCTGCAATACCTCAACACTCTGGGCCAAATGATGAAGTGGGCTATCAGACTTAGCGAATTCGACATCATCTATCGGCCTCACTCGATAATGGAAGTATAAATTTTAGCCAACTTCATTGCAAAATGTACATGGCCCGAGGAGAAGTCGATCAGGACAAAATCAAAAAAGAATGCCTTAAATCCATATGGATACTCCATATGGACAGAGTATCAAACTCACTTGATAGTAGGGCAGGTTTAATCCTAAAAAACTTTGAAGGGGTAGTTGCCAAGTATGCACTCTATTCTTTCTTTAGGATATCAATCAACTAATCCAAATATGAAGCACTCTTAACCAGATTAAAGATTGCCAAATAACTTGGAATCAAGAAATTGAGGGCATTCACTAATTCCTAGCAAGTGACCAATCAAGTTAAAAGAGAGTTTAAAGTTTGAGACCCAACCATAACCAACTATTTATAGAAGGTATGAACTCTCATATCAGAGTTTGAATCCTTTGATATCTCCCGCATTCCACAAGTTGAAAATGCTCAGATCGATGCTTTCTCTCAGCTTGCAACATCAACTTTCGACTCATTCAGGAGAATATATGTCAAACACCTCGAGGGACTCAGCATTAATAAATATGCAAAAATGCATTAAGTGGAGCATGAGCCAAGATGGATGGATTTGATCATCAAATATTTAACCAATGAAGTTATACCGAGTGACCCTATGAAAGCCAAATAAGTAAAGTGGTCGGCCTCCCAGTATATATTAATGGACAAGACCCTTTACGAGAGATCTTTTACTCACCATTATTGAAGTGCTTGGGCCCGATAGATACTGACTATGCCTTTAGAAAAGTTTATGAAGGCATTTGTAGGAATCACTTGGGGAGCAGATCCTTGGCCAGCAAAATTCTGAGGTAAGGGTACTATTATTGGTCGATTATATAGAAGGATGTGGTCGACATTGTCAAAAAATGTGACCAGTATCAATGATACTCCAAAATCTAATGATAACCGGAAAGCCGACTAACCCAATTGGTAGCCCTTTGGCCATTTGCCCAATGGGGGACGGATTTACTTGGTCCATTTTTTCTAACTACTGGACAAAGAAAGTTCATCATTGTTGCAATCAATTACTTTATCAAATGGATAAAGGTGGAGTCTTTAGCACACATAACTAAAGGAAAAGTTGAAAAATTTATTCAAAAATCAATTATCTACTGATTTAGAATCTCTCACACCATTATCACTAACAATGGGTGACAACTTGATAATAAAAAAATTAGAGATTTTTATACTCGATATCATATCACACACAAGCTAACTTTTGTTGGACGTCTCTAGTCAAGAGGTGAAGCTGAGGTGCAAACCGGACAATTCTACATGGCCTGAAAATAAGGTTAAACCAAGTTAAATGATGATGGGTTGAAGAATTAAATTCGGTACTTTGGGCTTAATGAATGACTCCTTAGGTTCTAACCGAAGAATCTTCATTCAACTTAATATTTGGAACCGAGATAGTGATATCGATAGAAATAAGAATGCTTTCTATCAGGATAGAACACCATAAAGAATCAAGTAACTCAGAATAATGGAAAGCTAATCTTGATCTACTAGAAAAGGCAAAACTGCAACCCAAATTGAGGATGGCCTTTTATCGACAAAGAGTTGCTCAATATTATAACATCAGGGTAAACTCAAAATCTTTTCGACCAAGCGATCATTTACTGCAGAGAACTAAAATCTTAAGACCAACTAAACAAGAAAAGTTAACCCCAAATTGGAAAGCTCCATATAGGATCATTGAGATACTACATCCCGGAACTTATGGAATTAAAAATTTAGATGGATCTCAAATTTCTCATCCATGGAATAACGAGAATCTATGTATATAGTATCAATGAATTAAAAAAGTTATTCATAATATTTTTATATGCCTGACAATAGTACTTTATAATTTTAAGATAGTTGATTGGCACCCAACTATCTAAAATAATTGGTATATCTGATAATACCGAAATAGTTCATTGACAACTATTGAAACTTAATTAGTATGTCTGACCATGTCAAGATAATTGGCTAACACTTGATTGTAATGATATATCTGATAAATTCAAAATAGTTGATTAACATTCAATTATTTAAACTTAATTGGTATATCCGATGATGTTGAAATATTTGGCTGATGCCCGACTATAATCAATATGTTCGATAATATTGGGATAGTTAATTGACACCCAACTATCTAAATTTAATTGGTATGTCTGATAATGTTGAAGGGGTTGGCAAATACTCGACTATTAAAAAATTATCGATATTTCTGACAATAGTGCTTAGGAAAAATTTCTAAGAGTAGCTGGTTAATACTTGGTCAATTGAATGTGAAAAGAAAAGAGGCAAATGGTTTTGTCCTAAAGAAGATATAAGAAAAAGACTTGATTTTTAGAAAAATAATCTAAGGATGATATCCGACCATGTTTATAACATGCTTGTTCAGCTAATGTTACTTGTTCAGTTAGTACTACTTGTTCAGTCAATGTTACTTTCTCAGCTAGGGCTACTCTTTACACTAGCTAACTTTCTATACTTAGATAAATTTCACAAGAAGTTTGCAAGAAAGCATCTCACAAAGACATTGAAGTGAAAAAGCAGCTTCATTGATATTAAAAGAGTCTTTACAACATCAGACCGAAGTCGATTACAAAATTATTGACAAAAAGAAAAGATTACAAGAAAAAAATAAAAGCCTTAAGCTTGTTCCTCGGGTGCCGGGGCTGCTTGGAAAAGTTCTTCAAGGGAAAGCTAGACTGCTTCCTTAGCCGAAGCTTCTTCAAGAGCAGGGAGAATAGCTTCTTCGGCATCAGCTTCTCGGATCTCTCCTTTTTCGGCACCCTCCTCGATGATGACGATGCCTTTTAGATCCAAATCTAGGTAGACTTGGACAATTCTTTCCTTACAGTCATCAAAGCCATAATGATAACTGATTGCCGATGCCTCAATCACCTCCTACTCTAAGGTGGTCAACTTCTTGTAGTCATCGATTGCTTTCAAAGTATTGGTCTTTGCCGATTTAGCCCTTTTGTCGACCCTCTTTGCCCAGTCAATGACATCACCGAATTTTTTCTTTAGTTGAGCATTGGAGGCATTCTCAGACAACAAACTTTTCTTTTTCTTGCGCAACTTAGCCTCCATACTAGCTACATGGTCCTTAGCCAAAGAAACTTCTTTTTTGAGCTAAGAAATTTTCTCTAGGTTTTTTTTCACTCGATCTTCGAAATCGTGTGAGTTCCTTGGTGACTTCCATTCGGGCCTTGGTAGTTTGAAGTTAATCCTCCCAAGACTAAATTTTGCAAAATCCCTGAAACTCTCCTTGATCAGGCTACTTTATGAGTAAATTATAACAAAGAATTTTCTAAGTTAGATGTTCGAGACTTCTAGAAAATCAAATAAGAAAGAAATGAAAAAAAGTTTACCTTGAGAAAAGTTGGGTAGAAAAAAAGAAACAACTCATCCAACCAATGAGATTTAGTCTCCGCTAGTCTTTCGGGAGGAGAATCACTTTCATCAGCTTCTGAGCATGTTCAGGATTATGAAACCCCGCTTCATTAGAGTAAACATTCAAGTCAATGAAGGACTCAGGCTCTCCAAGTGCCCGAGTATTCCTCTCAACCCTTGAGAAAGTTTAAGGTGCCTTTTCTCGATTAGTGCTTACTCGAGGAGTAGAAGGGGCAACCAACCACTCGAGGGTAACCGACCACCTTGAAGATATAGCAATTGCCAGCATTGAAGACCCTGGGCTCGATAATGATGATGCCATCGAAGGTGGTAGGGGCCGCTACCTCTACTTTTGTGATTGCTGAAGGAGTGGTAGTTTGTGCTGAAGAACTTCCTAGCACCAAAAAACTTGGTGCCATGCATGGTTTCTTTGATTGGGCCGCATGAGAAGACTTTGCTTGGCCAACGGGCACCTTCTAAATTGCCTGCCGAATAGCCTGAGATTGGGCCTCATTTCTGCATGAAGAAAATTCAAGTAAGATACACTGATAACATTTAAAAGCTATGAAAAGGAGGAACATATGACGACATTACTTAGACTATACCTAGGCAAGGTACCAGAATAATTTTGTGTTGAAGAGGCTCTACTCATTCAGCAGCTCCTATAGCGGAACCTTGATTTTAAGAAGTTTCGTAAAGTTGGCTTTATCAGCCCTAATCATTTTCTTGTCGTCATTTGGAGATAGATTAGGTTCTTTCCGAACAAAGCTAAAGCCCCAAGCAAGGTCAGACGATAGGAAAAAAAATCTTCCCTTCCAATCATGAATGGCTGAAGGAAGACTTTTGATAAAAGATTGGCCATGATGGGGTCTGATGAACCACCACCTTTTGGCCTTCGGATACCTTTTTATCATTAAAAAAACATAGAATAGAGAAATCTCGAGTTCGATCGAAAGATCATGGCATAGAATGATGAAAGAATAGATGATCCAAATAGAATTCAGCACGAGCTGTACCGGGATGACCTGATACAAATTTAGGATTTTGATAATAACAGGATGGAGTGGGAAGTGAAGCCCTGCTCGAAGGAATTCCTTATACACCATAATGTGTCTGGGGCGTTGGTTACTTGCTCATCAGGACTGGGAACATGGGCTTGGATATCCTATGGAATCTGATAATAATTTTATAGCTGAACTATTTCAAATTCGATCAAGATTTCTTCACCCAACTCGGCTTCATTTTCTCGGTGTTCGGACTCTCCATCTACCAAGACCAAAATTCTCCTCGAAGGGACTATGATGTAGTATCCATCAAGGGAGAATGCCTAATCCTCACTAAGAATTTTAAAGTTCTAACCATCCTAGAAAATAAGGATCAACGAAGGGAAAAAGAAGCAAAACCTATAGGAAAGCTATCTCTAGGCCCTAAAAAGATAAAAAAGCTAATAGATAAAAGAACAAAAGTGATGGAAAAAGAAGGGATCCAACCTTCAAGAACACTAGAAGAGGAGAAGAATTCTAAGGACTCTGAAAGAGTTCAAAACTTTCAAAAGTTCGAATAAAAAAAATTTAAGAAAAAAGAGACCGTCTATATATAGTCAGCTTCAACAGTGATGATCAAATCCTCGACTAACAAGAGTCACTAGATTGCGACATGTGGTATGATCATGAGCGAAAAAGTTACCCATCTCTTTATTACATTGACTGTGTGATATGACAAGTCAGCTGAATCCTTGCATACAACGAACTTCCAATAGTGGTTCGACATTTGGAAAAGTCGAAGTACCCAAGAAAAAACTATTCAGATTTCCAAAACTGCCAGCTATACCTGCCATTAATAACTATCTCTTTGACGTGATCACCTACAATCATAACAATTCTAAGATTGAAACAACAAAATGGCTTCTATGCCTCTTTTCATGACATCATTAATGACCGAGTAAATCATTAGTGAAACTCCCTTCTTCCAAAATGACAAGATGTCTTGGAATTAGGAGTGGGGGCAACTATTACACCATTCATTTTGATTTGCCGACTAAGGTGCCAAATCGATGACTAAATGGGGCGACTGACTAAGTTGATCCCGAACTACTAAAATCGAGCGACTTTGGTGCCTGGAGACTGAATAACTATAAGTGAGTACAAGTTAGTTAGCTCTATATCTCACGATGCACAATTACCGACTATCGACTAAGATACTTGAAATCGACTAAATGTCAGAGATAAGTATCTCTAGCAAATTAGAGTGACTGGTACCGAGGCACTATCTACAAGTAAGATATGTTAATGCTGTTATCCAAGACACATAAATAAGGGGGCACGAACGAGAGGATACAATTGTCGTAATATAAAGTTGTTACGACAATTTGTTATTTCTATTAGAAAAAAGTTAGCCTCAATGGAAAGAGAGATTATTTTCTAATAGAATTCGGTTACTCTGAGTTGCTATAAATAGAGGTAAGAGGGGACCCTCGAGAGATAAGCAAATAAAAGAAGACCATCATTTTTTCCTTTCTCCTTGCTTCCCATTTGTTCCCTAAGCTCTACTAACCTATGCTTCGGAGGGTCCCCATCAGATAAACTCTGATCAAAGAACTCCTTTACATGTGGAAAACTTCTCCAGAGTTTCAATATGCAGCATCTTTGGCAGCCATAGACACCTTCTATTCTCCACTTACTCGGTTTTGACCAAGTCCCATATTCTTCTCTTGGGGTTTGGTGGCAACAAGTTTGATTAGAATATAATTAAAACTCAAGTATTTAATCAGGATTTTGAAAATGAAATGATAAGAAGTAAAAGTTAAGGGAGTGTTGGGGCTAATGTGATGCTCCAAGTCTTGAATGGAGTCACACAGGTCTGGAAACTGGTTTATTAGTTTCTAGGGCTCTGAGTCATGTTGGGTTAGGGTCTTGATCCAAGGTAGAGAAAACTAGTGAGACATGGGTGTACATGGACTCGGGTTTGAGTTTTCTCGAGTGACTTAGAGGGGGGGAGTTTTTTAGGGCTAGGTCAGTTGTGACGTAAGGTTAGTTTGTTTTGTATACAAAGAATGACGGGAACTTCGGGAAATAAGATGAGTAGACGCGATCCCTTTTCTCCTCCAAAAACCCTAGCCTACCTTCTTCTGGTTCTCTCTCATGCGTGCATCCCCATGGGGGCTCGCCTCCGTGACGGGAGCGGATGGCACACCCCATCCCTTCCCTGGTAATTGTTTCCTTTCCGCCATGGCAGCATCAAGGATGATCCCAGGCATTCCGTGGAGCGGGTTTTTTCCAACAATTGGTATCAGAGCAAACCTTGATGCGGTGCTGTGAAGGATGTAGGGAAGAGGATGCATGAGGATGGTGCAGATCTCGAGGTGCCGAGATCTGGAGGTGAGTGCCTGTTGCCCTCCCTGGAAATGGAGACGAAGAAGAACCTACAGATCTGGAGGTGTAGATCCCGTGTGGATCTGGGCAATGCACGGAGCAGCATGCGGATGCGACGCAGCGAGGAGATGGCGGCGCGGGGCATCACGGACGGCGCAGGGTGTGGCTGCTGGTGCGGTGCGGGCGCAGTGCAGGGCGGCGGGCACGACACTCGTCGTGGGCTCGATCTGATCGGCTACAGCTTGGGCGACACGGCTCACCGGATGCACGGATGGCATGTGGGCGATTGCCGGAGGCGCAGCATGGCTGCGGGCGTTCGCCAGAGTTGGGTACGACGATCGGGGGGCGATGATGGTGGCCGGGAGAAGCTGCGATCCACAGTTCTCTACCGTGGACCGACAGCCATGGAGGCTGTGGACCGGCCTTGGCCCGCATGAACCGGTGGGACGGTTCACGGTGGATCGGTGGATTGAGGCATCTCAAGTCACTATGCCCTAACATTCAAGCTGATGGATTTTCGGTGATTCTGGGCTCAATTGAACTCTGATTTGAGCCCCGTCCATGCTGTTGGACTCCATTTTTCAAACTCTTCATGTTGAGCTGGGTTGGATTTATGATAGAGTTAGATCACAGGGTATGTGAAGATCGTGGCGTAGCGACCGTGTGTGCGGGCAGCACGTGCAGGATGGTTCCATCTTCGACACTTCCTGGCGGACAGAGGTTTGTGGTATCGGGAGTAGTGTGGAGGTCTACTGGTGGAGCGGATCTTGCTGAAGATGATGGATCCGGTGGTGCAGGAGTTCGCAATGGTGGTACAGAGTTGTCGGTCTTGTGCTAGGGAGCAGTGGCAGATCGGGTGATCTGTGGTTCAGCACAGGTGGAGCGATACATACTGGGGATCTTTCATAGCACGAGTGGCAGCTCCATCGGTAGTGGACCAGGCTCTTGGTTACTATGGAGGAGAGCGATCGGTAATACTCCAGCTACCTTGATCGTGATGGAGCTGGACGTGGGTGGTATCCCGCATGGTTGGAGGTCAGTTTCGGGAGATGGATATCTCAAGGAGATCGGAGTACATTAGCAGAGGCAATATCAGAGACAACTCAGAAAGATAGGGGACAATCTCAGGGAGCGCCAGAGGTATCGGGCAGTCGGGAGTGTCCTAGTATGGCAGCTTTTGCCTAGTGACAGAGACTGGAGCTGATGGGGCTGGCAGCTCAGGGAGACCGGGGATAGGTCTCAGGGAGCGCCATGGACATCATGCAGCCAGGAGACAGGCTGGGACATGATGGAGCAGTTACTGGAGATGGTTGCTGGGTCAGTCGCTGGGTTAGAGGAGTTGGGATGAGCTCATGGATTTCGGAGATTCTTGCGAGGATGCAAAGTATCCGAAACGGTCTCGGAGTGGTCCGCGATGATGTGGAGGGTCCGAGAAGGGAGCAATTGGGTATGAGGTTCAGGTGCAGGCTCAGCAGGGCAGCATTGAGTTGCTAGCCTCGGGGTTTACTTCTGTGGCATCATGTGGACTTTTGTTTCAGGTGGAGCACTGGTTGGAGGTGTCTTCACGACTGGAGAGAGAGCTTTGGCATGAGTTCAGAGCGGGAGGTGTTGGGATACTGGCTAGATTCTAGCACGAGCACCAGGTATACACTTAGCCAGGTGAATCAAAGTGTGCAGTGATTGGCGTAGCTCTATGGAGATAGTGTCAGGTAAAGCGATGGGTGCAACGAGTACCGGTTCAGGATCGTTGCGGGTCTTTCCAGGAAGTCCAGGATGAGTGATGCAGCTGCTTAGTAGAAGGGAGCCTACAACAAAGATCTCAAGTTGGTGCTATGGAGCAGGTACAGGTTGGTCCCAATGAACTTATATTGATCTTCAGCTATGGAGGCGGTCATCCCAAAGGTCTCCAAGGGAGCTCAGAAGCTGAAGAGGTCTGACATTGGCGTTAGGTTTGCACAGCTGTCTGGGTGTACTACGGAAGCACGAATTGGTGTTGCAGTCACAGGGACAGAGTAGGGAGACATCAATTCGAGATCAGAAGTGCAGTGGAGCACGAGTCTCAAGAGCTGTGGAGCACGGGTCGATGTTCCAGCTAGGGAGGTGAGGTGGCTTCGATGGGAAGATGTCAACTCTGGAGACAGCCGGAAGGGTGCAAACGATCACGCGGAGCTTGTCAAGACTTATAGCACCAAGGTGGAGATTGTTGGGGCTAATGTGATGCTCCAAGTCTTGAATGGAGTCATACAGGTCTGGAAACTGGTTTATAAATTTGCAGGGCTTTGAGTCATATTGTGTCAGGGTCTTGACCCAGGGTAGAGAGAACTAGCGAGACATGAATGTACATGGGCTCGGGTTTGAGTTTTCTCGAGTGACTCAAAGGGGGGAGTTTTTTAGGGCTAGGTCGATTGTGACCTAGGGTCATTCTTTTTGTATATAAAGAATGAGGGGAACATTGAAAAATAAGATGAGTAGACGCGATCCCTTTTCTCCTCCAAAAATCCTAGCTTATCTTCTTTTGGTTCTCTCTCGTGCGTACATCCCCATAGGGGCTCGCCTATGCGACGGAAGTGGATGGCGCGCCCTATCTCTTCCTTGGTAATTGTTTCCTTTCCGTCATGGCAGCATCAAGGAGGATCCCGGGCATTCCATAAAACGGGTTTGCTCCAATAGGAAGCGCATGAGAAAACCCAAACACGGGAAAAACAAATTAATGTAAGTCACGTACACACTTCTGTTTATATTACTATACTTACATATATTTTATATATTATTTTGCAGATATTTATCGAGGTTATCGATTCGAATTTGCATACATCCTAATTTGTTTCAACAAGACAATGTATATATATATATATATATATATATATATATATATATATATATATATATATATATATATATATATATATATATATATATATATATGTACACGTGTATGTATATATATGTATATATTATATATTATTTTGTATACATATATATCCTACTTTAATTCGATAAAATTATCAAAAACCTAATTAATTTATATTCGTACCAATTATATATTATAAAATAATGGGAATGGACTATTAAATTTTCTAGTTTCAGGTATCATGTATACGCTTTACTTCACATGGCGGTCAACTTCTTACATTACATTACATGATCTCATTATTCGAATGTGGTCTAAATATATACCTTCTTAAAGGATGGGTTCTTTAGTAATTGATGAAGTAATTGGCAGGACTTTGCTATCCAAAAGTATCGAAGTTTTGAAGGTCACCGGAGGGCGGCACGCATGGGGTCGTGTTCTGCGTGATTGTAATGAACCCAGATCATATCAAATTTCTGTTCGGTGGTGTCGTGCAGGAGCTACTCTAATTTTAGCCCGTAAATCAATCCTAGAATGGCCAGTTAGGTGGTGCCGACCCTCATTTTAGTTCTCATAGAATTACTAGACCGTTACCAATTTTGTAAGTCAAGATATATAACCCCTCGGGAAGGACCAGTTTGCTTGTCAATGGTGTATAGAACTTTCATGATGTATATGATTTAATGCAGGTTGGCTTCGCTTCCCTTATCCCAATCCACACAAGTGGGTCCTTCCATCGGACCTGCCACGGAAGCTCCTCTTTTCTATCTTAACATGACAAAGAGGATGATAGAAGCGAGAGGAGAGCCCTAATTTTCAGTTACGTGAATTGCAAGATCTTTCTTCATTAGTAATAGAGGATCCATAAGTGATTTGCCAAAGATGATCGGCCAAACTTGACATGAAAAGGACTTATGATTGCATGAAGTTGAGTTTCTTGGAAAAGTCTTTAGTGGATTTTGATTTTCACCCCTCTGAATATCCAGGATTATGGCTTGTATTACCGGTCCTTCTTTTTCTATCATCATTGATAGCTCTCCGTCGGAGTTTTTTTATTACACTATTGAATTGCGGCAAGGTTGTCCCCTCCCTCCCTATTTATTTATTATTTATGCTGATTCTCTTTCGCGGGCATTGCAGGATTCTGTTAGGGAGTCGGCAATCCAGCCATATATATCTGCTCCTATAATATCCCTAATCTCGTACTTCTGTTTGTAGATGACTGCTTACTTCTATGCAGGACATCTAAGACTATGGCTCAGGGATTCAGGAGAGTGCTTTATTCTTATTGCTTGTCGTCGGGGCAGAGGGTCAATCTCGCTAAATCGGAGGTCCACTTCAACCCGAAGATCCCGGCTCGTCAATGAAATTTGATCACTTCTATTCTAGGAATAGAAGAGGAGGGATCTTTATATTATCTAGGTATTCCTATCTCCGGTAGTACTCTTCACAGAAATGATTCCAGTGTGGTGCTGCAGGCTATTCAAGATAGGGTGGAAGGCTGGCAGGGTCGGGCTTTATCCTCGATGGGCAGGCTCACCTTGATTAGGTCAGTCCTTACTTCCCTACCGGTTCACATGCTCTCCAATACGGTCATCCATAAGACTGTTGTTATTAAAGCTGAGCAAATCATTCGTGCTTTCTTATGGCGATCGACTGGTACTTCGAGGGGAGTTATTCTTCTGGGTTGGCAGTTTGTCTGTCAGCCGATTAGGGATGGAGGGTTGGATATTCATTCACTTGTTGCTAGGAGGGAGGCCCTCTTGGCGCGTCATGTCACCCGGCTCTTCTTGACTCCCGATAGCTTATGGTCCTCCATCATGCGTGATAAATATGACATACAGTCCATGGAAGTGGAAGAGGTAGCTCACTCCCAGCGAGGGTCTGCTGTATGAAGGGAGATGGTTAGGAGGGCTCCAGATGTTATGCATCACATGAGATGGATTATGGGGGATGGCAGATTAGTCAAGGTTTTGTCTGATCCCTGGATTTCAGATATTGCCTTGGACAAGTGGCCATACTTTTCTTTCTATTGTTATTCCGGGTTCCATAACCATTGGTGATCTTCTCCTCCCCGGGGTGCACAGGTGGGATCCGGTTGTGATTACCCGGTATTTTGGTGATGTGTTGGAAGAGAGAGTCCTATCTATTGGGATTCCGGAGAGCCCTTGCCCATATGTTAGAGTTTGGAGATCTTCTTCTAAAGCCCCTATGGCTGATCTTTATTTCATTTATTGTCCGGAGCCTCGAAGGGGTATTCAGGCTGCGTGGATTTGGTCCCTACCAGTGCACCCTAGGATGAGGTTATTTATTTGGAAGGTGGCATGACGGCATCTCCCTATGAGATCTCTCCTGCATTCTAGAGGGCTCCACCTTCCTCCTTCCTGCCCTATCTGTGATGAGTTCCTTGGGCATGCATTATTTTTTATTGTCTACGAGCCTGATGGGTCTGGTCCTTAACTGGTTGCAGTAGTTTTGTTGTACCATGATGAGGACATTGTTGACCCCTTTTTGCACCTCCTTTGTTCTCCTCCCTCCTTTTCATCTCCAGTGTTTGTGGCCTATTTAGCGTATCATATTTGGCTCACCCGAAATGCTATGGTATTCAGCTCTGACACTTGTTCAACAAGGTTCATTATTGAGAGAGCTAGGACTCACACCGAGGAGTATCAGAGTTTGGCTGTAGATAATTCAGAGATCTAGGATTTCGGTTCTGCTCTCCGAGTACCTCGTCGAATTTTTATTTCTTGAGAGCTCTCTCCTCCGACTTATGCCACAATGAGCTTTAATGGGAGTGTCAGAGGCAGGAGTGGGGGTGTTGCTTTTGTTATCCGGGCATCAGGAGCAGGGTTTCTTGCTGTGGGGGATTTGATCTCTTTGACCCTACTGTCCCGATGGCATAGCTTCATGGAGCCTGGGCGGGGATCAGGTATGCCAGAATTAGGGATGGCAACAAAATCCAAACCCATGGGTACCGGACCCAGCTCGACTCGATTGGGCCGGGTAGTCAACACTTTGACTGGGTTTGGACCGGGTTTGGGTAAAACCCGAATGTTTAACTTTGGGTTTGGGCCGGGACTGGGTAGATATACACCCGACCCGAACCCGGCCCGAATTATTTTAATACATATATATAATTAATATATATTATGTTTTTATTTATTTCAGAAGTATTGAATTAAGTATTGTTAATTTTTATTTGTTTAAGATAATTTAAAGTTTATTTTGAATATGAAACTAAATGATGTTGAACTAAAAGGGTAGTTAGATTTTATTTGTTTAATGTATATATGATTTATAAAATGGTAGATTATTTTAAAGTTGACAAAAATAAAAAAAAATGTTTAATATTACTCAATTGGATTCAGGCCGGGTAAACCCGAATTACCCGATACCCGATTGAGATGGGTTTGGATAAAAAAAATCCAGTCTCGATAGTGTTTAGGATGGGTTTGGGTAATTTATTGAGTATTCGGGTTTGTATTTGGATAATTATGCACCTAGCCCATTGCCATCCCTAGCCAGGATGGTGCTTCATCTCGACCGTCATATTATTGAAGGAAACTTTTTGATGGTTATTTCCTGGATCCACAATATTTTTCGATCTACTCTGTTCATCCTTAGATTCAGGACATCATTGACTCTTGCAGGGATGTTCAGGGATAATCGTCGGGCATATCTATCGGGAAGCCAACTTGACAATAGATTGGATGACTTTTTTTTGGCAAATCATTCGGACGAAATATTCTGACCTTAGTTAGCATAGACACCTTTGTCGTTGAGGAATATTCTCTTATCTGATTTTCTTTGCTATTCTCGCTTCATGATTATATCTTGAACGTCCGGGTTGATAATATATATATATAAAAGTTGCATTCGTATAGCTTTATCCAGAAGAATGACTTGCAAAGTACATGAATGATTGCACTTCCCTCACGAGATATTTGATTGGCATAAAACACACCCGTCCCTCGCCCGAACCTGCCCATCAACACTCCATAGTTTCAGACGGATCCCATTTGTTGAACCTGAGATTCCATGTGCAATGTTGGTGACCTAAAGAATAGGATAAGGCACTCGGCAAACATGAGATCAGACAAGCCTAGCAAAACAATTCTCTCCCGGGATGGCTAATTGGCCTCCATGAAATTGTTGATGGATACAGGGTTGATATATATATATATTCTAATGAAAGCTGCGAACCAATAAGCAACCCAAAAAAAAAAAAAAAAAACTTTGCATTCTCTTCCCAACATTGCTTAGACTCGTGGGTCTATTCTTCATCTTATTCCAAAAGAAAAAGGAAAAAAAAAATCTTATCAATCATTAGAGCCAGCTCGCTTCGAAATAATTTCCAGTGAAACATAATAGTGGATCATATTAATCCACATGGTGCGCGCGTTGCTACTTTTGGAGTGGTGTGGTTGTGTTTTGGATTTCTAAAGCCGCCAAGTGATCCCATCAACAATATTGGTCGCAATTAGATTGCTGATTACGACGGCCATGTCTATCGAAAATTGTTGGTACCACCACATGTGGGCCATCCAAAGCTCATTTCCGGCGAGAAACGTATTCGGCAAGTAAGCCAAGCCTCCCTTCTATAGGTTGGTTTTATATGTTCATGTTCCTCGTGTATGGGCTACATTACATTCCAGCCGACATTGCATGTCTTCTATCGTTTTGGTAGACAAGCCTTTACCCTACTTTGGGTTGCACTACAGGGCCATTTTCTATAACCCCCTCATGCCTATCCAACTTTAGATTGCACTTAGGTAGTACAATCACCAAGAAATTTTACTATCATGACTCTTTTTTTCTCTCTTAATCATTATGATAAAAAGCGTTTAAAGTAATTTTTTTTTTTTTTAAAAAAAAAGTTGTTGGTTTTCTTTTTAATAGATGGAAAGAAGGAAAGATTTATTTGCACTAGAATTGATGTCTAAATTTGAAAAAAAACGCTATCCATAAATTGAATCTAGAACCTTAAGTTGCAATGTTTGGCTGTACTTCAAGAGTTCTAGAGAGAAAAATAAGTGCATGTAAACCAACTTCTCGCATCTGTTATAATGTTAAGATCCATCCGTACACACATCGTATTAAGTTTTCCTTCTAGTTTTAATAGGACTCTTTTTTTTCTAAAATAAACATGACCCATAAAAATAAACTAAAAAAATCTAAAATATTGCAGACTTTGACTTCTATATCATCTTTGTTTTTTTGTTGCTCCACTATTTTTTTTTTGGATTAGGTGATACATCTGCTCAAAGTCTTATCCAAAAAAACGCTTTCAATTTTATAAGTCCATTTTAGAGCTTAAATAATGAAATTTGAGCTTGATCGCTAAGGATATGGTCCTTCTTAGAGGGGTGCCATATCATAGAGCTCGAAAAATTACTCAATATTTTTTAAAAAATCCTTAATTAAGTATTGTATGACAATTATGACCTCCAAATACTTAGCATGTTATATGGCTTTCTGATATGGCAGATTTTGCTTGTAGATCTTATTTAGTTCTATCCATAATGGTTAAAGTAGTCCAAATTAAATATAGTAATCATTTTAGAATAGAGCTCTCTCTATTTATGGAATTTGGCTCTTACTAAATCAAAATTGAAGATAAAAAAAATACTTGTTTCTACACCTCATGATGAAAATTCTTAGTTTTGCTTAGAGATGGTTTCTAACTTTGCTTTTCATTGCTTTTGATCTTAACAAACCACTTGTCCTTCCGCATCCCGAGGTAAAGTTTCTATTTTCTATCCTCCCTTGCTAACAATGATAACAATGATGGCAATGGCAATTTCTCCCTAATCATAATTTTAGTCGATTAGTAGATGAACCAAAGGATAAGAACTTAGTCTATTAAGAGTAGTATCGGCTTCTCGTATCAACATCACAAATTTGTACCTTTCGGTTATGACAAATTTAAAAATTTATAGCTCGATAATTTTTAACTCGATGTCTTTCCAAATTCAACCAAGAGGATAAGATTGATGAAGAGGCTTGGGCTGCAATTCTAGATTCTAAACCAGGCTTTTAAAGCTAAGGTTTTTCTAGCTTCCATGTTTCACCTAGATATTCAAATAGAATCATTCATCTCGTGTCTCTAAGTATGTCTCGATTATTATCTCAAATTTTCTTTCTATCAAGCCCAACTTTGAATTTACTTGCTTAAGCTCAAGCAGTTCCTTTGTTTGTGTATGTTGACAACCTAGCCAAAACCAATTTCCATCTGCGTAATAATCAAGATAGAACTTTCCCAGTTTACCCATTAACCATGAATAAACATTCATTGTAAAGGATGAAACTCATGTATAAAAAGGAGAGGACCCCTATGGCTAGAATATAAAATTAAAAAAATATATATTCTTTTCTTTTCTCCTTTGATCCAACATGGTATCATAGCAAGGTTCATATCCCATCTTATTCCCATCTATTCCCATCTTATTCCCATCATATTCCCATCTTATTCCCATCCTATTCCCATCTTCTTCCTAAGTGCTGCCGCTGCCACCGCCGATGCGTCCCGTCCCCCTCTTTGCCACCGCTCCCTTCTCCAGTGTGCCCATGCCCACACCCGCTATCCCTTGTCGCTGTTGCCACTACCAATCCCCCCTTGCCACCGCTCCCTTCTCCATGCCCTCGACCCCTGCGACCGTGCCCATCGTCCCTTGTCATCACTCCCCTCTCCAATGACCCCTGCAACCATTGACGCACTGCCGACGCCTCCTACCCCGCATTTATCACCGCTCCCTTCTTCGTGCCCTACGACCATGCCCGTCATCCTCTCTTGTTGGTGCACCCATCGTCTCCTTCGATGAGCTCCTGCGCCCGTGCCCTGCGCCCTCGTCCACTGCGACCGCGCCCTACGCCATATCTGTGCCCATATGCCCGTCAGCCCTGTGCCCTGCTGCCCTACACCCTCTTCATGCCCATGCCCATTGGCCCTACACCCTGCGGCCCTGCATCGACCCCTGTGACCGCGCTCACGGCCCTGCACTCATTTCTACGATCTTGCACCCCACATCCTGCACCGACCCCTTGATATTGGCTCCTACTATCTCTATAGCCCTGGCACCTCTTTGCAATCTTCGATCTGATTCCGGTTGCCAGATCTCTATGGCAGAAAAAGGGAGGCTCCAGGCACTTCACATGGCCTGACTTTAGATATATTTACTCTTAAGCATATTTGAAAGCATTACTTGTCCAAGAACAACTTTAAGCAGCTATTTTTTTATGGTGATCTATACCCGATTCTCGAACAGTGATGGATAATCCATCTCTCCTGATTAGTTCGGTCTGACTAGATGGACCTCTTACTTATCTTATATGGTCTCGAAATATGCAGTTGTACATTAAAGCCCATGGATTTGAGGGATTTCACATCGGGGCTACAGAGAAACCATAATTAGGAGACACTGCAATATCAAAATGGAAATCGGAGAACTCTCTTATGATAACCTGGCTTCTCAACTCTATAGTGCCTTCAATTGCTCAAGGTATGTCATTTTTTGACATCATCCAGGAAATTTGGGAGGCTGCTGCTCGAACTTATTCACAATAGGGCAATACTGCTCAAGCTTTTGAGATCAAATATCGGGTACGTACACTATGACAGGACGAACTCTCTATCACTGCTTATATGGCCTAATTCCAGCGGATGTGGTCTGAGCTAGACTTTTATCATCCCTTCAAGGCCTATTGCTCGAACGATGCCCTTGAGTTCAAGAAATACACTAATGAGGAACGAATATTTGATTTCCTTGATAGACTCAATGATGACTTTGATCCTATTCGAGTTTAGATTTTGGGTCACAACACAGATCTGCCATCCTTTGACCAAGTCTTCTCTTTGGTTCTAAGTGAGGAAACTTTTCGATGGGTGATGCTTGTTCTTGCAGATCCAGTTTGTTCTGCGATGGTTGTTCAGCCCCAATCACAATCTTGTGGACATGGTGATCGAGATATGCGGCTATGCTCCTACTGCAACAAATTAGGGCATTTCATGATACTTGTTGGCAGCTGTATGGTCATTCCTCTGGTCTTGGTCGAGGTGGTTGTCGAGGCGGTGGACGTTCTGGCGAAGCCCTACGTCATCCTCAAGAGAATCTTTTTGAATGCCTCGAAAGTAGTGTTTCATCTAAGGCATTGCCTCCTCCTTCGTTACTTACTAATGCCAGGAATTCACTATCTGCTGATGAGATGCTCCATCGAATTATAGACCGGCTTAATGTTTCTACCAGCAATGCTCCTTTTACTACCGATTTGCCTAGCAGCTCTTCCAGTTTTCCTCCTTTTTTCATTCTCATTCTGCACAATCTCATTTCTCTCATGGTGAGTCCAGTGCATGCACTCTTAATAACTTTGACTCTTCCATTAATCCTTCTATGAAGTGGGTCATCAATTCTGGTGCCACTGTGTATTTGACTGGTAATTTTGATATCTTCAAGTCTTATTCATTATATTCGGACAGAGTGCATATAGCTGATGGCTCTTTTCAACCTGTGTCTGGAAAAGGAACCATCAACTGTACACCGACCATCATACTTTCTTCTGCTTTGTATATCCCAAGTTTTTTTACTAATCTCTTGTCTATCCACTTTATTATAAATGATCTTAATTATAAAGTTATCTTTTTTCCACTTACTATGTTTTTCAGAAACTGATAATGGGGAAGATGATTAGGTATGGTAAAATGTACAATGTACTCTACTACCTGGATGAAGGGAGCAGCTAAAGAATTACTATCCAAAAGCTGGTACGGCTATTTCATCGTCTGATACTGCCATGCATGAACTTCAGTTATAGCACCATAGGCTTGGACATATCTCATTTTTCATTTTGTCAAGATTATTTCCCAGTTTATATCATGTGTTCTAAAGAACAGTTAGTTTGTGATGCATATGAATTTGCTAAGTATAGATGCAATAATTATCCAATTTTAAGAACTCATAGTAATAAACCTTTTGAGATTTTTCATTCTAATATGTGGGGCCCTCTAGTATTGTCTCCATCTCTAGGCATCATTATTTTATTACCTTTATTGACTGTTATGGTAGAGTCACTTGGATCTATCTTCTCAAATCTAAAGATGAAGTTGTCCGTTGCTTCAAGGAGTTTCATAAATTAGTTGATACACAGTTTAGTGCTAAGATTAAAATATTGAGATCTGATAATGGCACTAACTATATGCATAAGGAGTTTCGTGAGTATCTAACTTCTTATGACATTATCTACCAAACTATCTATGTTGACATCCCTATCGAGAATAGTGTTGCTGAACGAAAGAATCAACATATTTTGAAGGTTGCACGATCCTTATTATTTGTTATGCAAGTTCCGAAAAACTTGTAGGGCGAGGCAGTTCTCACTACAGTTTATCTGATTAATCGTCTGCCTCTTCGCACCCTAGAGTACCAAGCACCACTTGCCTACCTACAGGGAATATCTTCTTTTATTATACCCCCTCGAGTATTCAGATGTACATGTTTTGTCCGAGATCATCATCCTGCAGTTGGTGAGCTTGATCCAAAATCCTTAAAATGTATCTTTGTAGCCTATTCTGCCACTCAAAAGGGTTATAAATATTATTATCCCCCTGAACTACAAATATTTATCAGTATGGATATAACTTTTTGACAGACGGAAGCTTTTTTTGATAATGTTTTACCAATTGGGCCATTTACTCCTGAACGACAGTTATTTGTCAGTATGGATGTAACTTATCGATAGACGAAAGCCATTTTTGATAATGTTTCACTAATTGGGCCATTTACTTAGCTACCTTCCATCCAACCATTTATTTTCTCTCCCATAGCAACTGGTCGAGAGGGAGAGATTATGGTACCTGAGGAGCAAACACAAATTGGTCGAAAGGAGAAGATTATAGTACTTGAGGAGCAAGCATAAATTGGTCGAAAGGGAGAGATTATGATACCTGAGGAGCAAGCACAAACTGAGACAGCACAATAGTTAGAGAATGATCCTAATCGATGGAGAGAGTCCATTGTGCATTCTACCTAACAGTCTCCCTCTGACTTAGTTTCGATATCCTCCTTCGATTATGGTGATATTCCTTTCTCTGATCCAACTTTATATTTACCTATTACTCATAGAAAATCTTCTCATCCTCGTATTATTCCTTCTCGATATCGTTATGATATTGCTAATTTTGTTTCCTATAAATCTCTTTCACCCATATATAGATCATTTATTGCATCTTTAGATTAATCTCTATACCATCACACTAGAAGGATGCTATGACAAACCCTAAATGGAGAAGAGCAATGCTTGAAGAAATGCAAGTCTTGGCAAAAAATCAGACTTGGGATCTGGTTTCTCTACATGTGGAAAATGAGCAGTAGGGTGCAAATGGATCTATACTATGAAGCAGACCCTTGAAAAAAGTTGATCATTACAAAGCTCATCTTGTTACCAAAGGTTATGCACAAACATATGGCACTGATTATGAGGAGACTTTTGCTCATGTAGCAAAGATCAATACCATTCGGATCCTCATATCTTATGCAGTAAATCTTGACTAGAGTTTATTCCAACTAAATATAAAAAATACCTTTTTACATGGTGATTTTAAAGAAGAGGTATATATGGAAATCCCTCTTGGATTCACTAGTAGAGATTGCTGGCAAGGTCTATCGCCTATGCCAATCACTCTTTGGATTGAAACAGTCACCTAGAGCATGGTTTGATCACTTTCATTATACCATGCTTGAAATTGGTTATCAACAAAGCAATGTAGATCATACCATGTTCTTCTATCATAATAAGTGCAATGTTGCAATCTTAATTATCTATGTAGATGATATCATTCTCATTGGTAATGATCTTCCATAATTGGCTTGTTTGAAGACTCAACTAGCACAATCCTTTGAAGCCAAAGATCTAGGTAATTTACGGTATTTTCTTGGGATTGAAGTGGCTAGGTCATCTCATGGCATTTTTCTTTTTCAATGGAATTATGTCTTGGATTTATTGATTAAGATAAGAATGTTGGGATGTCGACCTGCTACTACTCCTATTGAGCAGAATCATCATCTTACTACTGATTATGGTAAGCTAGTAGATCATGAATGATATTAGCACCTCGTTGGTAAATTAATCTATCTCTCCCATACTAGACCTGACATAGTCTTTGCAATTAATGTTGTGAGCCAATACATGCATGATCTTTGTGAACACCATCAGAAAGCTGTATACAAGATTTTTCGATACCTTAAGAGTTATCTAGGACACGGGCTTCTTTTTTCTCATAATAAATATTTCAAGGTTGAAGCTTATTCAGATACGATTGGATAGGTTTTAAGGATGATCGTTGATCCACCTCAAGCTATTGTACTTTTGTTAGTAGAAATCTTGTGACTTGGTACAGTAAGAAACAAGATTTTGTCACTTAATCTAGTGTAGAGGCAGAATACCGAGCTATGGCTCAAGGCATTCGTGAGATCTTATGGTTAAAACGGCTGCTTGCTGAACTACGTCTGTCCAATCCTCTCATCTTTTTCTGTTTTGTGATAACAAGGTAGCCATTAATATTGTCAATAATCCTGTGCAACATGACAGAACCAAGCACATAGAGATGACCACCATTTTATCAAAGAAAAGTTTGATCAGAAAGTTATCTATCTATCATTTATTAAGTCTACAAAGCAATTAGCAGACATACTAACAAAGGGACCCAGCGGTTCTATATTTCTTCGATTTGTAGCAAGATGAAGCTTCATGATATCTTCGCCTCATCTTGAGGGGGAGTGTTGACAATCTGGCCTAAACCAATTTTCATCTATGTAATAACTAAGAATAGGCCTTTCCTAGTTTATCCATTAACCAAGAATAAACATTCCTTATAAAGGATGAAACTCATGTATAAAAAGGAAAAGATCCCTATGGCTAGAATGTGAAAAATAATAAAAAATATTTCTTTCTTTTCTTCTTGGTCCAATATTATCACATTGAAGGATTGTCTTTCCTTTTTTTGAATTTTTTTATCCTTCGATTTCTTCCTCTTTGGTTGCAACTCAAAGTGAAGCTTTCAACACTTCTCTTTGACATGCCCATGGATGTTGCAATGATCCTAGTAATTTTTCTAAGTTATGTTGGTTTGTATTTTGTTCCTCTTCTTGCATGATTTTGTACAATCTATCCTAAGTTTATTACTCTATCTTCTTGTCTTCCTTAAATATTTACTTCTTCTCAATCTTTATAACCTTTATGCTAATATCATCGATATTTTCAATTTTTAAGAGTTTCAGCTCTTTCCCGATACTCTCAAATTTAAAAAAAATATAATTGATAAAAAAAAATTTCTAATTTTTTCTGAATAGATTATTTTATTTTAAAATTTAAATGATGAAATTCGGATATGGTTGATACATCCTCTTTCAAGGAGATTACATCATGTCATATTATTCAAAAAATTATTTATTTTTTTTAAAAAAAATATTTTAATCAAGAATCATATGATCAAAATTTTTAAAATTTGATATATAATTTATTTATTTATTTATTAATATGATGGATATTTTTTTGGGATTCTACCAAACCAATCTATAATGGTCAAATGAAAAATGATGCATGGTCCTTCCTAACCCACGGTTATCCAACAATTAGATGGGTCAAGAATGCAGTTGCTTGGCTTGTTTTTCCTACATCGTGAATGCGCAAGGAGCTGGCGGTGCCGCGGTTGATGTCCCATCGCAGAAGTTTCCTGTTGGGTCGGTTGATGGGTCCCGCTTTCCAGTTTGTGGATGGCTTAATTTATCCGGATATGGCAAAACGTAGCTGCCATCAGACCTACAGCCAGCTACCCCCTCTCTCTTTCTCTCTCTCTCCATTTTTCAAGACCAGATATAGCTCCCTTGGTGACACCCCTTACCAACTAATTTTGGTCCCCTTCCGACGTGCATGCCGTTCCATGGACAATAAAAAAAAATCGCTTGCCGTCGTTGCTTTAGATATTAGACCTTTTCCTGAAGTGCAATTCAAGGTACAGCTTCCAATATTTCAGCTAGATGTTATCTGTTCAAACTCAGAATTGGTCCCGATGCCTGCTATGAACCGTTAACATATCAAGTATATCTTCTTTTTGTTAATAATAATAATAATAATAATAATAATAATAATAATAATAATAATAATAATAATAATAATAATAATAATAAATCTATCATCTCCTTTGTTTGGCTTTATGTTGGTGACGGTTGAAATAAAAGAATGCCACAGGCTCTCCAACAAGTCTATATTCTCGACTAGTTATGGTGCGTGAAACCCTTTAGGAAGAGGAGGAAAAAATCTTGCTTGGACAACTGCCTGCTTTTAAAGAGGCCTTTAAATATTATATTATTAGCCACTTTGTTAATCTTCTTCATCACCTTAAATTCCCAATAAGTTGAGGCCCGAGTAGTTACCAAACAAAATGAGGCCAAGGTTCGCCCGTCGTTTCATTTTCTTGGAAAGAAAAGGGGGTGGGCCTTTTTATCGGTCGGGTGTTATGCCAAGAAAGTGGGGATTTAAGGATGGAAAAATCCGGGGGTTTGGTGAGTGGCAGTGGCCGGGGGCCATCAGAATTCGATATGGGCAGTCAATCGTAGGCGAGGGTCATCCAAGGGCCATCATCGAGAGCTTTCATGGATGTCCCATAGGATTTCGGAAAAGGAAATCGATGACCTATAGTGATATTTCTCTAAGATTCTAGAGCTTCCGGAGACAATAATGGAGGATTCCTTGTGACAATGGAAGAAGGTAGCAATTTTTGTTTGGAGCCTGGAAAGGAAAGTTCTAATAGACTGGTTGGTGAAGGAGGTGAGAATGAAGTCTAAATTTGACTGCGAATAGGAGGTGTTTTCTCTTATGAAAGATCATCTAATCCTCTTGTTCTGGTCGAAGGCTGACTATTATGTGGTTCTCAAGGATAGCCCTTGGTTTGTAGCCGGGCAATTGCTGATGATGGAGGAGTGGGAACTATACTTTATATCGAAGAGGAAGGTGATCAATAAAGCGGTGGCGCAGCTGAGGCTTTCAGTCTTGCCCATGAAGTTTTGGGTATCCTCTATCATTTTGGCTATCGCGACAGAGGCCAATAGGCCGCTGGCAATGGATAACTTCACCAATTTACTGTGGAACATGGGTATGCATAGATCAGAGTGGAGATCAACTTGAGGAAGCCACTAAAACTTAGGGTCTTGGTAAGGAGAAAGAAATGTATGTTTTGGCAGTTTTTTGTTTATGAAAACCTTCCATCTATTTGTTTCCGATGTGGTCGCTTGGGCCATTCCAACAATGGGTGCCATTTTTTCCATGATGATTCTTCATTCAAAAATAATGACTACTCGATTCAACCGGAAAACATTGTTTCTAGTGGCACGAATGGCAGGTCTCCAATGGTGGACGAAGACAAAGGAGACCCTGTGGTGGGAGGTGTTGGAGGGAGATGGCCGAGACTTGGTCTATGGTTAGTTACCTCTCGGATCCGACAATCGCAGGCACCTAGGGTTGCGGCGAAGGCGAGGAAGGAGACCAAGTCCAACTCAGAATCGTCGAAGCCCAACTCTTTCTCCTCTTGTCCGGAATCACCGCAACCTCATCCGAGCTCTCTAGGCTCCCCTCCTGACTCCGATAGCTAGCAGAAACCGTCTAAGGTTGCCCACTGTCGTTTGGTGATGGATCAATTCGGGGAGCCAGTCTTGGGATGAGTCAACTCGACTGGACTGATGCAGGAGACCAAGTTGGGTTTCAAGGCCTTAGGCCCATTGGAGGATTTGTTGGACTTGGCCCATTTGGAGGAGCCTAGCCCTCCTGATCCGGCGATGATGGACCTGGGCTGCCTTTCATCGAAGAGGGCTCGAAGCCCACCTAAAGCCCATATTTTGAGGATGGGTGGGCTGAACAAGAGTTGGGCATTCACATAAGGCATTCTCTGAGTCAAGAGTCTTTGTCGCCGATGGAGGCCGACATCAGTGATCTCACACTATTGTCCTAGAGGGAGGGCCACTTGCCCACCTTGGGAATTGGTGGTGTGGGGCTGACGGTGGCTGTGCCCGATGGAGATCGGGGTGGTGTTCTGATCTCGGAAGGGGTGGGTGTGGCTGGGAGGGTGGCTAGCTCTTTCATGGTGTCTCCGATGAATAAGGGTGACACGCAGGGGTCGAGGGGTGGAATGGTTGGAGGAATTAGGAAAAGTCAGGGTGGTAAGTTGTTGTCTAGGGAGAAGGAGCTAGTTGGGGTAGGGGGCTTGGTTCAGAAGGTATTGGGGCCGGAGGTGGATTGCCTGTGAGGGGAGGTGATCAGGAGGAGAGGAAGGACTTTGCTAGGGTGGGCATCTTTATGAAATATGGGACTAAGGGGGATCTCTATAGCTAGTATGGGCGTGAAGGGGCCAAGACAGGATAGAGGTCCTCAACTGTGTTGACGAGACCCTTGTGCCAAGCTTCAGAGAGCCATGAACAAGTGGTCTCCCGACTCAGATATGATGTTTAGGCTGTCGGAGACATGCCTAAAATACAAGGAAATGATGTTCAATTGGGTGTTGTTCAATTGGAGCCTGCTAAGGAGAATGAAGGCTTCATAGTAATTGAAGGTTATTCATGAAGATCATGATTTAGAATGTGCAGGGGGAACCAAACCCTCCTTTCATTCAACTTTTAGGAGATGGATATAGGTTTACAATCCAGACTTGTATGTTATGCTAGAGACCCATCTCTCAGGTCAGGTTTTTGCTCATGCTAGGCATTAGTTTCCTCCTACTTGGGGCTTCTATGCTATAGAATTTCAAAGTATGGCTGGTGAGATCTTGGTTGTTTGGAGGCTGGGTGTAGCCGAAATTGATATATGTCATAGATATTTCCAGTAAGTCTATATTATTATTTCTGAAATAGATAGTAACCCTTGGCTTTTGTTTGGAATATATGTTAGCACTGACTATAGAGAGTGCAAGGAGTTGTGGCATGAGGTGTCCAATCTAGTGGGGTAGGGTATTCCTACTCTAGTGATGGGAGATTTTAATTGTATTGATGGCCTACAAAAGAAAAGAGGAGGAAGGCCATTTGTAGATGGTGTAGAGTCCAGGGAGTTCCGAAGCTTCATTGAGGAGAATGGCTTAGTGGATTTGGAGTTCATTGAATCTCGGTTCACCTAGTATAATAACCGTCATGGTGGAGCTAGAGTTTGGGAATGGATTAATAGGACTTACTATAGTAAACTGGATTCAGAGGTACCTGAGACATCGGTTCCAATATCTGCCAAGAATTGCTTCTGACCATCAGCAAATGTTAGTCAAAACTGAGGTGCCTCTCTCCAGTCAGAGTCTGTTCCAGTTTGAGAAGTTTTGGCTATGCTATCCTCAATCCTCGGATATTGTCCATGAAGTCTGGAGATCTCGGTTCGTGGTAGTACTAGATATCGGTTGGAGCTTTTGAGACAGATTTTTTTAGTGGAAATGCAAGGAGGTTGGGGATTTATTCTGATGGCTGGAGGCTATTGAAGTTGCTATCTCTAACTTATAGGATAGGCAGGACCAAGAGTGTTGACCCCTGGAATGATTTTGATGATCATAAAATATTGGAGCATGTATTTGTTACTAAATCTTTCAATTACTTGAGAAGTTTTTGTAGGAAATTGGTTATCTTTAGTTTAAATTAGTTTTCAAATTAATTAAGAGGTAATTCAATTATGTATAGACTTTTATGAACTTTAACTTATAAAAGCCCTAATTTTTTGATTTTGTAATCTTGTAAAGAGGGCTGCAAAATTGTAAAATTGAGAGTATGTAGATTAGCTCTTGTTTGATTCAAGTGTTGAAGAGTTTTGGAGAAGTTTGAAGTATTAATTAAAGTTTTGGCAAGAGCTGACTCATGGATCAAGAGCCGACTCCTCATGGCACGGCATGAAAAAATTTCAGAGTTTTAGTATCACGAGCCGACTCGTGTCCCAAGAGTCGACTCATGGAAGAATGCATGTTTCTGAAGTCTGAGATCTCAAGCCGACTCAAGCTCTGAGAGCCGACTCGTCCAGAGTTATGATTTTTGGTGAACTAAGACTTCGAGCCGACTCTACCCTGAAGAGCTAACTCCAGTAATTTTCTATTTTGAATTGATTGAAGGCACGAGCCGACTCCAGCTTGAAGAGCCGACTCTCATAGAAATTTTTTTTAGGCTGTCTGAGACTTCGAGCTGACTCGTGGACCTCGAGCCGACTCGAGTAGTCATTTTCTGCACTCCAACGACTAGTTGCTGGAAGTGATTTTTGAATTGAAATTCGTCTCCAACATCTCTTTCACGAATCCTTAGGCCTTACAACGGCCATATCTCATGGAAAACTATAAAAGGGATTACTTTTGATGGATTAAACAATTTTTGAAAGATTATTATTGATTTATCTTAGAAATTTGAAGAGCCTTCAAGTCTTTCACCAACCTACTTCAAGAGCTTTCAAGTTAGGATTCAAAGCTTCACCAACTTCTCTTCATCATTGAATCTACTCATTGAAGAAGCAAAAAAGCAGCTTAAAGAGTAATTAAAGAGCATTCAAAGCTAGTCTTCGTCTTGATCTATATCGGCAACATTTAAACAAACTCGATTTGTTGTAGTTGCTTGTTTATTTCTCTTTATCTTTGTTTTCTCTCTAAGAACAGCAAGGGGCTATGTCTTAAGAGAGGGTTGAAGGTTTTTAGGTGAGCCTTGTGAAAACCTATGTTGGGTTCTTGGTGATCCCGGTATAAAATCAAGTATTAGGGTTTCTTAGGTGATCCCATTCAAAACCAAAGGGAGTTTGGATTTCTATGGTAATCCTGGTAAAATCAAAGTATATAGGTTTATATTGTAAGCCTGGTAAAATAATCCGACTGTATTCTAGGAAGAATATAGTGGAAGTCTCAAGTGGTATCTTGGATAGTGGACGTAGGAGCTGGGTTGCTCCGAACCACTCTAAATTCTTTGTGTTTGTGATTGCTTTCATTGTGTTTATTTACTTGCTTCCTATTGCATAAATAATCTTCACTCACCATACTAAGAATTCTTAAAAGGGCACATACTTGCATAAATTCTTATTATTCCAATTCACCCCCCTTTTAGGAAAGCCACCTGGGCAACAAAGAGGGAGGTTCGCTGGATGGGGATCTATCAGAGCTTCAGGGGCTCCTTTCTTCCCATCATTCTATCTTGAGACAATAAGAGATGTTTTGGAGATAGAAATCAAGGGCTCAATGGATCAAGGAGAGGGATAGGAATATGAGGTTCTTTCACCATGCCATAGGCTTCAGGCAACACAGGAACCAGATCCATGCGGTGAGTGATGCTGATGGGCATTGGGTAGAAGGAGATGGGAGTATCAAATAGGAGTTCTTTACTCTGAGGGAACCACCTAGTCTTGTCACTAATGTTGAAAACTAGGAGCCAACCAAACTAGTGACGGTAAAGGATATTAGGAGAGCTCTTTAGGCAATGGCTAAGGACAAAGCTCTCGAACCTGATTTCTTCTTCCTTCTTCTTCAGGAGATAAAGGACTATTATTCTGGTGGAGGTAGGTGAGGTTGTTATGGAGTTCTTTGCTACTAGGGAGCTGCCCTTGGCATGGATGAGGATATTTATCACACTGGTAAATAAGAAACCTAATGCCATGAAGCTGTGCCATTATAAATCGATTAGCGTGTGCACTACTTTGTATAAAATTTGTGCTAAGCTAATGGTGGAGAGAATGAAACCCATCCTATCTCACCTCATTTGCCCGGAGCAAGGAGATTTCATTGGTGGCTAGAGCACATTGGATAATGTCATGATTGTCCATGAGTTTATGTATGATCTTCGATGTGCCCCGGTATGATGTAGTCTGATGGATATTAAGCTAGACATAGAGCGGATATATGATCATATGAGATAGCCATTTGTGGAGTGGGCCTTGCGCAGCTTCAGTTTCCATGCTACTTAGATCAGGTGGATTATGGCTTGTATTCGCAGCGCATCCTTTGCAATCCTTATGAATGGTACTCCATCGAGCTTCTTCCAATTGGCTATTGTGATTTGCCAAGGTTGCTCCTTATCACTCTATATTTTTATTTATTATGCTGACATCCTCTCTTGAATATTGCAGAGGGCTACTAGTGGGTCCGATTTGGATCCTTATGTGCTAGCCCCAAGTGCCCAACCAATCTTACACTTGTTATTTGCAAATGATTGCTTATCATCAGGAAAAGCTTCCCTTCGAAATGTAATATCCTTCTTCAGGATTCTTAAGGAATACTGCCATGCTTCTGGCTAGAGGGTTAATATGCTCAAATCCTTTGTCTTTCTTAGTCCCAAAACTAAGGCCAATCTCAGACATGCCATCAAACAAAGACTGGGAGTTATGGAGTAGGATAGGGTGTGTCATTGCTTGGGTATTCCCAATTTGGGTGGAGGCTAAGATGGGTCGAGTGCGCCTCCCTTGAGCAAGCCATCCAAGAGTGTTTGCAGGAGTGGTAGGATACAACTCTCTCCATGATGGGCAAGGTGAATCTAATGAGGTATGTTCTTAGCTTTATGCATGTTTATTTATTCTTTTATATAGTTGTTATGAAAACTTGTCTTCTTAAGATCGAGTAGCTCTTCTGGTGCTTTATCTGGGGCTCCCACCAGGGAAGAGAGGGTGTCCATCTTCTTACTTGGGAGGTGATTGTCGGCCTGTTAGGGATGGGGGTCTTGGGATCCAGTCTTTGGATATGAGGTGGGAGGCCCTGATTGCGAGGCATGTGGCTAGACTCCTCTATCCTGGGAGTCTTTGGTGTTCCTTAATGATTGCAAAGTATAACCCTTGGACCGTGTCAGCAGGGTTTAGACCAGCCCAGAGTAGTTCTTTCATGTGAAGGGAGATCTGTGCCCATAAGATGGGAGATGCCTCTTAGATCCGATGGGTGATTGGTGATGGCCGCACAACTAACTTCTGCATGATGCATGGCTCTCGGATCTACCTCTGAGTAGGTGGCCCATCTTTATTAGTTCGAAGGCTAGGGAGGCCATACATATTTCTGACCTTATTTAGCCCGAGGGGAGTGGTTGGTGATCTGACCGAGTGGCTCAAGTGTTTGGACCTGACTTAGCTGAGAGGGTGCTATCTATAGCGCTTCTCACTCATGGGGTGGAGGATGTGAGAGTGTGGAGATCTTCTTAAAGACGGAGGGTGGGAGCAAGTGACATCTATGCGTATACTATGAGGCTCTGACTTGGAGATTGGACACAGCATGGATCTGGAAAATATGGGTGCATCCGAGGGTTAGCATGTTTATCTAGAAAGTGGCATGGGGTCATCCTCTTACCAAGCCTATACTGAAGAATAGGGGGATGCTCTTGCCCCATGTGCCCATATTGTGAGACAAAGGAGGAGTTGGTGGATCATGCTCTCTGTTTTACTACCCTATAGCTGAACGGATTTGGAGGCTGGCTGGTTTGCTTTAGGAGATTTCTTCATCGAGGTCTCCTACCCTGCTGCTCTTGGATAGCTTAAGGCTTAGCTTTGACTCTAAAGTGGCCAGAATTTCTGGCATTCATGCTGCTTATGTCATCTACCATATCATAGTTATCCCAGAATAGGTGGGTTTTGATTCAAGGAGATTATCTACATGTTTTATGCTAGAGTGTGCTTTGACAAAGGCTGAGAAGATCATTATTCACCTGGAGTCAACAAATTTGACCTTGAGAATTTTGAATACTTGGAACTCTCGACCTACTCATGCAGTGTCCCGTATGGTGTTTATTTCATGAGAGCCCCCACCCCCAAATTCTCTTAAGGTCAATTTGGATGGCAGTGTGATGAGCACTTAAGAGCAGGTTTTGTTATTATGAGTCCTGATTCGATACTGGTGGCAGCAAGTGATAGCCACCCCTTTGGCCTTTCTATTCTAGGGATAGAGTTATAAGCTACATAGGCTGGCATTGCCTTCGTGAGGCTTATTCTTTGGGCTAACAGTTTGTTGATTGAGGATGACTCTTTTAATGTTATGGACTGGATTCAACCCAATGCTAGGGGAACAACCATTCATTTTTTATTGCAAGACATTCAGATGCTATTGTGGGAGATTGCTTCACTGATGGTTCGTCATGTTTATCATGAAGCAAATTCTGTTGCTAACTTAGTTGCCATATATATTGCCCGGCATTTTGGAGACGTGTTCTGGATTGATGCAGATTTTGCTTTTGGTCCATTGGAAGATATTTTATTTTCTGACCTTAATGGATATATTCATATCATGCTTGTACGAGTCCTTCGATTTTAAAAAAAAGAAAAGGAAAATAAATCATCAATTATATCCCATGACTTGAGTGAAAAATGGGTTCATTTTGTTTATAGGAAGAGAAGGAAAACTATGGTCAACGATAAAATGAATAAAAATCCTAGTGTTTAATTAAAGTTTTCAAAAAAACAGATAGAAAAATTATATTTTATATACATGAAATTTTTATTAAAATTACATTCTTATATACATAAGATTTTCATATTTTATAAAAAGGATAAATTTATATGGGATAGGGTGAAAATTGGATTATTTATTTTAAAATTATCCTTAAACTTTTAGATAAAATATGATAATTTTTTTATTAAAATTATAATAGATATTTATATTTTTTTAAAAAAAATATTTAATCAAAGATAAGTCACTATAAAGTATACTGCTTTTCCATAATTAATCAAATATAAAAAATTATTTTTCAAGATATCATATATTTAAATATTAATTTTTTTTTAAAAATAATTATTTTAATAAAAAACTTTTTATGATGAAATGAGTTAATAATTTTTGTCGAAGTACGCCGCATATACTGTTAAAGCGATAGCTCAGTTGGTAGAGACTTTGCTGCACTGCTAACAGATCGTGAGTTAAAGGTAGAATCCCGTGGATAACTTGATTAAATTCAGGAATTATTTCTTGGAGCTCACGATGATTGGTGTAAGTGAAAGAACAAGGTTCTCCTTCTTTATTTTTCTGTTCTACCAACCAACTTCATCTTAGTAGGATCAGGTTGATGTAAGGTTATGAAAATCTAAGTGTCTTGAATCAAATATTATTTGATAGGATGGGAGCCTATACCTTTTGTTCAATAAAAAAAATATCGTATATATGTAAAGGTATTGATGCAAACTGTATTAATATATTTATTAATCTAAAGATAAATAAGCAACTACTTTTCTATTTAATGGGTCCCTATTGCACTGCGTATGGTATGGATGGATAATTTGACTGTAGGTCATCGTGAGAAGACTAGACGATTGGAAAAACCAATCGTTTTGCACGTCATGCAGGGGACCGCATTGGAAAAACCAAAGAACCTGTAGAAAATATTGCTCAGTCTTCGAAATGCGCAAGCCTTGGGACACGTAGCGCTCCACGCCAAACATGATTCATGGGAAGCAGTACCTTCGCACAATCCTTGTCGACCCTGTCGAACATTTCATGTAAATTACTACCCCAACCGCCAAACCTGGAAATTAGGAACCTCGTTTGACTGACGGGAAGCGGAAGGAAGGAAAGATAATTTTCAAATAAAATATCTAATTTTACTTGATTATTAAAAAAAATTCTACTACTATCGTAACATGAATGAGAGGGACAGTTGATCATGTTACTGCTCATCTTTTAGTTTATGATATTAATTTTTAATTATAAGATTATATTTTTTTTTTGGCATGACTTGTTTCCAGTAAAACCAATTCGGCAGTTGATTGGATGACTTTCTTCGTCGCTAACCATTTTGGTCAGGTGCTCTGGATCCAGTTACATGACACGTCATTTCAGTTCCGGGATTATATTTTTGTAATTTTTTTGGATGTATTCATACCAGGTCTGTTGCTTAAATTATCCGCTTTATCAAAAAAATCTAATTAATATTTAAAAAATAAAAAATATTTTATATTTTATAATAAAATATTTTATATTTTATTAAAAAATAAAAAAAATCATGAAAAATATAGGTTTTAGGACTTTTGATTAAGGATGGCAATCGGGTCAAGTACATATGGATCAAGTTAGATATGGATCAAGCCAAAAAAACTCTAAACCGAATCCAATATGTTTAATAAATATGTTAAGTTTTAAAATCCAAACCTATCATGTTTATTAAACATGTTATTCAACATGCTTAAAACATGTTTACAACTCAATTTTTTTAAAAAAATTGAGAGAATAAATAACTACCGTCTCCAACCTTTGCCCTCGCTCTCGATGAAGTCTCGTGCTCTCCATCGTCGCCACCTCTCCGAGTCCACCCTTGCCACATCTCCGTCCAACTCATCTTTCCATCCTCGCCACCTCTTCAACTCCGTCCTCGTCGCATCTCCATCCAACCTATCTCTCCATCCTCGCCACTCTTCGACTCTACCCTCGTAGCGTCTTCACCTGATTTGCCTCTTTGTTCTCATGGCCTCTCTAGCTCTATCCTTGACCCACCACCCTCAAGATCTCGATTCTTTATTACCATTGCTATACCTTCGGAACGAGGAAAGCAATTCCAGTTAATGATCGTGGAAGGTGACACAATAAATCAATATCGGCACTAATGAGAAAAAGGATGTACTGGCCGGATCGGCTACAATGATGGTTAGACCTTTGAGTGAAGCTCTGGATTAAATGGTTGTTGCTTGTGGATTTGGGGCTAGAGTGTCATGCCTCGAATCCAGTATCTGGATCGACTACGCGACCGACTACACAACCCTAGGTATCATCCTAGAGATCATGCCAGGCCTAACCTTTAAATTCAATATCCAATCAGTGGTAAAGAACAAATTTTACTAATTAATTATTTATTCCAAGAATTTTTCATAAAATTTAACTAAAATTTAATATAAACTCAGAGATCAACACCTAAACCCTAGCTCCTCACTGACTGTCCCAAAGCCCAATTGATCTTCAGTATCTGCAACAAAAACATAGAAAAACAGTGATGAGCTATACAGGCTCAGTTAGTTATCATCACCTCCAAATATATATATATATAAATATGGCAATAACAATCAGTAACATATACAACTCATACAAACAAGGCATCCATCTCAAAAATAATATACTAGCAATACTATGCAAATGTGTACACTTAAATGCAACCGACCCAGACACAACACGATTATGGATGGCCAACCATTTACTCTACTATCCTAGTCCCTCTGACTATGGCCACGATCAGCCCGTGGCTCATCCCGAAAGAGACTAGATCTTGTATCACATACCGCTCAACAGTCATGTACCAGCGATAGCCCTGCTGGAGGTCCAAAAGGAAAACTAGCTCTGAGTATCATATGAGAAACATGCATTCTCTGCATGTGCCTACCAAGCATGGCTAAAATAAGGCAACTAGCTCATGTGTCACATACCGCTCAACGGTCATGTGCCAACGATAGCCCCGCTGGAGGTCCAAAAGGAGACTAGGTCCTCCTGTGATCATAGTCGGACTAGAGAGCGACAATACCAATACAATGAATGCAGCCCAATGCAATCCAATGCAATACAATGCATATTAAAATATATTACATGCATTTAATATTTCATAACTATATAACATATTTGGTATATAATATCAGAGGTCAAGATAACTTACCGAAAAGCATCCACCAACTACGCACAATTCAACACTAAACCGGGTCTTCCAAGGACAACGATAATCCTGTACAATATTTTTAAAATAATTTAATCATACCACTTATATATATATATATTGAACAACAAAAAGAAAACTATATTTCTTGTTAGCCGAGTTAACCTATCTGACAATCGAGTCAACTCATCCCAAAGACCGAGCGAACCTAGTTCTGTTGACTGAGTTAACTCATCCTGCCAACCGAGTTGACTCATCCCAATTAACCGAGTCAACTTGGTTCTTCTTCTTTCTCCCAACCCACTGCCAACTCCTCTACCAATCCGATCCCCCCAGCCAACGGAAGACCGGAAGGAGGAGAGAGACCTACAGCGACCCTGACAACCATCCAGCCACCAGCCAGAAACCCAAAGCAAAGTAAACCCCTCTCCCTGCTACTCCTCTCTCGGCTTGATCGAGCTGGTCTCCCCACGGTTGCCGGCGGCTACCATGGGAGACAGCCACCGAAGAAGGGGGCCCAGTTGATAGGAGCGGATGGCAGTGCAACCACCGGCGATCGTCCGATCACCCACCTAAATCCTAAAAGAAAAATAAAATAAAATAAAATAAAATGGATCCTCCTCCCTGCCCGGTTGTCCCTACCCAAGCCCGTTCTCAAGAGGAGACGGGCTCCTGTCCATCGCCTCTGATGCCCACGCTCAAACAAAAACAGGGGATAGGGCACTTACCGGTGAGGTCGGCTGTGGTTTTAGTAGCACCAGAGAAAAGAACGACCGCTGAAAAAGGTCGTGGCATAAGAGGGAATCGCCCGGCACGATCGGCGTTAATCTTTATCGTCCAACAGAGGAGGAGGGTTCGGATTGGGCTAAAGCATGCGAGGAACCTTTAAACTCCAAAGAAGATCCCCCCCCCCCCCCCCCCCCGCGCCGTCGACTGGCCTCTCCAAAACCTCCGCCGGTCGTTCCGAAGTCCGGTGCCAGGCCAAATTCGAACTGAAGTTGGCAAGGACTGCCGACTTCAACCCAACATCGGCCCAATAGCACCGGGCCTCACATAGAGCAATGGCAATGGTGGGCTAGAGAAATGGCCGATGGCAAGAAAGGAAAGAGAAGATAATAGCTATCCCTTGAATCTTTGGATGAAGCTCGATCCGATGTTTCCTTGCCATGGCTGATGATGAGGAAGGAATCAAAGAATAGGAAGAGAAATGAAAATCTAATCTCTGGTTGTGAGGGTTTTAACATTTAATCAAAGTGGACTGATGGGACCATGCAAGAAATCAGAAAAAAAAATGGGTAACAATTTTTTGCATGGGGATTTGATTTTTTATCGTTCATGAGCTTTAGCCCAAGTCCATTCCATTTAAACAGCCCAGATCCAACCAACTTAAATAGGTTAAATATATCATGCTTTTAAAACTTGAACCTGACTAAAATACTACATGGGTTAAATGGATCAACCTGACTCGAACCTATTTAGCCCAAGTATAAACCTATTAAAGATAAGTTGAACATGGGGTAGATTTGTAGGTCGAGTCATATTTTATCATCCCTATTTTTCATGAAATGAAAATGATGGCTTTTTTTACCCAAAAATACTTTTTAATATCTATAACTAAAATTATACAAAATATCAATGAATGGTTGAGATTAAATATATAATGTTATGCTAATATTTATATTAATATGATATTTAATATTATATTTATATAAATATAAATATAATATTATTATTTATATAAAATTTGGGAATGATAAGATATAATCTTATATCTATTAAAGATATAATAGACATTTTATACTTTTTATATACTCAACTAAATATAAACTATTCTTGAATAAATTATGTTTTTTTGATCAACCAAATATATCAAAATTCCCTTTCCAAGAAATATTTTTTTGAAAAAAAAAACTTTTTGTAAGCCAAACGAGTCGCATAAGCTGGTGTGCAATCCATGTCCCTTGGAAAGTAAATTTCAACAAGTTAGACCTGAACACAAATAGGAGAATGTATCAAGAATAAGGTCCCGCTCGAGCGTAAAACAAGCTACCAAGAAAGTAGCCTTTCCATACTTTCGTTAGATGGACATCAAGGAAAAGAAAACAATTTTAGCATGAAGAAGTCAACTGCCAAAAGATGATTAAGTATTGTTATGATAATCTGGTTTAATATGAAATAATGACCGGTCCATCAGTCGAACTAATTTCAAATTTTTTGTCCGTTAGCTGAATCAATGCACTAATGAAAATCTCTTCAGCCTGATCCGAAGAGTATGCTTGGGATATGTTATTCTTTCATTCGGCTTCGTATCTTCAGTTTGGTCTGAAGAGTATGCCTAGGTTATGTTGGTCTTTCCATCGGCCTTATATCTTCAGCCTGATTAGAAGAGCATACCTTTAGTATGTTATTCTTTCCTTTAGCTTCAGTTTGGTCCAAAGAATATGCCTGGGATATGTTAGTTTTTTCATCGGCCTTATATCTTCAGCCTGATTAGAAGAATATGCCTCTGATATGTTATTCTTTTATTCGGCTTCAATTTGGTCTGAAGAGTATGCCTGGGATATGTTAGTCTTTCCATCGGCTTTATATCTTCAGCCTGATCAGAAGAGTATGCCTCTGGGATGTTATTCATTCATTCGGCTTCGCATCTTCAGCCTGGTCTAAAGATAATGCATTTAGAATATTTTTATCTCTTCGATACTATAGTAAGTAGTTGTTTTCCTTGTTCACTTCAAAGGGATGCATCCGAAGTATATAACTAACATTTCCTCGAGCCATTCTGAGGAAGGCCCTCCTCCGAAGAGGTTGTTGGATTTACTTCGGACACTCTCTAAAAAGGAGAACATCTAAAACTTTTGGACGGTCTTTCAACCTGAAATGGTTAAAGGTTGTTTTGGTTGTTGTAACTGCCCACATGGTCGAATAACTAATTTTTCGACTGCCATTGCTTACTGTTATGAGAAGGTTTTCCTAACTAACTCCCATAACCGTAAGTAGTTACATTTACGCCTATAAATATTGGTAAGAGGGGATGCTCAAGATAAGCTAACTCTGAGCAAACTTGAGCCATTTTCTTCTTTCTTCTCACCACTCTCTGCTCTCGAGTTCTCCATTCTGCTGCCTAGATTCTTGCTAACTTTGGCATTGGAGTGTCCCCCACCGGAAAAATTCTAGTTATGGAAGTTGTTTTGTAGGCTCCAATCGATGGCGAACCAGTGGGCGAGCTACTCCATCCAGTCGACAAGGATTCAGTGTCAATAGATTGGCATGCCAGGAAGGAGAAGATCTGTTTCCTCTGGTTAAAGGAGAGCTTTGATCAAGCAGAAATGGTGAAAGGAAAGTTCCAGAATGCTTCTACAAGCAGGGATCAACCTGTTTCTCCAGCAAACGACCCTCCAATGGATAATAACATGCCACCTCCTGTGTTGATGGTAGGACAACAACAGTTTGAAGCTCTTTTGAGCAGAGTAGATGCTCTGACAGCTTTGGTTCAAAATCTGCAAGAAACTGCTATTGAAAGGCAGTATCCTCCACCCATTTCTTAACACAGCCATCAAACTGAAAGAAGAAAAGATCTACATCAAGAGCTAACTCTAAGTTCCTTAAGGATCCATTCATCCCGCGATCATTATGCTTCATTGCCAGGACAACGCATGGATGATCATAATGGGAAGAAGAGACACAGGCATTCCCCCTCTGTTTCTTCTGGAAATTCTACACCTGGAAGGGTTAGGCAAAAGGAAGCGAACTTCGAGTTTGAAGAGAAGTTTAAATTCTTGGAGTCACAGATAGCCAGGCTTACAGATCAAAGAAGAAGCGATAAAGTGGCTTTCAACTCCCAACCTCCTTTCTCTGATCGAATCATGGCCGAAGTCATTCCTCGACACTTTAAGATCTCACAATTGGAGGCTTATAACGGGACTTCGGACCTCCTTGACCATCTGGAAAGTTACAAGGCTCACATGATGGTGCAAGAGGTATTTTGATGCATTATACTGCCTCACTTTTCCTGCCACCTTAAGGAAAGCAGCTTGAATGTGGTATCGAGCTTATTGCCGAAGACTATCAATTTCTTTGCTGAACTGGAGCGGCAATTTGTCTCACACTTCAAAACATGTCAGAAGATGCCGCGTAATACTGACAGTTTATTTCTCTTTCAACAGAATGAAGAGGAAAGTCTCAAGGAGTTTGTGATCCGGTTCAATTCGGCCACTCTGAAGATTCCAAATCTAAATGAATATGTGGCTATGTCAGCCTTGAAGAAGGGCCTCAGATCATTTAGGTTTACTTTTTTTCTGGATAAAAAATTTTCTACGAGCTACGCCGAACTACTGGCAAGGGCTCATAAGTACGCTACTACTGAAAAGCAGGATGCAAATCATAGACTCGTCGAAGGGAGGAACCCTTCTAAGAAGAAAATGTCAAGGGACCAAATGTGCCCACATCTTCAAATAATGCTCTGATTCCCAGACGCGGTCTTAAGTCCAAACAACAAGGTAATTGGTTTGATTCTTACACACCCCTCAATCTGCCGAGGGAGAAGATCCTGTTGGAAATGGAAAAAAAAATTACATGCAAAGGCCGCGCCCCCTGAAAACTTCTGCTAAAACAAGGGATAAAAGCAAGTATTGTCGATTCCATCGAGACCATGGCCACAACACCGAAGAGTGTTTTTAGCTTCGGGATGTCATTGAGGACTTAATAAAGAGGGGGTATCTGAAAAAATATATCAATCGCTTGGAACCTCAAGCTGAAGCAACGACTCTTCAGAGAATTACTGATGAAACCGAACTACCTCACCAAAGGCCGACCAATGAGAATGTTGGCATGCTTCATCGATCAATTGGATGGAAGGATGAAGCTGAAGATAGTAACCCCAAGAGATTTAAAGGAAAAAACTTCATTACTTTTTCAGATGAAGACAACAGGGAGTCCAGCTTCTACATGATGTCCTATTGTGGTCTCTGCTGTAATTACAAAATATGATGTAAAAATAATTCTAGTTGATAATGAAAGTTCTGTCGATATTTTGTTGTATGATTGTTTTCTTAGAATGAGATTATCTAGACATGAGCTGCAAAGATCTTCCATTCCTTTAATTGGTTTCGGATGAATCAAGTTAGAGTTGAAGGAGAAACGATCTTACCCATAACTTTTGGCACTGAACCATACCAAAGAACTTTTCCCATCAACTTATTAGTAGTGCGAACATCTTCGGCCTACAATGCAATCCTCGGACGTCCAGCCTTGAATAAATTCCAAGCCATAGTTTCAACCTACCACCTTTTGGTACGATTTCCCACCAGTCTTGGCATTGGAGAGGTAAGAGGGGATCAAAGGGTCGCCCACCAATGTCTAATGATCCAAGAAAAGTAATCAGCTAATCCCTTAACACTTGATCAATTGGATTCAAGAGATGAAGCTGAAGATTGTGGAGAACCAGTAGAAAAAACTCTTTTTGTATCATTGTTCGAGGACGATCCAACAAAACTGGAATAAATTGGTAGTTTGTTGGACAAAGAATCAAAAACAAGACTGACTATACTCTTCCGAAACAATGTCGACATTTTTGCTTGGACTGCTTCAGATATGCCTGGAATACCCTCTGAAGTGATTACACATCGCTTAGAGGTGACTCCTAACTGTAAACCAGTTCGGCAGAAGAAGAGAAATTTTGCTCTGAAAAGATAGAGGGCCATTGATGAAGAGGTCAACAAACTTCTTGAAGCTAAATTCATAAGGGAGGTGCAGTATCTGAATTGACTGGCCAATGTCGTGATGGTAAAGAAATCTAATGGCAAGTGGAGGATATTATTGATTATACAGATCTCAATAAAGCCTGCCCAAAAGATAGCTTTCCTTTGTCCAAGATAGATTAGCTAGTTGATGCCACTGCTCATCAGCTGTTGAGTTTTATGGATGCTTTTTCAGGATATAACCAAATCCAAATAGATCCTAAAGATGAAGAAAAAACTGCTTTCATTATAGAAAAATGGCTTTATTACTACAAAATGATGCCGTTTGGATTAAAAAATGCGGGGACAACCTTCCAAAGGCTGATTAATAGTCTTCAAGGATCAGATAGGAAGAAACATGGAAGTATATGTTGATGACATGATTGTAAAAAGTCTTCATAAGCCCGATCACATTGAAGATCTGAAAGAATACTTTGATGCTCTTAGGTATCATCAGATAAGGTTGAATCCGACCAAGTATGTTTTTGGTGTAATCTCAGGAAAGTTTTTGGGATTCTTAGTCATTAAGCGGGAAATCGAGGTTAACCCAGAGAAGATTCAAGCTCTTTGGACAATGAGACATCCTTCATCCAAAAAAAAGGTGCAAAGATTGACGGGAAGGGTCGCTTCTTTAAGTCGATTCATATCCCGGTCAGCGAAAAGATGCCTAACTTTTTTCAAGATCCTCCGTCAGACTCAAGATTTTGAATGGACAGAAGACTGCAAAAGTGCCTTTGATAAATTGAAAGAATATATGGAAAATCCTCATTTACTCTCCAAGCCCTATGAAGGAGAAATCCTTTATTTATATCTATCTACCTTGGACGAAGCTGTTAGTTCGGTGCTTACATGAAGAGATGATAATCACTTGCAGAAATCGATCTACTCTACTAGTAAAGTGTTACATGAGACAGAAGTACAATATCCAGAGTGCGAAAGCACATTTTCTCCTTGGTAGTCAAGGCAAAGTGTCTGCATCCCTATTTCCAAGCTCATTCTATTGTAGTTCTAACAGATCAGCCCTTGAAGGCCATCCTTCATTGTCCAGACATCTTAGGAAGAATAGCTAAATGGACAATTAAATTAGAAGAATCCGACATTGACTTCCAGCCTAAATCAGCAATGAAAGCACAAGTCTTGGCTAATTTTATAGCATAATGTACTTTGGGGGCGGAGAAGAGTCAACTAAGAGCCGAAGAGTAGATTGCCGAAGAAGGTCCAAAGTTCATATGGATGCTTCATGTGGATAATGCTTCCAACGCCAATGGCTGTGGGGCTGGTCTTATTTTGGTTAATCTGAATGGTCAAGTCATAGAATATGCTCTTCATTTTTCTTTCCAAGCTTCGAACAATCAGGCAGAATATGAAGCACTCATTGCTGGGCTTAGAATTTTCCAAAATCTAGAGATTAAAAAGATTAAGATCTTTTCGGATTCACAGTTGGTAGTAAATCAGGTAAGAGGTGAGTTCGAAGCTCGAAATCCCACCATGATCCAGTATCTGAAAAAGGTACGATGCTTAATATCCCAGTTGGAGCATTTTAAGATTGTTCATGTGCCCAGGACGAAAATTCTTGAGCCGATGCTCTTTCGTGCCTTGCTACTACTATTCCAGATTCTCTTGGAAAGACATACGTGGAGTATCTTGAAAATCCTAGCATATCTGAATCCATAGCAGAAGTATGTCCGATTGAACGTGAACCTTCCTGGATGGATCCTATCCTTAAATTTTTAAGTGAATGAACATTGCCCGAAGACAAGCTAAACGCTAAACGGCTCCGCTGGATGGCTTCTCAATATGTGATCTTAGATGGGACCTTATATAAAAGATCCTTTACATAACCTCTATTAAAATGCTTGGGTCCTTCGGATGCTGATTATGCGCTCAGGGAAGTGCATGAAGGTATATATGGAGATCACTTGGGGAGCAGATCTTTGACCTACAAAATAATCCGTCAAGGCTAATATTGGCCGACCATACAAAATGATTCTACAGAATTTGTCAGAGGTACTCTAATGTATAAAGACGTCATACAAGTCAATTGACCCCTTTAACAGGTTCTTGGCCTTTCACTCAATGGGGAATGGACATCCTTGGTCAGTTTTTTCCAACTCTGGATAGCAAGAATTTCTTATAGTAGCCATTGATTATTTCACAAAATGGGTCGAAGCCGAACCACTCGCACAAATTATCGAAACAAAGATTGAGAACTTTGTGAAAAACTATGTCATCTTCCATTTTGGAATTCCTCATGCTATAATTATCGATAACGGAAGGCAGTTTGATAATCCAAAGTTCAAAAGCTCCTGTACCCAGTATCATATACTTCACAAGCTGATTTCAGTGGGACATCCTCAGTCTAATGAAGAAGCTGAAGTTACTAATAGAACTATTCTTCATGGCCTCAAAACCAGGTTGAATGATGCTAAGGGATTGTGGGCTGATGAATTAAATTCAATTCTTTGGGCATATCGAACCACTCCCAGAACGGCTATTGGAGAATCTCCATTTCACTTGGTTTATGGCACTGAAGCAGTCATTCCTGTGGAAGTCTCTTTACAATCTTTATGGATTGATTAATATAAAGAACCTGAGAATTCTGAACGTCGAAGAGTTGACCTAGATTTATTACAAGGCACTCGGCTTCAAGTACAACTGAAAATGGCTACATATCATCAAAGGATTGCTAAATATTATAACTCCCATGTGAAGGAGCGGACCTTTCGTCCTAAGGACTTGGTTCTGTGAAGGTCTGAAGTATTTAAATAAGTCGAATAGGGCAAGCTTTCTCCTATTTGGGAAGGTCCGTATTGGGTAAAAGAAGTCATTCATCTCGGAACTTATCAGCTGGAAATCTTGGAAGGTGTTCTATTATCCCGACCTTGGAATGTACAGAACCTTTGTAAATATTATCAATAAAAGCCCCTATTCAGGGTTATCAGGATAAGATTTAACTATTGTCTTAATCTTTCTTTTCTCCTAAAAGGCATAAGGATGATCTACGCGATCTACCCTACGAAGTACCGAGGTAGGATTAATCAGCCTGTCTTAATTTTTTTTTTTTAAAAGGCACAAGGATGATCTACGCGATCTACCCTACGAAGTACCGAGGTGGGCTTGATCAGCCTGTCTTAATTTTTCTTTTCTTAAAATGTATAAGGATGATCTACGCAATCTACCCTACGAAGTATCGAGGTGGGCTTGATCAGCCTGTCTTAATTTTTCTTTTCCTAAAAGGCATAAGGATGATACATGTGATCTATCCTATAAAGTACCAAGGTGGGCTTGATCAGCCTGTCTTAATTTTTTTTCTCTAAAAGGTATAAGAATGATTTGCGTGATCTACCTATGAAGTGCCAAGGTGGGCTTGATCAGCTTGTCTTAATCTTCACCTAAAAGACATAAGGATGATCCACATGATCTATCCTATGAAATGTCAAGGTTTGATCAATCTATTTCACTCTCCAAAAAACAGGGATGATCACGTGGTCTATCTTATTTCAGATCAGAATTATCCTAAGTCCAAAGACTTAGTATTATTTTAAGACTGAAGACTTTGTATTACTATTTGGAGACTTGATATCTTCTCAAGATCTTAGGATTATTCACTTATCCTAAGTCCGAAGATTTAGTATTATTTCAAGTCCGAAAACTTGGTATTACTATTTGGAGACTCGATATCTCTTAAGATTTCAGGATTATTCACTTATTTTAAGTCTGAAGACTTAGTATTATTTCAAGTCTGAAGACTTGGTATTATCATCTGGGATATCTTTTCAAAATCTCAAGATTATTCTCAATTATCCTAAGTCTGAAGACTTAGTATTATTTCAAGTCCAAAGATTTGATATTATCATCTGATGACTTGATTTCAGAATCATTCTATTATGCTAAGTCCAAAGACTTAGTGCTATTTTAAATTTGGAGACATGGTATTGTCTTGAATTAAAGATTTCAAGGTTCTTTTTCTTAAAAGATTATTTTATTCTAAGTCTGAAGGCTTAGTATTATCTTAAGCTTCGGAAGGCTCAATATCATTTTAAATCTGGAGACTTGTTGCCTAAAACTTCGGAAGATTTAACTTTATTTCAAGTCCGAAGACTTTATACTTGGATGAATCATCATCCCAAAATTGGAGGTGAAACTAAGTTCATTTACAGGTGCATAGTTCTACTTCTGATGAGTTATTACTTGAAAGTTATTGCATCAAAACAGAAATTTTCATTCATAAAAAGTAGTATGTATATTCTTTCAAAAAAGAAAAAAAAAATTATAGATCTACTTCGACTAGAGTATCTTCAATTCGGGTAAGGTCTATCAGATCGGCTGCTTCTTCGATTGCAGTGGGTGCTTTAGAGGGATCTTTTGATGATTCAGGTTCTTCCATTTTTTCTAGATTAAATAATTGAACCTCCGAAATGTCTAGATTTGGAAGGAAGTTTTGTACTTCTTTCACCCCATCATTGAAGCCCGCCCGATAATTGAAGGTCCCAACTTCAGTTAATTCGTCATCAAAAGACGAAGACTTCTTGTAGTCTTCGATCGCTCTGTTTATCTGATTCTCTAAGAATCTTATTTTTTTGGCTGATTCTTCAGTTTTCTTGATCGCTTCATTAGCCTTTTTAACAACATCCTCAGTCTTTTGATGGGCTTCTTTGACTGAAGACTTTAAAGAACGAATTTTCTTCTTCTTCTTCTTTAGTTTAGCATCTTGTTCAGAATTTATTGATTGAGCCTTCTCCAGTTCGGCTCTTAATTTCTAAATAGCTAAGTCGCTCTGGGCAAGCTTTTCCTCGATAGCTTGCCTCTGCTCTTCGGCTATTGCCTTTTTCGACTGGGTTTTTGACTCTCTCTTTCATCTGCTTGTAATTTTTTCAAAAGTCAATAATTCCTTCTTCCATGATAGTAATATCATGGACTAGCTGCATTTATATCATAATATAAGAAGTCAGTAAAGTTGGACAATATACATATGTATTGAAAAGAAGAAGTATAAGGCTCACCTTCAGCATAGATGAAAATGCTGAATCAGAGACATTCTCAATACACCGGGATTTAGTATTGTCCCAGTCCTGAGGGATCAAAGTGTGCTTCGATAGTTTCCTAGCAAATTCCGGGTTCTTCAGACCTTGCCCATCAGAGAAAAGGGTGAAGTCTACATGATATTCTTTATCCGTTGAGGCGTTCATCCTGAAAATCTCTTCAGAGCAGATAGTTTTTCCTTTTCTTCCATCCTTTAGAGAGACAAGAAGCGTCTCTTTATCGGACAGAGTTGGATCGGATTGACCTGAAGAAGGCATCGGAGGTGGGCTCCTTGGAGGTCCTCTTGGAGATGAATATTTTGGTCTTGTTGAAGATGGGCTTCTTGGTGGAGATGTCATTAAGGGCACATCAGCTTCATCAGATGCAGCCCTCGAAGGCACGTTTGAAGTCCCTTCGGCTCTTGCCTTCTTTCGGACTTTAGATTCTTTCAAAACTGATACTGGCCTCTTCCTTGAGGCCTGTCGAAGTTTATCTAACTTTGGCTTCATCGGCTCACCTGTAATTAAAAGGAAAAAGTTCCCAGATCATCCAGTGAAAAAAAAAAAAAGAAGAGAGAGGGAAGAAATCCAAAGCCAATCATCTATAACTAATGAAGGAACTTCACTGATATGGGCACGATGGAGGTTATCTTCCCTCAGCAGCTCCTTAGCCAAAGGAATCTCAGGATCTGATAAAATTTCAAAGTCCTTTTGATCGGCCTTCAAAATTCTTTTCCTAGCATTGCAGTCAAATGTAGAGCCCTCCATTCAGTATTGAATCCCCGGTATGGGTAATATATGAAGAAAAAATAGGGTTTTCATCCATGTATGGCACTGGGAGTTTCTTTGATTAGTCCTCGGCCTAGTCAAAGTTTGATAACCCACCACCCTTCACCATGAAAATCCCTTTTCAATACGAATAGGGAGGTAAACAAAGAAGTCTTTGGTTCTATGTTTTGGAGTTTGCAGAGGACTGAAAATCCATAGATATTCCTGAAGCTATTTAGAGTTAATTGGACTGGAACTACCTGATAAAGATTAAAAATCTTTGTAAAGAAGGGGTGGAGTGGAAACTGAAGACCAGTCTTAAGATGATCTTCGTATATAGCGATTGACCCAGGAGGAGGACGAACTACCCTTTCGTCGGGTTTAGGAAGGAATAGTTTAAAGGTCCGCGAAAAATGGAAATGGTGTTGAAGACTCTCTAACCTAACATACGATAGAGTACTAGCAATGGCTTCAGGAGATCTCTCAGGACTCCTCTTTCTACCAGAGCCTCTACTCCTAGTGGGTTCACCTCCTGATGAACCCCGGCTAACAATTGGATTACCTAAGGACTCCGACATTTTAACAAAGGAGGAAGAAGGAAGGGAAATGATTTCTACCTCCAAAGAAAATAGGGCGGCTGGTTGAAAAAACTGTTGCAGAGCAGGAAGAAGATGGAGGTTTCGAAAGTGCAGAATTTCTCTCTATGAAACTTCCCTCCCTTTTATATAAGCAGAATGGTGGGTCTTTCCATTATTTCGGAAATCTCCTTGATCGTGAGTTGAATCAGCGCCGCCGATCATGGGTATGATTTTTTAAGAGGCATTTTTCGATGAGACTGCAGTTACGATCCACGTGAAAAGAACTGTTGATGGCCAAGATGAATTTTCAGCCTTTCGATCAAGCCATAGGATAACGCCAGGTGTCTTCTCTCGATTAAATAAACGTCCTCTAAAAGCCTTTTTAATGAAAAGATCAACCAAGCTTTTAAAATCTGTACTGTCTTTTTGGAATGGCAATAGGGAGATGACACGTATCCTTAGCACGATTTCCACACCACCAAGCAGTTATTGTGAGTGACAGTTATCGGAGATTTGCCATCATTGCTCCTCCATTTTTCATAAACGACAAATTCTGGTACTCCCATTTTTGAAATAAAATTATTTCGAACTTGGGAGTGGGGGGCAGCTATTATGATAATCCGGTTTAATACGAAATAATGATCGGTCCATCAGTCGAACCAATTTCAAATTTTTTGTCTGTTAGCTGAATCAATGCACTGAAGGAAATCTCTTCAGCCTGGTCCGAAGAGTATGCCTGGGATATGTTATTCTTTCCTTCGGCTCGTATCTTCAGTTTGGTCGAAGAGTATGCCTGGGATATGTTAGTCTTTCCATCGGCCTTATATATTCAGCATGATCAGAAGAGCATGCCTCTGGTATGTTATTCTTTTTCAGCTTCAGTTTGGTCCGAAGAGTATGCCTGCGATATGTTAGTCTTTCCATCGGCCTTATATCTTCAGCTGATCAGAAGAGCATGCCTCTGGTATGTTATTCTTTCCTTCGGCTTCAGTTTGGTTCGAAAAGTATGCCTGGGATATGTTAGTCTTTCCATCGGCCTTATATCTTCAACCTGATCAGAAAAGCATGCCTTTGGGATGTTATTCTTTCATTCGCTTCGTATATTCAGCCTAGTCCGAAGACTATGCCTTTAGAATATTTTCGTCTCTTCGATACTACAGTAAGTAATTGTTTTCCTTGTTCACTCCAAAGGGATGCGTCCGTAGCATATAACTAACATTTCCTCGAGCCATTCCGAGGAAGGCCCTCCGAAGAGGTTGTTGGATTTACTTCGGACTCTTTCTAAAAAGGAGAACATTTGAACCTTTTAGACGATCTTTCGACTTGAAATGATTAAAGATTATTTTGGTTGTTGTAACCATCCACATGGTCGAATAACTAATTTTCCAACCACCACTACTTACTATTATGAGGAGGTTTTTTAACTAACTCTCATAACCGTAAGTAGTTATACTTATACCTATAAATACTGGTAAGAGGGGATACTCGAAGTAAGCTAACTGTGAGCAAACTTGAGCCATTTTCTTCTTTTTCTCACCACTCTCTGCTCTCGAGTTTTTCATTCTGCCGCCTGGATTCTTGCTAACTTTGATATCGGAGTGTCCCTCACCGAAAAAATTCTGGTCAGAAAAATTATTTTGCAAGCTCTCATCGACGGTGAACTGACGAACAAGCTACTCCACCTGGTCGGCGAGGATTCAACGTCAACAAGTATATTACCGGCTAGATTCTCAAATGTATTTATTTGAAGGTACGAGCCAGTTAATCGATGGATTCCCTCGATGCTCGCAACGAGGAGGGGAGTCTACCGATTCTTAGCTTTGTCTTGCTTCAAAATAAAATATTTCTCAACAAAGGTTTTTGGAAGAACTAAAAAAAAACCAGCCAAATGAGCCAGGATTGACCATATGCTTCAAATAACCGGAAAATTTTGTCAGCACGATGGTATTTTGGAATTGACCAGCCCTTATGGACCCATCGTGGAAATCCGGATCCGGAGAGATAAGATACAGCGGTTAGCCAGTCCCTGTATCGGAGGACCGTTGCCATCAACATATATTGACCAAAATGTGCAGTGAATTATTGTAGATCCGTGCACAAAGACAGAGTCCATTTTGACCTTGGAGGCTTTCCAGACTCTTCCCGGGCCCCATCTTTGGCATGGGCCTTTTTCCCAAGGTGTGAACGTAGAAGCAAGTTAGCAGCTTGCAAATGAACCCACCACCATGCAAAAGAGTGGCAGAGGAGTTGCCATGCTTGTCGGACCCCAAGACAAGGGATGAAGTCATCGCCATGCTCTATGGAGTATGAGAATGGAAAAGGGCGAAAAGACTGTGTAAAATGGGGACGGGCTCAAAGGCCATCCTTGTCCTATTGTTTGAAACCCATTCCCATGGTGGGGTATCACCTCAAACTTAGAGCTGCTAGGAACGGTAGGTTAGACCCGCTGCCTCACGGACTGGAAAGAAAAAAATTATACTCCGCATCGTATGCATTACATGGCCGTGCTCCATACCGGTCATCTCATCTCCATTCATCATCTACTTATATTGGTGACTGGCCCACGGAAAGGATACGGGTTAAATGATGTGATGCATGGCTACATCGGTGCATGCGGTATGAGATATATAATTTGCTCTAAAATAAAAGAAGAAGTTATTTGTTACATCGAATGCACCGTGGTGTTGTGCATGCCATTCATCATAGCTATTCATTTCTGGAAGCTTCATTTATAAAATATATATCTCGATGCATCGCAGTTGTGATTGATGGTATGCATAGCCATACTATAAATGAAACTCGGGGATTAATTTCGTTTGAAATGGAGGCAACTTGAAAGCGACGGGAATCCCAAGTCATATGGGTTATGGAATGCTTGGTGGAGGTGAATGTTTGGTTTCATTTTGGCCTTGTTGATACCCTTGTGAATGCGGAAAGATTTGTTGTCAAAAGTCAAGTTTATCGATTTTGATAGGCAACAAACCTTTTGCAAATCAATTCATGTATATGGTCCTCTGCTACTCTTTGCTTACTCCTAACAAGATTGGAAAGAGATTGGGAATTCGTAGATTTGCTTGTCTTCGCCAGCCATCCTAATGTGACATGCGATAGAAATTATTAATGACTTGATATTGGTCCGGAGTGGCATGATATCAAATACAATCTATCTTCTTTTATTGTGATCACGAGTCTCTCTCTACAACACTTTTTGAATTAAACCTGTTATTTAGCATCGATGAAATGAGAAATAGTGATAGCGATTCTTTGACTTATTAAAGAATAAACTGCTTCGATAAACAACAACAACAATAAATCACTTCAGAAATGTTCTGCAACTTGCTCGAGAGGACTCTAATTTTGACCAGGATACCAAACAAGTTCATTTGTCTTGCAAAAGGAGCTATGTGTCCCAGTTCACCCATCTAATTCATTCCCCTTTGACATGGCACTAGCATGACTTTTGAAAGGAAGCCACCTAACATGGACCACACAATTCCTATGAATTGCACCAATCCCCTCATCAATATATTGAGATGAATATTGGATGGGGACCCGTGCTAGGTGCAATACCGATGCTTGTCTTCACACGCAAAGTCATTAGTGTAGGTCATGAGTCCTCTTTTTGAATTTGCCTGAGCAATAGCCTATCTAGAAGCTAAATTAGTGTGCCCCAGGTATTTTGGTCCAGCTTTTCGTTTATTTGGCATGTATGAATAAAAAGAGTCGGGCATATTTTCAAGCTACATCGAGAAACTTAGAGAGTCGAATCTAACTTAGAAATGGGTTTTTTATTTTAATTAGACTGTATAATATTCTGATGCAGTGCAAGTGCTTGAACCATGCCTTCAGATGTGCAAAAAAATGTTGTTTTTGATTCGGTGCTCGATTCCGGTAAGATCTTGGATATACAGGTGAATAGGTTAAAAAGTATCCCGAATGAAACGGAAATTATAATATAGAACTTTCACCGATGTGCCAAGTATTTACGAATAATTAATATTATCAGAAGAAACTAAATCGCGTGGTGGATCCAATAGCTTACGAACTTATGAAATGATGTCCCAAGAAAGATGATATGAGCTGCAAAGAGAGTAATGAATACCGCTAAGATGATAGCCGGTTGGTAGAGATCTTGCCTCACTACCAATCGGCGATAGACTCGATCAAATCCAAGAATTTTTTTTAAATTCACGATCGCTGATGTGAGTGAGAGATTATGATCTTTCTCTTTACCTCTGTTTTACTAATCCGTGTCTTAGTAATATCAGAATTTATCTCCAATTTTTTTTTCAATTAAAAAAAAAAAAAAAAAAAAAAAAAAAAAAAAAAAAGAGTTATGAATTAAAAGTATAATCCAATTAAGTTGGAGTAGTGTTGCCTATCTTTATCGATTACGTTGTTTAAAATATTTCATCATAATGTCTATTAATGATAAAAAATAATTATGTTTCTTACAGAATTGGTGAATTTTTATAATATGGGAACTACAATTAATGGTAGCAAAATAAAATGATACGGTGTTTTTTCATTCAAGAAAAAGATATGGCCATGATTGGATGTTATTTTGTCCAGCAATCATTTGCTAAGATATGAATTGCCATATCCAAGGTTCAATTTATTGCACATACAGATCATTTGTTCCCAATATCATTAATTGCTCGAGGCGCCTTGCCACGCATCTTCAAAGGGGTTGGACAGCTCATGGGGTTGGACATCCCCATGAGCAGTCTAGAATGGAAAAACTCGTAGGCACAGATCACCATACATAGGTGGAAAACTTAGATTTGTCTTCTATCATTCATCTCATTGCACTGAAAAACCTATGGGTCTATCAAGGTAGATCCGATCCCAGTCTCGAAGTTGGCCAGTACGATACTGACCGGAACCACATGTCCTTGTTTTCGCTGAGAGTTGTTCGAGTTCCCAGGCCAGATGGGACACAGCGATCGAGTTCTTTCTGCTTCCAATTGCATGGGTACGACCCGGCCCAAAGAATAAGTAAACCCACAAACCTATATACGTGGAATGGACCGTGGCCCTCGGAACGGTTCCACGGGCCTAGGGGTATAACCTGCGTTCGCGTCGCAAGTTCTAAGTCCCAGCCTTTTTGGCCTTTTGGTCGAGTATGCTTTCGAGCTGCCATGGTTCTCGCGTATGTTTTCTCTGTGAATAATCTTGCGTCCTCGATTACGTATTGTTTAGATTGCAAGGGAGAAAAAACAGTTTCGGTTAAGAAAAAGAGAAAAAAAAAAAAATCTTTGTTCTTTTATTAATTTTCTTTTATTTTCCACTTCTGGTCCCTTGGTGTCACTTTGTTTTGTCAGGATTGATATGTGATCGATCTTCCTTCCTTGCTGATCGTTACACCACATCTCAGCAAGGAAGGAAGATCAGAATTCTTTCCAATAAGCATAATGGACAAAAAAAGTGGTACATTTTCTCCCTGATCGATACCCCTACGCTTAAACGAGGCCAAGAGATCATTTATTGGAAGAACTTTCCAAGAACCGTCGACAAAACTACTACTTGTGCTGTCTTCAAGATTTTATGGAAGAGAGCAATAACTATAAAAAATTGTGTATATATATATATATATATATATATGATTTAATACTTCTATTTTCATTTTGTTCGATCCGTGAGTATTGACTTATAGAGGTGGGAAAGGTCTCCATATCTTCTCCAATGTGATCAATAAACTCATGGAGCCTACTCATAGAATGGAAATGATTTAATCAGTTGTACTACTAGTACCATATTGCATTTATTGCAAAACAATATTCCAAGTCATCTAGTTTGGTAGATTCTCAACTTGATCATGGTTTCAGCACTGAACCATGTCGCTTTAGTGGTGGTGCAAAAATTTACCCTGGCAAGGGTATTAGATTTGTGCGTGCCGGTTCTCTGGTAAAATTACAGTTCTTGGTTGCACTTCTTGGCTCGCAGTTGATTAATTGTGCCTATGTCTACACTACAACTGGAATGTTCTATGTTTTCCTGGCCTCTAGTTCATGCGTTTTGATTGCTGTATGTCTTTTGTTTGCCAACAATGCAAGTGTTACTTCTCAGCTGAAACCTCCAAGCTTACGCATGGTTATTACTTTTGTCCAATTTTCATATTATTGTAGATCATTGCTTTCGTCTGATCATTTTCTTATTTCTTTTTCTGATTTTGGAACCAGGATATCCATGCGGAAGTTGTGAAAGAAGAGACGCAGAACAACCCAAATACCATATTCAAGGTCAATGGTTGGCGCTACGTTAGAGGTGATTCAGGTGAGGAGAACCGGAAACTAGAAGTCCGTGATGCTGCCTCTCTATGCTCTATTCTTTTTTGGTATTTTATTTCCATTGTTCTCTATGTCCAATCTTGTTTTTTTTTTAAAGGACCGATTGAGGGATAATCAGATAACCGAGTATATTTCAATCTACATGGTACACAATCATAATAAAAATATGATCATTTTGTAGAGAAAATAAATTTGAACAAATCATAGAACATAAAAAAAAAAAAAAAAGGATAATCAAGCATTATAAAAGCAGGAAAAAAAAAAATATACCAAATATACATGGTTCAGCCTATCAATCCTTGACCTACGTCCATGAAAAAGATCTCCTCGACATTCCTTTATTCAGTCCATGGCATAAGTACAAAAATGATAGTAGATACAAGAAACTCTCTCTTATTATAGAGAACTTAATATTTTTAATATTTCTCCCCCCTTACAAAGCCTCTCTTTCTCTCTCGGTGCACACCAAAATGGTGTCTCATGCCTTCCTTTTAAAACACCACAACAAGGAGCACAGAGTCCTGTTAGGACTCTTGCTAGAAATCCTGTTAATACTCTTATTTAATAAAGAAAAAGTCCAAACAAAAAAGGATTTTATTTAACAAAAAAATTCAAAAGAAAAAAAAGTTCCATGTCCTCCCCACTTGCATGTGTATCACGTCGTTAAAGATCGGGTAGAAAATATGGCTTCACATCATCAATTCTCCCATTTGAAGATATGTACCGAACTCTAAAAAATGTCATTCCTAGAGGCCTTGCCAACTTCCACTCCTCATATAGCTCCAAGACCGAGAGAAGCTTTACTTCATTTTAACTTCTCTTGAGTCACCGACTTTATCAATACATCCACTACATTTGTATCAGTATGAATCTTCAACAGCATGACTAGACCATCATCCACCACATCTCTCCTAAAATGATAACGAATGCCGATGTGCTTCGTCCAGGAGTGAAATGATGGATGTTTTGCCAAGTACAACATGCTTTTTGACTATCACAATTCATCATCATCACATCTTGCTTTATCTTGAATTCTCTAAGAAGCTTCTTAAGCCAGATAACTTTTTTAAATACATATGCCACTGTAATGTACTGTCTCCGTGATTGATAATACCATCGCTGATTGAAACTTAGAACCCTAGCTAATAGCACGCCGCCCATGGAGAACACATAACCTATGATAGATCTTCTCTTGTCTCGAACTGCTATAAAATTAGAATCCACATATCTAATACAGTCCAAACCTGTAGAACCATAATAGAGTGAACAATCATATATCCTCCTAAGATATCAGATGATCCACTTCACTACTTTTCAATGGTCATTATCTGGATTCACCATATATCAACTTACAACTTCCATTGCTTGTGCAATGTCTAATCTTGTGCATACCATTGCAAATATAAGGCTCCCTATTACTGATGAATATGGTTTCCAGGCCATGTTAGCCTTTTTCGCTTCTATACTAGATGATTGCTCAGAGGACAATTTTAAATGAATAAAAAATAGGGTAGAAACTAGCTTTGCATTTTGTATATTAAAGCGCCGTAGAATTTTCTCCACATATTCCTTTTGTGAAAGCTAGACCTTTCTATTCTTCTTTTCACGTAGCATCTTCATTCTGAGTATTTGGTTTACGACTCCTAAATCCTTCATCTTAAACTCCCTAGCTAATTCAGTTTTCATATTTGATATATGACTCTTGCTATTCCCTGCAATCATTATATCATCAATATACAATAGCAAAATACAGAAGTATCTACCATCATAACCATAAAAATATGCACAATGAACTACCTACAATCGATTAAATTCCAAACTCACAATAAAGGAATCAAATTGCTTGTACCATATCTCGGTATCTATTTGAGATAGTACCATGATTTGTTCAGTCGATAAACCAACTGTTCCTTATCTATTTCAACAAAACCTTCAAGTTGTGCCATATAAATCTCTTGCTCCAAGTTATCATGCAAGAATAATGTCTTTACATCCATTTGCTCGAGTTTCAAATTTATGACTATCACGATCGCCAAGATAACCCGAATAGTAGTTAAACAAACCACTGATAAGAAGATCTCATCAAAGTCAATTCTTGGCTTCTGAATATAACCCTTTACCACCAAACATGCTTTGAACCTCTTCACAATTCCATTTATATCCTTCTTCACCTTATAGATCCACCGATATCTGATAGGACTCCTTCCCTTCAGTAGAATTACAAGTTTCTAAGTATTATTCTTCCGAAGTGATTCCATCTTCTCCTCCATAACATAATGCTAATTTCCAATATTGGTGGACTCACAAGCCTCCTTATATGAAGTCGGCTCATCCTCCTTTACCAAAGCAACATAAGTACAAACATGATTAGTAGAAGGAATAAAATAAATGACATAGTTATCATACTTCACGGGAGGTTTAATGACCCTCCTAGGCTTCTCGAACTCCGTTGGTGGTTCTTACTTTGATACCAAACTGAAAGGGCCGATCAAGGGATAACCAAGTACACCTTAACCCACACGGCACATAAGCATAGCAGAAATAGGATCGTTTGGTAGAGGAAATAAATTTAAATAAATTGTAGAATATAAAAGAAAGATAATCAAACAATATAAAAGCAGTAGAAAAAGAATGTGCACCAGGTATATATGGTTTGGCCTATCAATCCTTTGCCTACGTCCACGAGCAAGACCTTCTCGACATTCTTTTATTCAATCCATGATATAAAAAATACAAAATTGATAGAGGATATAAGAAACTCTTTCTTATTATAGAGGGCTCTTAATATTTTTAATATTTCTCTTCCCTTACAAAGCCTCACTCTCAGGATCCCTCGATGTACACCAAAATGGTATCTTAGGCTTCCCTTTTAAAACACTATGATAAAGAGTATAAAATCTTGTTAGGACTCTTGTTGGAAATCTTGTTAGGACTTTTATTTAATAAAAAAAGTCCAAACCAAAAAGAATTCTATTTAACAAAGAAAATCTAAAAGAAAAAAAAGAGTTCCACGGCCTCTCTACTTGCATGTGCATCACGTCTCCAAGGACAGGACGGAAAACATAGCTTCACACCATCATCCTTTAGGTTCTACTGTTATGCTATATGATTCTTCATGTGCTTTTTTTATTTTGGTGAAATTATGGTTTTTATTTAATTTTGGCATCTGACCTGTGATCTCACCTCGAAGTTCATTTCAGTCACAGCTATTTGATAATTTTAAAATTGCTATTTTAATTATCATATACTTGGTTACTTTATAATTTTTCTTTCCATGAAAATGTGAAACCCTGGTCTTTGGATCGTTTTGGGCTGAAGTCGGCAAGGCATGCCGACTTCAGTTCAAAACCAGAAAAAAAATATAGAAGCCGAAATAGAGGAGGTTTGCTCAATCGAAATGATCGCCAGAGGAGTTGGTAGATGCTATGGGGAGGGAGGAAACAACGGAAGGACCGCCGAGGAAGGGCGGGACTCTCGGATGGACGGCTATATCCTCGGTAAGCCGTGCATTATCCGCACCGAAACCCTTCTTTAAAACCCTCTTCATCGTCTCTAATTGAATCGAAATGAGCCCCTCCGCCTCCTCCTCTATCTTCCCCAACTTCGGCAATGGCGGAGCCGAGGTATGAAGCCAATTTCCATCAGAGATTCCCAAATCCTCCTTCCTTTCCATCTCTTTGATCCATGGATTTCGAAGAGTTTTGGCCTCTATTGCCGCTAGAACTCAAGTACTGCTGGCTCCATTCCCGCCATCGTTGCGCCTCATCGGTGAGTGTCCTCCCCCTCTTCCCTCTTCCTTGGTCCAAGGTAACAGGGAAGGCCGTTCGGGCCGAGCCAAGAAGAGAAATGGGGGAAAAGAAAAAGGAAGAAGGAAAAAAAAGAAAAAGAAGGAAAAAAAGAAGAGAGAGAAAGAAGAAGAGATGAAAGAGAAGAGGAGAGAGAAAGATGAAAGAGAAGAGAGATAGATGAGAGAGAAAGAGGAAAGAGAAGAGGAGAGAGGAGGAGAGAGAGAAAGAGGGAGAGAGGGAGAGAAAAGAGAGGAGAGAGAAAGAGGGAGAGAAGAGAGGAGAGAAAAGGAGAGAGAGAAAGAAGAGAGAAAAATAAAAAGAGAAAAATAAAATATCAAAAATAATAATAAAATTTGAATATACTCTTTTAGTAATTTAGGCCGAGATATAGACTGAACTAAGAACCATTTTTTCTATGCTACTTTATTTTAGATAAAAAAATTAATTACATGACCAATCTTATCAGAATTTTCATTTTTCTTGTCGATAAAGTAGTATAAGAGTTGAGATTTGAATAGACCATATATTGATAGAGTTCTTTCAAATAAGTTATCTTGACATTTAGTATTACATGCTAAATATGTTATAAATATGATAAAATGTTAAACATGTTGTTATACACAACCGGCCTCCCTCCGAACCAAATCGGGTCCGACCGACCCGCCAGAGGTTTGACCGACCCGCCAGAGGTTTGACCGACCCACCAGAGGTCCAACCGACCCACCAGAGATCCGACCGACCCGCCAGAGATTTGACCGACCCGCTTCAGCCAGGCCCATGTTGGTCCAAAATGGGCCGCTCCAAGGATGGCCCAGAGGTCCTAAAGGTCCTTTCCAACTGGCACCAGAATTCTGTTACAACAGATTTTTGACATCTTGGCGCCATTACTTTGCAGATCCCACGGTGCCACTCCCTTCTGGTGCCACCTGGTCACTACCAAGATTCTTCTAAGGACAAATCGCCCATTTCTAGCCTGGCCCCTAATAGATTCTAGTAAAAGTTCCGCGCTTATATAAGGTAAAAGGGGGACCCCGAGATAAGAAGGCTCTTCCTTCTCCACGAGCTATCTCCTTCGTGATCCCTCCATTCTGTTGCTGCAAGTCTCCCACTAATTTGCCATCGAAGTGTCCCCCGTCGGAACACCGCCGGCCCGTGAGACCTTTTTTGCAGGAACCGAGAGATGCACACTCCAACAAGCTCGGTCGAGAAAGCCCGGTCCGGGAGATCCAGCAACAACACATGTGTAGCATAATTTGATCTGCAATATTGGTTGCATATATTGTTACGTATGTTGGTGTTGACGCTTTCTAATACGGCTATGATCACACGATGACCTAGTCTCCTTTCGGGCCTCTAATGAAACAATTACTAGTACATGATCGATGTACGGTATGTGTAATCAGGAGCTAGTTATCTTTTATTTTTAGCTATGCATGGCGGTTGCTGACACGTGCTGAGGATATATATTTTTTTGTGTAATATCAGAACTAGTTTCCTTACAGGCCTCCAGTGGGATGATCACTGCATGACCAATTATTGATATTTGTAGTCAGCATCTAGTTTCTTTCGGGACTAACCACGGATCGATCGTGATTATAGTCAGAGGAACTAGGAGAGTAAAGTAAATGGTTAGCCATCCGTAGTCGTGTTTTTTGTAATTGAATGTGCATATTAATATAATGTTGCATTTTATTTTATCATGAGCTAGTTGTGCTGTGATGTATGACTTATGAATGTTTGCAATTTGTTGTTAAGATATTTATGCATATATTAGAGGTAATGATAATTAATGAGCCTGTAAAGCTCACTTCTTGTTTCCTATATTTTAATTACAGATCCAGAAAATCAATCGGGCTTTGGGACCAATCAGTCAGGAGTTAGGGTTTAAATGTTAATCCCTTAGTCTATATTTATCTTAAATCTTAATTGAACTTTGCTTACACTGTATCATAGATTTTTAGTTGAATTTTATCTACTTGGAAGTTCTGATAAGTTGATTTATTCCAGTGTTTAAAGGATTTGAAAGTTAAAAACTAGGCCTTGCATATTCAATGGGACTAACCCTAAGGATATATATGAGGTCATCTGTCATATGCCTGGCTCGGGCATCGAGTCGGGGCGTGACAGAAAATGTTCAATCTTCATGTAAAATTATTTGGGCTCTAGCCGATGCATAAATTATAATCAAAACTTGTTTATGAGAAGCTTTCAATGCATAAACATGATTTAGTTCATGGGGCTGTTTGTGATGCCAATTAAAAAGTCATAATTTGGAGCCGATTTTTTGGGTCCGGTTTTCTTTCTTTTCTTTTTTTTTTTTTTTAGAAAGAAAATATTATATATTATGATTGGTGAGTCATAACATCGTGACTAAGGTTCGTATGAAGCATCTTAACAGGCTTTGGTAAGGTAAGAAATGTGTTATATTTAAAAGCTTTTTCTTTCAGGAGAAAGAACATGGTTACCCTAAGCCTAACTTGGTATCCAGATGATGTTTTGGCTGCAGTCCCATGTTAGAAGCTGACTCCGAGATATATACATCATATCTTGGATGTTTGTTGATCAGTTCGGCCAGCATGGCCAATATTCTTATTTAAAAATCATTTACAGAGAGGTTTGGTTTAAATCAAAATCAGTATAACATCCGTTGAAATTGTTCCATATATGTACATATGTATGTTCTCCTGGTTATTTTCATATGTTGCCCTTTCATAACAAATTCTAGTGAAAATGCCATCAATCTCCATCTTTATTGCAGCGGCATGCACCATGATTTGAGCGTAAGGTAATTGGTATGATAGCCAAGAAAGCAATTTGCAAATTCTTTGTCAAAGGCTTCATCTTCTCACTTAAATTTTCTTTCAAGTTGCATACAGGTACAAGGAAGATGAAGTGCTTTGTTTATTAACAGAATCATATCCATCATTATCTATCCCACATAATATGTAAGTCAAAACATGTAACGTTTATATAAGATTTTACTGATTTATATCATAAATAATGGCAGCTATGTTTCTAAAATTGGTCTAGAGTTAGGTGATGTTACTTGATGAGATATAGTCTTCCAATCAAGGTCTTCATGTATTATGTGATGATTGTGACCGGATGGTCTAAATGCACCATGTACAGTTGCACACAGCATGAGGTCTATTCAGTCACGGTCATTCTGCAAAATAAGGATAGGGATAGCCATGATTGGGAGATTGGGATTTATGTTTGTGTACCGCGTGGATGGTACACTACTTGACACCATACATGTCCTTCCAATCATATGCCAAGCATAATATAAAAGAGGAGTTCAGATGCTTTTGGTGCAACTTGGGCACCACTAAATCCCGATAGCCATCATATCATTCATAGGGACGGCTCTCACTTATCTTTATGATGTCCGCTTACTTTTGAATATGATACATGATTAATAGGAGTGTTAAAAAAGGGTTGCCTGTGTGCTCTACGATGACAAGGTTGCACGGCTGGATTTCATCATAAAATTTGCCATTGGTTACGTGAAAATATATGTTGCCATTTTAAAAAGCTTGGCATATTATCTTACTTGCGTGTGATGCGAGTGAAATATAAAAGTTGTTCTTCAACACAGTCCATGTCACGTTGGACCAACACTTTCCTGCCAAGTGAAAAAAAAAAAAAAATCTCGTAGCTAATTACTTGTCTTTATCATCGTTTAATATTAAAGTATTATTTTTCCAAACTGAATTGCCGACGAACGAAAGGTGGTGGCACGTCTACTTCACCAGCTGTCGTTATCGTGGGGACGCGTGTCAAGCTGGCGAAAGTAATTTTGAAGCTATAAACTCTCCGCTATACTCCAACACCCCGGGCCCTCCTCATACGACGAAACCATCGTAAGAACGAAACACAAAGGCTAATAAATAAATAAATAAATAAAAGGTCAATCTCTCGTCGACAAATTCGGCTATATGTAATATATTTTATATAAGAAATAAAATTATACTATTAATTACTTAAAAAATGAACCGGTACGAAAGAAGAAAGATTTTTTTTTCAACTCGCCTAACTCAAGTTGCATAAAAAAATAGAAAAAGAAGGATTTTCAAAAATAACATTTAAATTATTTCTTTATTTATTGATTGAAAAATGAAATACACATCATCCATCTACAATAATGGAATTTTTTTAAAATAATATTTTTTTAAATAAAAAATTATCAAAATAGGTGTTTCAGGATATATTTATCGAAATAGATGTTTTCCGACGACGTGGCGGTGACAGTGCATCTAAGTTTGATTTTTCAAAAGATGAAATTGGATTCATCTTTTGAAAAAATGAAATCCTTATAAATCAATATTTTTTTATTTAATTTTATAATTTAATATGACATGTAATAAATTGACGTGACGTTGAATTCGTCTCATGGAAAGACGTATTCAATTTTGGATTCGTCTTTTTAATGGACGAATTCAAAATCAAATTTTTTTTATAATTTTATAAATATTATTATTATTTTAAAATAAAATTAATAAATTTTAATTATAAATAAATAAAAAAATAAAAAATTAAAATTAATTAAAATTTTATATATTATTTTTTGATAATATTAATTATTATATTATTTTAAGATAATATTAATTAAAAATAATATTAATTAACTATATAAAAATAATATTAATTTAAAATTAATAATAATTTAACTAAAAATAATATTAATTGAAAATAATATTAATTAGAAGATATTATAATAATATATTATAATATATATTATATTATAATAATTATTTTATATTCTAAAATATAATGAATATATTATTATTTATTATATTATATATTATAATTTTTATAATATAGTATAAAAATTTTTTAAAAAATAAAAAATAATAAAAAATAATTATCATGTCGATACTATTCGGTCGCTAGCCCGGTACCAGTTCGGTCGACAGCCCGGTGTCAGTCCGATCCCTTACTCAGGAGCGGTGGCAGGACCCCGACGACCAGACCGGCGATCGGGTCTGTGGCATGACTGGGGCTAGACCGGTGACAGGATCTTGGCGGTCGGATATGTAGTCGGACCCGGGTGGCCGGACCGGGGGCCTGACCGGCGGCCGGACCGGCGGCCGGACCGGGGCCCGCATCGAGGGCCGGACCGGCGGCCGGACCGGGGCCCGCACCGGGGGCCGGATAGGTAGTCGGACTCGGGTGGCTGGACCGGGGCCACAATTGGGGCCGGACCGGGGACCGGATCGGTGGTCGAACCGGGGGCCGGATTGGGGCCCGCATCGGGGGCCCCCGCTAGTCCAGCCCCCGGTGCGGGCCCCAATCCGGCTGCCGGTCGAGCCCCCGATGTGGGCCCCGATCCGGCCGCCGATCCGGTCCCCGGTCCGGCCGCCGCGGTCCCCGGTCCGACCCCAGTTACGGCCCCCGGTCCGGCCACCCGGGTCCGATTACCTATCCGACCGCCAAGATCCTGTCACCGGTCTAGCCCCGGTTATGCCACAGACCCGATCGCGGTCCGATCGTCGGGGTCCTGCCACCGCTCCTAAGCAAGGGATCGGACTGACACCGGGCTGTCGACCGAACTGATACCGGACTAGCGACCAAATAGTATCGACATGATGATTTTTTTATTTTTTAAAATTTTTTTTATATTATATTATAAAAATTATAATATATAATATAATAAATTATAATATATTCATTATACTTTAGAATATAAATTAATTATTATAATATAATATATATTATAATATATTATTATAGTATCTTTTAATTAATATTATTTTTAATTAATATTATTTTTAGTTAAATTATTATTATTTTTAAATTAATATTATTTTTATATAGTTAATTAATATTATTTTTAATTAATATTATCTTAAAATAATATAATAATTAATATTATCAAAAAATAATATATAAAATTTAAATTAATACTAATTTTTTATTTATTATTTATTTATTTAAAATTAAAATTTATTAATTTTATTTAAAAATAATAATAATATTTATAAAATTATAAAAAAATATTTTGATTTTGAATTCGTCCGTTGGAAAGACGAATTCGAAATTGAATTCGTCTTTCCATGAGACGAATTCAACGTCGCGACAATTAATTACGTATCATATCAGATTTTAAAATTAAATAAAAATATATTGATTTATAAGGATTTCGTCTTTTCAAAAGATGAATTCAATTTCATTTTTTGGAAAGCCGAACTTAGATGTCCTGTCACCACCACATCGACGAAAAATACCTACTTCGATAAATATATCCTGAAACATCTATTTTAATTATTTTTTATTTAAAAAATATCATTTAAAAAAAATTTCACAATAATGAGCTCCATCTTTATTCATTTTAAATTGTATTTCTATTTTTTAACTTTTAGAAGAATATTTATCTTTTTACAATTAGATTGGATTCAACTTTCTAATTTTAGTAGGATTCTTTCGATCAAAATAAATCTGTATAGTAAAAATATTCTTAAAAAAAATAAAATTTATGAGGAAATAGATCTAAACTTTTATCTTATTACTACCTTCTATCTCTTCGCAGGATTCTTCTCAAAATAAAAATTATACTTCATCAAGATCTTTTTTAAATAAAAAATAGTTTGACTAATTTCTAAATAAAGAAATTTGGACTTGATAGCTATAAGCATCATCCCCTTTCAAAAACACTATTATATCATAGATTTTTTTAAAAAATATTTGATTTAAAATAAAAAAATATTAAAATTAGATATCATAGCACTATAGCAAAGGGGGAGAAGGACGACGCTTATCTGCCGACGCTTCTGGGAAGCGCCGGAAAGACCCAGAACCCGCCGACGTTTTGATAAGCGCCGGCAATATCCCAAAACCCGCCGACGCTTTTAAGCGTCGGCAATTATCGACGCCTCACCGGACCTTTACTGATGCTTATAAGCATCGCCGGACTCTACACTCATCGCTAACCTGGAATCCGCCGATGCTTTTGAAAAGCGTCGGCATCACCAGACTTTACCAATCCTTATAAGCGTCGTCGACCTTTACCGATGCTTATAAGCATCGTCGGACTCCCAGGCCCTCTACACCCCTAAACCCCCCCTGCCCGAGCCCTAGATCTCCCGAGCCGCCACCAAAACCCCCCCTCCTCCTCCTCCTCCTCTGCTCGATCCGCCGACGCAGCACCCGTCCAAGCCGCCGAACCTCCGATCCTCCTCCTCCTCCACTCGATCCGCTGACGCAGCGTCCGTCCGAGCCGCTGAACGTCCTCCTCCTCCTCCTCTCGTTCCGCCGACGCAGCACCCGTCCGAGCACCGAACCTCCTCCTCCTCCTCCTCCGGCCAGTAGTTCCTCCAATCTGTGGTATTAAGTTTTCAGAGATGGGTTTTGTGATTCTACTACCCATGGATTCGGTTGCCTTGGATAATTCAAAGTATATTAGATTATTTTCCAAAACAAATTCAAAGCATACATGATTCTGTGCAATCATTGGTGGCCTTTGATTGGGTCACATTAAAACTGTTTAGCTTCCTTAATTATTGTTATCATCAGTTCTCAACCAAAGTCTTTTATTATTGTCCGAATTAATGATAATATAACCAATTATTCATGAACATTAGTCGAACTATTTATTAAATCTTGGATCATTTTCAAACTATTCTATAATTCCTGTATCTAATTACATGCTCGTCTAGAACAGGTGTGTCTTAGATTAATAATATTACTTTCTGTCGCTCCTGTTTATATCCACTTGCCTCTTATTGGTTGATTGCACATGATTAAGATATGACTATAAATATCTTATATCTATTTGATCTATCATTATATATATTTTTATTAAAAGTTTCAGTCATTTGCCAACCATCTGGTGGAAATTCTATGACTTCCACACCTTCATAAATAAAAAGGTGGAAAGCTAGCCATATACCAAGTGGAAATCCCAATGAGAAGAATTTGAAACCCTCTACTCCAAACAAGTTAGAAAGATAAGTATTTGCTTTATTAGACAAAGTCGGGACTATGATAGGGAGATTTATATAGCCCTTATGAGGTAAAGATTGAGATAGGGTTTCACATAACCTGATTTTGGAGTCAAGCATTCTCTAGAAAGAAAATAAGGCAAATATGTCGGGCTATCATAATATTGATGAATGAAGTGACAATTAATTTTAATAGGTTTGATCCATTCATATAATACATTATTATGAGCAACTACTTGGTACTCTGATTATCATAATGAGGTGTAGTAGTCCCAGAATGAGAAACTTCCATGTCACTCAACAACAATCTATGCCATAGAAGTTTAGCCATAGTGTTCGCTAAGGCTCAATATCTAGCTTTAGTGCTTGAGTGGGTGACTACAATTTGTTCCTTGTTATGCCACAATATGAGAAAGTCTCCAAAATAAAAATAATACCTAGTGATAGATCAACAACCTGTCATATCACTAGTCCAATTAGCATCGCTAAAGATCTACAATTGTACCGCTAAGGCGGTAGCCCGGTTGGTAGACGCTTAAACTGACTATATGGATTGCATAAGTGATGTTAGGCCATGTAACAATCAAATAAACTAGTCCTACAAGCAGGCAGTAGAGAGTGGGGTCATCCAAAAGTGCACCATCGGCTCGAGTAAGCTTTACATTGTATGCCAAGGATGTAGAGGCTATTTTGTTGTTTGTAAGTTATGCACGGGCTAGCAACTGTTTCTAATGGCAACAATCTTGGATGGCCTTCTTTCGTAGGCAACTGATTGTAGTCGTTTTGATTTAGTTGCAAATTAAATAGTATATAACTGAGCCTTCTCTTTATTTTTTATTATTTATTGTTCTTTTACTTAGTAGATTATTTCTGTTTATTTATAAATTTCTTGGTATATACATGCATCTTATTGAGCATGTTATGTGATGGGGGACTAATATGCATGCCATTTTTTTTGTATGTTTTACATGTTGAGTTAGGTGATTAATTCCCAAATTTCAGATCAAAATTATTTGTAGGGAATTTTGTATGAATTTTTGAAGATCAGCATGCAGATTAGAACCTAGAAAAGTAGCAAAGAAGGACCGCCGGGGCTGAGAAGCCTCGGTTAGGGCAAGTTCTCCTACAATAAAACTACTGGAGGTAGAGGGGTGTACCTGACAACGTCTATGAAGATCGCAGCGAAGGGGTCTCTCGTTCCTCGACGGATGCGGCCTGGAAAACCGAGCCAAAGACCCGCGGATACCCGGCTTTCTGCTCGTTGATCCGATTGAGGCCTGGCTGGAGTCGTTGGATTCGTAGGAACTCAGGGACCTGCAAACAACCTGTCAGGGGTTAGAAAATTCACAAAGGAACAAGAAAACAAAGGAAAAATAGCAAGGGAAGGCTTCTTTTGGAGTGGGCGTCCAGGGATCTGGAGGGTTTGTTGGCAGCAGGAAGATGATTGCAAACACCGGGAAGAAGAACTCTCACAAACCCCTTTATGCACACAGCAGGGTATCACACCACTCAATAGAAGAACTCAAGGTTTTCATTCATCAAAAATTCCCTTCATACTAGAGGCTAGGATCCCTTAAATAGATCCTTAACCTTGGGCTCCAAGTAAGGGTACATAAGTCTTTACATAAGAATCCTTTTCCCTCTCAAACCCTAGCTAGAAAATAAGGAAATATTAGGTAGAAAAATCCCTAAAAATTTTCTTGACTTGGTCAAGACTCCAAGGACGCCTAGGGGGGCGTGTTGGGCTTCTAGGAGCAGCAAAAGGCCGGCCCAAAAGGGCTCGGGTGCATGGGTTTGGGCCTCTGGAAGCTGGGGTGGCCTGGTAGCCAGGTAGCAGGAATATTCCCTGGTATCTTGCTTCTTAGGGGCTTGGGCTTGGCACCTGGGCTTGATTTCTTTGGGCTAGGATGCAGATGGACCTTTGGAATCATGGATGCCCTTATCTATGAGTATACTTTGGCATCTGGAAGGGAATCTGGGCATCTGGAGGGCATCTGCAAGAAATCAGGATTTTCTGAATTTTCCTCCTGGGGTCTTCAAATCTTCAAGCTAGGTTGGACTTGGGCTATACTTCCATGTCTTCAATCTAGTTGGACTTGGTCTTCACTTGTATGATATAGTCTTGAGTCTTCAGTATGCTTGGACAGGACTCAAAAAAATAAAATTAGCTCAACATGAGCTGACTAGCATTGGACTGAACTAGCTCAACATGAGCTGACAAGTACAGAACTGAAATAACAACTCAAAATACTCAAATAACAACTAAAATAGACTCAGATGAGCTAAGCCCTTATTACAGATGGACTCATAAATTATTGATCAATTCACAAAGGATTGAAAAGCCTCTATCTTATTATGGTGCCTCCGGTGTCCCCACCAATTCTCCTGGGGTGGGAGGAACTCGACCCTGTCGAGTGAAGGTCAGACTGGCTCACATATCTCTCGAGAAGGTCTGGGTTGAGGCATTGCAAGTCCTCTCGAGAAATCCACGAATCGTCCGACTCTGGCTGGCCTTGCCATCGGACCAGGAAGCGTTGATAGTCATGGCCCTAGGTCATGATGGCTTGATCATCCAGGATACGCTCGATCTGTTCTCCTCTCTCAGGCTAAATTTGTTTGTGGACACTCTAGGTTAGGGTCACTCACAATGAAAAGGAATAGGTCCAAAGGCCTCACTAGGTAGCGCTGCCGGTTCCCTATACTCAACCAGGTCTGTAATATTGAAGGTAGAACTAATGCCCAAATCCGAAGGCAAGTCTAACACCTAGGCATTTGATCCAACCTTCTCTATCACTTTAAAAGGTCCGGCTCTGCGAGCATGAAGCTTCTTTTAGGCCTAAGCCTAACCAAGATAAAATCCACTACATCAAATTTTTTGATCCATCTTCGGGAATTAGCCAGTTGTTTTAACATTAGTGCGGGTGATGAACATGCTAGGCACATGCAGACTCCTAACAAGATGATGCAAAGGACTCAAACCTACACCTAACAGACTCGACTGAAGAGGTTTATTAGGTCTTAACTACCACTTGGGCATGGGGGCATGAGTCGTGGTTGATGGATGACATGCAGAAGAAAATTTGCTAGTAACTCCTAATAAGTGCCAGAGGGTCTGCCAAAAGTAGGTAGCAAATGGGATGGGCTCTATGGATCCTTGCAACCTAGTAACCTCAACAAAATGTAACCTAATAGTTCTAGACACATGAGAAAACTCAGGAAAGGGTAGAAAATAGGAAGTGGGTTCAGAATTACTCTGGTAGGGTGGAGAAAAAGGTTCTGGGTTAGTTGGATAAAGTAGAATCAAAGAAGGCATGTCAGGGACTAATCCTAGACTAATGAGGTTAACCTTATGGGGTTGCGATATATCTACGGGGTTTGTATAATGGAAGGATGGGTTATTAATCTCAGGAAAGAGGTCCTTAATGGGAACTATAGGAGGAGACTCATCCTGAGGGTACTGATTCAAAGAGATCAGGTCCTTAATAAATTCTTCTGGTTCTTGTATTTTAGGACTAGACTCTATAATTTGGCTCTCCTCTATGGTTTCCTCAAGTAGGGCTCTAGTAGCAGTACCTAGGTTCTCTTCCTTTATTTGTTCTTCCATTATAGCTTTAGGTTGGATATGGTCAAGGTCAACTAACTCTGGGTTGGTTTCTACCTGGGCATCTACTGGGTCAGCTAATTCTAGGTCTACTAAAGGTGTCTCCTCTTCTCCCTCATACTCATCCACTAGACTCACATCAGCTTCATACACTTCCGCGTTAATGTAAGCCTTGTGAATCTCAGGAATGGTTGGAGAAGGTCGGCTAGCAGGAAATTGGTTAGGTTCTGGTCTGTGATTATGGGTACTACTAGTAGGTTCAGGTTGTATAAGGGGTAGTGGCTCACTACTGGGTTCGTATTTAGGGATACTAATCCTATGGGGTTCAAGTTGACTAGGGGAAGCATGACTAGTACTAGGTTGATACTTAGGGGTTATGGGTTCTCTAGGCTCATAGGACAAGGGTGCAGATATATGGGTCATGGGATTATAGGATCTGGGGTCATAGCATTTTGGGTCAGCTCTATGATCAGGTTCTAAGGATGGATCATGGTATGGGGTCCTCCTGAGGTTGGGCTCCCTATATGGGTCAGGATATTGGGTCCTCCTAGGGTTGGACTCCCTATATGGGTCAGAATACTGGGTTCTCCTAGGTTGGACTCCCTGTATGGGTCAGAATATTGGGTTCTCCTAGGGTTGGACTCCCTATATGGGTCAGAATATTGGGTGTTGGGTCTACTAGGCTTATAGGGTGTGGGTGCATAGGATTTATGATCATGGGATCTAGAGTCATAGGATCTAGGTTCATAGGTTCTGGATTCATAGGTTCTAGGTTCATAGGATTTGGAGTCATAAGATCTATAGGTTGTGGGTATACTAGGCTTAGAGGATGTGGGTAAATAGGATCTATCTTTCTGGTCTACAAAATCCTGATTGGGTCTTCTAGGACTAACCTTAGGGATTGGGTCAGGATGATGGGCTCTCCTAGGTTCAGCCTCAAGGTATGGATCAGGGTTTGGGGTCCTCCTAGGTTGAGGGGAATCAGGATCTGGCTCAGACTGTGACCCATGGTTTTTTTCTGGGGTCCCTACCCAGACTTTTAACTAATCAAACCTATTGGCAAGATGGTCAATTCTATCATTGGTTTGAATACGAGACTGAGTTAACTGGGTCATCTGGGTAGTTATCTAGGTAGTTATGTGGGTAGCCATTTGGGCCATTTGATCAGCTAGGGCTTTTATTTGAGATTGTAAATTTTCCATGGATTCAGACATTTGTGAAGGAGGTGGGTGATATGAAACTCCTGATCTAGTGCTCATGCAAGACTCGATCAGACCGACTATAGCTGACTAGACCTGGAGTCCAAACTAGATGCTCAATCAGGGTGGCAAACTAGCATATAGTAACCCTGTACTCAGCCAGGCAGGTGTAAGGGGAGTGTTAGGTCCCTGATTGCCAATCCTATACACCAATCAGAGATTGGCCAGGTAGGCGGACCAGCACACAAGCCCTTCGGGATTGAATCCCTAAACCACCGTTCTAGACACTGAGCACAAGGCACACACAGGTTAACTTGACACAGTGATCTAACACTAGCCCGGACCCGACCAGTTGGTGTCCCTAGCCCACTAGGGCAAATTAAGTCTAATTAATTTTAGGTTAAGGCTTGGGACTGAATGCAAGGGATGTGGTTTTGGGCTAAGGAGAGGTGATCAAATCCTCCCCCCATCTGATATAGCAAGAGTGCCCTTAAAAGTAAATTATGCAATGATGGCAGGCAGATGAGGATGCAAAATAGGGTTTAGATATTTTTTTTGGTATTTTTGGAGAATATGTATTTTTTTTTTGGTATTTTTTTAAATAGAAGAAAACTTGCAAATCATGGCCTAATATACTGGAAATATACTAAAATTAAGAAATATGCAAAAACTCCTAAACAAAACCCTAAAACTTCCAAACTTGTCTTGCTAAAAAAAATAGAGCCGAGAATTTGTAGGCCCTATTTCGGCTTGCAGAAAATTCACAGGCCATAATAAAATCTGAAAAAATTTTTAAAATCACTGTGAATTATGATAAATCCAGGAAAATAAATTTCAGAATTTTTGGAGTTTTTAACAGGGAGAAATAATTAAAATAACAGAATATATACAGACTGAAAAATTGCAGAAAATAAGCCCTAATCTAAGCTCTGATACCAAATGATGGGGGACTAATATGCATGCCATTTTTTTTGTATGTTTTACATGTTGAGTTAGGTGATTAATTCCCAAGTTTCAGATCAAAATTATTTGTAGGGAATTTTGTATGAGTTTTTGAAGATCAGCATGCAGATTAGAACCTAGAAAAGTAGCAAAGAAGGACCGCCGGCGCTGAGAGGCCTCGGTTAGGGCAAGTTCTCCTACAATAAAACTACTGGAGGTAGAGGGGTGTACCTGACAACGTCTATGAAGATCGCAGTGAAGGGGTCTCTCGTTCCTCGACGGATGCGGCCTGAAAAACCGAGCCAAAGACCCGCGGATACCCGGCTTTCTGCTCGTTGATCCGATTGAGGCCTAGCTGAAGTCGTTGGATTCGTAGGAACTCAGGGACCTGCAAACGACCTGTCAGGGGTTAGAAAATTCACAAAAGAACAAGAAAACAAAGAAAAAATAGCAAGGGAAGGCTTCTTTTGGAGTGGGTGTCCAGGGATCTGGAGGGTTTGTTGGCAGCAGGAAGATGATTGCAAACACCGGGAAGAAGAACTCTCACAAACCCCTTTATGCACACAGCAGGGTATCACACCACTCAATAGAAGAACTCAAGGTTTTCATTCATCAAAAACTCTCCTCATACAAGAGGCTAGGGTCCCTTAAATAGACCCTTAACCTTGGGCTCCAAGTAAGGGTACATAAGTCTTTACATAAGAATCCTTTTCTCTCTCAAACCCTAGCTAGAAAATAAGAAAATATTAGGTAGAAAAATCCCTAAAAATTTTCTTGACTTGGTCAAGACTCCAAGGACGCCTAGGGGGGCGTGTTGGGCTTCTAGGAGCAGCAAAAGGCCGGCCCAAAGGGGCTCGGGTGCATGGGTTTGGGCCTCTGGAAGCTGGGGTGGCCTGGTAGCCAGGTAGCAGGAATATTCCCTGGTATCTTGCTTCTTAGGGGCTTGGGCTTGGCACCTAGGCTTGATTTCTTTGGGCTAGGATGCAGATGGACCTTTGGAATCATGGATGCCCTTATCTATGAGTATACTTTGGCATCTGGAAGGGAATCTGGGCATCTGCAAGAAATCAGGATTTTCTGAATTTTCCTCCTGGGGTCTTCAAATCTTCAAGCTAGGTTGGACTTGGGCTATACTTCCATGTCTTCAATCTAGTTGGACTTGGTCTTCACTTGTATGATATAGTCTTGAGTCTTCAGTATGCTTGGACAGGACTCAAAAAAATAAAATTAGCTCAACATGAGCTGACTAGCATTGGACTGAACTAGCTCAACATGAGCTGACAAGTACAGAACTGAAATAACAACTCAAAATACTCAAATAACAACTAAAATAGACTCAGATGAGCTAAGCCCTTATTACAGATGGACTCATAAATTATTGATCAATTCACAGAGGATTGAAAAGCCTCTATCTTATTCTGGTGCCTCCGGTGTCCCCACCATTATGCTTTAAGGTTAGTTTCATTATTGCAAATCTTTGATTTCAATACCATCTGTAGTTTTGTTACGATCAATTATGATTTTTTAGATATTTTTTTAAAAACTTGCATTGCATTGAAACATAGACCCGTCAATTGATTAAAATACATATTCTACACGATCTGTACAATTATTTAATTTTTTTACGGATGGGAGAAATATGTACAGTGGTCAATTGAATGTCCAGTTTGGATAGTTTGAGAATTGCAAATAATTTTATAGGTGCTTACAGTAATCAAACGGTACGGATAGAGTTCCAGATATATTTCGGATATCATTTTCTTTTAGTTCTCCTCATACATATTTATTTGTATGGAAAAAACTAAGGAGAAATGCTGCCGAAATTTTTCTGGAACTTCTATTGCGTATCCTTTGGTTACTATAAATAACCTATATAATTAATGCAATTCTTGAATGGGATAGGACCTCTTTACCTATTAGTTGGTGATATGATGCATTTAATAATACTGTAATTGATCTATTGAATAAACTTATTTTAAATTTATTCTGTTCTTATAAATATTTGTTTATTTCAGTTAGCTTTTTCTTACAATGGATAAGAGTTGGATAACTAAACCGAGGAATAGCAAAGAATATCTGGATGGAGTACATAATTTCATTAAATTTGCTATGGAGAGAAGTAATATCAGTGGGAAGATTTTATGTCCATGCCGAAAATGTGTAAATTCCAGTTTTCTATATCCAAATATTGTTGAAGAACATTTGGTATGGAATGGTTTTTTAAGAGGTCATATTGAGTGGTTTTTTCATGGAGAGTCAAGGTTACAATCTACATGTAACCAAACCTCTAACATGGAACATATACCTGATTTTGGATCCAGTAACCAACAGAAAAATCTTGTAAGAGATGATGATATCAGAGGTTTGCTCAGAGATGCTTTTGAATATGGTGCTCAACATCCTGGAGATTACAGTGGAGGACAAGTAGCAGCTGGGTTACTTGAGGATCCTATATTTACTGAATCTATACATTATGGAGAGCCGATACCCCCAACTAATGTTGAAACAGATCGTTATCAGAAGCTGATAAGAGATGCAGATCAAGAATTATATGCCGGTTATAAGAACTTTTCAAAAATTTATTTTCTTGTGCATTTGTTTCATATAAAATACTTGAATGGATGGTCTGGCAAGAGTTTTACTATGCTGCTCAAGTTGTTAAAGGATGCATTTCTTGAAGGTACTAGTTTACTAATATCTTGTTATGAAGCCAAAAAACTAGTAAACGAATTGGATCTTGGATATGAAAAGATTCATAGCTGTCTAAATGATTGTATATTATATCAGGGAGAACATGCCGATCAAGAGTCGTGCCATATGTGTGGATGTTCACAATGGACGAAGTAAAAAGAAAATGAGAGTGAGGGATTAGATGAATGATGCAATATAAATTAAACAAAAGCCGACAAAGGTATTACGCTATTTTTCTCTTGTACCTAGATTGAAAATGATCTATGCATCATCAAAGACAGCTTCATCAATGAGATGGCATGATGAAAGCCGTACAAAAGATGGAATGCTGAGACACCTAGCGGATAGTTTAGCATGGAAAGCATTTGATGACAGACATCCTGATTTTGCATCTGATGCTCGTAATGTCAGGCTGGGTTTATCTAGTGATGGGTTCAATCCATTTCGGACCTTAAGTTTTATCTATAGCACCTGGCCAGTTGTACTAATTCCTTATAATTTGCCACCATGGATATGCATGAAACAGTCTTCACTTATTTTATTAATGATCATTTCAGGTGATAAGGGTCCAGGCAATGATATTAATGTTTTCTTACAACCTTTAATAGATGAATTGAAACAACTGTGGGAGGGTATCAGTATAATTGATGTTTCGAATGGCCAAACATTCAATTTGTGGGCAGCTCTATTATGGACTATTAACGATTTTTCTACATATGCTAATTTATCTGGCTGGAGCACTAAGGGACGAGTTGCATGTCCTTCTTGTGGTGAATCAACCCATTCAATTTGGTTAAAACATGGAGGAAAGTTCTGTTATATGGGACATCGTCGATGGTTGGAGGCAAATCATCCATTTCGATTTCAGAAGGATTTATTTGATGGTACTATAGAGTTGGGATCTGCTCCAAGTCTACCTTATGGTTCTGATATTCGTAGACAAATACTTGGTATCAGATACAGTTATGGCAAGATGAAAAAGTTCTCTAAAAAGCGAGGAAGAGATGATGTTGAGACTTCGGTACAAGAAGAAGTATCGGAGGAAGTCAATACTTGTACCTTAGATACGGCAGTGTTCGAGGATCCGGATAATTTCTTTGAAGTTGAAAATGATAATGATATAATCACAGCAACTACCCATCAGCATACTAAACAATTATGGAAGAAAAGAAGCATATTCTTTGACTTACCTTATTGGGAGCATAATATGCTCTGGCATAATCTTGATGTTATGCATATAGAAAAGAATGTTTGTGATAATTTGATTGGAACAATATTAAATCTTGATGGAAAGACTAAAGATAACATGAAGGCGCGTCTTGATTTAAAAGAAATGGGCATTCGACATGAACTTCATCCACAAGTGCTTGCAAATGATAGAACTTATATCCCTCATGCATGTTATACAATGTCTAGTCGAGAAAAAGATCTCTTCCTGACAGTTTTAAAGAATGTCAAAGTTCCTGATGGATATGCCTCAAATATTTCACGATGTATGAATCTGAAAGAGTGCAAAATTTCAAATCTTAAAAGTCATGATGAACATATATTAATGCAAGATATTCTTCCATTGGCTTTAAGGTCGTCAATGCCAAAATAAGTTATTACGGTTATTTTTCAGTTATCATCATTCTTCAAGGCATTATGTTCTAAGGTTCTTGATCCTCAGGAGCTTGATCAGTTGCAGTCTCAAGTTGTACTTACATTATATCAGATGGAAAAGATTTTTCCTCCTGGATTTTTTACAATTATGGTTTATCTACTCATTCACCTAGCTTCGGAAGCTAAACTTGGTGGACCGGTACAGTACAGTTGGATGTACCCTATCGAGAGGTAATGCTGTAAAACTTAAATTTTATAATTTATATAACTTTTTTATTATTTAATGTGATATAAATATCATACTTTTTGAAGATATCTTATACGTTTGAAAGATTATGTACGAAACAAAGCCCATCCTGAGAGCTCAATAGCAGAGGGATATATTGCTGAAGAGTGTTTAACATTTTGTTCAAGATATCTCGCAGGTGTAGAGACTGTATTCAATCGACCTCAACGTCATGGTGATACTATGGAGAATATAGATCTATACAAATTTGCATCATCCGGAAGATTTATAGGAAAAGCTGAAAGTATTGTTCTTGACCATAAATCCATGTCATAAGCACACCGTTATATATTGCTACATAGTGACATAATATCTGACTATCGCAGGTTAGTCTATCTACACATGGATAATACTAAATATTAGACATGTTGTTGTCAAACTTATATTTGATTGTCATGCAGTGAATTTTTATCTATACAATGACAAGCCAATCATTCCACTCATCCTAATCCAAGGATTAAACAAAGATGGTTGGTTGAGTTATTCCCTAATTGGCTTACCAATCAGGTTAGTATATATAAGTCGTATAATAATTTTATATATATTTAACATCGAATAAGTGATCGATAATTGATATTATATTTTTTAGGTACCGGTACTGATGGAGAAAAATAGTTCAGCAGAACTAATAGCACTTGCTAGAGATCCAAATTATATTGTGAACAAATATAATGGTTTTATTATAAATGGCTTTAAATTTCATATCAAGGAGCGCGAGAAACTTAGGAAAACTCAGAACAGTGGTGTTATGGTTGAAGCAGATAGAAAATCTTATTATGGTATACTTAAAGATATTTTGGAGTTGAATTATTATGAAAATTTTAAAGTTGTATTATTTCGATGCGATGGGTGGATATAAATACACCGAGAGGTTTGAAAAAGGACTCAAACGGATTCATACTTGTCAGTTTTTCAAGATTGATATATACGGGTGTGTTATTGAAGGATGATCCATTTATCTTTTCATCTCAAGCTCGACAAGTTTTTTATGTACAATACTCGAAAGATAAAGAATGGGCTACTATTATTAAGACAAAATCCAGAGACTTGTATGACATAGGAAAAAGGGTAAAAGAAGATGATGATGATACTTATACTCAGTGTATGCCTTATAATATTGTGCCGGATGATTATATAAATGATACAACCATTTTGGTTAGGTTGGATTTCGAGGAAGGTACAACTGGTTGATTATGACAAGTAAGTAATTTATAAGATGGTTTACATTTTTGCATTAATGATTATGTTATCTTTTAAATTGTAATTCATTTCCGTTATAATTTGATTATAATGTTGACTGACTTGTTTTTAAATAATGTATGTTAGGTACACCATGCCTCGAAGGAAGCGATTAGCAGATGTACAGTTTCAGTTTTCGTAGACCGAGGCTGATACTTCTTCAGCACAGCAGCCCAAGGGCAGTCGATCAGTTTCATATCGATCTGATGCCAGTCCCTTTATTTCTGCATATCAGGCCGATGCTACTACCTCTACACCTCAGGACGATGCCATTCCCTTCGAGTCCGCACATCACGATCCTTCTATGGATCATCCTGATGACGAGCCTATCGTCGATGACATACAGATACAGGATACATAATTTAATAATTCTATCTCATTTCAATTCATGCATATGCAATAGTTTTGATATACAATGTTTTGTATTTTTTTTTTGTAGATGGATCCGGGAGACTCAGGCGTAGGCGAGGACCCACACTAGTTCGTGATGTATGGTAGTTACCTGAGGGTGAGAGGATAGTGATAGAGTGCAACAAGCTAGAGCAGCCTATTAAGAAAGCTGCAAGCTTGTTGACTAGCTTTCTGGGGACAGTAGCACGCCGTGGTCAGCTATGTCCCCTGAATTATTCGAAGTGGAACGACATACTTCCTGCATATAAAATAGAGATGCTACGAATTGTGCAGGTAAAAAAATTAATATATTATTTTATATCTTAGGTTTTTAACAATTGAATTGCTTATTTCATTTAATATTTATTTTATTGTTTATTTAAATTATAGAGCAAGTTCGTTCTTCCTTCAGATTCATCTGATTTTGTGCTTAAGTCTTTCAATCACAAGTGGAAAGAATATAGGACGAAGTTGAAGAGAGACTACAAGCGAGAGGGTGGGACAAATGAGCAGGTTGTAGCTACCTGTCCTCCTGATGTTCATCCTTATCAGTGGATGGAGCTGGTGTACTATTGGTTCTCCGAGAGGGCACAGGTTGTGTAACATCATCAAACACTTCGAAATTTATTAATTTTCACTCGTCATAATTATATTTATACAATATATAACATTATTTTAATTATATTTTGCAGACGTATTCTGATATTGGTAGAGCTGCACGAGCAGCTCAGTCTGTTCCTCACACAGCGGGGTCCAAGAGTTATGCACGGCTCAGGCATGAGTTTGTATGTTTCTCATCCTATAATATTTTTAGTACACTTTTAGTTTTAACATCATATATCATGCATGTGCCATGTATCATGGTACGGGGATATAAGATGTGTTATTTTGGATTTTTTTGTAATATTTATTATTTATATAGGCTGATCAGCAAGGGAGAGAGCCTGGTGAGGTAGAGTTCTATCGGATGACTCACGTTTACCAGGATGGCAGTTTTGTTCGGGACGAGTCCAGAGATATATATGTATTTTTTAATTTATATTATATTATGATTTTTATTTTTATTTTTATTAAGTATTGATATATGTATTTTTTATAAAATATAGAATAGGGCTACCTCTATGATCTCCGAGCGTGCTGGCGAGGGTTCATCATCTACTCAAAGCAGTCGCATCGAGGCCGAGGTATTCTCGGAGTTGATGGGACCAGAGCGTCCTAGACGAGTGAGGGGTTATGGGATTAGAGTTATCCCTACTCAGTTATCTGAGGTGCGTAGATATACTCGGGATACTAGAGAGAGTCATGATCAGTTACATGTTCGTCATCTCCAAGAGGAGATAGCAGAGCTCCGATAGACACGTGATGCAGACAGAGAAGAGATGCAGACCATTATGTCTTAGCTAGAGCATATTACATCTGTGCTGCATATGTTCATGTCATCTCAGGTAAGTAATTATTTATTAATTTTGTATGTATCTAATAATTTAGAATATATATAATGTATGTATCATAATTCCTGATGTATATCTTGTAGGTTCTTGGTGCATCTGCGACTCGCAGACCTGACGACGACCAACCTCCCACGGATCAGTGATGCCAGATATTTTTTTATTATTTATGTATGTATTTTTGTTTATTTGAACTTGGATTGATACGTTTATATATATATAATTTTTTTTTTTATATTTAGTTTGTATTTGTGTTTGTGTTGGATGTGATATGTAATATAGGTTTGAATGTTTTCATTTGTTTGTGTATGTTAGATGTGATACAGGTTTGAATATTTTTATTTTTATAATGTATACAGGTTGTGTTATATGTATTTCATGTATGGTATATATGACTATTTTTTTAAAAAAAAAAAAATCTAGCGACGCTTTAAAGCGTCGCTAAACTTAAAATCTAGCGTCGCTTTAAAGCGTCGCTAAATGCCGACGCTTTAAACTAGCAACGTTTTAAAATATCGGTAAATAAAAATTTAGCGACGCTTTAAAGCGTCGGCAAATACCGATGCTTTTTTGAAGCGTCGGCAGGTTGCGTTCCAATGCTTACATAGGCGACGCTTTAGCGATGCTTTACAAAACATCGGGAGATTACTTAACGACGCTTAAAAACATCGAAAAAGATCAAAAAAAATGTCGCTAAATATCAAATTCACTGTAATGTAGCAAAGAAAGTAAATAATATTTTGTCTTTGTCATTTGACTGAATTAGTAGTGAAATAAAGGTGCCATAGTCCCCTCTTCCTCACGGGTGATGCAAGTTTTTTTTTTCTTAAAAAAAAAAGAAAAAGAAAAAAAAGAAAGGGAATTAAAACAGCAATAAATCATTGTTCGTTAGAAACAGCTTTTGTTTCAAGTAATAGTGAAATTCCTTGACAGTATGTCATAATTTATACTTGTATGAACAATTAATGTGGTTTATTATTGTTTTTGTTGTCTATGGTAATAGAACGCTTCTAGCCACGCTCATTTTTAAGACAAAAGCGTGGAACAGCTGAGCTGGCGGTGCAAGCTGGACATCCAGCTAGATTAGTCGAATAAAATAAATAAGCGTATATTCAAAAATTCCTCATTTCTCCACGCATGTACTTCTCCAGCTAGGCAGCCACTCACCGCCATCACCTAACTGCCTTCCGCTGTCACCAACCTTTCTCTCCTCTTTCTCTCAATCCGAGCTACTCCGCCGGGCTCCACCGGCGGCTTTGGGGAGGCCGGTGTGGAAGCTGTAGCCCAGGATAGGCTCTAGGTGGGTTGAGAACGTACAACGTCGTCCCCTTCTCCTTCGCCATCACCGTCTTGGTCTACTGATCTGCCCTTCAAGGCCCTGTACGCCACCATCGTCGCCCTCCGCGTGCCGCTGCCGTCATCATCTCACCGAGAGAAATGTTTGGATGTCTAGACCCAAAAAAAAATCTATAGTAATGTGGGTTAGACCAAGACAATTCCAGGCTGGATCAGGGCAATCTTGATAAATATTGAATACCCAAAAAAAAAAAAACTAGACCGGTCGGTCCGGTCCGAATCTAGAAGGTTTTTTTTCCTCTTCATGGGTCGGACGAGCTCAGTCCTACGGTTCTTTGTATATTTATGAAAATAGTCCTGGTCAAGTTTGATTTAGCGGGTTATCTTGCACAAAATTTTTAGGCCCAAATGTCCAAACATCCCCTTTGTAAAATTTTAAAATATCAATTCTTTGGCATCCTTCTCACTCGATATCTGCTTTTTAGATGTACCCATATAGTTTTGGGTTTAATGTATGAAGTTATAATTTCTAAAGAATGTTGCTATGCCTGTGCAACTTTAGCAGCACTTCTACTAATAAATCAAATCACATAGGGTTTATTTAAGTTAGAATTAATCTGACATAGAAAAATAAATTTCATATTAGATTACCATGTTAGTATAAAAAATTAAAAAAAAGAGATATTAAAAAATTAACGAATCTCATATTTATTTTTAAAAAAATATATATAATAAATATCATGGAGAGTTGGTATTTAGTAAATTCTAGAATGATGGTAATTTATACTAAGCAAAAATATTCTAATAGATCATGAATTTCATATTTTGATATCTTTTCTAATTCATTCAATAAAAATTTTTTGTAAAAAATATAAGATGCGGATGTCATTGTATAAATGGCTATATAATTATAGTCAATATATAAAAAATGACCGGAGATGACAATATAATCTTGATATTAAAAAATTATTTAATATTGTTAGACATATTTATAAATTTAATTATATTTTTATATAAAATTACCTCCAATCAAATATGATATTTAAATATTATTTTTTGAAATAATTTTTTTATCAATTAAATATATTAAAAATTATTTTTTATAATTATTTTTTAAAAAATAATAAATTTTAAAAATTATCAAATTATTTTATAATCTGGCGTATCCCAACCAATGGGAATCTTGGTATAACTTATGTCAGTACATCACCAGATACAAAAACTATAGTTTTGGTCCAACATAGGGTAGCATGGGAAGATGGAAAGACGCTTGTGCATTCACTCAATAAAAGCTCAAATTTCTGGAGACCATGCGAACCTTTGTCAATCCTCCTCATATCAAATCACTTGCCTACAGCTGATGCATGTCTGCATGCCAGCAGATACAAAGGCTTTTGTTTTGCTCCAAAATGAAGCGATGGAAAAATAAGAACGATGAGTATCCCAATCATGGCTCATTCCAAGGCCATACCCATTTATTTTGGTGTACATGGGCCGGTAGAAGTCTTCTTCGCTGAGGTGTCTTCATGAGCTTCTCCTGGAACAAAGACATTTAAGGCTATTTCTTCCCCATAGTCGATAGGGGAAACTTCAGCTCTGCTTCAAGCCAAGTGAAGCTCCGTCAAACTGAGTTCGGTGTTCAGCCATGGACAACCAAACATGCGCTACGTTAATCCGAATAGATACTTAGAGGTAAAAATTACTTAACCAAAAAACAAGGCAGAAATTCAAAAGTTTTTCATCAAATGTTTCGAGCCAGGATCAAATTGGTCCCCTGCCTGTCCCCGTGATATATGGATCAATCCAGTACGATTCATTACTTTTCTGTAACTCTTTGTCACAAGCCACCAGGTATTCACACAAACCACAAACCACCATATTTAGATGACATTTGGTAATCATCCCATGTCCTAATAATACTTCAACCTATGCCCCCTTATAGCGAAGCTCTTAATCTGTGCTAGGACCACAATGATTTTTCTCTGCAGGCATAGCTAACATTCCGGCTGTGCATTTATTTGTTTTAATGGTGTGGGTCTCACCATACGCATCAGGAATGTATGCCAGAAGGCTTCATCAAGCTTAAGCTACCAAAAAAAAAAAAAGGCTGTTTCGTAGTTTTAAATCACTGCTAGGATCACGGTGATTTTTCTACAGGCATAGCCAACATTTGGGCAGTGCATTTATTTGTTTTAATGGTGTGGGTCGCAGCAAATGCATCTGGAATGTATGTCAGAAGGCTTCTGTGAGCTTAAGCTTGAGAAGAACTTTTGGCCAACAGACAGCAAATCTCCAGTAGCAGACGGGCTCATTACTGTGTATTTTTCGGTAAGTTGTAGGTGATGCCAGCCTGCCAACCCTCTCTTGCTGACTTTGGCGTTTACGCGGTTTCTTATGCAATATCCCAATTCACAGAATGAGTCACCTTCTTGGTTGATTCATTATTAGTATTATTTGCCAAATGGAAAGGACACAACACGCTCCAAAGTATCTGCTGCTAACGTTCAAACATTACGTTGGCTGTTGTTGTCTTCCCCTTCTCATCAGGAAATTTTTTTTTTAATAAAAAAGGCATTGGCTGTTGTTGTTGCTTTATTGGAGAAGATTTGTTACATTGTTTATTGTACAGTCCAGCACATGCTTTGCAAGTCTTCAGGAGACCAATATCTTTTTCCCTCTTTTATGTAAAGGGGTGTTTATTCAACTTACTGACACTTGTAGCCAGGGCGAAACATTACACTTCAAAAGTAGATGCATCATCTTTAATAATATAACTTCTCATTAAATTGGTTAACGTTGGATGATTAACTATTAATAAGAAAATTTTAAATCTCCCGGACCGGGCTCTCTTGACCGGGCTGGTTGGAGTGCACGTCTCCCGGTTCCTACAAAAAAGGTTTCACGTGCCGGTGATGTTCCGGCGGGAGATACTCCGATGGCTAAGTCAGTGAGAGACTTGGAGCAATAGAATGAAGGGATCACAAAGAGAAAGCTCGTGGGGAAGGAAGAGCCTGCTTATCTCGGGATCCCCCTTTTACCTTATATAGGCACGGAACTTTACCGAAATTTGTTAGGGGCTAGGCTGGAAATGATCGATTTGCCCTTAAAGGAATCTTGGTAGTGGTCAGGTGGCACCAGGACGGAGTGGTGTCGTGGGATCTGCAGAGTAGTGGCGCTGAGATGTCAGGAATCTGTTGTAACAAAATTCTGGTACCAGCTGAAGGGGCCTCTGGGACTTCCGAGCTGTCCTTGGAGCGGTCCGTTTTGGACCGATATGGGCCTGACTGAAGTGGGTCGGTTGGATCCCTGGTGGGTCGGTCGGACCTAGCTGAAGGGTTGGTCGGACCTCTGGTGGGTCGGTCGAACCTAACTGAAGGGTCGTCGGCTCCGGTTTGGTTCGGAGGGAGGCCGGTTGTGCATAACAGTTGCCCCCTTGCTCTTGGACTTCGGGAGGGCCGGTAGCTTCGAAGGGCGAGAGCATCATTCTCGCATTGAATGCATTCGTCCTTGAGGGGATTGCGAATCTGATCAGGCGTGTTGTGTCTGGTCATTCCTCACTCCGGAAGCTCGTGCCTAGTACAGGTGTCGACCCCGCATTGGAAATGGAGGGAGCGACTAGTTAATGCAGAAGGGGTGCAATGATGAGTAGCCAACCCGGCCCGCTCGACCGTCGGGCTTCGGAGGCGATTTGGGTGACGTTGCGACATCTGGGCGGTTGGTGCCGCGCTGGAGGCGACCCATTCGTCGCTAATCTGGCGATCATGCGGATCGCAACTAGACTGTGCTTTCTTCCGTCGCATCGGCTTCCACTGCCTGGGAAGGTGTACTGCCTGACGTCTGGGTCACGGCGCTTGAGGAATGGTGATAACTGCTCCTTTCAAGGGCTATAAAAGGGGACGTTGAAACTGTGGGCGAAGCCTTTGCTGCATCCATCCTTGGAGAGAGATCGCCCTTGAAGAGAGATTTCAACTCGCTCCAACGTCTTCAACCTTTTAGAAAACCTAGCCCTCATGTCAGTTCTTCTTCTCTCCGAGCTCCATAGCAATGGCCTCTGGTAGTCGAAGCTCTAGCCGTTCCAATCTGAGCTAGTGCAGGATCGGGTAGAGGCCCTTAGAGTTAGGTTCAACATTTTTTCCACCCTACACCTCACCGTCCCGGACCGGGAAGGAAGGGTGACCCAGCTGCCGAGCCCGGGAGCCCTCCCGGTGTATGAGGATCACTTGAAGGCCGGCCTTTGATTTCTCCTGTGCGACTTTTTCAACCAGGTCTTCAACCTGTATCGAGTTCCCCCTGCGCAGCTGATCCCGAATAGTATTCGGGCCATTAGCTTCTTCGTGATCTTGTGCTAGAGGGTTGGAGTAGAACCTAGGACTTCCCTCTTTGCAAATTTTTTTGTCCTAAAGAAAGACTTCTGAAGCAAGGAGTGGTAGGTGTTCAAACCCCATCCCAGGCAAAAGATAATCGGAGGTCTTCCGTCGGCCATTCATGGGTGGAAGTCAAAGTTCTTCTTCATACACAGTCTTCAAGCTTGGGGCTTCAACTTGTCATGGGGGGAACCGAGGCCGATAGCTGACGGAGGGAGGGCGGTCTTGATGGCCGACCAAGCCGACTTCAACTAGTTAGAGGCAATCGGTATCACCATGGTGAAGGAGCTGCTTTGGGAGGATAGCCTCTGCTCAGCCGGAGTTAGCTGTCATGAACACTTAGGTAGGGTAGAAATCACTGCCATCAAACTTTTTGTTCCGTCAGCTATATTTTTTCCTTCCTTACTTTGATCTTGTTCTTGTAACAAGAGAAAAAATGAAGCCTGACCGTGCAAGGATAGCAGAGCGGGCAGTGAGGAAGAGGGCCGCCCAGTCCGCAGAGCCGACTACAGGCAAGCAGAAGAAACAGTGGGTGGAAGAACAGCCCATGATCATCGTGGCATCGAGCTCCGACGAGGACAATATGCCTTTGTCGGAGTGGTTGGCGGCCTACAGTCAGGGAGTCAGTCGTCTGATCGGAGTCGGACCCATCGGAGCCGATCGAGGTGGGTACGACCCTGGTCTTGCCATCGGCCGAGTAGATGGAGGTGGCCTGCCTCGCAGATAAAAAAAAAGGGGTGGCTGGAGGGGTAGAGGCTGAAGAAGTCAGCTACGACACCTTCCAGCGTTGGCACGCTCTCCACAACCCCCGACAGGCCAGAGACCTGCTAAAGAAGGCCATCACCCAGGCCGACTGGGAGAAGTCGAGCAAGTGAAAGTTACATGAGGTGGCGAAAGGTGCTTACCTCAGTCTGATGAAGGTATTTTTGTCGTCCCTTCATTTTCTTCATCCTTCTTTTCTTTTCTTGTGCATGACTAATATATTCCGTTGCTTGTAGCTCCTTCACGAGGTCTCGATGATGGACGAGGGCCTCGACGAGATGGCTCATGCGACAGAGGCCTTGGTTGGAGAGGCCGAAGGACTGAAGTCAGCAAGGGCGGCGGTTGTGGCATCGCAGAAGGCCCCAGAGGAGAGGCTTTCGGCCAGTTTGGTCGAAGTCGAATCTTTGAAGAAGCAAACAGAGGGCTTGCAGACCTAGCTAGCCGAGTGAGAGGCCAAACTAAAGAAGACGAAGGAAATGGTCAAGTCTCTGACCTGTCAGTTGTCTGACGACGTGGAGCTGTCCGTCGATGCCGAAAGGAGAGCACGGTCCAACAAGGCATTGGCGGGGAAGTATCTAACCGAACTGAAAGAGGCGAAGGACTGGCGACGGAGCAGGTCCACGATGTCATGACGGAATATAAGGCTTCAGCCGACTTCAACGATGAGATGGAGGAGGCTGGGATGGCGAGCTACGAATATGGCTTCGACGATTGCCTGAAGAAGGTGGCTGAAGTTTTTCCGGAGCTCGACCTATCCTCACTGCAGTTGATGCACCCGCTGGAAGAAAAAGAGGGCCCGGCCGACACCGGGGCTGACGCCCAAACCACCACCGATGCGGGACCGGGGAGGCCTTGGTCAAGGCTTCGGATGTTGTGCAGGAGGCCGAAGCCGAAGCTCCTTCGACGAGTAGGAAGGATCTCCCTCTTTTGTAAATACTTGGCAAGACTTAAGATCAACTGTAAAAGTCTGCCCATATCTTGTACAAAAATTTTTTGGTTAATGAAATGACATCTTGATATTCATCTTTTATCTTGTCTTGTTGTTGTTTCTTCCTTTTTTTTTCAATGGGCTATTCTTGCCTCTTGTCGTCGACCAACGACCCTTTCTGGGATTGCCGAGTACATTATTGGCTGTTAACTTAGCCATTTATAAGAAATATTTCTATGTATCGAGAGGTCGGCTTAGTCCAAACTCATCTCCTTTAGAAATATTTCTAAGGGATCTTCGAACTAGCTGTTTGTAAGGAAATTACCTTAAGTATTTAAGGATCCCACAAAGTACTTTCCGATTGAGATCGGATTTGAGTTGGCTGCGCTAGAGCCTTTGTCGATCGAGGTCGGTCTTAAATGGGCTACATTAGAGCCTTTACCGATTGGGATCGGACTTGAGTGGGCTGCACTAGAGCCTTTGCTGATCAGGGTCAGACTTGAGTGGGCTGTACTAGAGCCTTTGCCGATCGGGGTCGGACTTGAGTGGGCTGCACTAGAGACTTTGCCGATCAGGGTTTGACTTGAGTGGGCTGCACTAGAGCCTTTGCCGATCGGGGTCGGACTTGAGTTGGCTACACTATAGCCTTTGCCGACCGGGGTCAGACTTCTTTGAAAGATAAATTGCTACCTTTATTGATAATATTTGTGGAGGTTATCTACATTCCAAGGATGTGCCACTTGTCGTCCATCTAGATGCTCGAGTCGATAAGTTTCGGTCTGGATCACTTCGATTACCCGACAGGGACCTTCCCAATTGGGGAAGAGCCTTCCTTGTTCAGTTGGCCTAGATATCTCTGACCTCTGCAGAACCAGGTCTCCGACTCGGAAGCTTCGAGTCTTGACTCGAGAATTATAATATCTGGCCATTCTTTGACGATAGGTCACCATTCTCAGGTCCGCTTGGAGTCGGGTCTCCTCAAGCAAGTCGATGTCAGCCCTTCTTTGCTCAGAATTGGCTGGTTCGATAAAATGATCAATCCAGAGGGACTGCAAGGAGACTTCCACTGGTATGATCACCTCACTCCTGTAGATGAGATTGAATGTAGTTTCCCCAATCACTATGCGGAGATAGTCTGATAGGCCCAGAGTACGAGTAGAGTTCTTCGATCCAGAGTCCTTTAGCATCATTCAGTTGGATCTTCAGGCCATGTAGGATCGTCCGATTGGTGACTTTAGCCTCCCCATTGGATTGGGGATGTCCGACTGAAGTCAACCGGTAGGAAATATGATATTGCTGGCAGAAATCCTGGAACTTCGTGTTGTCGAATCGCCTCCCATTTTCAGTGATGATTGCATGCGGTATGCCGAACCGATAAATGATGCAGTTTTGGATGAAGGTCTCCACCTTGGCTTCGATAATCTGCGCCAGCAGTTCAGCTTCCACCCACTTGGTGAAGTAATCGATGGCTACAATTAGGAACTTCCGTTGTCCGAATGCTGGGGGAAATAGCCCGAGGATGTCCATTCTCTATTGTGCGAATGGCCAAGGGACAGTTAGTGGGGTTAGCTGACTAGCTGGTCACCTTTGAACATTGGAGCACCTCTAGCATGCGTCACACCTTTTAACAAAGTCGGCAGCATCCTTCTGGATGGTTGGCCAGTAATAGCCATGCCGGATGATCTTGTAGGCCAAGGATCTACCTTCCAGGTGGTCATGCATATGCCTTTATGCACTTCCCTGAGTGCGTAATCAGCGTCCGACGGTCCTAGGCACTTGAGCAGTGGTTGCATAAATGATCGCTTGTAGAGGGTCCCACCAAGGATGTTGTACTTCAAGGCCGTCCAACATACACATTTGGCTTCGGTCCTATCTTCTGACAGGGTTTCTTCATTGAGGAATGCAAGGATGGGATCTATCCAACAAGCCTCTCGTTCCACTTGATGGATTCCCGATGTCTCTTCAGTAATGCTTGGACTTTGTATGTGCTCTACGAAAGTCCGGTCAGAGGGATCAGTGACGGTAGTGGCCGGCCATGACAAGGCATCTGCCCGAGAATTTTGCACTCGAGGTATGTGGATGATCTCGAAAAATTCAAGTTGAGCCACAAGGCTCTGTACTTTACTCATGTACTTGGCCAGAGTCAGATCTCTCGTCTCAAATTCGTCTCTCACCTGGTTGACCACCAGCTGGAAATCCGAGAAGGCTCCAATCCGTCCGATGCCTAGTTCATCAGCCATCCTCAGTCCCGCGAGGAGGGCTTCATACTTCTCCTAGTTATTTGATACTTGGAATGCGAAGCATAGGGCATATTCCATGCTCTGTCCATCAGGGTCGGCCAGGATTAATCTTGCTCCATAACCGGTAAAGTTAGATGCCCCATCCACATGGAGTGTCCAGGCAGGGTCTGACCTTTCAGCAATATCATCCTTAGGTGTGTCGACCATTTGCAGAGGTATCTCCTGTCTCCAGGTACACTCTGCTATATAGTTGGTGATCACCTGAACCTTCATGGCCGATCGAGGCTGGAAGGAGATGCCAAATTTGCCAAGCTTGACGGCCCACTTGGCGAGCCGCCCCAAGGTATCGGGACTCCTGAGGATTGCCTTGAGAGGTTGATCGGTCAGGACGATGATTGGATGTGTCTGAAAGTAGGGCCGCAACCGCTTGGCCGCTATAATTAGGGAGTAGACAAGCTTCTGCATCTTAGAATACCTTATTTTGGTATCGTGGAGTACCTTGCTGATGTAGTAGACCGGCCTTTGTGGTTGTTCTCCCCAATCCGGACAAGGATGGAGCTCACAACCTCATCCGATGCTGATAGGTACAAATACAGGGACTCTCCTTCCATAGGCTTAGCAAGTAAGGGGGGAGTCTTCAGATATATCTTCAGTGCTTCGAAGGCCGACCGACATTCATCGGTCCAATGGAAGCGATCCGATTGCCACAATGTTTTAAAGAAAGAGAGACACCTTTGAGCTAATATAGAAATGAAGCAACTGAGAGAGGCTATCTAATCTATGAGTTCTTGCACTTGCTTCTTATTGGTTGGATGTCCCATGTCGATGACGGCCTTGATTTTATCTGGATTTATCTCAATTCCTCGCTGGGTGACCAAAAAGCCGAGAATTTTCCTGATGTCACCCCGAAGGTACACTTGGCCAGGTTCAGTCTCATTCGGTGGCACCTTAGGGCATCGAAAGATTCTTTTAGATCCTTGTTGTGGTCGGCTCTTGATTATCATGTCGTCAACATATGCCTTCATGTTTCTTCCAAGTTGCCCTTCGAAGATCCTATTGATCGGCCTTTGAAATGTGGCTCCGGCATTCTTTGAGCCAAAGGGCATCATTTTATAGCAGTACAACCCTTTGTCAGTGACGAAGGCTGTCTTCTCCTCGTCTTTTGGGTCCATGCTGATCTGGTTGTACCCGGAGAAGGCGTCCATGAAGCTCAGAAGCTAGTGACCGGTAGTGGCGTCCACTAGTTGGTCGATCTTTGGTAAGGGAAGGCTGTCCTTCAAGCAAGCTTTGTTGAGGTCAGTGTAGTCTACACATATCCTCCACTTTCCGCTGGCTTTCCTTACCATCACGACATTCGCCAACCAGTCGGGATAGTGGGCTTCTCTAATACAGCCAGCTTCGAAGAGCTTCTTGACCTCCTCATCAATCACCCTCTGTCTCTAAGAGACGAAGTTCCTCTTCTTCTGTTGGACAGTCTTGCAGGTAGGATCCATCTTAAGCCGATGGATTATGACTTTCGACGGGATGCCTGGCATGTCTGACGCCGACCAGGCGAAGACGTCGGCATTGTCCCATAGGATGTCGACTAGCTCTGATTTGGCCTTCTCGTAGAGCGTGCTCCCGATTTGCAGGATCCTAGTGGGATCGTCCTCCCTAAGGGGTACGAATAGGATCCTCTCGACCAATTTTCTGAAATAGTCAGTTTTGGCCCTAGGATCAAGTTGTTCTAAGGTGGAATGGTTTCCCGATTGCCTGTCATGAATGGTCAAACACTACTTGGCCATCCTACAATCCCCTTTCATCTCTCCGACCCCGTTTCGAGTCAGAAATTTTGCCAACAAATAGTAAGTAGACACAATGGCTCAGAATTTGTTCAGGGCTGGTCACCCCAAAATGGCATTGTAAGTAGATGTCGTCCGGATGACCATAAAATTGATGGGGAGGGTCTTTTGATAAGGCTCTGATCTGATGGTTACGGGCAGAGTTATTTCTCCTTTTACGCTAACGGAGTTCCCTCCGAACCCAGTTACAGTGTTGGGGATTCTTGCAGCCTGGTTCTAGACAGGTTCATTCTGACAAAGGCATCATATAGTAAAACTTCGGTGGAACTTTCATTATCAATGAAGATCCTTCTTATATCATAATTGGCAATTACTGCCGACACAACAACAGGATCATTCCCACAGACCTAGGTCTCTCGGAGGTCTTCATCGGAGAAACTAATTACATTAGAACCCTGAGACCTCTTCAAGATATCCTGACCTTCTTCATCCCTCCAATCAGACTGGACATGGAGCATGCCAACATTTTCATCGACGGGGCATTGGTTGGGCAGCTCCATTTCCTCGGGGGGGTTTCTGGCGATGAAAGTTTTGGCCCGATTCCTCTAGGATCGGATGTACTTGTGTAGGTACCCCCGCCTGATCAAATCTTCGATCGCATCCTTCAACTGGAGGCAATCTTCTATGTTGTGCCTGTGGTCATGGTGGAACCGGCAGAACTTGTCCTTGTTTCTTGATATGGAGGGGCTCCTCATCGGGTGAGGCCTTTGCAGGAAGGTTTCCTTCTCTATCTCCATAAGGATTTTCTCTCTCGGGAAGAAGAGAGGTGTGTAAGTCTCAAACCTCCTGGGGAAGTCCTTCAGCTTAGGGCTGCGGCGTCGGGCCGAGTTGGTGCCATCGCTGGGAGGTCGAACTTCGGGAGCCCTATCACTCCTCCTCTTGGGAGCCGAACTCCCTTCAGCCTGGCATCGGCTTGTCGCTTGTTCTTCTGCCATGACGTATTTCTGAGCCCGGGCCAGTGGTTCGGAGTAGCTTGTCGGGAACTTTTTGTCCAATGAGAAAGTGAGCCTAGATGATCGCAGGCCCTTCTTGAAAGCTGACATAGCTACATGCTCATTGAGATCCGGGATCTCCATGGTCTCCGAATTAAATCGGGCCATGTAATCCTGGAGGGCTTCTCCTTCCTTCTGCTGTACGAGAAAGAGGCAGTCCGTGTTCCTCAGTGTCCGACTACAGGTCCTGAAATGGAATAAAAAGAGTTTTTCTAGCTAGGAAAAGGAATGGATCGTACCTGGTTGAATGGCGGAGAACCACATTCGAGCTGCCTTCTTGAGTGTCGTGGGGAAGGCGATGCAGTGGAGGGCATCGAAGGCATCCTATACCATCATGTGGGCCTTATAAGTACCCAGATGATCCAGAGGGTCGGTGGTGCCATCGTAGGCATCCACCTGGGGGATCTTAAAGTGACGGGAGATAGCTTCTCCCATAATTCTGGTGGAGAATGGCGGGCGAGAGTTGTACGCCAGCGCTTCTTCTCCTTTTTGTCGGTCGACCAGTTCAGCAATTTGCTTCTCCATGCATTGGAGCTTGCTGGTATAGTCTCTCGGGTCTCCATCGCGTCGCTGGTCGTCGTCGAAGACCAAATCCACTGAAGAGTGCGAGATGGACCTCCCTCTCTTTCCGTCGGCATGAGTCCTCTGTGACCTCTGGGGCTCCGGGGTTGTGTGGGAGCGGAGTCGAGGGACTCTTTGCTGTCGAATTCCCTTAGCAACAAGTCGACGACTGGTTCTGGATGCCGCGAGCGGCCGCAATCCATCATTGGCCGCGTCTTGGAGGTCTGAATCGGGGCGGCAAGAGTGTCGATGCGGTTTAGAAGGGTCTGGAACTACTGTTATCCCAGGATGATGGTAGGCTGGACGGCGTCGTTCTCCCTGAGAGGTTCTCCCGAGCTTGCCTGGGAGCGGCCTCTCTTGTTGGAGGTATTCTGAGCTCTTCTTTTTACCATCATTTTGCCTAGCGGTGGATCCCTCCTTTTGGAGAAGGGATACAAGGATGAAGGTTCAAGCCCTTCCTCTAGCATCAATCTGTTGCCGCTGAATCTCCCGGACTGGGCTCTCTCGACCGGGCTAGCTAGAGTGCACGTCTCCCGGTTCCTGCAAAAAAGGTTCCATGGGCCGATAGTGTTCCGATGGGGGACACTCCGATGGCTAAGTCATTGGGAGACTTTGAGCAACAGAATGGAGGGATCACAAAGAGATAGCTCGTGGGGAAGGAAGAGCCTGCTTACCTTGGGGTCCTCCTTTTACCTTATATAGGTACGAAACTTTACCGAAATCTGTTAGGGGCTAGGCTGGAAATAGCCGATTTGCCCTTAAAGGAATCTTGGTAGTGGCCAGGTGGCACCAGGACGGAGTGGCGTTGTGGGATCTGCAGAGTAGTGGCGTTGTGATGTCAGGAATTTGTTGTAACAGAATTTTGGTACCAGCTAGAAGGGATCTCTGGGACCTCCGAGCCATCCTTGGAGCGGTCCGTTTTGAACCGATATGGATCTAGCTGAAGTGGGTCGGTCGGACCTTTGGTGGGTCGGTCGGATCTCTGGTGGGTAGGTCGGACCTCTGGTGGATCGGTCGGCCTCTTGTGGGTCAGTCGGATCTCTTGTGGGTTGGTTGGATCTCTAATGGGTCGATCGGACCTAGCTGAAGGGCCATCGACTCCAGTTTGGTTTGGAGGGAGGCCAATTATGTATAACACATCTATTAGTTTGAACGAAAATTCCATTTCTTAAAGCATTTGGATGCAACGCCAACTACATCTTTTCTTATAATATGTAGATTCCTCTTAAATAGATGTGGTGCTCATTTTAAGACATGTCTAATCTTGTTTTTTAAGATTGTATTTGATAGCAGGTAATTTATCCAGATTGTTGGTAATTTAATAGGATCCTGCCACATTATTGTATTTGATATATTTTTTTGGTTGGTAATCTATCCTGTATGATAATCTGAATTACCTTTCAAGAGATAATCTGGATTACCTTTGGGAGAGGTGGTAATCCAGATTATCACATCTCAAATGATTTTTTAGACAATATTACCCACTCCTTCATTCCTTTTATAATATAATATAATATAATAATAATTTTATAATATAATATTATATTATATAATAATATTACATAATATATGATAAACTGTATAATATTATAAATATAATATTATTATAGTATATAATATAATGTTATATTATATTAATATCTTTTATTAATGTAATATAAAATAATATATTATGTTATATTATAAAATATGAATATTATAAAATATATATAATATATTATAACATATTATATTATTATAATATTATAATATTATATATTAATATAATATAATTATATTATAGTATTAACAAAATATAAATTATATTTTATATTTTATTATATAAAATATATTTATATTAAATATAATATAATATAATCTATTTATAAATAATATAAATATATTATATTAAACTTAATAATGTATATATATAATGTATTTAAATAATATATTAAATATTTTATTTTCTTAATATATATTTTTTATATTAATTTTATTTGGTATAAAAAAATTTATTTTTTATTTTATATAAAATATTTTTTATATTATATTATTATTATATTACATAATAGTAAATATAATATAATAATATTATAAATATAATAATATGATAGTATATAATATAATGTTATAATATATTATATTAATATATTTTTATTTTATTTTATAAATATAATATAATATAATATAATATGTAATATTATAATATTAATATATTATAATATATTTATATATAAATACATTATATTATATTATATTATATATAAATATATTTATATTTTATGTAATATAATATATAATATTTATATATAATATAAATATGTTATATTAAATTTAATAATGTAATATAAATTTAATATATCTAAATTATATATTAAATATATAATATTTAATGTATATATTTTTTTTAGTTTTTTAATTTTAATGTAAAATATAAAATATAAAGTATTTTATATATTTCATAATATAAAATATTAAAAATTATATTTTTATAAATAGAATATAAATTTAATTTAGTGGTATTTTAAAATTTTGATTTTATCTTTTGTAACATTACCTGCATGTACCAAATACAATAATCTATATTATCTATCTACATTACTAAAAATCCACGTTACTGATAATCCATATTATCTTTCAAGATTATCTGGCAATGCACTAAACACAACCTAAGTATTGTATTACGAAGAACTTTAATGTTGTATCATTGTTCATAACACTTTGGTCATGTTAGGAATGTAATTCCAAAATGCATGTACAACTTAAAACATCAAATACATAGACCCGTAGCCAATGTTAAAAAGCAACACAACATGATTAATATATATATACCATATAACACCAGGGTCTAGGTGGGGAAATGAATAGGACAGATGAACAATAAGACCAAAAGTTTCAAAAAGATAAACAGTATTTTTGCAGGATTTAAAGACATTCATAGTCTTCTTCATTCTGATACTGTGACAGGCACCCCTTCCTCAACAGTTTTCTGTAGCAGTGCGGCCCCGACCTGCCTTACGGCTGCTATCCGGTTGTTGTCTACAGTTTCTTACTTGAAGATAGAACTATGAAGTTCTACCTGTTAACTTGAAGATAATATTGAAATATTGAAAGAACTCAGATGATAAGATGATTGAATCAAAAATTCATTGAAAAAATATTTTGAAATCTTGTTACAATTGCAAGCTTTACCTTCTTACCTAGAAGGGAAGGCTTGAGAATTGGAGGGGAGGAGCCTCGAAGGACTCCTTACAAGTTTGAAGAGGTTTGGTTGCTACAATTTTTTGGATGGGGGACTAAGGACCTAACCCTCTGGCTTATGCCCTCAACTCTCCGGTGTATTTGCTTCTGCCGAATCTTGAGGTGCCTTCTTCTTCTTATAGAAGTTTTCACCAAGCTAGATTGGTGAACGGCTTCAGGTCCACAGCTAGTTTTGATAAAGTTTGGAATCCAAAGGAGTCTGGGTACACCTTTGATCTTGTCACTTTGGCTTTCAGTTTGATTTGACCAAAGTGGGAGTCCTTGTTGTCTGGCTGGTACGAGCATCTTTTGCTTTTATAGGTGAGGGTACGAGCATTTAGGAGTCTGGGTACTCCTTTTTATTTGATTTGACTAAAGTGGGTGTCCTTGTTGTCAGGTTGGTACATCTTTGTTGTCTGGCTGGTACGAGCATCTTTTGTACGGGTACGAGCTTTTCTTGTTTTTGTTGTGATGTGACTTAAAGGGCAGTCACTTCTTATCTACCATTTGATGATTCTCCGTCAGATTTCGAATGGCGGTTCCTCATCATCATCTTCTGGTGGGGTTTGGTTGGACGACGAAGAGCTGCTGGGTAGCTGTTCTTCTTCTTCTTCTTTTCTGAGTTCTGCCACTATCTGTGCCAAGTATTTCTTGTATTCGGCTCTAGACTTGGCAGCTGCTAATTTTGAAGTAACAAATGATTTTTGTGTCAAGAACTTTGAAGTGGATGGCTTGATTTTGAGGGAAACCTGGGGGTTTCTGTTGAACCAATCCAACACCTTTTGTTTGGAGGCCTTGTCCGGATTGAGCTCCTGTCACCATTTTATTTTGAACTTTCTGGCTAAGGTTGGTTGGAAATTTGGGACATTGATGACTGCATATTCCCAGCATAAGATCCAGAATAATGCAAATTGTGAAAAGAAAGTGAGAAGGATAGGAAATTTCTTCTCTCTTTCTGAAAAAATTATTTTCTGAAGGTACGTTAAGTACCCTTCATTAACAACTTGAGGGATAATATCCAGAGTTGGTCCATAGTGGTTCTACCAATCAACAAACCAGTATGGAAAATTGCAGGATGTATTGTCTTGAAGTAGAAAAACTAGGAATGGCGATTCCATGGATTTTGGAAAAGAAAGGTGTTATACCAAGCGGCCTTGTAATCCCAATAATTGAAGTATTGGGGATTGTATTTTTGGGATAATTTCTTGTAGGTGTTTGGATTGTCTTCTCATACAGATGGAGACATAACTTAAAGTATTTGGGCTGTTGAATGGGTGATAACTGAAGGATCAGCCCTGTCTTTGTAGTGCTTGATTGCTACATAATCTGTATCAACCAAGATAAATTCATAAAAAGTATTTGTTTTCAATGGATCCCTCAAGGGGAAATGCCACCCATGGGGAAAAACTTTTCTGATAACTTTCAATGGACTAATGTCTATATACTCATCCTCAATTGTGAAAATGGGTTGATAAATTGATTTTTCAAAATAGTTTGATTTTTTGGGATTGAGTTTTTGAAGGGGAGTTGGGTCAGAAGTCCCAACTTCCTTTTGGGTATTTTGAAAAGATAATGAGTTGGAAAAGCTCGCTATCATTTCTTGTTTTTGGTCACTTGAACTGGTTTTGGTCTTGGTTTTGGCAGATTCATCGTCAGATACTGCCTTTTGAAACATGTCAATGCTCATAAGAGCAGGGTTGGCCCTTGCTAGGTCAGCCATTTGTTTAGTGGACATTGGGGTTGTTTGGGCTTTTTGTGGATTGGGCTTTTGGTTGTTTTCTTGGGCTTTTTCTTCCTGGGTGATAATGTCGTACCAGGATAGTTTTGGAAAATCCGGGGTTTTTGAGGTGGAGGCTATTTTGGGTTGTTCTATGGGCTGAGCATATGACTCTTTTGTTTGTTTGAGAATTTGGGCTTTCTGTGCTTGGAGTTTTTTTGGTGCCATTGCTGTCGAGGCCCTGCAAGAATTCACGTGAAAGAAAATCAGGCAGAGAATTATTTTGGCCTTTGATATGTTCAATATCAAAGTCAAAGACTGAAAGTAGAGCTTGCCACCTAGCGAATATATGTTTTGAAGCTAGGTTTTCAACATCTTTTTTCAAAATAAATTTTGCAGATTTGCAATCAATTCTTAATAAAAATTTTTGGTTAAGTAATTCACCCTGAAATTTTGAAATGCATAATACAATAGCCAAAATTTCTTTCTTGATGGTGGAGTACTTGGCTTGGGTTTCGTTCCAGCTACCTGATGTAAACTGGATAAGTTGTTCTGTGTCTCCTCTAGTTTGTTTAAGGATGCCTCCAAAACCTATTTCTGAAGCATCGGTTTCAACTATTTTTTGGGCCTTTGGGTCAGGAAGGTAAAGGCAGGGAAGGCTCCTAACTTGGGCCTTAATCTTCCTAACAATGTTTGTGTGGTTTTGTGACCAAGCCGGGGGGTTTTTCCTCAACCTTTGGTATAGAGGCTTTGCTAAGATTCGGATATCCTTGAGATGATCAGAAACATAGTTTAGGCTCCCAAGAAATCTTTGGAGTTAGGTTTTGTCTAGGATTTCGTCAGGAAATCTGTTAGCAAAGTCTATGGATCTTTCAATTGGTTTGATTGTTCCTTGGTTCAGAACGTGACCTAGGAACCTAATCTTGGTTTGAAATAGGCTCATTTTGGGTTCAGAAAGGACTAGTCCGTTTCTGGTGACTAAGTTTAAGAAGGTTTGTAAATGTTTGAAATGTTGGTCAATGGTTTCTGAGAAAATTAGAACGTCATCTATGTAAATGATGATAAATTTTGAATAAGGATTGAAGATGTCGTTCATAATTTTTTGAAACTTAGAGTGAGCATTTTTAAGCCGAAAAGGCATTACATTCCATTTATATTGACCGAATGGGACTGTAAATGTCATTTTGTACTTATCTTGTTCAGATATTTGGATCTGCCAGAATCCAGATTTCAAATCGAATTTTGAAAAGATTTTGGCTTCAATGGTTCTATTGAGGAGGTCTTTTTTATTGGGTAAAGGGTATCTAACCCATCTTAAAACCTGGTTTTGATGATCTGATCCAAGAATGATGGATCTTTTTATATATATATATATATATATATATATATATTATGTACTGGGACTTTGTTTCTTAATCAGATTGTTGTGCACAAATGCAATGCTAGCCTTATACAAAAATCTTTGCTTTTCCTTTCGGAAATTATACTTACGTAATTCTTCTATTTCACTAATAACTAGCATAATTCAGGGTCAATTGACCCGGTAACGGAGTAATACTTTCCTACTAATTTCAGCCATGATTTTTTTTTCTATTTTTAAAATCTCTTTTATATTCCAACAATCCCGCATTAGAACTTTATTCCACAAAAAAAGTAGTTTTTTAAGTTGCTAAGGCCCGATTCTCTCAAAATTCTTCTACCAAACAAAAACAAAATTATCACTAAGGCGGTAACCCAGTTGATAGAGACCTTGCCTCTCGGTGATTTGAGGCATGATCCCGCGAGTGACTTGATTAAATCTAAAATTTTCCTGGAGCCCTCGATAGTTTGCATGAATGAGAGGTCAGGGTTTCCCTCTTTGTCTCCGATCTACTGGCTAGCGTCTTAGTGGTATTAGGTTGACGTACTCACCATTAAGTGGGAAGAGGCTGCACGAACCTCATATCGAACATTACCTGACAGGATAGAGGCCTGTAGGATAGCTATACCGGGATTTATCCCCCTATCATTTTGTTTATCAAAAAAAAAACAAAAAGGAAATTGGAATAAAGCAACAAAGCAAAAATACCAAAGGTTTGTCAAAAAAATAAATAAATTATACACCGCTTCCAATAGAGAAAAAATATGCCATACCACATGATTGATTGAATCAGGTAAGTCTCACTTTTCAACGGACATTCAATGCTACAATTTTACCTTCTTTTAAAAATAATTGAATGGCAAAAATATCTTTTCCTCATAAAAAATTATGATACCTATTGACTTAGAATATGATATCTAATGGTCAGCTTATAATATTCTCGCATTCATATGATGTCATGGAATTGAGATATATTTTTATTATTAAAAAAAATTAAATTTTTTAATAATAATTATATCCCTTGTTTCATGATATCTTGTGAATAGAATTATGATACCCTGTTCATAAAAGGATGTCATATAACAAGAACATTTTTATAATTCAAACAACTATTTCATATTTGTAATTTACTTTTTATTAAAATTTTGAAAAATAAAGATGCCCCTTCCTTATGATATTCATCTATGAATAAGGAATTATAACTCTATTCATAAAATGTTACAAGACTAAGAATATATTTATTATTAAAAAAATTAAAAAAAATTTAATGATAAAAATATTTTTGGTTTTATAACATCCTGTGGATAGAAATAGGATATCATATTCATAAACATGTATCATAAAGAAAAAATATTTTTATCATCCAAATATATATTTAATATCTATAATTTATTTTTTTAAAAAAAATAAATAAAAAAAATATATTCTTTTTACGGTACTTTTTGTGAACAGTCCTATTCATACTATGTTATAAAATTGAAAATATTTTGATACATGAATGTCATAATTCAAGCCCAAAATATCATAACATTAGTTAATGGATATTATAAATTTTTTTATAAAAAATATTTTTATCATTTAAAATTTTTAATAATAAAATAAAATTATAAATATAAAATATATATTAAAAAAAAAATTTGATTTTTATTTAATTTAATAATATTTAGTAATATATATTTTTTTAATATTACCGATGATGGTCAAAGAATTATCCAAAATAGCAACATCGGGCCGGAGCAATAATGCGCCGGCTTCTACCGTGCGAGGAAAAGAAACGATAACGAAAGATTCAATCCTCGACCGCATAAAACTCCCCACACGGCCACCTTCTCCGAAGTCCCTCACGCGCTCGAACAAGTCAAAAATCAAACCTCCTCCCGCCCCTTTCCGCACAGAGAATTACATGCGCTCCTCCGTGCGCGATGTCCGTCCCGACCCCACATCCTCCTCACCGCGGGGACGGCGTACAAAATACAACGGCAAGCCAGCCACCGAACCCCGCCAACCCTCAATAAGTATTCCTTCTTGCGAAAATAATTAATTTCTTACCAAAGAAACCCTCAACCAATTATTTATAGTTGTCAAGGGCAACCAGGAGGAAGGTGAGGAAAGCTCTACACTTATCTTCCTACCCTTCTCTTCTCTCCTCCTCGGCTTCCTCTCATCATTCTCCCCGACCGACTCTCCTTCTCCTCCTCCTTATTCTTCTTCCAAGCCACGTAAAACCTATATATATCTCCATTCTCCTCCACCTCTGACAAATAGACAACCTTTCTTCCCTTCTCCCACTCCTCCGAGATCTATAGAAGTAGGTTAGCAGTGGCGATGACCAGCGACATCGAAGGGGGCGGCGCCGCCGCTGGAGGAAAGGGAAGGGGCGCCACCGGGTACTACGGCGCCGTAAACGGCGCGGCGGGGCCGTCGCCGTTCTACTACGACGCCGGGTCGTCGGCGGAGCGGGAGTGGACTCCGTGGATCGTCCCCATGATCGTGGTGGCGAACGTGGCGATGTTCGTCGTGATCATGTACGTCAACAACTGCCCCGACCACGCGAATCCCTGCGTCGCTCGTTTCCTCCACCGCTTTTCCTTCCAGGCCCTCCGGGAGAACCCCCTCTTCGGGCCCTCCTCCTCCACGTAATGTCTCTTTGCTCCAGTTTGCGATTGTTATGGCTTGTGATGGTTTTTGGTTGAAGAATTTGTGACAAAGTTGTGTTTTTTATTTCTTGGGTTCTCGTATGAAGCAGATCTAGGCGACTGCTTAGTTGGTTTCACCGAGATCCGCTCCATATTTTCTCCTTTTCATGGTGTTTTTGGAAAGTAGATTTGGATATTATGGACAGTTGTGGAAATATTGAGTCCCAATTGATGAGAAATTCTTTTTTTTTTTCTCTTTCCCCCTTCAGGATAGTCGCAATTGATCAAAGAGAGACCTTTTTTAGTGCCGTTATTTCCTTTATGATTATTTTTTTGAGTGTAGAGATTGGTGGTAGCATGAAATTTGAATTTTGTTAGTTTTTTTGGCTGACTTTTATTATATTGCTAGTTTCAATCCTAGCATCTTCTTCTGAATTTCTGTACTTCTATTCTATCTGAAGATGGTAGGTCCAACCATTTGTCATTGAAGGTCTTCAAAGGTAAAGGCAAGACCGGAGTTCCACACTGAAGAAGTAGAGAGAGAGAGAGAGAGAGAGAGAGAGAGAGAGAGAGAGAGAGAGAGAGAGAGAGAGAGAGAGAGATACCCATTCGGTCGTTGGATCAACCACTCCTGCTTCATTTTTAGACAAAATCAACTCAGCATAACATTTTGCCAACCTGGTCTTATAAGATTCCTTTGTCATAGTGCTACGAAGAAGCAGTCGTATTCCAGCTAGTTTGGAATAGATATTCTTTATAGAATATTGTGATTTATGATCCTTCTTTTTTGTATTAATTTAATTTGATCACTTTATACCCACTAATTTGGCTTGAGAATATAAAAAGAGAAGGTTCGTTTACCAAGCAGATATGCTCTCTTTTATTCTTCCAGATTGGAGAAGTTGGGGGCTCTCGAATGGGACAAAGTGGTGCATCAGCATCAAGGATGGAGGCTAGCGACTTGTATCTGGTTGCATGCTGGTGTTATACATCTGCTTGCTAATATGATAAGCCTGATCTTTATTGGAATTCGCCTTGAACAGCAATTTGGATTCGGTGAGCTGAATCATTTTATTTTTTTACATGTCAGATTAGGCTGAGATCAAATTCATCATACATTTCAACTAAGAAAAATCGAGGTTTTTTAAACTGAAGTCTGCAGAGACAATTCTTATTCTGTTACATAAACAATTAGCACCAACCTAAGATACTGAAAGACTATTTTTGACTAGAGTTGGTTTCAGATGTCCCTATATGTCTCCATGATTTAGAGCTATGTCTCATCTGCGATAGCTTTAAATTTGAGCTTGTTCATGGATCATGTATAATTTGCTATCCTGAATGATCTTTGCCTGGCCTCTTGCAGTGAGGATCGGGATAATATACCTTCTGTCAGGATTTGGTGGCAGTGTCCTCTCATCCCTATTCATTAGAAACAGTATTTCTGTTGGTGCATCTGGTGCTCTGTTTGGACTTCTTGGAGCAATGCTGTCAGAACTCATTACAAACTGGACTATATACACCAACAAGGTACATGCATTTTCTGTTTATGATTTTTATGCTTTTTTGTTTTGGCTTATGAGTCTTATTGCGTTGATTTTGCATTTTGTAGGCCGCGGCTCTGTTGACTCTATTGGTCATCATTGTGATCAATTTAGCTGTTGGGATATTACCACGTGTTGATAATTTTGCCCATATTGGAGGGTTTCTAACAGGATTCCTCCTAGGTTTTGTACTACTAATTCGGCCTCAGTTTGCTTGGTTGGAACGCCACAATTTGCCCCCTGCAAGCCAGGTCAAGTCAAAGCATAAAGCTTATCAGAAGATATTATGGGTGATTGCACTTGTCTTGCTCGTAGCTGGGTAAGCATTGCTCACACTAAATCCATATCAAATTTGATTGCTTATACAGAATCTAGGGCAATTTGTTATAGCTTTCTAAGCAATCAACTTGCCCTCTTTTTTTGGTTTCACCTTACCCTATAGAATATTTTTTAGGAATTTTTTTTGGTAAAACTGAATATATTACATGGATTTTGGATAAATACATCCATGAGAATGGGAGGGAGCTGCAGAAGTAGAGGTCCACAAAATAGTTCCTGTTTCCTGTATTTTTTTTGGGAAATTTTATGTCAAACTTGTTTTTAAGATGGCCATTTTCCAGAAAAAGGGCATTCAAAAAACTCAATAAAAATAAAAAGAGTGAAGGGCGGTCACAAGTTTTGAATGCTTCGGACCTAGCAGGCGAGGGTTTGGTTGCTAGATATGGTAAGTGCACAAGCCATGTGACATCACTGATCATTGAAGATCATTCCATATGCAGAGTTCTGAGTGTCAAACCTTTGTTCTCTTGAATTGCAAAATTCTGTATAAAAAATATATCAAATCATTGCTGTGTAATCATACAAATTTAGCTTGATATTTGTCGATCAAAATATGCTGCCAAAATGAGTGACATATTTCTTCATTTCCTCCTAAATAGCAGGGCAAATGGCTGACTGTTAAATCTACCTTTCCTTGTACCTTGCAGATTTGTGGTTGGCTTGGTAATGCTCTTCCGTGGAGAGAATGGAAATGATCGTTGTCATTGGTGTCACTATCTGAGTTGTGTGCCGACATCCCGATGGAGTTGTGGCCATTGAGGACTAGGTTCTTCTGCAGGAGGGAGCTAATCTTTAGCTTTATGGTTAGTTTACTATTGAGTGTTCCATTACATTTTGTCCATCTGTACATAGCTAGAAGTTGTTCAGGGACTTGGAGTGATCGGTATCTAGTTTCTTCCATCATACTGATTGAGGTGCTGTAGTTTTTTTTTGAAAAATTACTTACATTCTTTAACATATTAGATTTTCATTTATAGTCAGGTTTATATAAACTATAAGATTTGTGTTAATGAAAATTTTGTTCTACTGGTGCTTGTACTGGTTTAGCTTTGGTGTTGCCTTGCTGTTTTGGACACAGAGAGAACTTTAGACTTTACTACGGTCCAATTGTAGAACATTTTAGAATGCCTTGGATAGAGAACAGCCTCTTTGTGTGAAAACGCTTGCTCTGGTGTTGCCTTGCTCTGTGTGAAAATGCTTGCTTTGGTGTTGCCTCGATGATTTTAAGTTGTCCCCTATAAAAGGCAAAAGCGATGGATGTGGGGAGTCAGGTTGGTGGGTGTTATGATATGTCAATACAACATGGATTAATTATCGGCTCAACTGCACGATAAATTCCTTCTGAATCGGGCATCTAAACCGGAGCACCTGAAGAGAGGCACGTGGGATCGGTCTTTGGCCTAGCCGAAGGCGTTAGTCCCGAAGACTACCATCATCAATTTCCAACCAGTCTTCTGTACATCAGCTAAAGCAGATCAATCCAGAGAAGGCCGATCTGAAGATAGCATCAGCTTCATACAATCTACTCTGAAGGGAAGAGCACCGATGCAAACGACAAAGGTGTCTTTGGCTTACTTTGGGGGAGATAAGCCGAAGACAATCCGCCGACTTAACGCCGGCCCTTTCTAAAGGAGTTCAGGAGAGAGTCTCCGGTTGATCTCGAATCTACGAACATGGATGCGACGGTTATGATCGACTGCATGGCCATTACCTCCAAATCGTAACTGCATCGAGGTGGCCACGTGGCCACCAACTCCAACTCCCATGACTCCAGGCTGGCCAGTATCTCTCTGCAACCACTTATGGTTATGGGCGAGGTAAAGTTAATTAACCTCGTCTAAACCACGGATGAGTAAGCTGAGCAACGCACTGGCACAACCTTTATAAATAATGGTAAGAGGGGACACGTGAGGTAACTCCGCTTAAGCCTGGAAAAATAGAGTTCAACTTCGCCACCTTTATCCTCTTCAGAATACTCTTCATTCTATGGCTGGAACTTGTCTCCGACTTAGGCATCGGAGTGTCCTCCATCGGAGAAAATCTAGTCAAGGATCTATTTTGTAGGTGTCCAGGGAAGTGAACCGGCAATCCAGCAGCTCCGCCTGGTCGAGGAAGGTTTTACGCCAACAGATTGGCGCACCAGGAAGGGAGAGGTCTAGGCATCCACTGCTAACTTTCCTCATTGAGAAAGAAGGGTAAAAGGAGGTCCCATGTTGAGAGGAAAAACTCAAAATGCCTCAACAAGCAAGGGTCATCCTTCTTCTGAGAGGAACGATCCTCCTTTGGAGAACGATATTTCACCTCCCACACTTATTATGGGACAATAGCAATTCAAGGCTCTTATGAACCAAGTTAACACCTTTACGGCTATGGTTCAGAATTTCCAAGATAAGGCCCTCCAGGTGGGGCACCCGCCAGCCACCTCCATGCATTGTCATCAATCCAGGAGGAAGAAAGACCAGCGGTAGGGGTCTACCCATCTCTCCCTCCATGATCGGCTTTCTCTCGGGGGCTGAAGCTCTTGAAACCCAAAGCCAACTGATCCCCTACGGAGGGGAAAGAGATATAGGCGGTCTTTTTCCATCTCCTCCGAAGATTCCACTCCCGAGAGGGACCTGCAGAAGGAAGCCCGTCCTAATTACGAGGAAAAGCTCAGGACCCTCGAATCTGAGGTTGCGAAGCTTCAGGACCAGAAGAAGGATGGCGGGCTCGTGGCTTACGAATCACGCCCCTCGTTCACCCCTTAAATCATGGCCGAAATCATCCCTCGATACTTTAGAGTCCCTCAAATGGAGTCCTACAATGGTACCACTGACCCACTCAATCATCTGGATAGCTTCAAAGCCATATGATGATTCAAGGAGCCTCGGACGCTGCATTGCCTCGCCTTCCCTGCTACTCTAAAGAAGATGGCTCGGATATTGTATTCGAGCATACATCCAGGTACCATCGATTCTTTTTCTGAACTAGAACAACTCTTCGTCTTGCATTTCAAGACCTGTCGCAAGATGCCTCGGAACACGGACACCCTTTTTCTCTACCAGAATAAGGAAGAGAGCATGTGCGATTATATCTCCAAGTTCAACTCGATTACTCTCGAGATCCCTGATCTCAATGAGCACGTAGCCATCTCCGCATTGAAGAAGGGGCTTCGAACATTCAGGCTTACTTTTTCCTTGGACAAGAGATTTCCTACAAGCTACGCTGAGCTCCTATCCAGAGCTCAGAAATATGCTGATGCTGAGGAGCAAGCGACGAACTGACGACTGGCTGAAGGGAAATCTGTCCCAAAGAAGAAGAGCAACAAGGGGCTGGACACCCCTGCACCCCCCAACAACAACAACAGCAGCAGTAATAACCCCAATCGGCAATGAAGCCCCAGGGTCAGGGCCTCAAGCTGAAGATTCGACTCCTACACCTCCCTCAACCTCCCTAGGGAGAGAATTTTGATGGAGATAGAAAAAGAAAGCTATCTCCAATGGCCACGTCTCATGAAAGCATCCTCTTCCACAAGGAACAGGAACAAATACTGCAGATTCTATCGGGACCACGATTATAACATTAAAGATTGCATCCAGCTCAAGGATGCCATCGAAGATTTGATCAAGAGGGGTTACTTGGGATGATACATCGGTTGCCAAGAATCTCGGCCTGAAGTCACGGCCTCTCAGAGGGCTCCTAAGGAAGCCGAACTACCAAACCAAAGACCCACCAACGAAAATGTGGGAATGCTGCATCGGCCAACTAACCGGAGAAGAGCCGAAGACGATGCCCAAAAGCGGCTCAAGGACAACAACTCCATACTCTTCACCGACGACGACCTTGTAGGAGTTCAGCTCCCACATGATGATCCGGTTGTAATATCAGCCATTGTGGCTAATTATAATGTAAGACGCATTTTGTTTGATAATGGAAGCTCTGCAAACGTCTTACTTTATGATGCATTTTCCCGAATATGTTTATCTAAAAACAAGCTACAGAGGTCCCCTGTGCTGCTGACCAGGTTCGGAGGCAATTAGGTCGATGTTGAGGGTGAAATAATTCTGCCCGTAATCCTCGGTATCGAACCTCGATAGAAGACGCTCCCCATCAATTTCATGGTGGTCCGAACTCCCTCAGCTTATAATGTAATTTTAGGATGGCCCATCTTGAATAAATTCCGGGCCATAGTGTCAACCTATTACCTCCTGATACGCTTCCCCACCATAAGTGGAGTCGGGGAAGCAAAGGGAGACCAAAGGGCTGCACAACAATGCCTGATGATACAGGACACATAATCAATCAATCCCACAACATTGGACCAACTAGACCTAAGGGACCCAGTCGCAGATTGTGGCGAGCCTATGGAAAAGACTATTTCGGTACAATTAACCAAAGAGGACCCCATTAAGGTCGTGCAGATCGGTAGCCTGCTTGAGGAGGAAACAAAAGCAAGGCTGATCCACTTTCTCAAGAACAATGCTGATGTCTTTGCCTAGTCAACTTCGAATATGCTTGGGATCCCAGCTGAAGTAATTACTCATCGGTTGGAAGTTGTCCCTGAACACAGGCCGATCTGGCAGAAGAAGAGAAACTTTGTTCTTGAAAGGCAAAAGACGATAGATGAAGAAATAAACAAGCTTCTCAAGGCCGGATTTATTCGGGAGGCATATTATCCCGAATGGCTGGCCAATATGGTAATGGTAAGGAAGGCTAGCGATAAGTGGAGGATCTATATTGGTTACACAGACCTCAATAAAGCTTGCCTAAAAAAGAGCTTCCCTTTGCCAAAAATTGATCAACTCGTCAACGCCACTACAGGCCATCAACTATTGAACTTTATGGACGCCTTCTCTGGGTACAACCAGATCTGAATGGACCCTTGGGATGAAGAAAATACTGCTTTTGTCATCGAAAAAGGTCTCTGCTGCTACAAAATGATGCCATTCGGACTGAAGAATGCTGGGGCGACATTCCAGAGACTGATCAACAAGGTGTTCGAGTAACAACTAGGAAGGAACATGGAGGCCTATATTGATGATATGATTGTGAAGAGCCTCCTTAAGGAGGGCCATATCAAAGACCTGGAAGAGTCATTCAGCGCATTACGATGTCATCAAATGAAGCTGAACCCGATGAAGTGTACCTTCGGGGTAACATCCGGAAAGTTCTTGGGATTCCTTGTCACCAAACGAGGAATCGAAGCCAACCCCGAAAAGATCCAGGCCCTCCGAAGCATGAGACACCCTTCCTGCAAGAAGGAAGTACAACAGCTGACGGGAAGAATCGCTTCTTTAAGCTGGTTCATTTCCTGATCAGCTAAGAAGTATCTTCCATTCTTCAACGTACTTTGACAGTCCAGAGGTTTCGAGTGGACTGAAGACTATCGTCTTGCCTTCGAAGAGTTAAAAGAAGTATCTGGAGACTCCATCTTTGCTCTCTATGCCTCACGAATGAGAGACTCTTTACCTGTACCTCTCCGCTGCAGACGAAGCTGTTAGTTCGGTCCTCGTTTGGAAAGAGACGAATAATCTCCAGAAGCCAGTTTATTACGTCAGCAAAGTTCTACACGATGCTGAAGTAAGATATTCAAAAATGCAGAAGCTGATCTACTCAGTAATTATGGCAAAGCGACTGCGGTCTTATTTCTATGCCCACACAATTATGGTGCTGACTGACCAGCCTCTCAAAGTCATTCTCCGCTGTCCAGACACCTCAGGGAGGATAGCTAAATGGGCTGTTAAGTTAAACGAATTCGACATCAACTTCCAACCTCGATTGGCTATGAAAGCACAAGTGTTATCTGACTTCTTAGCCGAATGCACATGGAAGTCTGAAGAGGGTGTGCAGAGGGCTGAAGAGGAAGGAGCCAATCCGAAGGATGTGGAGTCCGTTTGGGTACTCCACGTAGATGGAGCTTCCAACTCTATCGGGTATGGAGCTGGCCTCATACTGGCTGAACCAGATGGACATACTATGGAGTACGCACTTCGTTTTTCCTTCCATACTTCAAATAATCAGGCCGAATACAAAGCTCTCCTCGCAGGACTCTGAATCGTAAAAAATTTGGGGGTTTGAAAGATTCAGATCTTTTTGGACTCCCAATTGGTGGTGAACTAGGCAAAGGTGAATTTGAAGCCCGAGACCCTGCAATGATCTAGTACTTGGAAAAGGTGCGGGCCCTGTCCTCCCAGTTAGAATTTTTTGAGATCACTCGTGCCACGATCGGAGAACTCTCGGGCTGATGCGCTATCTCGATTAGCTACCACTATTCTGGACTCCCTTGATCGTACCTTCATAGAACACCTTGAGGTCCCAAGTATAGTCAAAGAGATTCCAGGAGTACACTAAATTGAGAATGAGCCTAGCTGGATAGACCCCATCCTCAAGTTCCTGAATGAAGGCTCCTTACCAGAAGACAAAGTAGAGGCTAAGAAAGTTCACTGGATGGTGTCCCAGTACGTTTTCTTGGACGAAACTCTGTATAAAAGATCTTTCACCCAGCCTCTACTGAAGTGCCTAGGACCGATGGACGCTGACTATACCTTAAGGGAGGTGCATGAAGGCATATGCGAAAACCATCTGGGGGGCAGATCCCTGGCACATAAAATAATATGCCAGGGTTACTACTGGCCAACCATCCAGAAGGACTCCGCCGACTTTGTCCTAAGATGCGACCAATGCCAGAGGTATGTCAATGTTCAGAGACAGCCGGCCAGTTAGCTAACCCAGCTGATAGCGTCATGGCCTTTCACCCAATGGGGCATGGACATTTTTGGTCCATTCCCATCGACATCTGGACAGCGAAAACTCGTCATTGTCGCCATCGACTACTTCACCAAGTGGGTCGAGACCGAACCATTGGCTCACATTATAGAAGCAAAAGTCAAAAGCTTTGTGAAGAATCATATTATATTCCCGATTTGGAATCCCTTATGCCATAGTCACTGACAACATGAGGCAATTTGACAATCCAAAGTTCAAGAACTTCTATGCTCAGTACCATGTGCTCCACAAATTGATTTCTGTTGGCCACCCGCAATCCAACGGAGAAGCCGAAGTAACAAATTGGACTATCCTCTATGATTTGAAGACTCGATTGAATGACGCCAAGGAGCTTTGGGCCGAAGAGGTGAATTATGTTCTATGGGCTTATCGGACAACCCTCAGAACGGCTACCGACGAGTCCCCGTTCAATTTGGCATACGGTATTAAAGCAGTCCTCCCCATAGAAGTTACACTACAATCCTTGAGGATCGACAGGTATAAGGAGCCCGAGAATTTGGAGTGCTGAAGGACGGACTTGGATCTGCTACAAGCTACCATACTCCAAGCTCAGATGAAGATGGTGGCATATCAACAGAAAGTCGCCAGATACTACAATTCTAGGATAGAGCGAATCTTTCATCCAAAAGACTTGGTACTGTGAAGAACCAAAGTGTCCAGGCCGACAGAGCAAGGCAAAATCTCTTCCAATTAAGAAGGTCCCTACCAAATCATGGAAGTCATATGCCCAGGAACGTATCGACTCGAAACTTTAAATGGTGTTGTGCTACCCTGATCTTGGAATGTACAAAATATTTGCAAGTACTATCAATAAAAGCTCCCATTAGGGAAGACTTCAATGAAAGTTTATTTGAAAATGGGTCTGACTCGCTTGTTTCATCTTCAATCAGCAAAGGTAGGCTCAACCACGCCACCTTATGATCAGCTAAAAGTGCAAAGGTGGGTCTGATCCACTCGCCTTATCGGTATGTCCGAAGAGCGCAAAGGTAGGCTCAACTGAGCCATCTTATGATCACCTAAAGATGCAGGGATGGTTCATCCAACCTACCCTACGGTAAATCCGAAGATGCGCTGGGGTGGGCCTAATCAACCTACCTTAACTAATAGTGAAGGTGCAAGGATGGTTCACCCAACATACTCTACGGTAAATCCAAAGATGCACCGAGATGGGCCTAATCAGTGTACCTTAACTAATAGTCAAGGCGCAGGGATGGTTCACCCAACCTACTCTACGGTTATCCAAAAACATGTCGGGGTGGGCCTAATTATCCTATCTTAACCAATGCTGAAGGCGCAGGAAAGGTTCACCCAACCTACTATACGGTAAATCCGAAGACGTGCCAAGGTTGGCCAAATCAGCCTGCCTCAACACCGACTAAAGGCACAGGAATGGACTAAGTGACCTACCCCACTGGCAAGTCCAATCCAAGGGAGCGGAGAGACACTTCCATTACTAGTTATGTTGAAGAACCCATACTTAACATTATTTCAGAAGAAAGTATTTTCATTCATGGATAAAGAAAAGAGTTGTACAGTCAAAAAAAGAGAGAGAGAAAGAGAAAAGGGGGACAAGTGGAAAGGAAGATCTAAGGATCGGTCGCCGGCTCCTTTCCAGACCGGTGAACGATGTCGGACCCCCGTAGGGCATTCGGAGAGGCTTCAAAGGGGGCCACCTCCTTCTCTGACTCCGATTCCTCCTTGAAGTCAGAATCACTCTCCCATCCGGAGTACGGAATCGAGGGCCTGATATTGTCCAACTCCTTCAGATTATAGAAGCATGAGGCTTTGCTTTTGTACTCCTGAAATCCCTGGTGGTAGGAGTCCAGGATGGCCTCGACAACCTCATCCCGGAAGGCCTGGGATGCTAGGAACTTGGCAACCACCTCTGTTGCCTCCTTCCTAGCTTGCTCCACCGTCGCTGCCGCCGCAGTGGCCCTCGTCTTCGCCTCCACTAGCCGGGACTGTAGAGCTTGCACCTCCTCCAGGCGGGCCACCTCCTGGGCCCAGAAGGAGTCGTCGCCCACCTTGGGGACCTTGGTGCTAGGTCCCTCTTCAAGCTTTCGGGCGACGGCCCTCTTGCGAGACATCATGCGGAGCTCCTGAAGGCTAAATTTCATCTTCGAAGTTTGAAGAAGGCTCTGGAACGAAAGGCTCACTCCTCTATTGCTTGAATAGCTCTCAGAAATGGGACAAACGGGTCTTATTTAACGGCACTTCGTGCCTATGAAGGACGTGTCCCAAGCCTCATACCAAGCCGACAGAAAAGTGCCACGTGTTGAAGCGACGCTTCAAACGTGGAGCAATTTCTCCGAGACAAATGTGGTTATTAATGACCGCATTCAGGAAAGGAAGCCGACGCTTCGAATTTGGAGTAGCTTTTTGGGGCCGATACGGCATTAATGGTCACCTTCGAGAAAAGAAGCCTGGCCACCACTCCGAGGGTGCAGAAATGCAGCCGCTTGAATATCGGTGCATTGGGCACTGGCGACAAGGAATGTACTCAAAACCTTCCACACAGGTACCAATAACGGCGCGACATCTATCCCCTGCACGATCATTGAATCAGGGGGGCAGTTATGATGGATAAGTGACTATTGGGACACGCCGGCTCAACCAAGGCTAACCCTCGGTTCAAAGCTTCGGCCGGGTCCCTCTCTGAACCGGTTGTTAGCGCCAAAAGAATCAGGGACGGTTCGGCGGTGCTGCAACATTACTTCAGGGCCCATCTTTGACTTAGGCCAAAGATATTAATCCTGAATCCTATCTACTGGCCCCCCATCATCGAGTGACCGATCAATCTTCTGCGCATTAATCCAAAGATGATTGATTTGAGAAAGACCAGTTTGAAAGGAAAAAAGTTAGTTCCATGAAAACGATCGTTTTGTATTTTCAGTTGTTCTCAAAAAAGGGAAAGCTTTTATCTCAAGAAGGGAATGCTACAATTGGCTGGCCAGAAAGAAAAGAAGAAAGGAAGGAAAATAACAGCTCTATTTTCCATTAGCTGGTTTGGCAACCAGAGCAGAGATAGAAGCTTCTTTGGCGGCCACCCCACTTTCGTCAACGGGAGGTGCCGACATCTCTTTGGCCAGGACTTTTATTTCCTCCATCCTGTCACCCAGGACAGCAGCTAAAGAGAAATCTAGGTGGGGATAAAGTCTCACGATCTTGCTCAGGTAATCAGAATGGCCCAGAAGGTAGCCTTCCACCGCTGCCTCATGTACTTCATCCTTGAAGGCTTGGGAACTTTTGTAAGCTTCAATGGCCTGGGAAGAGTTCTCCTTAACCTGTGCCAACCTTTGACTAGCTAATGAGAGATCCATCTCCAACCTGCTGACTCTTCCCTCCAGCTCAGTTTTTTGAGCTTTTAGCTCCTCAGCTTCCCAAGGCAATCTCTCAACAGCAATTCCGCAGAGATTACCTTCCTCTTCTTCTGCAAATTAGCCACTACATCGGCTGCTTGTGCCTCAAGCATCCTCAACCGCCTTACTAAGACACTCTTGGAGGCGACGGCTTCGACTAGTTCCTTTTCAGTGGCGGCCCGAAGCCCCTCAACGACATCTCTTTTAGCTACGACCGAAGCCATCTGGCTCCGAAGGCTTTCGCCGAAGTCAATAGACCTACGAACATTTGCCTCCAATAGAAAAATGTCGTCAGCGATCTGCCAAGGAAGGGTATGCACTGAATCAGCCCGACTGATATGCATAAGCAATATGATGTGCACATCGACATTTACCTGCAATATCCTGGGAAGGACAGCGGAGAGAGGGTCTCCGGACCCTCGCCCCTTTGTCTCCTTCCCTTCGTCGGAGGGAGCAGATGTATTACACCCTCCAAGACTCCTCCCTTCTGTGGCCGGGACTGCGGGCCTAACGTCTCCAGCACAAAAAAGGGGCTCGCCAGCCCCTAACGGGCCTGCTCCCTATGACGGTCCCACTGGAACAACTCTCCTCGGAGAGGCTCGCCCCTCTCCTGAAGAAGAGCCTATTTCGACAGGGGTGTCACCCCCAACCTGAACCCGTGGCAGCGCCAACACATACCTCCACCGCCGATCCGACCTCCTCATCGGAGGACCTATCGTCGGCCACTTCTTCGCCGCTTGTCTAAGCCTCGCTACATCTGGCCTCATATTTAGATAAGCTTCTCAGGTGATGTAAAAGAAGGAAGAAGAAATAGGCGCGAGGAACAATTTTGCCTAAAAGCAGAAGGGGACCACTGGAAGATAGAAAGATGCAACCGATCAGATTCCTGATATGTGCAGCCTTAATGATTCCGATTACCATGATCCCATGTGATGTGGATGGTTCGCTTACGTGGAGGAACCGGCAGGCGCCATGTCAAGAGAAGACGCCACGTCGACTCTCCAGCCCGGATCCCACTACCGAGCTGAGCTGAGCTCTCTCAGAACAGCAAGTCGAGCTCAGTCCTCCGCCAGGTCGAGTTCATGAGCTCGGGATGCCTAGGTCGGAGCCGCCTTTCGCCCTCCAGAGTGAGACCCTCGGAGGTTAGTGCCCTGCGGTCGAGGTCGGGCTAAGAGCTCACCCGTCGATGTGGAGCCTCTCCGAGCGCGCGCCCTCTGGACCGGGTCCGCCTTCCGCCCTCCAGAGTGAGACCCTCGGAGGTTAGTGCCCTGCGGTCGAGGTCGGGCTAAGAGCTCACCCGTCGATGCGGAGGCTCTCCGAGCGCGCGCCCTCTAGACCGGGTCCGTCTTCCGCCCTCCAGAGTGAGACCCTCGGAGGTTAGTGCCCTGCGGTCGAGGTCGGGCTAAGAGCTCACCCGCCGATGCGGAGCCTCTCTGAGCGGGCGCCCTCCGGACCGGGTCCGCCTTCCACCCTCTAGAGTGAGACCCTCGGAGGTTACTGCCCTACGGTCGAGGTCGAGCTAAGAGCTCACCCGTCGATGTGGAGCCTCTCCGAGCACGCGCCCTCTGGACCGGGTCCGCCTTTCGCCCTCCAGAGCGAGACCCTCGGAGGTTAATACCCTGCGATCGATGTCGAGCAAAGAGCTCACCCGCCGATGTGGAGCCTCTTCGAGCGCGCGCCCTCTGGACCGGGTCCGCCTTCCGCCCTCCGGAGTGAGACCCTCGGAGGTTAGTGCCCTGCGGTCGAGGTCGAGCTGAGAGCTCACCCGTCGATGTGGAGCCTCTTCGAGCGCGCGCCCTCCGGACCAGGCCCACACCTCACCCTCCTCCGCCTAAGCACCCCCCCCCCGCAAACTCAAAGCACTTAGGACGGAGCGAGCCTTGCCGTCCCAGCTCAGCCCCAGCCCGAACGAGGTCCTCACCAGCCGAGGGCACCGGCGAGCTGCCCGAGGACCATACCAGAGAGCCTCCCAGACCGTGCAGACTACCTGAAACCGCCAGTTGCACCAGAAAGGCAAACAGTACGTTGATCGAGACGCTACATCCCTCACCAACCACTCATATCATCCAAGAGAGAAAGCCAACCGGGAGATTCGAATCCCGTGGATGGCAACCCGCCATTCGAGGCACCCCCAAATTTCTTGGAACGAGGCAACCAAGAAGAGTGTCGGAGCGCCTGACAACACACCCTATCATGAATCGGGAAAGGCTCCTCGGGACACCACTGCATGCGCCTAACTGCTCGGCGGGGATCCCGAGACAAGCGCCAAACGGTAACCAAGTTCACAACAAACCCGGAGATAACACAACAATTCCAAGACAGGCAAAAAACACAAACCGGAAAGAAAAAAAGAAGAGGAAGTGCGACCCCCACCAGCAAAGGGGGGGATGGCACCACCACCACCACAAGCACAAGCGCAAGCCCGGCCAAGAGGGCAAAGCGCCATTACCATGTTGTAGGGAAACGAGGGGCACAAGGAGAGGCCGCGGAACAGAGCACCCCTCTGTCCCCGCTATCACTCTTTCCCTGCAACGTTTTCACCTTCACACACATCTTTTACTCCTAGTACGGAGTCCATCAAGAGGGGCCCGACCAGGAGGATCTGTTCCCCTGGATCGTCACTGACTTGATCGTCGGAGTGCCCCCGCCGGAAATCTTGGCCTGGGTCTTTAATCGCTGTCTCGCAGGCTCAGGAGCGGAGGACCGCCGGGTGGCTGCACTCAGCACGGAGGTCTGGGAACTGAGAACGGAGGGCGGCAGGGGAGGAGCGCACTCCGACATCGACAGCAGCTACGGGCCACGACGATCTTGGTGGCAACACCATGATCTGTGCAATAACTGCTTCTCCAATGATAACCTGACAACTGGCGGAGGCGGAATATCATGCTATTGGCAAATCAAAAGCTACCCTCATAAAGGAGAACCGTCGGTTGTCATAAGGAAAGTCGACTTCCATTAACATTCAAAAAGACGTTGACAGTATAGTCTCTCTTACAAAAGAAAAAGCAAAAATTACAAGGCATAAGGCCGATCGAACTATGTCAAGCAGCTAGATGGACTTCTTAGTCGACGGGGGGAAGGATCTCTTCAGTCTGTACTGGGGCCAAGACCTCTTCAGCTTGGGCCTTTTCAGCCTGAATCAAAGCTGGCAGGCTCGCTATGGCTGGTTCTTTCGCCACGACCGGGGCTTCCTCCATCTGGTCCAGTACCTCTTCGATCTCCGCAGGTGCCATGACATCTTCCTCTTCTTCAATCTCGTATGCTGGGATACCGAAGAAGTCTAGGCTAGGAAAGACCTCACCAACCCTCAGGAGTCCGTCGTTGAAGCTGAATTTGTAACTAAACACGCTTGCTTCAGTTAGATCCTTCTTGAACTGCGAAGACTTTTTGAAGTCCTCGACCGCCATGGCTACCTGTTCCCTCAAGGCTTTGGACTCCTGCGCTGCTGCTTTAGCCTTCAGAACCGCCTCTTCGGCCTTCGAAGTTGCTTCCTCAGCCCTTTTGACCAACTCGTCGGCCATCTTAGCCATATCTTTGGCTTTCTTCTGGTTTTCCTTGGCAGAACACTCCAAGGAATGGATCTACTTCCTCCTCTTCTTCAGCTTCACCTCCTGTTCAGAGATTTTCAGTTGAGCCTTCTTCAGCTTGCCCTTCAGATCCTGAACTTCGGTGCCTTTACGGATGAGCTTCTCCTTCACGAATAGCCTCAATTCTTCGGCCACTTCCTTTTCGGCTTTGGCCATCTGAAGCTCCTCCTTCAAAATGTGTAGGAAATTGTCGATACCCTCCAACCCCTCCTCCAAAAAAGTGATATCATGGACCAATTGCATCAATGGGATCGAAATCTAAGATTCATATGATATGAACAAGCAGCTGGGAATGAGAGAGGCCGCAGCTATCTTACTTGGAGCAGGAAGGAAAATGCGGAGTCAGATACTTTAGCGAGACGCCGATTCCGAGTAACTGCCCAATCACGATGTAGCAAGACACCCTTCAGCACCCGCCTTGCTACTTCAGGAAGTACGAGACCTCTCGATCTGAAAACTTTGAGAGGTCTATCTCGTAATCCATGTCCATAGGGGGATTCTCTACGAACCCCTCTTCGACTTGAGGCGCCTTGCCCCTGTCCATTACAGGGGGCAAGGTGATGATACATCAGCTGCTGGGGTCGAACTCCCCGGAATTTGGACCGGAAAACTAACCCTCTGCAAAGATTCATCTGGTGGGGGCCCTATCGGAAGTTCCATCAGCGGGATCTCAATCCCCCCTCCGCCAACGTCCCCCTGGAGGACGTGGCGTTTTTGCTATGCCCCTCCTCTCGGGCCTTTTTTCAGACCTCTGGCTTCAAAGATGCTTGAACCGACTTCCTCTTGGTGGACTCCCAGAGTAGACTCGAATCGGGCCTCATCCTGCCACCTACAGACAGAACCAAACATCACAACCAGCCAAATATAACCTACAAAGTGGGGAAGGGCCGGAGTCTTCTACCATTTATACCTAACGTAGGGGACCCACTGATCCCAGCAAGGTGAAGGTTCCTCTCTTCTAAGAGCTCTCGGATGGAGACAGCCTCCGAACCAGACAACAAAGTATAGAGTTGGTCGACCGTCAGAACTTTCTTGCCAGCATTCGCATCCAGACGAGGCTCTCTCCACTCATTGCTGAAACCCCATGGTTGGATAGAAGAGACGAAGACAAAGTTGGGCTTCCACCCATGGATGGCACTGGGCATGTCTTTCATTATTTTGCGGCCAGGACGAGGGCCAATGATCCACCATCCGTGGTCATGGAAATCCCTCTTCAATACGAAGAGGGAGGTAAACAAACTGGTCTTAGGCCTTACATTGGCTATGTGGCAACGGACCAAAAACCCACAGATGTCCCGAATACTATTCGGGGTCAACTGCGCAGGGGCAATTTGATACAAGTTAAAGATCCGCAGAAGAAAAGGGTGTAGCAGGAAGCGAAGACCGGCCTTTAAATGGTCTTCGTATACAGCAATACGCCCGGAGGGAAGTCTATTCACCCGTTCTTCAGGTCTTGGGAGCACCAGAAGGAAGTCTTCGGGAAGGCAATAATGTCCCCGAAGGTGGGCTATTTTTCTAAGAAAAATAGAACCAGGGATTAGTTCTGGTCTACTTTCAACGGCAACATCCCTACCAGGACCTGAAGTGTTCGAAGGCCCAACTTCTCCCCTAGAGGAGACCCTGCTGACGACACGGATCCCTAAAGACCTAACCATGCTAAAACAAGAAAGAGACGGAGAAGCGAGGAGACTCTACCTGTAGGAGAGAACGGGGACTAGAAGCAAGAAAAGCTAGACAAAAGGCAGGAGCAAAAAGGAGTGGGGAAGCTTCTTCTACATGTTCTCTTTTCTCCCTTTATAAAGGGACAAGAGACACTTCAGCACGCCTCCTCGAGAGGAGCGCCCTTCCTTTCATTGCACCCCATATGCAGGCGCCGAGTACGGCCGTGCGACTCCAAGCGACGCCAGGCTGACTCGACGTGAGAAGAAACAAGAGCCCTAATCCGCATGCCTTTATCTAATGGCGGAAAAAAGGCTCGTACCATCTCCAAGGGACAGGGTGAGGCCACGTCCTCTACTCAGATCCCAATCAAAAGATCGACCGAATCGTCGCAATAAAAGGAAAAGACACAACCCTTCGACCAACTCACGCCTTTTCATGCCCCAGTAAGAAGATGACATCTGTCCTCAACCTGATCCTCAAATCAGATATCAGTTATAGCGGGCGACCGGATCGAAGATTTGCCATCATTGGTTGCGCTCCTACTGGCAGAAAATGACAATCCATTAATACTCTCACTCTTCAAGGCAAATCATTGCTTTGAAAAATGAGAGTGGGGGGCAACTGTTATGATATGTCAATACAATATGGATTAATTATCGGCTCAACTGCACGACGAACTCCTTCTGAACCGGGCGCCTAAACCGGAGCACCTGAAGGGAGGCACGTGGGATCGGTCTTCGGCCTAGCCGAAGGCATTAGTCCCGAAAACTACCATCACCAACTCCCAACCAGTCTTCTGTACATCATCTAAAGAAGGTCAATCCGGAGAAGGCCGATCCGAAGACAGCATCGGTTTCATACAACCCACTCTGAAGGGAAGAGCACCGATGCAAACGACAGAGATGTCTTCGGCTTACTTTGCGGGAGATAAGTCGAAGACAATCCGCCGACTCAACACCGGCCCCTTCTGAAGGAGTCCAGGAGGGAGTCTCCGGTTGAACTCGAATCTACGAACATTGATGCGACGGTTACAGTCGACCGCATGGCCACTACCTCCAAATCGCAACTGCATCAAGGTGGCCACGTGGCCACCAACTCCAACGACTCCAGGCTGGCCAGCACCTTTCTGCAACCACTTATGGTTATAGGCGAGGTAAAGTTAATTAACCTTGTCTAAACCACGGATGGGTAAGCTGAGCGATGCACTGGCACAGCCTCTATAAATAATGGTAAGAGAGGACGCTCGAGGTAACTCTGCTTAAGCCTGGAAGATTAGAGTTCACCTTCGCCATCTTTATTCTTTTCAGAATACTCTTCATTCTATGGTTGGAACCCGTCTCTAACTTAGGCATCGGAGTGTCCCCCACCGGAGAAAATCCGATTAGAGACCTGTTTTGCAGGAGTCCAGGGGAGTGAACCGGCGATCCAGCAGCTCCGCCCGGTCGAGGAAGGTTCTACACCAACGGTGGGGAAACCGACTCATTGTGTTTTCACGAGGGACTAACAATTTCATGGAAGTTCTATTTCCTTCTAGCTAAGGTGATTTGACCAATTAGCGACTGATGTCGTAATAGGTTTTGCAATCAATGATGGAGATCAATGCATTAGTAATTGGTCTTTTCTCAGCCTTGTGGATCTTTTCTTTTCTTTTCTTTTCTTTTCGCTTAGAGGGAGGGTCTGCTAGCATTTGCAGAGGTTATTTTGGACAGTAAAAGAGACTTGATTCAGAATTTCCTTTGTTTTTCTTCTCCTTTTTTGAGCCGTTCCTTTCGAAGTCAGGTGTCTGTTTCTTTGCTCTTCACTAGTCTTCGCTGCACTGTTGTGACTGCATAGTGTCATAACAACTTTTTTCAAGAAATGATAAAGATACAAGATTAGTTTCTTTCATTAAGTGAATGAACCACGAAAGAGTTATGGCAGTACTGCAGCAATACAAACAGAAACAAGCAACAAACTAGAGAAAGAGAAGTGAGAGTACAAGATTATATTTCTACAAAACAGTATCATCCCAGGCCAAACGGTGATGGCAAAGTTAGATATTCGAATGCTATTAGCTTGCATGAATTGTTCATAACAATCTAAAATTGCTGGCTTTGGTAGTTGTTTCCATGTTTTGCCACCTCATTATTTGTCAATCAAATCATAAATTGTGACTCACCGAGTTACCATGGATCTTCAGAGAATCAATCACTAATCTTGTGTGCACTCCCAGTTCTATATATGGGATTATTTTTCTTTTTTCACTTATGATATCAAATATCTGTAACTCTTGTCGATAATTGCAGGAGTACTGGTTGAATATCTAAACATGCTTGAATCAGCGTTCCTAGGTGCCACTTTACACCAAACCACAAACCATAGACATGGCTGATCTGATAAGACTTTTCCACAATGCTTTCATCAGAAACTTAGATAAAATTGTGGCCTCTCTTGAACTTTCTGACTCTGTTTTAGAATGAACATGTTCAAGGACAAGTACATGTATTTAGAAAATAAATGTCATGTACATTGAGCTTCCAATTCTACAAAATCAAAAAATATCAAGGAGATCCACCATTTCAAGGGAGGAGGAGACTTCAGGCCCTCCTTGAAGTCAAAGGTTTTCAAGCTTGAAATAGACACGGTACCGATTTGCCGAGACCAAAAATATATCTGATGACTACCAAAACCCTAAATTGGATTATCTAACAGCGGAGAATATGGTAAAAATGTGATAGCTCCATGCACAAGAATTCAGCTCAACAAACAAAAATGCTCGCAGGACTTTCTCGAATATCTATCATACATTGTTACATCTCCAGGTTTTTCACCAGAGCCGTAGCGCCCGTGGCGCCCTTATTCAGCATCTAAAGTTCTGCCTACCCGCCGCAATCGAGGAATTCCTCGCCACTCTGCTTTGCCGGGTGGGGAAAAGAAATATTTGATGCTTATTCAAGATAAAGAATATAGATCCCAAAGAATGGGTATCCGTGGCCTGATGGATAAGGTGTCTGACTTCTAATCAGGCGATTGTGTAGGAATGATACTATACATTCATGAAATAGAAAAGATCAAACCATATATTTTGGTTAATAATGGAGGTTTATATATGGCAAGACTTTTCCAAATGAGACCGTCATGAAAATAGGGAGGCTTGTGCCTAGGATGGCAACGGATCGGATTTGGATTGGATCATCCAAAATTCATACCCATCTCGCTAAAAAATTCTTCGGGTATAAAAAAAATCATATTTGAATCGGCTCGGATCAGATGTACCCGATCTTATAAAATCTAGTTTACTTAAAGTCTAAACGGATTCGGGTCGGGGTATATTACTATCCATATTTAAATCATGTTTGAATCGGCTCGGGTCAGATATATCCATATTTAATTTACTTAAATATTTTATAAACATAATTTTTTTTATATATAAACGGGCTCGGGTCGGATATACTACTATCCGTACTCGATCCGAATCCTAGTCAGATTTTTTTTATATAATTCATATCCATTTATTAATTAGACGGATTAAATTTTATCCGTTCTATTAGGATCGGATCGGATATTTATTGGATCGATAAAAATTGCCATCTCTATTTATACCTCTTTTTATAATTTTTTAAATTCTATTTAAGCTTCTCTTCTAACTTGGATTTCTATTCGAGCTCAACTCAGTGAAAGGCCGACAATGACCCAAAAAGCTAGTTCTGGTCATGAAGATAGAGGCTTGTGCCTCTTTCTTTGATTTTTTTAAATTCTATTTAAGCTCCTCTTCTAACTTGGATTTCTAATCTGGAGCTCAACTCAATGAAACGCCAACAAGGACCCAAAAAGCTAGTTCCGCAATACCCCATATCTTCAAAGGCCAGAGAGAACTTGATTCGAACTTTTTAACGCAAAAATGGAAACTACTGAATTTTTTAGTGTAACTTGATGGAATGGGGAATCATGAGACTCAACGTAGGTATGCCAATTTCAGCAAGCGGCATGCCTAACACTTAACAATTCTGTGAGCTTGATAGATGTTTCTTTTAGTTATTACACACCAATTCCAGCCATTCAGAGGAATCACATGAGAAGAGTAAGTCTTTGTGCACCACGTGCTGTGCAAGAAATTCAATCTGGCATGCACCGTTATTTTTTATTAGTCCATGTCGATTCTACATGGCTTGATAGAATGGGATGGGAGTCCGTATCACTAGGATTATGTAATCTGAGCATCGCTGCATCTAATCATTTCAAACATGAAAAATATTTTTTTTTCCCTCCTATCTTCTGGAAAATGATACGTGCTTCTAAGATGGAACCATGTTTTCTTCTTCTGCAAACAGAAAAAAAAATCTCGAACCAAAACGGCATCCCAGAGTTTCTTTTATTGTTTTTGCCTACCCATCAATACCAGAGCGAAACTTCCAGTTTTTCCTTCATTTTTTTTTGTTTTTCTCTTCTCTTTGGTGATTGAATAGCTGCTGGTGAGCTGGAAGCGTTTCTTCTTCTGCAAACAAAAAAAAGAAAGGATTAGCAACATCTCCAAAGTGTTCTTCATTTTTGTATTTTTTCTCTTGTCTTTGATGGTCAAGTAGCCACTGGTGAGCTGGAAGTTCTCGAGCATAGCACGAAAGATATGCCTTCGAAATCTTGAATCAATGGAGAAAAGTGGTTTCGTATTTCAACGCAGATGGCAAACATAAAAACAGCACAAGAAGAAAATACAGATGGAGGAAAGAAGCATTGCACTTGTTGTTTATTCAAGAGAAGATGACCTCTTTAAGTTCCCTCCTAAAAAAAGTTACAAAACCAGAAATAGGTAAAAAAATTATATATTTTAATGCAAATATTTGAAATTTATATCTACAGAGGGATGTCATGATATATTTTTAAAAATATTAAATATTCAAGTATAAAATTATGATACCATGTACAGTTATATGACACTGTAGTTCAGAATTTATGATATCAAAGTTTAAAAACTATAACATCCTAGTTAAATAACTATAACACCCATACAGAAATATAAAATAAATGTTTCTAACACCTTCTACCTATAATACATATTATCTATGTCTTGGTTTATGACTCTCAGAGTATCAAAAATTGTCACAGATGCTATAAGATTAATCATATAGCCTGAACAGCATTACGATATTCCAATTTAAAAGCTATGACATTCTAATTAAAAACTATGGCATTGATGCATAAAATATAAAATAAAATTTTCTAACCTCTTCTACCTGTAATCATATCATCCATGGCTTGGTTTATGACTTCCAGAGTTTTATAAAATGCCATAGATGCTAGAAGATTACTCAAATAGACTGAAACAATATTACGATGTCCCAGTTTAAAAGCTACGACATCCTAGTTAAAAACTACGACACTCATGCATAAAATATAAAATAAAATTTTCTAATCCCTTATACCTGTAATGCAGGTCATCCGTAGCTTGGTTTATAACTCTCAGAGTGTCAAAAATTGCCACGGATACTATAAGATTATCAAATAGCCCGAAACAGTAATTACGACATACCGGTTTAAAAGCTACGACATCCTAGTTAAAAAGCTACGATACCCATATACAAAATGTAAAATAAAACTTTTTAATCCCTTCTACTTATAATACATGTCATATATGGCTTGGTTTATGACTCTCAGAGTGTCAAAAATTATCACATATATTATAAGATTAATTAAATAGCCCGAAACAGTATTACAACACTCCAGTTTAAAAGCTACGATATCCTAGTTAAAAAATTATGACATATATAAAATATAAAATAAAACTTTCTAACCCCTTTTACATGTAATACATATTATCCATGGCTTGGTTTATGACTCCTAGAGTGTCATAAATTGCTACGGATGCTATAAGATTAATCAAATAGCTCAAAATAGTATTATGATACTCCAATTTAAAAGCTACGACATCCTAGTTAAAAAACTATAACACCCATGTACAAAATATAAAATAAAACTTTCTAACCCCTTCTACCCGTAATACATGTCATCCATGGCTGATTTATGACTCTCAAAGTGTCAAAAATTATTATGGATGCTATAAGATTAATCAAATAACCCGAAACAGTATTACGACATCCTAATTTAAAAGCTACACTATCCTAGTTAAAAAACTACAACACCCATACACAAAATATAAAATAAAACTTTCTAACCCCTTGTACCTATAATACATATTATTCATGGCTTGGTTTATACTCACAGAGTATCATAAATTTTCACGGATGATATAAGATTACTCAAATAAGCCGAAACAGTATTACGATACTCCAATTTAAAAGCTATTACATCCTAGTTAAAAAATTACGATACACATGCACAAAATATAAAATAAAACTTTCTAATCCCTTTACTTGTAATACATATCATCTGTGGCTTGATTTATGACTCACAAAATATCAAAAATTACCATAGATGCTATAATATTAATCAAATAGCCCGAAACAGTATTACGACACTCCAGTTTAAAAGCTACGATATCCTAGTTAAAAACTATGATACTCATATACAAAATATAAAATAATACTTTTAATCCCTTCTACCTATAATACATGTCATCCTTGGCTTGGTTTATGATTTCCAGAGTGTAAAAAATGTCACAGATGCTATAAAATTAATCAAATAGTCCAAAATAGTATTATGACATCCAAGTTCAAAAACCACGACATCCTACTTAAAAAACTACGACATTCATGCATAAAATATAAAATAAAACCTTCTAACCCCTTTTACCTATAATACATGTTATCCGTGGCTTGGTTTATAACTTTCAGAGTATAAAAAAATGTCACGGATACTATAAGATTAATCAAATAGCCCGAAACAGTATTACGACACCTAAGTTCAAAAACTATGACACTCTAATTAAAAAACTAAGACACCCGTGTATAAAATATAAAATAAAATTTTCTAACCCCTTCTATCTATAATTCATGTCATCCGTGGTTTGGTTTATGACTCCTAGAGTTTCATAAATTATCAAGGAGGCTATAAGATTAATCAAATAGCTTGAAACAGTATTACAATATTCAAGTTCAAAACTATAACATCTTAGTTAAAAAACTACGAACCCATATATAAAATATAAAATAAAACTTTCTTACCCCTTCTACCTATAATACATGTCATCTGTGGATTGGTTTATGACTCCCAAAGTATAAAAAAATGCTACGGATGTTATAGGATTAATTAAATAAGCCAAAACAGTATTACGAGATCGAAGTTCAAAAACTACAATATCCTAGTTAAAAAACTATGACACCATGCACAAAATATAAAATAAAATACATGTCATTCGTGGATTGGTTTATGACTCTCAAAGTATAAAAAAATGATATGGATGCTATAAGATTAATTAAATAGCCCGAAACAGTATTACGATATCAAAGTTTAAAAACTATGATATCCTAATTAAAAAACTATGATATCCATGCAGAAAATATAAAATAAAAGTTTCTAACCCCTTTTACTTGTAATACATATAATCCGTGGCTTGGTTTATGACTCTCAGAGTATCAAAAATTATCAAAGATACTATAAGATTAATCAAATAGCCCGAAATAGTATTATGATATATCAGTTTAAAAACTACGACATCCTAGTTAAAAAACTACGATACCCATGCACAAAATATAAAATAAAACTTTATAACCCCTTCTACCTGCAATACATGTAAAATTATGATTCCCTAGTTAACAAACTATGATATCCCGGTATAAAAACTATGACATCCTAGTTAAAAAACTATTACACCCTTGCAGAAAGTATAAAATAAAAATTTCTAACCTCTTCTATCTATAATACGTGTCACCTATGATCTGAATTAAAACTCTTAGAATCTCATAATGGCACCTCCCATATCATAATAAGTCAGTGTGAAAAGAATCAAGAGTAATTAAGTTCGAAATAGGATTGTGACATCCTAATTTAGGATTCATGACACCTACTTCAAATATTATGACACCCTATACATATTTAAGCTTGGATGGCTTATATTTTTTATAATAATTAGAATTTATTGTTTCATAACTTATATTTATTTTTTACTTATATTTCAGGTGATCTTGTAATTATTCAACTGCCTAATGTGAAGGCTTCATAATTATTTAAAAATTATTGCAAGCTGGAAGTATACGTTAAAAAAGTATGGAAGATTGATTTTTCTAGTCTTTATTTAGAAATCATCCAAAAGATTCCATTTGATACCTTCGTCGACATGCAGCCATTCATAGTCGGTGGGCGACTCCTAGCTGATATTATTAGATGTTACAAGGAAGGTGACGAGTTTATTTTTTATGGCCAGGTACTTACATTCAGCATCGAAAATGTGGCCCTGATTTTGGATCTGCCATGCCATGGAAACAAGATTGCAATGGAAGGCCAAGATAATCTAGGTTGTTGAAGTGGTATGACAGCTAATTGAAGACAGAATATTCAGCTTGCTGACATGTAGCCTCATGAGTTAGTAAGATAATCCATTATATCACAAATATAATGAACAAGAAATTATTATCATTAATATAAAGTTATTTTGTTATGATTCTTGGCTTGCAGTTAGAGGGAGTTATTGAGCCTATGATAACGGAACGGTGGCTTATCACCAAAGAAACAATAGCATCCTTGGAATCCAAAAATAATTGTGCAAGCTGTGCGCAGTTGAAGAATGAAGTAAAATATATAAAAAAGAGGCTTGCCATAGTTGAAACCCTCCTCAATTCATTGCTAAAAAAAGATAGCAATGCCAATAAAAAAGGGCACAAAGGAGCAGAGGTAAATGATATAGAGTAGAAGGTGGAAGTAATGGGACAAGATCAACCTAGGATGGTGGAAAAAGTTTATGACACCCCGTGACTGAGGTTGAATATAGGATAAAGAAAAAATTGAATGACACCCTATAACTAAAGATGCTGAGGGGGATAAAAAAATCTCTGGTTCCTTCATTTATCAATAAGATGAAAAACCAACCTAGGCTATGGAAGTCCTCATAGATGATAGCAGATTCTATTTTTGAAATATGCCAACCCAAAAAAAGATGGAGATAGTGGGCACATGTCAGTCTGATGAATCAAATTTGAATCTATAATTTGAAGATGATAAAAATTTGATTAAAACATTTTTAAAAGAATGATCAACTCGTAAGTGATATCTATTTTTTCTATTATGTATGCTACTTTATGGTCCAAAATGTATAATATCCTTTACGTTTATTAATTTTAGAAAGGTCATCTACACCAAAAAATTTGGAGGCATTATCATAAAGAGAAATATTTTCGATCTCTTTAACAATGATATGATAGTTGATGATATAAGTAACAGAGTATTACTTTATTTTATTGTTATTCTTTATGTATATTATGATATATTTTTTAATAATTCTAATATTAATTTTCAGAATTGTATGAAATTATGTTACTTTTAATTAATCAGTTTATATTACATTACTAGATCATTGATGCCGAGCAGGGGTTCATTAGAAATAACTGGATAGAGCATCCGGATAGATATCATAAGTGTATCAATGCACTTATAATGATCTTCGGTATGTGTCTGATATCAGTATCACTATTTTAAGAACTTGCTGGAATGGTCGGGACTATGATATTTGGTGGAGTTAGTAATCAAGATAAGAAAAAATTTCAGTTTCTGTTTACCATCATCAACTTAGATAATTTGCACTGGCACCTGGTTACAGTTGACATACAAAGAAAGCTATTGATATATCTGAATTCCATAAAATACAATTTCAGGTACAAAGCGAATGCAAGGAAGTAGCACAATATATTCAGGCCAATGTTTTATACATTCTGTGATAATAGAGAGGTGAAGAATTGGTTCATGCTAGAGATTGCTGAATACCCCTCCCAACCTGCAGAATCACTAGACTATGGATTGTATTGCTTGAGATACATAAAATTTCTTGCTCGCAGGGATAAGCCTGATCATTAGGATTTCATAAAAAAAGATATCAGTATCTACCGACACCAGTTAGCAGCAAGATTATTGAGAGAGAGCCTCAATCAGAATATTAAAGTGCTGTTAAAATTTAGCATGTAAAAGCAAACTTTTTTTAATGTACTTATTATCTTCAATTCATTTACTTCTATAATATGTTACAAAAATTTATAAGTCAATTGATGTTATATTTTAAGCATCATTTCGAAAGAAAAATTATGTAATTCATTCAAACAACAATGTTATAAATATTATTTTTTCATTACATTAAGTTTTTGTATTTTAGATGTTATGTTTACTTCCATAATGTCAAATTATTTCATTGATATGATGATGTTATAAAGGAATATTATGTTTCTTGACAAGGTATCATAGTTTTTCAATTAGAATGTCATAATAATAGATCTAGGATTTCGTAATCGTGTTTCAACATTTGCTTAAACTTTGTTTCTTAGAGGTCTATCATGACATTGTAAGAGTTTTAATTCAGACCTTAGGTGATATGTATTACAGGTAGAAGAAGTTAAAAACTTTGATTTTATATTTTTTACAAGGATGTCATAGTTTTTTAACTAGGATATCGTAGTTTTTAAATTGGGATGTCATAATACTATTTCGGCCAATTTGGATAATCTTCTAGCATTCGTGGCAATTTTTGATACTCTAAGAGTCATAAATCAAGCAATGGATGACATGTATTACAGGCACAAAGGGTTAGAAACTTTGATTTATATTTTCTCTATGGATATCGTACTTTTTTAACTAAGGTGTCATAATTTTTAAACTTGGATATTGTAATACTGTTTCGGGCTATTTGATTAATTTTATAGTATCTATGGTATTTTTTTATATTCTGGAAGTCATAAATCAAGCCACGGATGACATGTATTATAGGTAGAAGGGGTTAGAAAGTTTTATTTTATATTTTATACATGGGTGTCATAGTTTTTTAATTAGGATATCGTAGTTTTTGAACTTGGATATTGTAATACTATTTCGGGCTATTTAATTAATCTTATAGCATCCTTGATATTTTTTTTATACTCTGAGAGTCATAAACTTGTCCACGGATGATATGTATTACAGGTAGAAGGGGTTAGAAAGTTTTATTTTATATTTTGTATATGGGTATCATAGTTTTTTAACTAGGATGTCGTAATTTTTGAACTTGGATGTTGTAATACTGTTTCAGGCAATTTGATTAATCTTATATCATCCGTGATATTTTTTTACACTCTGAGAGTCATAAACCAATCCATGGATAACATGTGTTATAAGTAGAAGGGGTTAAAAAGTTTTATTTTATATTTTGTACATGGGTGTCATAGTTTTTTAACTAGGATATTGTATTTTTTGAACTTGGATGTCGTAATATATTTCATGCTATTTGATTAATTTTATAGCATCTGTGATAATTTATAACACTCTGAGAGTCATAAGCCAAGCCATAGATGATATGTATTACAAGTATAAGGGGTTAGAAAGTTTTATTTTACATTTTGTGCATTGATGTCATAGTTTTTTAACTAGAGTATCAGCTTTTAAACTTAGGTATCGTAATACTATTTCGAACTATTTGATTAATTTTATAGCATCCGTGGCATTCGTTTATACTCTATGAGTCATAAACCAAGCCACGAATAATATGTATTATAGGTAAAAAGGGTTAAAAAGTTTTATTTTATATTTTATGTATGTATATTATAGTTTTTAACTAGGATGTCATAGTTTTTGAACTTAGATATCATAATACTGTTTCGGGCTATTTGATTAATCTTATGACATCCGTGATACTTTTTTTACACTCTGACAATCATAAACCAAGCCACGGATGACATGTGTTACAGATAGAAGGGGTTAGAAAGTTTTATTTTATATTTTGTGCATGGATGTCATAGTTTTTTAACTAGGATGTTGTAGTTTTTGAATTTGGATGTCGTAATACTGTTTCAGGCTATTTGATTAATCTTATAGTATCCATGATATTTGTTTACAATCTAGTAATCATAAACCAAGCCATGAATGGCATATATTACAGGTAGAAGGGGTTAAAAAGTTTTATTTTATATTTTTTTGTATGGGTGTTGTAGTTTTTTTAACTAAGGTATCGTAGTTTTTAAACTGAGATGGCATATTACTGTTTCAGCCAATTTGAGTAATCTTCTAGCATCTGTGGTAATTTTTGACACTCTGGGAGTTATTATTTAGAACATGGATGATGGAAAGTGCTGTTAGAAGTAGTTATTTCCTTCACTTTCTTGTTTCATGCTGGGGTATTCTAATTTTATAATTGGATGTCATCCATTATATCAAGGGATATCATAATTATGTTATCCCTATTTTAGTCTTTAGCTTTGGACATATAAACTAGTCCTAAAATTTATATTTAAAATAAACATATTCAATCACATGTTCAATACATCCTATTTTAAATTTCTCTAGATAATATAAAATACACAAGACTGTACAAAAATTTAGCATTTCATATCCTCTCTTATGTTAGTTGATTGCATACAGAAGCATCAAATTCATCTAAAAAATGATCGGAAGATGGTATAGTAGGTTTAATTACTTATTCGGGTACTTTCACTATATTATGGGAAGTCTATCTCTTGCTTGAATTAGCTCTTCTTTCATTTTGCACAGGAGTGTCAACGAAAGCCTTATCCATATTTTTTCTTGATCTCTTTGATTTCTTCTCAACTCTACACTTAATTCTATTCTCCCTTAGACAACATTTCATAAAACTTAGTCAGGATCTTGGATTAAAAATTGTGTACTTTGCTTAGCTACACAGTTAACATCTACAACTCTTCTGAATAATGGTGTAAGATCTCCCATCACTAAATTAAATGCATCTTCAGACATAGAGGCTATCTCTGTAAGCTTTATCATCTAATAACTTATCAAAGCATATCTATGATCAATAAAATATAACATTTGTATTAGAATTTCATGACATATGATAGATTTATGTAAACATAAAATAAGATATCTAAATTTAAATAATTTCTTGACTGCGTATCATGATTTTTGTATGTTTTTATCATAAAATTGAATATTGCATTTGAAATCATCGAATTAGTATTTCATGTCTCTGCACTATCTATTCAAGAAGTACTTATCTAGGATACGAATTACATTACTTTGATAAAGAACCAATAAGACATGCCTACACAGGTAACCCTTGTACTGAAAGGATCTATACTGGCATTAAACATCCTCCAAAATTTTATCATATGAAACCACATATTCTTTTATAATCTCTTTCTTCATTCCATCAACTTTAATTTTTTTAAATGATTTAACATAATATACATCACAGTTGTCAACTTCTTTAACTAATTTAGCATTTGATGCAGTCATTTCAAGGACCTCATTCTGAAATTTTTTGAATATGCATATTGTATATTTTTATGTCTCTAACCTTTTAAAAAGAGAAGATGCTTTAGGAAAGCATTTATTTGTAACATTTTATTGTCTTCCTCATTTTCTGTTTCATATCTTTTCTCTAAGATATCTTCATACTTATCGATGAATTCCTTGAGTGTAGTCTTTGAGTTTATAAACCCATCAAAGAAATGATTGATACTCTTGCTCCTTTGTGAAGTTGACATCCCTGTTTATAATTATTAAAAAAATATTAAATATACAAAGTTTGTTTGAAATTTATAAACATGAACATTAATCGATTATAATGACTTACAAACTTGCGAATAATGTATCCTTAAGGTAAACTAGAATTCATTTATCTCGACATTGATAAATATCATTTAACCAATCTACAGCCTTGTTTCTTCATACTTTTTCATTAAATGTACCAATCTTTTCTTGAAAGATACTATGGTAATTGAATCATATATCACCTCTTCAAATTCAACTATAAATTTGAGATTTACAATGTAAACATGGCCAATCTTTTCAAGAATCTTCTTCAATATATGTCAAAGATAAAATATATGTCTTACATTAGGAAAAACATTCCTAATAGCAACCTCGATTGCCTTAGCTTGGTTAGTTATGATGGCATTAAGTAGTTGACCACCATTTGCATCCAACCATGATTGGAATACCTATTTAAATATCTTAGTCCTCTTATCTGATAATAATGCACAACCAAGTAATGTGGACTGTCCATGATGGTTGACTCGAACAAATGGACAAAAAGGTATTTGATATATATTTATCAAATAGGTTAAATCAAAGGTCAATACATTACTAAAGTAAGTGCTTGCCAATCTTGACCTATGATAGATCCAAAAGATAGACCTGAGTTGTCCATTATCATTCATGTCCAAAGTATAAAAGAAATTTAAATTTTTTACTTGTATTTATGTGTAATGGATTATCACTGACTGTGCATCTCCTTCTTTCAGCTGATTCTACCTCCTTTCATTCTAGCCATAGCAGAGTATATTTGAGTTGTGAAAATATTCACAGCATGTAAATTGCTGATCTTTATCTTTTCTAGTGTGCTGATCCTTCTATGTGACCGTAAATAACTAGTTAATGATATGGATAGCTCATGGTTATGTTCTAGAAAAACATCATCCAATATCTACTTACCATTTTTAGAATTTAGTCTTTCTTTTATCGAAGCCTTATAATCAATTTTGCTGGTATCCCTAAGATTCATGGAGTTATCTATTTTTCTAGATTTTTTTTGCCTCCAACATGCCAGGTGCTTGAAATATATTTCTTTGTTGTTTTGGACTTACTACATACTGTTATGATTCCAAAACCTACTATTCTTGCATATCCATTATAGAAATTGATGTGGCGAGATCGCTGACGTGGGGGAGCTGACAGGTGCCACGTCAAAGGAGGCCGCCGCGTCGGACGCCAAGTCAATTCCCCAGCTCTGACTGCTTCGCCGAGCTGAGCTCGTTCAGAACAATGAGCCGAGCTTCGTCCTCCGCCAGGTCGAACCCGCAAACTCGGGATGCCTAGGCCGGATCCGCACTCTGCCCTCCAGAGCGAGACCCTCAGAGGTTGAGCCCTGTGGTCGGAATCGAGCTCAGCCCTCCTCTGCCACGTGGAGCCTCTTCGAGCGCGAGCCCTCTGGACCGGGCCCGCACTCTGCCCTCCAAAGCGAGACCCTCGGAGGTGGAGCCCTGTGGTCGGAGTCGAGCTCAGCCCTCCTCCGCCACGTGGAGCCTCTCCGAGCGCGAGCCCTCTGACCGGGCCGCACTCTGCCCTCCAGAGCGAGACCCTCGGAGGTTGAGCCCTCTGGTCGGAGTCGAGCTCAGCCCTCCTCCACCACATGGAGCCTCTCCAAGCGCGAGCCCTCTGGACCAAGCCCGCACTCTGCCCTCCTGAGCGAGACCCTCGAAGGTTGAGCCCTGTGGTCGGAGTCGAGCTCAGCCCTCCTCCGCCACGTGGAGCCTCTCCGAGCACGAGCCCTCTGGACCGGGCCTGCATTCTGCCCCCCTCCATCGAGGTGACCCCGCAAGCTCGGGGCGTCTAGGTCGGAGCGAGCCCAGCCATCCCAGCTCAGCCCCAGCTCGAACGTGGGCACCGCCATCCCAGGACACCGGCGAGCCGCCTAAGGACTACGGGGCGGTGCCCCCCATACCGCAATAACTGCCTGTCCGTCCGTACTTCCAAGAGGATGGGCCACCCAGAGAGCATGAACCCCAAGGGCGGCAACCCCCGGATCGAGGCTTTGCCAAGCTTCCCGGAATGGGGTGACCGGAGAAGATGTCAAAATGAATGGAAGCTTCCCCTACCGTATGTCAGGAAAGACATCCCGTCCACGGCACGGAATCCCGCCGCACGCGCCTGCCAGCCCAGCGAAGATCCCAAGGCAAGCGTCCAACGGTCATTTTTCGGCTACAAAGAACAATCGACACCCTCGGAAGGGGGAAGGTAACACACAATACCGACACCAACATAAGTACAAGCTCAACCAAGAGGGCAAAGCACCATCACTACCACCACTGAGAAAAAATGAGGGAAACAAGGAAAGGCGGCAGAGCAGAGAACCCCTCTGTCCCAGCCGTCATTCTCCCCTTGCTATGTTATCCTCTTCATTCTCACACTATTCACTCCTAATGCGGAATCCATCAAGAGGGGCCCCACCAGGAGGACCTGTTCTCCTGGATCATTACTGACTTGACCGTCGGAGTGCCCCCGCCGGAAACCCCGGCCCGGGTCACTAACCCCCTGTTTTGCAAGTCCAGGACTACCAGATGGCGAGACAGCGAAGGAGGTGCCCTCCGATGCCAACAGCAGCTACAGGCCACGGCGATCTTGGCGGCAACAGAAATTATATACATTATTTACATAATTGAACTCCATTTTAATTTGAGGATCAACAGACTCGTTCTCTATATTCGGGGTGATAGGAGAAGGTGGATTCTTGTGAACAATACCAACAACCTCATCTAAGTGATCATGTTCATTTTTTTCTATATCTATAATTTCAACGCCATATGTACAAATATCTGTAAAAAAACCATAAAGATTGATATCCATAATTTTAGATGACATTTTATATAAAGCATAATAATTATTGTATTATGCACTGGATAAAATATGACAAGACAGAATGATAATATGAGCATAGAACCAAATATTTTTTTTAAAAAAATATTTGAACTTACGACACCCTGCTTAAAAGATTATGATATCCTAGTTAACAGATTAGGATACTCTAGTTAAAAGATTATGATAGCCGATCATAAAATATGAAACTAAATATATTAACCCCTCATACCAGGAAAACCTATCACTTGTGGATTGAGTTATGAGTCATAGGATATCATAACATGCTACGGATACTAAATGATCATAAATATATGCTGAAATAGGATTATGATATCCTAGTTAAAAAAACTATGACATCCCTGTACAAAATCAAAATCGGATGTTTTGATTTTGCATAACAGAAGTGTTTAAGTATGCATTGCTGATATATGACACCTATACTGTAATAAAATATTTCTAAAAAAATTTCAGTATCAAAAATTTTGAAACATGAACAACTCAATACAAAATAGAAAACGATAGCCCATCCTCCATTATAGGACTTTTCAACAGTGCATTGGCTTGAATAGAATTGTTAGATTGTGATAAAAAGATCAGGAAAAAATGACATTTTGAAATATGATATTTGAACTTACAACATCCTAATTAAAAGATTATGGCACCCTAATTAAAAAATTATGATACCCGATCATAAAATATGAAACTAAATATATTAACCCCTCCTACCAGGAAAATCTATCACTTGTGGACTGAGTTATGACTCCTAGGATGTCATAACATGCTACGGATGCTAAAGGATCACAAATATATACTAAAATAGGATTATGATATCCTAATTTAAAGATTATGACATCCTAGTTAAAAAACTACGATATTTTTGTATAAAATCATAAACCGGATGTTTTGATCCTGCATAATAGAAGTGCTTAAGTATACATTGTTGATATATGATACCCACATTGTAATAAAATGCTTCTGAGAAAATTTCAGTATTAAAAACTTCGAAACATGAACAACTCGGTATAAAATAGAAAATGAAAGTTTTTCTCCTCCATCATAGAACTTTTCAACTGTGCATTGGCTTGAATAAGATTGTTAGATTGTGATAAAAAGACTATAAGAAAATAACATTTTGAAATATGATATTTGAACTTACGACACCCTAGTTAAAAAATTATGATATCCTAGTTAAAAGAATATGACACCCGATCATAAAATATGAAACTAAATATATTAACCCCTCCTACCAGGTAAACCTATCACTTATGGACTGAGTTATGACTCCTAGGATGTCATAACATGCTACGGATGCTAAAAGATTACAAATATATACTGAAATAGGATTATGACATCCTAGTTTAAAGATAATGACATCCTAGTTAAAAAACTACATCCTTGTATAAAATTATAAACCAGATATTTTGATCCTGTGTAATAGAAGTGTTTAAATATGCATTGCTGATATATGATACTTATATTGTAATAAAATGCTTATGAGAAAACTGCAGTATCAAAACTTCGAAACATGAACAACTCGGTACAAAACAGAAAATGAAGGCTTTTATCCTCCATCATAAAACTTTTCAACCGTGCATTGGATTGAATAAAATTGTTAGATTGTGATAAAAAGATCAGGAGAAATAAAATTTTGAAATATGATATTTGAACTTACGATATCCTAGTTAAAAGATTACGACATCCTAGTTAAAAGATTATGACATCCTTGTAGAAAACGTAAAACTAAAGATATTGACCCCTCCTAAGATGAATACCTATCACTTGTGGACTAAATTATGACTCCCAAAATGTCATAATATACCACAGATGTTAAAGAAATATAACTGCATGCAAAAACTGGGTAATGGCATCCTGTTCAAAAATTATGACACCGTAGTTAAAAAATTATGACATCCCTGCAGAAAACATGAAACTATATTTATTATCCCCTCTTATTAGAAATACTTATCACTCGTGGATTGAGTTATAACTCTCAGAGTGCCATCAAATTCCATGGATGCTAAAAGAATATTATATGGTTTCCTAATGTAATAACTTTCTCTAACTACCAAAACAGTTGGTATAATAAAGAAACTATAAAAAAAAACTAAACAAGATTCTTTGAAGAATTTTTTACTTTCCGTTGGAGAAGACATTTTGTCTTGAAATTATAAAAGTCTTCGATGACTTATTCCAACCTTGGACCCAAAATTTTTCCTTATACCCATAACTCATTACACTTTTCAGACCCTGAAAGAATCTTCTTCATCCTCGAACACTACCTGATACCTTAGACCGAAAAAACAATGCACTTCTTCAAAGCGAGTAAAAAGCTTATATTAACATTCAAAAGTTGATTTCTATGACGGAACTCTCAGAGCACATTTCAAAATGATGAAGATTCTTCTTCAACCTTTGACTAATTTCTTAGATCTTAAAGCCAGAGTATGTTTCAGAAAATTGAAAAATTTAGCTAAAAATACTAGGAATAATATTTTAGAATCACCAAAATCCTAGCAAGATGGCAAGAAAAGTAAAACAAAGAAAAATGATATTTTGGTCTGCACAAAAAAAAATTAAAAAAGCTAAACAAAAATTAATGAATATCACACTTAACATTTAACCTGTTATCTCTGCCAATGATACAGACTCCCATCCCATCCCGTCAAGCCCGACATGGACTAATAAAAAATAATTGTACGGGCCAGATCAGATTTCCTGCTCCACACGCGGTGCACAAAGATTTACTCCATGTCATAATAATTTGGAGGAAAAATGGGCTTTCCAGTCTCTTGGCCTTAGATTTAGCTGAACACAACCATCCATAACCCCTCGACCCCCACCCCACATGACACACAGAGAAAGCCGGCAATGTACCTATACTGATATTTTGAGCACAGATTCAGATATATTTTCAAAAAATAGTACGGATTCAGAAAAAAACCAACTACCCATTCAAATTTGCCTCTCCAGACAAATGCTAGAAGGTCATAATGCTGATCTGCTTCAACAAGAGGTTAAGTGCAAAGATAAGAAAACGAGTCACCATCAACATGAGATTTGAAAAATAAAAAAACAAAAACAAGATTGACCCCTGGTCCCCTATATAGTCATAAAGAGCTTCTACATTACAACCGATCAGACCACCCTGACAAGTATATAATCACGACCCTAGTACTAAAAAATTACATGGAACTTGACAATGACATTTGGTTCTTTCGTTGCTTTTTAGAGCAAAATATATATATATATATATATATATATATATATATATATATATAATAGTTAAACTAATTGCATTTTCTTGGTTGGCATTACAGCCAGAGCAGACCTGCCCCATACTCCAAGCCTCGCCTTTCAAAAATATGAGAAAGGTATGTGATCAATTTGTCAATTGGAAACCGGGGGAAACTTCCACAAGGTCTTGGTTGCTACAAGAATCTTCTCTCCACCACGTGTTTCAGGCTCACTCTCATGCACCTGGGCTGTCCATCGTATTGCAAGAGCAATACGTGCCACCTTTTCAATGACTTCTGGTGAGTCTCGTATCACAGCTGTCCCTTCTGGACGTAAAATGCGATCCATCTCTATCATTAAATCAACAAGGTGACACCTGCAATAAAAATAAAAGACAGGAAGATATCATCCTAGTAGGTACATGGAATAGGATCAGAAAACAGAAATCATTCTGAAGTTTTCAAGTTTCTTTTCAAGAGGCTTGCTAAAACCTAGAACAACAATGATTTGTAATAAACCATTGTTCTCTAATTCTAGGAATCTCATACTAAAAAATGCTAACCTCACAGAATACTGAGTATGGAGCAGTTTACTCAACCATGACTGCATAGTGTACGAGCATAAAAAAATAAATAAAAAGGAAATATGGGCAATCCTGCAGGCTATCCATTGTTCTTCCCTGTTACCCTTCATAATAAAACATCAATTGACATGTAAGAACGCAACAATGAACTCTAAACACCATATGAAATCTGCTTTTCCAGATGTTATTATGTAAGAATCATAACTATCAAACCAAAAACCTTAGTGACTAAGAACCCAACAACATTTGCAACCTTAGTGACTAAGGCAGCTATAGATAGTAAATCATAAAAAACAAACAAGACAATAATCACCAGCTTCATGAGGGAGCATTTATTTGATAGGAATCATGTTTATAGGATGGTTGTGGTTGAATTGCCAAATGATTTATCAAAAAAAAAAAAAAAACCGACTCAATTGTATTGACTATTAATGAATGTTTGCAAGAAGCTCATTTTGGAAAAATCAATTCTATGCAAAATGACAGTAAATAAACTAGCAATTCCAAGATAATAATGTCCCACGTACCTGCTCTTGCCAGAAGTTGGGTCTCTTATCAAGGAATTGATTCCTGCTACATGAATGAGATCGTACGTGCGAGGATATGTAGAGAAAGCTTCACACCTAGCACCATCAAACAAACATCCTTAAGCATCTAAATGCAGTTAGACCAGTAACGCTTTCTTTATTTCCCAAAGATATATGCACAACAGGAAAAACCAAATGAAGGGCACTTGGATACAATACAAGATATTGACGAAAGTATCATGCAACATAAAAAGTTAACAAATTTTCACTTGCCTCAATAAACCCAACTTCATTCATCATTTTAATATCAGTTTCAGAATACATTAACTCCTTGATGTTAATGGAAGAAAAGTTAATCTTTCTCAATAGAGATTAAATGCTGATAAAATGCCGAGTTGGTCATTCTGTTAATGGCTTTTACATTGAAGGTGGACAGCATCACACAGTATCTTCATCTTAAACAACAAACCCTATCCCACTAAAATGGGATTCACTTTACGGAACAAGATGTGATTTATAAAACTATAAGAACACCTATAAGTGCAAGTCTCAGCATGATGCCAAAACCCTGTGAACTGGAGACAGATTCTTCGCATAAGCATCTTGGAGAATAGGGGCTTACCTTGAAACCAAATAGGCCTGTTAGTAGGTGGAAACCCCGATTTTGGTTCCACATTTTGATCCATTGAAATTGACAGAAACACTCTTGGGTTACCCTGGACTTTGGAGGAGCTAAGACAGAAATGCCAGATAAAGAAGTTTGATATGGAACCACATTCATGTTTAAGGCCCATACTAACAAGCACAAATGCAGGAGGTTGGAAATATAGAAGCCATTGTTCTGAAAGAAAAGTATAATAAATACAAATCATCTTTAACATGTGCATAATTCATACAAGAAAAATTTTAATACCCAAACCACAACATGGATTAAGACATCCCAAAGAGTTCCCGAGATTTCTTAAGAATGAAAACCTAGACCAGAAGAAGCTTTGTTCCACAAGAGAATAGTGGAAAACAAATCGAACCAAGACCTATGCATGCTTTCATTCTACAGTTACAAGAAGTCGATAGTGAGAAAACCATGTTACAAAAATCTACTAAATTATTTTATAAAGCCTTTATTTCCTTTGAAGTTGAAGGGACCATTGAATAACAATTAAAAGCACATCATCCATGCATCTGTCCCGAATTTGTGTTTGAATTAGTTGATTAATTGCTTCAACAATGTAATCCATCAGAACAAACTTGAGCAGCCTCCCAAAGCATTCCCACAAGCCTCTATTTGCCTTGCATTGGCAAAGGATATAGTTTAAGTTTCCGTTGTTTGCTTGCAAAATTACAAAGCAGTTACTGCAATTCACTCTTTTGGTCTACAGATTATCCTGGTGATTCTCTTGAACAATACCATCAGTGGCCTAAAGTTTTGAAATTTATTTTCTTTTTTTCCTTTTCACTCGGTAGTGTTGTCACCACTATTTCATTAAGCTACTGAAATGATACAAGAAGAATAATGCCTAGAGGGTGTCAAAGAGAAGAAAGAAACGGTGGAAGGATGAAAACAGCTCGGAAGGAAGTACTGGCAGCATATACCAGGCTCCTTATCACCTTCCATTTAACAAAACACACCCCTCACCCTTGATAAACAATTCATTATATCATGGCAAATGCACAGCAGAAGCCAAAAAAAAAAAAGAGCAAAACAAGAGTTCCGAAGTCAAAGGAAATATGGCTATTGTCACTTAAACAATGGAGCCCCAATCAGACTGCAACTCTGGCATCACAAGCAACCAGAACACTGTACAAGACAACCCCATCTTTGCCCTCTTCTTCAACCCTGCCCCTGTCCAAGGACCCATGAAGTATAGCAGTTGGTAAAGAAGCTAGATGACACCTTACTAAGAAAATTCAGGCAATTCACTCCTGCCACAGTTTTTGCAACCAGACAGATGCAGTCCCAGTCCAACTCTTGGTCCAGGCTACCATCCTCCCCCACCACAGTCCAAGGAGACCTGATTGACCCCAGAGCATCCTTCACCTTGAAGAGGTGTTGATGTTGAGATATAAACATTTAAAAGGGCAAAAGCAGAGGAACAAATGCTCATCAGTCTCATCCAGTACCTTGCGTAAAATACATAGCGATTCCCCTACCCCCTGTTGCTGAGGTTGTCACATATGAGCAATTTGTTACAAATCATAAGCCATTTAATTTTCTTCTTGTAGGAATATTCCCATCCCACAGTATTTAGCTACTAGATGTATAAGCCCAATATCATTCGATAAGTTGTAAAATCTGCAGACTGAGAATACCCTGCTAGAAAGCCTCCAAGCAGGATGGCTTCATATGGCCAGATGGTTGTGGCAAATTAGAGAGCATCTTGAACAGTTCAGTTCATTCAAAATTTTGCTAAACTTAAGAGTGCTAACATCAACAACTTCAAAAGCATAGATCTGATCAGATAATAAAGAATCAGAATTTCTTGCTATTTAATATAAGAGGAACAAAACTAAAAGTTTATGTCCACAACCACAGATTAATCCAGAAAAGCCTATCGACCATTCTTTCTGAAAGCAGCTCCAACTTTCAAAAATCTCCACCAAAATGGGGAATCCAATGATTAACTAACAAGCCAAACACAGCCACCTCTCTGTTCTTCCTTTCCCTCTTTCATCTTTGCTTCTTTACAAAGATTAGGACTCAACACTAAGATTTGATGGTTATCCTGGCAACTAATGCAGTGTTCTGTCTTTAACCATATTACCTAGAAGAGATACTAAATTCTCCCATGAGACCATTCACATTTAACTAATAACCTATCTAGACACTAATAACTCCCAACTCTATCCTCCGATATTCAGTGTAAGTCATAATCCATATTATCATCATGCATCCTAAATATGTCCTTATATACAAATTTAATAACAATGATCACTCATAACCTCTAAAACTTACCTGATCCTGGACATTCCCCTTCTCCTCCCCTCACCATAATAGTAAGGAAACACTAACATATTGGATATGCATTGCCCACAAGTGCCCCTTGTGACTCAGCTACCTTCTTTCCAATAAAGCATCCATTGGTGGCACATCTCCCTACTTGCAAATCACCGAAATCATATCCTATTTTCTATGGCATAATGCCATTACACTTCCATCCTATGCCAGTCCTAATAGCTACCACTTAAAATTATAAGTTCAGATCCACCGCACATTGAAATTCTCAGTCAGTGCATCCAACAGCTAAGCCTCTTCGATTTACATGTCACTGTCAATGTGTTTGCTCCAGTCCACAAGCAAGTGAAGCTTAAGGATCCTCGTTTCAGAATAACCATGATTTGATGCCACTTCTTCTTCCAGTTATGCTTGGCAACTCCATTTTAACAAAATAATTGTTGTTGCTTCTTCCAGTGTCATCTTGCAAGCCTGTGATTCACCATTCATCAGCATTAAACCTTCATCACTTTGACTCATCATTTATTTTAGTACTTCTGTTTTTGCTCCAACACCTCCATGATCATTGTGTCCTGAATGCAAGCCAGTTTGCCAAAAAATGGTCGGAAGCAAAGCACCAGTCTAGTTGGTTAATCATAATATCTAATCTAGAATTTAACTAAATGCCTTGTTCCAATTTAAACTAAAGCCATGTCAGTATCACCATAAGAATTCTTTCAGCTTCTTGTTTCATTTTACAAAAATACTTTAACATGTTCTTTTAATCAAATGAGTCATATTAGCTTTGCTAGTGGGAATCTTCAAAAATTTCTCCACTGCTATAGCAGGCTAGCTATCTGAAGCAATATATGGAAAGTTTATTAAGAAAAGCCAAAGTGCTTAGGCCTTGAGTTATCTTAATAATTTTCTAAATCTTCTCTCTCTAGGGAAGGAGCTAAAAAAAACTTTACCTATAGATTGAGTTTACAAAGTATTGGAGTCACTTAAATCATATGCAGCATGGTTTGAGTGTTTCTAACTTTCTACATATTGTGCTTAATGGAATATGAATTTTGTTACCTACATTTTGATTAGTATATATCATTCTTCCCAAAAATGTTGAAACCAAAACCTTGTTATTGTGAAAATAAGACAGGACACAAGCTACAATACAAGAAAGATACACATGCCTATCCTTTGAACTGCACAGGAAGAAACCACCTAGCCACAAGCAGAGCACTGATTGCATACATAGTTCAATTTAGCAAATAATCATTTAGTAGAAAACATGCAAAAATGGATACATGCAAAGTGTGTTAGAACTTTCCTATATCTACAAGACAATAAGCAAAATAATGCAAAAGAAGCTCACCAATCATGATAAATTCCAATAAGGCCTCTGTCATAAATTATGCCAAGGGTTAATGGCTTTCTAGCAGGAATAACATTCATAACCCAGACTGGGTCAGAATTTAGTGCTGCTGCGAAGCCTCCAAAAATCGCATTCATGTCCATAACATTGCGTATCCGTGGCTTTCCTAGTTCTAACCCAAGCGATTTCTTATAATATGCAACTCTTCTAACCCAACGCCGTGTGTCAGCTTCAAACACATCAACCCCATTCTTCATGAGTGAGACCCTTGCAGTTGGTTTGGAGAGTCTCTCTGGCCACCGAGGAATGGACCCAACAGCTATTTCTCCTGCAAGGGATGGTTTACTGACACACTTTTTCAACTTGAAGTACCTGGAAAACAAAAGCCTAGTTTTAAGCATACAGTTGAATCCAGAAAAACATCTGCAAGAATTTTATTTTTTGATTTATATCGTAACAGATTGATATGCAGGAATGAACATCTTGCACAGTTTACCATGCTTCACTAGGGTCATCGGTATCGCTACATAGATCAAGTCCAAATTCATTTGGGTTAGGAAGGCATGAAGCCCCCGAAGGCTTCTTCCAGATGGCAGTGTTACCATCTACCGTGATAAGTTCATAACACAAGGCATGTGCTATAGCCTGCAGATCACTCCATTCTTTGTCCTGATTAGTCCATTGCACTGGTGGGCCAGATATAACCAAAAATCCTCCCGGTCGAAGTAAACGATCCACTTCAATAAGATATGTTCCATCTGTAACCCCCTCATTAGATACATACATATTTTAAAAAAATTAGTGGATGCAGAGGCAAGTAAATACATGTAAAAGCAAGAGGACAAGAGTACTAACTATATGCAGTAAAGGGGATCAAACATCGAGAACAATGAACCAGGTCAAACGAATATGCCGGAAAAGGAAGACGACGAGTGCCCAACATGGCAACAAATGCAGGTATTCCCCTTTCCAAAGCAAATTGTATTTGGGCTTTATGTGAGTCTCGTGGAGCAAATGAAAGTGTCATGATATTTTCTTTAAGCAAAAATCCCCCAAAGCTGGCAACCTTCATGAAGGGATGAATCATGCATCAGAATGATTTCAAAATGAACAGGGCAAAAGCACTGAAACAAGCTGAAGGCAGCAACAATGATTGACCTCTTACCCCACATCCCATATCCAAAGCTGTCCTTAAAAGACCACTATTTATACGGATAAACTGTCCAAGCTTTGCAATATATTGTGCAGCTCCATCAGGAAACATAGTACCACCACCTGGGAAGATAAAGTATTGGCCTTCTTCCTTCATCCAGCCCTGATGACCTTTTCTCTCTGCAATTTTATCATATGGCATGTTATCGTGCCATATCTGCATGCAAAAGGAGAAAAATCATGTGTACAATTTAGCATGTGAAAGACAAAAAAGTTTTAACATAATATATGTACAGCTCATTCAAAAACAGCACCTCTAAGCAATAAACTGAAAATGCATAATGCCACATAAGAAATCTGGAACTGTGAAGAAGAAAAGTTCCGTATCACTACAGCAATAGAGATTCAACAATGTGAACGAATCTTAGTAGAGAATAAAATTAAAGAATAAGAATACTGAGACAAAAATTAAAGAAAAAAGACACTGATGAAGTAATAATGTGATCTGAAAACAACTGCAAAAAAGACAAGTTGAGTCAGAAGAGAAATATCATAACTAGCTAATATCAAAAGTTCAGGGATTATTTGTAAATGTTGAAATTTGTAGGGGTTAAAAGAACATCTTTCATTTCAGTATGATACAACTTAAAGATGCAAAATAATTCAGGGAGGAAAATAACTTTCATAAGATAAGGCCATACTGTTTGAGATAAGTCATAGAAAAGCATCACATGGTACTAAACAATGAAACCAACATTCAACCATTGTTCTTTGTCGGTGCTTCTTGCCTACGTAAAATCCTAAATATATGTGCAAGTGTTTTTTTAAGAAAACCATTTTATTTGTTCTGATTTCATTCTACTTATACAGTTAAAGTTATACAGGTTTCTTTTTAATAAAAGTTACCTTTAAATGCATTACCTAGGCGTTCAACTGAGAGCTCAACTTCCAAACGAGTGCTACGTGGTCCCCAAGGCACCCCCACCTACAGCAATTACCTTCTGAAATTCTGTGTAAACAGAATATTCAAGCCTTAACAGCAAATTAAAATAGCCAACATATCAAAGACTACAAGCATGCCCTTCTCTCAATGGTAGCCTCCGTGCAGTTTAAATTCATGAAAGGCTTTGAGACAACTTAGATCTCTTACAAGAATGCTAAAGAAGAAAAGAAATGGAAAAGATTTCAAAACAAGTTGGTCCCAAGAAGATGTGTCCTCAATTAAGAAAGCTGAAATAACCTAAGATTGCTCTTTTGGTATGGAAGACTGCTCTTGTGCTATGAAAGGATTAAAGGCCTAGATTCTATAACGTCAAAAATTTGCCTTGATAGACTTAGTTATAACACATCACATGCATGGTTTCCATTGCATTAAAAAATTAAAGAGTAGAAGAGCATGAGGTGGGACAAACAAAAGAAATAATTAAAAAAAATATAGCAGCAGGAAATGATGAAAAAGATAGTATGAAAGAAGTAGTTGCCATGGTCCTTCTAGCCTAGCATGACTGTTTTCCTCTTTTTTTCCAAAAAGAATGACTGCTTGTCATCAAAAAAGAGGACGTAGTACATTAGTTAAGGCCCCATATACTTAAAAGTTAAAACCATTAAATATCAGCTCAGTTACCACAAACATCCAAGCATGAATAAGATATAATTAGAACATGATTATATTAGTTGAAGAATGGTCAAACCGAATTCCATGCTCACACATAAAGAAGTTTCTGAAAAAAAGGCATATTCTGTGATTTATGAACAAGAAAGCACCACACCGTACATAATCTTGGGGCTCATAAACCGGATAAGCTTAAAGAGATAGAGAATAAATGCAATTTGAAGAAGGAAAAGTCAAAGATGAAGTGAAAACACATGGAATTGAATCATAGGGCTACATTATGATTGTACACAATTACCACCATGAGATAGATGATAAAGTTTGTTATTTTGTACATAAGGGGTTGCTTTATGAGTGAGTATAAAGCATCACTTGCTCCCACAACCACACTTCCTAAACTGCAACTTCTTTCAAAAGCTACTTCTCAACTCTCGAATAAGGATTTATGAGACAACCCAACCATCATGATGCAAATTCTCATGACTTTGATGACCTCCACAAATCAGATATCTCATAACAATAGCAATAGGTCTTCAGAACAATGACAAAAATCATTAAATTGTGAAAAGTATCTGCAAACTTCTTGAGCTTATGGACGCAAATCTCAAAATTCATCTGATCACTGTCAAACAAACATCTGATTTTGCATGCCTCATGATGTCCTAAAGGAAATCACATTCCCTTCCCTCCAACATGTTCTAAACTATCCAAACTCATGCATCAGTGCTTGTTATTCCACATGAATTGCTCCAAATCTCATGTCAAACTATTGCACCAACCAAACTGGAGTGAAGTGCCATATCATATGAACCAATCAGTCAACAAATGCTTCTTTAAGATACACACTTGCCACTCTTCCTGCTCATCATATTGCTCATAATTTAGGCATTTTGTTCAATTATATTACCTATTAAGGCACATTTTAATTCTTTGTGTGATGTACCAAGAACTTTAAGCAATGACAATGTTACTATGCTAGGACAGCTTTGGTTTGCTGACTTACAGATTTGGTTTACTCTGGATGTAATACAAACATGAATTGTATCCATAGGCCAACATTGAACTATCCTACGGAGCATCTATCCTGCATAGTTGCCAAGACAGAAAAAAAATAACGAAAAAGGGTTAGGGAAGAAAGCATTATATGAGATAATGTGAAAACCAAGAGTTTTCCTAGTTTAGCTGTTATAAAAAAATTGCACAGGAGGTCTCAGACAGGTTGCTGAGTATGCAGGGGATTATCTAATCCAACTGCCATCCTTTTGACCGTTCCCAAAACCTACAATGGTGGGAACCTCGTGCACTGGGCTAAGCGTCTTTCCGACTGGACATACTACTCGGCTGGCCCAAATCAATATGAAGAAGGGAGGCAGGTGGGGTTGGAAAGAGGCCACAGGGGAAGAGTTTCAAAAGTAATTGACTCTTCAAAGAAGGTTGGTTAGCTCGGTTCGGTTCGGATCGAGGAATGAATGATCCTCAGAAGTCATAGGAAAAGACAAGGATCGGGCAAAGAATGATTTGATGAACCAGTAGCGAATCCAAGGGCTTTTGGTCCTTCAATCACCATTCTTTTTTTTTTCCCCTATTAAAAGTAAGCCTCTTTCAAAACAGTTTATCCCTTTTTTCTCTCTTTATTTTTCCTCGAAACTTTATTCTCTTACCAAACACTGGAATGCTTAATTAGTTAACAACATGCCCTACTACGGGAAAATAAGGCTTCTGAATAATTAATTCTACAATTCTAGCCATGCAGTAAGTGCTAGCAAGCTCTTACTACGGAGTCTCTCTGTGCATAATGGCCGACTACGTCATCTACTTGCATACTCCACTGACTCCATAAACATAATTACTCCGTTAAAAGGAAAACAAGATTCGACCATAGTTACATGAATTACTGAGACATTCTCGATTATCATATCAAAATTAAAGAATCCGGCCAATAGTTCAGGCATCGTCATCAGGATCGAAATCAAGAACCACAGGAACTGTAAAAAGAATCCTTTTTTTATCATAAATTGATCAAAAAGGGGATACCTTGTGAAGGCTCTCTGGCCAGGGGACGGGGTAACGGTAACCTTGGGGCGGGGGGATGAGGCAGAGAAGGGACTCCCCGGGCGGAGGGCAGTGGCGCTCGCGGTAGAGGTTCATGTGGCGGCTGAGCTGGCTGTTGCGGCGGGGGTCCTCGCAGGGCATGTAGTCCACCTCCTCGGCGGGGCAGGCGTCGATGACGGCGCGGTGGCCGCCAGGGGTGGTGGGGCCGTCGAGGAGGGCAATGAGGCGGTCGCGCTGGCGGGGATCGGATGAAGAGGAGGAACGGGCGAGGGCGCGGCGGCCGGAGGCGGCGAGGGAGTCGCCGAGGGAGGTGAATACAAGGACGAAGAAGACGAGCACGGCGGCGAAGAAGGAGGCGGAGACGAGGTCCAGGAGGGTCCACTGCCGCCCCGGGCCGCCGCGCCTCGACGGCGGGAGGTTCACGTGCCCCATGCCCTCCGCCGCACCCCCCCCCCCCCCCAACTCCTCCCCGGATCGCACCGAGAAAGATCTCGGATCCCAGGCAAGGATGGAGAGACCGTGACGGGTTTTGGAAGCTTTCCTTCTTGTTTGGTCGTAGTGAGAGCGACAGGCGATGAGGATTTGAGATCTGAGTGGAAGGGTGAATGGGAGTGAGATCAGCGCAACATGTAATTGCCTGCTCGTTAGTCCGGGGAGGGGATGGGAAGTGGAGCCGTGGAGGAGCGGTTATTATCGTGCCTACTTTGATGGAATTCACAGGCACTTCATCATTAGATTGAGGTTTCTAGTCTGGTTTCTTGGTCTGGTTTCTTGTTTTTGAGCAGAGTAGATCCATTTTTTTATATGTTTGTTAATTTATATTTTCAAATAAATTTTATGACTATGTCAAAATTTCCGTTTTTTTATGTATCTCTTAAAAAACTATTTCATTTACGTCTGTCTAATTTCTATTCGGCAATCCTGCATCTAATTGATTTCCTTTTTTTTATTTTTTTTTGACTAATTTTATGGTGCTAGAACCAAAAATTTGCCCTTCACATCTAGCATGACATACAAGAAAAGAGAATCGATGGTATTATGGTATATGAATAAATTAAAATTTTGATTTTTTTTCATTTAAAAAAAAATTGGCTCTTCTATTGTTGTCTGTTTGATTTTTATCTGACAATTTTTCCTAGATTTTTTTTTAAAAAAAAAAACTAATTTTGTGATGCTGAACTAAAAATTAAACCTCACACCTAGCATGACATATTAGAGAAAAGACTTAATAATATATTGATACGAGGCGTTGTTCTTTTTATTATATATTGCTTTGAAGGATTTTTGTAAGTTAGAAAGGGTTAGATCTCAAAATACTTTTATATATTTTTTTTAATCTTGATTTGTGATTTTTTTTTGCTTTCTTTTATCATTATTCTACTAGCACTGTTCGTCATTTCTTTTATTTTATTGGAGTTTGTTTTTTTTTCAATTATTCTCCAGTGATATAATTTTTTATGCAATATATGAATATGAGCCAACAAATGATCATAAAATTTGTTTTATGCTAAAGTTTGTCATGTATAATGCATAAAAATATAAATAAATAAATACTCGGGCATATTTTCTCACATTACTCAAGAATTTTTTTTGTTAATAGAAGAATTTGTATACAACAAAAATATGTGAAAATGAATATTGGATATATCCTATCATCCAAGATAGAATAATGTTCTAGAAGCATCACCAAAATGCATTAACCTATAAGTACTTCATACCGATGAAATAGTATTTGTTTGAAGATGATATACTCTAACAAAGTTCCCAATTGAAGGTTTGCAGTTTCGCATTAGTTGTAAATGACATGAGAATGGCAACGAGACATTTGAGGGTCACCAAAACAGATAAAATCAAAAAACAAGTATATGCAATTTGAATTATGACCCAAATATTTATTATTTGAGTTATACAAAATATCCATAAAGCACAAATATGTGACATGTTATATATCGAAGAGTTTAGTAGCCTAATTATTGGGCTGGAAAAAGAACATTTGTAGATAGCAAAAATTTTAACCAATTATTGTTTTTGCATTATGAGCTATTTTATTTTTAATTACTTATTATCAAATTTATCGTCAAATATTAGAATCAAGTGATTGCTTGAATAATGGATATGGTTCTATCAAACTCAACTATAGACACTAAAAAGTATGATAGACTACTGGGTGATCGTTCCCAACCTCTCATAATTTTATATCAGAAACATTGAAAAGAAAGTCCTCAACTCTCCTAGTTTCTCGTGGTCTTTATATAATTAGTGTGTGCATGTCTATATGTATATATATATATATATATGTGTGTGTATATGTATGTATAAGATAATTTTATTTGGTGGGAATCTTCTTGTCCGATATTTGATAAAGAAAATAAAATTAGCAAATCAAAACATAGTTAAAAATTATTTGAAATATGCAAGAAACATATAATTATATTGGGAGGGGAAAAAAAAAGTGGGGGTAAAACATGGCAAATCATTAAGCCATAAAATTTATCAAGAAATTCCGGGGATAAAAAAAAGTCCTGAAATTTAGAAATGATAAATAAAATATAAATTTTTCCATGTCCATTATTTAGGTTTCGAAACATAAATCTAGGTCTATTAACATAAATTTATGTCTATTTTAATAGACCGGAACCTCTACCTATCAAATTTTTTTATATTTTTAAAAAATTAAAGAAAAGAACCAGTTGATTATAAGATAAAACTCCAACCAGCAGCCAGGCTACAACTCGAGAAATTTGGGTTGCAAAAGAAAATCCACCTCTTATTAAGGGGGCAAGGTTATATAGAATGATACAATTTGTTGCCCATCCGAAAGTCGAAACATTCTGGGGTACTTAATTTTAATGCAAGAAATATATCGAAAAATAATCTTGGGTTTGAATTTTCAGCGATGCATCCCAAGTAGGAGGCCGCTAAGTCATATAGCTTACATGAACCACCATGCAGCCAATGTGAGTCACCTGTCATCAATCTGGATCGCATAACCAAACTTTAAAAAGCCAAAGCACGACGCCAAACTTGTTATAGCTACTAGTAATCAGTAAGCTGTTGCGAGGATGGAGACGGGGCTTTGTGCAAAGAGATGGTTGGGGGTGTTGGTGCTGGGCTGGGCCACGGCGGTGGCCGGGTTGATGGACTGCAGCACGGTGACGTCGCTTATATCCACCTGCTCGAACTTCGTCACGTATGGGACGCCGGACCCGTCCCTGGGCACCCCCTGCTGCGACGGGGTGGTCACCCTCTACAACATCGCTTCCGACTCCACCGACAACCGGAGGTCGGCATGCAGCTGCCTCATGGCCCTCATTACCACCTACAATCCTAATGCCACTGCCATTGCTCGCCTCCCCGGCCTCTGCGGCATCTCCCTAGGCTTCATCATCGATCCTAACACTGATTGCACCACGTAAAAACTCTCTCTCTCTCTCTCTCTCTCTCTCTCTCTCCTTTTTCAACTCTATAAATAATCTTTTCTTTGGATTATATATGTTTTCTTTTAATATATATATATATTTTTTTTTTTCGTATGAACGGAAAACCATTTTTTATCTTTTAAAAGAATAATGAGATTTGAATTGGGTTGCAGGGGAACTCTTCCTGCGAGAAGGGACACCAGTTTTAGCGTAGAAAAACTATGATACAGCCGGATATGGGCATCGGGCCGAGCCACCCATGGCCCGGATAAGGAGGCCAAGCTGGGCTAGAGGTTTGCGGCCCAAGGACGAGGACCTAAGCTGATACGGCCCATGTACCAGCCCAGCCTCCTTAAAAGGACCATGGCATGGCCCATAATATTTTTTTAGAAAAATATAAAAAATATTTTTTATAAATAAAAAAGGTTATGAAATAAATATATAAAAAAAAGATGAGAACCGTTGAATTTCCATTTCTTTCAAATTACCCATAAAACTAAACTATCAGGAAGGCTAAAGTGGTAAAAATTAAAAAAATGTTAAAATATAAAATAAAACTACTATGGATCATGCTAAACGGGCCATGTCAGACACGGCTTATGATAGTTCTAAACGGAACGTCCCAAGCATAGCCCAGCTCCAAATGAGTCATGGAGCCAATTTTTTTTTAAAAAAAAAGGCCTACAAGCTGAACGAGCCCTGCCTGGTATGGTCCACCACCCTCGAGACTACGGTCGTTCTAGAGTTTTGATCTAAACATGCCATTCCTAGAATGGTCCATTTAAAACTTTGGCCTGATGGGCTTGGATCAGGATGTGCCTGGCATGATCCATTGTTCATGTCGGAATACACCTATCCCCGAGCTACACATCTCAAGGACCCCAAATGATATGATCAAACATGGGTATAGGATTTCATTTGAACAAAGGAAACAAGGATTTGCCGGGTAATGTATTCTAGATAAAAATTAATAGTTATAACTAGGGCCGAAAATAGTCTAATGGTTCGGTTTTAAGTAATTTTTTTAAATTAAACTAATATTTTGATTTAAGAGATTCCTGAAACCAAATATTCGAACAAATATAATATTCGATTTTGTATCGGTTCGGTTTGTCCATATAGATTTTTCAAGTATTTGAACAGTTTTTTGGTTTAAGCAAGTTGGTCGGTTTTATTTTAGAACGAGAATGAGAGAGAGAACTAAAAAGTTAGAAAGTCTTTAAAAAGATAAAATGTCATGGGAGAGAATAAAAGTAATAGACTTACATGATATTTTAAGGGATAGGAATATAAAATATATACAATGGATGTATTCTTATATATATAAATATATAAAATAATATAAGTTAATTGGTTTTGTTCAATTTTAGCATGTTACATTAACCAGTAAACCGATAATCAAATCAATATTTTGATATTTCTATTTTATTACATCACACCGAACCAATTAATCCATCAAACCATCGTATCTGGTTCGGTTTAGACCTGATTGGATGGTTTGGATGGTTTGATTGGAATTTTTACACCCCTGGTTATAACAACAATCCTCGATACTTTGAGATTTCGAGTCAATAAATGAGCGAGGTGGGTGAAGTCAGATGAAATTATGGTTTCCAAGCCATAGTTAGCTTTCAACCTACAACAAATTCTTTATCGACCATTTTCAACGAAGAGAAAGCATATCATAAATTTTATGGTAAAAATATTCTTATATTTTTTTATAAAATTTTGATAACTTTTTATAAAACAGGCAATCATAATTTGATGCAGGATGTCATAATATCGTTTAAAATTATGACACCTTGTTATAGAAAGTCATAATTCACTAGACATCATAATTTTAAATAAAATTATGATTATATTTTTAATAATAAAAATGCACATCTTTTTTTAAATAAAATATCATGTCCTAGAATATCATAATTCAGTTTTGAAATATCATAATTTTTCTTCAAAAATCATAAAAATTACGTAAAAAAGAAATATTTTCATTATTAAAATTTTAAATGAAAAACTGGACAAAATTTTCAATAATAAAAATGCTTTTCATATATTTATGAAAAGATAATGATATCCTATTTCAAGATATTATAATTTGGGTGTGGGATGTTATAATTTTCCTTCAAAAAATGATAAAAATTATATAAAAAATATTTTTGTCATTGAAAAGTTAGCAAAGTTTTTAATGATAAAAATATCACATATCTTCTTGAAAAGATAATAATATCCTATTCTAGGATGTAACAATTTAGCCTTGAGATATTATATGTTTTCTTTAAGAGATCGTAAAAACTAGAGAAGAAGAGGGATATTTTTATTATTAAAAATTTTAAATAAAAAAGCTAGGTAATTTTTTTAATGATGAAAATATTTTTCTTATCTTAAAAAAAAAAACATTTTATCCCAAGATATCATAATCAGACTAGGAGATATCATAATTTTTCTTTAAGAGGTTACAAAAACCATATAAAAGGAGGATATTTTCATAATCAAAAATTAAAAAAATGAAGAGGGATATTTTTATTCTAAAAAATTTGAAAAAAAAAAATAAAAACTGGTATAGCCTCAATAATTATACTTATATAATCCAATCAGTGATTTTTTTTCCCCCCTTCATCAGGTGGTGGACAAATAATTGCTATTGGGCCTGATAAGCCCAGAGCATTCCCCTGCATGCATGGAAAATTTTTTTACTGTTTTTTTGAACCAAGCTGACCATGGGAGTCCGGAAACGTGCTCTTCTGGACCAAATTGACTCAGGTTGAGTCAAGAGTCAAGGATTTAATTACTACCCAGCACCCTCGTTCCCCAACCTAAAATAGTTGGACCAAGTGCAAGCCTCCTGTTGTCAAACTAGGTATAAATAAGGAGTAAAGGAAAAAGACCAGCATAACTATTCTTTCCGGATGTAACCATGCATAAAGATCATTCATTTTACTGAAAAATATTCGATACAGTATAACAATAAAAATGGTACAATCTTCTTCTATAGAGCTATGAGCATATCATTCCAGTTCCATCTAAATATCAAAAAAATTATTTTGATTCAAAACAAATTTTTAGCTAATTTATAGTTCAATCTCAGGAATTAACCTGCAATTTTTTTGAGAAAAAGATGCCTATAGGATGTCCTTTTCTGCGAGTCATGTGAAGAACAGAGCACATCCATGGAGGATCAGCCCGAAGCGACTTAAACCTGTTATCTTTACTACAACACCACTTACGTACGCGTACAAAAAATATCACATGAAACACTATCTGCATGCCCGTTAATGGGACTCCTCCCAAATTTCTTTCAAAACGGAACTGTAGCTGGATAGAAACATTAACATTTTGGTCTACCAGTATACTCTCTTTGTCAAAAATGGAGTCCTCTTGATCGCTTTCTAACATGCGTAAGGTTGAATGCATGGTGCAGCATTCCTTGACTTTGGCTCCGGAGGAGTAGCTTTCTGCTTCCAGTGACCGTTTAATAAAAAGCCGGATAGGTGGGTGCCGGAATAAATGACCTCAGCTTCCATGGACCATCTTGCAGGGCGGCTTCATTGGAAATCAAATCAAATAAATATTATATTCGACATATATGTTAGAGAGAGAGAGAGAGAGATTTTGTTCAGTGCTCGGTCTACCATGCAAGCCTACGGGTGGGATTTTGTGGCCAAATAGATGCCTTTCATTTGTATAATGACATGACATCGAATCATGACGATAGTCTGGTAATGCAAACCTTATCTTTCTAGCTACTTCCTCTCACAACAACCTATTACGCTATTGGTAACAATGCATGACGACGATATATGGAGAGAGCGCACAACAGCAGAATGGCCGAGATTGCCAGCATTTGATGTCGGCACCGTCAATTATACGTCAAACCAGCTTCGGGTATTGATAATTAAGCATAGATTATATATGTATTATCAACACTTACCTGCTAATATTAATTTGGTCGGCTTCAGAAATTTTTATTCACCGGTATTTCCTATTAAGGTTTAGCATCTCACGACCGATGAGCCAAAATAGAATGTGATCTTTGGAGCAATCAACCAAAAAAAAAAAAAAAAAGGTGATCGGTACGATACATTGCAGCCATGCTTTTTGCCTTCTTGTCGATCACCATCGGTTTGCATGCCTTCTTCATCACCAACACAGCTTCCATTGAAATGAAGCTGGACTCTAAACGGTGGCCACTATATATATCAAAGTTTGCTCCAACCCCGGGCGTTGTTTTAAGGTCATGTTGGGCAGAGTTATGCGAAGTGATCGAGTCTAGTTGAAGCTTTGGTCTTGTTTTTTTGGGGTAGTGCTAAACAGCCTCCGAATTTTTTTTCCCCATGGGTAGTCGAGATATACGATAAAACTAGCTCGCATATATATGCCCCATGTTGACTCCTCAAATGCAAGCTATTATATAGCATACCAAACGGTAGGACATTCTCCTCTGTCCAACTCGGTGATCCCCCTATTATTGGTGCAGATGACCAATCGCCCATGGCCAATGGTGCGAATACACATATATATTCTATTTTGTTCCATATATCATATGTGCCGTGTGAATCACAGCATGAACAACAATTCAAGGACTGACCATCAAGAAAAGTTGGTGGAAATATTAATTCATTACCTTCTTTGTTAAAAGAGTTGGAGTGACTTCATTTGACTAATGTATTAATCCTCCGTGCTATAAAGTTGGCCCTTTAATATTAAGCTCTTTATTTTATCGGTCCCCTACGACTTCGATCAAAGGCATCGATCATTTCCAAAGCTATAGGCTTCGGTGGTCCTGCATTTAATTAGCTGTCAAACATAGGTAGCATGGTCCTATCAAAAAAAAAAATTCAAATAAAGTACGGCAACAACCTGAGTCCTTATTATTATTATTATTATTTTTTTTAACAAAAAAAAGGGCAGAAATAAATTAAAGGCAACTTTCTTTCAAAGGTAACCTCTGGATCTTGTCTCGCCTGTTCCCACTGGTCAATGGGCTTTCCAAGCTTCCTCGGGGGATCAGGTGCAACCAATCTACTGCAAGCACCGTAAAAGTGTCCCACGCACGCATTCGATAAACAAATGACAAAAATCCACGGCATTCATATATATATATATATATATATATATATATATATATAAGCTCGATGGCATTTTGTCTTCAATAGATTGGGTAAAGTTAGTTACCTGATATTTTTATTCATGTAGGTACGGATGTATGATATAATGATAACAAACTAAATCATGGAATCTTAACCTACATAGGGACAGAAGAAGAGGCTAAAGCGCATGATCACGAATCTTATTCGTAATCATTAAGTTAGGATATTATAGGATGTAAATGATAGGTGAGGTATAATAATTATATATTATAGGATGTAAGGCAACATTTTTTTTTTTTTTTTCTTGATTCTAACCATTTTACATCCACACTTCACCACCAACCATATTTTGCTTCGTTTGAGAATAATGAGTAACAACCAATCCAAGGACAGCTTACCGTAAAATCCATGAGCATTCCTCCCTGCACGTTCCAGCGGTTGCGCCACTTTTCTAAATTGGAGGTTCAGGTCTCGAATGGTAGGTACTTCCTAATTAAAGGCTAGACACGGTAAACTTTCGTGTCTTCTTCTAAGGCAATCCTTCCACAAGAAAACAACCCGATTCCCCTTTTGTATAAATTTAAATTTTTTTAAAAAAAAAATAAAAATAAAAATAAAAAGAAATAAAGAAAGAAGAAGAAGGAGCAGCACAACCCAATCACAAGCTTGCTATTAAGCTAGCTCCAGCTTAGCTTGGTTTTTAATATAGTAGCTCTAGCTCATTTAATTTTGATCCAAGCTGAAACTTTCTACCTATTTATGGAATATACTGATGGTTTAAGATCCTTCAAGATATTATTTATATATTTTTTAAAGAATATCTTGATCATATTTTGATTTTATAGTTAGAATATTTTATTCTATTCTAAATAATCTATATTCACTAATTATTTATATAAATAATGGTTGAAATAATATAATATATAAATTATTCATATATCATTATTTTGAGTTCATTTGAAGCAAGCTCAAGAGGGCTAAGCTTGGTTCTAACTTTACTCATTTCATAACTTAAAAAAGCCAAACTCGGGTAGCTAAAAATAGCTTGCTGGTGCACTAGCCTCAATTCTAACATCACTTTTCTTCTAGCATGAGGTGTCACAGATTACTTTTTGAATTAAGTAAGGGATCTCCTTATTTGAACACGAAGAAGTTAAGAATTTTCTTGATCAACTTAACTAAAAATTTTGGATTTTTTTTTTTAACAAGTGAAAACATTAGTGGCAGCAGAGTCTAGATTTCCTTTTCTTTTTTTATTAATGAATAACAAATCTATTTATGCTAATAAGATCCATTCTCATGCAATTCAAATCGGATTAGTTTTCTAATAAAAAGAGGACTCAACTTTCTAAAAATAGAAAAAATTAGTTAAAATAAAGATGAAAAAGCTAAAATTATGTAGGTATATATTTTATCTTCGGTCACTCCACTTAATTCTTATAGATTGGAAAATATACTTGATCAAAATCTTTCTTAAAAAATAATAATTCGACTAACAATGGAACATGGCTATGGTTGTTTGGTGCACCATACTATTTATGGGATGGCAATAAAGATTAAAAAATTAACTGTTTTCAAAAAAAAAATCTCGATCGAGCACCATATGGCCATGGTCTTCAAAAATTTAGTACATTATTATTAGACTTCTCAATACTACATATTTTACTTTTGGACTTTATCCAATCCAAAAATTAACTGTTTTCAAAAAAAAAAATCTCGATCGAGCACCATATGGCCAAGTCTTCAAAAATTTAGTACATTATTATTAGACTTCTCAATACTACATATTTTACTTTTGGACTTTATCCAATCCTTTTTATAGTGATGGGAGTGTTCTGTATCGAATCTAGTGATCCTTATATATCATCTTCGGTTAAGAAAATTCATGCATGAATGAGAATTCAAACTTGAATAATTTGGCATGGTACATACATCATCGCATGGCAAAAAACTTTCCTAGATCCGCATTATCTCTTCTTAGTTATGAGGGAATAAATCCCACCCTTTCTATCATGTACACATCCGACTTTCAAGGATTCACTATAACTGAAATGGAACCATGTCTAATTGCTTAAATGGCAAAGATGTTATCATCACGGTTAGTGCTTAGCAGTCTCGATATGTGCAATTTATATCAATATCTAATTAAATTTTTTTATTAAATTAATATTCATTAGATATTCGGTGAATATTGATGTAAGCTGTGGCAAAGCTAAAAAGTTAAATTACAGGAGTCAAAATAATATATATAGAATATAAATTATCTAAAAAATAATTAATTTAAGTTCTCAATTTATTATTTTTTTTTTTTGTTAGACTGTTGGTATATTCTTCGATCAATTGATGCAATGATGCCCGACGATGATAGAGGATTAGTAAGATATCGATGCTGGCTTTCGACATCTATTGGATTTTTTTACAAGTTGATTATATTACGCGCAATGCGGAGGAGGAAAGAGTTTGGGTTATTTTTATCATATTAAATAAATAAAGATAAAAAAAAAATACGACGGAAGGATGGGATTTGGACAAAACACAAATCATTTCATAATTTTTATTTATTCTATTAAAAAATAAAAAAAGATCTACATATAATACGTAGTATAGAGGTAGATGGGGTTTGGATGAGATGGATATGAAAAAAAATATATTTTTATACTTTTACAACTTTGTTAGTATCTAATTGTACTTTTTAATTACTTGTTGTATATTAAAGTATGCTTAGGTGCTTTGCATGATGTATTCTAATGTATTTAGGATGTGCTGACTTGATACATAACTACTAGCTTTCTATTCTACCCAAAAAAAATAAAAATTATAAAGAATTATATAGGTTATACCCACGATGAGAGAGCATGGCCCCCGTGCCTCCACATAACTCTGCTACTGGATGTTAGATCTCGCATTAATATCATGAAAAAGGATTAAACAATCGATGTTTTTCTTGGAAAATCCAGCGGTGGATGAATCCTCAAGGACCATACATTGTTAACTTTTAAAAATTCAAGAAATAGATCATCTGCTTATTACCTCTAGTTAAGACCATGCATTATCACTTTTCTTTTTAAAAAAGAAAGGAAAAGAAAAAAAAAAAAACAAAAAACAAAAAAAAAAAGAAAAAAGAAAACACCCACTCAAGGTAGAGCTCTTAAATTTAAATACTCAAGGAAGCATTGTTTAAGATTCGAACTTGGGATCTCCATCTCAATGGTTTTTCTTTCTTTCTTTATTTTTTTTTTCTCCTTTCCTTCCTTTCTTCGTTTCTTTTATCTTGTGCGCACATGCAGGGTTAGAGGCGGAATGGAGGGAGAGGAGGATGGAATATCGGCCACCAATTATTACCGTTATCAACAAAATTTTTAAAGATAGCATACGTTACAACCGACCATTTCATTGGGTGCTATCTCTAGCTAATTGGGCGAGGGGCTGGGGTTTTGGTTTTTGGTTGAAGTTAGCCTTCGAAAGACAAGATGGGTATTAGATAAAATGATGGAGTTCAGCCCACTGTGATTCTGTAAAAAAGGATGGTATAGATCACATAAAAGTTCAATTCTAGCATTATGATCTATAGGGACACCACAGTACATGTCTACTTGGAGTGAGCATGCCTTGCAGCTTCGTTTCTTCTAAACAAAAAATGGAAGGAAAAGAAAGCACCTCCAATATGTAATCAATTTTTTACGAGTACAAAATTGTGTAATTAAATACTTGCACAGCATCACATCGAGGAAAGGGGACTCAAGGTGACATTTTATTATGAATAAAAGAGAGTGGAATAGAGACAGCCATGTCACTTGAAATAGCTATTTCTGTTTATGTTTGACTGAAAATTTTATTATTCATTAGTCTATATAAGTTGAAGGTAATTTGTGTCTATGTAAAAATAAAAAATACCTTGTTATAAAAATATTGTTATACAGTTTTTTTTTTTTTTTTTTTTTTTTTTTTGGGGATTGGATAGGGTATTCAGACAAATCTAATATAAAACACTCTTCAAAAAGTTCAAAAATAAAATATCATTGAATGAAATTGGAACGGTCCCCATACAAAGGATGGGGCACTGTCATCAGCAGTACCATACACCTCCTTGTAGATATATTTTGATGTCAGAAGGTATGATCCCCTCCATAATCTCATCATATTAGCCAGAAATGGATGACCTCTTCTCTGTTTTTCTTTTTTAAGCTCGTTTCCCCCAGACAAGATGCAGTAAAACTTTATTCAAAGGTTATTTGTAGACCCAGATGAAACACAAAATTAAGTAACGTGACGTGGATGAAGTGCATATCGAACAATGATGAAGTATTGCCAGCTAGAAAACTCCATGCCTTTCCTTGGAAGGTAGCATTGTCTTGCGATTTAGACCAAAATATGTTCTCTCTTTTTCTTCTTTTGGCTTATAACATGGATTTGGTATTGATAGACAAAACGGCAACCGTCCAACCGGGCTTCAGGCATGGAGACAAAGGAAAGTATGAAGAAGCAAAAGGCCGAGACTTTTCTCTCTCTTGTTCGTGTATACTTATTTTATGCATGGCTCCTGGACTCGGGCAACGTGGCAGCCAAACTAGCACATGTCGGTTGCTTTCCAACCTGGCAGCATGGGATTCCTACCAGTATTCCCTATATCACGTGCTGCTGCATCTAACCAGGTATTTTTTTTATTAGATTTTTTTCTACTACTCTTCCGAATATTACAACTTACATAAATACTTTTTAAATAAAATTAATATATATATATATAGATATACCTTTACAAAAAAATTATTATTATTATATATATATATATTAACCTTGCAAAGGTATTAATGTAATTTAATATATATAGGAGGATGCATCATAAAAAATATATAATTTTATCTATTTCAATTTATTTTAACACTCAAACTAATTTAATGCTTTCTCATCGATATTTTTTTTGAAAACATTCCTCTAGAAAAAAAATTGATTTGATGATTATATAAAAAAAAAATTGTTATCGAAAAGAGACGGAGTTCAAGTGGTCAAATAAGATTCCAGCAAGATCCGTTAACATATTATCCATTTATAAAAAAAAAGGGATAATTTTATGGTTTTAATTAATTTTTAATTTAAATAATGATTTTAACTAATAAGAAGTGCTATGTTAAAAGTATTCATGCAAAAATAATTTTTTATAAAAATATGCATGCAAATATCGATTTTGAAAGGGTTTTCATGCAAATCCAATATTTAGAAGGTTATTTACACCAAAAAAATATAAGACTTTTTTTTTTTTTTTTTTTTGGGTATACTCTCTTAAATATATGAAATTACATGAATACCTGTAAAAATTACTTTTTATACAGATACCCTTATAATTTTTTTTTTTTTAATATCTACATCGATTAAGGGTATTTCGATCATTTTAATTTTGAATCGTTAATTTCTTAATAGTATTAGAGATATGGGTACATGTAAAAAATAAAAAGAATAGATGGATATATATAAATTTTGAAGAGATATTTATGTAAATTATAATATTTATAAAAAACATGTTTATTAAAAAAAATTATTTTGTTAAATGCTGCCACGCGGCCATATGCTATTATTTATGACGGCCGGTAAAGTCCTCCAACTTGATCAACCAGGCTTGAATGATGTGCATCGCACGAGAAATTATATCCAATACTATATGCATCATGCAGCAATATATCATGTAGATCATCGGTCCCATTTAATTTCTGCAGGCCTCGTCGATCATGTGCTGGTACTGGAATTGCCGCTCCCTCACATTATCTCGATTATTTTGCTCTTGGGATGATCCGCAGCCCTGATGCACGTGGTGCTGGGGTATAATTTCCCATGCATCGTTGAGGTTTAGCATGGTACAGGTCTGGTATTTGCTGGCTCTCATTTTCCATCCATGTACAGGGGCATCCAGATTTGTGCACCGACAATGGAGAGAAATTCGAACGCAACAATCTGATTGCATCAACGAATGTAGAGGAAAAACCGTCGGCTAATCTTTCACGCATAAAAGATTTGTCCTCTGAAATTTTATATCTAATCTTCGTGTAAAATGGGAATTGAGAGTACATGCATTAATTTTGAGCTATACACCAAGGATGGCCTCTTCCATGCCTCCAAGATTTTCTAGGCTTCGATGAAGACAAGATTTGGTCACAGGTCTCCGGTACGATCATCCTCTTAGCTTGCCGTCAATGTAGCCGGTACCTTTCCTTTGCAAGTTTTGGTAGCAGCCAAAACTTTCTACGCTGCAACCAATGAAAGTTCTGGTTGCAGCGTGGAAAAGTTTTAACATGAAACTTTACCGAGCTTATGCTAATCGTTGTTCATTAACATATTTAATCTTGGGTTTACCAGGCCAGAATTAGGCGTCCAAGACAACTATATTCGGATCTCGTACCTTAGCCATCAACTGAAACTATAACGAAAAAGAAGTAAAATGCGGAGAATATTTCTTTTGCTAGCTACCATCGTTGCTAGCTGCTGCTGCTTCTGTCACTCGATCTCTACCTATTTACACAAACTGCAATTTTCTATTTCATTTTTTTTTTACCGTCCTCGTGTTCTAATGAACACTGAACGGTATCACGATCACTGACGAAGGCCAAAGAAGTGTGAAAAATACACAGGTTTATCGAACACGTACTGCCCTGGACACCAACACAACAGAGGTTGTTGTCATCTTGACATTTCATAAAAGTGAGTTTTCGCTGACAAAAATACAAGCCACTTCTATTTACTTGGTCAAATGATTAATTGAACTGATTAAAATAACTATATTAATAATTTAATTTAAAAATTATAATTTAGAATATAGATTTATAAAATAAAAATTGAGTCAAATAAATATCGGAAATTTTAAGTGGTGATTTTTTTTAAGATCGAAGGGACAATCTTCGCCTGCTATCCTATATCCATTCCATCTCATCTAGACGAGAGCTTAAGCTTCTGGGAAGGAAAAATGATTGATCGTGAAATCTTGACCGAAAGATGAATCTCATGACCTCTTATTTTAAAGAAATATATATATATACGAATTAAAGTTCAAAATTAATAATTATTATTATTATATGATTCCCGGGTCATATCAACTGCTTTCTTTTTTCTTTTGTTTTTCAAAATTCTCCCAGCAATCAACTTCCATCCACAACTACTAGTAGGCTTAGGAATTAAAAATGGATCGCGTTAAAATAGATTATAAATGATCATAACCCGATCTAATTCTTTGATCAGGTTCTAGTTTTGGATCCGAATCCAGCTCAATAAAAGATCGGATCAGTTTGAGTAGGTCGACGATCAACATTTTTTATCAAATAGATTATTCGGATTGGATCATGTTCATGTATAATCTAATCCCAATTTTGAAAATTTGAATACAAATCGATTTCAAATTAAATATAGATAATTATATTTTAATTATCACATGACCAGGTACTATTAATCATACAAAATAAACAAGAAATAATACTCTCAAAATAAATTAGAATAAAAATAATTAATAATTATAAATCTATCTTTATATTAAAAATATGATCCATAAAAATTTTGAATCTAAAAATCAAAATAAATTTAAATCATAATAATATTATAAGCTTTGGATCAGGATAGATTGGATCCAAATTCAATAAACCTAGCTTCGATTCAAAAAATAAAATAGCTTCGATCTAATGCGGAACCATATATTCTTAAACATAAATAAACCAGGTCTAAATGAATTGGAATGAATAGGGTCAGTCCATTTGCAACCTCGCTAACAATGTTTATCGTCTCCTACAGTCACCAACAAACTTCCAAAACATCATCCGTGCCGGTTCAAAGTGCCAGCCCGGCTTTGTGCACGTTCCCTTTACCACAGAAGACAGATGCTGACAATAGCAGCCCGCGCCAGATCCACCGGTCCGACTCCCCTCACCTTCATCCCGGTCACGACATAGCTGAAGCAGCTCCGGACAGCGAAACAAACCCATCGGTCCAGCACCCAATGCAGGACCCACCCGCTTGATGTTATTGATGATGGCCCCCACCATATCTCCGGACAAAAACACGTCACGGTGTGGTAAAAACAGGTGTGAGCATAGCGCAGGAACGGTTGAAGTCAGCCGACGGTCGTGGGATCCACGGTGGGGCAACCGGATCCTTGGAAATGTACAGCGAAAGACCCAAACCGAAAGGACCAAAACACACCAAAAATAATAAGGCCCAGAAAACACCATTTTCCAACGAAACCGAGACCTATTCATTGCCCCTGGATGGTCGAGATCCAAAACCGTGCCATGACCGGCACTCACCCACCTCCCCTCCCCCCTCTCTCTCTTCCACCGACAAAATACTTCATTTATCTTATCGACCATCGCGCGTTCTCTTTCCCAGTTCCCAACCCAACCAAGCACCCTGCGTTTTTTTTGAAAAAACCCTCTCTTTGACCAACCTGCTCGAGTGGTTGTTGACATGTACCCATCTCTCTCTTTTTTTTTTTACATGTTCCCATCTTTCTTTCCATCAAAGCTATGCAGTTCTAACAGAAGCTTATATTTTATCCGCTGGTTGACATCTAAATTCTCCTTTCCACTTTTCACCCATGGCTAACACAAACCGAAGCCACTGACACTAGCTTCAAAAGCAAATCAAAGAAAAAGATAGACTTGCATCGGACCAATCAACAATCCAAAAGCAAAGAAAGTCGACAAAAACTCACATAGAAAACACATCCATATTCTGATTCCATTGCAGGATTCCAAAAGCAGGACATGACACTGTTAATTACTTGAGAAGACAAACATGACCAAGACTGACATGCAGATAGAGAAGGAAAAAAAAAAAAAAAAGGTGTTCGAAGAAACAGAACCGCAGCCAAGTACTCCGGATGATCCATGAACACAAACTACACAAATCCTGCAGTACTTAGTGGGGGTTAGGTTCATCAGATTCTAACGGGCATCCCTAATCTATCCAGCCGGCCGGAGCCTGGGTAGGCCTTGTTGGCAAACTTTGCATGCAGAGAAGACCTCTGGGCTGATGCTCCAGAATGCTGCAGTCCGAACCCCTGACCCGAGAGCCTCTTGATCGAGCCTGACTTCTCTAACTCGGGCCTCTGCCTCGGTGCGCTGTGAGACCGCACCTTCGCCCTTGATGACTCCGTGTTCGCCATGTAGTTGGGGTAATCCGAATACCCGCTGAATAAGCTGCGCGAGCACTCGCTCTTCGAAGGAGTGAAGGGCCCCCTTCTCGAGCTTCCAGGCCGAGATGTAGCGGAATAGAAGTGGGGACTTTCGCCAAAGTCCCCAGGTTCAGGGAGGTGGAACCTCAGGGGGCTGAGAGATTGCGGCATGTCGACGGAGGACGGGCTAGGAATGGATAGTTGAGCAATTGTGGAGTCCTTTGATGGTGAGTCGGGCATAGCGGCAAAGCTGCGATTATTCTGATCAGAGGCTAGGGTCGAGCATGAAGACTGGAGATTGTTCCCCCTCCTCTTGGGATTGAATTGCGGCTTTCCAGGGTCTACCTCCAAGATCTTAGCATTCTTCTCATCATCCATTGCTGCCCCAGGCTTTGCAGCAGCCTCTCGGCTGTCCCAGTAACGCTCCTCCATCCATCGATCCAACCAGTTCCATCCAGAAGAATGTGTCCTGTCAGAATCAACCGCATCCATGCTGGCCGGCTTGGAAGGATTCCTCTGCACATAACAATAGCGTGAAAAAATTGGTATATCTTGCAAGCAGCATTGCTGGATTGCAAGAAACTGGACTGGGATTTACCTTGAGAGTGCAAGACCTGTCGGACTTTGAACCGCTTGATCGAACAGCTTGTTCATATTTGTCTGGTGTCGGAGGGCCCTGCATGACATAATATCGTGTTAAATAAAAACCTCTACCACCCCCCTGCTTGCTTTGTTCTGCAGACCTATACGAGATTACAAGTTTCTGAAATTAATGATTGGGGGGCGCATTCTGATACTTTAATCAAGCAACAGAAAGCATTTTTGAATCACACTCAAATCAATTTGAAATCTCATCAAAGGTTCAAGCAAGTCCTTTTTAAGCGAATTATTCGAACAAATTTTAAGGCAAACTATAATAGCATTAAAACACAACACTGCAATAGGCCAGAGAAACAATAACCGGAGCTTACAGCATGGGTGCGGGAGCCTCTGCTGGACCTGCTCATCTCTGACCGGAGGGCTCGGCAGGCCCTCGCCCGGGCCTGAACTCTCACCAATGCCTGCATGCATCGCAGCGTCTCCGCCGCCTGCTTCCTCACAATGTTGCCCCTGACCAAGGCCTGCAGCTTCACCAGCCCCTTCAGCGCCCTCAAAGCCCTCCTCGCCTTCAAAACACATCATTAAACCAATCACCAAACAACTGAACCATCAAAAAATGGTTCTAAGGGCAAAAAACTTGCCCAAGCAATTTCTTCTTTTCTGGTAAGACAAGTAACCTTTCCTTCAACGCAAGAGGAGATTTTTAAGGTATCCTTCGGGTAGCTTCAACTGTATAAACCTATTCCTAATAGAATGATCCAAAAACTAAAAGCTAAAACTATTAGATTCCGTCCATGTGGTAAAAGTAGCCCATCATTTTCGAGTTCGTAGGGGAGGCTAAGAAATTTTTAACAAAACCCTGCGCCTCTATTTCATCTCTTAGCGAGTCGGAGGGGATGAATCTATTATCTAGTCCCCATTTGAGCTATTACCACTCTTATAACTGCTATCTACCTCGAAACCGTCCGATTAATAAAGGAGAACCGTTGGAAGGAACTGGGAATGTACTAATATACCCATGTCGGCCTGGCTTCTTCAACGAGAAAGGGGAAAACGAAAAAATCCAAGTCCCATAAAAGGGAATTAATGAGAGCCGATGGAGACGAGTCAGAAGTAGGAGCTGGCGGTGCATTAAAGGAAAGGGAAGTCGAAAGGCCGATAGGGCTCGGCGGAATATCAGGCTGAGGAAAATGGCAACTCCGAGGTGACGGGACCCATTTGCATCATCGCGTTCCAGCTTGCTCTACCAAAGAGGAATAGAGAACCTAATTCTTTAACCATTGGAGGAAATTCCAAAATTTTTGTTTTTAATTGCACTTCTAGAAATACCAGATGTTGGAGATTGTGGAAGAACAGCACATAGCCCGAGATAATTCCGTAATTTAATTAAAATCTAGCAAAATTGGAAATTAATTAGCAACTGAAATATACCAAGAGGATGAGGGAATTCCTCGGCTTTATATTGAAAAACAAAAAGATGTTTCCTTTTAAAAGAAATACGTTTTTAAAATGGCAGAAGTAACGAATTAAATTTCGACGGTTTTAAGCATCTCTTATTTGCCTCGGTTAAAATTTCCCTCGATTTAAGCATGCTAAAGTAAAAGTAAAAGAGAGGGAATGGGGGAGAAGGCTCACCAGATAACCCCGGAAAGAGGCCTGGATCTTAACTGCCGCCGCTTCCTCCCGCTTCCCGGCGCCGGCGGCGAACCCAGCTACACTCCGCCCGCTGCTCGTCAGCCTTACCACCGCGGCAGCCGCCTGCGCGGCGGCCACGGCTGCCTCCGCTACTGCCGCGGTCGCCGCGGCTACCGCAATCGCCCGCTTGTTCTGCTCGTCCCCATCCACATCCACCAACCCCGCCGTCGCGCGCGCCGGGGAGGACCGCGCCACCTCCCCAGACGAACCCTTCCGCCACAGCGATGACAGCGGCGGTGGTCCTCCTTTCTGTTGCTGCTGCTGGTGGCCCTTCTCCCGGAACGACTTGACAAAGCCCCATTTCTTCTTCTCCGTTCGGTGCTCTCCGCCAGAATCCGCCTTCTTCCCGCCCAGAAGTCCCCGCAACCACCGCGCCGCCCTCCCCATTTCCTACCGCTACTCCGGCCGCGATATCCTGATTCGCCGCGGCCTTCCGGTTAAAAATCCCATACTCCAAAGTCAAATTAACTCTAGAGAGCCCAGACCAAAGAGCGGGAATTTAAATCAAAGGAGCTAAAAAAAAATAAATAAAAAGGTGAGCAAAGGGAAGAGAGGAGCGGAGGAGAAAAAGGGAAGGACCCGGAGGTCAGAGCGAAGAGTAGATCGCCGTGACTCGAAGGCCAGGTAGGTCTTATATAGATTTTTTTATATTATTATTACAGTACTAAAAATAAGCATTTCTGGCGTCCCGAAGGTAAGAGGTCCGGTTTTCCGCGGCATGAGATAATGGAATTCTCGCCTAGAATCACACTTTCGCTCCTACGACTTTCACCGTATGTATTTTAATTTTAAATTATATACTACGTCGTCCGTACGATCGACGACTGCTCCTTCCGAAAACTCACGGGAACAGGTCATACGTCCTAAAGGTCAGTGACGGATCCCATCCGTCGGATCTAGATCAGAGGGGTTGGTAGAGCATGATGGGTCCCCTGACCACCAAGGTAGATAGAAGGCCGAGGACGTGGTAGTACGGGTTCGACGCGTTATCCCACTCGGAGGGCACACTCCCCCTGTAAGCGTGATAAATTGGACTATCGATCAGACGACCGGGGACGTTCGATCAGATCTTTCTAGGGATTGGAGGGGCGTGGGCTGGCGGGGTAGGCCCGGGCGCCCCGCGAGAGGGAGAGGATGACAAGACGCCGGTTGGGAAGTAGTCTCCGTTGCGGTGACGGTGACCATTCTAGAACGGACTGGCTTTTCACATGCGGTGCAACTTTCACCGAAACAGTTAACGGCGGATGATGAGTCCCGGCTCCTGATAAGGTTTGGGTCCAGCAGGAGGACGACACCTTGGTTCTCGAAATATTTGCTGTAATTATTCTCTTTTTCTTTCCTTACAAAATATTGAAACGAGGTTCAGGAAAAGCTTTGTTTACTCGAGGACCCAGACCGGGTTTTTTTTGGCTATGAAGTTATAAACCATGAGTAATGCTCAAAACCTGGTAAGGTGCGCATCCCACGTACTCTTGTTGGAAATGCCTGCAGTAGTTTACTCTAACTAGAGCTAGCTCTTGCACAAAGCACGAGTCATTTCCCTCCCATAAGATGTCAAAATTATGGACCGTTTAACCAAAAAGCTTGTTGATTTTTTAAATGCATCATGGATTTGCTCACAAAAGGTGGCTATTTTCGGCATCACAAAAGTTTGTTTCCCTGAAAACATGCTTTGATTCTTCATCAGCAGCATAGCTTTGATATCTTCTCTTCTGGTAGCGACGTGCCATGGCACAAGCAATGCACTCTTGAGTAAACATGCATGAAAATAAAAGAATACATATATATATATATATAAGCAGAAATACAACGAAGTAAGGGGCGAAGTGGGATTGTTGTCTTGAAAACAACCCCCAGTATCTGTTAAATCGCATTTTGTCATGTATTTATCGCCTTTTAGGATGGAATTGGAGTGGCTTGTCGATGCTCATTAATAAGATGTAAGAATGGATTGTCACCGAATCGGTTGCTTCCATTGTCCACCACTTGTGTCAAACGTCATTGCTTGTGTAACGTCTTTGGGTTTTTTGTTCTCTTGCATACATGCAAGAAACAATTGTTTGGCTGCGAAAATTGAAGAAATATTATGGGATATCTTTTTTCTGTACCGATTTAGAGTGGAATGTTTTGGTCAAAGAATTCTTAGAAAATACTCTCAAGTAATTCTATTACTCGAGGAAAAGGACCACCGTTCGTGTTACAAAACAACTTGTTATAGCAAAGCATCGGTTTATTGATACTTTGTAAAGAAATAATTGCGTTAAATAATTAAATAATGGCTTATTGTTAGATTTTTAACCTGACAAACGAGCAGCTTTCTTCAAGAATTCTTAGAAAATGAATCTCAAAGCCAATGACCATGGTTTCATCATGTTGAACCAAGTCAAGACATGATAAAGACTTAGAAGCTCATCATTTCATGTTTATTTGATTGAGAAGTTGAACTCTAGAATGGAAATGGGATCGAGTGACTTCCATTATAGTTATTCAGTGAAAAAAAGATCTCAATTTCAAATATAGGAAAGAATAGAAATATTTTAATTTTTCAAAACCCAATCCCCGCTCTTAACTGGAATTCAATTTTTTTAGGCCTGATCACGAACCAAATACATTTGAAATATAGTCATTTCAACTTTCATTCCAATATTTGATTCTTGATTCCAATTGCAGACCAAAAATGCTTAAATGAAACTGGTTCCTATATTACCTTGTCCAAGTTCTATATGAATCAATGAACTGGCCAGATTTAAAAGATACCAAGACAACCCCTTTTGATCATTCATATAATTCATACTATTTATGTTATAATTGCAACTTTATACACCTTTCACAAGCTCATGGTTCCAAGGAGTTTTGCCGATGCCACGTCAATCCAAACAAGTCATCCCCTTTTTTTTTTTTTTTGTAAACAAATAGGGATGGGGGGATAAATCCCGGTGTAGCCACCCTCGTAGGTCCCCATCCTGTCAGGTAATGTTCGATTCAAGACGTTCAGATTTTTGTAGTTTTTCCCACCTAAAGGTGAATACGTCAACCTGACACCACTAAAACGCCAGCCAGTAGAACAGAGACAAAGAGGGAGATCCTGATCTCTCACTCACATCAGTGATCATGGACTCTAGAAAAATTTCTGGATTTAATCAAGTCATCCACAAGATCATGCCTCGAACTTGTGATCGGTTAAGTCATCCTCTTTTAAAATATCACTCTTGTCTGCCTGTAGCATCGATGTTGGGTATAAACATGTTTAATGACTAAAAACTAGAAATGAAAAGTTAATTATCTTGGAGATTTGTTTAGATGGGACGCATGGGTGCCACGGACGGTAGCATATATAGAGGACATTCTGAACGTTTTTGCCAGAGCCATGCCAAGCCAAACAAATCAATGTCATATTAGATGCCATTCTTACCATTCTTGGTTTAGATGTCACTCTTGCCTTGTGAAGCCCACTTATTTTTGGGCCTATTGGGCTGAAATCGGCAGCCATTATCAACTTCAGTTTGAAACCCAGAAAAAAAGAAAACAAGGGATGGAGCCCCTGTTTATCCCGTCGATTATCTCGCCAGAGAAGCCGGAAGGGAGGTTGTGAAAGGGTGGAACTCGACCAGTGACGTATCACGGAGGGTCGGGGCACCCAGTCGATCAAGATTCCTCCCTGTACGGCAAAGAGATCCCTCATTTTTTTACTCTTTAAAACCCTCTTCCCATTGTCGATTTTCCCTCTTCTCCGGTGGCTGCTCATTCCTGGATCATCATCGGTAAGGCTGCAAATGGGTTGGGTTGACCCGTGACCCGACCCGATCCGACCCATTTAGATCCGATCCAATCCATTTTTATGGACCCGTGGATCCGAGTTGGATCCTAAAATTAGACCCATTCCATTTTCCAGGTCGGGTCTGGGTTTACTGAATTTGGACCCGATCCGACCCGACCCGATTCGAACATACTAATACTGTTAGAATTATATCTATTTGGACCTTTAAATTATAATTTAAAACTTGTATGGAACTAGTTATAATTATATTTATATCTTAATTTATTTTAAAAATAATATTATTTATTATCTATTTTATAGTTAGTAATAGTTAGCTATGTAATAATTAAAATATAGTTGTTTATATTTTATTCGGATCATATTTAGATCCAAATTTTATAGATTAGAACCGGATTATTTATGGACCCTATCCAACCCGAATGACCCGTTGGGTTGAAAATTTCGATAGTGGACCCGACCCGACCTGATTTTTTAGTGGATTAGATCTGGGTCTACTATTAGGACCCAATCAAAGAACCGGGTCAGATCGGGGTCACTCATGACCCGATCCGACCCGACCTATCTGCACCCCTAATCATCGATATTTTTTCTCTTCATAAACTCTTGATTGTAGATTATTTGGGCTGTACGGGATGGATCTTCTCGTGCCTCTTTTGATTTTTTTGTCGATGGCCGGGCCAGACATGGATACACCGGCCGACCCCCATCCCTACTCCATCTTGGAAGTCTCCAGTGGATCGCCGCCCTCCTCTGGTTCACTGGTGTAAGGGAGGCCTATTCAGTCGAGCCAAGGAAGGGAGTCGGGGAAGCAAAAAGAGAGAAGGAAGAAGGAAAAAAAGAAAAGAAAAAGAGGAAAAAGAAAAAAAAAGAAAAAAAAAAGAAAAAAAAAAGAGAAAAAGAAGAGAGAGAGGAAGAGAGGAAAGAGAGAGGAGAGAGATAGGAGAGAGAGAAAGAAGAAGAGAGGAAAGAGAGAGGAGAGAGATAGAAGAGAGGAAAGAGAGAGGAGGAGAGAGAGAGAAAGAGGGAGAGAGGAGAGAGAAAGAAGAAGAAAGGGAAAGGGTAGAAAGAAGAGAGAAAGGGAGGAGAGAGAGGAAGAGAAAGAGGAGGAAAGAGGAAGTAGTGAGAAAGAAGAGAGAGAAAGAGGAGAGAGAAGAAGAGGAGGGAGAGGAGAGAAAAGAAAAGAATAAAAATAAATAAATAAATAAATTTTATAAAATCAATTTGATTTGGATATTTACTGTTTTTTTGTTGATTAATATGATTCCCATCAACCGAACCTAAATAGATATCTAGATCGAGCCTAGTCCTAGACCAGACAAAAAAATCTTTTATCTTATTTAGATTCAAGATTAATTATTTAACTTATTTTATTAGATCCTTCATTATCTTTATCAATAAAGAAGTATCGCAAATCTAGAATTTGAGTTGCGTGTTCCTGATAGAATCAGTTTCAGGTAAATTATCTTAATATCTAGTATTTCATGCTAAATATGATATGAATATTATAAAATTTTAAATATGCGTAGCATAATTTGATCTGCATTAGGTTGCATACATTGTTATATGTATTAGTATTGACGCTCTCTAGTTCGACTATTATCACACGAGGACCTAATCTTCTTCGGGTCTAGTGGGACAATCACTGGCACATGACCAATGGACGGTATGTGTAGTTAGAAGCTAGTTACCTTTTTTTGTTACGATCGCTGGCACATACCGAGGAGGCATATTTTCTCATATGATATCAGAGCTAATTTTCTTTCGGACCTCCAATGGGGCGATCACTAGCACATGACCAATTTTGATATGTGTAGTTAGGATTCCAGTCTCTTTCAAGGCTAGCCACAAGTTGATCATGGCCATAATCAAAGAGACTAGGAGAGTAAAATAAATAGTTGGCCATCCATTGTCATGTTGTTTATAATTAAATGTGCATATTAATGTGATGTTGCATTTTATTTTATTATGAGCTGATTATTCTAGATGTATGATTTGTGTATATTTAAAATTTATTATTGTCATATTTATGTATATATTAGAGGTGATAATAACTTACTAAGCTGTATAGCAATCCCTTATTTTCTATATCTTTATTACAGATCCAGAACATCAATTGAGCTTTGGGACCAGTCAGTGAGAAACTAGGATTTAGATGTTAATCCCTTAGTTTATGTTTATCTTAAATTTTAATTAATTTTTATCTACCTGTTAACTTTGATAGAAAACTCTAGAAATAAATGAATAATTAGTAAAATTTCTTCTCTACCACTGCTTGGATCTTGAATTGAAAGATAGGCCTTGCATATCTAATGGAACTAAATCCTAGGGATATGCAGCCGTTTGTTACGCCTAGCTCGGGCATCGGGTCAAGGCGTGACAGATTAAATGGTATCAGAGCAAAGGTTCAAGATCAAGATGATTTAGTTAGTGAGAGTGGGATAGAATTAGGATTTTAATTGAATATTCTGAAATAATTATTGATACTAAAAGTTTATTTAATTTGATAGATGTATGTTATAGTTCCAAGAATTTTGCTAAGTGTAGAAGACTTGCACGAATAAAATGATTAAACTCTCATAGCTTAATTTTTGAAAGAATATCCTCGAGCCTAGATAATGGATATATAGATATATATTTTGAATTATATTATGAATTTAATTTACTTTGAAAATATTTTTGATAAAATTATAGACTATGATATAAGTGATAAGAAATTAATATAATGGTTATTAAGGCAGACAAAATGATATCGAAGCTTGGATTATGATCTCTTGAGACCGACATAAGTGATTAGGATATGATTTGAATGATATTAAAATTTAGGTTATGATCATTATGGACTGTGACGTAAGAGATATTTAAACTTAGTTTTATCATCAATCGAGATATGATAAAGTTGCAGGAATGGATTCGAAGTTTGAATTTCTAATCTCTAGGTATTGTACATAAAATCTATCATATGATTAGCACAAAAAAAATATAATCTTTATCTTAAATATAAGTAGTCAGATTAATCGTGGATGAGTATAAAAGGTTGAAATATTTATACTATTTGATCATGATAAGTAAGCATATTATGAATATTGAAGAGTTGGATAATATGTGTCTTTACCTCTAATAAATGGATTTGATCGAGCTTTAGAATTGTTGGCTTGAAAGTATAGTGTGTTATGTTATGCTGAATATATATATTCAATTATTAATTGAATGATTTTGGAAACTTAAACTTGATATGGATGAAGATCATTATAGCTTGCAAGTTTTGTTGTTAATTACTGGATTATAAATTTTGGGACTATTACAGGAAGATATTATGATGTATGTTATAAAAAAGTTTAATGATATTAAGAAAGAGAATTTTTTGATAAATCTTTATATAGGTTATTATTGAAAACATATAATGAAAAAAATGTTTGGGATAATGCATAGAATTGTAACTTGCTAATAATGGATTAAATCATATTATATGGATGTGGCATGCATATCTTGGTAAAATTTTTGATGGCTTATGTTAGTAGTTTTGGATTGGATTACTTGATCTTCCATATATTTGCCGAAGATTATTGGGTATGTTAAACTCTAAGTCAAATTTAAGATTTATGAGAAGATTTAGATTATTTTGCTATTGATGTTGTAATGAGCAAGAAAATGAATATTAAAAAACTTATATGGATTTAGCCTATGAGAGATAATATTTTAGATGGTTTGTTAATTGATGCTAAGAATCATGGTAAGATAGTATGATTGATCCTATTCATAAGAGTATTAATTTAAAGTCATTTACTTTGTTAGAGTTAATGTTAACTTTTAAAAAAAAAAGTTGATCTAGGTTGTCTGACTAAATAGTCAAAGGAAGCATAAATAGTTCGGATTTAAATTAGAATTATTGATGTCTTGAATGGATAGTATAATTTTATGCAAAGGCTTTAAATGTAGAAAGTGGATCAAGATTTAAATTTGATATGATATGCTCAAAGCTTGGTAAAGACAAGAAGATTTAATATTGATCTCATTTTATTTGAAGGTTGGATTTTTTTAGATTATAATGTAAAGTGGTATATTTATTACAAATTTATCTAATAAAATTAGAGGATTTGAAAATTTATATTAGAATGTGCATGAAATTGTAGTGGATTAAAGATATTAAGATTAATTTAAAGTATATTATGATGGAAGAATGGAAGTTTTTATTGGGATTACTGAATTTGTATAAGAATATTGACTTTTTAACTTGAATAGTCTTTGCAAGCCAGGTATCCTCAGCTATTTCATAAATTAGGTATGTTAATTTTCGAGACCGAGATTTTTTTATATGAGGGGAGAATATGAAGCCCACTTATTTTTTAGCCTATTGGACTAAAGTCGTAGCCATTGTCGACTTCAGTTCGAAACCCAGAAAAAAAAAAAGAAAACAGGGGATGGAGCCCGTATTATCCCATTGATTATCTCACATGGGAAGCTGGAAGGGAGGCTGTGGAAGGATGGAACTTGGTCGGTGGAGTGTTACGAAGGATCAAGGCACCTGGTCGATCAAGATTCCTTCTCGTATGACGAGAAGATCTCTCATTTCTTTCCTCTTTAGAACCCTCCTCCCATCGTCGATTTTCCTATCAATTCTTCCTCTTCTCCGGTGGTCGCTTGTTCCTAGACCATCGCCGGTATGTTTCCCTCTTTCTAAACTCTTAATTGTGGGTTATTTGTGTTTCACGAGATGGATCTTCTCATGCCTCTTTCAATTTTTTTGTCGGTGGCCGAGTCAGTCATGGATACGCTGGCCGACCCCCATCCCTGCTCCATCCTGGAAGTTTCCAGTGGACCGCCGTCCTCCTTCGGCTCACTGGAGCAAGGGAGGCCTGTTCGGCCGAGCCAAGGAAGGGAGTCAGGGAAGAAGAAAGCGAGAAGGAAGAAGGAAGGAAAAAAGAAAAGAGGAATAGGAAAAAAAAAAAAAAAAAAAAAAGAGAGAGAAAGATGAAGAGAGGAGAGAGAGAGGAGAGAGATAGAAGAAGATAGGAAAGAAAGAGGAGAGAGAAAGAGGAGAAGGAAGGAGGAGAGAGAAAAGAAGAGAGAAGGAGAGAGAGAAGAGGGAGAGAGGAGAGAGCAATAAGAAGAAAGAGAAAGGGTGGAGAGGAGAGAGAAAGAGGAGAAAGAGAAAGGGAGAGAGAAGAAGAGAGAGGAGAGAGAGGAAAAAGAATAAAAATAAATAAATAAATTTTATGAAATCAATTTGATTTGGATATCTAGACTGTTTTCTTGTTGATTAATTCGATTCCTATCAACCAGATCTAAATAGATATCTAGATTTAGCCTAGTCCTATATCAGACAAAAAATCTTTTATCTTATTTAGATTCAGGATTAATTATTTAACTTATTTTATCAGAGTCTCCATTATCTTTATCAGTAGAGAAATGTCGTGGATTTAGGATTCGAGTTGCGTATTCCTAATAGAATCAGTTTCAGATAAGTTATCTTGACCTCTAGTTTTTTATGCTAAATATGATATGAATGTTACAAGATGTTAAATATGTATAGCATAATTTGATCGGCATTGTGTTGCGTACATTATTATGTATATTGGTGTTGAGGCTTTCTAGTCCAACTATGATCACACAAGAACCTAATCTCTTTCCGGGCCTCCAATGGGACGATCACTAGTATATAACCGATGGATGGTATGTGTAGTCTGGAGCTAGTTATCTTTTTTTATTACAATTATTAGCACATACTGAGGATGCATATTTTCTCGTGTAATATTAGAGCTAATTTCCTTTCGGGCCTTTAGTGGGGCGATCACTGGCACATGATCGATTTTGGTATGTGTAGTTAAGATTCTAGTCTCTTTTGAGGCTAACCACGGGTCGACCGTGGCCATAGTCAGAGAGACTAAGAGAGTAAAGTAAATGGTTGACTATCCATATCGTGTCGTTTGTAATTGAATGTGCATATTAATGTGATGTTGCATTTTATTTTGTTGTGAGCTAGTTATTATGTGATGTATGATTTGTATATGTTTAAAATTTGTCATTGTCATATTTATGCATATATTAGAGATGATGATAACTTACTGAGCTTATATAGCTCGCCCCATGTTTTTTATATCTTTGTTACATATTCGGAAGATCAATCGGGCTTTGAAACTAGTCGGTAAGGAACTAGGATTTAGGTGTTAATCTCTTAGTTTATGATTTGTCTTAAATTTTAATTAAATTTTATCTACCTGTTAACCTTGATGGAAAACTCTAAAAATAAATAAATAAATAGTGAAATTTGTTCTCTATTACTGCTTGGATATTGAAATGAAGGTTAGGCCTTGCATATCTGATAGAACTGAATCCTAGGGATATGCGGTCATTTGTTATACTTAGCTTGGGCATCAGGTCGGGGCATGACATGCCTATTTGCATTGGCAATCTTGTTTCCACTTCAATGACATACAACTTAGAGATGGACAACATTAACTTCAGCATAGAGGTTACATTCGAGTATCTTGTAAAGGGGCCAATAGATCTTAAATTAGCTAGAACCTCTCTCTTTATGCATGCTGTGGAGAGATGTTCCGCTTTTCAGGTTGGATGGTGGCAAATTACCGTTATATATCTTAAAAGAAAACAAATAATTCTAAGCTATAACTAGATGATGATATTCAAACATTAGTTATGTGATTAGATGGTAAATAATTGAATACTAAGGGATGAAATTTTGAGCTAGAACTCTTTAAAGTTTGTGTGAGTTTGAGTTGACTCATTTAAGTTACCCATCAATCTACATGACATCCATTTTATTTATTTATGTTATTGCTAATCTATTTCGAGTTAACACTTATTGAAACATGATGGAAATGTTAAATGATAGTGCTTATGATATAATATATGTATACAAGTGTTGGCGTCGAACCCTCGCTGACCGGACGGAGCGGCTGGATTGCTGGCTTGCTTCCCGAGGTCCCTGCAAAATAGGTCCCCTGATTAGATATTCTCCGGTGGGGGATACTCCGATGCCTAAGTCAGTGAAATTTCGAGCTACAGAATGGAGAGTTCTCAGCGAGAGAGAGTGAAAGAGACTCAAGAAAGTTTGCCTTAGCCCTTTTTTCCTTTTTGTTTTTCTTTCTTATCACGAGTGTCCCCTCTTATCAGTATTTATAATGGTAGATGTGCCAAAATACGGTTAAGCCCACTTGCCTCTGGTTAGATGGGGTCGGTTAGCTTAACTCTCAATAACCATAAGTAGTTGTTACCTGATTTTGACCACCTTGATATTGTTGGTGTTGGAGTTAGTGGCCACGTGGTTGATGCTGGCCACTTTGATATCATTGGAGTTAGTGGCTACGTGGTTGGTTACAACAACCATATCCACATCTGGAGATTTGAGATCAATTGAAGATTTGCTTTAGGGACACTCCTTTGGAAGGACCGAAGTCGAATCGGCTGATCGCCTTGCGCCTATTGTCTTCGGAGTAAGCCGAAGACGTCTTGGCTATTTGCATCGAAATTGCCTTCTTTGGGATGGGTTAGAATATTTACTTCGTATTCATCCTTTTCGGAGCAAGTTATGGAATAAAATGGCTGTCTTCTTCAGACCAGTCTTCTTCGGACTGATCCGAAGAAGACTGGCCAGTCACCTGGCATAGCATGGATCAGGGATATGCTTCAGGACCGACCTCTTCAATGTGGGCTAAAGACTGGCCTTGCGATGTGACCGGAACGGTAATGCCAAGTCATCGCTTTATCAGCCTGTGGAGTCACTTTGAGCCTTCTGGTATGGGTGACCGTTCACAAGGGATTCAATTGGACTCTTGAACCAGTAATTGGATCCTTGAACCAGTAATTAGCCTTTACTGAGCCGACTTATCCCAATAGTTGCCCTCCACTTCCAGTTTTCAAAGCAATTATTTACTTTGAAAAGTGGGAGTACTTATGGATTGTCGTTTACTGGCGGAAAAGGCATGATCAATGATGGCGAATCTTCGATTCAGTCGTTCGCAATAACTATTACCTGATTCGAGAGTCATACGGGGGACAGATATCGCTCTCTTATTAGCTTATGAAAAGAAGACGGTGAGTCGACGAGTCGCATCTCTTCCTTCCATTATGGCGATCTGGCGGGCTCTTCGACTTCAGTTTGGATGGAGGACATGGCATCATCCTATTCTTTGGACATAAGGTATGAACTTCATCCTAGCCGTCAGATGTGGTCACATGGGTCACGACTGACTGTTTGGTTTTTCCCCCGTCGAATCGACCGGCGTCGTTTGGAGCTTTTTATCGTGATCGGTGCCTTCATACATGGCATGATCGAAGAGGTGTCTCCTCTTTTGAGGAGACTACCCAAATCGCCTTTTGCCCCCCTATATAAAGGGGAATGGATTGGTAGAGGAAACTTCTTTGCCTTGTGCATTTTGCTTTCTGCTGTCCCAACTTTTCTTTTCTTCTTGGTTTATATTTCCTCCTACAAGTAGGGCCTCCCCTTTCCTTCTTCTTTTCCCACCATGGTTAGAACTTTAGAGATCTCTGCCGCCGATAGGACCCCCTCCGGTGGGGGAGAAGTCGAATCTTCTAGTGCCCCAAGAGCTGTTAGGAGGACTATTGTCGAGTCCCGACCAGAGTTAATCCCAAGCTCTTTGTCCTTTGATAGGATCGGTTGCCTATGGGAATACTACCACATTCCCGATAACCTTCCTTTGATACTTCCACAGCTCGAAGAGAGAGTAAATAAGCCTCCATCCGGTGCTATCGCCATATATGAAGACCACTTAAAAGCTGGTGTTCGCTTTCCGTTGCACCTCTTTTTTGCTAGAATCTTCCATATGTACCATGTCATTCCTGCGTAGCTAACTCCGAATAGCATTCAGAACATTTGCGGGTTTTTAGTCTGTTGCCATATAGCAAATGTGAGGCCCAGGACTAGTCTATTCACTTCTCTCTTTGCTTTGAAGAGAGACTTTCATGGCTACAGATGGTGGGTCATTGGCCCCCGTCGTAGCCATAAAATAATGAATGATATGCCTAGTGCCATCCACGGGTGGAAACCCAACTTTTTGTTTGTCTCTTCTTCCCAATCATGGGGGTTTGATACAGAATGGAGAGAACCCTATTTGAGTGCGAACATCGATAAGAAGATTCTAAAGACCGACCAACCAGACTACACATTATTGTCTGGGTCTGAGGTCGCTTCTATCCAGGAACTTTTAGAAGAGCGAAATCTTCGTCTCTCTCAGATTAGCGAGTTTTCATTGTTAGGTATAACCATTAGATGGCTCCGGCTTCTATCCAGCTTCGTAGTTATCCCAGCTAACTTACCTTGAGATTTGTTTCTATTGATAGGTGGCAGGATGAGGCCTGGTGTTAGCTTGCTTCATCAATCTACCAAAAGGAAAGCAGCCCAAGTTCCTCCAACAGGATCGGAAATCCGAAAGAAAGCCCAGGAGGAGGGAGCCAACAGGAGCATCGCTCCTGCAAGGGAGTCGTCGGGGAGATATGAGGTCCCACCAGTAGAGCTTCCGCCCAGGGAGAGCTCTCCGATCCAGATCGCAGAAAGTTCGATCGTAGCCCCAACTGCCAACCTACCATCGCTTTACTCATCTGCGAGGGATAAGGGCAAGGCGCCTCGAGTCGAAGGGAGTCCGATGAGGAGCACTCCCTTAGACAAGGATTATGAAATAGACCTCTCCCTCTTTTCTGATGCGAGGGGGCTTGCACTTCCCGATGTGGCTAGGAGAGTACTGAAGGCCACACTGCTGCCCCGCCACTGGGCAACCACCTGGAATCGGCGCCTTGCAGAGGTGTCCGATTCAGCATTCTCTTCCATGCTGAAGGTAAGATGTCCTATCTTCCTTCATCTTCTTATGGTGGTCTTCAGCATAACTAACTTTATATTTCGGTGATTTAATGCAGCTAGTCCATGATATCACTTTCATGGAAGAAAGCGTGGAAGGGTTCGATAACTTTTTTAAGAGCTTGAAAGAAGAACTTCAAATGGTGAGAGCCGAGAAAGAAGTGACTGAAGAGCTGAAACTGGCCATGGAAGAGAAGCTCAACAATAAAGATACCGAGGTTCAGGGTCTAGAAAATGAGATGAAGAAAGCTCAATTAAAGATCTCTGAACAGGTTGCCAAGCTTCGAAAAAGGAAGAAGCAGGTGCACTCCTTGGAACACTCCGCCAAGGAGATTCAACAGAAAGATGATGAGGCGGCCAAGAGGGCCGAAGCAGTGATTAGGGAGTCTGAGGCTTGGAAGAAGCAGGTGGCCAGGGCAGTAGAAGATTTCAAAAAATCTTCGATGTTTAAGGAGGAGGTAACTGAGTCAAGTATGGTCAGTTACTAATATGGCTTTAATGATGGGCTCAAAGAGGTCCAGAGGCTTTACCTTGATCTTGACCTTTTATGCATCCCGATGTACAAGATCGTCGAGGAAGAGGAAGGACCTACGGTCCCCGTCGAAACCAAGCCCGCGGCCCCCGTTGAAGTTGAAGAAGCGCTGAGACAGGCTGAAGAAGTCCCAGTCGCGACTGGAGGCCAAGAGCAAGTCGAAGAGTCGGCCATGGCTGATCCAATAACTTTGGCTCAAGCAGAAGATGTCTCTCCTATGGTTCATACTGAAGAGTCTCTTCCTGAGGCCGATCCGGAAGTCCCTGCATCGGCTATAGTAGGCGAATAGGCCTTGTAGCTTTTGTCTTTTGTTTTGTAAGAAAATGATGTGTAATCAGGTCTACTTGGATATCAATGAAAGCACACTTTTCCTTTCAATTGGATGAAAATTTTCCAAGTATGAAGTCACCGGGCACATTGTGATCTTCGAGTAGATAACCATTTGTTGAAAGATATAATAACTTATAACTTGAATGAAAGCCTTCCCAAGTGAGGAGCCTTCTAGTGAGTCGCCGTCTTCTGATAGATGGCATTCTTTGGATAAGAACTTCCAACAAAATTTTCAAAGTGTGGACTCTTCAGATAAGTGGCCGCTCCCGAACATGCAATAACCTTCAACTTGAATATAAATTTTCTAAGTGTGAGGTCTTCGGATAGACTACAACATTTTAGATAGAGACCTATCTTTGGGTATAGGAAAACCTTTTGCTTGAATACAAATTTCTTCGTTGCTTGAGGTTTTTGAACTTGACTTTGGCAAGATCGCTAACCTCAAAGACAAACCATTAATTCCGGCTTCTCATCAGGTCAGCTCTTTTCTGCTCATGAGTTAGACTTTTCAACATTTGGATCCACAATTAAGGAATCTCGATGTTTGATGGGGATCCTAGCTCACCAATCAACGAACGCTCTGTCTCTGTCAAATGTCCAATTGCTGTTGGTGAGGCAGTTATTGCCTAGGTCGTGGGACTGCGATGATCAGAGCCATTAAAGCTATGTATGTTAGGAATCGGATCAGTCGCAACTTTATGAATTCTTGTAATCATCTTCACATGGATCGAGGTCCCTATTAATTAGGGCAGGCACACGACGTAATCGAAGGACTGCCCGAAATATGGGCAATCAATTTGAGCCGCTAACAGCCCTTATATAAGAGACTGAAGCCCCCATGGATCAAACCTTCTTGAGCCTTTTGCAACGTCGCCCCTCGAGGGATCTTTCCTTCTCTTTCTCCTGTAACTAACTTTAAGGGTCTTTGTCAATCATGAGGCCAGACATAGCGCGGCTTCGACAAGCGATGGGGAAGTGGCCGGTGATCATCTATGTACACGAATCTGAAAGTGATCAATGGATGATGAAAATTATTCACCCACCTACATGGATCTAAATAAACAATGGGTGATCTATATGTTCATCTACCGGCACATATCTCAAAACAACCATGGATAATCTACCAATCGCTTTGAGATTTGTATAGGTGAATGAACATCTGAATCATTTATGATTGCTTTAAGATCTCTGAAGGCCAATGAATATTTGGCACATTTATGGTTACTTCAAAAACTATGATAGTAGATAAATAATCATGATCATCTACCGAACATTTTGAAACCTATTAAACAAATGAACATTTTGATCATTCATAGTTGCTTTGAGATCTATGCGAATAGATGAAAGTTTGGATTATCCATGGTTCCTTGAGTTGTGTGCAAGTGGATGGATAATTAAATCCCTATAGTTATTTTAAAATCTATGCAAATGGATGAATAATCTGGTTCATCCATCCACCCCTTTGAGATCCATACAAAAGGATGAATAATCTAAATCAACTATATTGTTACTTTGAGATTTATATAAATGAATGAATAAATTAGAACATTTACCAGTCACTTTGAGGTCAGTGCAATTGGATGGATGGCCGTAGACAGGCACTAGTCTTTTAAAGAGACGTGCACATGGATTAATAAAAGAGTTTAATTCACTTTTGGATCTAGCGATGGATGGTTCGAAGATGAATTCGTTGCGAAGGTAGATGAGTTTTGACGTCACCGTGCAATGGGATCCTTTTTATGATATGAAAAGAAGTCGGGTTATAACATAATTTTATAATATCATGTGATGGCCTTATGATGTCACTCCACCGACCAGGGTGAACAACACGACTTGCTCAATTGTTTGGAGTTAGCAAACTCGAGAAATTTATTTAAAATCTTTTAAAATTAAGAATGTGCTTTCAAGATTGGTCCAAAATTAAGAGTTGTCTCTATATTTTTTTTCTAAAATAAATTAATGATTAACCTCGGACGATCTCCCGCATGCATGCCCAATCCAAAGGTAATTTTCTAGTCACGGGTGCGTTCCTTGTCACTGTATTTAGATATATTTTGATTAAAATATTTAAAAATAAAATAAAAAAATTAATAAAATAATTATGAAATATCTGTTGGTCGATGGTATTGAAAAAGTTAAAGATATATATAATAAATCTTGTTTACTCGACTGATGTCAGTGATAATCAAGTTGACGTACTTATCTTCGGATGGAAAACAGTTACAAAAAATTAATATACACCATGTATCGAATATTTTCTGGTTGAGAATGGAAGACCATCTGAAGGTAGTCATGCATGGAATTTAACGTCCATGTCTTTTATCAAAAAAAAAAAAAAAAAAAAAAAAAAGAAAAAGGATAATTTCCTTTGCTTTTTCTAGCCTCTCCCCGTTAAAAAGGAAATCTCTCTTGATGCTTCGCAGTTCGCACACGACTGACTCACCGTAGCCACACCTACACTAGCACGCGCGCACACTATCACCCTCTAGCCCAAGGGATTTGGGATTGCCAATTTTAGCCTGGGATCCAAGAAGGGTCGGTTCTCACACACGCGGAGAGCCGTTCATAATTTCATGCCAAGAGGGCGCAGTGTAACATGTACAAGCTTTACCTCTAAGGTAGATAAATGGGTCAGCATGGACCAAATCAACATTAGGCCCTTCTTTTTTCTTTTTTTTTTTTTTTTTTTTTTTTTTTTTTTTTTGATAAATCGATCCACGAAGTTAAAATAAATATAATCAAGATAGTCAGACAAGACAAGATCCCTAAACTGTATAGGAGCAATATACCAATCGATCCATAACACAGAACCCGAATGGCTGGCCACATAAGAGGCGATCCAATCCGCAGCAGAGTTCGCCTTCCTAAACACTATCGTATTGAGATAAAGACATAGCCCTATAGAAGATAGCCGATATCTTGGATGATGGGATGAGGAGAAGAAGCTCGGATCATCCCAGCAATCCAAGAGATAACAGTAGCTGAATCTCCTCAATAATTAGGTAGTCGAGATGGAGGATCTGACGTGCATATCTAATTCCTGCCCAGGTCGCATACAACTCTACCGTAGGAACGGAGGAATCCAATACGGAGAAGCTCCCAGCAACCAGGAATCCAAGGCTGGAGGCTCGAATAATAAAGACCGTACCTCCTCTCCCCTGATAAAAACTACCATCGAAGCTAACAGTAAAGAAAGTCGGAGGAGGAGGTTCCAGGAGATACACACCCGAACGATCGCTAGAGGAGCAGAAAGGAAATCCCAGGTCTCCGAAGTCAGCACTGTCAAACTCTAATACTCCGTAACAGCACCCCTCGCTCTCTTTATCAACATCCCGGAAAAGCATCTAGCAGGATAAAAATTCAGTCATTCTTGAATAATCAGATATAGTATACCAGGCATGCAATGAAAAAGATCCAAAAAAAATTATTTATCTATAAAAAGAGCAGAAAGGAATCAACATTAGTTTGAAGCTCGACACACGGAGAGACGGCACTACCGGACCACAAGTGTGACGTCCCAATTCATCCAGGAAAACAAATCAAGCCACCAACCGGTTAGCAAGCCTGCGTGCCTTCCAACATTATTACACCATTGCCAGATTTCAGAATACCCTTTGGATTACACGGCAATATTACAACGTAAATTGCATACCGGTTTATTATTTTTTTTAACAGAAAACGGTTGCACTTTCAAAAATATATTCCAAAGAATCATCATTCTTACAACTGCCACACAGAATTTATGAGTTCCCATCAACCAGTAAAGCTAAAAGGTCCACCGATCAAAAGGTCATAATCTCATCATGCACGTTCTTTTCGCTTTCAAATTAATACGATCAAAATAAATCGGACATGAATTCATGAACATCGAACAAGCCTATTGCAGGATCTTAATCTAACGGTCACGATGCATCTAGTTCCCGAGAAAGAAATCATCTATCAGCAATCCGACGGTGATCCTCTCGTCAAGTGCTCCAACCTCCGGTGAGCCGGAGTCATTGCCAGCTCCGCCATCCTCCCGACTATCTGCTGGAACGACGGCCGCCGTCCTGGATCGCTGCACCGCCACCCCGAAAGCGGGAATTTTAGTCACATTATCCTTTAAAAAATAATTCTAATTCATTTTCAAAATCAAAATTTACCTTTCCCAGCAATCGCGGATGATGGAGGCGACCCGCGAATCCAAACCCTCAGGTAGATCTAACCGCCGGTCCATGAACCCCACCACCCCGACCACCTATTTAGAAGATTTTTTTTTGGATCGGTAGCGGTAACCGCACCGACTGTCGCCATCAACACACAAACAGAGAGAGAAAGAGAGGGAGGGAGAGGAGATCCGGCTGGCAATTTTACCTGAAGGGAGTTGAGATGGCTCCAAGGGATGGACTCCGTCATCAGCTCCCACAGTATGACTCCAAAGCTGAATGCGTCCGACCTGCAAACAATTCCAATGTGAGTCTTCTCTTTTCCCCCTTTTTTATCCTTGGTCAATACCCAGGATTACCACCCCGTTTTATTACCGTGCATTGTAGACATCTGTGACTTTATGGATAGCAACAAACGATAGCATAGAATTTCTCAAGGTAAATCAGTAACAGGTGAAGGGATTACATCTCATTTGAGCATTCGCCGCGGAGGACTTCCGGCGCCATCCACTGAGGCTGCAATTAACAATGGTCGAGAACATTACTAACGTTTCGGATTTGGGTTAGCTCGATGTAGTAGGTCACTGAAATTACTATCAACCATCCGTTTCTTTTGATAATTTTAAGTAAAATGTGTTCTGAGTTTTTCTAAAATATAAGCATATTGCAGCATGCTGCTGGTCATCTTTTGCTTGCTTGTTGCATGAAAGAACTGATTCCATCAGCGAAAATTCTGCCCTTTGACTGAGCTATGAACATTTGGGCAATTTATGTGAATGATGAAACTTGGTGAAGACCGCACACATCTAGAATAATTTACAGTAAAGTGGGCAATCAAGTACGTAGAGAAGACCATCTCTGACTGCTAATATTAATAACTCTGGTAATACAATGTCAAGAACAGTTCTTATCAGCTGTAGATAGGTACTGTCATAAAGGATGCAACCCAATATGTTCTGTGTTGCAAGAAAAGAGGATAACTGGCTGATTGAGACTTGTGATGTGTTGGTCTCTGCTGCCTCTGATAATTGTAGAACGTTCATATGATGAATCCACGATCAATCCAATTTCTTATGCAATGTTTAGGTGTTGAGGTCAGGAAAACTCTTAGGTAGGGTATGGCAACATAAGCTAAGCTTCACATATGTTGAAAAGGTTCAAATATTCATTGTTCACTTCAAATGAGGCATCTAGTTTGTTTCTAGTGTGATAAATTGCCTCACCTCTGAATTGCTCAAAACTATGCAACATGAGCGACCACAACTTCATATGCCAGCAAGTATTATTTATGGTTTTCAATTCTAAACAACATAGAAATATTATTGAATACAAGGTTTTCCATGGGTTGTCTATGTTTTTTGTTAGGTCCCAGTTTCAAATGGTGCTATGTAAAGGGTATATCTAATTCCAAAATATCCACCTTTTACAAACTTCAACCAAACCTGCACAGATTAAAAGCACACGTTTTAGGGCAAAAGTCCATCAAAGATGTGAAACCTCAAGCTCAACCCTGTACCAAGTATCTCCTGTGATGTTCTCGGACCAAGCAAATAACCTTTAATGGGTTGCAACAAAAAATTGACATGTCAGTTCAGCCAGTTTGATGATGCTATCATACAACAACAGTGCTCCAAGATGATTGGCCTAATAATGGAAGTGCAGAAGAAGGACGAGGAAGAATACATCATCAAGCAAACTGAACTCAAACAAGGATAATAGGCAATCAATGGGGGCAATCTGACTAAATCTGTACAGCCTTAGTTAATCAAAATCTAACTTACATTAGACTAAATTCGGACCCTTTGTTATCATCTACCCAATCAGTTTCCTAGAAAAACAAGCTACATTCTACTTTTATGTGGTACTTGAACTAAGCTTTAGAGGTTGAGTGACACAAATCAAGTGTCAAGTAGAAACAGAAGATGAAGAAGCTTATGAGGAGAAATCTGGAATGAAGGAAATAGAGATGGAACAATGAAGAAAATGCTCCTTTTGTAGCCTCGAAGAGTCAATACTACAAGGCAGGAGTTAGAAGAGGAGTATGTGTGGAGTATGGAACAATGAAGAAAATGCTCCATTTGCATATTGATCTTTCTGGCACTAGTTATCGTAAGCTACCCATATTAGATGTCTAATTGTCAAGTGACTTCAGAAGAGATCATGGGCTTCCACTTTAGCACTGATAAGTTGTTTCACTTGAGAATAATATATTCCCTTTGACTTCTGTACTATCAAAGCCACGTTGTAAAAATAAAATCCAACTGGGCAAGTTGCAATTATGGCCTTAATAGGGAGTTCTCTTGTCATGAGCATATGCTTTCTAAATAATTATAGAACAAATGACTTCAAGATATATGGTTCGATTGGAAGCATTTTCAGGATGAAGATTTTGGTAATAACAGCCAGCTGGTCTGGATATGAAACTTACTTATAGATTCATGCATGAGAACAACGTTGTAGCATTCCATGTCTCCATAATTGGTTTATATGTTACAGTATGTATCATGAAAATTGCATTGCTAATTCCTGCTTATTTGTTTCTAGTGCGGTAGAAATCCCTTACCGTTCCTTTTGCAGATTTTCCTGTCAAGGTAGATGAACTCTTTAAACATGACAGCCCAAAGTCTCCAACCTGTTACATAAAATGCCATTAATCTTGTTTTCTTGCATATAAAGCTGTTTTCTGAAGTTGTAAACACTATTCTTTACCTTGACAGTCCAATTTTTATCAACGAGTAGATTTGATGATTTCAGGTCCCTATGTATTATTGGTGGATTTCTTCGATGCAAGTAATTCATACCTCTTGCCTGCAATAAGGTCATCATTCCTTTAGTTTGCACCATTCAAGAAGTATAATTCCTACCTGACTAAAAATAAAGATCTAGTAGAGATAGCATCACGATATTTGCTAAGGAAAACCCACAACATCAAATGCCATCTTCAAACGGCGTTTAAGATCCATTGCCTGATTGTTCTTGTGTAATATTCTGAAGAGACTTCCCCTGATATAAAAAATAACATAATTCTGTCAGTGAACTGGATTTTTCTCTCTAAGAATATTGGGCACCACAAAACATTTGATGATTTTCCCTTAGTCATCCAAATCAGTTATGTCACTTTTGTTACCTTGGTAAGAATTCTGTTACAATGGCAAGTCGGTCAGGTGAATATGCAGCTCCCATGAATAGCAATACATTTGGATGTCTTAATCTTTTCATTATACTGATCTGAAATGAGTAGCCCAAAATGGAAGTTTAAGCCATATCTTTAGTGTTGAGTTTATATGTAAATTCAATACCTCCTCCTTGAAATCCAGCAAAGCCCCTTCACGATAGTCATTTTGTAGGTATAGTTTTATGGCAACATCCTAATGAATAAAATATAAAAAGGTCATGTCTCTCCATGACTAATCCATTATCACCAGGATGACAGCTAAAGAAGCAGCAAACTAGTTCAATTAATGTACCGATCCATTCCATACTCCTCGGTAGACAATGGCATAAGAACCTGGGATGATAGAATGCAAAAGTATTAAAGAACTGATTAGAATTCAAAGTATATCTGAGCACATTTTATCTGCTATAACCTGTTCTAGAGATTCCTTGCCTTTCATTTTGTTCTGCTTTCAACCAGTATGATATGTTAACACTAAATACAGATAGCTAGGGTGATAAAATCACCTGAAAACATCAAAAGCAGTGGCCTCTGAGGATTTTGTTGTCAATATTTTATTTATCATGCGATTTTGGTGGCTAACCTGTGTAATTTTAGTCTTGTAAGCAGGCTGACTTTATCTATTTTGGCTAGACAGGTCTCATAACTTTAAACATATGCATGATATTCTAATAATGGTTGGAGATATTGACATAGTTTAAATGTTAAGCAAGTTTTTTTCTCTTGTTTCGTTGACATAGTATAAAGCCGCTATTATATTTAAGATGTTTAACTTCTTTTCAATCTAGATGATATATAGAAACATGAAATCTCATATTAGGTGAAAAAATAATCGTGAGTATTCCAGACATGCATCAGTTCAATCTTGAAAGAGAAAACATCCAAGCAAGCATTCTTCACAATGAGCTGTGGCCAAGAGGCCCAAGACCAGCAAATTAAATGGCCAGTCTTTGTCATGTTGTTGCATTCAAATAGCTTCAGGACATACCTTCACCAATTTCCTCCCCTAACAGGAGCTCTTCCCATCGAATATCACAGTGTACGATCAAGTTCAAATCTTTTTGTTCAGTGGTTGATGCATCAGTCTTTTGTAGAGTTGAATGTGCTGCTAAATCTTGTTTAGGATTTTCTTGCTCATGCAATACATCATCCTTCTTCCCACTTTGTTTGACACCTACATTTAGAAGTGAAATTCAAACTATTATTTCAAGAAAAAAATGTCACATTCAAGGAAATATTTTGGAAATTCTTTAGTTGCAACATAATATTCCTGCTTGCAATTACTATTAACCTCCTTTCCTCAAGGAAACCCTGTGCTCATTTCCTAAAAGGAATTGCTTTTGACAACATTCTAGAACCATGAGTCGTCTGACCTGGAAATGTTTTCTTTAAAACATTGGGAAAGTCTGAGGTACAGCACTCTGCTTTCTTCATATTCCGTGACTTAGCTTCATCAATAGGTCTATGAATCTGTAAGAGGGAAAACAATATCTAGTTAATATGATAACTCCCCAACTTAGCTCTCAAACTCAGGTTGGCAAATAATAATAGTTTAGTTGGCTAAATGCTAGTATCAATTTGTGGATTCAGGATTTATGTTCATGACTATTGAAATGGTCATTCTTCATTTTGTTATTGCAGGTGTCATTCTTCTTAGTTTAGCATACTGGCTTGTAAATCTGTTGAAGAGGAAAGCAGTTCTCTAAATCTTCTTGCTATCATTTATCTTTGTCTAGACTTGTTCCCTCGAGGTTGCTCACTAGTTGGATGGGTGTACATTGTGTGACCTATGGGACAAGTCTCTTCACTTGTCAAATGGTCTTCTAGGTCCTATAGTAGCTGAAAACTGCCTCATATTGGTTTAATAGAGAGTGCTGATATCTGGTCAAGAGTCGGTTACAGCAGATTATCTCAATTTGATAAATTATATCTTCGTATGCATAGTATTGATCCCTTGATGTGTTGCCACTTATGGTTAAGGTTAAGAATATATATGAAAGTGTGCTAAAATTTCTGTTGGAATATACTGAGTCAAAAATCATGTCTTGCAACTATTTCATACTCTAAATTGTAACTAGAAGAGCCAAGGTACATTTTGTAGACTAAGATTTATTTCTAGAATCATCTATGAAGCTTCTTTTGATTCTCTGTATTTTGCATCTGTCCGCGGTACTGGCTTTGGAGTCTAAACAATTAGGATGATTCAAGGAACTTAAATATCACAATGAATGAAATGTTAGGTGTCAAAATATAAGGTTAGGGTTAGAAATGAGAGAAAGTACATGTAGGAGTTGCATCAATCGATGTCTTACAACATTGACTCACATGTCACAATGAAAGTTTGAGGCCTAACGTTCATAAGTGTTAGGAAAGAATGCAGGAAGATCCAGAAGACTTGTTTTAAAGCGGTAAGAAGGGATTTCAAGGGCTTCTACTATAAGTGAATGCACTCCTTAACCCTTTCATCTGGAAAGGGAAAAATGCAGAGTTACCCCTGCGCATCCTTGAGATAAGAACTAAACAACAGACTTTTCCCATCTAAGTGTTTATTTTTGTTACAAGATGCAGATCTCTTATACAAGGCATAGGGTACTGACCTCTTATACAAGGCACAGGATGCTGATCTTTTATACGATATGGTAAATATTGATATCTTATGTTAGATGTCCAGTGCTCAACCATTGCTCAACAACTCATTAAACATATCTCTAACATATCAAATAGATTACTAAGCACCTACTTGAACCAGGTACATAGTTCCATAATCCCATTCAATATAAGATACATATCTTGAGGTTGTTAGAGCTGTAACAACAGGATGGATAAAGTGATTATCAAGAAGTGCACCAGACCACTCAATGAACTACTCCTTTGACCAACCTTCTAATGGCCTAACCAACCTAACCGCCTCACAAGCTATTTTAACCATCTAACTCGGTCCTCTACTTTTATAAATAGAGGATCAAGGGGATCTCCTGGGATTACTTTTTTTAGGCACTCTCTTCATTTTTTTCATACTGTTCTTCTTCTCAAAGCTGATTTAAGCATCGAAGTGTCCATCCATTGGAGAATCCCACCAAGTCTCTCCAACGCTATGGACTTCTCTTGCAGGTTTTCCTGGGTTTATTCAGGATTTTAATCAGGGATTTTTGATATCATCTATTCTAAAGGGATTAGACATTCCTTATTATTTGATCAGGTACATTTTTGACATTGCTCTTCATAACCAGAGACAGCATGAGCACTGTGGAAAAAAAAGAAAAAAAGAAAGAAGAGGAAGTTGATGTAGGCTTGCTCTCTTTCCAAGAAGGATTCAATCTCGTACATGATAACATCTATATTAAGGTTGGAAATAACAATACGAGAGAAATCGAAGTTCTTCATTAATCCAAGTATACTTCTTTACAATTTGTAGGTCTCTCTAGTCAGGTAATATAAAAGAAAGAGAAATTGTTATACATTTATCTTCTTTTTTTTCTTATTGTTCTTGATCACGGAGCACTTGGAGGCTTGACCAAAGAAGAGCTAGGATGCTTATCATGCCCGCAACTTGAAACTGGATCGCCCTCGAGTTGGAGACCTAAAGCTGGCAAGTCCGACCTCTTATCCATGGTAGCGATGATTGTCATCATGAACGAATATACATCTCCTCTCATTACTTCGTTTATTAATAACTGTGTATCCAAGTCGGTCAGGGGTAGGAAGTTAGCATTAATATTTGGAAAAAAATATTTTGCCTTCTAAATGCACCTATTGAAGTCGAGCTCATATGTGAAGAAGAAAACTTCCGAATTTTCTGCAAAGTTTATAAACATTTTAACTTTGGTCTTTGCTTGCCTCCCTGCTAGAGTCTCTACGAAGTCGTTGACATCTTTCGTAGGTACTCCCTTTGTTAATCTATCGCTGATTGCAAATATTTGACATATCAGAGAAAAGAAAGGCAAAGGAAACACAGACGTTGAAAATAGCGACTTTGTTGCATTAGAAGGTTCCTTGCATGACAAGATTTTGAACTCCTAACCAGAGAAAGATATGCATTGAAAATATACATAATTCTAGGGACAAATGAAAGAGAAAACAAGAAAACATTCGAGAGAATGAAGCCTTCATACTTTCGGTGCTTGATCAACTGGAATCTCCATTGGGATCTCGGCATGAACCTTTGACGTTGTAGCTACAAACGACACTTCAGAAGTGATTGACGGCACATGGGCAATGTGAACCTTCGCGACCTCTTCACTAGGATCATCGATCATAGTTGATGTCGTCTCTTCTGGGATGCCAAGGCTCGAGACAAGGAGATTAGTGTTAATATCTGAGAAGAGCTCCTTCACCTTCTTCTTACAATCTTCAAGTCCTTGGAAGAAAACCCCCAACGATTCTTTGGCCAGATCGTTTGCAAACTGTTCAGACAATAGATACTCCTTGGTCGCCTTGTCTTTAGCTCCTGTCAATTCTTTCTCCAACTTATGCTTTTCCTCCTTAAATTTCTTTACTTTTTTATTCAAATTAACGAGATCAACTTTTATCTCTATTGAAGACGTGACCTCCAGTTTTGGCCTCGGCTGCCTTCTTCTGGGCTAACGCAGCGTCCCTCTCAACTTTTGCAGTCTTTGTTCATGCATTGGCAGCTTCTATCTTGCCAATGGCCTTCTTGGCTTCCTCTTTGACCATAGATAAGTTTCTGTTCAAATCTCTCTTCATCTCCTCAAACGAGAGAATGTAATGCTTGATGTGGATAAAGTTCAACATAAATTGGAGTAAGGCAAAAACAAAGAAGTCAAGAGAGAGGAACATAGGGAGAAAGATGAAGGAAAAAGGAAATGATATGTATGGAGATACTTGATATATGCCTAAGCTGCTATTTTCACCGAGCACCGAGAAATTCGATGTCTCTCCTGCTCTTTCCAATTGGTAGGAAGGAAGATCATATCGACAAGCTCCTCAGCAAGTTTTGGGTTGTCGCAAGCAGACTTGGTCACTCTCAACTCTTTATGGAGGATGATATGCTCTCCTTGATCGCCTAACAAACTGTCTGTGTCGGCAAATTGGACAGAAGATTGAACAATTTCTGATGATCTCACAGGACCTATCGAAGGAGGTGGTCGAGCTACTTCTGACGATCCGCTCGGCTCGATCACTGTGGAGCGGACATTGGAACCCCCATTCTAGAAGACCCCTCATTGTTGGCCGTGGGAGTTCCCTCAAAGGAAGCCGGAACTTTCTTGGACTTCCTCTTTCTAACCTCTGATTCATTGTCCGACCTCTTCCTTTTTATAGCTTGTTGGAGCTTGGTGAAGTCAACCTTCTCCATTTCTAGAAGCATCACAAATCCACATCGGCAAGTCAGTTGAGTCCGATCTACTAAAAAAAAGAAAGAAGAAAGAAAGAGAAATAGAGAAAGAGATAGAAGAGAGGAGTAGAAGAGCTCGAAGAGATCAAATATACTGCTAAGGACTACCAGACTTATGCCTGCATCATACAGGGCTTAATCAGTCATGAATTCTTTGAATTTCAAGACCTCATCATGGAGCATTTTGAGGAAATCATCTAAATCCCTATCTAAGGGAATCCTATTATGATTGGGACTTGTGTAAACATTATCCTAGGAAGACTTATGTGTTAATGACTAATCAAAAGAAAGAAAGAAATACCTATTCTTTTACCCATGCATGGTGGATGGAATACCTTCCATGAGCTTACAATTTGGTCTACAGGCGAAATAGTACCACTCCTTATCATTAGGATGGGCCTGTAACATGAAGATGGCTTGAAAGAGGAAAGGTCTTGGCTCTATTTCACACACATCACAAATGAGCAGGAAACTCACGATGACCCTAAAACCATTAGAAGTAAATTGGGTCGGAGTCATCATACAAAAATTCAAATGATTTACAATGAAGGGATAAAGAGGGAATCTAATACCCGTCTTGAATGCATCCTCATAAAAGGCAACGCATCCCGACGGATGATACACTACCCTATCGACAGGACTGGGGACTATCATGCTAAACTTGTCAGGGTCATCATATTTAATCTTGAAACTATCGAGATCCACCTCCTGTATCATGGACTCTTCTACCTCTGGACCTAAAGAAGCCCTCTTGAGGTGTTGTGCTACAATTGGAGCAGCCGGAGGAACGGGGACCTTATCTTCAACCTGAGTGGCCGAAGGAATGGAGATTTCCTCTTCAACTAGGCTGTTGCCCGCCATGCCATTGGCAAGCTCTTCTGATCTTTTCTTAGTTTTAACCTTTCTAACTGCTCTTTTCTTCCTGAGAAGACATGGTTACTAGCAGGAGACTAGAGAAAAAGAGAACTAACTTAGGCCTCCGAGAGCAAAAGATCTGGAACTCGGGAGGAGAGTCTCTGGGAAGTCCAAAGGTAGATGAAAGTAGAAAAGAACGAGATACAGAAGGTCTGGGAAGAAAAATCTAGAACATCGTTCATAAGTGCATTGGATGATTCATATCCAATTAATCCCATCATCGAATGACATCCATGATGTGCAATCCTTGATTTAAGGTATGGGCTAGTCACCTTTCAACATGTGGATGTTATTCTTTTTCAGAAAATCATTTGGTACAGGGCTTTATGACTAGGGATGGCAACGGGTCGTGTTTGGGTCGGGTCATCCAAAACCCATACTCGTCCCGCTAAAAAATTAGCCGTCCCATACCCGTCCCATACCCGTCTCGGGTCAAGTCGGGTCGGGTATAAAAAAATCACGTGTGGATCGGGTCGGGTCGGGTATACCCGGTCTCATAAAACTTAGTTTATTTAAAAGCTAAACGGGTCGGGTATATCTGTACCATATCCAATTTAGTTAAATATTTTATAAACATAATTTTTTTTATATATAAATGGGTCAGGTTCGGGTCGGGGCATACTACTACCCGTACCCGACCCGAACCCGAGTCGGATTTTTTTTATATAATCCATATCCATTTATAAATTAAGCATGTCGGGTTTTACCCGTCCCATTAGGGTCGTGTCGGGTCGGATATCCATCGGATCGGTAAAAATTGCCATCCCTATAATTATAATTACCCTTGCAAAAAATTCGAGCCTTCTTAAATGCCGCGCGGCATGACGGCTATTAGTAAAAGCATTATTTGTCAATTTCTTGAAAGATTTCTCGGATATACTTCTGAGCTAAGTTAATCAACTTCGAACTCGAAAGTGGAGGGCATCTATTATAGGGATGCCGATCTTTTATATAAGGCACGTGGTGATGGCCTCTTATACAAGGCACATGGTGCCGATCTTTTATACAAGGCACGAGATGTTGAACTCTTATACAAGGCGCGGGATACCGATCTCTTATACAAGGCAGGGGGTGATGACATGTTATACAAGGCACATGGTGCCGATCTCTTATACAAGGCACGAGATGTCAACCTTTTATACAAGGCACGGGATGCTAATCTCTTATACGAGGCACGAAACATCGATCTCTTATGTTAGACGTCCAATGGTCAACCATTGCTTAACAACTCACCAAATAGATATCTGACATATCAAATACATCACTGATTACCTACCTGAACCAAGTACATAGTTTCATAATCCCATTCAACATAAGATGCATATCATGAGGTTGTTAGAGCTGTTATGACAGGATAGGTAAAGTGGTTATCAAGAAGTGTACCAGACTACTCAACGAACCATTCCTCTAACCAACCTTCTAACGGCCTAACCAACCTAACTGCGTACAAGCGGTTTTAACCATCTAACTTGGCCCTCTACTTCTATAAATAGGGGGTCGAGGGGATCTTTTGGGGATAACTTTTTCTAGGTACACTCTCTCTTCATTTTCTTCGTACTGTGTTCCCTTTTAAAACTGACTTAAGTATTAAAGTGTCCTCCCATTGGAGAATCCCACTAAGCCTCTCCAATGCTATGGACTTCTCTTGCAGATCACAAAGAGATCATATCCACTTTAGAATCACTAGCCAAACATTAGCAAAAGATCAGCAAAACACCTGAAGACCTCTAAGAATCCAAATTTGCTCTAGCATCATCTGCTTGATCAGCTTGGAGGGTGCAGCAACAATCTCCAACACTTTATTCAACTTATCTATTTTGGGATGATTTCTACCAAGGGAGGCTGGAACATGGGGATAATCAAGATATATGAGAGAGAATTTGGAAAGTGACTGAATTTCCCTTAGTATTTCCTTCCTTGAATATAATATTAATATTTTATTAATATATTATTTTAGAAATACTTGGTAAATAAGGATTTATAAAGCTAACCCTAAATAGTTAGGAGAAGGTTGGATAATAATGATGATGATATTAATTTATTTTTTTTCATCATGCAATGTGTTAGTTTGAATACAATATCAGTATGTTAATATTAATATAATATAATATGAGCAAAACTATGGTGCTCTCAAGAGGATAGCTAAGATGGTCCTCTCACTTTCAAAATCAATGACAAACCATCCCAAATTAAAAATTCAAGCAATTGAATATGGCCTTGGTACAAAAATGCCTAGACAACAAATTTCATATCTCCTGGTAGTCTCAACCCATGCATCAAATTTGTACAAAAATCAACGATATGAATTGCATGAGTGTAGTAAAATAAATGATAATGCACATAATTGAAAATCCACCTTATGATTATGATCTACACATCTTAAAACATTGATAGTTTCAATTCACTAGGTTTTGATGATTTGATCACAATAAAATATAATATCATCATGCTAGAACTATTCATTTGGATACCTACTTGATTATTAGATAAGAGCACTGAAAAATAGATTTTATTTTTTATGCATTTTTCATTATGTAGATCACGTTCAATGATTTGGTTCTTGAATGTAGATAGTACATCATTGACTTTGAAGGTGAAAGGATAATCTCAATTATCTTCTTGGGAGCACCTTAGCTCTATTGATATAGTATTATATCGGTGTATAATCTAAAATCATGTTAATATTAATATGTAATATATTAATATTGTATTAATAAATCAATATTAATATAACATGAATTCACACTATAGTACCATTATATTAGTATATTGTGTTAATACAAGTAGATTTATATTTATCGTAATTAGCTTTTTATATATTTTATATCAATACTATAATAAAATTATTGTATGCTAATATTAAAAGGGCATACTTGTCCAATTTGGAGAAATCATCTTTTTTTGTACTTATCCTCATACAAGATTCAAATATCATTTTTTATCCTGTAATAGCTCCATTCATAATAACAACAGAAGTGTAATTATTATTTGGGATAATAACATTTATCCCAAACAAAAATAAGACCCAATTTCAATTAAACCTACCCAAAATTAGAGCTACCTCGTATAAAACCTATTTATCTCTGAAAACTCTATTCCTTTTCCACACCGGGCCTTAAGGAATTGATGGAGGAGCCATTAGGTCAACTCAAATTTGAAGCCTATGATTTTGGTTATGGTTATTGTAACATATTGTGCAACAATGAGAAGCAAATCTTCATAATGAAACCAATGAAATATCTAAAATATTGATAAAAAGTTTTTCTGAATTTTAAATGAGATTATGCCAAAGATCATGCATGAAAGTCATTAATGGTTTTGATAAGAATGCATCATTTAGATTGTGCTCTTGTAGATTTTGACAAATGAATAGAATCATTATTTTGATGCTGCTATTAATAAAACACATGATACAAAAACCAGACCAAACTAAGACAGAAGGCAGCCTTATTAAAATTGATATTCTGGAAAGAGGAATGATATAAGAAAACCCAGATTCATAATGCCATGATAATAAGTGGTGAGAAAATGATACTCATCAGATCTTAGAGAAGCTGAATGAATATTTGAACAAAATTTATAAAGAAAATGCCAAATTGGTGAGATCAATGTTGATATTTATGTTAACACTGGCATAACATCTCACCAACTTTTTCCTTGGAGAGCAAATATTACTAGCTTGCTCAAATCTTTTAATTTTAATTTTAAAATTAAGTTTTGATTGCTTAGCTGATTATCCAAATAATTTGATAAATGATTATCAAGGCATTTTCCTAAATCTTGTGTTGAATGAAATATTCTATTTACCAGATTACCAATATTAAGCTTGCCTTGAAACTTAAATCACTTACAGAAATATGATCCATTGATAAATTCCTTTTATAGCTTATGCTTAATGTTAAATATGAAATCATATCAATCCGTTCAGTTGTATTTTTCCTATCCCATGCACAGGGACTTTTAATGATGAAATGTAAATCAGAGTTATCTATCTTTGTTCTTTATTTTGATTTATCCTTCACTCAATCATGCATTTCAAAATACATATGAAAATGCAATGCTAGTACTTTTTTGTTAGTTTCTGAGAATACAAGTCCATTTAGCAGTCACAAATTGAGACATTGATACTGGTGACTGTGTACGTGATGGACAATAATTGTACTCCGTGAAATTACCTTGGAAGCTCATAGCGTTTGCAATTTATATTTTAAACATTTTCTTTTTAAGAAAACAGTGTTATAGCATATAATTCCACAATGAAGGTTGCCTGGAAACAGCTTAAGTACATTTATTGATTCACAAGAGCACATGCTGATAATTAAGTCTTCAGTCATCTAACTTAAATTTGAGTTTCAAAGACTATAAAACTATGTGAACCTTCAACAGTGTTTGTTCCACTCAGATCAATCAACCGTGGAAATGATTACAGTTTGTTTTTATACGGTTAGGATGTGTATAGTGTTACAATTTCTTTTATGTGGCTGTGTATCACATGGTAAATGTCAATTAACATATTCGTGCATGGTCAAAACATTGACCAACACAATTAACTTTGGTAATTTATTTATTTTTATATTGTACTAGGGGAAACAAAGGTTGAAGCTCCTCATGAACCAGATTGAGTCTTCATAGGAAAGCATGTCAATATTTATCTTGGCATTGCAATCACAATCATTACTGGCTTGAGTTCTAGGCCTTCGAAATATTTAGTTCCATAATAAGACCCAAGCATGTATTTTCCCTATTTCAGCACTTGAGTGGTTATATCCTGCAATCCTTCACTATGTAGCAAACTCAGATTCCTACACATATTTATATTTGGACATAATCATTGCCACAGATACTCAACCATAGGTTTCAAACATATTATGTACAAACTTTATAAAGACCATTTATTGTTTGCCAAAATTAGCTGCAGGGATGATTTTGCTGGCTGCAACCAAAGAATCATCAATGCCAAAACTAGGTAATCATCGAGACCCTCGACTAAGGTTGAAAACATACCACATCTAAATTGTCTGAGCTTCCCTTTGATGCATGACCGTTGCAACCACCGGAACCAGTCAGGTCCCTGACTGCTGTTGGTTCATATGATTCTGTTTTCTGCATATGCACACAAAAATAAGCCAAAAAAAAAAAACAACAACAACAGCTGTTTGGAGTATATGAAATTAATTTATCTGTAGATTTTCTCATAAAGCTGTCCTTGGACATTGATATCTTGTTTCAAGAAATAGTATACACGATCACTTCTTATACTTTGATTGTCGGGGCACCTAGAATTCCTAATATTTGCTCACTATAATTAGTTAATCACTTATTTTTCAATAAATTTATCTGTAGGCACATCATCTTTCTCAAAAATCAACAGAAATACTTAGAATATGAAAGCTCTCTTTGTCCCAACATTGTGCTATGAGCTTTGTTTTGTGCAGATTTTAACATATTGCTTTAAGGTAGCACCTCCGTAAGAAGCTTTATACAAAAATAAGTGCAACTAGAGGGAACTCACCTTTTTTGCTGAATTGGAGGCTGAATTCTTTGCTGAATTAGTTTGAATGCATTTATCTGATTCTTGATATTGGTAGGTGCTTCCTCGAATGTTCAGTTTACCAAAGACCTTCGTAACCTGTTATTTTCAGTGAATGTACAGAATCCATTATCAAATAGAAAAATATCAGCAGTAAGAGATAAAACATAATGACTGCTAATGTGAACTGATACTGCTCTGATGGAACAGCAACACTAGCCAGTAATCGTATGTTTCAGGAAAAGCATTGTATACGATTTTGGATGGCTGATTAAATTTTGACATAGTTTCTCCATGTTTATGGGTCATTTCCTCGACAGCTCTCTTCCCAGCATGCGATCCGAAGATGGCCTTCAGTGCCTGGAAATTTTTCCAAGAAATGCTTATAAACTGCTAGTACGCATAGGTAATCTCTATTTGCTATATATTATGGAAGAAAAAAAAAAAAAAAAGTGGGGAAAAAAACCAGCTTACTGGTACATATGTTTTCTCTGACTTCACATTTTCGTTTTCAAACATGCATTCGCATCTTTCCAGGGAATTCCTACCCTCACAGTCACCATGTACATGATCACGGGGAAAAATTCTTGAAGCCTGTTTGATTGAAAACAAGTTATAACTTTGGAACTTTAAAAGGAGATGGAAACCAGCTCATACGATTATCAGTACCAAGCTAGACACGGATGACGCAATTTGTCCTTGTGGCCGCCACTGAACTCCTCTAAAACTTGATTTGCATTCTCTTGGTTGGCCCTGGGCTTGATCCCAGCATACTGTCGATTTCTCCGAGGACGTATCATAAAGAGTAGCCGCATCGCTTGAGACCGTAATGATTCCAGTGAACTCGCCATTCTCGTATAACGGGCTCTGTGTTACTAAGGCTACAAACATTTCTCCAGACCTCTTCTTGAATGGAAAGTGACCTGACCATGATTGACCGTTACTTAACCTTGCCATGGCCTTCTGAAGATATGGACGACTCTCTTCATCAAGCAGAAGATCGGCAACCCTTTGACCAATTGCTTCAGAGTCCCTCCATCCATAAAGGCTTTCGGCTGAGTGATTCCTGCACAGAGAATAGATACGAGTCACTTGCCTTCGCCCTGAATTCTAGTAATTGGACCACCACTTATTCCTTTCTGCTTGGTCGGACTTGGTTAGAATCCATTATGAGGTGCTGATTTAATGAACGAATCCATGCTCGCATCTGCATCCAGTCGTATTTAGTGGCTGGTGCAACACTTTGCTCGCATCAACAGTTGTGCAAAATGAGTCGTCTAAGCATTAGTGTTTAAGAGTTATATAGGAGAGATGAGGAGTATCAACAATTGATGATTTGAGAGCACTACGGAAGGAATTATATCTTGGGCTATTTTCTTGTTTCCGCAGCTGTTCATGAGAAAAAGGTAGCAAGGGATGTAGAAAATAAAAGGAGAGGAAAAAAGAAGCCCTTGCAACGAGAAGCAGGGCAATCTTTCCAAAAGCCTAGCAAGCAGATTTTTGCAACCAGTTTACAAGAACCGTTGCTCGACTCTTTTTTGGTGGGTGGTAAGCTCCATAACACACAGATTTCAATACACTGATTCAACTAGCTGAATCCTATCATATGGCTCGTGTGGTCATTCCAGCTTTCTCTTTTCAACTGCTGGCAGAGTACCGGGCTCACCAGGAATCACTTCCAACCGACCCGTCTCTTTTCCCTGGTGAGAATTAGAGATCACAAATGTCCGATCATTTCTCGCATCCAGTGCCCTTTAATTGCATGAATTGCAGGAACTACATCGAAGAATGAAGACCATGCGACCGATCAAGTTCCAAACTTCCTTGATGGTTTTACTTTCGAATGAATAGTCAAAAGACTTGCTATAATAAAACAAAAATTGCTTAGTATCTACAGTCATCACTCATCAAGGGAAAACACCATAAAGCAGCAAACCATATCTAATAAAGTTGAAGGATCGGATTCTCCTAAACATTGATGAGAAGAGAAGCAGACCAGTAGATGATCTCCCCGGTGACCGGCCGACAGACGTGGAGGGCGTGGCCCATGCAGCGCAGCACGTTGCGGTACGGATTGCAGGCGAAGAAGCCCGGCAAGAGGCCAGCTTCCCCGCCGGCTTCGGCTATGGTTTGCCGGACCCGATGCTCGGGCTCGACTTCTCGTTCTCGGAGGACGACGTCGAGTTGCTCCCGGAGCCTGGCCTGGCTCGCTTCCAGGCCCTGCAATCTCTTCACCAGGGCCTCCGGCTCCTCCTCCATACTTCCTTCCGTTTGCTTAATTTGATCGCCCCCTGTAGGAAATTTAGGAGCTTTTGCCGCGGCCAATAGGAGCATGCGTCTTATAGACGTAACGGCCTGGAGATACCGTGACTCCCGGTTTGATTGGTAGTCCTCTTCATCTTTTCGCCACGGAGCTCGGGTGATGGACTGTGCTATACCCGACCAGCACACCATCGAACCGGACCGTCATCTCTATGTAGGTCTGATCGGGCCATCCTTTCGAAATTCGATGGATACTCTCTCTCAGAAATTCGATCAACTGAAGCTAAGGTCCGAGTGACCCACTTCTGCTGGTCCGGTCATGGCTCTCCCTCGGTTCGGAGGACCGACTGGCCCTCCTAGCCGACATCCGACCGTTTTACTTCAGAAGCCCCGAAAACTTCAGAAGACTCTTTATATTGTAACAAAATCCTGCCACGTCAGCACCACTGCTCCATTACTCCCACGAAGTTATCCTATCCAGATGTCACGTGGCCACTCTCCAAATTTTCCTAGGAGCAGATCGGTCTTTCTCGATCTTTCTCCTCATGGACCGTTCCGCGTCTATATAAGATAACCGGGAGATCTCATTTTGAGCTAAGTACACTCTTCCCTTTTCATATGCTGTCTCTTTGATTCTTCCATTCTGTTGTCCTCAAACTCCTGCTAGCTTAACATCAGAGTGTCCTCGATCGGAATACCATCGATCTTTGAAAATTTTGTACAGATCGATTGAAAGAAGAGCGTTCCAGCATAGCCGTCCGAGCTCGGTCCAGAAAAAATTACAGCATCGGACTGTTTAATATTTTTATAAAAAAAATGCTACGGCTGGTAGCCCGGACTGTTGTGTCCGAGCTTATCTTGTCTTTGCCATTTTTTATCATTTTTTATCTTTTTGAAGGTCAGGTCGCATACAGGGTCAGCACTTGACGAGCCATATCTTTTTGTGCAATCATTGTTGAGAACGGGATCCTCTACGTTGTAATTTTTGAGATGCAGAGTATAATTATGGTTATGGATAGCCGCCATACCATTACTCAATTTAGAGATGAAAAATTTTCTTGATCATCGTAACGCCACCATCCGTCACTTGTTTGGCAATAATTATCTTGAAGGGCCAAATCATTAATATATATAATCTAGATGCATAAAGTGAATGATAAATGAGTGGCTGCATTGTCGGCAACTTGTGCGCCATGGTGGTCAAACAATCTTATGAAATATGCCATGACATAGGACCTCACGGTTCAATCTTGTATGATACGAATTATTTTAAAATATTATATAACAATATGGTTGAATAGAAACTTATGTTATTAATAATGATATCTTTATATTAATGTCTGCGTAAGCTAAATCCCAAAAAAATTGTATCATTAATACTAGCATCATAAATAATGACATGATGCATAAAATATAATTTTTCTTCTTTTCTTCATCTATTATTATAAAATATTATATAATAATAATTTAAATTATAATAAAATAAAAAGATTCTATTATCAAATTTTTGATATATATATCATATAATATTTTTTAATAATAGTTGAATGGAGATTTCTATTATTAATACCAATATATATATATATATATATATATATATATATATATATATTGAATAGAAAAATGTAGAAAACTTTATATATAAAAATTCTTACCATTAATACCAATATCAGCAGTACATTGCATGGCACATTTTTTGTCCTTTTTTTCTTAACTGTTGAGCACATAAATTTTAGCATCATGAATATCTATTGCACGTTAAGTGACAAATTTTACTAAAAAATTTATTCAAAAAAATATATTATTATATTATTATTATTATTATTATTATTATTATTATTATTATTATTATTATTATTACTAGAATTAGAAATAATAACCTCATGCGATGGATGTGCAGGCATGATATTTTTTCCTTTTATCAATGATTATTAAAATATATAATAGTAATATAATAAAATAAAAATTTTCAAAAGCTAACTTTTTTTATTTTACCTTAAATAAGAAAGTTTAATGATGATCAATCAAAGACACTAGTATATATAAGATGATCAAAAATAAAATATCTATAAAAGTTTTTGATATGGTAACACCCGCTGGCGTGGAGTACATCTCAGATTCAGTTGGTAGTGAAGCGGGTAGACGTCACCACGTCGGATCTCTTTCCAAGCTCCTTCCCCAAGGATTGAGCTCACCTCGATCGAAGTCGAGCCATCTCAGCTCTTTCGCCAGGTGGCTCTCCAAGGGTTGAGCCCACCTCAACCGAAGTCGAGCCATCTCAGCTCCTTCGCCAGGTGGCTCCACAAAGGTTGAGCCCAAATCGGCTGAAGTCGAGCCATCTTAGCTCCTTCGCCAGGTGGCTCCCTAAGGGTTGAGCCCACCTCCGTCGAAGTCAAGCTCCCTCCGCTCCTTCGCCAGGTGGCTCCCCAAGGGTTGAGCCCACCTCGACCAAAGTCAAGCTCCCTTCGCTCCTTTGCCAGGTAGCTTCCCAAGAGTTGAGCCCACGTCGGTCGAAGTCGAGCCATCTCAGCTCCTTCGCCAGGTGGCTCCCCAAAGGTTGAGCCCACCTCGGTCGAAGTCGAGCTCCCTCCGCTCCTTTGCCAGGTGGCTCCCCAAGGGTTGAGCCAACCTCGGCCGAAGTCGAGCCATCTCAGCTTCTTCGCCAGGTGGCACCCCAAGGGTTGAGCCCACCTTGCCCGAAGTCGAGCTCGCCATCTCTACTACTTCACTGGGTGGCTCCCCAAGGGTCGAGCCCACCTCGATAGAAGTTGAGCTCGCCATCTCAGCTCCTTTGCCGGGTGGCTCCCCCAGGATCCCATCTCGATCGAAGTTGAGCTCGTTCCTCGGAAGCATCACGAGAAAGACGGAGGTGTCAATACCAAGTCCGCCATCAAAGCCGGCATGTCTAGTACGGCACCCCAAAGCTTACGAGGTGCACCTACCATCGTTTGCATCTGTTAGGGAGGAGTGCCCCGATCGAGGTACCGGGTCCTACAACCGACTATCTGTACCACCCAGAAGAAGAAGGCCATATCAGGAACCTCAGACCTGAGGGCAGCTACCCTCAGATCGAGGCCCTGCTAAATTTTCCTAGCCATGATAACCCATCGAGAAAATAAGGGTTGCAATATAACTCCCTGCTATAAGGAGAAATGATCTCGGGAGCACGGCCAATGGATGCTGTTCACCTTCGAGCACCCCCAGGAGGGAAAAAATCGAGGCAAAAAGTGGGGAGAACCTGTGGTCTAAAAAGAAAACCAACGGACGAGAGGAAGGTAAGCAAGGAAAAGGAAGAGAAGGAGATATAAGCGGCGAGAGGGCACAGAGGCTGCCACGAAAAACTCCCTGAGAGAGTCTCGACGGACATAGCCATCACGGCTCGAGCCTTACTCCTCTCCTACCCATCCTACTCTATCCTTTACAAAAAACTCTCATCCAAGCGTGGTGACCGAAGAGGGATCTGCCTTGGGTGATCTGTTCTTGTTTACCGTCTTTGACTTGATCGTCGGAATGCTCTCGCCAAGATCTCCGGCCCGAGTCTCTAACTCTGTTTTGTAGGACTAGAAACTGCTGGATTCTGAGAAACGAGGCTGACATCCATGCCACATCCGAGCTACAGGCTACGACGATAAGGATGGCAACAGTTTTCACATAGAAACATTATTAATTCTAGCATCGGTAGTATTGGTCCCATGTGATGCACGGGCACAATTTATTTTTCTAACCATTCTAAATTGCCCAGCATGCTAATTCTGACATCATTAATATCCTTTGAATGCTAAATAATAATATCTTCAGGGGGGTTGACTGTATCAAATCTCTCGCATGTTCGTCCAAATAGATGGTTTATCGATGTCAGGCTGACGTACTCACCAGTGATAAAAAGGAAGAGCAAAAATTATAGCCCGTATTAAATATGATCTGGCAGGATTGGATACAGTGAAAGTAGCTACGCCTGGAATTTATTTCTCCTCTTTTTTTATTTAAAAAAAAAAACAGCAAAACATGGAACCAAATCCTTAGCCAAATGCGAGCGACACGTGTCCTTTGATATTTCGTGTACCCGACCGATTGGCGAGCAGCGGCGGTGCGCCGGGCGTCTTTGGCGGCGCACGTGGGCGTTCCCCGTCCGCATACGGCTCGCTTTGAAACCGAGCGAGATTGGAAGCGGGTCTCGTGATCTTCTTCCGCAAAACTACCCCCGGACTCTGACCAATATCACGGAAATGCCTTCCGGTTCGTGATGGTTGGCTACTAAAAAGTCGTAGAAGTCGCTTGCAGCTTGTCGCCGCTGAACTCGACCGCATGCGGAGTACGCACCGCGAGTTTTTTTTTTTTTGACAGCTGTACGCACCACGACTTTGCCCTAACCTACGTGCAGACTGACGGCGTATGATCCGCTGCTTTTTAAAACAGCTTTTGATAATTTTAAATCAACGAACATGTCGCGTTTACACTCTGTTTAATGGGCCCACTGAGATTTGGCTGCGTGTACGAATATGAGTCCCATGAGAGCTCCGAGCCCGTTTTGCTCTTAGGAGCAGTAGCAAGGCCAGTTTGTAATTGCCTGCCTTAGAAGGGAAGGGGGAGCATCGTTCATATAGCCTTTTTGGGGAAAAAGAAGATAGGAGTATTTCGATGGTTATGGGAGTTGGAAACTTGCGAGTGGGATGGCGACTTTTGTCTGGCCACGTGGGGCTTTCCTATGCCAGAAAAAATTTGAAATTTTTTTTTTTCAAATACTTTTTTTTTTCAAAATAAGATGACCAGAAATATATTTATAAATATAAAATAATTTTTTTCTCTACGGGGAGAACCCTCAACCTGCGAGTCCAAGTTAAACATGTGATTTCTTACCACTATGATGGTAGCGCGATTGATAAGAGCACGGCTCCGTCTTGTAAATTTGTCATGGATTCGAGACATGATCCCTCAGATGACTCGATTAAATTCTAAAATTTTTTAGGTACATGTGACTGAAAGACGAAACGGCTGTTACTCTGGTACCTAGTAGGATTAGGTTGGCATATTTATCGATTGATGGAGAAGATACGTAGAAAAATATGATCTGAATCAAACAATCGTCTAACAGACTGAAAGCCAGAATGGAGAGCTACATCGAGATTTACCCCCTATCCTTTTTTCATAAAAAAAAAAAAAAAAAAACCTCCGAGTTCTCTATCCTTTTTTTTATCAAAAAAAAAAAAAAACGAACATCGCTAGTTCTCTCTCCTTCTAATCTACTAATCATTCAAAATCTAATAGGAAGATTAAAAAAATAAAATATTTAAAATTTAATATTTTATAAAAAAATTAAAAAAATTAAAATATTATAATAATATGATATATTATAATAAATATAGAATATAATATTATAATATATAATAAATATATTATATTATATTATATTGAATATGTGATTTTGTTGTCCATAAAATTATATTTTAAAAATGTTTAATGAAATTATATTTTTAAAATTTAATTTCATTCCCGATCCCATCTTTTTTCAGTAGCATAGACATACGGTTCCCGCGGCCCCCTTCCATGTCTTTTATTTTTTCTTTCTTTCGTATCACTCCCTCTCCCTTTTACTTTTTCTCTCGCTCTCTCATATATTTTAATAAATTATTTATTTAATATTTTATTTAAAGATAAAATAAGTAAAATATATTGTTAATCATCATATTTGATAAATTTAAATTTTTTTATTTTTTAAAATTTTGAATGGTAAATAGGTCGGGAGGAGAAAGAACTCGCAGGTTGAACCTACAACCTTTCTTTAAAAGAAGTAATCGTGGTTTGAATTTGTGAATTTTTTTTCCTACTCAGCATAAGCAGTTCACTTTCGTAAATATATTTTTGACTTTTAAGAAATAAAAAAATAAAAAAATACTATTTTAAAAAAAATTTCAAGTTATTTTTTTGTGGGTTGGGGGGCGGGGTTGCTGGGGGTTAAGAGCCCCTGCGCCCCCGCAGACGATGAGGAGATTTGTCTTGGCATTGGTGCCATGGTGTTGGCCAACGGTATTGAGAGTACATTATAAGGTTGGCACGGCATCACTATCTAGATCAAGCATTTGTAGATCACCATGTTTATAACGAAGATCATATAAATACTAAAGTAATACAAATGTCACATATTCACACAATCATTAATTTTTTTTTAATATTATAAGAAATTGATATCTCGAGTATTTATTTAGAGGATGATGCAAGTATCATTTGTAACCTTCTATAAGTGCATAGATGTCACCAAGCTTGGTGCATCTATCACAATTTTGACCACTATATCTTCCTTTATAGTTCTACACAATATCAAGGTATATATATTTTGGGTGAGTAAATGAAGCAACTTGGTATATATAAACATGGATAACACAATGATTTTGCATGGTTTGTCCAAAATTTATATCCATTGGATGATGGAATGGAGATATACTATTTCAAGATCGGAATATAAAGTAAATTTTTTTCAAATCCTGATCTTTACACAATTTTCTCATTCTATTACATTATCACTTATGATCATGTAATAAATCCATGACCCTACCTTCCTATTATAGAGGTATAAGATCTCTAACTAAATCAAAAATATTGTAGCCCTCATTTAGTTAAAGAACATATGGTATAAGATTTCTAACTAAATAGGAAATAGTGTAATTCTTATTTAGTTAGGAAATCATGGTACAAGATCTCTAATTAAATAAAAAATACTATAATCCTTATTGAATTAGAAAATACATGTTATAAAATCTCTAACTAAATAGAAAATGCTAGAATCCCTATTTAGTTAGGAAATACATGGTATAAGATATGTATCTAAATAAAAAATATTGTAACCTTTATTTAGTTAGAAAATATATGATATAAACAAAATGGGCTTGGACCTTTGAATGGGAGTTAACAACCCAATAATCTCCAACCTGACTTCAATTCGAAGCATACATAACTCTGTCATCGATCTAAAAAATACTCCAAACGAGCTATACAAATTTATTGATGGAACTAATCATAATATGATGCAGATCACTTTTTTCTTCAAAGTGCATGATTTTAGCTTGACCATATTTTTATTCTCTTGGGCAGTGTGTGGAAGGGGAATACGAGGTAGAATAAAGCCTTATCCCAGCTTATTCTACTAAACAACCCAATTACCGATGAAGAATAACTTATGCCGCTTATTCCCGTCAATGCGCGTAATTCTAGAATTGCTATTCCATAGGTCTCCATGGAATACCGTTATTCTACTTTTGTGGATTCCATGGGTAGCGCCGTCCGGATTTTATGTTCTCGATCCTTCTTTTCTCCCCGACTCATACCCTCTCAAACCCTCTCAATACCTTCTCAACTCGGGTCTCCAGCGTTTGCCCTAGCCGTCGACGAGCATACCAAGTTCGAAGGCTCCAAGTATGCGATCCTCTTCAGTGACCAGTTTCTCTTTGATTTTCAATATTATTTTCTCTCTGGTTTCTCTAAAGATATTCATGTTCCCAACATGAAAAGATATGAATTCTTGTAATTGAATTTTGATGACCATAGAGAGTTATTGAGCCTAGGAAATGATTGGGGGCTGTTCTTGCATGCCTTTGGCTTTTGAAGTTTTCCTGATCTAAAAAGTTGAGTAGGGAAACTTTTAAAAGGTCGTCGGTAGCCATATACTTCATTTGGAGTTGGAAAATTAGGAAACCTGCAATTGACTAAATTTGGTGACAATGTAGAGGAAGATATTGGGACTTTTGAAACTATTAATGAAGATTACTATATACATTGCTGCAGGCCTTCAAAGATGTGATGTTAAAACAAATAGAGTTGTAGATTAAATATCTTAATTGCCATACTTGAATTTTGTTGTGGATGATTATGGAATGTATTCCTTTAGGTTTGAGCAGATTTGGTTCATGACAAGCATCTAAATATGAGTTGACCTATTGGAATATATGTCATGTTAGACTGTTAGGACCATAATTATAAGATTTTCTGTGGTGTATATTGATGGATGATTATAGTGTATTGCTAGATATTTTTGATATCATGGTTGAATTGCTACATTTATTTCTTTCTTCTAAGAAAAAGAATGGTGATTCTTAAAGAATTTGTTCAATCTTGTTGCTTAGCTGGTTACACTGTGAAGGGTGCTAACTTTGCTAGCTTCTGGTTATTTCTTTCCTGTCTGTCGTTATCTATGGCCATAGCATCCAAATTTTTTATATTTTGTTAAAATTACTTGCAAGCTGTTATGAAATAAATGCTTTTGAAATATTACTTTTAAAATAAAAATTTATTTGATACCACTATTGATCTGCTATTGTTCTGGTAAATCAAGATATAGAAAGCCCTCATCTTTTACTGGCAACCATTCATGGCACCACGGCACTTGTTGCTATTGCTTCAAACGAAAATAACAAGACATGAATGAGTTATTTTTGATCCATATAAAAGTAGTAAGAAATGTTGGATATGTTTAATGGATTTGGATTTTTCAAAAGAAGAAAACAAAGTTCATGATACTAGCCATAGATGCTTTATATTAACAATTTTTGATTTTGTTTAACTTTTACTCTATTCTAATGTTTGTTGAAGATTGTTTCATATTTAATTATTTTAAGTTGACATAAACATTCATTATCTTTCTGACATATGATTATTTGGTTAAAGTTACAGTTGTTTGTAAAATGTTTAAATCACATGATAAGCGTGATCAAGATGTGGAAGGTTCTTCACGTAAAAGGGCACCCAATTAGACGGATTCCCTCGGTATGATAATGATTGCCTTAATGAGGCAAGAATATGATGAAGGTAACTATCTAAATGGAACCTTCATAAAGGAAACTTGGAAAAAGATGATCATAGCTTTTAATCAACAAACAAGGAAGAACTTCACATACACCAACCTGAAGAACAAGCTCAAGGTTCTTAAAAAAAGCTTCAATCTGTATTTCAACCTGGCTAATCGATCGGATTGAGGCTGGGATCCTGTACTAAAGGTGCCTACCCTCGGTGATCAACATATATGGGAGGAGATCATTGCGGTGAGTACTTTGTAGCTATTAACATTTTAGCTATAAAGCATATCATTTTATGTAGTTAACACATACACCTGTATGACATACAGGTGAACAAAGCTTATGCCCGCATTAAGGATAAGCATTTTCCTGCCTACGAGGATCTAGAGATCCTATTCTCTAGAAGCATGGCCAGCGGTAGGCACGGGGCCACATCTACTATATCAGAAGGTGTATCGGATAATTCAACATCTGATGATGAAGCACAAATGACAAACTTTGATGCCTTGAATATCAGGCAGTCATCATAAAGTACTGACTGCGTATCTGCTTCTTCATTTTACCTGATGGAAGATTCCAATCAAAGCAAGTCAGATGAAACATCCAATAACCCGCCCGCATGTACCTCAACATCCATAAGTGAATCAATTTTCCAGGGACGGCCTTCCTCTTCTACCAAAAAGAGGACGAGGTCAAATTTCTAGACTGGTATGGCATGTCAGTCTTGGATTAGTAGTGATGCTAGTGATGCACTTCATGAGATAGCAGAATAAGGAAGAAGAAAATTGAAAATTGCAGACAAGCTTCTACGTAGGGAGAAGCTTGGTAGGCCAACATTTTATTCTATTGCTCAATGTGTTGACTTTGTCTTGATTTTGATGATTGACAAAATGTTTAAGTATATATGAGTACTAATTATATTTTAAGTATATTTTTCAGATCTTAGTACTCAACCATGTTGGATGAAGAAATGCTTGTATTTCAGTTGAAAAAGTTCTTAAATTAATGAAAAATTAAGTATATGGACTTTGGAATTAATATAGAAGAATTTGAAGAGGTTAAAGTTTCAATTTGAAGATGTTTCAGCAATAGCACAAGCAAGTGTCGACACTTGGAAATGAAGTGTCGACACCTGAGGATCAAATGTCGACACTTGAAGAGTGAAGTGTCGACTCAAGGCCTGAGATAAACAGAAAATTTCAAAATGCACTTTCAGTCAAGTGTCGACACCTGGAGCTGAAGTGTCGATACTTGGAAGTGAAGTATCGATACCTGAAAAATGAAGTATCGACACTTGAAACTGAAGTGTCGACACCTAGAGGTGAAGTGTCGACACTTGAATAGTAACGGCTAATTTTCTGGACTGCAGAACTTCTCCAACTTGGTTTCAACGGCCATATTTTCCTCCCTAACGGCTATAAACGGCCATTTAGGTGTTAGGAGGCTATATAAACATCAAGAATCAAATGGGGAAGTAATCCTTTGGTGAGTTTCTTGAATATTCTTAAAGGATTCAATAGTTGAGTGATTAAAAGCCTCCAAGCTTCCAAGTTTCAAAGAGAGCATTCAAAGTCTACATCTACAAGCATCAATCAAAGGCTTCATCAACTTAAAGACAAGATCTTCATCAACAATCAAGGGCTTCAAAGAGATATTTACTTTATTTTAGAAAGCTTTTATTGTATTCATTTAAACTTGCTCTTACATTGTTTTACTTAAGATTTTTGGTGAGCCTTGAAAAATCAAAGAGATTTTTGGTAAGCCTTTGAAAATCAAAGTGGTTGTTGGTGAACCTTGAAACCAACTAGGGTTTTACTTGTGAGTCCGAAGCAAAAACAAGTTGTTTAGGTTCTTGGTTATCCCGTAAAACCAAGGATGGTTGTTGGCGAGCCTTGAAACCGACTAGGATTTGACTTGTGAGCCCGAAGACAAAACAGGTTGTAAAGGTTGTTGGTGAGCCTAAGTTATAAAACCAAACTTAGTGAAATTCCCAAGGGGTTCTTGGGGAGTGGATGTAGGTGCTTGGTTGGCACCGAACCACTATAAATCTTTGTGTTTGTGTGATTGTTCTCCTTGTACTTTTATTTCTTTATTTTTGCTGCATTTATTTGAAATACACATGCATTTGAATTGCATTAGCACATACTTGCTTTAGTTCATAGATATTTTAAATAGTACAAAAGTTTTATAAAACCAAATTCACCCCCTCTCTTGGGTTGCCTACCTGAGCCTACAATTGGTATCAGAGCGGGTGCTCTGTTTGAAAATCTAACGATTTTGAGTTAAAGATTATGGCAACCCTTGTAGGTATTAGTGTTAGACCACCGTTTTTCAATGGCATAAATTACACATTTTGAAAAACTTGCATGCACATCCATATTCAATCTATTAGTTATCATCTTTGGAAAATCATTGTTAGTGGTCCTCATATTCCTTCCATTTTGGTTAATGGCATTTTCATTCCAAAGCTCGAAGAGGATTGGAATGAATATGACATTAAACAAAATGAAATCAATGCTAAAGCAATGAACTTGCTTTATTGTGCATTGGACTTAAATGAATTTAATAAAATTTCTACATGCACATCGACGAAGGAAATATGGGACACACTTGAAGTTATTCATGAGGGTATTCTTCAAGTGAAGAATTCTAAAATTAATTTGCTTGTACATTCTTTTGAAATTTTTGAAATGATGCACTATGAATCTATTTCTGATATATATACTAGATTTATGACTATTATAAATGAATTGAAAAATCTTGGCAAAATCTATACTAATACTGATTTGGTGAACAAAATTCTTAGATCCTTGCCAAAATCATGTGATTCAAAGGCGACGGCGATCCAAGAAGCTAAAGATGTAGAAACCTTACCTTTGGAGGAGCTTATCGGTTCACTCATGACCTATGAGTTGAACTTATGGTAAAGGATAGTGGAAGCTGATACAGAAAAGAAGATAATGACTTTTAAAGCCAAAAAGAAATTCAAGGCAATGATGGCAACTTGGAGCGATAGCGAATATTCAAGTACGGATGATGAAGTTGCCCATCTTTGCTTCATGGCAAATGAGGAAAAGGTATGTGCTAAAAATAATTATGATTTTATCTTTAAAGAATCACATGATGTATCTAATGATCTTGTGCATGAATATAGATTGCTAAAAATTGAGCACAAGAAATTAAATAGGCATGTAGATTCATTTTCTCTTGACAACACCAATCTTGCAAATAAAAATGATGATTTAAATATCAAGATTGATATTTTGAAAAATAAAAAGAATAATTTTTCTAAAGAAAAAGAATTTTTAGAAAAAGAAAATGTTATTTTGAAAGATTCATGTGATAAAAATATTTTGGTTGAGGAAAAGAAGCTAAAACTTTTGAAAAATTTCTCTATTCCTGCTTCTTTCAATTTATCTTCTAAATGTGGTTTTAATGCTTATCCTTCTAGATTAAGAAAAGTTTAGGTTCCAAAAGAAACCATAATTACTAATCATAAAGGACCCAAGAAAGTTTGGGTACCAAAAATGTCCACTTAATTTGTTTTGCAGGAATGTCTTGCAACCCAACATGAAGAAAGGAAGTTCTTGAAAAGAGGTTGTACAAGACAATTTAAAGAAGTGGACAAGCTACATTTTGAACTAAATGGTAAAAGGAAGGACTTTGTATATTGGTAAATTCTAAACATCTCCTTCCATAATTAAAAATGTAGATTAATTTTTATTGCATCAATTACTTTAAAAAATTATTTTAAATAGTTAATTAGAATCAAGTTTGGACTTATCATCATTGGCTATGATCATGAACTTTTTGGTGTTGATGAATTTCATGCTATCATGATTAAACTTATGATTGTAAGATCTTCACTTGATTTTGATTAATGTATTTCATGAAAAATACTTTTAAAAATCAATATTGATTTGAAAAATATTTTAATTGATTAATTAGATCAAGCTTAGACTAATAATCATTAGTTGTGATCATGACTATTTTGATGTAAATGGATTTCATGCTCTCATGATTTCAACTTATGATTATTAAACTTTCACTTGATTTTGATTAATACAGTATTTGAATTATTTCAAGTGAAATGTTACGATTTATGTGCTTTCATTGTTGGCATCTATGCTTAAGTTAGAATTGATTTGAATCAAGTATAGAACTGGTAGTTAAGGGTTACATTTAAGAAGAAGGTATGCATATTGACAAACCCTTGCTATAGTAGCTAGACTTGATATCATATTACTTCTAGCATTTGTATGGATATCAAATTATCTTAAAATGAATTTGAAATCATGCTAAAAGTTTTTAAGTGATATAAATGCTTTGTATTTTGAAAATCATGAATATCTTGAAAAATTTCAATTCTTGATACATGAGCTTTCATGTTTTATTCCTCAAATAAATGCATATTTTCAAAGAAGGAATAACATTTAGGGAGAGCATCCAAAGATTTGTTATCATATTTGATGCTTTGAATATTTTGCTTGATATCATGCTGTACTTATATTGTTCCGATACTCTTTCTTCTTGTTTTCAAATCTAATTTTTTAAGGAGAGTTACATTCAAATGGTATCATATTTTAATTGGTATCATGTTCAATTTGTATCATATTTAATTGATATCATAATTATTTGATTTCATACATTGATTTTGATGACCTACTTGCTATTTTTTCTGACTTCATTCCCACTTTGTATTGCCTTTCATCCTTTTTCATGATGTCAAAAAGGGGGAGAAAATTGTTAGTATGAAAAGGAAAAGATTGGATAAACATGAAAAATCATTTGAGAAATGAAAGAAAGTACAAAAGGGAGAGAAGAATATAAAATATTTTTATCTAAAGGGAAGAATTAGTAAGAAGAAGAAATTTTAAAAATTTAAAAATTTTGCATATTTTGAAAAATATTTTTGAAGATTTTTTTTGGATCATATTTTGAGGGGGAGCTTGGTGCTTATTGATTTGAGCTTACATGTTTATCTTATTGTTAATCTTTTTAAGCTTACCATTTTCATATACTTAAAGATTTTGTCATCAACAAAAAGGGGGAGATTGTTGACTCTGTCTTGATTTTGATGATTGACAAAATGTTTAAGTATATATGAGTACTAATTATATTTTAAGTATATTTTTCAGATCTTAGTACTCAACCATGTTGGATGAAGAAATACTTGTATTTCAGTTGAAAAAGTTTTTAAATTAATGGAAAATCAAGTATATGGACTTTAGAATTAATATGGAAGAACTTGAAGAGGTTAAAGTTTCAATTTAAAGATGTTTCAGTAATGGCACAGGCAAGTGTCGACACCTGGAAATGAAGTGTCGATACTTGAGGATCAAGTGTCGACACTTGAAGAGTGAAGTGTCGACTCAAGGCCTGAGACAAACAGAAAACTTCAGAATGCACTTTCAGTCAAGTGTCGACACCTGGAGCTGAAGTGTTGACACTTGGAAGTGAAGTGTCGACACCTGGAAAATGAAGTGTTGACACTTGAAACTGAAGTGTCGACACCTGGAGGTGAAGTGTCGACACTTGAACAGTAATGGCTAGTTTTCTGGGCTGCAGAACTTCTCTAACTTGGCTCCAACGGCCATATTTCCTTCCTAACGGCTATAAACGGCCATTTAGGTGTTGGGAGGCTATATAAACATCAAGAATCAAATGGGAAAGTAATCCTTTGGTGAGTTTCTTGAATATTCTTAAAGGATTCAATAGTTGAGTGATTAAAAGCCTTCAAGCTTCCAAGTTTCAAAGAGAGCATTCAAAGTCTACATCTACAAGCATCAATCAAAGGCTTCATCAACTTGAAGACAAGATCTTCATCAACAATCAAGGACTTCAAAGAGATATTTGCTTTATTTTAGAAAGCTTTTATTGTATTCATTTAAACTTGCTCTTACATTATTTTACTTAAGGTTTTTGGTGAGCCTTGAAAAACCAAAGAGGTTTTTGGTAAGCTTTTGGAAACCAAAGTGGTTGTTGGTGAGCCTTGAAACCAACTAGAGTTTTACTTGTGAGCCCGAAGCTAAAATAAGTTGTTTAGGTTCTTGGTTATCCCGTAAAACCAAGGGTGGTTGTTGGTGAGCCTTAAAACCAACTAGGGTTTGACTTGTGAGCCCGAAGACAAAACAAGTTGTAAAGGTTGTTGGTGAGCCTAAGTTATAAAACCAAACTTAGTGAAATTCCCAAGGGGTTCTTGGGATGTGGATGTAGGTGCTTGGTTGGCACCGAACCACTATAAATCTTTGTGTTTGTGTGATTGTTCTCCTTGTGCTTTTATTTCTTTATTTCCGCTGCATTTATTTGAAATACACAAGCACTTGAATTGCATTAGCACATACTTGCTTTAGTTTTTATATATTTTAAATAGTACAAAAGTTTTATAAAACCCAATTCACCTCCCTATTGGGTTGCCTACCTGAGCCTACACAATGCATGGCACGGTTGGAGAGTATACCTGGAGTTACACCTGAATGCATAATAGGTACATTCAAAAATTTCAAAAATGATGATAATCGATGGTTCTTTATGAACTATGATGGGCATATTTTGGAAGCATGGCTTAGGAAATAACTGTCGAAAGTTAATCATGGCCCTAAAATGATGTAAGCTCCTCCTGGATCAAATGTCTATGTCCCAAATGTTTGCATTCCCAATCCCATGCATGATGTCCATGTTGACTTTAGCCTTTGATTTTGATGAACTAACAAAATGTTGAGTATATGTTTTATACTAATGTTTTAATTATAGTTATAAGTTTTAGGATACAGGCACCTCAAATTCTCTATATAAAAGTATCAAGACACTCATTAGAAGCTAAGCAATTTTAAATGTTTGAGAAGTCTTCTCAGTTGAAAAAGACCCCAAAATAGATAAAAACAGAGCTTTACAAAAAGGGTATTGAAGTTTCATTGAAGAACTTTTTGAATTTTGAGGGTTGGCACAAGTTTTTATCTTGTTGCAGAGTCAAGTATCGACTCATGGCACGCTAAGTGTCGACACTTTAGAAAGTGGCATGCAAAAAATTCTTGTGGCATGCCAAGTGTCGACTCACAGAGTCAGGTGTCGACTCACAGAAATGAAGTGTCGACCATGGCCTGAAAAAATTAAAGATACAGAACTATGCCATTCTGGGTTTTTCTATCAAGTGTCGACTTAGGAAAATTCAAGTGTCGACTCAGGAGATTCAAGTGTCGACTCACATGGTTCAAGTGTCGACTCATTGCCTGAGAACAGACATTGACAACAAGACACAATGCATGGGACCATCTGCAGCTCATGGGAATTGGGACCATCTACAACTCATGGGGCATTGACAACAAGACACAATGCATGGCGCCTCTCCCAACTCCCACTGACTAGTGGAGGAGCCCATTGAACCCGAGCCTTGTTCATCGAAAGGTGAGGTCAAGGAGCTAGGCAAAGTAGGTCTAGAGAGGGCAATGATGAAAGTTTTGGTCTTCTAGAGGGGCGCGATGAATTTTTTTTTAAAAAAGAAGACATGTTCAAATAGATCCGCTCAAATTGCAAGCTCAATTTTTAAACCTGGACTGGCTCATCGAACTAAAAATCAAGTCTATTTTTAGTTGCAAATAGATCTGCTCAAATTATGGAATACCAAACTAAAAATCATAGCCCAAACCTATTTTAAAGGGATCGGACTAAAAATCATACCCCAAACCTATTTTAAAGGAACCGGACTAAAAATCATACCAGCATCATTGTAAATAGACATGCTCAAATTATGGGCTGCCCATGCAGCCCCTTTAAAATGAGTTTGGGTTATGATTTTTAATTCGACGGGCTAGACCAAATTTAAAAATCAAGCCTAAGTTTCTAAATAGGCTAGGCTAGGATTTATATTGACCTAGTCCAGACTCGATCCGGATCCGTATCTCTCTTTTAAGTCAGATTAATTCTTCTCTTCCCAACGAAAAAGTAGCCCCTTTACAACAAGTTTGGGTTATGATTTTTAATTCGACGGGCTAGACCAAATTTAAAAATCAAGCCTAAGTTTCTAAATAGGCTAGGCTAGGATTTATATTGACCTAGTCCAGACTCGATCCGGATCCGTATCTCTCTTTTAAGTCCGATTAATTCTTCTCTTCCCAACCCTAATCTTAAAAATCAATCCCATATCCCTCTTATTCTCTTTATCGCCTTCTCGCCGGTCACTGCCTCCTCGACAGCTTGTCTCTTTCCCGGCCTTCTCGTATCATCCTCGCATCATCCCATCTTTGCAATCTCTTCCTCTTCAATCATCCCATCTTCCTAGCTTAGAACTGCTACTCCCAGCAACCACCTTTTCACTAGTTGCCGCCTCCTCATTTTGTCTCGAGCCTCAGCCTCTCCGCCATCTTGTGCTATCCTGGCCTAGGTGCATCCTCTCATGTCGTCCTGGCATCGATGTCCTCTTTAGTCCTTAATCTTAGATCATCCCGGCCTCCATGCATTCTCTTTACATCATCGCCACATCCCGACTCCTAAGCCCTGGCCATCTCCTCAATCCCCTCCTTCTAGTCTAGGGAAGCCTGAGGCCTAACATGGAAGCTTGAAGCCTAATATGGATCGAGCTTGGACTTGGGAAGGAGGCTTGAAGGCCAATCCGAGCTCGAGCTTGATGAAGTGCTGCTATTTCCTAAGCTAGGCTCAGCCCAAACCTGGCCTGATCCGCTCCAGGTCTAGTTGCAAAGTTGCTTGTCAATCTATCTTTCATTAGAATGACGATGATCGAGCTCTCCTCAAAGTTCATCCTTAGATCTAAAACAAGTTCAAAAGCATAAATTATGGTGCTCACATAAATCCAATTGTCATGTTTTATGACCACAAAGCAAATTTCATTTGCTAATTTTACCATGCCCCTCTTACTTAGATGCTGATGCCTCACGTAACAAGGGCATCATATCTAAGCCCGAGGAACCGTGGGATAAAACTGCCGGACCATTAGAATCGGTAGTTGCTTGCAAGATTGTGAAAGTTCACACAATGTTCTTGCCTTTCATAACAATGGGGGTACCTTTACAAACTCTATGAACTCTACCTTCGTCAACGATTTTGCATCCACCGAAGCCAAGCATAATCAAAGATATAATATTCTTCTTCGAATTTTAGACCTGCCGAATATCTGTTATCATCCTCGTGATGCATCTCGGTATGAATAGTCCCTGTATCCAATTTTATGGGGTGCATCATGAGAACAAGCCCTATATTGACTGATTTATAATTGGAACCAAGATCTTTTAGTATGCATGTCATAGGAATATCCTAAATCAAGAATCCGGTCATCCTTTGAATTCATATTGTAATCATATGTTAAGATGATATTTGGTTCCCTTAATTTCATCCAAAATAAATTTTTATTCTAATTTATTTTCAAACAGCTGCTAAAATTGAGATAGACTATTCAGAATAAGATATCCTGATTAACTCTTAGTATTCTAAAATGATTATTTCATAATGGATTATGAAATAATTTATTCTAGATCATTTTTTTTTTTATATGGTGGTGGATCCTACAACATTAATTATATTAAAATAAAATTGTTATTCCAGATTTTTAATCAATCAGGAATTTGGAATAACAACGATGAATAATTATTTTTTATAAATTGATATTTTTAATTTAAAAATATATATTTTTTATTCCAAACATTACAGCACAGCACAGCATATTCTTGAAATAAAAGAATTCTTTAAATCATATTCCTAGCTGCACAGCACAGCATGTGATGCAAGAATCTTAAAGCAATCATAACAAATGCGGTGGAATATTTCGTGTCCGTTGTACGTATGGCTGGAAATGAGCCGGTTCAAAAATTCATTATTTGTAACTGAACTGGGCCAGCTCAATAAATTTTGGATCGACCTGCGGATAAAATTTTAAATATATTGAACTTGTCTTAGGACTGTAAAATAAAATTAATTTAATTTTTTGATAAAAAAATATCTGAATTTGATCCAAAAATTTTTAAAGTATTATTTTAAAATCGGTCGAATAAATTTTGAACCGGTGCATTTCCTGCCCCAGCTGCCTGCACGGCGAATCCAAAGTCAACGCAGTGACGATACTCTTATCGCAAAAAAATAAAAATAAAAATAAAAATAAAAATAAATAAAAATAAAAAAAGCAGTGAATTGGACGTCGACAGATAAACCCCAACAAGACACCCGAAACGAACCACAGAAGGTAGCTCACATGCGAGCTGGGTGTCATTTGGGGCTGTCTTATCTTGGTCCAAGCCATTTTTCTCTTTTATTCTATTTTACTTGTTCTCCAAGGCGGCCCAGCACCGAACCCTATTCTGCGGTCATAAAAGCAAGAGGGGAGATTTTTTGGGCAAATTGGTGGAAGCCGTGCAGGGAAACGGATGGGAGTTCTTCAGCGGAAGAAAGAAGCATCACCGTCGTCGTCCGATCTCTGATGCGTGGTAAGAAGGCTTTTAGAGTGGTATAATTCGATCATTTTTTCTAAAGTTCTGTGGTTTGTTGTCCCTGATTTTCTGTTCGAGCTGAGGTGAATTCCATGATGTGGGAGGCTTGAGGCTTTCGGAGGAAAGATGGATGTTGAATTTTTTGAGATATATGAAGAAAATTGTCCAGGTGATGCAGGTGGAGTGGAGGAACATTTTGATGATGCTTTGAAGTTTGCCTTCCGGATTTGTTTGTCTCGGAAGTATATTGGATTAACTTCGCAGTTTTTCCGTTAGGAATGGGCGGTACCGGCAATTTTATAATTAGGGATGGGTGGGTTGGGCAACATGAATCCATCTTACCCAGCATCTTGATTTTATAGCTTTGATGGATGAATAATTAAAAAAAAATTATGATAATTTATTTGATTTAGAAAAAAGAATATAAATTTTTACATAGTTATTGGATTGATTATTTAGATAGATTTCTGAAAGATATTTCATGTATTTCTTGTAATGTACAATTTAACTGGATCGTATTCTTATCTTGAAATTTTGAGATAATTTGATTGAAAAAAAAAAAAAAAAGTTAGAGTATTGCTCCAAAATATCCTTTTTATAATTATAATTATTTTTAGTTGGTTCAATGAATTGAAATTTTGTTGGCCAGATTCAGTGGCATTTACTCATGATTAATGATATGTACTTTATAAATGTATACCTTCTTGGTTGATTATATGTTGTACTAGATATAATATACCTTCTCTTACAGAAAGTTGTGTTCGGCTTGCATCACCATTATAAAAAAAATGCACTATTTCATTTCAGCTTCAAATGTAGAAGAATGCTTAACATATCACTCTGATTCGTTGAAGAGCTGCTCTTTTTCTTAGCATTTAACGATCTTGGACTCCTTCATTCAAATTATGAAATTAATGGATCGTTTATTCACTAATATCTTAGCATTTTTCTTTCTTCATTTTTTTTTTTTTTTTCTTCTTCTCTTGTTTGATAAGCATTTCAATTTAAGCCACGAAATTTGTTCTGACGACCTTAAACATCAGACCAGAAATAAAGGTTATCAGTTATTGCTGATTGATTTGTTTCATCAGGGCAATTGTTTACTATTACCCCGTGAAGCACGATCATTAAGCTGGCATCAGAATGAACAGCCATTTGTTTTGTGATCCCAGTTCTGTTCCCCCGTACTTATAGATTGGTAATGCTAAATTTATCAGTCTTCAAGATGTTCTTCATAGCAACAAATAATTAAACCTTGAAAGGTACACCATCCCATGGTAATAATGTTATTAAGCTTGCTTAACGCTCAAAATTCATTTGAAGAGTAGCAATGTTTTCTGGAGAAAATGAGCACTGGTCCAATATGAGCCTTTAATCCTGAAAGCTCTATGCAAATGAAGATCGGAGGGAAGGAGATTTTGGTGGTTAAATTCGTTTTCCAGCGATCTGCAAGCGGTTTTAGCACCCGGTTTAAGGGAAACGGTGGTGACAGATTATACACCTGCAGGTAAGTTGAGCCCTTGCTTTGTTTAGAACTTCAACCAGCTACGCATCCATTCCCAAATTACTTTTTAGAGATGGCAGCTACACATCCATTCCCAAATTACTTTTCAGAGATGGCAGGGAACATTTTTCAGTTCACCTCACCCCTTTATCAGCTAGAGGAAATTAATTATATTTTCAGGTTGAAACAAATATCCAACTTACAAAGAATAAAATGAAAGCCAATGATTTTTTTGCTTTTTTTGATAAAACGGTAGCTTCATACATGACTAATGCGAATACAATTCAAAAATTTTTTTAAAAAAAATAGAAGCATTATCTCTAAAATATTCATAGAATGTTACGTAATAAAGAAGATGATCCAATCAGTAGCACTGTTTGTCTCATTGTGGATATACCTAATATTAAAAGAGCACATCCAAGAAGCAAATGACGATCGTCACACACGAGGATGAAAGACCATACCATAATCAGGGCGCCCTTGTAATCAGGCTACAACCATAGTAGAATCTGTTTCAACAAATAATTGGTTAGCCCGTAGAGCCAACCTAGCATAACAAATGCCCTCCCATGCCACCCTCAGCTCAGCTTAGGCACAGACGTGTCCATCAGCCAAACACCACGAGCTGCAATAAATCGGAAGTCAAGGCCACGAATGATAAACCCCACTCCACTAGTTATATCTGTCACACTGCCATCAAAGTTGACATTCAGGAATAATAGAGGTTAGAGCTCTCAGGAGATGAAAATCATTCTCCTGATGAAAAGAAAAGAAGGGGAGTCTTAAGTGTCCCAAGTCCTTAGGGTCGCATGAGGTAGCGAATTTTCATAAAACTTTGTAGCCAAAGTCAAAGCCCTCTCCACTACAAGCCTCGCCAACATCCATCTGTTCTCGAAGACTCCCTCATTCCTGGCAAGCCAAATTTAGTAAGTAATATAGGCCGCCCTGGTGTCGGCCCTCCATATAGCATCAAACTCAGAACTCCTTCGCATGGCCTCCAAGAAGAACCAGGTAGAATGCTCCATAGGACCATTAGTGAGGGGCAAAGATGCCAGCTACCAAACCTACGCTGCTCTTGAGCGGAATAAAAGAGTATGCTCTATAGTCTCATCCACCATCCCACAGTTAGGACAGGTGGCTTGGGTACCCATACCTTTAGTACTTAGAAGCATCCTAGTGGGCAGACAACACCATGCAACCTTTCAAAGGAACAAGTTCTTCCTGAATCCTAGGTCTCTAAATCCAAGCACCATACATTGACCTCGTCACTCCTCCCAGTAAATGTCATAGAGCTCCATGGTTACTAATCTAGGATTGTATGATGATCGCCACCTAATATCTGAGTCCTGAGTAATAGGAATCACTAGTGAAATACTTTATCAGCCAAAATATTACCAAAGAGCTGGATGACCCTTTAAGTATTTCAACCTCTCCTCTCTGGCCGAAACAAGTTAGAAACCCGAGTGTGGTCATCAATGTCCATACTAATAAAGGTAGGCCAATGATTCAATGATAGATCGGCCATCTAGGTGACACACAGGAGCCCAATTGAAGTGCCATCACCTAGAATCCATGATACCTGACCGAGTACATCTAGAGCATGCAGACAGATCTCCTTCCACATAAAGGAGCTACTGCGAGTGATGCCCAGCTCTCCCCCACTACTACACTCCCCATACTTCACCTGCATTATCATATTTCAAGGTCTACTAGATTGCAACAGAAATCTCATAGCATGCTTGGTAATTAAAGTTTCTTATCGAATATGCAAGGATTGAATACCAAGCCCCCTTCCTGATCGAAAGGCATACCAAATCCAAAGCAAGGAGGCAAATGCCATCCCTTTCCTGATGAGAGCACCAAAGGAAGTTCCTGAATAGCTACTCAAATCGTGATAGAGTGACCCCTGGAACAACAGTATAGGATAGTAGAAAGACTGGGATGGTACTAAGAATTGATCTAACAAGGGTGACCTTGCCCGTCATCGAAAGTGCTCTAGATTGCCATCCCTCGAGATGAGTGCAGATCGAAACCTCTAGCTTGATGTAGTCATCTCTCCGAAGAAGGTGACTAGAAATAAGAACCCTAAGGTAATGCATAGCCCTAGACTACAAGATACCAAGAATCTCCCTCATTGACTGCCTAACCTGAGAGCATGTTTTAGGGCTGAAGTAGATAGTTGACTTCGACAAATTCACCTTCTGGCTAGAAGCAGTATAATATATCTTCATATAGATACTAGCAAAGGTCGGGTACGTGCGCAGCTCCAATAAAATCCAATAATTTTTCCTAGATTCGATCCAGTAAATCCAACGAAATATTGGGCTTTCCTAAGTTCGATCCGATAAAGATAGAGTAGCACAACAAGTAAGCAAATTTGATATATTAAATACTTTTGGTTTTATTTGCAGATCTATAACATGTTCATGATTGGTTCATGCTTTGCATGCTTAGAATAGATTTTTATTTTTACTGTGAATTAATTTTAATTAATTAAAAATTTTAAAACCTATACATGTAATTCAAGATCATATGACGATTCTTAATAGTGGTATCAGAGCCATTGATTTTATGAACATGTTTAAATCTGAAAATCATATCTAACAATTCTAGTTTTTGATGTGAGAATTCAGATCTTGAGAAGAGTTTCAGATTTGAAATCAAATATGAAAATTAAGAATTTAAAATCTAAAAATTCAGATCCGAAGTTTTGGTTGAAAATCGAAATTTCAAATATTAAATTTTTGCAATCTGGAATTGCACTAGATTTAAAAATTTCAATCGATTTGATCTAAAAATTAGATCTAAAAAATTTTATTTTTGGATACAAAATTTAGATAAAGAAATCATAATTCATATTCATTTTGTAGATCTTAAAAATATTTTTAAATTTTATGTTATGAATTTTTGAATGCATGTATGCTAAAATTTTCTAGATATGAGATTTTTATATCTTTGGATTTTTCATGAGATGATTAAACCCAATAGTTTAGATTTGAGAGTAGTTTCGACATCTAGACTAAACTCTCATATTCATAATATACTTAATTAAATGTCTAAAATTAAAATTGGTTAGGTCTAATCTTGTGCTGATATAAGTTATCCTACTATAAGGTTAACTCTTTATAATGTAAGGTTGTCCTAGCACAAAATTGACTCATTTAAAAAATAGTTTTCAAGATTTAAATCAATTATTTGAGATCTGAAATTAAGGTTATAGATTTGAAATTAAGAATTTAAGATCTTAATCCAAAGCATAAAACATGATGGATGAGGCATGGGTTGAATTGATTAGATCATGCAATTAGATTATATCTAGTTTTTAGTTAAGTCAAATGCAATCGATTGAACTCTTGACCAAACCAAATCAATAGTTGATTAGGATTAGGTCAAAAGTACTTAGGATCATGTCAATGGTCTGAGCTGGTTGATATAATTGATATCAATCGATTGATCTAAAGACCTGATTTGGTTCAATGTTAAGCTTGAATCATTTAAGCTTACCAATTTAAAATTGATAAACCAATTAGTGTTTAAGGTGTGTTTCAATCATAATTTTCAATTGAAACTAACTCTTACGTGGCCAACTCAGTTGATATCTAGGAAGGAGGTTAAATGGCAGAACCATTTCATCGATCTTACTTACCTGACCAATTTGGTTAATTATATTTGAATAAGATTGATTATTGATTCGAGTTCATCCATGCCATCTTGATTAGTTAGACATGAGATAGGCTGACTAATTAAGCTGTGACCCGAATCAAGTCACTTAGATATGAAATGTGCAGATCTAAAATAGTCAGACATGAGATGTGTTGATCCAATCCAGGTATGTTAGATATTAGGTGGCTGACCTAAACCAAGTTAATTAGACATTAGTGTGCTAACCCAAACAAGGCTAACCAGACATGAGATGTGCTGACTAATAAAGTAAAGATCTAAATCCAAGTTTTCTCATAAATATTAAATTATAGGTCTTCCACTATTGTAGAGCTGCGGGTGTCTCTCAGTAGGGCTGGAAGTGGGTCGGGCTGGACTAGGCCACACCTCTACCCGAGCCCGACTCGAAAAAATATTTCGAGTTTCGGGCCGGGCTTAGGCCCAAAATTTTTTCAAAGTATCAGGCCCGACCCTGATCCGAGCTCGGCCCGAGTAAAGCCCAAGTGACCCAAAAAAACAATCATCGAGCTTCTTGCTCCCAATCCTCTCTAGCTCCGTCTCCTCCTTCCTCCTCTCACTCTCCACCGCCTCCTCGTCCACCGTAATCACCACCTGATTCACTGACGTCGCCACCCCCTTCGTCACGGTTGCCACATCAAACCTCTGGCCGCCGCTCTTCATCGCCTCTACGGTGACCTGCACCGATGGTTGGAGATCAGTGGAGTCCGTCGAGGGGCCTTCCAGATTGGGAACGAGATGGGAGCGGCAGACGAAACAGTACACCAGCGGAGTCGGAGGGTCTCGTCATCCTCGAACTTGTTGAGGCAAACTATGCACTCTAGCTCCCCCTTCCCGACGGCCTGCATTAGCAATTGGAGATCGGTGGAGTCCGTTAAGGGGCCTTCCGAATTGGGAATGAGATAGGAGCGACAGACGGGACAGTACACCAACGGAGTCTGAGGGTCTCATCATCCTTGAACTTGTTGAGGCAAACCCTACACTCCAGTACCCCTTGCCTGATCTTGAGCTCCTTCACCTCCGAGTACACCGGTGTCGGGAACGTCTCCCGCCACCGCCGCGACCGCCCTCCTCTCTCATGCACGGGGAGGCAAACGGACTCAACCCGCTCTCCAATGCAATGCCAGATATAAATCGAGAAGAAACCAAGGATCCACAAGAAACTTGGACTCCACCCAGGCCTGGTTCAGGCTTTGCCATTTTGGGCCCCCTTCGGGCCGAGTTTGGGCCAGGCCGGGCCGGGCCAAGAGGGTACCTAAGCCCAGCCCGAAAATTAGATGGATCATATTTTTAGGCCCAAGCTTGACCTAATTTAATTGGGATTTAGCCCAAAGCCTGGCCCGACTTTGAGCCGGCCCGAGCCCACTTCCAGCCTTATCTCTCGGGTGTGATTGTTCTCTACTAGAAACAGTGATTCAGTTGCATCAGGGAGATGCAACTACATTAACATTAGATGTTGCAGGGTGAAGATGGGCTTGGACCCAATAACTGTTAGGTGAGGGACTCAATGACAGCTTTATTTTGTATTGAATGGTGGTCTGACTTAACTAGGAAGTGTGGGCAATAACTGTTAGGTGAGCCCATATGATTTAGAGACCGAGTCACTGCAATATATTTAAGAAGTATTGGCAAGAGTTATCCACTCATTGGTTTACATATTATCAATAACTGTTAGGTAAGGTGCATGAATTCAGTGGGACCGCATTACTCACTAGGGACCTTAGTCATGTAGAGATTTCTGCATCTCCACTGAGGAGTGTAAGAGATTCATGAAAATAGTGGGAGCTTAAATTTGTTGCTTAAAAATCTCTAAAATAAATTTAAAATTAAATGCAATCATCTAACTTAATTCTTGACTCTATGCAGATAAAAAGTCAGCTTCCAACCTCCTTAATTCTTAGACAAATCCATTAACCATAACCTAATATAAAGAGTGGTCCAATTTGAAAATTTTAATTAGACAGGTTGAGTACAGTAATAGACCAAGATTATCTTATGTTACCTAGCCATTTTGGCTAACCTAATTGCAATCAATCAGTGTTCATTTTTTGATAAGGATTAGGAGCTTGAGAAGCTCGGGCATGTTGATGCATAAGGATTGCAAATAGATTTGATTCAACCATCTTATCTAATTTATATGGATAGCTTATTGAAAACTATCATTTGAATAATATTAAGACAATTAGATCAACAAATTGATGACTAATAAAGAGATATTAAAAGGTTTAATGGACATGCTTCTCGATGCAGAGCAGACATTCTCTTCCAAAAGATAGTCTAATTGGAAGAAGAGGTCTATGAAGAAGCAAGAGATTAGATCTTCCATATAAATGGCTATTGATAATGAAAAATTGTTTCCACTTTAAAGGTCATTGACCATAGGCATTGTCCCATATACCTAATCCTTGAAGAATAAATATGACACACCTTGGAAGGTATGTCAGCTACTTAAACAGACTTTTATCTTGAGCAAAAATTTGATTTCTGTTTAGCATGAAATCATTGATCCATTTATTTTAGAAATAAATTAGTTTCAGATGATTTTTAATGTCAGTCTTTACATGCATATGATACATTTGCTGAGCTGTTAGTGAGTCCATGAAATCTAAGAGATCCTGTAAGATGATCTGCTAGCCCAGGTACACATTAATATGTGTAGCATATTTGATGTGCTAACCAGGAAAAGCTTCTTAAGGTTCTTTAATTAAATTGAGGAAGTAAATGCCTTAGAGAAAATTTCCAGAATTATCTCAAGTTGCTCGACATAATCTCACAATGGATTTCTCTTACATCTTGAGTTTAACAAGATATATGAGTAGAGAAATTGAACTCTATTGGATATGGTTCAATCTATTATGGAAATCACTAATTTATCTTTAAGGAATTTGATTAGATAACTTACCTAACCTATTTAATTGGGTTCACTTTAAATCTTTTTATCATACTTATATGAGAATATAGATAGATGAGTTAGAGATTAAGTCACTGATGGTCTTTATCCTAAAGAGTTGTTATGATACTTCTTTTCAATAGATCACAAGTTGTTATGACCCAATATCTTTATTCATGATTATATAGTTTAACCTAATTATAGCAATGGAAGGATAATTAAGCTTGAAGAGATTATCTCAGAAGAGTAATGGGCTATAAAACTTATAGAACCCATTCGAGTAAAGCCAGTAAAGTAGTTCCTTCTCCACCTCATAAGTATTATAGGATCTCCCATCCTTCAAAAAGGTACATAGGCATTCTTATAGAGAATGTAGAGGAAGTATTCCTTTAGGGAGATAGAGAATATAGAGATAATCTTAGAAACCTATAATGAGGCGATGTCAGACATCGATTTCGGGAAGTGATTAAATCCTATGAAGTTAGACTCAATGTGCTTCAACCTAGTATGGACTTTAATGGATCCACTGAAAGGTATAGTACCAAATGGATAGTGATCTATGAGGCAAGGCTTAGGTAAAAGGTTATAGTCAGTATTGACTATGAAAACCTTTTCACTTGTGGTCATGCTTAAAATCCATACTAATTGTTACTGTAGTTAACCATGATGAGATCAGATTGATGAATAGTGATGAAATCACAAGGTCTAAGCTGCAAAGAGTCTATGTAAATAGGCTAAAGTAATTAGCTCAAAATTAGAATTCTCATTTCAATGACATCTTTAAATCATTTGATTTTATCAAGAACGAGAAGAGAAATCTCATGTTTATTTTTGGTCAGTGGGAGTTGTTGCCACCTAGATCACCTGGCCTGTAGCTTCTTACGTGGCCCAGGTGAGCGGACTCCCTTCCAGCATCACCGGACTCGTCGGTCGGAGACGATCAAGGGGAACATAGTCATAGTTGTAGGGATGAAGGGACTTGATACTGTGTCGTGGTCTTCCTATGGGCCTCTCAAGTGGGAGAAATCTTCACCGTATCGTCCCTCTGTCAGGCGGACCTGCAAAACAGGGAAGACCTACATCGGGAATTCCGGCAGAGGCACTCCGACAATCAAATCAGTGGGACGATCGAAGGAAATAAGAGACCTCTGAGGCGGAGAGCTTGGGGGACTCTCTGCTGCCAGAGGGTGATAATGAAAAGAGTGTGTTGTTTCTTACTTACCTCCCCTTATCTCTATACCGATTTTTGTATAGACGAATGGCTCCTAGGGAGGCGCGCTGGTCTTGATGTAGACTCATCACGCTAGGATAGCCTGTGAGGCCATGATGGGTTGGTGAACCTTCTTCTTCTGAGTGGTTCAGGAAGTTGGTGCAGGGGTACAGTACCTTAGGCATGGCACCATTCACTAGTTAGCGTAAACAATAGCTTAGGAAACTTAAATGCAAACCTTCCTTGCAGACGGCATGTCAGGTGACGTACCATAGAGCTCACATGGAGGGGATCCTTGGAAAGAGCGCCGGGGCCATGTGGATGGGCCCCTCGGGAAATGCGTCGGGCCCACATGAATGAGACCGAATTGCGCGGTGTACCCGATGATCTAGCTGGGTTGAGATGCTGCTCCAAGTTGCCATGCAGGTACGCAGATCGAGAAAGGGCCCATGGGGGCTTCCATGCATGCTGATCGAGGCGAGGAGCAAGGCCTTATGTGTGTGGATGTGAACCCACACGCTGCGGACACACATGCTACTCCTGGTTGAAAGCAGACCGTGGGAGGGTGGAGCCGGACCGCGAGCGTGCCGGGGCACGGAGCAGGTGTAGACGGACTGGGCACCATGCGGGCGTGCCGAGCTGGGCGCCACGCGGACGGAGTCGGGTGAAGCCTGGCATGCGGGCCGGAGTCGGAGGACCCGGTCCGTGGTGTTGGTCCCCTGCAGGCGGATGGACAAAGCGAGGTGCAGGAGCGCGCTGCCCTGGGCGTGCCACGCCGGGCTCGAAAGTGCCGGGGGTGCCGCACTGGGTGCACCGACGAGGTCAGGCGAGCCGGAGGAGCCAGGGCTTAGGGGCGCGCTGCCCTGGGCATGCCACGGTGATGAGTTCGGAGGTGCCGAATCGGACTCGGGCGGACTCGTACCGCGCTGGCGAGGTCGAGGGCGCGCCACCCCGGGCGCACCGAGTTCGGCTGGACGCCGGAGAGGCCGGGGCTCGGTGGCACCGAATAGGGGCATGCGGAGCTGTGAGCTCGTGCAACAGTGCAAAGCTCGGAGACGCCGGGGCTCGGACGGAGCCGGAGGGGAGCACGACGAGATGGGAGCTTGCATTGCGGTGCCAGCTCGGAGGCGCCGGAGCTCAGGCGGAGCCGGGGGAGACGCGTGGGCAACCGGGTCACGCGGAGCTGAAGAAGCAGAACCCGGAGGCGCCGGGCTCGGGGACACCGGGCGTGGGCCGCGTCGGGCTCGGATGCGCTGGGACCGCCTCCGCACCGGGCATGGAGGCGCCGGGCGGCACTCAGGCGGTGCAGGGCTGGAGCTGGAGCCTGGGGCGGTGCAGAGCCGGGGTGGCGCAGGCTCGCGCCCCCCTTGCTCGCAGACCGAGGCACGGGGAGGGTGCCTGGGACGTGTCTACGGGTGCCCGCAGGATGAAGCCGTGCGAAGGCTAGGCTGGAGCGTAGTTGCTTACCGGTGGTGCTTGGACCGTGCGGAGCAGAGCTGGACTGATCTGGAGAGCTTTGTGGGCCAGAATGGGTTGCCCTTCACGCCTGGCAGGGCTCTTGGCAAGGCTGCCAAGCTACCGACCTGGTCGAGGTGCCAGCCTGGTTGAAGCGGGCTAGCCGAGCTACCGACCTGACCTGGTTGAAGTGAAGGGCCGAGTCGCCGACCTGACCTCCACAAGGACTAATTTTTTCAAGTGGTCCCACCGTTGTGTCAGGGCTGAATGGGTCAGTTACTTCTGTAACAGATGCCCCCACTCCTTGAGTCCAAGGCATTACTTCTCCTCGTTTTGGGCGAAGGGAGTAGCTTTTCACCTATTTAGCTCTATGTCGTAGCGTACCTGCAGAACAGAAACAGGAAGTGGTGTTTTTTGAAATTCACTTGCTCGTAAGTACCTTGACTGAAGGTTAGCTTCATCATGATGGTGCTATCACTTCAGTAGGACTCCTCTTTGACCGGGTAGAAGGCATTGCCACGGAGGAAGAAATTGGTGAGGCGCACAACTTGGGTGCGCACATGTATGACCGGGCACATGGTTGGGCTTAGAGCATACTTTAAAGCTTTTGGTGTGGGACTTTCATCATTTACCATTTTAAGGTGCTAGTATCTTTGGTCTTGGAGTGCCGGGGTGTCCGGTCTTTAGGCGCCGGTGACTTCGAGCTTTAGGTGCCGGGGTGTCCGGTCTTTAGGTGCCGGGGCATCCGGTCTTTAGGCACTGGGATTTCCTGTCTTTAGGTGCTGGGGCGTCCAGTCTTTAGGTGCCGGGGTGTCCGGTCTTTAGGCGCCGGGGTTTCCGGTCTTTAGATGCCAGGGTGTCCGGTCTTTAGGCGCCGGGGTTTCCGGCCTTTAGATGCCAGGGTGAGAGATTCTTACATCTTTCATGAGGAGGCGTCCGGTCTTTCTTTACCAAACTCGGAGCTAGGCAGATGAGCTCCTGTAGTGATAAAGAGCAAAGTTGCACCAAAGGATAACTTTAATTATTGGGGAGAGATTCTTACATCTTTCATGAGGAGGCGAAGCCACTCGTTTGGCATGCTGGGAGGCGAGCCACAGATGTTTGGACCCCTAGAGCCACCCATGGACACCTCCGGATGACAGGTGTGAGGCTCAGTGAAGATCCTGGCCTTGGCTTAGCTAGACCGAGGGGCATGACTTCAGCTTGGCTGATTTTCGCTCGGCTGAACTGAAGAGCCTGACTTTAGCTCGGCTAATTTCAGCTCGGCCGAACTGAAGAGCCAGACCTCAGCTCTGCTTCGTTTGAGTCCAGCTCGGCTGAACTGAAGAGCTTTACCTCAGCCCTTAACTTTGCCAGACTTGGAGTTGGACGGGTGAGTTCCTGTGTTGGTGAAGAACAAAATTGCACCAGAGAGCAACTTAATTATTGAGGAGGGATTCTTACCTCCTTCTTGAGATGGCAGAGCCACTGGTTCGCTATGCTAGGAGGCGAGCCATGAACGGTTGGTCCTCTGGAGCTTCCCATGGACATCTCCAGACTTTGAGCGCCGCAAATGCCAAACTGTCAGTTTTCTCGGTAGATGACGGAACTTCTTGGAGTCTCCGCGGACATCTCCGGACTGTAAGACAAGAGCTGAACTGAGAGTCATGCGGTAGATGCGGGGCTCAGTGGGGAGCTTGACTTCAGCTCGGCCGAGTTGAGGAGCTTGATTTCAGCTCGGCTTCATTTGAGTTCGCCGGACTTGGAGTCGGGCGGACGTGTTCCTGTGTTGGTGAAGGACAAAATTGCACTAGAGAGAAACTTTTATTATTAAGGAGGGATTCTTACCTCCTTCATGGGATGGTAGTGCTGCTGGCGTATGCACGGATATCCCCTACTCCAGCCTGTGGAGGTGCAGCCACCACAAGCTTCCACGGTGGTTGGCATTGTGCATCCCAGTGGATTGTATGGAGGGACAGGATCACCCTTTTCATCACGTTTGCATGGAGTGGAGGACAAAACCCCACCCCTCAGTCTTGCATGGTGTGCATGAAGTGGCTGGGCCTTCACAGCTTCCTCCTTTCGGGGATCGTGTTGCCTCCCCCAGCCATAGTGGGGGTTAGTCTTCCTCATCTCCAACAGGAGTGTGATCTTAGCAGGGAGCTTGGTCTTATCAAAGGGCTTGACTTTGGTGAGAAGCTCGGCTTCATTAGGGAGTTTGCCCTCAGCTTTGTTTTATGAAGAAGCTTGACTGACTTCTGGCTTGAATACAGAGCCTCGGAAGCTTCATCTTGATAGAGGGAGGCAAAGTGCAGGCCTGGTCCAGAGGACGCGCGCTCGGAGAGGCTCCACATTGGCGGGTGAGCATTGAGCTCGATTCTGACCACATGGCACTAACCTCCGAGGGTCTCGTTCTAGAGGGCAGAAGGCGGACCCGGTCCAGAGGGCGCACGCTCGGAGAGGCTCCACATTGGCGGGTGAGCACTGAGCTCGACCTCGACCACAGGGCACTAACCTCCGAGGGTCTTGCTCTGGAGGGCAGGATGTGGGTCCGACCTAGGTGTCCCGAGCTTGCGATCCGACCTGGCGGAGGATGGAGCTCGACTCATTATCCCCAGGGAGCTCAGCTCAGCTCGGCAGGGCGATCCGGTTTGGAGAGCTGGCTTGGTGTCCGACGCGGCGGCCTCCTTTGACGTGGTGCCTGTAGGCACCTTGGTTGGAGATCTGAGCACCGATTTTGGATTGGCATCCTGGAGCTGGGCTCGAGGATGCTAATGACTGAGAAGTGGTAGTTTTGCTGCCGTGCTTCCCTCTTGTTCTCTTTCTTTCCTTCCCCTCTCTTTCTCTTTTCTTTCCTTCCCTTCTCTTCTTCTTTTCTTTTCTTTTTTCTTCTCTTTTTTTTATATGAGTGGGGAGATCAGAGAGAAGGGCTTCACCTCACTTGGGGTTGAGTTATGACACCTGAGAGCTGCTGTGCTCGAAGGTGTTGTGGACTGAGAGCGATGTGGTTCGCAGGTCCCTTGGCTGGAGATCTGAGCTCCGGTCTTGGGCAGGCGTCCTAGAGCTGGGCTCGGGGATGTTGGTGGCTGAGAGCTGCATGGCTCGGAGGTCCCTTGGCCGGAGATCTGAGGTCTGGTCTTGGGCTTGAGAAGTGGTAGCTTTTATGATGCTGTATTTTCCTCTTGTTCTCTTTCTTTCCTTCCCCTCTCGTCTTCTTGTGAGGAGATCAGAAAAGAGGGTGCTGGCTGTACCCCCACCTTGTTCTCTTTCTTTCCTTCCCCTCTCGTCTTCTTTTCGAGTGGGGAGATCAGAGGGGGCTGCCGGGCTGCCCCCTTTGTTCTCTTTCTTTCCTTTCCCTCTCATCTTCTTTTCGAGTGAGGAGATCAGAGAAGGGGGTTACCGGTCTTGATTGCCTTAGAGCTAGGCTCGAGGCCTTCCTGGACGTGGAGCTAGGCTCGGGCCCAGGGGTTGCCTGAGATCTTGGTTCAGGTCTTTGGCGCCTTGGAGCTAGGCTTGAGGCATTGATGGGAGCTACATGGCCCCATGATCTCTTGGCATCTCGGAGCTGGGCTCGAAGATGTTTGAGATGGAGAGCATCTTGGCTCAAGTTTTCTTGGCCGGAGATCTGAACTCCGGTTTTGAGAAGGCATCCTGGAGCTGGGCTCGGGGACGTTGATGCCGGAAGCCTGAGCTTCGGTCCCTGGTGTTTTGGAGCCGGGCTCGAAGGCTGGGTGCTGGAAGTCTGAGCTTTGGGCCTTGGTACCTTGGAGCTAGGCTCGAGGCTGAGGTCTTGGCATTGGGCTCTAAGACCTGATGCTGGAAGACGTTTTCCTGGGCTTTGATGCTGGGGAGCTAGGCTCGTCGATGCCGGAACATGATCCGATCTTCATCTCCAGGAGGGCTCAACTCCGGTCCAGGGGGCTCATCCTCGAAGAGGCTCAGCCTGATGGAGGGCATCGGTGGCCCGACTCTCATTCAGTGGCTCTAGCCTTGAGGGGCTCCCCTAGGGGAGGAGGACAGGGCTCCGGCCTAGGCATTCTGAGCTTGCGGGAGCTTTTCCTGTAAAATTGAAATACAATTTTTTATTTTATAAAGGTAGCGGAGAAGGAGTTACCTGTTGAACTCTGGTTATATGAATAAACAAAGATATATTTCTTCCTTATGCAGGCCAGAATTAGGTTCGCCGACCGCCATCTTGGGGGAGAGCGAGACTCCTTTGCACGTAAGAATAAAACTCAGTTGCATGAGGGAGCAAGGCTCCGTTGCATGGAGGAGATGGAACTCCGTCGCTTAGGAGAGGTGAGATCTCCGTTGCTGCATGGGAGAGTTGGAACTCCGTCGCGAGGGAGGAAAGAGGCTTCCGTGGCATGGGGAGCTTCGTGGCTTGGGGAGAAGCTCCGTTGCATGGGAAGAGACCCCGTTGCATGGGGGTATAAGACTCCCGTTGCTTGGGAGGAAAGAGGCTCCTGTTGTATGAAGGAGAGTTGGAACTCCGTTGGATGGAAGCAAAAGGCTCCTGGTATATGGAAAGGTGGAACCATGTTGCATGGGAGTGTTGGAACTCCGTGTTGCATGAGGGAAGATGACTCTGTCGCATGTTGCATGGGAGGAAAGAAGACTCCTACTGCATGAGGAAAATGGCTCCGTTGGATGGAAGCAAAAGGCTCCTGCTGCATGGGTGTAAGTCCCGTTGTATGGGAAGAGACCCCGTTGCATGTTGCATGGGAGAGGAAGAGGCTCCACGTTGCATGAGGGAGTAAGTTCCGTTGCATGGGAGGAAACTCCATTGCATGTTGCATGGGAGAGGAAGAGGCTCCACGTTGCATGAAGGAGTAAGCTCCGTTGCATGGGAGGAAACTCCATTGCATGTTGCATGGGAGAGGAAGAGGCTCCACGTTGCATGAGGGAGTAAGCTTCGTTGCATGGGAGGAAACTCCGTTGCATGGGAGCAAACTCCGTTGCATGTTGCATGGGAGAGGAAGAGGCTCCACGTTGCATTAGGGAGTAAGCTCCGTTGCATGGGAGGAAACTCCGTTGCATGGGAGCAAACTCCGTTGCATTGGTTTCTTTCTTTTTCACGATGGCCAGACCCTTCCCCCCTCTCTTCTTTTTCCCTTCTTCTCTCTTTTCTTTTCCCTCCCCCTTTTCTTCTTTTTTTTTTAAGTGGGGCTCCTGGATGGTGGCACCGCCGGAAGGTGGCTCTATCCTTGGGTTGCTACCCGCTGCCTCATCGAGGGTGGCGATGCACTTTCACGACTTAAGGTTTTTTGATCGAGGCCGCTCCTTGGGACCTCGAGAGAGAGGGAGAAGTTCTCGTGCCCCCTTCCTTATGGCCCCGGTCTGTCCCCCGAGGACTAGGGATAAAGGTGGAAACCGTCATCCCACCTTGTTAAGGAGTGTGGATCTGCCCCCCTACCTGGTGTGCCAAACTGTTGCCGCCTAGATCGCCTGGCCTGTAGCTTCTTATGTGGCTCGGGTGAGCGGACTCCCTGCCAGCGTCACCGGACTTGTCGGTCGGAGACGATCAAGGGGATCATAGTCATAGTTGTAGGGATGAAGGGGCTTGATACTGTGTCGTGGTCTTCCCGTGGACCTCTCCGGTGGGAGAAATCTTCACCGTATCGTCCCTCTGTCGGGCGGACCTGCAAAACAGGGAAGACCTGCACCGAGGATTCTAGCAGAGGCACTCCGATGATCAAGTCAGTGGGACGATCGAAGGAAATAAGAGACCTCTGAGGCGGAGAGCTTGGGGGACTCTCTGCTGCCAGAGGGTGATAATGAAGAGAGTGTGTTGTTTCTTACTTACCTCCCCTTACCTCTATGCTGATTTTTGTGTAGACGAATGCTCCTGGGGAGGCGTGCTGGTCTTGATGTAGACTCGTCACGCTAGGATAGCCTGTGAGGCTATGATGGGTTGGTGAACTTTTTTCTTCTGGGTGGTTCAGGAAGTTAGTGCAGGGGTACAGTACCTTGGGCATGGCACCATTCACTAGTTAGCATAAACAGTAGCTTAGGAAACTTAAATGCAAACCTTACTTGCAGACAGCATGTCAGGCGGCGTGCCAAAGGGCCCACGTGGAGGGGGATCCTTGGAAAGAGCGCCGGGGCCATGTGGATGGGCCCCTCGGGAAATGTGCCAGGCCCACATGAATGAGACCGAACTGCACGGTGTACCCGATGATCTAGCTGGGCTGAGATGCTGCTCCAAGTTGCCATGCAGGTACGCGGATCGAGAAAGGGCCCGTGGGGGCCTCCACGCATGCTGATCGAGGCGAGGTGCAAGGCCCCATGCGCGTGGATGTGAACCCACACACTGTGGACACACACGCTGCGCCTGGTCAAAACATGACCGCGGGAGGGTAGAGCCAGACCGCGGGCATGCCGGGGCGCGGAACAGGTGCAGACGGACTGGGCACCATGCAGGCGTGCATAGCTGGGTGCCATGCGGATGGAGCCGGGTGAAGCCGGGCGTGCGGGTCGGAGTCGAGGAGCCGGTCCATGGTGTTGGTCCCTTGCAGGCGGATGGGCAGAGCGAGGCGCGGGAGCGCGCTGCCCTGGGTGAGCCGTGCTGGGCGCACCGGCGAGGTCAGGCGAGCCGGAGGAGCTAGGGCTCAAGGGTGCGCTGCCCTGGGCGTGCCGTGGTGATGGGTTTGGAGGTGCCGAACTGGACTCGGGCGGACTCGTACTTTGCTAGCGAGGTCGGGGGAGCCGGAACTAGGCGCGGGGGCATGCCACCTCGGGCGCACCAAGGTCGGCTGGACATCGGCGAGGCCAGGGCTCGGTGGCGCCGGACGGGGGCATGCGGAGCTGTGAGCTCGTGCAACAGTGCAAAGCTCGGAGACGCCGGGGCTCGGACGGAGCCGGAGGGGAGCACACGCCGCAGTGCCGAGCTTGGAGGCGCCGGAGCTCAAGCTCAAGCGGAGCTTGGAGGTGCTAGGACCGCCTCCGCACCGGGCACGGAGGTGCCGAGTAGTGCTCGGGTGGTGCAGGGCTGGAGCCGGAGCCTGGAGCGATGCAGAGCCGGGCTGGCGCGGGCTCGCGCCCCCCTTACGCACGGACCGAGGCACGGGGAGGGTGCCTGGGATGTGTCTGCTCGTGCCCGCAAGATGAAGCCGTGCGAAGGCTGGGCTGGAGCGCGACTGCTTCCCGGTGGCGCTTGGACCGAGCGGAGCAAAGCCGGACTGATCTGGAGAGCTTTGTGGGCCAGAATGGGTTGCCCTTCATGCCTGGCAGGGCTCTAGGCAAGGTTGTCGAGCTACCGACCTGGTCGAGGTGCCGGCCTGGTTGAAGCGGGCTAGCCGAGCTGCCGACCTGACCTAGTTGAAGTGAAGGGCCGAGCTGCCGGCCTGACCTCCACAGGGACTAATTTCTTCAAGGGGTTCCACCGTTGTGTCAGGGCTGAGTGGGTCGGTTACTACTATAACAGGAGTATATGATTCCTTGCATTATACGAGGATAATATTCTCTGATAAAGAATATGATTCCTATGCTGATTTTGGTTAGATAATGATTGTCTAGGTAATTCTCTAATAAAAACCTTTTGATAGTACCGTATATTTGGAATGTAAGACTATGAATTAGACCAAAGAGGATGCTATATCTGTTGTCTCCCGGATTGTCGTGGCCCGTAGCTGCTGGTGGCGTCGAGGGTCGCCCGTCCGCCTACTCGGGATGCCTCCGGTGCCTCGGGACCTGCAGGAAACAATGTTAGTGACCCGGGATAGGGATTCCGGTGGGGGTGCTTCGACGGTCAAGTCAGTGATGATCCAGGAGAACAAATCCTCCTGGTCGAGCCCCTCGGGATGAGCTCCACACTAGGAGGAGTGAGTGTAGTGTATATGGAAGTGAGAGTGAGCTGGTAGAGGTGATGGCCGAGGTGGAAGAATGCACCAGTGTGGCCCTTCTCCCTTGTTTCTTTGCTTGCATACTTTTGGCTTACTCTGGCTGGGTTTTTACTCTGGCTTCCCTCGGGATCTCCCCGTGTCGTCTGACATGTGCGACGAGGTATCATGCCATGGACGGTATGCCTCTCCTATCAGATAGCCGGGAAAGCTTCCATGCACTCTGACATCCCCTCTGCTTGCCCCTTTCCTAGAAGCCTGGTAGGACCTCGATCGATGGGCCACTGCCCTTTGGATTCGCGGTCTCGAGCTGAGTCTTTTCCCTGGCGATACAGTAGGTTGGTGGAAAGCATGGCGCCTTGATGTGCGTTTTCTTCCCTTCTGGTATGAGTGACGGCTGTGGATATTAATTGTGGCATGGCGGGCACCGCTGTATGACCCTCGGGAGGCCCACCGTCATCCTTGGAGAGCAGGTGCTGCTTCCTTGACGGTTGGTACTTTTGCCTGAGCTGGGGACCGAGTTGGAAAGATGGGGCTCGCCTTGAGGTGGCTCGGCTGGGCAGAGGAGGGCTGAGCTCGACTCCAGACCAGCAAAACTCGGCTTCAAACGAGCTCGACCTGACGGAGGTGGGCAGGGCGCCGCCCAGCCCAAGGGATCCGACCTCCGAGGGGCTCCTCATGGTGGAGGAGACTTGAGCTCGACTTCTGACCACGAGGCCCGATCCCAAGGGGTCCGCCTTGGGTGGGGACTTGTACTTGGCTTCAGCCTAGGCGTCCCGATCTGGCAGGGACCGACCTGGCGGAGGACAGAGCTCGACTTCGGCGGGCGACCCCGTTGCTCCGGGGGAGGTCAGCCCAGCGAAGGGGCCCATGTTGAAAATCTAGCATGGCGTCTGATGAGGACTCCACGTCAGTTTGCCCGCCCCACGTCAGCGATCCGGTCACATCATTTGCCCCCCACTCCTGAGGCCCGTTGGTGTGCGGTGCTCGGGGCAAAGGGAGTAATTGCAGTGCTGACATGGAAAAGCGAATAAATTGGGTATAATAATGACCGATATCGACGGTGCTTCGCACGGCGGTCCTTCGAGCCTGTGCGGGGATGCCACGTGACCACGTCTGAGGAGCAGTTATGGTGGGCACAAAAGTTAGAGCGGCCATGGTTGGATTGAGGTGCTGGCCCCGTTGATCGGCGACACGTGGTGAGCGTCTCTTGGGAAAGCCATAACAATACGGCCGGGTGTACGTTGCCTCGAAAAGAAAGGTAAGTTTTCCGAGACTTACTTTCTTTCAAATCTTTCATGCCCGACGTCGTACAAAGGTCCTCTCCTTCTTCTTCTCCGGTCGTTATCGTCCTTCCAGACTCTTAGCAGGTTAGCTCCTTCTTCCTCTCCCTCCTCGTCGACTTGGGGTCATTTTAGGTCTTCCTTCGTCCTTCTCTTCTTCTTCCATGGATCGTTTCGGCCCGAACTTCCATCCTTCCTGCCAAGCTGAGGCTAGACCTTCCCGACCGAGGACTCCTTCCTCCGACAAGGAACGGGAGGCGGCATGCTATGAGTTCAGTAGGAGGCCTTCCTACGGTCCTGTAGCCATTAAGGAACCCGGGTCCGCTCCCCCACCTCGCTTGTCTCTCCTTCCTGCTCCTGAACCTTCTCGGTTAACAAGTCCCGAAGGGATTGCTTCGATGATCACTTCCGAGGATCTCGTGACCATCCGGGGTGCTTACGACATCCCCGAGTCCATCCAACTTTCTGTTCCTAGTCCAGGGGAGCGAGTCACATCCAGTGGCCCTCATCGAATTGCTTTCTATGAGGAGGCCTTCGTCGGGGGCCTCCGATTTCCTGTCCATCCTTTCTTCCTCTCCTTTCCGACTAACTATCGCCTTGTTCCCGTCCAGTTGGTCCCAATGCCATCATAACGATCTTTTGTTTCATCGTTCTTTGTCACTCCCACGGTATCATCGCCCGTTTCTCTCTGTTCAGGGCCTTCTTCACCCTGAAACGCCACCCTACTGAAGAGTGGTGGTGGTCTCTTTCTCCTGCCCTTGGGGTATTAGATTTGAGCTCCCCTCTTCCATCAAGGGATGGAAGAGTAGGTACTTCTTTGCTTCGGTCGAAGGGATCGACTGGGCTTGGAGCGACCCAGATCAATCTCCTAACCATAACTCCTTCATCGAAGCAGCCAACCTTGACTTGTACGAGCTGCTCAGATCGATCGAGATCCCTTTGCTCGAGGTCTTGCTATCGGAGTGGAATCTCCACAAAGCCGGGGTCGGCTCTACGCAGGAGTCGGGTGAGTTCGACTTGGCCACCCCTTCCCTTTTTCTTTCTTCTTTTTCTTTCTCTCTCTCTTTTTTTTTTGAACTTGGGGTTGATCGTGTCTTCTTTGGTGCAGGCATGAAGTTCTCCATGGATGAGCTGCTCTCATTTTCTGAGGAATGAGAGCAGGCAGCTGAGGCCGGCGAGCCCGCTCCGAAGAGGGCTCATGCCGATGATGGTGCGAGGCTGGTGCAGGCCGGGCCAGACGCGTCGGCTTCTGAGTGGAGAAGAAAGAGGGCGGCTGAGCCCATCACGGAGCCTCCAGTGCAATGTGACCTGGCCCCGGTGCCCGAGCCCGAGGTGGTTGTCCGGGCCAGGTCGGCTGCCACTGCTGTAAGGGTGGCAGCCCCCCCTTCGGAGGTCGTCGAAGTCGAGGAGGACGGGGAGCCGAAGGAAGCGAGGCCGGCACCCTCGGTGTGGTCCGAAGCGGCGCCGAGCTCGCAACTGGCTTTGAAGGTGTCCTCCACCGCTGAGGGGTCCGAGTCGGTGGAGAAGAAGGATAGGGACTACCGCCGAGTCCCTTTCAGGTTGGGGCCCAACGTCTTCCTGATAAAGGACCCAAGCCTCGCTGAGCGGATGATGGACTTCTCAGTCCAGTCCTGCGATCGGCAGGAAGGGAGCGAGAGACTTCTGGGCGATGTCGTCAGCTTGTCCTTCGCCAACCTCTACGCCGTAAGTTCCTCCTAGCCCGTCTTTATTACTTCTGACCTTCTTTAGCACCGTAGCTAACGTGCTTTCTCTGATGCAGCAAGGCATGGAACTGATCATCATCCGAGATTTCTACCGTAACTGGGCCAAGAGGGACAAGGAGCGGCAAGCAGAGCTCGAGTCCCTGAGGACCGAGGTGGGTCGGAAGGACGAGGAGACCCGAGAGGCTAACATGAAGGTTAAGAGCCTCATGGCCGAGGTCGCCGACACCGCAAGGATTAGGAAGGAGCTCGAGGGAGAGCTCGAGTCGAAGAGGACCCGGTTGAAGGAACTCCGGGCCGAGTCAGAGGCGGCAAGGGAAAGGGCCGCCTCTGCTGAGAAGAAGGCGGCGGCTGCTGACAAGAGGGCCGTGAAGGTGGAGGAGAAGGCTACCACCACCACACGTTCCACTGAGACCGCCGAGAAGGGGATGGCGATGGTGATCCGCCAGGCCGAGCGCGGGGAGAGCAGCTTGCCGAGGCAAGGCGCCGGCGGAGGCTGCAAGAAAGGAGGTCGCCGATGTGGTGGCCACTTTCAAGGCCTCCCCTGAATATATAAAGGACTTCAAGGAGGCAGCGACGGACTCCTTCGCCAAGGGTTTTGCCTACTGCCGCACTCAGCTACGGGGGATCCTTTCCGAGAAGCGGTTGGCCACGCTCTGGGCCCCTAGCAAGAAGGCTCCAACTCCGGCGCCGGCTGCAGTGGGGCAGGAAGTCACCCCAGTTGGGCCTCTCCCGGAGGTGGCCTCGGCGGCACCTGGTCGCGTCGAGCCGACCTCGGTGGCAACGACGGCCGAACTAGGGCCGCATGCGGAGACAGCTGAGTCAGTCTCAGTGGCATCAACGGCTGAACAAGCCCCTCCGGTGAAGGCCGCCCAAGAAGGTGCCCCTGCAGCAGAGGTGGAGGGGGAAGTCACAGTTGTGCACAGCCCAGGGAAGGAGCCAGCTCAATAGGGTAGGACCCCTTGTAAAGATTTTTCTCCTTTTTGTTGGACTGGGCTACCTGGCTTGTCAGGGCTCGGGAGATAGTGTAATATATTTTTTTCAAGTATTGGAAAATAGTTCAGTTAGTACGACTTTTTCCTTTCTTTTGTGGTGTGAATGCTTTCTCCCCTCCCCCCTTCTTCTCTTTTTCCTTTTCTTCTATTTTTTCTTTCAGTGCGGGGAGGTCGGAGAGGGGAGCTCCATCTTGTGTGGACTCGAGTCTCATAGTCTTGGAGCTGGGCTTGAGGGCGTGCTGGCCGGAGAGCTGGGCTCGAGGGCGTGCTGGCCAGAGAGCTGGGCTCCGGATCCTGATTGCTTGAAAACAAGGCTCAGGAGTCATCGTCTTGGAGCTGGGCTCGAACTCTGATGCCGGAGAATGGTGACTCCGGGCTCGAGGCTTGGAGCTGGGCTCCAAGAGTCATCGTCTTGAATGCCTTGGAGCTGGGCTCGAGGCTTGAGCGCCTGAGGGCTTCTCAGGTCTTAGTGCCAGAGGACTTTTCTCCGAGCTTGAGTGCCTGAGGGCTTCTCAGGTCTTGAATGCCTTGGAGCTGGGCTCAAGGCTTGAGTGCCTGAGGGCTTCTCAGGTATTAGTACCGAAGGACTTTTCTCCGAGTTTGAGTGCCTGAGGGCTTCTCAGGTCTTGAATGCCTATGAGCTGGGCTCGAGGCTTGAGCGCCTGAGGGCTTCTCAGGTCTTAGTGCTGGAGGACTTTTCTCTGAGCTTGAGTGCCTGAGGACTTCTCAGGTCTTGAATGCCTTGGAGCTGGGCTCGTGGCTTGAGCGCCGAGGGCTTCTCAGGTCTTAGTACCGGAGGACTTTTGTAATATTGGGCTTGGGCTGAAGTCGGCAGGCCCAGCCGACTTCAACCCAAACCAACGAAAAAAAAACAGAGAGAAAAACGAAGGGAACTTTGTATTGGAACAAGGGAGTTGAGATTTGCCTTAGCCGGCCGGAGTTTTTGCCGCGGGTCTTGGTGGAGGAGTCGTGAAGGGAGAGGGAGGCTGTGCCACCATCTGTCTCCGTCCGTCAAGGTCTTCCGGTGACCTCCTCCCATTGGCCACCGCCGTCGACCATGGGAGGTTGGCTTTGTTTAGGCGGGGAAAAGCAACAGGGGGGGTTCGGGAGAAAGAAGGAAAGAAGAGAAGAAAGAAAGGAAGAAGAAAAAAAAAAGGCGGGGGGGTGTTCTGTACGGTCCAGGAAAAGAAAAAAAAAAGAAAAAATAATAATAATAAGAGGAGAGAAGGAAGAGAGAGAAAGAGGAGAAAGAAAGAGGAAGAGAGAGAAAAAAGGAGAATAAATATTTTATAATAATATATATTTATAGGAGAGAGAGGATCGAGAAGTTTTCTCATAATTCGTGCAACTAGAAATTTAGATTTTTAATTAAATTATTTATGTAGGGAATTAGTCTTCTGAGCAGGAAGGCATCGTGCAAAATTCGGGTACGGACTAGTACAGTTATAGATTCTTGAGATGTAAGGATCTTTGGACCTGATCACCAGAATATATATATATGTGTGTATTTATTTCGACATGATTTGATTCGGGCATATGAGCATCAGCATACATGACTAGATTTGCATGGATTAGTTGATATTTATGTGCTGGACAGTATGATTTTTGATGTTACTAGCTATGTTCTGGTATATTATGTGTTATCAATAATGTGTTATTTATATGGGATGGATCATGAATGATGTATTATTTGTGTGAATTGGACCATGATACAGTTATTGGAAAGCTATGAATGTTATGATTGCCATGAGATGATGTGGATGGATAAAGTGATAACGGTGTCTGGACTAGCCATGGATCTGAAGTTTCCGGAGCCTCGAGCTTCGTACGAAGAATAACCGGCCATGGGCATTTAAAACATGGGACAGCCAGAGTCACGGGCTTTGTACGTGAGCTAGCCTGACCATGGGCTTAGAATACATGATTGATAGTGTGGTTGCCAGTCATGGGCATCGCATGACAATGGCTAGTCCAGTATCCTAAAGAAGAGGAAAAATTAATGAAAATATATAAAGAAAATATAATGTTATGAAAGGTTTTGATATACTTGATATGTGATTGGTTTTAGTTGCGTGATCGAAAGATTTATTATTTTTCGTTATATGATTATGATATTGCTGCTTTCAATTTTTATATTAATACTGGTGTGATTATGAAGGAACCTTACTAGGCTGTATAGCTCACTCCCTATTCTATTTTCTGTTTTTCCAGAGACTCAGAATACATAGCGAGGATTGGGCTGGGCATGAGACGAAGCTTCATTAATGTTGAGTTAGTTAGTTAGTTAGAGTTAGTTTCGGTTACTGATGCTTGCTGTGAATCAGTAGACCAATTAGTGATATTGATTTAATAAATGGATTGTTTAATTGTTAATCAATTATTTATATAATATTAGTTTTAATTTTGATATGTTTGATTTTTGTGTACCTAGGCCTTGCATGATCTCTAGAATAAAACCTAGGATTTGTGCGGCCGGTCGCGTGCCTATTCCGATGCTGGATTCGGGGCGTGACAGAGTGGTATCAGAGCCAGGTTGTAGGATCTTAGGGTATACGTTCATCGAGAGAGTATGGGTTGATTCTTAGGTGGGGTAGATAATGTAATATATTCTTGTTAGTTTAAATGATAGGTGTATACTGACGATGACTGGTATAGTAAATATAGAAAAAGCTTTAAAGAAAAGATCTAGATCAGGAGGATTTCAGGACCAACCTAATGAAAACATCAATGCAAAAACATGGAAGCCCGATAATGCTGCTCTAGGTGACGGACTCAACAAAAGGAGGAGATCCAGTGTTACAGGTGTGGTGGGCCGCATCTTAAGCGAGACTGTACTTGGCCAGGAGGGAAGTGCTATAACTGCGGAAGGGAGGGTCACAAGGCAATTATGTGCTATAAGCAAAAGGAATCACTATATCGACCACCTCAAGGAAGACAGCAACCAGGAGGAGGGCAGCAAAACCCGAGCACCCAAGGACGGGTGTACGCACTCATACAGCAGGATGCCAACGCATTCTATTCAGTAGTGACAGGTATGAGTAGGTTATGACCATTTGGGATGGTAATACAAGTGATTAAAATTATAATGACATGATGATTATTAGAATATGACAAGAATAGTGTTAGAACTTAGATGATTTGGAACTGTGGTATAAGTGATTTTGATAAATGCGAGTAACATCGGAATTCATGTCAGGATTGTTCGAAACTGGACATTTATGATTTGGAAATCACTTGGTAGTTATTAAGACATAACATGGACTCAGAACTATGACATAAGTGATTAGAATATGGTTTGAATGTCAAAAATTTGATCTGGATTATAAATGAAAAAGATCAAGTTTTGAATAAGACTTGGAAAGTAAGTACCTTAAGGGATAAACTAATAGAGAGTTTGAGAGTGATATGACGGTTGGCTACTTTCAAGGGTTTAGCTCAAACAAGCTAATTTCGAGGACGAAATTTTTTTTAACGGGGGGAGAATGTAATATTGGGCTTGGGCTGAAGTCGGCAGTCCCAGCCGACTTCAATCCAAACCAACGAAAAAAAAAATAGAGAGAAAAATGAAGGGAACTTCGTATTGGAACAGGGGAGTTGAGATTTGCCTTAGCCGGCCGGAGTTTTCGCCGGGGGTCTCGATGGAGGAGTCGTGAAGGGAGAGGGAGGCTGTGCCGCCGTCTGTCTCCGTCCGTCGAGGTCTTCCAGTGATCTCCTCCCATTGGCCACCGCCGGCGACCATGGGAGGTCGGCTTGGTTTAGGTGGGGAAAAGCAACAGGGGGGTTCGGGAGAAAGAAGGAAAGAAGAGAAGAAAGAAAGGAAGAAGAAAAAAAATGGGGGGGGTGTTCCGTGCGGTCCAGGAAAAGAAAAAAAAAGAAAAAATAATAATAATAAGAGGAGAGAAGGAAGAGAGAGAAATAGGAGAAAGAAAGAGGAAGAGAGAAAGAAAGAGGGAGAATAAATATTTTATAATAATATATATTTATAGGAGAGAGAGGATCGGGAAGTTTTCTCAGAATTCGTGCAACTAGAAATTTAAATTTTTAATTAAATTATTTATGTAGGGAATTAATCTTCTAAGAAGGAAGGCGTCGCACAAAATTCGGGTACGGACTAGTACAATTATAGATTCTTGAGAGGTAAGGATCTCTGGACCTGATCACCAGAATATATATATATATATATGTGTGTGTATTTATTTCAACATGATTTGATTCGGGCATATGAGCATCAGCATACATGATTAGATTTGCATGGATTAGTTGATATTTATGTACTGGACAGCATGATTTTTGATGTTACTAGCTATGTTCTGGTATACTATGTGTTATCAATAATGTGTTATTTGTGGGATGGACCATGAATAATGTATTATTTATGTGGATTGGACCATGATACAGTTATTGGAAAGCTATGAATGTTATGATTGCCATGAGATGATGTGGATGGATAAAGTGATAATGATGTCTGGACTAGCCATGGATCTGAAGTTGCCGGAGCCTTGGGCTTCGTATGAAGAATAGCCGGTCATGGGCGTTTTAAACATGGGACAGCCAAAGTCACGGGCTTTATACATGAGCTAGCCTGGCCACGGGCTTAGAATACATGGTTGATAGTGTGGTTGCCAGTCATGGGCATCGCATGACAATGGCTAGTCCAGTAACCCTAAAGAAGAGGAAAAATTAATGAAAACATATAAAAAAAATATAATATTATGAAAGGTTTTAATATACTTGATATATGATTGGTTTTAGTTGCGTGACCGAAAGATTTATTATTTTTTGTTATATGATTATAATCTTGCTACTTTCAGTTTTTATATTAAAACTGGTATGATTGTGAAGGAACCTTACTGGGCTGTATAGCTCACTCCCTATTCTATTTTCTGTTTTTCCAGAGACTAGAATACATAGCGAGGATTGGGCTGGGCGTGAGACGGAGCTTCATTAATGTTGAGTTAGTTAGTTAGAGTTAGTTTCGGTTACTGATGCTTGTTATGAATCAGTAGACCAATTAGTGATATTGATTTAATAAATGGATTGTTTAATTGTTAATCAATTATTTATATAATATTAGTTTTAATTTTGATGTGTTTGATTTTTGTGTACCTAGGCCTTGCATGATCTCTAGAAAAAACATAGGATTTGTGCGGCCGGTCGTGTGCCGATTCTGGTGCTGGATTCGGGGCGTGACAACTTTTCTCCGGGCTTGAGTGCCTGAGGACAAGGCTCGGGAGTCATCGTCTCGGAGCTAGGCTCGGAGATGTGCTGGCCGGAGAGTTGGGCTCCAGGTTTTGGTTGCCTGAGGACAGGGCTCAGGAGTCATCATCTCGGAGCTCGGCTTGGAGACGTGCTGGCCGAAGAGCTGGGCTCCGGATCTTGGTCACTTGAGGAAAAGGCTTAGGAGTTGCCGTCTTGGAGCTGGGCTCGGAGACGTTCTGGCCGGAGAGCTGGGCTCCGGATCTTGGTTGCTTGAGGACAGGGCTCAGGAGTTGTCGTCTTGGAGCTAGGCTCGAGACTCTGATACTGGTGAACGGTGGCTCTGGGCTTGAGTGCCTAAGGGCTTCGCAGGTCTTTAATGCCTTAGAGCTGGGCTCGAGGCTTGAGTGCCTGAGGGCTTCTCAGGTCTTAGTGCCGGAGGACTTTTCTCCGGGCTTGAGTGCCTGAGGGCTTCTCAGGTTTTGAATGCCTTGGAGCTGGGCTCGAGGCTTGAGCGCCTGAGGGCTTCTTAGGTCTTAGTGCTGGAGGACTTTTCTCCGGGCTTGAGTGCCTGAGGGCTTCTCAGGTCTTGAATGCCTTGGAGCTGGGCTCGAGGCTTAAGCGCCTAAGGGCTTCTCAGGTCTTAGTACCGGAGGACTTTTCTCTGGGCTTGAGTACCTAAGGACAAAGCTCAGGAGTCATCATCTCGGAGCTGGGCTCGGAGATGTGCTGGCTGGAGAGCTAGGCTCCGGATCTTGGTCGCCTGAGGACAGGGTTCAGGAGTTGTCGTCTTGGAGCTGGGCTCGGAGACGTGCTGGTCGGAGAGCTGGGCTCCGGATCTTGGTCGCCTGAGGACACGGCTCAGGAGTTGTATTGAAGCTGGGCTCGGAGACGTGCTGGCCGGAGAGCTGGGCTCCGGATCTTGGTCACCTGAGGACAAGGCTTAGGAGTTGCCGTCTTGGAGCTGGGCTCGGAGACGTTCTGGTCGGAGAGCTGGGCTCCGGATCTTGGTTGCCTGGGGACAGGGCTCAGGAGTTGTCGTCTTGGAGCTGGGCTCGAGACTCTGATGCTGGAGAACGATGGCTCCGGGATTGAGTGCCTGAGGGCTTCTTGGGTCTTGAATGCCTTGGAGTTGGGCTCAAGGCTTGAGCGCTTGAGGGCTTCTCAGGTCTTAGTGCCAGAGGACTTTTCTCCGGGCTTGAGTGCCTGAGGGCTTCTCAGGTCTTTAATGCCTTAGAGCTGGGCTCGAGGCTTGAGCACCTGAGGGCTTCTCAGGTCTTAGTGCCGGAGGACTTTTCTCTGGGCTTAAGTGCCTAAGAACAGTGGCTCAGGATTTTTTCTTCCAGAGATTTGGGTCCCGGACTGCTTGGTGCATTGGAGCTAGGCTCGAGGCAGGCCTCCCGGAGAGCTGGGCCCCGGATAGCGACATTCCTGCAAGGCAAATAACCCGTTGTAAAAAGAAAAGTCTTTATTTCTAATGAAGGAAAAACTTACACTATTGATAGTATCTCCTCAAATTACAGTTATTCCATGTTCGGGAGAACCTGGCGCCATCCAGGTCCTCGAGGTAGTAGGCCCGGTGTGAGAGGGCCTCGACCACTTTATAAGGGCCTTCCCAGTTTGGCGAGAGCTTGCAGCACTCCTGAGGTTAAGACGCTTCAGCCCGGCACAGTACCAGGTCGCCAGGTCGGAAAGTCTTCAGCTTCACCCATGCATTGTAATATCGGGTGACCTGTTGCCGGTATGCTGCCATCCGAAGTCGGGCTTTGTCCCTTGTTTCTTCCAAGAGGTCTAGATTGAGTAAGACATGCACCAAATTCTGCGGCTCGTCATACTGCTGCACCCGCAGCGTGGGCATGCCAAGCTTGATTGGGATTATTGCTTTAGCACCGAAGACGAGGTTGAAGGGTATTTTTCCTGTTGCCGTTCTGGGCATTGTGTGGTAGGCCCACAGGATGCTTGGAAGCTCCTCTGCCCATCTGCCCTTCGCTTAGTCCAACCTGGTGCGAAGTCCTTGAAGGATAGTTCAATTAGTCACCTCGGCTTCCCCATTTGTTTGGGGGTGAGCTACCGAGGTGAACCTGTGTTGGATACCGTGTTCGGCATAGAATCCTTCGAACTCCCGGTTGTTGAACTGTCGCCCGTTGTCGGTGATGATGCAATTGGGGAGCCCGATGCGGTAGATGATAGACTTCCAGAAGAATTGTCGAACATTGGCTTCTATAATCCGAGCTAGTGGCTCCGCCTCAACCCATTTGGTGAAGTAGTTGATCGCTACTAGCAGGAACTTTCATTGCCCTGGCGTGCTGGGAAACGGTCCTAGGATGTCCATCCCCCATTGTGCAAAAGGCCAGGGGGGTGACAGTTAGGAGATCGGCGTCGCCGGCAGGTGCTGTATGTGGGAATGGCATTGGCATTTATCACACTTCTTGATGAAGTCGGCAGTGTCTTCTCTCATCGTCTCCCAGAAGTATCCCTGGCGAAGAGCCTTGTATGCCAGAGTCCTCCCCTCCACATGATTCCCACAAAGGCCCTCGTGTATCTCCCAGAGCACAAAGGCTGCCTCAGTGGGTCTGAGGCACTTCAGGAGTGGGTAGGAGTAAGATCGGCGGTAGAGTTGACCGTCCATTAGAACAAAATGGGTGGCCTTCCTTCTGATGAGGCCGGCTTCTCTGTGGTCCTCCGGTAGGAGGCCATCCTGGATGTACTTGATGTACCTATCCATCCAGCTCGGCTTGCTGGCTACTTGTTGCACTTCCTCTGGGCTTTCGTAGCTTGGATTCTCAAGATACTCGACGTAGGCGCGCCCCAGGGATGAGTCTGGTAGGGTTGCGAGCCTCGACAGTGCATCCGCACGAGCGTTTTCTCCGCGAGGGATGTGGAAAATGCGGAAGTAACGAAAGTCCGCTGTGCTCGAACGAACCCTCTCCAGGTACTTCACCATTTAGGGATCTCGGGCCTTGTACTCTCCGAAAACTTGTCCGGCAACCAGTTGGGAGTCGGTGAAAACCTTCAGGCTTTGCACGCCCAGCTCGTGGGATACGTTTAGGCCCACGAGGAGTGCTTTGTACTCCGCCTGGTTGTTTGTGGCGACGAACTTGAAGCGGAGAGCACATTCCGTCACTACTCCATCGGAATTGGCGAGGATGAGGCCCGCTCCGCTTCCGCCGAAATTGGAGGCACCGTCCATGTGGAGGATCCAAGGGTCCTCCCGTGGTCCGGGCTCAGCTTGGCTCTCTGGGGCCGTCCGCTCCGGCTCCTCGGGGGGCCCTGTACATTCAACCATGAAGTCGGCTAGGACTTGGGCCTTCTGCGATGACCTCAGCAGGTATGCGATGTCGAACTCGCTCAGTGTCAGGGACCATTTAGCCAGTCTCCCAGAAGTTTCGGGGTGGCCTAATATGGTCCTCAGCGACTGATCGATCACAACCGCAATAGGATGTGCTTGGAAATAGGGCCTGAGGCGCTTAGCAGACATGATTAGTGCAAAAATGAGTTTCTCGGAGCGAGTATACCTGATCTTCGCATCACGGAGGATTTTGCTGGTGTAGTACACCGGCTTTTAAGATCCGTCATGATCTGTGCGGATGAGGATCAAGCTGACGGCCCTGGGTGTAACTGCCAGGTAGAGTAGGAGCTCTTCCCCTTCTTCCAGTCTGGATAGCAGAGGTGGAGAGGCTAAGAACTCCTTCAGCTCTTCAAAGGCCATCTTGCATCCTTCAGTCCATGTGAAGTCATGCATTTTGCGCAACGCCTTGAAGAAGGGGAGGTAGCGGTTAGCCGACCTCGAGATGAACCGGCTTAAGGCTGCGACCCTCCCCGTCAGGCATTGAACTTGCTTCTTGGATGTCGGATGCTCCATATCAAGGATCGCATAGACCTTCTCCGGGTTCGCTTCGATGCCTCTCTGGGTGACCATGAAGCCGAGGAATTTTTCGGCCGCCACCCTGAAAGCGCATTTTGCCAGGTTGAGCTTTATTCGGTGCTTCCGAATATTGTGAAAGGCTTCGGCGAGCTCGGCAACGTGGTCCGAGCTCGACTTGCTCATAATGAGCATGTCATCCATGTACACTTGCACGTTCCGGCCAATCTGGTCCTGGAAAACCTTGTTGACCAGACGTTGGTACGTGGCTCCAGCATTCTTCAGGCCAAAAGGCATCATCCTGTAGCAGTATGTCTCTCGATCGGTAATGAAGGCAGTGTGCTCTTCGTCCTCCGGGTGCATCTGGATCTGATTGTACTCGGAGAACGCATCCATGAAGGAAAGCAGCCTGTGTCCTGAGGTGGCATCCAACAACTGATCTATCCTTGGCAAAGGGAAGCTGTCCTTTGGGCACGCCTTATTGAGGTCGGTGTAGTCTACACAGATCCTCCATTTGCCATTGCTCTTCTTCACCATCACCATGTTCGCCAGCCAGCTCGGGTATTGCACCTCCCGGACGAATCCGGCGACCAAAAGTTTCTCCACTTCTTCGTTGATAGCCACCTGCCTTTCTGGGGCGAAGCTTCTCTTCTTCTGTCGAACCAGTCGGTGCTTTGGATCGACGTTGAGCTTATGGGTGATGATTTCAAGGAGAATACCTGGCATGTCCGCCGCTATCCAGGCGAACACATCTGCATTCGCCCGTAGGAACTCCAATAATGGAGCCTTCTCCTCCTCGGGCAGCTGGGCTCCGATCTGCACAATCTTCGTCTGGTCAACTCCGAGCTGGTAAGGAAGCAGGCGCTTGGCCGGGCCTCCCCTGAGGTCCTGAATCCTCTGGTCGAGCTCGTTTGCCTTGGAGTCCTCCTCGGGCGCCCGAGCCCTGGGGAGGGTTTGGAAGCAGTGCTGCACCAACTGGGGCTTACCCCTCATCTCCTCCATACCACGGGGGGTCGGGAATTGTACAAGTAATCTCTTGGTAGAGACAACAGCGTCGAGGAGGTTGAGCCCAGGTCGGCCCAAAATCGTGTTGTAGGCCGAAGGAAGCCTGACAACTGTGAACGTCATCATGATGGTACTCTACCGAGACGGGGTTCCGACAGTGACTGGGAGAGTGATTTCTCCCTCCACCCTTACGGAGTCTCCTATGAAACCAACAAGGGGGATATGTACAAGCTTGAGTTGAACAGAGGAAAGATTCACCCTGGAGAAGGCATCGTAGAAAAGTACATCTGTGGAGCTTCCACTATCTACCATGATGCATTTTACATGATGCTTTGCGATCGTCATCTCGATGACCACAGCATCATTATTTACATTTCTCTCCACGTCTTCCCTTTCCCTCATAAAGGAGAGTACAACCTCAGGATGCTCTGCCCCCCGGGCCCTCTTGGGCGCGCGCTCGGCTCCCCAGTGTATCATCCCCATCGGCTTCTCGGTAGGGCAATTGTCGACCACCGGGACTGGTGGGAGGGCGACGAGCGCCTGAGATTCCGGTTGAGGTCTGCCCCCCACATATCTTCCGAGGTAGGCCCTCTTGATGAGCTCGTCGATTTCCCATTTGAGATTGCGGCATTCCTCGATGTCGTGGTCGTGGTCACGGTGGAAACAACAGTACTTCATCTTGTCATGGCCAAAGGACGGCTTCAATGGCGGTGGGCGCCTCAGATAGGTTTCGCCTTCGATCTCCATGAGGATCTTCGTTCTCGGGGTGAGGAGGGGGGTGAAACTCCTCTCAGAGATGGGAGCGCTTCTTGGCATTGGTCCCGGTCGGGAGCTCTGAGCTGGTGGTCCCGGCCTCCGTGCCCCAGGCATCTTGGCGGGTGCCAGCCTCTTCAGCGGCTTCCCGTCGAGCTCCCGTCTTGTACGATCCTCCTCCTCGGTGCAGATGTACTTCTAAGCTCGGGAGAGGAGCTCGGAGTAAGTCTTCGGGAGCTTCTTGTCAAGCGAGTAGGTCAGGCGAGAAGTCCCGAGCCCTCGCTTCAGAGCCAGCATTGCGACTGACTCCTCTAGGTTGTAGATCTCTAGCGCGACAGCCTTGAAGCAAGCCACATAGTCCCGCAGTGGCTCGCGGTCCTCCTGCCCGATGGAGAAGAGGCTGTCGGCCTCTCATGGCATCTTCCGACAGGCATCGAAGTGAGCCACAAACCTCTGTCCCAGCTGAGCAAAGGAGCTAATGCTTTCTGGCTCAAGGCGAGCGAACCATACCCTAGCTGCCTTTCGAAGAGTAGCAGGAAAGGCGACGCACAGGAGAGCGTCAGTGACCCCGTGGACCCTCATGAGGGCCCGGTAACTTTCCAGGTGGTCCAGGGGGTCGGTGGTCCCGTCGTAAGGATCCACCTGTGGCATGCAGAACCGGTGGGGAATCGGCTCCGCTTGGATCTCTTGGGAGAACGGAGGGCAGACGTCGTAGCCCATTGGCTCGTTAGCGGAGTCGGGCAAGTTAGCAAACCGGTGGGACAACTCTGCTAGTTTGCGGTCATGCTCCTCCAGGTGCTTCTCTGCCATGCGCCTGATGGCTTCATCCGTCGACCCCTCTGTTGAGAGAGGGGGGGAGGGTGACGCGGGTGCACAGTGCCCATAACGAGGGGTTTTGCCCTTCCTGCCTTGGCAGGGTTTAGATGCCCCCCGGTCAAGGTGTGGTGAGCAACTCTCTTCGTCGGCGGACCTGACCTGTTGTTGCTTCATCGGGGCTTGACGACTACCCCGGGGGTATGTACCGGCCCACGACTACGAAGGCCTCCCATGGAAGGAACGTAGGCTGTCGCAGGGTAGTGCGGCATGGGCCGCGGGGGTCTCTAGCTACTGGTGAGTAGCCAGGGACCAATGCTGGTGCTGGAGCTGGCGCACTCCTACAGTGAGAGTGTACATCTGCTAGACGAGCACCGTCAGCTGGACTTCTAGCGGAGGCGGTTGAACCGGGGCGGGTGGCTCCGTCCCCGGATCTTGTGGGTTCCCATGGGAAGGGGACTCTTCCGCACGACTGGTAGAGGCTCCCCTCGCTCAAGTGGTCACCATTCTCCTGACAAGCTATCCGAGTGGGGCTTGAACTGGACCAGAAATCGTTCTGCCGCCCCTACCTGGCGTGCCAATCTGTTGCCGCCCGGATCATCATAGCCCGTAGCTGCTAGTGGCGTCGAGAGTTACCCGTCCGCCTACTCGAGATGCCTCCGGTGCCTCGAGACCTGCAGGAAACAACGTCAATGACCCAGGCCAGGGATTCTGGCAGGGGCGCTCCGACGGTCAAGTCAGTGATGATCCAGGGAACAAATCCTCTTGGTCGAGCCCCTTGGGATGAGCTCCACACTAGGAGGAGTGAGTGTAGTGTATATGGAAGTGAGAGTGAGCTGGGAGAGGTGATAGCCGAGGTGGAAGAATGCACCCGTGTGGCCCTTCTCCCTTGTTTCTTTGCTTGCTTACTTTTGGCTTACTCTGGTTGGGTTTTTACTCTGGCTTGCCTCGGGATCTCCCCGTGTCGTCTGACATGTGCAACGAGGTATCATGCCGTGGACGGGATGCCTCTCCTGTCAGATAGCCGGGGAAGCTTCCATGCGCTCTGACATCCCCTCTGCTTGCCCCTTTCCTGAAAGCCTGGCAGGACCTCGATCGGTAGGCCGCTGCCCTTGGGATTCGCGCTCTCTGGCTGGGTCTTTTTCCTTGGCAGTACGGTAGGTTGGTGGAAAGCATGGCACCTTGATGTGAGTTTCCTTCCCTTCTGGTGTGAGTGATGGCTGTGGGTATTAATTGCGGCATGGCGGGCACCGCTGTACGACCCTCGGGAGGCCCGCTGTCGTTCTTGGAGAGCAAGCGCCACTTCCTTGGCGGTTGGTACTTTTGCCTGAGTTGGGGACCGAGCTGGAAAGGTGGGGCCCACCTTCTAGGGGCTCGCCTTGAGGTGGCTTGGCTGGGCGGAGGAGGGCTGAGCTCGACTCTAGACTAGCAGAACTCGGCTTCGGACGAGCTCGACCTGACGGAGGTGGGCAGGGCGCCGCCCAGCCCAAGGGATCCGATCTCGAAGGGGCTCCTTGTGGCGGAGGAGACTTGAGCTCAACTCCTGACCACGGGGCCCGATCCCAAGGGGTCTGTCTTGGGTGGGGACTTGTACTCGGCTCCGACCTAGGCGTCCCGATCCGGCGGGGACCGACCTGGCGGAGGACGGAGCTTGACTTCGACGGGCAACGCCGTTGCTCCGGTGGAGGTCAGCCCGGCGAAGGGGCCCATATTAAAAATCCAGCGTGGCGTCTAATGGGGACTCCACGTCAGTTTGTCCTCCCCACATCAGCGATCCGGTCACATCAATATCTATCATAGAAATTGAACATTAAGGAAGTGCTGAAGATGTTCAGTTTAAAAAATCCAATTGAAAATTTGACTCATTAAGCATGGAATTAACTTCTAAAATATGTCCCAATATATTTAAAAAAAATTAATATGAGCTAGATCCCTTTGAGCTTTGCCCATAGAGAATCTTATATAAGCCATCCTATGTATATAATCTGATTTTTGCTGTGAATGTGATGAGTGAATGTCAAAAATATGTAGGCTATGAGTGCTGGATAACTATGATAACATTCTTTAATACTTGAGTAGTACTAAAGATAAGTTTTAGGTCTTTAAAGTGGAAAAATTAAGAAAATAAGGATACATATGATGTATTCTTATATAATGGTGGTTTCGAACCGATCATTGTAGGTTTGACTAGAGAGGCCAACTAAATCACCGTCTCTAAGGGCATAAGGATGTATTTTGGTTCATAGATTATTGTAGCAATAAGTAAGATATCATAAGATGATATAACACTCTATCATAGCAACAATAATTCTTTAGCTCCAGCTAAGGAACCAAAGTCTTAGTAGAAGTCCTAATACATGGAGCGATAATTCAATTCGCAACTACCTTATTAAGGTGTAGATAGTAATTTTGACATGAGAAGTGGTAGATTTACTAGCTTGGTAAGCTTTGGTCAGCTAAAACTAAAGCACATGAGATGGGGTAGAAGTGTATAGGTGATTAGTTTTAGTGCAAGTAGGAGATTGTTAAATGTATGCCCTAGAAACCAATTTGGCAGACATATTTTTTTTCTAAGATATATAATTATATTTAATATTTATAATTGGATAATACTTTTATACATGATGTGTCCATGTATCATATAAGAAATTAGTAGACAATGACACATATTTTCAAGAGTTGAGAATTTGAGACATGTGTCATCAAATATTAATTCCTAAGTACTCTCGATCATAGGATATCACGGGGATGGTGATAGATCCGGTTTGATCGATGCACAGATCACTTCCCTTTTAGGATAGATGAGTCTCGAGTCTACAGTATGGAGACTGTGGAGCGAGAGTGCAGGTAGTCATTAGAGAATGACGGTACCAAGCATGGCCATCATAAGAAGTCACATGGATATCTACTCACTCATCAGTGACTTTCTTGATGCTGTAGTTGTATGAGTAGTTTTTTGATCTCCGTGCCTTAGCCACTTACAGTGGGGTTACTGTAGTTTGACAATGTAAAATATTGGCCATAGCCATTCGAGAGTATTCGTTGGTTGTAGTAGATTCACTGTAGGAGTGAAAGTGCACTTATAAAGGATCTATCGACCTTAGTAGTTATGGTACAGCTCTATGTAATTTAAGAAACCAAGTCCAGAAAATTTAATAGCCATGGCAGATGAAGGATGGAAAAGAATTTTCATAAGTTTCACATTAGAATTAAGCTAATTAAATTTACCATATAACAGATACTTAGGATTTGGCGAGTTTTCATGACCTGCATCTTGTCAAAATTCTTGATAAAAGAACTCTATCACAAGGTAACTACAACTAGAGGTTCTTTCTTCTATTCTGTTGGATTGCTACTACATGCTGCTAGACATTAGTAGTGGATTATGAGGATCCATTAGTATTGTTTCGGATCAACGATCCTTGATGGGATGAGCTGAAATTATTCTTGTCCATTGAAAGAGTTTGATAATATTATGATGGAGATCATGGTATATCTCACTACAAGATATAATGAAACCTGAGGGGTCATACATAATAGAAGTTTGACTTGATCATATAATTGGATCGAAATATGTAAGAGTTACATATTTAGAAACTCTAAATTTATAAGGATCTTGCTGATTTTAGTAAGAGGATTTTATTATAAAAGATATTTTAATTAGATGATTTGATCATTTAATTATGATTAGACTCGATACAAATTGAATTTGATTCGATTTAGTTGAGTTTAGATGATGCCTTAATCTAATTAATTTTTGGACTAACCTAATTATAATTATTGCAAGCCATTCGGATTGATCTAATTGATTACCTAATCCTAGATAAATTAAATCTAATTTATTCAGTTAGATTTAATATATTCTATTTAAGTTTAGTGGTTTTAATTAAATTATGATCTAATTCCTAATTAGTTATAAATTTAAACCTAAACCTAAATTGATTAGGAATTATGTTAGTTTTCTAGTTGACTATAATTAGTTAGTTAGTTAGCCTAATTAATTCCTAATTAGTTATGGATTTAAACCTAAATTAGTTAAGATTAGTTAGGTTAGTTAGAATCCTAAAAATGTTAGGACAAGGAGTTAGTTAGTTGAACAAATTTCTAATGACTAACTCTCTCCTTCGCATATCCTTTCTCTCTCATGGGTATATAAGAAAGGAGAAGTCCATATTCTTTACATGAAAACTTCAGGAAAATTAGCTTAAATTTTTTTTTCTTTTTATCCTAATCCATCTAGTTAGGTGCTTAAATTTGATTTAAAACCTTTATCCTAATTTTAGTTAGGAAGGGATTTAAAAAAAAAGATTTTATAATTTAACATGAGATATGGGGTGCACATATGATTGATAGTGAAAAAGAAAAAAAAGAAAAAAAAAAAAAAGAAAGAAAGAAAGAAAGAGAGCACACCATCCTTCTTCAAGAAATTTGATCATCCCTTATCCTTCTATCCTTGCCTTAAATGAATAGTTTAGTTCACATTCTATTCTTGATCTTGGATGAATAATACATTTCAAGAAAAGAAAAAATTATTTTTTCATTGATTTCTTGAAAAGGGATAATTTTAAAAAAAAAAGAAAGGAAATTGATCCGACTATTAAAATGAGACCTACAAGAAGCTAATACTTCATGTTTCAACAAAACTCATGAATTTTCTCTACGGGACTTTTAAATTTGATCCGATGAAGTAGTGCTCAAACAAAACATGAAACTTTTCCAGATTTGATCCAATGAAGATAGAGTAGCGCAGCATGCAAGTAAATTTAATCTATTAAATACTTTTGATTTTATTTACAAATCAATTACATGTTCATGATTAATTCTTGCTTTGCATACTTAGAATAGAATTTTATTTGCATTGCAAATTTATTTTAATTAATTAAAACCTGGGATTGTATTTCCATTCCTAATACCTTTGATCCAAGTGATCCAACAGCTATAAAGCCTAAGGCTCTCAAAGACCTGGTAGAAAAACTCCCAACACATCTGGTCATATCTTTTTTCTATGTCAAACTTAATAACCATGAAATTTCTGTATCCGAGAGCTCTTTGAAAGTCATATATGAATTCCTGAACTATAAGGATGTTATTAAAGATAAAATGACCGTCAATCAATGCCTCTTACTCTAGGCCAATCAACTTGCATACCAGAATCTTAGCATAAATTTTGTAAATAATTGTACATAAGCTAATAGACCACTCCATCACCTGCTTTTTTGAAACCAATATAATGAAAATTCTCTTTCAAGCATCAAACATGATCATGGTTAAAAGGAAAGGCAACAGATAATGCCAGGGAATATTCCACAATGAGTACTGCTTCGCATTTGCATTTTCCTTAATATCCACCGTGGCTGCCAGGACTCAACGAGGTACGTGCATCAACATGTTACATTGAATGACTCATGAAGGTAAACCGCATTTCTTTCACAAAAACTTCGCATCCTCACTTTTTATCCAAAAAGATCGGAGACCCAAGGAAAGCAGCAGTCTAAACACACGGAGATAAAATGTGCACAGCAGCTCCCATTCGTGTATGCACAATATTTACGAGAAAAACGGTGTTCCGTTAACGGTTAAGCTGTTACCCAAAAGCCTGAGCTTTCGACCACATTCACCACGGAAAATTTTCTTAAAATGTAACGCTCTAGATACCACCACTGTCGAAATTATATCATAGACAATTGCAGCTCATTCCAGGATACCAGGTTCCAAGCAAAGCCCTTGGAACTCCATGCAGCGAGTAGTTTTAGGTAGTAGCAGTAATATCGTAGGTACAATGTGCATTCTGCTATGTGTGGATTCCCTTGATGGATACAAAGGTATATATTTTTTATGGCGGCTGATGTTAACGCACAGAGTGGTGTTTGAGCATAAAGGCAGCAGGCCGCGCAAAAATATCCAACCTCGAGGATGCGCACAAACTTATAACCACCATGAAACCAGGAAGGTTTTGACTTCAAGCCCCCATCCTGCAAATACAAGACATCTGCACAAATTTTAACCATGGATTTCGCAATCGAATGCAAAAGAGGAAATCATCTTCCATCCATAAGAGGTGAGACCCCAGTACCAGAAAACCCCCAGAAAAAAACCCAAGGAGATTGTGCCTTCCATTTCAAATTTTCCTCACAGCTGCCCTTTGATTGAAGTCATGCTTGATGAGATTGGCTCTCAGCAACATTGCCCTAACATCTCTCTCAAACTCAACACCAGTTTGTAGGACACGCTGGAATGTTGCATTTCTTTGGTCAGCATGCCTTGCATAAAGAATTTTGTTGTGCGAGTCTATCCGGGCCTGCAGATATTCCACATAAAATTAACTTAACATAGCTGAAATAATAATGATAATGCTGATATTCTAAAGTTAAACTAAGATTTAAGAGACCGTCTCAGAAATAATTCCTGCTAAGCTATGAGCAAATATAAAGCACAAGCATTTCTATACTGGATGAGACTTAAAACAGAAAAATGCTCTTACTTGAATCTGGTTGTCGGTGATCAGAGCTTCGAGTTCTTTCTCCAACCCAGCAACACCAGTTTTAAAGGCACCGGCCATTGTGTGTAGATCCACAGAAATGAATGGATGTGTATACTGGATGATAGCTTTGTGGCGAATTTGAGTATAGAGTGTTTCAACATGATCATGTAAATGGATACACAGCAAAAGGTTTGGTTTAAGGTTCTCTAGATACTCCAGACATGAAGCATAGTGACTGCAGTGGAATATTCTTGTGGTTAGAAACATTAAAAGTCTCTCATTGGAAACAACAGGAATATGAAATGCTTTGATAGACAGTAACTGCCACTCCATTAAGCAATAATGTATCATATTAAGAAGCAAACGTCACTAAGGTTACTTGCAGGTGAGCATAGTGAGGTGCGAGACATGATAAGCAAATTGTTAACGTAACTGTCATGATTCTAAATTTTTGTAATAATATATTCAAGAAACAAGTTGCAGAGTTTGATGTTTCTATAGGAACATGATACATATTTCTGGTTTTTCTATAAACAGAAAAATTCCATATCTGATCTATTTGTAGTAGAATGCATGTAAAGAAGTCCTAGTTCAATTAAGACCTGCATTATTTTTTGTAATAAATTAAACCCACATAAGAGATTGACAAATTCAGAGCAATTATTTTGAGACACTGGTTCCAACATAGTCTCTCTCTCTCTCTCTCTCTCTCTCTCTCTCTCTCTCTCTCTCTCTCTCTCTCTCCCTGTGTGTGTATGCGCGCGCGCATGCATGTGCTGTCTTCAGCTCTCATTATTTTCATACCCTGCAAGATATTTTCTCATATCTCAGTCCTGCAACAGAAACATTCATAATCTAGCAAGCACGATTAGCACTTTTCACTAGGTTCACCATCTTAAACATAGATTCCAAGAAAATCTTGCCACCTAACAAAAAGTAAGTAAGATCTGCCTAATAACAGATTGCTTTTAAGGAGGCACATAACTTATCAGAAATTGTAGGCCCTGAGCTTCTTTTCATATTAAAATAAAAAAAAAGTGAGAAAGAAATTGAAATAAACCCACAAAAGAAAAGAACAAAAGCAAAACCTTTTGCATTTCATTAACATATTTTTGGAGTTATCAAAACCACAAGGAGCTATCCATATATCAAATCTTTGTTTTCTTTCCTAAATGTACAGATACCTTCTAAAGATAGGTAGCAACTATGTCCCAACACTAGTAGTGCTTCAACAAAAGCATCATGGTCAATGACTAACAAAAAAGAAGTCCAGGTCACATTCTGTCAAGCTGGAAGTAGTTCATTTACTTAATCGTTCGAGCATTAAATATTTATAGTCATTATTTTCCATCAAACATAGCATACCTCTCCAAGATCACATTCCTGATCCTAATCCTGCTTCCTAATTTGTCCAACACATATTAATCAATAGTTAAGTAGCATCTATTGAAACACAAATCTGCCAAGAACAAATCTTAGTTTTAAGAAAATTATCGCTAATGTTTTATCATACTTTTGAATTAATTTTTTATAGAAATATTCAGAATGCAATAATAATATGAGTACTGTATATTTCAGAGTTCTATTTCCCCATTCTTGCACTGCTCTGAGAAGTGAGTCCTGTATATTTAAGCCCAACTAACAAAACCAAACAACCTAAAAGATGCTTCTGAGAACTGAGCCTTGTACATCTAGCCCAACTAACTAAATCAAACAACCTAAAACATGCTTCAGATAAGCAAAAACACACCACTCCCAAACTCCAACTCCAGAGTAGATTCAACTAAAAACTTGCTACCAGGAACATTTTTTTTAACAATTTTAAAAATTATTTCTTATTAAAAAGAATTAGCATGACTAGTTAAATTTGACATGATAGAGATGAATATATTTTGGTTTGAACTACTAATTAAATGCGTTCAACAAACTTAGAATGTATAAATACATGTAATTTAGGTTGTCCTTTTTTAATAATATTGATAAACATGACATAGAATAGTTTATTAATACACATTCAAAGAAGACCTTAAGCTATACTTTCAGAATCTTATAGCAAGGATACTTTTCAAACCCTAAATGGATTGAAAGTATTGAATATCCTTATAACCAACTATCAATGTTCGTAGAGACCCAAAAGAATGGGGAAAAAAACAACATTCGGTCTTCACTGTTCTATTTTCAATCAAACAACATATGTGATGGTTTCTCATGAAGAGGTAAGATGTTATTCAATATAAATTCTTCCATCCAAATGCCCCTCTTATTCACTTAGGTGATGTGAAAAAAGAATTCCTAGACTAATCATCTATGCTCCCACACTATATTTTTTTGACACCTGATGATGGCTCAAATGCATATATACCTGCCACCTAGTAGTTAAATAGAAGCTTGTCTCCAACATTGTATTTTTCACAGATTGTACTTGCTTAAAGAAATGCATACCCAAGCCAATTGCCTATATTTAACACATTCCCATGCTAATTCCTTCACCCTTAATTCAAGGTCCCTCTTGATATTCTTGATATCCTCCATCCCATTAACCTCATGTTACCAATATATGGTGCTCTCCATCCTTCCAACAAAAAATAATTTTATTATTTTTTAATCCTTCAAACAACCATTTCAAGCATGGCAACTACCATGATTGAACTACAAGTCACTAACATGCAAGCCAATGTTCATATGACATTGAGGAACATTCAGCCCCCAACAAGGCTTCACGTAGAATAAATTCCTCACAAATTTCTCTCCACTTCATACTCTTTAGAAAAGCATGAATTAAGTAAAAGAAAGATTGTAGAAGAAAGGAAACAATTTTTTAAAGAAACTAGTTATGATGTTCATGGAGATGCACAGTGGTAAACACTTTAGATTTAGGCATGCTAAGGTATGGTCTTAATTTTAAAAAACCAAATTATTTTTGGTATTAATCCTAATTATTTATATATTTATACTTTTATGTTTTATTCACATTTTCTAAGTTTATTTAATATTTTTGTTATTTATTATTCACTATCAATTATTTTATTTAACAGTTAATATTTATCTAATATATTTTATCTTTTCCATTCAATATTATTTAAAAATATAATCATATTTATTTTAATTTAATATGATATCATTAATATCATTTCCTTTTTATTTTTTATTAATTAATATGTTGCTTTATTTATATTTTATAACTTGAATCAAATATTTTATTTTAATTTTAATATTTCATGGTTATATTTTATATTTTAAAATTTATCATTCATTTTTTATTTTAAATTGAATATCTTTTTTATTTTTATATTTATTAATTTATTTTAGTCAATTTTTAATATTTATCTAAGATATTTCTATCTTTTCTTAATAACACTTAACAATTTCAATTTCTATATTTATTTTTCTTTAACATGCATTGTGGCATGCCCATTTGCTATTATATGCTACAGGGTAAACTTTTGAGTAATAGTAGATACTACTTGATATTTCACTATTATCTAATAAAATTATATTTTAAATTATATATTAATTAAACTATTTTTATTATATACCATGATCATCAATAATTGATTCATATAAAACATATTATTTGTAACTATTTTATATCATTATATTGTTAATTAGTTTATTACCAAAAAAAATCGTTCATTTCCATTCCATGGGAATGACCATTCCTCCCATGTTCGCTTTGAATCGCCATTCTTTCAAATGAAGGAATCCTAGTTCCAATAGGAAATTGTGATACCATCCTCTGTTGCTGTACCAAAGCAATGGATCCTTGACCTATTTTATGGTCAATGTCTAAGAAAAAACACAAATTCACATAAATGCATCAATGAGTTATACCATTAAATGCTGTTCCATGATAATTTTGATGAAAATGGCTTCTATGGCTTTTAAATTTTAAAAGAAAAATGAATGAAAATAAAATTAAAAATATAAAATAACTATGAAAGATTAAAATTAAAAATAAAATATTTGATTCAAGATTTAAAATATATTTATTTTTCTTTAACATGCATTACACAATGCCCATTTGCTAGTATATAACACATAGTAAACTTTTGAGGGATTGATAATACTTGATATTTCACTATTTTCTAATAAAATAATATTTTAAATTAGATTAAACTATTTATTTTTATTAAATATCATAATCATTAATAATTCATTTATACAAAAATATATCATTTGTTAGTACTTTACACCATAGATATTGTTAATTAGTTTACTACCAAAAATATCATTCATTTCCACTTTCATGGAAATGACCATTCCTCCCGCATATGAGCAGAATTGTCATTCAATCAAATGAAGGAATCTTGATTCCAAAGAAATTGTGATTCCATCTTCTATTGTCATATCAAGCATTAGAATGAGGCTGAAGTTGAAATCCCCATTCCATTCCAATGCTCATTCAAGTAAACCAAACATAGTGTAGCAATCCTGCACATCACAAAGCAATGGATCCTTGACCGATAAGTCATGTCCAGGACAAACACAAATTCATATGAATAAACCTACGAGTAAACCCAGAGTTATACCATTAAATGCTGTTCCTTGATAATTTAGATTAAAATGGCTTCTACGGGTTTGAATTTCAATAGAACCTCAAGCAAAGTTGACTTCCAGTATGAAGTTAGCTGGAATTTGACTAAAGCAAACCACCACTTGAAAAATAAATAAAATAAAATAGTATCATTATAGAAAACAAAAAAGAAAATTAGGAATCTAATCTTAACTAAAAATGCTCTAGAATCTATTTGTCTAGTTTTATGGACCATTATCCATAGTACCAGTTTAGTTTAAATCATGATGGTAATAATGCCTCTAATACTGTCTAAGCACTTTCACCTCACGGAAACTAAGTCTAAACAAAAAAAATCTCGTGCATCTAACAAATTCAAGAAATGAGTTTTGTAAAAGCACATTCAAACCACAAAAACTTGGTCTAAATAAACATCTCACGAGTCTAACAAATTCAAGAAATGAGTCTTGCAAGGCATTAAGAACCATGTGCAGTATAGATGAAACAAACTATCAAACTACAAATTATGGTCCTGTGAATATAGCATCATAATTGGGTCCAAAGATAGGGCAAAGAGATCTAAACATAAACAAACATCCAATGCTAGACCCCATTAAAAAAAAAATTAGATCAGCTAATCAAAAGAGTAAGCTCACCAGACACTTAATCATTTTGTAACATATCATTGGCAATTTCACATGAATAAAAACCTTTCACATTATGTGATTATATAATTAGAAGATATACATCTAAAATTGACCATAAAATTATGCATTGAGACATTGCTTTGCACAAACCAAGTAGAAAACATTTGGATCACCTTGACATCAACCCAGGTAAAAATTCAGCAATTTCACATGAACAGGAATTGGTCACATCATGTCATTCTAATCACAGAAATACATCTAGAATTGACCATACAATTATGCACACATGCAGGCTCTTGGAAATCAAGAGCACAAAATTCAAATTCTGTGTATGTGTGTGCGTGTAATTTCACATGAGCAAGAATTGTTCACATCGTGCATGTGCGTGCACGTGTGGTTGTCGGTGTGTGGGGTCGGGTGTGTGTCTACACACACGCACGCACACACATATGCAATGAAATGAAAATAAATCAATCAAAAAACATTCAACATCATGAAAGCAATGTTGACTAAATCTCCTTATAAATAAGAAAAAGGTACAGAATTTAGTGACAAGTAAAATATTTCAATTGTCTCATGAATAGGATTTATTAGACTCTTCATAACATTCATGGAAGGAGACGTGACATCATGAAAGCAATGTTGACTAAATCTCCTTATAAATAAGAAAAAGGTACAGAATTTAGTGACAAGTAAAATATTTCAATTGTCTCATGAATAGGATTTATTAGACTCTTCATAACATTCATGGAAGGAGACGTGATTTTCTTTGTTTTCTGTCAACATTATAGGCACATAACCCAATAACTTCTACAAAACCTGCTTATTGCTTCCATTTCGGCCACCCTATGATACTTCAGTACAACAATATAACTAACAATCTAGAATTGAAAATAACAAAATCCTTTTTCTCTAAAGATCTCTCACATAGCTCTTGTTGATCTCTAAACCAAATAATAAAAAAGAAAAGAAAAAACAAAAATGGCCCCATCTTTGGAGCCTTTATTACAACACCACAGACACTATGTTTCTGATATACTACCTCATAAATGCTTTCAGAGTCCCCGAAAGAGGTCTCTTTCCTACAAAAGAACCAAGAGAACATGTAAATGATGTTCTTCAACCCAACCTATGCTCTTTTCTCTATAAAGGCCAAAAAGATTTGCCAAACAACATACCAAACCAAGAATATACTGTCTGTAAAAAATAAAGCATCATTGCCATACCTCTTTACGATTGTGTAGGATATAATTATTGTTTTATAAAAATCATAAATGAAGAAGAAGGTTACATCCAAAATCTAATTGCAACAATTTGTTTAACAAATTCTATTATGCCTGGTTCCAGCTCTAAATTTCTGCAAGTCAGTATTGGCAAATCTACATTTCTGCACTATAGATTGATAACTTCTCTTTATCCACCATGATAGCATCCATGTGTTATAAAGTCAAAACATCATGAATTATTTTAAATAATTACATTTGACCCACAACTATAAACTAGAAATATCAAAATAAAGTTAGCATATATTCATGTGGGCTTGAAATACATCAAGTTTGACAATTTCCATGAAAACTATCATAAAAAGCTATAATATTTGCAATAAGTGTTACAATAGATGAACTGATGAAGTTTTAAAGGACTAAGAGAAAGGGCTACATGTTCTTGTAAATGCCTAAATAAATCACATGGAAAAAAAAATAGTTAACACTATGGGTTAGACATATAGAAAACAGGGTGTATCAAATGCCAAATTAAGATCGTCTACTATGGGCTTGTATTGCATCATACCAAGTCATGAGAATGCAAAACAAATCAAATAAGCAATGGTTCAATTGCACATAATCTAAAACCCAACCCATCTGACCTCGACCGATTTTTTTTCTTTAATATGCTTTACAAAAACTGAGAGCTGCCCACTATTTTGACAAAAATCTAAAGTCTGAAGGCACGAAATGTAGCAAATCTTGGCTTGACAGTTAATGATCCTGGTATACCTCAGATCCAATAAACTACCATTTACGTCAGCACCAATGAAGGTGTTGACTAAAATCAATGATTAATATTTTTCTTCCTTCTTATCTACTACATATGTTGAAATATCAGTTTACCGCATAATTAAAATTTTAAAAAAGTTAAAAAGTTTCCTTAAGGCCACACATTTTAAATGACTAAGAGAAAAGGCTACATGCTCTTGTAAATGCCTAAATAAATCACAATGGAAAAAAAAATAGTTAACACTATGTGTCAGACAAATAGACATGATAAACAGGGTACATCATTTGTCAAGATAAGATCATCTACTACGGGCCTGTAGTGCATCATATCAAGTCATGACAATGCAAAACAAATCAAATATGCAATGGTTCAATTGCACATAATCTAAAACCCAACTCATCTGGCCTCAACCAATTTTTTTTTCTTTTGAGATGCTTTACAAAAAGCAAGAGCTGCCCGTTATTTTGACAGAAAAATCTAAAGCCTGAAGGCACAAAATGTAGCAAATCTTGGCTTGACAGTTAATGATATTGGTGTACCTCAGATCCAAAAAACTAGCATTTACATTGGCACTGATGATGATGTTGACTAAAATCAATGATCAATATTTTTCTTCTTTTTTCTTATCTACTACATGTGTTGTAATATCAGTTTACCACATAATTATAAAATTTAGAAAAAGTGAAAGTTTCCTCACTGCAAAAAAAAAAAACTGAATTTTGAAATTAAATAATGAATGTATGTCTACATGTGTGTGTGTGTGTGTGTTTATGATGAAGTTCAAAACATTTGCAAGGGAAACCACTGAACCAGCTGACCACCATATGAACATCACATTCTTAATTTTGCACAAAGATATAAATCATATATCAATAAGAAAACTACCAACAGAACTAAATCATAACACAACCCAGGTAAGAAGTCATTAATTATTTTTTTATTGATACTAATTTACCAATCATCATATGTTAATCTTCGTTACATCTATCTCCCAAAAATATTTCCACCTTCAGCCATGTGATATACCAGAGATCATTTCAGAGTTGTCTTCTCTCTCAAGAAAGCATCTTGGTAGAGTGATTAGATAGAACTTAACAAACATAGGAGTAAAATGTTTTCCACAATAAAAGTAAATTTAGGATTCTGTTACCATTGTTTATCAAAGAAATCAGTCAATAAAACACATAAAAGTAAAAGGAGAGCTCGTGAATAATGAGAGGAAAATAATACCACTTTCAATGTAGACAGGTTAGTTAATTTATAAGCAGTGAAGGAAATATCATTATACCTTGCATAGAAGTCATGTATAAGCTCCCTTACTTCAGGCACCAACTCTAAGAAATTTCGAAAGTTAATGTTGTCAATGACTTTGCTCTGGCAAAAATAAGGGCAGCTAGTTAGACTTTGATTAAGACATGCAATCTGGAATAAATGAAGAAAACAATAAAAAGATACTGCAAGAATAAAGCAGGCAGAAAAGAGATGCCTTCAGCTCCGATCGATCAAAAGATGCAAGTGCGCAAAGTCCACCATATGTAGCAACATCTTGGGGTGCTATCACCTCTGTATAGTTGTTCCCTGGTTCAGGCCCAGTTTCCAAAAACTGCAGAAACAACCATAGTTGTAAACAATCTTGTTAAATATTTTATATATTTAACCAAAGAAGCAATAAATTGCCCTCTCCGCTTGCAATGATGGAGCATAAGATTTATAAATAGCTAAACAAAAGTGTATGAAGTGAACTGTTAAAAAAATCTGTCAAATTTTAAAGTCAAAAACCAGCTTCCACAGATTCTAGAGAGGGTTTCAAAGATTGACCTGATACGTCAGCAAAATTACAAGTTCCTGTTTTTGTAATTGTCTTATAGAAGCACGTGCAATAAACAAGGCTCTTGTACAACAATAGACAAAGAATTTACTCATAAATATGCAAGCTTCATCAAACCAAAGTACGACATGAAACAATTTTCTCTAACTAAAAGGGGATATTTCCCCCAAATGATTCGCTATCTTAAATTCACAAAGCATTAATTCTGTGGAATTTCTTTGCAGCTTAAAACTGAACAGAAAATAACAAAATCACTAGTCTTAATTGATGATACGAAAACTTGTAGGCAGTTATGAAGTCCAACCAATAAACAATGAACTTTTTGTCTGCTACTACTGAGTATTATTTACAACAACCTGCTATGTGTTGATATTTTTGCTAATATTTATTCCATATATTTTGAGTTGTCACATGAATTTGGGATGTATTTTTTTATTTTAACATGATCTGAAAATTATTGTTATATATACCTTGTTATTCTTAAATATGGCCTTCCATTAAGATCATCGCTTGCGTAGGCACAGAAGAGAAGCTCAGGCACACAAAGTCAAAAGAATCTTGAGTCAAAATGATGCTTCAAAAAATACTGAACAAAAGTACTAGAGAAGCAAAGATTGTGAAACAGACCTTGCGAGCAGCAAGTTTATACTTCTTTGCCTCCAAGTAAGCCAACCCTGCAGCACATCGTAGTTTCGCAACTGTGACAGCGTCCAGAGTGTCTGGTGTTTGCTCAGCTTTACTAACATAATTTGAGACATGCATAAACTGGCCCAACTCGATACTGACCAGAATCACATTCAAACACATCTGAATAATGTGCTTTGAAGTAGTGCAATAATCACGAGTACGAACATAATTCTTAAAGGCATCCCCAAGTTGACCATGAGCATAGTAGAAATCTCCAAGATCATTGTAACCCATTCTGATGCTCTCCTTGATCAAATTTGTCTGGACATTGAAGTTTAGGGCGATGTTAAAGGTAACAGTTGCAGGACAAAAAAAAATACAGACCATATGTTTTTGCCTGTAAATTGGTGGGAATTATGTATGTATGATGGAATAATAAAACAACCTCCACTTTTTTCAGGAAAAAAAAATTGCTCTTAATCGAGATTTAGGAGCAAACTATGGGAATCTGCAAAGAGGCGAGAGCGAGGATTTTTCTTTAAATGAAAAGAAAGCAGGTAAAGCCCTTGGATCACTAAATTGCGCGATATTCATGTATGTCAAACTAATCCCACAAAATGCAATATCATAATGTGAAGATCGCTTTTATCAAGGGGTAAAGTACACTGCGAATAAAATCTAGGAGCAAGCAATTGAAATATCCGACGAGGAAATTTTTGCCAGGTCATTTTATAAATTTAACAGCAATAAGAATAGGAACAAGAATTGCAGGAAGGGTACCTTATAGCCATTGAGCTCGTTCTCGAGCTTGTCCTTGCGCTGCTCGGCGCGGCGGTCAATGCCGTCGGCCCAGGCCTGGTCGAGGGCGTATTGGGGACCAAGGCGGCCAGCGATCTTGCTGGCCACCTCGCGGTAGAGTTGGGAGTCCTCACCCTTCTTGATCTCGTCGTAGGCAAGGCGGAGGGCCTCGAGCTGCATTGCCTCGTTGCCGCAGCGGTCGGCGATAAAGAGCAGCCGAATCACCTTCGTCCGGCCGGTGTACAGCCATGCGTAGGCCTCCACGTCCATCTGCTCTCCGCTCATCACAGCCTTGCTCCCCCGCTGCTGCTGGCCATCGCCGCTACCGTTGGAGAACATCGGCTCATCGCCCATCGGCCCCACCACCCCCACGTCGTCGCCGTCCATCTCCGCCGCCGCTTCCTTACTCTGGATTCTAGCCTCGGGCGGAGCTCCGGCGCGATTTCGCAAAACCCTAGCAGAATCGCAGGACGGGCGGAAGAGCCTACTTTTGCCTTGGGTCTGACTTCAAAAAGGGTTGGGTTGGTTGAGCTACGCGGCTGCGAAGCTAATGTGCAGGATATACTTAAGATTTAGCATCCCTTTCAAATTTTTTTATTTTTAAAAAATAAAAAATTGTTTTTATTTTATTTATAAATTTTAAAATATAAATAATTTTGATATAATAAATTATTTTTTAAAAAATAAATATATTAATAACATCCAAAATGATGATAATGATAATGGTGTGGCAGTAATAGCAAGATATCATTAACATGATAACAACAATAATGATGGGAGAGGCATTGTTAATGTTGTAGAGGCAATAATAAAAATGATGAGCTGTGATTGCGATAATAGTATGATGAAAATTATAAGGATGGCGATGATGATGATTGCAGCAGTGATAGTGAATGATAGGGGCAATGAAGGAGACTATAATTATGGCAGTGATAATTGACAATAGTAAAAGTTATTGATGTTGTGTGGGGATGATAATGAAAATGATGATAGAGATAACAATGATGATAATGGAGATAATCATAATGGCAACAATGATGATGCTAGTAATAATGATGAGTGGCATGGCAATAATTGTAATAGAAATTATTATAGTATTAATAGTGGAGATGATAACAATAATGATGGTAGGAGGGCATGAATAGTGAGATGGTGTAAATGGTGGTAGTAAATGATATAAGTTTTTTATTTTTGAAAATAATAAAAGTAAGAATACTTATTTCCATCTTTTAAAAATAATAATTTTTAAAAAATAAAAACAAAAACATGATAGTATCAAACATATTTTTTTTGCTATAACGATCCAACATTTTATTGAAAAAAGCTAGCCATAAAATATTATTTAAGTTTCTTGATATTATATAAGTATCCAAGATTTTTCTAATAAATAATTGATATAGGATTAAACACATACTTATACAAATTCTTGTATACTTTCTTTGTTTAAGTCCTAGCATCGTCATCAGGTTAAAAATTTAAATTCATTTAAATCCAATCACAAATACCACAAATCCAATATAGACTCGTGCTATAGTGTACATAGTCCATATGGGCCATGGATCGAGTTCTCTCTAATACCATTTATAATAATTTGGACCTCATCTTAAAAGATTAGTCGAAAGATATTATTTAGATTTCTTAATCCTATATTAGTATTCAAGACCTGTCTGGCAAGTAACCAATATAAGACAAATACATACTTGCATGAGTCCTTGTTGTGAGAGATTTTATATATCAAGATCCTATGCATGATTATGAGAACACTAAAATAATAATTTAAAGTTGGAGGAATATCTATTTACATCATTGGAATACCTCGAAATATACATATATGTATTTTAGGTCCATGCTTCTCCAAAAATCCTTTACTTGAATGATAACTTTCAATGGAGCAAGCATTAAAATCAGGGTTTTGAAAATAAAGACCTAACCTATTTATAAATAAATCATAGCAAGCCCTTCCATCACAAGCTCAAGTTGGATTAAGGCTTATATTATGCGGCCCTAACTATATCAACTAATATAAGGTGTGCATAGCCTGAACATAAGGATCACTAGTAATATTGGACTTATAAACATGTCTATCAATCTGGATCATATAACTAGATCATTTTTAATGAAATAAAATAGTTAATGGTAGCCTATAATTAGAAAAATACTTACATTCTTTCACTTGGATATTATTAATTATAATTTTAAAAATATTTTATTTTAAAAATGATTCTCGGGCTAAATAACAAAAAACATAGTACATGGTAATGATTTTAAAAAAAAGATTCACAAACAACATATTGGAATCAATTTGATTTAATAGTATTAATCATGCTGAATTATAGAAGTCATTGTATCCTTTATTTGATACAAGATCTATCTATGATTACAAACATCACTAATACTATCGACATGAATCTTAGTATGGCAGTATAGCAAAAAAATAGCATCTAAATGTGATTAAAAAATATGTTATTTTCATTGTCAATCTAAAAATGTTCTTTCAACATACTTGGATATAAAAAAAGCAAGAGAAATTCTAATGGCTTCAATAACAAGCCATTATGTTATGTCTTATATACTTAACTTGGTATCAATGATGAGGCAACACAACATATTTAAGACTCAACACCTGGTCTCGGTTTTCATGTAACAGATATATAAATAAGAGATACATCCTAATATACTTAAACAAATATACACTCGTAACCAAAAGAAATTAATATAAATATATCATTAATTATGATTTCTCTTTAACCTTATGCTTTATTATAAACTAGAGAAATTTCATAATTTCAAAAAAAGCCCGTATGTCTCCAAATAAATATATCGAGATCTTTTAATAGTAAATAAGATATATTTATGCAACTGTCATTCTCAAAATAAATACATATTTTTGAGATACCATATTATATTTTATTTCATATACATGTATAAATCATGTAGAAATGCAATCCATCAATTAATAAAGTAATCAATAACAAATAAAATTTATCTATCAAGTCAATATATAATTTAAAATATATTAAACTTTCACTAATCTAAAAAATCAAAAGATTCTATAATATCCAATTTCTTGATATGTTTCATGAAAACTATGAATCTTAGTTATTTGGTTAGGGGATGAACGAACATTAACTATGTACCCACATATTTTACAAAAATATCTTTCTCTTAACTAAAATCTTTATCTATCAAATATTCTATCTCCATATGGATAGAGATATTAAAGATTTTTATTATTTTTTGAAAGGACATAGCTACACTATTATTATAATAAATTTCAAGTGATTTTAAGATATAATCAATAATTATAAGATCTGGGACAAAGTTTCATGACCAAAATAGTATATATACCATAAACTTTGTTTGTATATCAATAAATATCATAAAATTATATTTCCAACTTTTTTAACAAAATATCCTCTCCAGCCATCCAAAAATAAAATAAAAAATTATATTATCCATGTGATTAGCAAAGTTATAATTACAATATCCTATTATCTTAAAATGATCGGACCTTCTATCAATCAATACAAATTTTATTTTGGATTTCTATAAATATCTTATAATCCTTTTAACTATGTTTCAAATACTTTATATTCAAATTTGCCATACATCTGGCAAGCACACACAATATATGTATATATACCATTTTTAGTTTAGTACAAACTCATGCATATAGTATACTATACACAATCTTATAAAAAGGTACATACTTTATGGATTCTTCATATTGAAGATTTTAGATAACTAATGTTTAATCACATAAAATAGTTTAGAATCATAATTTGCAAATATGACATCATCTATTAAATAAAAATAAAAAAATAAATTCACTCCTATTAACCTTAAGGTACATATATAAATCTATATTATTCCTTATAAATCTAAGAGAGCTCACAATACCATCAAAATAAAGTATCATTATCTTAACATCCATTTATAAAAGCTATCGTAACATCTATATGATAAAGTTTTAGATCACAATGGACTACTAGTACCATAAATATTCTGAAATAATCCTTAAAAGAGATCAAAAAAAGTCTTAATGCAATTTATACCTTCTTTTTATATTATCTCTACACAACTAATCTACTAATAAAGCATTTAATACTACTCTTGGAGTCTACCTTGATTTTAAATATCCATTTATACTTTATAGGCTTAAACCCTATTAATAATTTTACTAGATCTAATATTTTATTTTAATCATCGATTGTATCGTATTATATATAGCTTCAAACTATTTGACTGACCGGGACATTCAAAAATCTGATCATATAATGCTTAATTAACCATATGACCAATACCATAGCCATTCTCATCTTAAAAAACCAAATTATCATAAGAAATGATAGAATGCCATTTCATAGTATGTGATTTCTTTACTAGTATTACATCAACTAATAATAGAGATACTATAATTGGTTCATATATGATGTTGCCTTCCTATTGTCCTCCAACAGAATAAAATATAATATTTTTTTAAACAAAGAAAAAAATAAAAACTTATTTTCCTTTTAATGTCATAGTTATAGTATAAGAGCATCTAACATCATTCATATCAGACTCTACAAACATGATATGATTTGATTCAATATTTTTTATACCCCTATTAGGATCGTAAATTCTTTATTCTTTTAGAATTATCTAGATAACCAATTAAATAATATCTTATTTTAGATCCAAATTTATTTATTGATGGAGTATTAATCTTTAATTTTTTTTCGAGATAGCCCATAACATAAAAATAAATAGTACTGAACTTCTAACCAACCTTTAACTCAAAAAAGTATCTTGTGTAACTATTTTATTAAGAACTTTATCCAAAATTAGATAATGGTACTTGGGGTCTGGTCCTAAAGGTATTATAATAAATCGTGCCCATTCATTACACTTCAAACCATATTCTTAAGAGTGTGATTTTGCCTCTCAGTACACCATTTTATTTAGGAGTTTTATGCATGGAGTATTAAATAACTGTCCTATACTTACATAAATATTTGATAAACAATCTTATTTATTAGGCAAAATTATCATATTGATCATAATATTTATTGGAATGATCAGATCTCACTTTCTTAACCATCTCACATGTTTTTTAATTTCAGAAGTATGAGTCTGATTATATATTTTGGAATCATTATACTTTTCTTTATTATATATGGGATCCTAGGGTATGATTGATATATCATATTAACACTCTCATCTTTTTCTTAAAAATATCAAAATTTTTTAACAAAATAATATAAAATTATTAATTATTCCACTTGTTTCTCTTTACATTATATATATGGATTTTAAGTTCACTAAACTACATAGCAATAAAACTAAAAATGTGATGATTAAGTAATATATTAGAGATAATAATTTCAAAATACTAAGTTTATGTGTAATACTCTCTAGTAAGTCCTAACATCATCATGCCATCATACCTCATATTGATTAATTTATCCATTAACATCCAGCCTCTCTTTTATTAGATTCTACATATATTTTACTAATGAGATCAAAAAAATATACATTATATCACTATTCTTAGGTATAACATCAAGAATGAAATTTAAAAAAACATATTTTGCAGGCTAAAAATGATTCATTCTCTACCACTTTTATAGGCAACTTTTATTTTAAAATACTCTTATAAGTCATCCAAGTTAGAGGACCATTATATAATGCAATATCTAAATCTATAATACTTAGTGCTAATATAATTTTAGTTTCTATATTTTTTAGTTTATTTTAGTCAGAGTCATAATAAAATATTAACTCTGTTGAATATAAATATACTAACTACTAAACAATCTTTATGTATTTAATCAATAAAGATATACAGACAATGCATATGCTTGAAAACTTTTATAAGTATTATTTTAATGAAAGCCCTTGGTACAATTTCATAAAATTTATTTTGAAAAAAAAATGACCTATATAAGGTATGTCTCTTTAACATGTAATATTATTTAATCCCTTCTAAATATCTTATAGAAAAATCTTGTAAATCTCAATAAATGGATCATTTAGGTGGTCACTGTCCATCGAAATTCATACACCTCCGAATCTAGGATTGATAAGTTATGATCTCTATAGTAACATAAGATAAATAAATAATCAATTGAGATCATACACATATATAACATATTAAGATGCAGATAATAAATAAATAAGCAAAAAAAATAAAATATGATAAGCTATTTTTCATAAGACCACCAGGTGCATCATCATGAACTTTTTTTAGATGGAGAATATGACATGATATTAAGCTCCAAGCATGAGATTAATATAATAAGAATATAAGGTATTTGAAAATCAATTTTCTTTGAGTAGATAAACTTTCTAGACCTAATATATTTCTTTTAAAAATAAAAGTTAATATAATGAGTATACAATATATTTTAAAATCTATCTCCTTTGGATAGATAAATTTACTAAGCCCAATATACCTCCACATTTTATAATTTGATCCAGTTAAGATATCAACTACAACATTGTTATTATTAACACCGAAAGTGACCGTATAAACAAAAAATAATATAAATATAAAATATTAATTAATGGGCATATACATAAATAATATAATAATTTAACTATAAATAAGAGTCCAAACATAATATCATATATTTCTCTTTGGATAGAATATGTAATATGCATAAGTGCTCTTCACATGAAACTATAAGCAAATAAAATACTCTAGCATTCATGAACCTATCCTCTTTGGGTAAGTAGATTCTTGAAAGCTAGTGCACAATCACAATACAATGCTCAATGCAACTTTTTTTTAGTTAAAATATACAACATTCTCCTTTAGATAGGCATTTTTATACCATAACTTAAAAATATCCCTCTCACGATGAAATATCCCATGGACGGACATAAATAAACTATGTTGGTGATAAATATTTATACTAACCCATAAAATTTTCTATACAAAAAATTAAATACCTAAACAAACATAAATAGATATACTTTAACCATATGTAATGTATACTATAAAAGATCAAGTATAAAATAGGATACTTTACAAAATATATCCCACTGATCATATTATAGCATAATATTACATTCCAAAAGTCATTATAATAAAATTATGCAGCTAAAAAAATAAATCAGCTATTAAAGGATCTATCTCATGCCAAAATTATTTTTTACACTATCACATCTCAGAAAATATTTAAAAAATGACATATTATGTCACAAAATTATAGCAATATCATATTTCTGAGTATTATCATGCAATAATAAATATCAATAGGGGCTAAATAGTTTTTTTGTGGATTGATTTTAGATTTACAAACATCCAAGGGGTCTTTGAAAAAAAAACTTCTCTTTCACGATTAGGTGAAGGAGGCAGCAGCACCCCTCCTCACCCTATCTTCCCTCAGGTTGGCCACCGGTGCCCTTGCTTGATAACCCAGCGCCTCCCGAGCCAACCTCCATCGGATTGCTAGTGGTTAATGGTGGGAGATTGTCAACAAAAAAGATCCAGCCATCCCTCTCTCCCTCTATTTTTTTCGTATTGTTCAATGGAAAGGGTGATGAGGAGATTGCGACTGCCATCGCTCCCTGCCGGGTCATCGACTACTACATAAACTATCACCGGAGCAGTCCTAGGCAATCGCCTTGGATGACAAATGAGAAGGAGGCACAATTGCCATGCCTATTTTTTTTAGCCCCTTTTTTTGTTCTTCTCCGATAGTCATTGGTCCACCATAGTCATGCTTATTGGGGCCATGTTGTTGGCTACCATTGCTCATTGACGATTGAGTGAGGGAGAACACCAAAATAATAATTTAAAGTTAGAAGAATATCTATTTATATCATTAGAATACCTCGAAATACACATATGAGTATTTTAGGACTAGGTCTTCTTCTCCATAAACTCTTTGCTTGAACGATGGCTTTCAATGGGGCAAGAATTAAAATTAGGATTTTAGAATGGAGACTTAACTTATTTATAAGCATATCCTAACAAGCCCTTCCTTTACTGGCTCAAGTAGAGTTAAAGCCTACATATGCAGCTCCCACGATAATAACCAATATAAGGTACGCATAGTCCAAACATAAGGATCACTAATAATATTGGACTTATAAATATATACATCAATCAATCATATAATCAATTTACTTTTAATAAAATAAAATAACTAATGGCAGTCCATAATTAGAAAATCCTTACACTTGCAACCATAATTTTTGTTATTATTATTATTTTGTAAATAAAGAAAAAAATTGGTGCCAAAGAAACCCTTAGAGTTTTGTTATATTTTGAGGCCGAGAGGAGCAATTAAAAACATGAGTTTCTTCTTTTAAAAAAAGTAGATGCATATGCGGAGAGTATAAAGAGTGGCATTGTTGTAAGCTATGGGCCTGGGCTGAAGTCGGCAGACCCAGCCAACTTCAATCCAAACGGAAAAAAAAAAAAAAAAGGGACGAAGACCGAAACAGGGGAGCCGTGTTTACCCGTGCCGGCCGGAGTTTTCGTCGGAAAACTCGGTGGGAGAGTCGTGAGGGAAGTGGGAGATGATCGGTGACGGATTTTGGAAGGTTTGGGACTCGGTGGTGGAGTTTTAAACGGCGAGGGGATCTCGTCGTTTTTCTTTTAAAAATCCCTCACCGCCGCCTCTCGAGCCACCTTCACGCTCTCTCTCCCTCTCCGACGAACGACCAGAAGTTCTCCAACACCGACAGGTAAGCTTTTTCCATTTGATTCTGATTTCTTTCGGGAGGATTTTGATTTTATTTTAGGTTGAATTTCGGTTTGGTTTTGGGCTGTTCACCGTCGCCGCCGCCCGCCGCCGTCGCCTGCCATTGTCGATCCGTGAAACAACTACGGCAACCACCGTGGGTTGCCGGCAGTTGGGGGGGGAGAGGACCCGATTCGGCCGGCCGAGGAAGAGACGCAGGGGTGTTCGGGAGAAAGAAAAGAAAAGAGAAAGAAAGAAAAGAAAAGGGAAAAAAAAAAAAAAAAAATATATATATATATATATATATATATATATATATATAAGAGGAGAGAGAAAGAGGAGAGAGAAGGAAGGGAGAGAAGGAAGAGAGAGAAAATCATGGATTTTTCAAGATTTGAGAAAAATTGAGAATTTAGTTTTAATTAAAATTATTTATCTATGTAGAGAATCAGTCTCCTGAGCGACAAGGCGTCGCACCAATTTCGAGTACGGATTAGTACAGGCGTGGATAGTTGATTTGTAAGGACTTCTAAACTTGATCACCCGTATTATTAATATATTTTATATGACCTGATTTGATCTGAGCATATATTAAATATTTTTATGCATGGTAGTTTTCGGATAACATGATTTGATTTCCGGGTTACGAAACGAGTTTGTTGTTAATGTTGTTTGCATTTGCCAAGTGATCTTGAAATGCGTTTGATCGTGATATCGATCGTTGGAAAGTGACATGATCTGACTATATGAGAAGAAATGATAAAGTGTTAAGTGAATTGGTGTTTGGACTAGCCATGCCACGGCGGTATCGTGGTTTCTCAGTGTGCCCGTCACAGGCTGGAGTGTGACAATTTGTGTGCCAATCACAGGCTGGAGTGTGATAATAGTGTGCCCGTCACAGGCTGGAGTGTGACAACAGTGTGCCCGTCACAGGCTGGAGTGTGACAATAGTGTGCCAGTCACAGGCTGGAGTGTGACCGTGGCTAGTCCAGAACCCTAAAGATAATGGTTAAATAATGGAAATTCTGAAAGGAAAAATATAAATAAAAAAAAATTCCAAAGTTTTTGGTTAAACATGAAATCTGAATTGTTTGATTTCGTCACATGTTATGCTAATGTTTTGCTATTTTCATATACATGTATATTATTATTGGTGATCATTTGGAACCCTTACTGGGCTATGTAGCTCACTCCCTATCATTTGTTTTCTTTCAGAGACTCAGGATATTTAAAGAGGATCTGGGCTGGACGTGAGACGGAGCTTCATAATTGTTGAGCTAGTTACTTAGTTAGTTTCGGTTACTGATGTTTGTGAGTTAGTAGACCAATTAATGACATCGATTTAAATACTGAATTGTACATTTGTTATTGATTTGTTTATATAATATTAATTTAACTCGGATATGTTTGAATTGTTGTATACCTAGGCCTTGCATAATCTCTAGGATAAAATTTAGGGATTTGTGTGGCCGGTCACGTAGCCGATTCCGGTACTGGATTCGGGGCGTGACAATTGTAAACTACAAACAACTCTTTTCTTGACAGGATTTATGCGTGGCTTGGGATTCAAGGACATAGAGGTTTGATTCACTGTTAATGCGTTTTTTTTTTTTTTCCCTTCTTTTTGCTAATAGATATATAAATTCAGCAATTCTCACGAATGTATATATGTGAAAAGAGTGAGGGGTCTGTATACAATTTCAAACCTCATCAATGTAAATGCCTATGAAATTAGCTTTGTGTTGGTTTATTTGAAATAATTTATGCAAACATAGTATTTACAAGCAATCAACTAAAGTGTTTGAAGAAGGCCAGTGACATAAAACTTTTAAGTTGAATTGATAAAGGTATATTTTAGCGTGGTAATAAAGTTCGTGCACAAGTATTGCATGAAATTATATCTTCCCCCATGCTTCCTTTCTCTTCCTTACTGTTAATTTCCTACTCTCTTTCTCCAGGCTAGCCAACCTGTACGATTCCATTGGCTGTGGGGGTTCATATAACTTTCTTATCGTTAGAAAGACCAGTTGACATTAGTTTTCTAGCTAAGTTATTAGTAACCTAACAAGAGGCTGTTTAGATGTCTAGATCCAAAATTTAATAAGATCGTATATTAGGTTAACATAATCAATTAAATCATGCTAGACTAGGTTATCTTTATAGATATCCAAGGAACAATTAGAATTCTATAAGAAAGACAAAAAAGGAAGGCTCCAATCTTACAAGTATTAGTCTAGTCTAGTATTATTTAACTATATATCATGGTTGAATCCAGACATCTAAACAGGTTCATGATTAGTATCAAAAGGACAGATATAATTAGGAAATCAATGCTGCCTTCATTTTGTTTTTTTATTTTTGCTAAAAGGTCATGCATGGAACCCATGATGCTGTCTAAATTAATCCCAGCATCTTCTCAGACGCATTCAACCAAAATTCTGTCTTTTTCTTAGATGTTATATAGCATATATATCTTAAAAGGACAGATTATTGGAAGGCAAAAGGACAGACAAATTGTCACGCACTTAGCCCAAAAAAAGTTCCTTATCATACTTTCTCCTTTCGTTAAAACAATAAACAAATAAAATTTATGGACGAGAAGAATGCAACCACCAAGCAACGTCGCATGAGCCTTGAATTGTATGTAATAGATATGTATTTATAAAAGCACAACAATTATATCATACCATACATAATAAAGGAGGCACTATGAGCAAAAGATTACACCAAACAATTAATATTTTTTGATAGGAAAGGGTCGTAGGCAAGTGGGCTACACTCTGATCTTGGTGATGGCTGGATTTGATCCTAAGTTATCTAGCATAATTTAAAGACTTTACCTATTTGAGAAGCTGGCATCTTCAACTAAAATATAACTTTGCAAGAGATTCTTATATTAATATTATTGAAGTGCTAATAGAAGTAGATTAATCAACGAAGAATTATAAACGTAGAGCCTACAGACATCAAGCAGCTTAGCATCATATCCTTGTGTTACATATAGTATATTAGGAAAAATAACTAAAAAAAGATGGAATTTATTCAAAGACCGATGCAAATAATCAACATTTCAAGAGACACTTGCATCATATATAGTAAAGAATTGCCAAAAAAAAAAAAAAAGTCAAAACAAACATAGGAGTCTAAGTACTTAAATCAATCCAAAGGAAAAAAAAAAAAATCCAGCCCAGTGATTGAGGTAAGTTGAGCAGGCCGGTGTACATGTGATCCATGCCAAAGTTCAATTAAGTACAAATTTTTGGATTATTTAATTGAAATGACCGGGATTAGACAAAGTTGAGTTGGATTTGGAAATCAAGCCTTTCAGAAAGCCTTGTTGCAAGTGTGAGTAACTTAACCACTACCTCTCAACTTCATGCGAAGAAAATAGCATCCCGCATCCCGAAACACCCACACACAAAAAGAAGAAGAAGAAGGGTAAATGAGTGATTACATCCAAGTCCAACCGCCATGCACGTCCGGTAATCTCGTGCATCTTTTTTCAACATTATCGAGATGGTGATAGACGCTGTAAACTATTGTCCTGTATGGAAAGTAAGCATCCCAAATCATTTGTCTTATAAAGATTATAGCCATGCCAATCAAAGAAAGAGCTTTAAAGGATCGGCTCTCGAGAAGAGAACGATCAGCTTAGCATGGTTCGCATGGTTCTACGTTACTCACATCATGCGATAAACTATAAAACTTTAATATTATTTTTTTATTATTTTATAGTATATTATCTAATATAATAATATTTATATTAGATATTTTGGGATTGGATTTGGAGAAAGTGGGGTCATCAATAATTTCACAATCATACATAGCAACTATCGGCTCTCGGACTCAGTACCGTGGTCGAGGACCTGCCCAACTCACGGCATCTCCAACTTGGCCGGAGGATAGAGAGCTCATCCATATTTAGAACCACTCGTAAATATTATATCTTTAATTAATATATTTAAAATTTAATTTTGCAGTATATTTAAAGAGCCTGGAGTGTTTTAGGTGGTTACCAAGATCATTCGTCGATTGATGCCAGGGCCGGTGAATAAGTTCTCCACTTGATTGTTAGGGACTTGCGATGTAGCCTAGAAGATGTTCTAGATAAGTCAAATATATTTAATTTTTAAATTCATGAAATATTTGTATCTTATTTATTTAATACAAGCATGCTTCTATTTGTAGTAATACAATCGATTTGAGACTCCTCGCGATGAGGAGGCTGGCCATCTGACCTTCGAGGAGGTAGCCACTCTTAGACTCCGAGATGGGCTATATAGTTTTAGGTAGTCCATCATAGAGTACTCCAGTTCTAAGTTACCATCGGACTAGAAATCTTTTAGGGATCACTAGATGCGGGTAGGGTAACCGAATGGATGAGCAGGTGGGCATAGGATTGGGCATAGCTTCGACCTTCTGGTAGCTCGTTGGTCTTTGACATCCTCCTTTTAGGCCTCAATGATCTAGATGTAGGGTGATGTACATGTCACGAACATCGAGATCCATCTTTTTATCCAACAACTTTAAAGCTTCTAAGAGGCTTTCCATGATACGATCGTTGAAATTCTCGAAATCTGTATCTACATGATCAACTGGCATCATTATCACATTTATCATAAAAGTAAGTCTATTAATAATTCATTTATTTCTTTTAAATTTTTATAGTTAGAAACTTCATATATTTAGACTAAATTTAGATAAGCGAATCTAAAAGATAAAAATTCAATTTAACCATCCAATCGATGGGTCGAGGATGTCTATAGCTCCGTATCATCGAATGGAATGTGTAGGAATAATCTATTTGAGAATCGAAGGAGTATATCCAAATATACGCCTCCGTATCGAAACTTATTAATAATATTTTATTTTTATTCATTACAGGATGCAAGGACATCCGGCTCTTATCCACTAGCAGCTAGAGAGGAGTACAAGAGTAGCAAGAGGAGGACGACAATGATAAGTAGGATCATACATGATTTTTTTAATGATGTTATGTATTCACTTTTGATATTTATAAAGTAGTGTTAATTTATAAAATTATATAATTTGTACGGTTAATATAATATATTTTTTCTTTATGATTACGGTATTTGATTATGGTATTTTATTTTTAATTTACTATAATTACTTATTATTATAATTTTAAAAATCTGGTTTTAAAAAGTATAATTATGTTTTTTAAAAAATATTACCAACCACATTAGCGATGGTAAAGCAATCGATAATAAGTTATTAGCGAACAAAAATATTAGCGATGACAATATGTTATCGCTATTTTTAAAATTTTTAAAAAACCTAAAAAATATTATTGATGATATATATATATATATATATATATATATATATATTTTGTTATTAGCGATGATAATATATTGTCACAAATTTTTTTATTTTTTGGAAAAATCTAGAAAAAAATATTAGTGATAACCTTGTCATCGCCAAAGCCATCGCTAATATCTATTATTAGCAACGATGGCATTTTTATTATTGCTAATATAGATATTAGTGATAAGATTTGTTTCAATGTACTTTTAGCGGCAACATTTTGTTGCCAATAGTATTAGCGATGGCAATTCTATTATTTGCAACAATAATTAGTCATCACTAATAATAGAATTTCTTGTAGTGGCTTGAGTAATGTAATCAAACTTTTATAACCCTAATTCCTGAGAAGCAGAATGCTAGGGAGTTTAAGGATTATAGCCTCGTAAGCTTGTGTAACATAATTTATAAAATTGTTACAAAGCTACTTCTAAATAGGAAGAAGGATGTAATGTCGAGCCTTGTGTCCAAAGATAAGGTATTTTTATCCAAGGTAGATGTAGGGTTTTGTGTGGTGCTCCCAAGCCTTGGAAAGACTTGGGAGACCATGGGGGATGCTAGAGGCTATCCCTGGAGCTTGGGGCATGTCCCAAGCTATCCTGGAGGTATTACAGGGTTTTCTGGGATTTTTCTCTAAGATCCCTTTGAGACATGTTGGGCCAGGGGGTTTGACTCAAGGATTATTAATTTTATGTTGGCTTTGAAAGGGGAGAGTTTTCTGAGAGATTGCAACATAACCCAATTGGGTTATGGGGTTGGATCCAGGTTTGTTAAATTGGTTAGGAGGTTAGCCAATTGGTTGGTTAGTTAGTTGGTTGTAACCAATTAGGAAGCCCAACCATGTAAGGTATCCTAATCAATTTGTTATTGGTCCAAGACAAGTCCTAATTGCCCATGTGATTGAATTCTAACAAGATTCAAGAGGTAATTGTAGTCCAACAAGAAGTCCAATATCAGACGCCCAATCCAAGAAGGCTTCAACACCCCCATGTGCTATAAATATGAGAGGATGGGGTGTGCAGTTGGTGAGAGTCCAAGAGGCCGATCCCTTTGGGGTCTCACGGTCATGTGAAGACTGTGGAGAGATCAGCGTGAAGGCCTTGGTCCATGGGTCTTGGCTTATGGTTCCAAGGTGGAGGATTCTTGGAGACCACATGTGAGGGAGTCCGCGTGGGAGCCATGGTGATGGACTGCAGAGAGATGCACGTGAAGGAGATATCACATGGAGGGCTTGTGCCGTGATCGTGTTTCACGGGGCTTTAGAGAAGGGACGCATGTTGAGGTATTGTCCGTGCGTGGCGTATGTGGATTCTTGGGGCATGAGGCCTGCAAGAAGAAGACATGCGGGACGGTGAGAAGCTTCTGGGTTTTAGAAGGGTTGTAAGTGTTATCTTGTTTGTTGTAACAAGGTTCTTCTCCAAAGGAATAAAGCAATCTCTCTTTTTCTCCTACATCTCTTTCCTGGTAATTGTTCCCTTTCTGCCATGACGACATCAAGGAGAATCCCAAGCATTCCGTGAAGCAGGCTCGCTCCCCAACAACTGGTATCAGAGCCTGTAATTTTCCCAACAACTGGTATCAGAGCCGATCTTGATGCGGTGGCGTGAAGGATGCAGGAAAGAGGACTCACGATGATGGTGTAGATCTCGAAATGCCGAGATCTGGAGGTGAGGGCCTGCTGCCCTCCCTGGAAATGGATACGAAGAAGAACCGGATCTGGAGGTGCATATCCAGATCTGGTGACGCACGGAGTCGTGTGCGGATGTGGCTCAGGGCATCGACCGCAGCGGAGCGGCGCGGGGCGTCACGGGATGGCGTAGGGCGCGGTGCACGACCGCGGGTGAGGACATGGCGCGGAGTGGTGCCGGCAGGGCGACGGCTCGCTCCACCGCGGGAGCGGCATGAGGCCGTCGGTTGCAGCAGGGAGTGGGTGCGATGCCGGGCTCGGTCGCGGGCGTTGCTGCTTATGGAGGCGGTTCGCTAGAGGCTCGGATCGGTGATGGGAAGTCGCCGGAGAGCTACTCGATCTCGATCGGCCACAGATCGGGCGACTTGGCACGTGGGAGGTCACTAGATGCGCGGATGGCATGCAAGCAGTCGTCGGAGGCACGGCACGGCATGGCCACGGGCGGTCGCCGGAGTCCGAGTACAGCGGCCGGAGGCGACGGTGATGGCCGGGAGAGGCTGCGATCCACGATTTCTACCATGGACCGATAGCCATGGCAGCCGGTAGACCGGTTTGGCACGTGTGGACCCGCGGGCCGGTTCACGGTGGATCGGCGGATTCAAGTCACTATATGCTTTGAAAATTGTGCTGATGGTTTTTCGGCGATTTCGGGCTCAATTGAACTCTGATTTAAGTTTTGTCTGTGCCGTTAGACTCCATTTTTCGAGCTCTTCATGTTGACCTAGGTTTTATTTTATGATAGAGTCAGATCATAGGGTATGTAGGGATCATGGTGCAGCGGCCATGTGTGCGAGCAGCACGTGCGGGAGTTCATGACAGTGGTGCAGAGCTACAGGTCCTGTGCTGAGAAGCTTTGACAGGTCGGGTGATCTGTGGTTTAGCACTGGTGGAGTGATACATACCGAGGATCTTTCAGAGCATGAGTTGTAGCTCCATCGGTAGTGGACCAGATTCTTGGTCACTGTGAAGGAGAGCGATCGGTAGTACTCCAGCTACCTTGATCGAGATGGAGCTGGACGTGGGTGATATCTCGCATGGTTGGAGAGGAGTCTCGAAAGATGGATATCTCAGGGAGGCTGGAGTACATCAGCAGAGGCGGTGCCAGGGGCAACTCAGGAGACATGAGACAGTCTCAGAGAAGCGCTGGAGGTATCGAGCAGTCGGGAGTGTTCCGGTATGGCGGGATTGGCCTAGGGACGGAGATTGGAGTTGATGGAGATGGCAGCTCAGGAAGACCAGAGATAGGTCTCAGGGAGTGCCAGGGACATCATGCAGCCGGGAGACATGCTAGGATATGATGGAGCAGCCGCTGGAGATGGTTGCTGGATTCAGTCGCTGGGTTAGTAGAAGAGTTGGGATGAACTCTTGGTTTCGGAGGAGCCTGCGGGATGCAGTGTATCCGAAACGGTCTTGGAGAGGTCCGTGTGATGCAGAGGGTCCGAGGAGGCAGCGATGATGTTCGAGGTACAGCGGCAGGCTTAGCAGGACAGCGTTGAGTGGCTGGCCTCGAGATTTCTTTCTGTGGCATCAGTGAGACTTCAGTTTCAGGTGGAGCACCCAAGAGAGGTTGCTTCACGGGTGGAGCAGGATTCGATATGAGTTCAGAGCAGGAGATGCAGAGATACTGGCCATATCCTGGCATGAGTGTCAGGGATGCACTTAGCCAGGTGGAGCAGAGTGTGCAAAGATTGGCCTGGCTCTGAGGAGATGGTGTCAGGTAGAGCTCCAGTTACAGCGAGTGCTGGTTCAGTTCGCTATGTTCTCTCCAGGAAAGTCCAAGGAAAGTCTGATGCAGCTGCAGGCAGAAGGAAGGCTACAATCGTGGTGCCAAGGTACAAGCAAGGACTTCAGCTACGGAGGCGGTCATCCCAAAGGTCTCCAAGTGCATGCAACAGCTGAAAGGTATTGGCAGAGGCAAGGAGATCCACACAATGAGCTGTCAAGACAAGCAGTTACAGCCGGGTTGTGCGTGGAGGACATTGCCAGGTTTGCCAAGGCATGGGGCACCAAGGTGGAGATTATAGGGTTTTGTGTGATGCTCCCAAGCCTTGGAAAGACTTGAGAGACAATGGCAAGGATGCTAGAGGCGATCCCTGGAGCTTGGGGGCGTGTCCCAAGCTATCCTGGAGGTATTCCAGGGTTTTCTGGGGTTTTTCCCCATGATCCCTTTTGAGTCATGTTGGGTCAGGGGGTTTGACCCAATGATTATTAATTTTATATTGGCTTTGAAAGGGGAAATTTTTTGAGAGATTGTAACATAACCCAATTGGGTTATGGGGTTAGGTCCAGGTTTGTTAAATTGGTTAGGAGGTTAGCCAATTAGTTGGTTAGTTGGTTGGTTGTAACCAATTAGGAAGCCCAACCATGTAAGGTATCCTAATCAGTTTGTTATTAGTCCAAGACAAGTCCTAACCGTCCATGTGATTGAATCCTAACAAGATTCAAGAGGTAGTTGCAGTCCAACAAGAAGTCCAATATCAGATGCCCAATCCAAGAAGGCTTCAACACCCCCATGTGCTATAAATATGAGAGGATGGGGTGTGCGGTTGGTGAGAGTCCAAGAGGCCGACCCCTTTGGGGTCTCAAGGTCATGTGAAGACTGTGGAGAGATCAACGTGAAGGCCTTGGTCCGTGGGGCTTGGCTCATGGTTCCAGGGTAGAGGCTTCTTGGAGACCACACGTGAGGGAGTCCGCGTGGGAGATCATGGTGATGGACTGCAAAGAGGCGTACGTGAAGGAGATATCACGTGGAGGGCTTGTACCGTGATGGTGTTTCACGGGGCTTTGGAAAGGGATGCATGTTGAGGTATTGTCCGTGCATGGGGTACGTGGATTCTTGGGGCATGAGGCCTGCAAGAGAGAAGACGTGCGGGACGACGAGAAGCTTCTAGGTTTTCAGAAGGGCTGTCAAGTGTTATCTTGTTTGTTGTAACTAGGTTCTTCTCCAAAGGAATAAATCAATCTCTCTTTTTCTCCTACATCTCTTTCCTAGTAATTGTTCCCTTTCCGCCATGGCAACATCAAAGAGAATCCTGGGCATTCCGTGAAGCAGGCTCGCTCCCCAACAGTAGGTATTGTGGTTCTACCAGGAACGTGTTGATATGGCTGGATGTGGCTACTCAGTATATGGTTTTGAAATTTCTTCTGGGATGCGTGGACATTTCAAAACCTACAAAAGCAACAAAGACATTGAAGTCCGGCCACGATGGGGTTCCCAATGATAAACTCTTCGATACCTAAGTCAGTTTCTTCGGGAAACAAACAAAAAGAGGGGCTTATAGCTTCTAGGTGGATGGAAATGATGATCGATGCATATAGGAGGAGTGGAGTTGGGTGGTAGAGTAGAAATAGTAAATGAAAGTGGCAGAAGGTGGGCAGAGAGAATGCGAGTGAAACTTAAGGAAGAGCAGACAAAGCTGAAGAGAGAGAGGGCGAAGCTTGAAAGAGAACAGGTGAAGCTTGTAAGAGAGTGGAGAAAGCTTGATGAGTTCCCTTCGGGACTCCTCTTGACTTCTTTTCGTACTTCACCTCGCTTTGACTCTTGTTGGCTTAGTCTCCAATTTTGAATTAGTTGATTCTACTTAAGCTTCGATTTAGAACTTTGGAGGCTTAGAAAAGACTCACCTGAAAGGTCTCGGAAACGATTTTTATAGACAATATATGAAGTACCTATTATCTAAGAGAAGTACCCTGCATGTCAAAAATGGTGGCTGGCATGTCTTTATGGTATGCACATTTCTGCAAAGCATGTCCCCGTAAGAGTAGCTAGCATGGCTGGGAGTGATATGGAGCATGTCTTCATACTTCATAGCTGGTACATGTCTACTTGGTGTACATCCTAGTAATAGTATGTGTCGGAGAGGTACGGTGCTGCCTCTTTATAGAAAATAGGACGTGCAAAAAGTTTTTTTCAACATGACTTTTGAAGATTATGCGGCAAGATTCAAAAAGACTGTTCTCTATGCTATATATGTTAGCGGGTGACGTGGTGGGCCATGTTGGACTCTACATGAATTTGATCATTTCCGGGCGTGTATAAAGGTTGATATGAAATAGGCGTACGGCCGAGTCTGCTGGACCTATCTTGCTGTGATTTTTGAGGCTCCTGGTTTCCATGATCGTCTTATTCCGTTCAAGCGGGCCGGATCACAATTGTCAATTTCTCACCTCATGTCTGCGGACAATCTTATTTTCATCTCGAAAGCTACACCAAGTAATGCGAATGTGCTCAGGACAATCATGATGTCTTATTGTGATCCCCAAGCTGAGAGTAGCGACTCTTAATCATATTCTGCACATCCTGGGTACGTATCTGGCACATCACTGGCACTTTGGATTATCGGTGTCCCAGTCTTTGGTAAGCATTCGAGAGGGGCTGAATTCAATCCCTTGATGGAAAAGATTACCTATAAACTTCAGGATGGAAGTGGAGAAGCTTGGCTTGGGAAAGGAGATTGAAGAAGCTTGGCCTGGGAAAGGAGATTAACTTTTGTTGCAAGCGGTTCTACTTCCATGCCTTTATATTTGTTATCCAATTGTGCCGTGCCCCTTCCCCTTGTTGACAGAATTCAAAGAAAATTTGAAGCGTTTCTGTGGAGGCATGAGGTTGGCAGAAGGGGTTCTCGCCTTATCTCTTGGGAGAAGATTTGTAAGCCTAAGAACCGATCGAGGAGGGCTAGGGTTACAAGACCTTCGAGAGAGCAAAGGTTAGTGCTTATGGCATGTCTAGCTGCTGAGGTTGTTCTACATCCTTCATCCTTAATGGTCTTTGGTGGCAGCCAAGCATAATAATTCAAAGGTTCTTGGCACAATTATATATATAAGAGGTCCAAAACAATGTTCAGCAATTTGGAAAGAGGGTTGCCAAGCGGCGTGGCTGGTGAAAGATGGGGTGGCTCTTGGCAAATGGGCTCTGGTCAGCAAATCAACTTGCTTCAAGATTCTTGGCTTTGTAACCATCCGATCACATGCCTGCCAATTCCGATCAGTGATGCTATTAGTTTAGATGAGGCCACAGTTTCTTCCTTGCTTGACAAATATGGGATGTGTCCAAGCTTGTTCAGACGTACATTTGGGCAGGAGCTGGCTAATAATATTCAAGGTATACCAATACCTAGTCATCATAAGCAAGACTTGGTACGAAAGGGATTGGCAGTTGACAATGAAGAAAACACCTTTTGTGAACATCCGAAAAGAACTCATCCAAATTAACCCGGCTATTATACATGATAAGAAAACCATATAATTTCCTAGTAACTATGCTTCCAGCTACTCTAAAAACTAGTGCACCACTCTATTTTCCAGTGAGCATATCCACCCTATTCCGTATTTTCTATCGAGACTTGCATCTAGCTCTACATGAAGACCCGTGCCTCAACTAGTTTTGGGGAGGAGCTGGATGTGATACCCATCAGGAAATCCTAAACCCGGGGTTCGAACTATGTTCCCTCCTCTAATAGCCTTCCACCTGCCCAAGAACAGAATCACTGATAAATAAAAATAGCTGTTAATTCCAAAAAATCATGTTCGAAGGTGTCTTTAATTAGGAAGCAATACTTGTGCTTGGTAACCAAGCAATGGAGGAAGATGGTCATCTGAAGCTTGGTGAAGTCAGCCCCCACACAGAATCTTAACCCCCCTCCAAGTGCCATGAAATGTTTTGACCCACCACTGAGTTCCAACTTGTCCTGCGTGCCAAAGGAAACTTTGTTAAAAGGCATTACGTGATCCCTGATGAAAGCAAAGAAGGATTCTGAGATCTTGACATGCCTAGTCTAGGAAGAATAGACCTGGGGCAAAGCTATCATCTCTAATTTAATTTATTAGAAAGATCTAGACGATGGCCCATGCTACGTACTATTTATAATAAGATACTAGCATACAGCAATCACACAATTCTTATCCTTCCTATATTTTTTCATCAAAGGTCTTGGCATCTGTCGAAGCTTGACACCAGCATTAAATTAAAATAAGGATAAATTCATTCATAGAGGAGCAAGCAAATGTGTTAAATAATTTTTAATCCAATTGGTCTTCATCTTTTTTTTTTAATGAAATACGCCTTATTGCTTGATTCCATGGAATTAAATAACCAACCCTACAAGCATGTAAGATTTTTTGATGATATACAAACAAGCAAGTTGAAAAAGATATTCGACATTGAGATGATACTGAATTGTTACGATAAACTGTGCTATCTGCAGGATTTATATATATATATATATATATAGGAGTGGATGTGATTTTTGAACTATATACCAATGAATGATGAAGATTTGATTACTGCAACACCAGGCAATAACTTGGGAGCCATGGTCTTCGGTTACCATGAAAATACTACAAATATTGATGCTGCTATTTTGAGAAACTACAACTACTTGTATATGCTACGTAGTCGAACGCTAAGTGATACTAACCTTCCACCTCCATGGATTGAAGGCAAGTGGATCCTCGTATATGTCTGGATTCAAGTGCACTGCTGGAGGACAGACCATGACCCCCCATCCTGCTGGAATTGTAAATCCTGTGCCAAACACAAGTTGCACAAGTGGATTTTGAGACCTTGGAGGCCAATACCAGGACACGTACTAAAGCCTTGACTCAGTTACCAACATACCTTTTATCTTAATATCTTGCATTGCTTTTCTAAAGATTCCTGGTACGATATTTGCCAGTCGGACCGTCTCATTAATAACCTTAAAATCAGGCAGGTAAGACACGCATATCAGTGCACAGATTCCAAAAGATTCAGGCATGCAATTTGGCAAAAAGAGATAACAAGCATTGCAACTTGACCTAATAACTCAGAAAAGGCGATGTACTTTTTTTGTTTGCTGATTAGATTATTCATTTGATGTATAGAAGCACTCACATTTGACTAAACTTATGAGCCATGGAAACGAAATCTGAGTAATTAAGTGCAAATAGTTTGGGGAAAGTTCTCTTCCCCCCTTATTACATTAAAAGAAGAAGAAGAAGAAGAAGAAGAGGAGTAATTAAGTGCAAATTGTTTCTCAAGTTAAAGCCACCATCACGAGAAGTTAGGTGCGAACGACAATTCGAATCGAGGTTCTTGCAATTTGATATTGTCGATGTTTAGGAAATTTGCTTATAATGCAACTTGCAAGTAATCACGGATAACTAAAGATTTAGAGATCGAGAATCAACTAAATATACACTAATTAGGTGCCGATATGATAAAATGATCTGTTGAAACTTGGGCTATAGCTCCTAGTGGCTAAACACCTTTTTCATGTGACAGGAGGCTCCGGATTTAAGTCAAGTCTTGGTGGTGTTATTTAATTTCCCTACTGTTTGACCCAGGTAATATCAAAATGCTTAACCCCCAGTCTATGGTCTGATGGTCTCCCGGTGTGCAGGAGGAGGAGAAGGAGAAGGAAAAGAAGAATAAGAAGCAGGAAAAGTTATCCGAGTCGACTCACCTGAAATGTAAAGCTCATAGATTTGTACTCATTCCATGTAATTCCAGAATCTGGATGCTCTCGATTTTTGAGAATTGCTTCATGCTCCTTCTGATCGATAAAGGCCACTTCTGTTATGGTCTTTCCAAATTGACATATTTCATGAACAAAAGAATCTTAAATTGTAACTAGCTCCTATATATTTTTCGTGACATCGCTTATTACCGTCAACTCCTCCAGTACTCTAGGATTGTCAGCGAGAAGTTTCATCGCTACCGTGAGAGCCAAGGATGTAGTTTCGAAACTTGCGAAGAGAAGCACAAACATCAAATCTAGAGCAATCGTCTCCGTTATGACCGGTCTTTCTTTCTTGAGTTCTACGATAACAGAGTCGAAGAAATCCACGCATTGTCTTCTTGGGGAGTTCTGCCTCTCCTTCAGCATGGTCTTAAGCACTTTCATTGCATTCTTCCTTCCCTGAACAATTTAAAAGAGTCATAAAAAACTAGTAATCACCAAAAACAGAAGCAAAAAAAAAAAAAAAAGGCAACACATGAACTGGAGAAGCAGTGAGAAAAATTATATATCAGTTGCTCTCGCCGAGATACCTTCATACATTGGTGGTAAGCAGTTCCTGGGATGTTTAATGGAAATGAAATTAATCCCCGTATAAATGCAACAAAATTTTCCCTCAAATTTTCTGATGAGCTGGGGGGATCATAACTTATCAACTTCTTGGCAGTGAGATCAAATATCATCTATATAACATTTTTAGTAGGGGGGAAGTTAGAAATAAACAAGAAGTACAAGAACAGAAAGCTGAAGCTCGATCGATATAGTTTTTTCAGGGTTCTAAATTCACCTTTGATGTGGCTTCTTTCAATTCGACACTTGGCTGGCCTGACCATGAGCTAAGACTATTCAATACCGACTTCTCCACATCATGGAGCAGATTCTCTTTTAAGTTCTCCGGTCCAAAGAGCCTAAGGACCAAGCTTTTGAGGTACTTATACATGAACCCATGCAATGAGCCCACATTGTCGCGGCCAAAGATCTCCGTGAAGGTGTCCGGGTACCAGCTCTGAAACAACTTTCCTTCTTGTTGGAAGACAAGGTGATTGAGCTCCGGGTCGGTCGACACCACCAAAGGCCGCCCAACCAAGCTGGTCCTAAATATTGGCCCATATCTAAAATTCATCGAGAAAAAGAACTCTCATGATCATAAGGTTATGTAGAAAATGTAGTTGTAAACTAGAGACGGCAAATTAGAGTTGAAGATCGATGGAACGAGGGTTAATTACTTCTTCATTCTCTCCTTGACAAAGGGAGGGACGTCCGACGTAGTGTTCGGTGTGAAGAACTGAAGGGTCTCTCCAATCAACGGCAGGCCCATGGAACCAGGTGGGAGCCTTCCACTGCATCTGGGATTCCTCCATCTGTAAGCCCATTGGATGAGCCATATGGTGAGGAGAATTCCGCTGAACACGGCCACAGAAGCCATCACATATATATATATATATATTTATAGGTTTAGCAAGTCAAAGGACAGATATTGATATAGTTTTATAGGAGCAGTAGTGGGAGAGAAGAGGGAGAGAGGAATACAGGTATCAGATATGGGTGCACATGGGCAAGGTAGGAGGAGGAGGAGGAGAGATGGCTGAGAGTTTTTAAGATTCAGGGCATGAGATAGCTGCTTAAATAGACAACACTAAGGCAAGAAAGTATAATATTAAAATGGAAATGCCTGATCTAGTTTATGGTTGGTTTTGGTTGCCGAGGGAGCTGGAGAAAGTAGTTGGAAATAAGAATAATGAGATATTGCATGGCTTAAATCAAGACCACATATACTTCCTGGTCAAGTGGGTGTAATGAAAGAAAGAGAATAATAATTAATCATATATTCATATCAATCTAGCAACCATCTGATCAAAATCTTTCACACCCAACTTTCTATATTTTTCGGTCCCATTTGACCCGAGTATGAAGGCATCGTGGTTCTTATAATTGGCGGTTGGGAGTCCTCCAGGTCACAGAAGTATTCGATCGCTTGCGTTGGAGGCACATGGGTCCACTATACTTCATTAATTAAGCAAGGCTTGTGTTGATCCCAGCATGCATGACCATGGCAAAAGGATGTTGATAGGATGCTTCCTGATTCCAATGGCTTTGTGGACAACGCTTTGCTGGTTTTGTGAGAAGGGTATGCCCCCCCCCTTTTTTTTTTGATGAATGTGAGAAGGGTATACTGACCCACGTCCCATTGCTATGGCTCCCTTGCATGATATGGTTAACACCATCCCGTGGTGCAGACTAAGCTAACATGTTCCTCGCACTCGAACTCTACTTCAATCCATCATCAAAGAACCTAACGAGTAATTAATGATTTGGCCAAGACAATGCAAACCAATTAAGTCGCAGGGCAGAATTGTACGACTAAATAACATATGCATGCATGCATACATACATATATTTACACACACATATGCATATATATAAATACATACATATATACATAAATGCATAATGCATATATACATATATATTTCAAGCGTGATATGTAAAACTGCACCACGGACCGGTCCTGTCGGTTTAGAGCGGTTTTAGCTAATGTATTCCAAAGGATCATCATATAAGTGACCATGGTCAGCTTTGAAATGGTATAAGCGTTTTGTTTCATTCTCTTCTTATGCTGCACCCTCTCAACCATCAATCTATATATAACAATCGATATATATGCCTGATGTCAGCGTAGCACGTTTTCTCTTCTTAGATTTTTTTTTTTTCTTTTTTAAAGGATGGCAAGCTTCACTCCTAGATTTGAGACGATAGGACTGGAAGGATCTGATACAAAGCATCATAAAAATACTTGAAACGGTTGTTGGATGCCACCAACCCCCTAGATCTTGACAAGATCCATGCTATATCCTCTGGCATCCACTGTGACGAGAATGGCCCAACAGAATTTCCTGAACATCCTTGTCTTGTTTCTAGATGTCTCAAGAAATTACCATTTACCAACGTCTAGAGACCTCAACTCCCCCTGATTTCGTGGTTGCTGGCTACTAGTCATTTCAACTCTGGTCTCTAATAAGGTGCATGCTTTGCTACAACAGGCCACAGGTTCCAAGTTTATGGCCACCATTAGAAGTACACAAACACAGAACTACATTGCATCCAGGGTCTTGGAGGAATGGAATGGGAGGTTTGTCGGAGATGTGGGGGGCCGGTGAGTCTGTCTCTATCCAGTTTGATGTCTGCGTGAGTGACAGAAATGACTGATAGGGATTGATGGCAATATTTCCAATGCTAATTTTAAGGGGTAGCTTTCATAGCTCAGTCACGACAAGGGATTGCTTAACCGACTGGTTAGGCTTTAGGGAGGTATATAGTCTTCCGATAAGGAATGCATTCAAAGAAACAGCTCATACTTTGAAGTCAAATTAACTACAATATCAGCAGTGATGACAGAAAGATGCATTTTGTTTGTTCTTATCTTTTTCTTTTTTCTTTTTCTTTTTTTTTTTTTTTGTCTCTCTGCGTGAAAGCAAGTTAAGAGGAACAGTGCAATGATAAAAATACACAAAGAATATTAGGGAAAAACATGCTACGACGATTCATTGACGTGAGTGAATCCATGGAAAACGAAAGCATGCTTATTCTTTAGAATATTTCATGTGTGTCGGAATGGGAGATTTAGCTGATTTATGCCAATGCACCGAAGAAATATGTGTTCGGTCGGTGATGAGAGGATCAATGAGCGGTGAGGATTTCATCTTGAATGGAGGTCTTCAGTCTTATAGTTATAGTTACATATGGTGTTCCCTTTCTTGGCATTTAGCGGCCCCCCCTAACCGGGAAAAAAAAAAAAAAGGGAAAAAAGAAAAAGAAGAAAAAAATGTGTTTATTGGTTCTCACAATTAAAATTACGAATATGAATTGTATGGAACATTGAAAAATATACAATGTGTAGAACAAAAAAACAACCACACATGGGTTAAGAAGACGGGAAACTCAGAAAAATAAAAACGTTGCTGCAACCACACCAACGTTGATGCTTTTCATATTTTTTATATCAAAGTCTTCTCTAGCGTACATGATAAAAATACTAGAACTTTAACTAAAAATGAACTCTTGAAACTAATTAATGATAAAACTAAAGACTCATTGTTCAAACAAAATAAACAAACCAAGAGACCAAACAAAGATAAACTCTACGCTCAATCGCGTGTAGATAGGGACTGGTGTTGGTCATTCAATACTCCCCCTCAACGCCAGCACTTCATCTCTTTACTATACCGAGCTAATGATAATGATCTTCAACTTTGTTGCCACACAAGCTCTTGGTAAACAAGTTTGCAGCTTGGTCTTCCGTTCGAATATATTTCAACTCAACCTCCCCCTGCAGCACATTTTCTCTTATGAAGTGATAATGAACCTCCACATGCTTTGTCCTAGCATGAAAAACTGGATTTTCTGCCAGCTTTATTGTAGACAGATTGTCACAATGTAAGAGAACTCCACCTTCTTCCAACTGAAACAGATCTTGCAGCAATTGCCTTAGCCAGGCAATTTCTTGAGATGCCATTGCAGCAGCTCGGTATTCAGCTTCTGTGGTTGACAAAGAGACAGTGGGCTGTCTCTTACTGCATCATGAAACTGCTCCAGATCCAAGCTTAAACACATACCCAGTAGTTGACCGTCGAGTATCAAGATCACCTGCCTAGTCAGTGTCACAATAACCTTCCAATTTGCAACTGCTGTTCTTTGTGTACATGATGCCACGACCAAGCGTTCCTTTCACGTACCTCAAGATTCGCCGAGCTGCTTCCAGATGAAGGTTCGTTGGATTGTGCATGAATCGGCTCATCACCCCAACAGCAAACAAAATATCCGGCCTAGTAACACTGAGATAAATAAGACTGCCCATCAGTTGCCGATACATAGTGATATCTGTCAGACTTTTGCCTTCCTGAAAGTAGATTTTCGCATTAGGTTCCATTGGTGTTGTGCTCGGTTTGCAACTGAGCATCCCAAATTTCTTCAACAAATCCTCGGAGTACTTCCTTTGATGTAGAAACAGCCCTTCATCAGAGTGATCAACTTCTAAACCCAAGAAATGCTTCAGCCGTCCGAGTTCTTTCATCTGAAAATGGATCGACAAGTTTTCCTTGGTTCGAATAATCTCCTCCTCAAAATCTCTGGTGGTAATTAGATCATCCACATACACTAATACGGCAGCTATTTTCCTTTCACTAGCTTTGACAAACAGGCTTGAGTCTGCAAAAGTTACCTGGTATCCAGAGTGAATAAGAAATTCAGCAATCTTCCCGTACCAGGCCCTCGGCGCCTGCTTTAAACCATAGAGTGCATTCCGAAGTTTGCACACATATTCAGGGTGCTCAGAACTCTGAAATCCCAATGGTTGTTCCATGTAAATTTTTTGGTCTAGCTCTCCATGTAAGAAAGCATTTCTTACATCCGTTTGCCATAAATTCCACCCTCTGCTTGCTGCCAAAGCCAGGAGAACTCTCACTGTTGTGAGCTTTGCAACAGGATTAAAGGTCTCATCATAATCTAACCTGTACTGTTGGGAGAACCCTCGAACTACAAGATGAGCTTTGTATCTCTCAATCGATCCATCAGCACGGTGCTTGATTTTGTATATCCACTTGCATGAGATGGGCATCACATCCTTTGGCTTGGCCATCAGCTCCCAGGTCTGATTTCGGTCAAGTGCAGCAATCTCTTCCTTCATTGCGTTGAACCATTTCGAGTGCTGTGAAGCCTTTTCAAATGTCTCTGGTTCCCTTGTATCCAGATCCTCCACTAATGCAGCATTAGCATATTTAGGATTTGTTTTTCTAATCCTGGTTGATATACTAAGTGCAGTCGACATATTTTGCTGTAATGGCTCGTCCTCCTCTTCTACTCTCTGATAAACACCTGTCTGCCATGGATGTTGAACAGCTCTTTCCTCGCCATTACCGTTGCTTTCTGTAACTTCAAATTGCTGTGAACTAAGCTAAACATGTGAGGGTTCCAGATCTTCTTTGTAGACATCCGAACTTGGCAGTTCCTTCTTGTCCGCAGACCACCATGAAGATGCCTCATCAAATACCACGTTTCGCGATGTGTAGCATCTTCCTGTAACTGGATCACAGCACCGCCACCCTTTTCTTTGACTATCATAACCTACAAAAATACATCTAACAACCTTCTTCTCCATTTTGCTACGTAGATGGTCAGGTACAAACACATAGCACACAGATCCAAAAACGCGAAAATGTCCTACTGCGGATTTTGAATTCCATAATTTTTCAAAGGGTGAAAGAAAGGATAACCTTTTTTGAAGCAACCGGTTGATCATAAAGACTGCTGTCTTCATTGCTTCAGGCCAAAATCGACCCGGTACATTCTTCGCATGAAGCAAGCTTCGACAGCTTTCAGCTAGATGCCTGTTCTTCCTTTCTGATACGTCGTTTTGTTGTGGAGTATTGGTGCAAGTGAACTGATGGCGAATTCTTCACTTCTGAAGAAAATCCAGGAACTCCTTTGAGGTGTACTCTCCTCCGCTATCTGTCCGTAAATAGTGGACAGTTCTTCCAGTTTCCACTTCTGCAGTTTCCTTGAACTCTCGAAATTTTGAGAAGGTTTCAGACTTTTCCTTCATGCAATAAATCCAAACAAACCTCGAGAAGTCATCAATAAAGGTCACCAAGTATTTCATTCCACTGATGGAAGCATGCTTGACTGGTCCAAACACATCCGAATGAATCAGTTGTAGGGGCTCCTTTGCTTGAAAGTTGGATACCTCATAAGGCAGCTGATGTACTTTCCCATATTAGCATCCAGCACAAACCGTATCAGTTCTTACTTCAAGCTGTGGAAGGCCCCTCAGCATCGCCTTCTTCATCATCACATTGAGCTTGGAGTAGCTGACATGTCCCAGTCGCATATGCCAAAGATCAGCTGTTTCATTTTTCTGGGTTTTGTCTACATAGACGGTTTGGGCAGACATCACATAAACTGAATCCAATTTTCGCCCCTTCATCACTGGTTCTTGGACAATCTGAAGATCCCGATACACCTTGACATCTTGTGGGCCAAATACAACAACATGGCCAGAAGATGTCAACTGTGCCATAGAGAGAAGATTCTTTTTCATCCCTGGAACATGGTAGACATTATGGAGCGGCACCTTACTGTTATTGCAAGGAAGAGCAACTGTTGTATTGCCAGTGTGAGCAATCGGTAGCTTTGAATTATTTGCTATCATCACCACCCGGCTTTCCTTATATTCAGACAGATTCTGTAGCTTCTCCTTGTCACCGGTCATGTGATTTGAACACCCTGAATCAACAATCAAGTCATTTTCATAATTAACTTCGGTGATAGTTGTTACCGTGAAGGCTTACTCAACCTCGACTATAGCGAAAAGTGCCTCAGTATCCCATTCATCTTCGATTTTTGAGGTTGCAACATTGCTTTCTACCTCCTTCTTCTTGAACCAGCAATCCTTTGCCATATGACCTTTCTTCTTGCAATTGTAGCATTTTCCTTCAAACCTTTTACCATTGCCAGAGTTTCTTGATCTGCCCCCTGCACGAGAGTTCCCTTCGCCCTGATGATTCTCCACCTTATCATCCTTCTTCTTAGATCCTTTAACAACATGCTGCTTAGAGTTCTTCTTGCCTCTATTAGCATAGAGTGTCTCTTCTTCACCTTTTAATGAGACTCCTCCCATCTGCTTGGCTAAGGCTTCTTGGCCGGCTAACAGATTTTCAAACTCCACAAGCGATGGCTGATTTTGCCATCCCTGTATAGCAGCAACAAAGCTCCTAAATTCAGGCTTCAAACCGTGGATGATGATTCGCTTAATCCTGGTATCGCCAATTGGAGCTTCTGGATCCAACTCGGAAATCTCTCGGTATAAAGATTTCACCTTGTGGAAATACTGGGTGATCGTCTGATCTCGCTGCGCCACCGACAGTAGTTCGCTCTCCAGAAGTTGAAGCCTGGTATCATTCTTCTTGGAGAACAATGCAGCAAGAGTATTCCAAGCTTCGTTGGGGGTCTTCAACTCACGGATATGGTCCAACACGTCTTCTTCGACTGTCGTCTTCAGGACAAACATCGCCTTGCCCACCTTGATCTTCCACTTCCGCAGCATCCCGTTCGTATCTTCATCAGGTTGCCGTGTTTCGTTGCCGTTTACAACCTCCCACAAATCCTGGCCTTGTATATACGAAATCATGCAGGTTGATCAGGAGTTGTAGTTCTGATTGTTGAGCTTCTTGATGCCGCCAACAACGTGAAGATCACCCATGGCAGATTGAGATAGAATGCCCTTTTCCTTTCTTCAACTCCCGCACGCTTACGGCCCTTGTTTTCCCTTACGGCCCTTGTTTTCCCGCACGTCCTGCTTTTCTTCCAAAAAAAAAAACCGTGCACAATGTCTTCTCCTCTCCCTCACGCACAGGGACTTCCACTCTCTCTCACCCCCCGTTCCTCCTCTCTTTGTTTCACGGGCCAGCAACAGGAAAATAAAAGGATGCTAAAAACGAGAATTTCCAATTCCCTTCTTCCTCTCACTATCTCACGCTCTATTTTTTTAAAACCCACAAGCAACCAAGAAAAAATCAAGAGGCCGCGAAAAATGCGAAACCCAAGAAAAATTCACCGCAAGCCACGGTCTTGGTCCGCTCTCTCACACTCAGATTTGTAGAACTTTTCTCCGGAGGAGGATTCACCGTGGAGGATGTGGCAAGGGGTAGTCGCCGTCTGGTACGCGAACTCGTCTCGGAGAGATTTTTGGTCGGCCACAGTGCACGGCGTCCGGCGAATGGAGGATCTTTCCCAAGAAGAAGCCTTCCGGCCAAGGCTCTGATACCAAAATTGTAGAACAAAAAAATAACCACACACAGGTTAAGAAGACGGGAAATTCAGAAAAATAAAAACGTTGCTGCAACCACACCAACGTTGATGCTTTTCATATTATTTATATCAAAGCCTTCTCTAGCGTACATGATAAAAACACTAGAACTTTAACTAAAAATGAACTCTTGAAACTAATTAATGATAAAACTAAAGATTCATTGTTCAAACAAAATAAACAAACCAAGAGACCAAACAAAGATAAACTCTACGCTCAATCGCGCGTAGATAGAGACTGGTGTTGGTCATTCAATACAATGATCATTGATCCAAAGAAGATGAAGAAAGATGATAGATTTGTTGTGTTGATTGATCTAATAAAAGATGTGTAGGCTTTCTAATTAAACAGGAGGGTTGGCCTTTGAGCCATCAAAATTGAACTTATTGAAGAAGAAATTTTGAAGTAATTTTTCTTGGCTAGCGGCAATACTGGCATAAAATTAAGGAAAGAACCTAAACAAACAGAAAGTTCCCAGGATTGTTAGTTCATATATATATATATATATAAAGTTTGTTGTATTCATCCTTGGATGGAGAATGGCTACGAAAATTCAATATCTTGAATCAAATATTTCTCGATTGGGTGAGGACTTACGGAGATAGCTACACCCCTCTATCCTTTTTGTTTACACCCCCGCCCCCCCCCAAATAAAAAAAATTAAAAAAAGGGTTTGTTAGACATTTTGAATGCTAATGGAAAATATGGCGTATACATTTCAAAGAATAAAAATGCTTTGCTAACTCAAAGTCACAGCTGGTATGCGGTATTCTCGTTGATACATCTGAATAGATTTTTTTGAAATATTTTTCCTACTTACCGTAGTACGTACTCCTGAACACCAATGACCATGAGAGAAACCAAAGTTATGGAGAGCCTCGTGAAGGATAAAATGCAGATAATGAAAACCCATTTTGCCTATGATTTTTTCTCTTCATCTGAATAAAATTCGGTGACTAATGTTTTTTTCTCTTAACTTGTTTTCTTAAAAAAAAACATAATTTTTTTTTTAAAAAAAAAACCCGGTTTGCCTAGACAAGTTATCCATCCTTGATTTTAGAATGGACATTAACAATTCCTTGAGAAGAGGAGGGGGCGAAAAAGTAAAAGAAGAAATTCTAAATTATTAAGTACCATCGCTACAAAAGCTATAGATTTACTGGTGATGATGATGTAAGAATTTTCTTGATTTGGACTAACATTAATTAATATTTTTTTTATTAAAATCCGGGTTGATTTTATGATCCATATAGATGTAGGTTGCGCCCATTGTTATGTGATCATTGATTGGGCTAGGAGCATCTCATGTGATTTGGTGTGGTTGAGGCGGCACAATGTAGGCCTTAGCCCAACTTGACTCATGATGGAAGGGTCAGTTAGGATATTTTTTATTTTATTAGCTAGGTCCCCTCTTCGCTTTCTCTATTTATATATCACGTATACCGTGATTTTATGGTACGATGATTTTTTCCATCGAGAGCCGTCTTTCTGAGGAAGACCGGAGAGAAGGACTCTGCCTTCGGTGTTCGTGTGAGCATTGAGATCAAGGATCTAGATCGGAAGATCATGACGAATACAGGTAAGTAATTATTTTTCATATCTAATATATCATTCTAATTTTGATCGATTCTAGGGAATTAGGAATTGTTTTTCCTACATTTGGTATCAGAGCCCTGATATCTAAAATATTAGAAATATAAGATCTATTAAAATAATTTTTTTTCCACCAATCTTTATAGATCTGTGCTTGCACGGAGATCCGTGCTATGGGGTAACCAGTAGCATCGAGATATGCTGCCGTGACCGGAGATGGAAGGAGAAACCAGCGGTCTCCGTTATTCCTTTGACATCCCTCATAAAAAAAAAATCTCTGAACCCTGACGGTGATTGGGCATCCAGATCCCGGCCCGGAATTGCTGGATCTCGGTCAATTGATTGAGATCCCAAACCGTGTCAAAAAAAAAAAGGTTTTGCCCAACGGCGGCGACCATGTGGGCTGCGATCGGTCATGCTTGGGCCATCACCACCGGGCGTGTTCCGGCCGGTCTCCCGAACCGGACCCCTTCCCCCCTCTTCCGGGCGGCAGTGACCGGTGGATCACAGGTGGTACAATCTGTTAAAAAAAAAGACAAAGAGGTATTTACCCCGTCTTCTGGCCATGGACTTGTTCTAGATCTCCAGGGTCTTCACCGGAATCGGTGATCGAAAGTTCTCAGTCGACCTGGGTGGTGGTCTCGCCAGTGGATGCACCGGCGGGTGAGGGATCAAGGGTCGTTACTAGCGATTTAGGACCAAGCTCTATTTTTTAGGTTTGATCGTGGGGAAGAAAGGTTGGCGGGTTTGCAGGTTTTGGGTTTTAACCCAAAATCCGTTAACCCATTATTTCAAAAAAAGGGGGGGCATTTTGCATTTAGGTCCCTGCAATTTCTGGAATTAATATAAGCCCCTTTTACAGTTTAGTCTCGCCAAAATTTATAATTATATTTTGGTCCAAAATAAAATGTTGGAGGGGCGTGGGTGGATCCTATATTATTTTTATCAATGTACATTTTTGGAATGCAATAATATTGATAAAATGGATCAATGGATACATGTTGATTGGTATCCTATTGTGACTGATCATATGGGACATACATTTGTTTTGCGACTATCCTTTTATTTTATTTGATATTTATTCCATGTATGCATAAATTTGTGGGTTGGCACAAATATTTATCATCAAAGTGGTTTGTTAGTGTCAGTTCATTGAATTGTTTATCATGTGAGGGATATTTTCTGATTATGACATACAACCGCCTGTCCAAAGGGGGTTGTGTGTTTTAACTAGAAGATATTTTTTGGTTGACATACAACCGCCTGTCCAAAGGGGGTTGTTGTGTGTTTTAATTAGAAAATATGGCATGGAGTATTTTTTTGCTAAGGTACTATAGCTTCCTTGGGCCTGTCTGTCCAAAGGGGATAAGTTCAGGAATGCTAGAATATCTGATTAGCCTGTGGCTTTATGTGTAGAACACTAATACATATTGCATGTTCTGCCCAAAGGGGAATATGTGATATTATATTTGTGTTCTTATTTGTTATTGTGATATGATATGTTTGTTGTATGTCCGTTAATATTTGGCATTCCTTATTTTTTATTGTACAGTTACTTTGGTATGAATAACAACAATGCTGTTGTTGAGGTGCTCACTGGATCGAACTATAAGAAATGGAGGCAAGACCTAGAGTTTGCTCTTAGAATTGTTGACATTGATCTTGCATTGCATAAGCCCAGACCTGATGATTTGAATGATCAAAGCACCATTGAACAGAAGGACCACCTTGCTAAATGGGAAAAGTCGAACAGACTCAGTCTGATTGCAATTAAGAGGTCAATTTTGGAACATCTCCTGAGTGGTTTACCGAAGTTTGATAACGCGAAAGAGTTGCTGGATACAATTGAGCAGAGGTATCTCATTTCTAATAATGTTGAGATTGGATCCCTGATGAAGGAATTGACAATCATGACATACAATAATATTGGGGGTGTCAGAGAATATATTTTAAAAATAGTTCATATACAATCTAAGCTCAAGGGTCTAAAGATTGATCTACCGGATTCCTTCATTGTGTCGCATGCCTTGAATTCCTTGCCCATGAAATTTTCTTAAATCAAGACTGCCTACAATACTTTGGATGAAACATGGAATGCTAATGACCTGATCACTAAGTGTGTTGCTGAAAAAGAAAAGGTCAAGAAAGAGAAGATTGATAGTGCCCTCCTTACTTATCAACAACAAACTCAAGCTGGCAAGTATTTTGTACATAAAAAAAAGGGAAAGCCTACTGCTCCTAGACAATCTCAGGATTCCAAGAGGGATGGAAGAGGTCACGATCAGAACCATTTTGTAGGAGATCCCAATGCTGCCATTAAGAAGAAGATCAAGTGCTTCCATTATAAAAAGAAAGGACACATTAGAAGTCAGTGCTTTAAGTTCAAGTCCTATTTAGAAAAGAAAGAAAAACAGAGAGGTAAGCCCCTTGGTTTGGTCTGTTATGAATCTAATATTGTCAATGTCCCTATTAATTCCTGGTAGATAGATAATGGAGCTTCGACTCATGTTATTATTTCTCTACACGGGATGATAAACAAACGGAAGCCAAGTCTGCATGAGACCAAATTGAAGGTTGGCAATGATTTTGAAGTCGAAGTAGAGTGTGTAGGAGTTGTCAAGTTGTGCTTAGGGTTTGGTTTTATAATTATTTTAGAAAATACCTTTTATGTACCTTCCTTTAGAAGGAATTTGATTTCTGTTTCATCCTTAGATAAAACTTGATTATGGATTCTTGTTTAGCAATAAAAGAGTTGATTTGATATTCAATTCGAAAATTATTGGCTATGGTGATTTGGTTGATGGCTTATATAGATTGTCTCTGGCTACTCATAATTCTAATGCTTTTTAAGAATTGAAAATGTTGTTGCAAACGTCCAAGGATTAATGATAAATCTTTTATGTTATGGCATAAATGCTTGGGATATATTTCAAAGGAAAGAATAACCAGATTAATCAATGATGACATCCTGTCTGTTTTGGATCTTGGGGACATTGAGACTTGTGTTGATTGTATTAAAGGAAAATTGACTAAAACCAAGAAGAAAGGGGCAATTCGCAGTTCAAACCTTCTGGAAATAATTCACACTGACATAAGTGAACCTCATTCTTCTGCAATTTGTGGTAATAGATATTTTATCACTTTTATTGATGACTTTTCTTGATATGGTTATGTGTACTTGATTAAAGAAAAGTCTGATGCCCTTCAAAGGTTTAAGATTTTTAAAATTGAAGTCGAGAAATAATTGGGAAAAGTTATCAAAATTGTGAGATCTAATCGTGGAGGTGAGTACTATGGCATACATGATGTGGTTGGGCAGCAAATGGGTCCGTTTGCCAAGTATTTACAGGACCGTGGGATTGTTCCTCAATACACCATGCATAGAAGTCCTAAGCAGAATGGTATGGCCGAAAGGCAGAATCGCACCCTTAAAGATATGATATGGAGCATGATGAGTAGGTTTAATATGCCAAAATTTTTATGGGATGAAGCTCTCAAGACTGCTTTCTATATTCTCAATAGAGTTCCTAGTAAATCTGTGTTGAAGACACCTTTTGAACTCTAAACTGGAAGAAAACCTAGTTTGAATCATTTTCCGATTTGAGGTTGTCCTGTAGAAGTAAAATTATACAATCCTTCATAGAAAATGACATATCCCAAAATAAGTCGTTGCTACTTCATTGGATATTTAGAACATTCTAAAGGATATAGGTTTTATAGTCCAGGAAAAGGTAACAGAATTGTAGAGTCTTTTACTGCAAAGTTTCAAGAACTTGATGTGGCTGATATTGGATATTCATCTACTACTGATGATGATAATGCACAAGGAGAAACTATTTCTATTCCCATATCCAATCAGAATGATAATTTGATTTCTGCTCCTATTGAAGGAATGGATGATGAAATCCATGATCCACTTAGCCCTTTTCAGAATCTTCAACCAGTGGAAGAAGTCCAAGTTAGAAGATCTGTTAGATAAAGAAGATCTGTAATTTCAGATGATTTTATATTTATCTCGGGAAGAATGACTTTGATATTGGGCATATGGTTGACCCAGTTACTTATATTGATGCTGTCAATTCTCTCCAATCTGATTTATGGATAAATGCTATGAAAGAGGAGATGCAATCTATGACCCATAATGATGTGTGGGAGCTTGTTGAGCCTCATGATGGTTGTAAATCTATTGGATGCAAATGGATATATAAAACTAAAAGAGACTCCAAGGAAAGAATTGAGCGTTTCAAGGCCAGATTGGTAGCAAAAGGCTTCACTCAAAGAGAAGGAATTGATTTTATTGAAACTTCTCTCCAGTATCTTCAAAAGATTCTTTCAGAATAATTATGTCCTTGATGGCTCATTATGATTTGGAGCTATATTAGATGGATGTTAGAACTACTTTCTTGAATGGTAATCTCTGTGAAGAGGTCTATATGAAGCAACCTGAAGGTTTTCAAGAAAGTGGAAAAGAGTACTTGATGTGCAAATTAAAAAGGTCCATCTATAGTTTGAAGCAGGCATTATGATAATGGTACCTCAAGTTTGATGAAGTTGTGACCTCTCTTGGTTTTGAGGAAAATAAAGTTGATCAATGTATATATCTCAAGATCAGTGGGAGGAATTTTATCTTCCTTATCTTATATGTTGATAATATCCTGCTTGCTAGCAGTGATTTTGGTTTGCTTTCTAAGACTAAACAAATGTTGTCAGAGAATTTTGATATGAAAAATCTTGGTGAGACATCCTTTGTTTTGGGAATTGAAATTTATATAGACAAATCTCGGTGTTTATTGGGTTTGTCACAAAAGGCATACATTGACAGAATTCTTCAGAGATTTAGTATGCAAAATTGTAGACCTTGTAATTCTCCTGTGGTTAAAGGTGACAAGTTCAGTAAAGATCAATGTCCAAAGAATCAGCTTGAGAAGTGTCCAAAGAATCAGCTTGAGAAAGAAAAAATGAAAGATGTGCCTTATGCCAGTGCTGTAGGAAGCTTGATGTATGCTCAAGTTTGCACCAGACCTGACATTGCCTTCATAGTGGATGTCTTGGAAGATACTTATCAAATCCAGGTTATCAACATTAGATTGATGTAAAGAAAGTGATGAGGTATCTACAGAAAACCAAAGATTATATGCTCATATACAGGAGAGTTGATAATCTTGAGTTGGTTGGATATTCGGATTCTGATTATGCTGGGTATCCTGATGATCTAAAATCAACTTCTGGATATATTTTTATGTTAGTTGGTGGTGCAGTATCTTGAAAAAGTGTTAAACTAACACTGACTGCGTCTTCTACCATACAAGCTGAGTTTGTATCTTGTTATGGAGCTGCTACTCAAGCTATTTGGTTAAGGAATCTTTTGATTGGACTTCAGATTTTGTATTCGAGTTCCAGGCCAGTGTTGATATACTGTGATTATATGGCTGCGGTATCTTTACAAGGAATAATAAGTCATCCAGCAAATCTAAACACATTGAGCTGAAGTATTTGGTCGTCAGAGTCTTATAAAGAATGGTGATATAATTATTGATTATATAAATAAAGAGTCCATGTTAGCTGATCCTCTCACCAAAGGTTTAAGGCCTATAAGCTTTGTAAGGCTTGTTGAAAATATGGGCATAGTGAGTTCTTTTGATGTACTTGGTTAGTGGGAGTGACTTTGTGATTAGACTTTATTATCATCATGAATATTTATTTTTCATATATCATGAGTTTTTGCATGCATTGTTGTCATGATAATTATTTTGTTTTATGGTTTTGTATATGCACATGTGAAATAAAGTACAACATAGTATCTCCAGATTATGTATTTGTCTTGAGAATGATAGTTGTATGGGTACATCTCATTTAATAATTATGAGATCTCATTGTGTTTGGGGACATACAGACTTCTTTGAAGTCGTAAGATTTCTCTAGCTTGTGATATAGCATGTTATGATAGAGAAATCTTGATTGAGGGTACATATGTTAATTTATTTTGATTATGAGATATCTTTTTTGGTTATGTACCTGACTGAGATCTGGTTTCGAGTTTCAGATTTATTGTGCTGTCTCGTCATTGACACCATTATTGAGTATGTATGACAGGATGGCTTGTTGTTTGATGCTATCACGATTTCTCTTGCTTATTTTGTTTCTAAGCATGTTGACGATAAATTGGAGGACTGACAATGAAAAATAGCATGTTTTATTTGATCACTTTGATGCTATTTTCTTGCTACACTACCACACCAAGATTCATGTCAGTGATGTTTATGATGCTTATAACCATGGATAAGTCTTGTATCGGTTAAGTAGTACAACGGTCCCATGATTTGGCATCATGGATACTATTGGACCGAGTCGTTTGTAGGTGCTGTCTATGATCATACGGTGGCCACATTTTATTTTCAATCCAAGAATTATTTTTTAAAAATAAATATTTATAAAATTATTAATTAATGTAGTCCAAGTGGGAGAATGTGAGAATTTTCTTGATTTGGGCTGACATTAATTGATATTTTTCTTTTATTAAAATCTGGATTGATTTTATGGTTCATGTTGATGGACGTAGGTTGAGCCCATTGTTATATGATCATTGATTGGGCTAAGAGCACCTCATGTGATTTGGTGTGGTTGAGGCGGCACAATGTAGGCCTTAGTCCAACTTGACCTGTGATGGTAGGGCCAGTTAGGGTATGTTTTATTTTATTGGCTAGGTCCCCTCGCCGCTTTCTCTATTTATATATCACGTATACCGTGATTTTGTGGTTTGGTGATTTTCTCCATCAAGAGCCGTCTTTCTGAGGAAGACCGGAGAGAAGGATTCTACGTTCGATGTTCGTGTGAGCATCGAGATCAAGGATCTAGATCGGAAGTTCATGACGAATACATATAAGTAATTATTTTTCAGATCTAATATATCATTCTAATTTTGATCAATTCTAGAAATTTAAAAATTATTTTTTCTAATAGTATAAATGCCACGTGCAAGGGGTTAATTTATTATTTAAATTGAAAAGCAAGAAGCTGTTGGCCATTTCTGGGCAATTGGGCAGCCTCGGTAAAGCGGAAATGGATGATTATCCTCTAAACAGGGTGTAAAGATTTTCAGAAGATTTTATGACATTATATTATGCTTATAAGAGTTTGCCACATTATTCCACGGATATTATAAGTTTACAATAACAATGCAGTGGTCCATAAACAGAGAGTTATTATGATCGGAGGAATGCATCCATCCAAAAATTCCCGCTTCTTATTGAATAAATTTCATGAATCACGCTTGTGCAGCACCAGTACATCTTAATTACTTGTATAATAAACGAAGGCCTTGTGATTAGACTTAGCTGTGATGTGAAATTTTATTTTGTTTATTTATTTTCCTTTAGAATCCCTTTCTCTACTTCCATGGGTAACTGCTTCCATAAATTAAAAACTACATGTTGGCATAGAAAATGGTGGTTTTGGTGCCTCAGAGAGAGAGAGAGAGAGAGAGAGAGAGAGAGAGAGAGAGAGAGAGAGATGTTTTAACGCATCTTGAATGATACCTATACAAACTTCTATTATATATATATACTTTTTTTTTCTTTCTATAACTTATTGAAAACTTTATTGGCAATTTCTCGAGAGATTCTAATAATAAGCTCCTTTTAACCATTCTTTTAACACCTAATCCACCTAGTTATGTATTTCTTTAACTTCCGATCCCTCTCGACCATAGACGGTGCACGGTGGAGATTAATAGGAAAGAAACTATAAATTAAAAAGTTGGTCAGCAAGCTCTTATATTAAAATTAGAGTCCATGGAGGGACCATACATTAAAATATCCTAAATTATATGCCAATAGTTGTAAGTCGAAGGTAGAGAGGTGGAATCCCTTATCAATACACACAAATAAAAAATATCAAATACAATTAAATTAATGGTAGATTGAGTAAATTAGAACTTGAATGAGGCACATGCATTGTATGTGCCTAGTACTTGTGATGATAAATAAAGAGAAAAAAAGATGAATAATGTAGGCTCTAAGATTATATGGAGGAACTAGGTTTCGATCGTGTTCTAAATTAGGTAGTCAAAATTTAAGAACCTAACTTACAACAATCGAAATAATGGTCTCTCTCAAACAAAATCTTATTTCTTGATTTTGCTTGACACAGCAATATTTTTTTCTATTATCATTTGCATGTCTATTATTATAAAAAAAATTATATATTTATATTAAAGAATTCGTGGCTCCGTACGTGAGGTGTTGCCTATTCTAGATCGTTGATCTTACAATTTTATTTATGGATTTCAATTCAAAAAGTATCTTACATGAAAAAGATGATCCTTTTCTATATAAACTAGTATTTTTCTTGCCTCACAATAATATATATATACATATCTATCTATATAGATAGATAGGTATATATAAAGCTTTCCAAAAAAGAAAAAAAAAAAAAACACTTTCTCTCACGTGCAGTGCACACGGATCAACGGTGCCGATCCTGATCCGAAACTAAGCGGGTTCGGTTCTGACCCGGATTTGTTTCTCAAATATACCCTCCGCTACCGCCCCAGGTGGTGTTTCCTGTAGAGCCAGCTGAGGAACCGGGAGGGAGGAGGGAGGCACGTTGATGCCGGATCTCTTCTCCTTCCCACCTCACGCGGCCGGGGGCGTGCGATGGATCGTCCTTAGACGTACCCTTACCGTCGCCGTCCGGCGGGGGGGAGGAGCCGGCATTGACCTCGGAGGCAAAGACCATACTCGTGAGGTAGACGACCCGCCACCTCTATTTACTTATCCAATCCCTTATTTTATCCCATGTTTGATTGTTCTTTTCCAGATCCAGAAAAAAGATTGGCTGGAGAGATCATACAAAATAGACTAATTTTGTAAGGCAGAATCTATGGGTAGGAATCATGCTAGTTTCTTTAGGAGATTGTTGCACGCATTGATGAAAATATATAAATTTGCGGTGTCGAAATTATTAATAGCACGCGTGTAGTGTTTTTATTGCAGGAACATACAAGCAAACTAGTCAATGACCTCTTCTCCCCCAATTTGGTGGAGTTTCCATGTTCAAACCTTGGGCTGTGTTTTCCAAGCGTTTGAACTTTGACCTGTGTAATTTTCCTCCATTTCTTTGAAATAATTGGTGGTCCCTCTTTCCTTATTCCTGGAACAAGATAAAATATAATATAACGAAATAAAAAGAAGTTAGATGAGATACGCATGTGGTGTTTTTAATGCAGGAATTAGTAACATACTGGCTTAGTACAAATTAATAACGCACACATACTGCGAGCACAGCTATCTAGTAGTTGGTACCTCGAACACAAGTTATAAACAAAATAAAAGTTGCTACGACTGCTTAATGTTGTGAATTAGTAATTACACCCTATCCAGCTCGTGTACTGTTCTGGGCTGTTTTCTTATTGCGTTTAATCAAGATGGAGTCGCACAAATTCTCATATTAATGAGTTTTATGGAAAAACATGCTTGGTTGCTCTTGTTAAAATGTGTTTTGATTCAGACAAAAAAAGAACTGAACGGGCCATAAAATCTGAATACAAGTTTTATGGAAAACAGCTCACCTCCTGTCTTTCATAAAACCTGTCTGATGTAAAATCAGGTGCTATAATTATCTGTTGGACAGAATTATAGACATATAAACAATTCCAGGCAAGTGTAGAATGTGCCTGTGCCTGATAACTGATAAATGCTATATAATTGTCAATAACTTGCTGACTCAGTTTTCTCACAAAGTCAATCAGCTCTAAAACTACACACAGAATTTGGAATATTGATTGGGAACATTTGCAACGACCCTGCTATTCTATAATGTTAGGCATTTGAGCATCTTTGGTTAGAGACATTAATGTTGCTCCATATGCCATTTGAGTGAGTTCATGAGCAATACACAAATTTGAGTTCATCAAATCAAAATGTATAACATATTGAACTATCAATTAATAATTATCCACTGTTTTTATAACATAATTGGATGGAAATGGTTTGAATGTATAGCAGAAAGATTTAGACTATGGCTGATAATATAACTAATTATGCAAAGGTTCTATCGTAATAATGAGGTTTTAGATATGAGATTGAAACCCTGTTTGGTAGGCAAAACTTGCTACTGGATCAGAAAACTATCTGAATGAAATGGTGTTGTATGGGGATCCTATTGAAAAGATTCATTATAGTATTTGTTGTTTGCCTGACTCATGGAAATAAAGGTGACAAATTTTCTGTAATCAAAACTAGCTATCAGAGACTAGCCAAATGGGCATTACAAACTAATAATTGGCAATTAGACTTACAAACTGCTCGTATAAGCTGCATATGGGTCTTTACAATGAAATCATAATAATAACTGGAGGTTAGGATATCATTCTAAAATCTTTTAGTTGAATTGGTGAGGCCTAGAACATTTTTTAGATTAGCTCAAATATGAAAAGAGAATTTGGTTCCATACAGGTCTATGGATGCATCAAGAGGATATCATGCCTGATGTTCGGTGCAGTTAAATTAATTTGTAAAAGAAGATGAGCTACAACTTGCCAGCTTGTTTTAAATTCTCACTGACACATCAGATCATAAATGTACTGACTCTGGTTTGCTACATTATTCGGTGGTACTATTGATTGGCACCACTACCAACAAGAGCCAGGATGTTGAAGGGTCGTGATTATAGATCTCAATATGTTAGATATTTAAGGATCCAAAGTGCTGATACAAGGAATTGACATTAGCTCAATTCCATCAATTTGGTTGAGAAAAGGGAACTAATTATCACCATTGTGACTGTAATGCGCAACACCATCAATTATGAAAGCAATGGACTTTGAGAAGTAAATGACTCATTTAAAAACTTCATGCTAGTTTATGTAAGGTAGATGTGAGAGGAGGGGGGGGGGGGGTGTGTAGAGATAAGAAGAAGAAGGGGGACAAGGAAGTGTATTATGTACTATCATTCAATTGGATCTTGATCAAAAAGGGAGATGTACTCAAAATAGTGGTGATTGGATCTCGGTCAGCTACTAGATCAATTTAAAGAAGAAAGGAGATATGCATGGTGAGTAGGTGCTAGAAGTGGACAGATTGTAGCTGAAGAAGGAAGGGGTGGGCATATGCTAGAGGGCAAGGAGTTAGAAGCTTATTGTCACGTCCCGAATCCAGTACCGAGATCGGCTACGTGACTGGTCGCACAATCCTAGGTATCAGCCTAGAGATCATGCCAGGCTTATCCTTCAATTCAATATCCAAGCAATGGTAAAGAATAAATTTTACTAATTATTTCTAGAATTTTTCATAAAGGTTAACAGAAAGATAAAATTCAACTAAAATTTAGGATAAATCATAAAATAAGGGATTAACACCTAAATCCTAGTTCCTCACTGATTGGTTTCAAAGCCCGATTGATCTTCCGGATCTGTAACAAAAATATAGGAAAACAGGGGGTGAGCTATACAAGCTCAGTAAGTTATCAACACCTCTAATAGATGCATAAACATGTCAACAACAATTTTGCAAACATATACAAATCATGTATCACAGAACAACCAGCTCACAATAAAATAAAATGCAACATCACATTATATGCACATTCAATTACAAATGACATGACTATGGATGGCCAATCATTTACTTTACTCTCCTAGTCTCTCTGAATATGGCTACGATTGGCCCATGGCTAGCTTCGAAAGAGAATAGAATCTTGACTACACATAGCGCACATCGGTCATGTGCCAGTGATCACCCCACTGGAGGCCCGAAAGGAAATTAACTCTGAGATCACACGAGAAAATATGCATCCTCAGCATATGCCAGCAACTGCCACGCATGGCTAAAAATAAAAAGGCAACTGGCTCCTAACTACACATACCGCAAATCGGTTATGTGCTAGCGATCGCTCCACTAGATGCCCGGAAGGAGATTGGGTCCTCGTGTGATCATAATCGGACTAGAGAGCATCCACATCAACACAATGCATGCAATCCAATGCAATATACTACACATATTTAATATTTCATAAATACATAATATATTTGGCACATAATATCAGAGTCAAGATAACTTACCTGAAACTGATTCTATCATGAACACGCGACTCAACTCTAGATCTTCGATACTCCTATAATGATAAAGATAATGAAGACTCATGGAACAATCAAGCCAGCAACTTCAATAGGCTCCCTAAGAACATAAGATTTAAATGTTTGCATAGGAAGAGATACAGAGGCTCTTTGTTTTCCATCCAAGGCCTCTACAAGATCCATATAATACTCAAAATACCCAGCAACATCACCTAAGTTCCATGCTGCTTCATCCAGAGGCTTCCCGCAGTTTAGTGTCTCTAGCTTAGCCAGTTCAGATTTTCTCTCGGTTATTTTGGTGGCGATCGCACGGAGATATTTGGCATGAGTGGCATCGGAGGTGCAAGCCCAGTCCTTGCCCCGGTTCCTGGGGAGAGCCCTCCAGGCGGCGGCTACCTCTAGCTCCACGTCCTCCGTCGTTGCTGCGGGTATGTCCTCGATGAGCTCTTTGGTGGCGGAATTGATGATGGGGATTTGCTTCTGGCAAACGGGCTCTCTCCATTCGCTGTCGATGAAGAGCTGGCGGCAAGGGATCGTGACCGACATGCTCCTCGCTTGCAGAGAATCGCAGTTGAGGGTAAGGGGACAAGAAAATACACGAGAAGCTAAGAAAAGAGACAGGTCCGGGGAAAAATGATGGCTTTTGTTGATTGGGCCGAGTGGATAGTCAGCGAACACCGGATGGGTCGCCTAGCCAGGGGAGGGAGGGCTTTATCTCGCTTTGGAATGCAGGTCTCCGTGCACTAGACAGGCAGCTAGGAAGGCATTTGCCCAACAAATCCAGCGACGGCCGCCACAGCCGGAAGAAGGAAGGTAGATTCGAGGAGGGGAAGAAGAAGAGAGGTGGGGAGGGGGAAAAATGCTGTTGTCGTCGCCGGTAGGGGGAGGGGGTTTTAAAGAGAATAACGATGGATCTCCTTGCTGTACAGAAAGAAAACTGGTCGATCGGAAGTCCTGCCCCTCCACGATGCTTCACCGATGAACTTCGACTCCCACACGGCTTCCCTTCCACGTTTTCCGGTGGTTTCGGTGGTCGGATAAACAGGGGCTCCGTCCCCTGTTTACTTCGTTTCTTTTTTTTTTTCTGGATACCGAACTGAAGTCGGCAAAGGCCGCCGACTTCAGCCCAACTGGCCCAATACAAGCTGGGCTTCACACTTATCATATGCGAAATATATGAAAAAAGGGGGAACCTCCTGGATTTTCTTTTTTCCCCGGAGAAAATGCAGTTTACCAAACTTGCTTATGGAAAACTTTATTTTGTAGCTTAACTTCCATAGAAATACAGTAAGAAGTTGATGTACCAAACAAGCTTCATATAGATCAAGGAATGCAAGACTATTTGAAATATTATTTGGATATTAAATTCTATGAAAAAGAATAATCCCAAAATATGAGATTTTTGAACATTAACTAGCAAGATTAAGATTTTTTAGAAATTCAGTAAACAATATTAGCCACATGCAATGTATTCAAAATATTCTATTCTCATGATATAAGAAGTTAAACTATTTTAAGATTTGAGCAAAGAGGACATGATGGATGGAGTGGATAAAGGACCCATGTGATGTGGAGTGGGATTCAGAGTTGCTGAAGAGCGATGGCTGATAAATCCTTTAATTTTAGCAAGGTGGATAAGAGTAGAACTTTCACTTTACTTGCCCAAGTAGGCAAGGAAGTGCAGTAGTGGCTAAGAGGTGGAAGAGAACCATGTGTAAAGGGAATCTAGTGGACAAACCCAGTCAGTTGAGGAAATGGGTTACTGGCATATAGATAGTAGTTGAGACAGAAAAGTTTGTGAATTGGAGAGAAGGGTGAGACAAGAAAACTTAAAAATAGTGTACTTACTTCAAAACAATGGCTTAAAGGAATTCGATAACAGTCAAAGCCTGTTGTGTGCCACCACAAACAATGCAGGACAGTGGAAATAGGTCAACAATTAAGGCCTTATTTGGTATTGAATCCCTTGCTTCTTCTTCTTCTTCTTCTTCTTCTTCTTTCTAATATAAGCATGAAAACAAAAATTGAGATAGAAATTTGATATTTCTCATCTTTTTGTTCTTAAGATTATATTCATATTTCTAAATTTTTATAATGAAAAAAATAAAGGAACATGCCAAGGTTTGCCATCTTGTACCATGTCCCGTATCAGTGCCAACTTATTACTACATCAGTACATGGCTAGTTCAATATACCGAGTATCAGTAGGCCCCCTGTATCAGCATTGAACCAGTACGGTATGGTACGACAAACCTTGGAAGATGCTATTGCCACCCTCTCAAATCTATGGCCATAACCATTCATTATCATTACCCCTCCACCTTTGCTATCAACCCCTCTACTACTACCACCTGCCTTTGCTAACTACAACCTTTTTCTATTGATCCAAGTCGAGAGAAGGAAATTATTCCATTCAACTGCTCAACTCAAAACTCACATGAAAATGAATGATGTAGAACGAAGCTCGTCAAAAATGTACAAAATAAGGTTTTTGTCATTTTGCTTTCAAAACTTCAGTTGTACAAAATTGTGCTAAAAGACCTCTACTTATATTAGTGAGGTCTGCCTTTTCAAATCTCATTTAGATTTGCTAGAAGGTTAAACATTTCTAAAAATTAGAAAAAAGATTTATAGGAATATGGATCTTGACTTCTATATCAATTTTTATCATGTAGTCTAATTTTTCATGACAGAATTTTGAACTTGTAGGATGGTGGCATCCAGGTTTCTCCATGGAACTAGATGCCTCACTATCCCATCCCATTCAAGTGACCTTCTCGATCATGATCCCATTAGATACCCTCCATCACTCTTCCCTTCTTTTTTTTTTCTTTTGTTTTTCGTTTTCTTCTTTCTTTCCTTTCTTGTTTTCTTCCTTTCTTGCTTTCTCTTTTGCCTTCCTTTTTTGTTCTTCTTTTGCTCCCTTATTCTTTGTTTCCTTCCTTACATCCCTTTCTTTCCTTTGTCATCTTCTTCCCTTCCCTTTATCTTTCTTTCTTTCCTTTCAATTGTTTTCTTCCTCCATCCTTTTTTTCTTTCCTTTTTTTTATTCTTTCTTTCTCTTTTTCCTTTATTACTTCCTTTCATTTCCCTCCGGTGTCCTTTTCTTTCTTTCCTTCTTATTTCTTTCCTTCTTCTTTTCCTTTGTTTCTTTTCTTTTCTTCTTACTTCTTTTCTTTCTTTCCTTTTTGTTCATCTTTCCTTCCTCTTTTTTCTTCTTTTCTTTACTCCTTTCTTCTTTCGTTGCTAGGATCATTTCAAGGTCCCGCCCATCCCTCTTTTATTTTCTCACAAGAATGGGAAGGGATGACTTGGATACCCCCATTACTGCAAAGACTTAAAACATTGGTTCATGGATAATGATTTATATCTGATGTTGTGGTACTACTTGCATTGATATCACTTATTAGAAAATCCCTCGTGCGGCATACAGATCCTTATATTCAAGATTACGATATCATTGTTGATGCCACAAGAAAAGAAAGAAGAAAAAATAAAATAGAGAACACTATCAACAGGGCATGTAAGGTTTCGTTATGAAAAAAATTATAAAAGAGATCTTACATTCTTATCTTGTAAAAAAGTCAACAAAAAATTTTTAAAATCCCTCTCACAAGCTCTCATCTCTCAAAGAGACCCTCTAGATCCTACAGGATTTCTCTACTATTACCACACTTCCTGAAAGCCCTCCCTGGATCCTTACTCGTTTTCCTGGTTGTCTGTTCTGTTTTATAGTCTCTATATCGAAAAGCATTTTAATAGGAGTGTGGTGGTTGAAACTGTATCAGAATTGGATTTCAAATCCTTCTTCAATTTCTATTTGACTCCAAAAGACCTGGTTGCCTGATCGTTATCGAACGCATTGCAAATTACGCTAATCATGCCTACATGAAGTTAGAATCACCCTCGATCATCGGATCTTCGCTCAGACAACACCTTCGAATTGTGCAAAAAACGGGCTTCTACCTCTGTAGACCACGACCAATGGATCGCATGAGATCTCCCTATGGACCGCACCAGGTGATGGATTGTGGTGAACCGCACATGCGCACAGGGTCGCATGTGTCATGCACGTGCACTGGGCCGTGCACCCTCCTAGGCCATGCCCGCGTGTCCGTGCGCATCGGCCACGCATGTTGGGTTGCGGTCGTGCATCCGTGCACATGGGTCTCGGCCATACTTGCTGCAGGCTCAGGCCAGGCCCCTTTTTATGCTCTGGGCCGGGTTTTAGGTCCTCCTGTGGGTTTCATTTTAGTGGACTTCTTCTAGGCCGAATCGACTTATTTTTCTTAACAATCTCTATCTCGACTCGATATTCGGTCTTCATATGATTTTAAGAGATCTTGAAGGATCTCGTCCTCATGTTTTTAGATAAATGCTTACTACTCATGGATGAACAAATATGGAAGTCGAGCTAGGCCGCTCGATCCAATCTCCGTCGTATGCTATGTTCATCTTGACTCGAGTCCTGCTCGGAAAAGCTTCTTACGATAATAGAAACTTCACTGTGTTATATCGCTTATCATCCTTCCAAGTTTTTCATCTCGTGCTTGATCTATCTATTTCCAGAGTTCCACCTTGTATTGGGCTCTTATCTGCATTAGGGACTCCACCTTTCAGGATTTCATCACCAGCTCTCCACGTGTAGCCGTTTGAATCTAGTTTACTCAGTGAGATTAGATTCTTGCTAAAGCTGAGTATGTATCGAATATTGTCTAGTTTTCTCGATGTTCCATCATGAAGCTTTAAGTTGATTATCCCTTCATCCTTAATTGCACAGCTCGATATGTCTGATAGGTGAACAGCACCCTTTCTACACTCTAGAGAGTCGAATAGCTCCTTTTTACAATACATATGATGGAAACATATAGAATCTAGAATCCATTGTTAAGAAGAAGGATATACCTTGTCGGATATCATGAGCGTATCTGTTATTGTTGCTACCATTGGCCGCTGCTGTAGTAGCATTCGTCCAATTTTTAAATTGCAGGTAATCTCTGACATGATACCCGACTCACCATATTGGTAGCACTTGATGTTGCTGATGTCCTTTGACTTGGACCTGGGTTTTCCACCATGTGATTTTCTGCCACTTGTCCTTTGTCGTTAGCTCTTCTAGAGACCGCCAACGATGAGTTTCCACTTGAACTCGAAATTTGGTTCTCTCGTCTAAGAACCTTATTCTGAAGAAGTACCGCAGTGACCTCCTCCATCTTAATGGTACTCTTTTCTATTAGAAGAGCAATCACTAAGGACTCGAAAAAGAGTGCGGAAGTGATGATAGCAAGATCAAATCATGTTCTTCTCTTCAACCTTTGCACATATATTAAGAAGATTGATAAGGATCCTCTAAAAGTTGCTATGATGCTTCTGCACGCTCTGTTCTTCGTTTATCCATAGTTGATAAAATTACTTTCAAAAAAAGAGTGTGGTGGTGAAGAACTTTGTCATGTACAATTTCTTGAGCTTCGTCCATATCATTATCGGGAAATCTTGCTTGGGACATAGATCACCACGTTATTTGTTCGTACAAGCAGATCATATTCACCACCTGTATTTGAAGCTGTCTCCAACTTTTTTTTCCATGGTGGTTGGTTTTTTATCATATATGAGAGTGTCAATCAATCCCTACTGGATAAATATGTCTTCCACCTTCACTTGTTAGAGAAAAAAAATATTTTTTTCATCAAATCAGTTGATGTTGACTTTGATTATGCTTGTCTTCTCCATCTTTTTTAATCTCGATCAACACGAACAATCGAAAGTTTTGATATTAGTTATTGTGGTATCACCTACGCTGATACCACTTATTAAAAAATTCATCATGCAGAATATGGATCTCTGTATCCAAGATCATGATGTCGTTGTTGATATTGCAAGAGAAGGAAGAAAATAAAAAAATAGAGAATATAATCAATAGAGTATGCAAAGTTTCACTATGAAAAATTACAAAGATCTTACACTCTCACTTTGTACAAAAAAAACTTAACAAAAAAATCTCAAAAAAATTTCTCACAAGCTCTCACCTTTCAAGGAGACCTTTTATCCTCTACAGGCTTTTTTTGCCGCTATCACATCTCCTGGAAGCCCTCTAGATCATTATCTCTTTTCTGGTCGTTTGCCCTATTTTTATAGCCTCTATGTTAAATAGCTTTTTGACAAGAGTATGGTGGTTCAAACCGCATCGAAATTGGACTTCAAATCCTTCTATAATTTCTATTTGACTCCAGAAGACCTCCTGGCTGCTCGATCGTCATTGAACGCACCGCAAATCATGCTGAACAGGCCTGAACAAAGTCAGAATCATCCTTAGTTGTCGGATCTTCGTCTGGATTGCGTGCCACTATCGGATTGTGCAAAAAACATGCCTTTACCTTTGTAGACGGCATAAGATCTCGCAATGGACTGCCCCAGGTGATGGACCTGGTGAACCACACATGTATACTAGGCTGCGCGCCCACCTAGGTCATGCCCGCTGGGTCATGCCCACACATCCGCATGCATGGGTCCAGGTCGTGTGCACCTATGGGCCTAGGCCGGGCCCCCTTTTGTATTCCGGGCTAGGTTTTGGGTCTCCTTGAGGGTTTTGTTCCGGTGGGTTTCTTTTATGCCGAATCGAGATATTTTTTCTCAACACTTGGATCTATGTTTACCATAAACAGTAAAATTAGTTTGACTAAATACTTTGGAGCCCTAAATAGCCTTCTATCAAGTTGGTTTCAAGCCTAATATTTATTTATGGGTTGCCACATTGTAGATTTTGAAAAGTTGCCTAATTAAAAAATGCAAAAAATTGCCTAATTGAAAAGTTATGCTCTCTAGAAGTTTTGCCATATGAATTGCCTCCGGATGTAATGGATCATGCACCTAAACCCTATCTAGACCTATCCAAAATTGAGGATGGTCTTACAATGTTAGAAAAAATGTAGGAAATCACATGCAAAAGCCTAAATACTATTCTTCGTACTACTGTTAGGGTTAAAATTAGTTGATGTACTATTTGTACTAGATACTAAAATACTTCTATGTTTACCATAAACAGTAAAATTTAGTTTGACTAAACACTTTGGAGCCCTAAATAGCCTTCTATCAAGTTGGTTTTAAGCCCAATATCTATTTATGGGTTGTGACGTTGTAGATTTTGAAAGTTGCCTAATTAAAAAAAAATACAAAAAAATAGACTCCCTATGTGAAAGTTATGCTCTCTAGAAGTTTTGCCACATGAATTGCCTCTGGATGTAGTGGATCATGCACCTAAACCCCATCCAGACCTATCCAAAATTGAGGATGGTCTTACAATGTTAGGAAAAAGATAGGCAATCACATGCAAAAGCCTAAGTACTATTCTTCATACTACTGTTAGGGTTTAAATTAGTTTATATACTATTTATGCTAGATATTTGAATACTTTTTATACTAGATTTGTTAGTGATTTTGTGATTCTGAGAATGATAATCTCCTTGGTTTCCTATATAGTGTTTTAAGAACTTGAAGTGAGCTGTATTTTTGTACCCTCTTTTGATAAGTTATTGAGGCTTTATTGATCTAGGGAGACGAGTTGATTTTAGACTTCCTCTACTTTTCCTTGGGGCTTGTTGATAGTTACACATGTTCCCAATTGAGAAGTAGTCCACTCTTTGTTCACCTCACCCCCCCCCCCCCCGGGGGAGCCATGCCCCCCCTCCTTCTAGACTGATGGTCTTCTTTTGATATTCATTAAATTTCGGGAAAGATAGAGAGATGAAAATCGAAAGGAGTATGGGTTTCTTTTAATAAACTAATTTTTGAATTCTTATGGTGGGACTTAAATTATTTATCATGGACAGGTTTAACTCCAGTAGATTTGTAAAGCTTAGTTCTACATCTTCTAAAGAACTTTAAGGCTTCATCCAGAAGATATAAAAAGGAACTCCTATCAAAAACTACTGATGGCTAAAGGCTTTGCATTAAATTGTGAATGAAAGGTGACACTCTTGCTTGGTAGGATGAGAGATGGAGTGGATCAGGGGAAGTTTGAGTAGGTTTTTTTGCATCTAAAATCTCCAAGTTTGATAACAATTCTCTTTTACTATTGCTGTTCTCTATCAGGAAACAAGATCAGAATGTTCTTCCGAGTTTCTGTGGACATGCACAGCAAGGAGCACCTTTGGATTTGAGTTTCTTGTACCTTCAAATCATCTATAGCCCTATCACCTTTACATGGTTATTTGACTTTAAAAGAAAATTGTTTTTTTAAAAATAAGTTATGCTTTACGGCTTAAATTATACCTTATGAGCCAAGAGATAATCACCTGTCAAGATTGACAATTATTTTCTTTTCTTTAATGGCTATTTTTAGAAATACTTTTCTTTCTAATGAGAAAATGAAATAATTAAAATAATAATAATAATATTTTTGAGTGATTTGAACAGTTATATTTGATGAACAAACAAGGATGGGATTTCAAAGTACTTCAGCTGTGACTGTATTATCTAATGATTGTGAAATTTCTAGTTTATGAAAAGGTGTTGTACAATTTAATTGCGAACAAAATCAGATGCATGGTCTTACCATGATTCAAATAAAGGAAAACTAATATCATTTCATGTGTATACTTAGATTTTAAAGAAGAGGAATCTCTCAACCAAGTCTAAGAAAGTATTATGGAACTCAAATCTGTCCCTGGAATTTAGAGGGGGCAGTATGTCAGGTCAGGTTGTGTTCAGCATTCAACCCCACTTGCGTGTAGATGTAAATCAAATTTCTCCAACCTGACTCCACTTCTGGGCTGCAAATCTGGCCCATACCTGACCCAAACAGGAGGGGAAAAGAGAGGAGCAGGTAATGTGGATAATGGAGTAATCAGGGTGACCAATGACAACAAGGCTGGTGGTCTAGCTGGATGATCAGTACAGCAGCAGAGTGAAGGAACTATGGATCTTTGTTTTATGAAGGAGCTAACAGTGATTGGTGGTGGGGTAGTGTGATGTGAGCTGGGCATTGGATGGCATATCAATTCCAAGGGGCACAAATGAGGAAAGGGGGAGGAGGAGGAAGAGGTGTAGCTGGGAGAGTTGGAGGAGAAGGGATTTGAAAGGGAATAAAGCATGGGGAGAAGGAGAATGGAGAGGAAATAAGAGTCTGGAGTAGGGTTTGAAGAGAAAGAAATTGGGGAAAACTAAAAACAAAAATTAGGAATTCATGTATCATGTATTACCATCTATGTAAAATTATATTTTTCAAGGGAATGTAATGCAAAGGATCAGTATACTCTGTTCGAACCTGAGATAACAATGAGTTAAGCTTGACCGAGTCATACCTGACCCATGAAGACAATGGGTCAAGTTAGGCAGGTCGAAAATGGGTTAGGCTGGTTTAAGGGTATGCAGGGATTGAGTAAAAAATGCCACCACTGCTTGAATTGCTATACAGTTTGGGAACTCCGAACTCATGAAAAACGAATGGAGTGTGGTGATTAGAAACCTAAATGTGGAGCTTCTTGGATGAATTCTTAGTAGAGTGGCCAATAAGTTGTCTCCACTTTTTATAAAATAATTGGAGTTGTGCCATTTTTAATGAAAATCACATTATCCTGTCTTGTTCTTTTGTCCTTAAATGAACTGTAACGTTGGTTATTAGACTGGTCTGGATACAAGTTAACACTGGTGAAGCATGGTGCGATAATTGTGAGAAGCCATGCTGCCCCAGCATAGGTGGTGATCAAGCCATTAATAGCATTTGATGAGGAAAATGCAAATAAAGACTAAGAAGTAAACCCTAGCTTGCATAGGAAGTTCGGTAGCTGAAAACTGGAAGGGATCAAAAGAAAATGGTTTCTATTGAATTTCAGATTATGTTTTATTGTCTATAGTTTTACAATTTTTGTCTCGTTTATAACACCTTAGAATAGCACAATCGTTACTTGGCTCTTTCTCTTGTTCCTTGCTTTTTAGGCGTTATACAGAGTTTAGTTGCAAAATGGAAGTGGAAATTCTATCAGGCTGTCGGTTAAATATTCAAGGTTAATTTTATTCATTTTAAGAAGTTTTCTCTGAAAGATATGGTGGGAATGCCACCATCTAAGTTTGAACCCAGGATGTCTTCCCTGCCAATGCACCGAGTGCAAGCCAACTGATACAAATGTGAACTTCAGAAGTTAGCCAACTGATACAAATGTGAACTTCAGAAGTTAATATCTTGTGCTTTATGAGGAAGTTTGGGAATTGAGTGAAGACCTTTTGTTAGAGCTTTGAAGCTAGAGGATGGGGACTTCAATTTCACTCTATGTTCTTGAGCAAGCATAAGATTAAATACCTCATCACTTTCTCAAATTGTGAACCAGTTTGTTAGCATATAGATGTCCAATAACCCATATTTTCTTGAATATAATGGGGCAGGTATGGACACTTCTTCTAGATGTCCAATAACCCATATTTTCTTGAATATAATGGGGCAGGTATGGACACTTCTTTGTTATCATAAAGAAGATTTGAAAAATCAGTTATAGTTAATGTTGTTCTTATTAAACAAAACAATGTTGCATTATTGTGTCCTTGGTCTATTCTTGAAGTTATTGGATGCAGCAGTGGTATACTAATTGTTTGACATTGATATGTTGCTCTCAGTGTTCTTGAATTGGCTGATGATGCCTACAAGGTGAATTTCACAGAAGCCCGAAAATGAGTTGTTGTGAAATTGGAAACTGCGGTGATATTAGGCCTTACGTCATCTTCTGATGAAGTGGATTATTTGAAACTTTTATTGTTGAATAACTTTGGCACCTTTGAGCATAAAAGAAAACAGACCTCAAAATCTGAAAGCGCATTGCTCAGGTTTTCTGCGGCTCATGCTGTAATACAAATGGATTTTGAGATCTGTCTTTTGTCCATCGTGTTCCACAGGTGCACTGAAAAGTTATCATGGAGCTGCAGACAAATTCGTAGCTCAATTAATTGTCATTAATTTTGAGTCTTTGATACAGGAATGAAACAGGTGCCTTTCTGGAGATTTGCATTATTTCTGATTATTTTTGCTTGCCATGATCGACTTTCGTATTGATAAGATCAACAACTCTAGAAACTCCATGGTGTTATTAAACCTGTATGATTCGTTAGATGATGCAACTTTTGCAAGAAATGATTTCTTGGGTAATGTGCGGCATATGGACTTTCATGTATCATTATCATGAGTTGGTAATTTCGGAAACTGCCCAAGTTATTTACTTTGTTGCATTAATTTTTAAAGTATCATATTTCTCAGCAAAAGATAGAGGAACAAATTTTTAAAAACCATCTATTTTTTCTTTTTCTTGCATTTAAAGTTTTCAATTAAGGTCTGAAAGCAATATAATTTTTCAGTAGAACTTTCACACACACACACACACACACACACACACAGAGACTTATTGATCTAATTCATAGAGATGAAGGTTGAACAAAATAATATGATGGATGCATCTTGTGATAGCAGGCTCTTCAGTTTGAGAGTTCCTTAAAAGGGAGCATTGAGTTGGCCTTGTCTATTGGTTACTTGAACCAGTCTGCATTGTAGATAAAGAGAAATTCTGTCCATCGCTTCCAATGAAAAAAATTATATTACTTTATCGAATTAGACCACATGTTGTAATTAATAATTGGGCTATATTGGTTTCTAATGCCAAAGCATTTAATGTAGCTTAATTTTTAAATTTTTTTTTTGGATAAAAATACCATCTTTTTTTTCTGTATCATGATTATCTATATTTGTATTATATAATTGGATATCATAAAGTATAGTAAAAAATTATAATAATGAATAAGAAATTGTAATACAAATATAGAAAGTTATATAAATACAGAAAGTTATAATACACAAGTTGTTATACTATAAATATAAAACAAAGATATTTTTGTCAAAAAAATTTATAAAGAAAATTGAGGTATATTAAATTCCTGTGGTATTGAAAATTGGTTGAGACACATGGTCTAATTCGAGGAAGCGGTTCAGTTTTTTCTATTGGGATGGGGGACAGCGAATTTATTTATAGATAAAACAATCTGAGCAGCGTCAGCTTAGACGGTTGAGACCAATTTTCAAGCAAACTCGGGCAAGCTTTTCGTGCCATTCATCCACATAAGTATGCATGCTATGTGGGTTAGATAGTAGCATAGCTAGGAAAAATTGAGATGCAAAATGGGATGAAAGCAATAGCTATACTTCTCAAATGCTTCTTGTTTGGGCAGCCTACCATCCAAAATCATTCTCCTCCTTTTTTTTTTTTTTTCCTTTATTTATTTATTTATTCAGACTCTTTTCCTCATTTTTTAAAGGACTCCTAACTAATCACTTTTTTTGATGCCTTAAAAGATGAATTTTTCTTTTTAATTTCCCTCGTCTGCATATGAACTACAAATTCGTTTAGTACATGGGAAATGAAAAGGAAAAAAAAATGTACTTCAGGAAAAAGTGGAGAGCAATCTTTTTATTTGGTTAAAGTTTTAAAAAATAACTAAAAAAACTTCATTAAAAAATATTTTTTATATTTTATGAAAAGAAAAAAAAATTATGAAGGAAATGGATTTTGATATTTTTCATAAAAGTGATGGTCTTTTTTTTTCTTTTCCAACATATTTTTTAAGATTCATAGATAAAATTTTACAAAATATCAAAAAATAGATAAAATAAAAAAATAAATAATGATATTATTCTAATATCAATACTAATATTAATATAAAGTTTATAATATTTATGATATATTAATATTTTTATTTATATTAATATAGTATTTATTATATTAATATAAATATAAATATAATATTGTTATTTATATAAAGTTGGAAGTAAAAAAAATATAATCTTATATCTATTAAATATATAATAGGTATTTTACATATTTTTTAAAAAATAAATATTTAATTAAATATAAATTATCATGAAATAAGTTATTTATTTATAATTAATTAAATATATCAAAATTTTATTTTTGAAAAGTAATCAGAAAGTTATTTTTTTAAAAAAATCATTTCGTAAATTAAATGAGACATACATTATTGAACGAGGTTCTGGATGGATTACTTTTTTTCTTCTTTTTTGGATAAAGAAAAGAAGAGGGGGGATTTGGCCGTAAATTAAATGAGACCTACATTATTGAATGAGCTCTAGATGGATTATCTTTTTCTTCTTTTTTTTGATAAAGAAAAGGAGAGGGGGATAAATCCTGATGTAGTTATTTCCTGACACTACTAATCACTACTAGAAAAGGGTGCTTTATCGAGGGATTTTATTGAGGAAAAAAATATCTCGTAATTTCGAGAGATTTTCCGGCAAAAAAAAATTAACTATAAAATTTTCTGACGGAAAAAATTCTCTCGCAAAATTTCTCGAAAATTTTTTTTGTGAGGGATTTTTCGAGGGATTTATTCTTTATAAACGAGCTCTTAATAGAAATTTTTCGAGAAAAAAAGTTTTCTCAGAAAATCCCTCGCAAATTATTTTGTGATAGATTTTTGAGAGATCTTTTCATCATAATTTAGTTCTTAGTAAAAAAATTTTCAATAAAAAAAATTCCTAGAAAAATCCCTCGGAAATTATTCATGGAGAAATCCCTCGGAAAATCCCTCGGAAATTTTCCCTCGAAAAATCCCTCGGAAAGTTTTCCTCAGAAAATCCCTTGGAAATTTTCCCTCGGAAAACCCGTTGGAAAGTTTCCCTCGAAAATTTTCCCTCAGAAAATCCCTCGAAAATTTTCCCTAGGAAAATCCCTCGAAAAGTTTTCCTCGAAAATCCCTCGCAAAATCCGTCGGAAAGTTTCCCTCGGAAAATCCCTCGAAAAGTTTCTATCGGAAAATCCCTCGGAGATTTTCCCTCGGAAAATCCCTCGGAGATGTTCTCTCGGAAAATCTCCCGGTAATGTTCCATCAAAAATTCCCCGGTAATATTCCCTCGGAAAATCCCCTGGTAATATTCCCTCGGAAAATTCATCGGAGAATTTTCCTCGAAAAATCTGTCGGAAATTTTCAAGGGAAAAACTCCATCGGAAATTCTCTCGGAAAATAAATTCTCTCGAAAAAATCCCTCGGAAAAATTTTCCAATGATGGTTGCAATTGCAATCACCAATGCTTCTTCTCACTTGACCATAGCTATTCAATATATTGTAACATTCAAAGAGACCTAACATACTCTCTAACACCCATTCAATTCATTCTTGCTGATCAAACTATATATGAATGTTCAGGAAACTCATGCTAATATTCATACATAAAAGAAGAGCAATATTTGATATATCTCCCATCTCCACTCTTTTCTGAAATGATCTGTTCGAAAGATTCAAGATAGGACAAAGTATTTGGATGTCCATCCGATCCTTCGTAATATCCGAAGCTTCCTCAACCTTTCATTATGATGACTATTTGATATATCTTTTGATAGGCCAATAATATCGTAAATTTCATCATCTTTTTTATTGTTAATCATACTAATGATTGAAACTGGCATGACGGTGATGCCTATTTTCGAATATTACAGGATATTTTATATATTGATCCTTTAAATTTTCGAGGAATTTTTCAAGGGATATTTTCATCATAATTTGATTCTTAGTAAAAATATTTTCAAATAAAATAATCCCTCGCAAAATCCCTCGGAAGTTTTTTTTGTGAGGAATTTTTCGAGGGATTTATTCCTTATAAATGAGCTCTTAGTCATTGGATTAGCCCAAATATCTAATTTTTGGATCTATAAATAGAGTCCATGATAGGGATTGAAAGGTACAAAAAAAAAATTAAGCTCTTTTTTTCTCTCCTTAGATGTATTACCTGATCCTATTGAGAAAGTAAAAGGAGTTAGCTTTTGGTCAATGATCAAAAATAATGTTGGAATAGATCTTACACGAGTTTGCCTTCCTGTTTATTTTAATGAATATAGAAAAACTAGAAAGAAAGGCCCAAGAAAAATATTAAAAAATTAATCAGAAAAAAAAGAAAAATAAAAAAATATTGTTCTAATATTTTTTATAAAATAATTTTATAATAATAGATAGCAGAATTGAACTTAGAACCTTTGAAAAACCTACCTACTATCATAACCATTAAAATCCAATTTTATTTTATTATATTTATATTAAAAAATATTTAACCTATATAAAACCTTTCTTATAAATTTATAAAACCTAAAACCCCTTAAACTCCCACACCCACCGCCCATCTCTGTTTGACCATCAGGCTTCCCTCTCTTCCCTCTCGAATCGAACCCTTCCGCTTCCTCTCCTCCACTCACGGGGTGCCCATCAGAGAAATCCCATCACGTCCTCTCCTCTATTCCAAGTAGGACGCCCATGAGAGGTCTGGAGGGCTCGGTAGCTACAATAAACCCTCGATCGACTTAGCCTCTGCAGATCGATCAATGCTTAGAAGGGATTCAATAAGAGACCCCTCGGCCCCTGGCTCTCCTTCACTTGGTCCGGCAACCGTGCAACTCTGCCTCCATGATCTTCCCTCCGGAGTGCTCGAAGACCATGATAAGCGCTCATATACTAGCTTAGCTCCTCCGGTCAATCCCTCCTCACACTTAGATCGATGCCCATGGGGAGGACTGCACGCTTGAAAGATTCCCCCTCACTCGATCCTGCTCGATGCCCGTAAGGCCCGATGATTACTAGCGATCGGCCATCGGTTCGGTCCCCTCCACTCAACAAGGAGTGACGATTGCAAGCCCCCACTTGGCTGCTCCACGATCAATCTCCCCTCTCCATGGTATGATCGATGGCCACAAGCTCTCGGCCTCCCGCCCGATTATCTTATAATTTTTTTTAAATCATTTTCTCTGCCTCCTCATGCATGGCTCCATCCATGCTTCCGTGACCCACTGAGCATCTCCTCCCTCGTCCTTCCCTCCATACTGACACCCGTCCATTTCCATCATCTCCGTTTCGCTTATTCCAAATCAGGCTCAATCCGGTCTCTAAGGTATTTGTTATTTTGCCTATCTCTCTTTTATTTTTTTCCTACATAGGTTTCTATTTATTTGTTAAATTTTTTTCATTTATTAGATTCTCTAGATATCCAGCTTTTAACTACTTTCTACAATAACACAACCCACGCTAACTAATTACCAGAGTATATCATTGGCAATTTCTCCACCAACTTTTTTTATTATTATATTTGTCTTCCCATAAAAATGGTTTCAAAAATTTGATTATTTGATTAGATTTATCAAAAGTCTGTTTATACGCTCGCACGCACTTGGTCTTCCCGTTTCAACGGATTCCTTCTCTCTCTAAGATATCTTAGCTTCTCTCTCTTAAAATCATGCAAAACTCGCTGCAGGTGTGTGCCTGCCAGTGTCGATTACATATTTTATTAATAAAACTAAAAAAATATTTTTTTTTGTGCGATCTTGCTTCATTTCTACATAAACCTCATTGTATTATTTTTCTTCCTCCAGGTAAATACTTTATCACGAGAATTTCAATAAATAATTTTTTTTCTATAAATAGAATATATTAGCAATGTTTGTAAATTTCCATTTAAGATTAATACAGAGGGTACAAATAATTTGTTGAGTTCTTTATGCCCTTCAAAACTGAGCCATGTAATAGAGGTACAAACCTCTTTGAGTTTCTAATGGAGTTAATGTTGTGAATCTTGTTTTGAGTATATTGGATACAATAATATTCAGTAGTTATTGTGAAATAGAAGCAACCTACCACTTTGTTGCTTTTGGACCAGAGATATATATTATCTTAGATTTATGAGGAAGAAGGACACCAATAAATTCAAAACATGAGATTTCATGTATATTACATTTCATGTAGATATTGTTAGTGTTTTGCAGAGAAAACTCAAAATTTTTTATACCAAATCCCTCCATCTAATACCCTCTTAATTCTTTCCATCCTTGTTTAATTAGTCATATATTAGACATGAGCAAAATTGAGAATTGGTTTATATATAATGAAAACTTCTTTCTTTGTTTTTGTCATATTTTGGACCATTTTCCATACGATGCCGCTAGGCCCGGCCAGCATGTGTGCGAATGTAAATCATGCTCATAGGTACAACATGGTGCAGTAAATATTTTATTTTTTCTGTTTTTAATTTTGTTCATTTTCTTCTTTTAACCGTCAATTTATTGTTTTTATTAGCCATTGCTTAACATTAATATTTCTACCATTAGACATTCATCATCAGATTAATATTTTTTGTCTATTAGATGTTAATAATATAGTCATTGGATTAGCCCAAACATCTAATTTTTGGGTCTATAAATAGAGTCCATGATAGAAATTAAAAGGTACAAAAAAAAAAAAATCAAGCTCTTCTTTTCTCTCCTTAGATGTTTTACCTAATCTTATTGAGAAAAAAAAAGGAGTTAGCCTTTGATTAATGATCAAAGATAATGTTAGAATAGATCTTACACGAGTTTGCCTTCCTGTTTATTTTAATGAATATAGACAAACTAGAAAGAAAGGCCCAAGAAAAATATTAAAAAAATATTCAGATAAAAAGAAAAATAAAAAATATTGTTCTAATATTTTTTTTATAAAATACTAAATAGCAGGAATTGAACTTAGAACCTTTGAAAAGCCTACCTACTATCATAACCATTAAAATTCATTTTTTTAATTATTAATTTATTAAATAAATATTTAATTTATATAAAACTTTTTTATAAATCAATAACATTTAAAACCACTTGTGTTCCAGCAGAATTCCATTTTCATTTAACCTCCCCCGCCCACTGCGACCGTCGGGCTTCCCTCTTAGTTCCAGCGCCAACGATTCCATTTTGATTTCATCTGGCTTCCTCATTCGTTCCACAGATTCCATCTCCTCCTTCCACTCTCAAGGTATCCCTCTTCCCCTTAATCTACATTTTTTTCTTTGAATCTCTCATCTACCGAACATGGTAGATGGGGCTCGGTGGTAGGGAGTGAATGCGACAGGGAGAGGTGGACCGACGATGATGGTTCGCCGGAGTCGGAGGAGACGGTGGGTTCGCCGGGTTCGAAGGAGATCGTGGGTTCTCCTTCCGTGAACAGGGAAGAGAGGGTGGGTTCTACTTCTGTGAACAAGGGAGAGACGGTGGTTCGCCGGAGTCGGAGGAGACGATGGGTTCTCCTTCCATGAACAGGGGAGCGATGGGTCCAATGGGTTCGCCGGAGTCGGTTCGCCACTGTCTTCTTTCCGTGAACAGGGGAGAGGGATCCTCCGATGGGTTCGCTGCGGGGAGACGGCGGCGGACGGGGATGTCGGATGTACTGGAGGAGATGGGTGGCATGGGAGGCGACGGACGGGGATGTCTCCGATGAGATCAGGACCAGAGAGTGGCGGTGATGGCGAAAGGAGCTTGGTGGGCTGTGGGGGATGGACGGGTGTTCCGGGCTTTCAATCCGAGTAGATTTAAGAGGAAGATGATAGGAATAAGTGTAGAATAAAGGAGGAATAAGGTTGGGATAGCGGGAATAATGGGAATAAGTGATTTTACTTACATGGTTTTACTTAACATGCTTATCTATAAACATATTTTTAATCATATTTCTTATTTTAAATGTCTTTGTGAATAATAGGAACATTTCGGTGGCCGTTGTCGTGAGTTTAGTTTTGTAACTTTCTCGTCAAGGGAGAATACAAAGGTAATAATATTTTTTTTAATTTCTTTTTCAAGATTTATACTTATGATCTTGAATCTTTAACATGTGCTTTAAGAACTCTTATATAGGAAGATTTTAAATGGGTTCAGATATAGGTAGGGCAAAATTTATGCATACCCTATTTACTGCTTTTTTCTTTTAACTTTTTGATCAACTTTTATTATTTATATTCATTATCCATGTATTCTACGGAACAAAAATGAAATTAGTATCTATGCACCATTACTCATTATGTACTCTAATAATGGTTAGCATGCATTTGTATCTATAGTACATGCATAAAAACTCAAGATTAACATGCATCAATTGTTTATAATTTTAGGTTGATTATCAAGGAAACACTCCGGAGCTTCGTTATTATGGATATTCGTCATTATCGTAGTTGGATGTATAATAGGCTTTTACCGGACCGAAAGGGTTATACAGATGAGTTTCTAATGGGGGTGGAGTTGTTTATTCACTTTGCATGCCGACAACCTATATTTTTGAATGAGAAAAAAATTAGGTGTCGTTGTTTCAAGTGCAAAAACACAGAGTACTTAACTGTAGAGGAAGTAAAGGTGCATCTTTATAAAAAAGGTTTCAAACCTGACTACTGGTATTGGACAGAACATGAAAAAATTGAACCAATTATGAATTATGGTGTTGATCAAATACAATTTATTGGTTCAAGTACTGCTCAATTTAGTGCTTCTAGTTGTGGTCAATTGGTCAATAATGAGCAAACCAGTAGATACAAAGCCATGATTTTTGATGCTGCTGGTCCAAATTTTGAAGATGTTTATAATAGTGATATGGATGCTTATCGGAATAGTGATACTCAAAATTATGTGGAGGAGCCTCCAAATAAAGAGTCTGAAAAGTTTTACGAGATGTTGCATGCAGCACAACAGCCACTCTGGCCAGGTTGTACTAATCACTCAGAGTTATCAATTACAGTTAGAATGATGAGCATCAAGTCTGATAACAATATATCTCAACATTGTTTTAATCAATTTGTGGGGCTTATGAAAGAGATAAGCCCTCCTGGTAATCTAATACCTTGCGACTTCTATAAGACAAAGAAATTAGTTTCAAAGCTTGGCCTATCTGCTAAAAAAATAGATTGTTGCTTTAATGGGTGTATGTTGTATTATAAGGATGATGAGTCTTTAATTGATTGCAAGTTCTGTGGTCATCCTCGATACAAACTAGGTAGGACGGGAAGTATGAATCATAGTCAAGTTCCTTACAAGAGGATGCATTATTTGCCACTTATCCCTAGACTTAAGAGGCTTTATGCCTCGAACAGATCGGATGGACACATGAGATGGCATTATGAGAATAGACGAAAACAAGGTATTTTGTGCCACCCATCAGACGGAGAAGCATGAAAATATTTTGACTGTATATATCCCGAGTTTGCATTAGAGCCAAGAAATGTTAGACTTGGATTATGCGCTGATAGCTTTACTCCATACAGTCTATCTGCTTCACCATATTCCTGTTGACCAGTAATTGTTACGCCTTAAAATTTACCTCCTGATATGTGTATGACTGCTCCATATATGTTTTTAACCTTGCTCATTCTTGGACCGCATAATCCAAAAATCAGGATAGATGTATATTTGCAACCATTGATAGATGAATTAAAAGTTTTGTGGAATGAAGGTGTACTTACTTATGACATTTCAAGGAAGCAAAATTTTCTTGAAGGCTGCTTTAATATGGACAATTAATGATTTTCCAGCATATGGCATGTTATCGGGATGGAGCACAGCTGAAAAATTAGCATGTCCTTATTGTATGGAGAAGACAAAGGCTTTCCGCTTGGAGCATGGGGGTAAAAATACATGGTTTGATTGTCATCGTCAGTTCTTGCCTTTTGATCATGTATTCAGAAGAAATAAGGATGCCTTTCGAAAAAACAAAATTGATAGATCAGAGCCTCCTCTTAGATTAACAGGGGACTAAGTATGGAAAAAAGTTCATGGATATCCCAAAATAACTGAAACAGGTCTTTGTAAATTTCATGGCTATGGAGATAGTCATAATTGGACAAAGCAGAGCATATTCTGGAAATTATCATATTGGAAGATGAATTTAATTCGACACAACTTAGATGTCATGCACATAGAAAAAAATGTGTTTGATAATATCCTTAATACTGTTATGGATGTAAAAAATAAGACAAAGGATAATGTTAAAGCAAGAATGGACTTGAAAGAGTATTGTAGGTGGTGAAATTTGGAACTCTATGAGTTACCTAATGGGAAGGTGATGCAACCAAAAGCAAATTTCAGCTTTACGCTGGACCAAAAAAGAGTTGTTTGTGAATGGGTAAGAGGATGGAAAATGCCTAATGGATATGCTTCAAATCTGGGTAGATGTGTAGACATGAATGAAGGCAAGTTATTTGGAATGAAGAGTCATGATTGCCATATATTTATGGAGCGTTTGTTGCCCACTACATTTATTGTATTACCAGAACCAATATGGAAACCTCTTACTGAGTTGAGTATATTCTTTAAAGACTTATGCTCAACTGTGCTGCGGAAGGAGGATTTGGTACAAATGGAACACAATATCCCTATCATCTTGTATAAGTTAGAACGTATATTTCCACCTAGTTTCTTTGACTCAATGGAACATTTACCTATTCACCTACTATATGAAGCACGAGTAGGTGGACCTGTTCAATATAGATGGATGTATCCTTTTGAGAGGTAAAAAAGAATATTTCTGTATTTGTTTCAAATCTTTAACCATATACTCTTTTATATCACATGTGCTAACGTACAATGCTATGTTATTAGGTTTCTTAACAAGTTGAAAAAAATGGTTAAGAATAAAGCTCGTGTTGAAGGCTCTATATGGGAGGCATACTTAGCACAGGAGACATCTTACTTCTGTTCATATTATTTTGAGACTCATGTACATACTACAGGCATTAGGGCTAATCAAAATGATAGTAGGGAAGAGTATGCAATAAGGTGCCAACCAACTCTTTCAATATTCAGTCAGTTTGGTCACTTATCTGGTCAGTGTAGAACTTGATATTTGACTAATGAGGAGCTTACTGTTGCAACATTACATATATTATTAAATTATGATGAAGTGAAGCCGTATCTTGAGTGAGTATCGCATCCTCCTTAACTTCACAATGAACTCTATACTCAGTTAATGAATGCGACAAAACTAATACAATATGGTATTTTAGCATGTTTGTGTAGTATGTGCATGCTTCCATACCTGGATGTCTTAGTGATGCTCAAATAGATGCACAGATTGAGGCTTCGTTTGCATCATGGTTCAAAGATTATGTAAGCTTTAACTTCTTGTCCAATTCAAAATTATTTGTTCATATGAAATATAAGTCTAATACATTATGTTTGCAATTTATAATTAGGTACACAATCCATGTAGTATGATATAAAATCAACACTTGAATGACTTAGCCTGGGGTCCCATGCGAGTGGTAAAAACCTGGCCCATGTATCTCATTGGTGGATTCAAATTCCACACACATGCATATAGTGAGGGCAAAAAAACAAACAATAGTGGAGTATGTGTTAAGGGCAGAGGATATGGTGATAATGAAAGTGATTTCTATGGTATTCTTAAGGAAGTGGTGGAGTTACAGTATCCAGGACAAGGTGATAAAATGGTGGTGCTATTTTATTGTGAATGGTTTGATCCTATCATAAATCGGGAGATGAAAGTGCATAAACAGTACGATATTATTGAGATTCGACATCATAGAAGGTATCCAAAGTTTGATCCATTCATTCTTCCTAAACATGTGGTGCAAGTGTATTATTTACCTTATCCTGGAAGGATAAGAGATAAGGTAGATTGGTGGGTGGTCATCAAGACAAGATCGAGAGGTCAAGTAAATAATGATCATACTTTGAAGCCTGCTTTTCAAGATGATGAGATGTCTCGAGTCAATGCAATAGATGATAACGAGGTTATTGAAAATTTACGAGATAGTGAGGGATTATTTGAGGAGGTTGATGCATATCTTGAAGGCACCATTGATGATGAAGAAAAAGAAGATGAAGAGGAAGTTGAAGAAGAAGAGGAAGAAGAAGAAGAGGAAGAAGAAGAGGAAGAGGAAGAAGAAGAATATTTAACTGATGAAGATGATTTAGAAAGTAATGAAATACATGAAGATGACAAGGAGGATAATGAAGAGTAATTACGATATAATATTTATGCTTCTGGGTAATTTCTTTACTCTTTTTTTTTTAATATTTGATAACTTGTTTGTATATATGCTTATTTAATATACTTGATATTTGTTTTGTTTTACATTTACATTATTGTGCATCTACAGATGTCAGACCGAGTTGTGAAGGGAAAGAAAAAGTTAACTGCTACTCGATTAAAGAAGACTCGCACAACTACCACAACCATTACAGATTTACCAGTACTACCCTCAACCACCATGGCCCCCCAGATGCTTCACTCGCCACCTTCTGTCACCGTTATATCATCTTCTCCTATTACACCACTTTCTTCGACCATGCCATCTCATTTTCCCTATTCCACCATATCTACCTACAATGCCATCTCCTTTTCCTCCTATTCCACCACATCTCCCTATTATGATCTCAGGGACTTTTACAACTCAACCACCATATTCTGGTTCCATTCCACCTTCCATTCCCACCACTTTCACTAATCCACTCTCTTCCTCTGCTATGCCACCATCATTTCCTACATATCCATCACTAAATTTTTCATATCCAAATACTATGCCACACACACCTAGCCCTACTTACAGTTCTTCCTCTCCCCACATTATGGTCCCACCTGGGTAGTCACCACCTATCCAACCTGTGCACACTTCTACCACTACAACTTCTAGCCAAGAGGGCATGCACACACAGATATCAGAGAAGACACCGTTAATTCCAAGTGGTTATGGGTAAAACTATATAATACTTAGTTCAATATACTATTTTATTTCACTAAAATGAATATACATGATTGTTTGACCGTTGTTAATATTTACAGTTTCAATGACGACCACATGGTGACCCATGCTTTGGTTGAAATACTTAAGAGCAAGTATGATGGTCCTTACTCTTCATGGAAGAAGATTCCAAAGAGGACACGAGACATGTGGTTTCGTGAGTTTGAGGCAAGAATATTTTTAAGTTGATCAAGTATTTTTATTTATTTTTACTTGATTTAAAGTATCTATATATTTTGTTGATATTGATTTTTTTTCTTTTTTTTTTTTTCTAGAAAAAATTCCAATGGGATCCAGAAGATGAGCACCGTATTCGAAGGAATTGGGAGCGTCGTGGTTCAAGTCGTCTTGCAGATATTTTTAATGAGACTCATGAAAATCATGACCGCAAGCCAGATTGGATTGGAGAGGGTGTATGGCAAGAGTTATGGAAATATTAGGATAGTGATGAGTTCAAAGCCATAAGTCAGAAAAATAAGAAGAATCGTGCATCCGATTGCGGTGGATTAGGCTTTCCACTTCATACTAGTGGTTTTATCAGCATTAATGACCATGCGACAAGATTGGTATTAATTTATTTTTTTATTTATTATTAATGCATATATATAACTAAAATAGTCATCTGGATTAATGTGCATTTAATACCTTATACTTTCTTCCTCTTTGTAAGCAGTAGAATTAGTAGAATGAAATGAACATCTGGTAGTGTGATTCATCCAAAATACATTTTAGATCTGAACATCCAGGATCCTATTTCAGAATCCATGCCAAATATCATTTTCTTTACATATATCCCATTCTTATTTCATATAACTTTTTTTTAAAGTTACCAATATTGTTTGTGTTATAAAATTTAGACGCAGAAGTTGAACCGAGCACCTACATTAGATGAGCTCTTCAGACACACCCATCAAAAGAAAAAGGATGGCAATCAATGGTGAATAAGAAGGCAGAGACAGCATATGTAAGTATTCAAAAAACTCTATTTTAATTTATATATTTATACTATTTGTATGTTTAATTGATTATATCTAATATCTTTTACAGACTAATTTTGCACAGAAGTGGCAAGAGGTGCAATCAAGTCAAAGCTCAACTAGGGAGGATGGGATAGAATCATCACAGCAGCAGCCTCAGCCATCCATGATACATGTACGGAAAGAGACAGTTGGAGTGAATAAGGGGCGGATTTATGGACTTGGATCACAAGCTAGCTTATTGATAGGCTCCTCATCTTCTGGCCGCACATCCTCACGAGTCCCTAAGGAGTGGATTCAGGAGCAGGAAAAGATTTATAGTATGTTTGAGACTGTTTCTACTCAAAATGAGGAGTTAGCTAATCAGAACAGTCAATTAGTAGCTCAGAACAGTGAGTTATTTGCTCGTATTTCTCGTACTGAGGAGTTCATGCACCTTATGATGGAGAAGATGAAGGTAAATCCATCTATCTTAGCATAATTTTCATCTACAATTCCAGCGCCATCTCCAGTTCCAGCGCCATCTCCAATTGCTACCTCTGCAAATGATGATGATTCTGATGACGATGATGATGATGATGATCATGAGGAGGATGGTCCCTATTCTACCAAAAACTAGGACGCCTCTATTTTATTATGAGAAGGTAATGCCCTGAAGTAATTGCTTTTATCAGTTGTGTTTTATGGAACTACTACTTGGATTTCTGTTTTTGGAGAATGCCTTGTTATGATAACTTGTTGATAGTTCTCAAAGGACAAAAATGGATCATATCATAAAGAATAACTGTCTTATGAGCTGGTCGTCACATTAAAAAAGACATGTATGGACTTCATGAACAAACAGTATAACACAATCTGTCTTCAAAAATGATATAATACAGACATCTTTTTTTCTTTAAAATATGTCTGCTACAGTGTGCTCATACAATTAGTTTGATGGAAAATTTCATTCAACTATTCTTTGATGAATGTCTAACTAAATACTGTAAACAAGCATGCCATCAATTTTCTCTTCCATCATATAAATGCCTGTCTTTGCACCCATTATGGTTTGTTTCTATTGAACTTCAAGTTAAAAACTAGGTAGGCTTCATAAATTTGAACTATTGGCAGCCCTTATAATGGTCATGGACTTAATCCTCATGTCCAGTGAAAATTAAAGAAGGTGAGCTAAACACCAACTTAATTGAATCCAAACACCTGTTGCATGTTGAAGGTGCCATTGGCAAGTGGTACGAAGCATGCGAAAGCTAGCATATATCTTGATGTTGCTGCATGCTAAGTAGTTTTTTAATTGTTGACTTTAATTCGAAGATAGGAATCCTTTCAGGTAAAATTTATTAGATGGAAAACAATGGATATCAATGTGTGGAAGCTAGTCAAAAAGAAACATTGACCAAGATTTTTTTTAACATTTCTGTTCCAGAGAAAAGAGAATGAGGGAAAACAGACACTAGACCTACAAATGGCTACCAACGTGGTGCCTATCAATGCCCTCAACATTCATAAGCTTGGTTATCTTGCTTGGAATAGCTTGCTCTACATGGAGAAAGAAGGAAGAAGCACATCGGAAAAAAAACTTAGTCCAAAACATACTTAAGGCCTGAAACTGCACTGAATATATAATTTAAAGCATGCATATATAATGGATAAATTCACCTATTCCTAGTTGTTCGACAGCTTCTTTGAACTTTTGATTCAGCTCAGGAGTCCAAATGATACGACACTTCTTTGGAATTATTGGATCATCTTCTTGTTCCTGGACTTGCTTCATTTTAGTGTTTAGCTCACCTTCTTTAATTTTCACTGGAACTTGTGCAGTTGTGTTCTGTTATTTACTATAAGTCATTCCTAAAGGGCAAGATGTGAATATGGTCTCTTAGTGTTTGCATGAATCATTTTTTTTCACTATTCCAATACCATTGATAACAGCAAATGATTAAGTATAATACATCTATGTTGTTGTGGGAAATGAATTCCCAACTGACATTTGGTCCACATGTTAAAAAAATGAGTCAATCATGAGACATATTTCACTTTCTTTTTTCATGTCCTTTATGTATTACAAATTAATGATTTTATTTATTATTGGTGATGGTTGTGTTTTTGCTTTTTTTATTTTCCATACTATTTTTGCATTATTAATAACTTCTTTAATATTTTACTCACCTTTTCTTATTATGTCATATTAAAATTTCTATTTTTCTGTCCTTTTAGCAAATTCTCTATAATAGCTATGAGAATTCTCTGAATAGATGTTTGCACTAGTTCAATTGTTCCCAAGCATTGTAATCGTATGCTAGAAACCCTTTCCCTCATGCTTCAATAGTTATGGGAGACTAAGATCTCATGGTGAAAGAGTTTTTGGACTTCCATCGTTAAATTATTCTGGCTTTTCTAATACTTTCCTTATTCCCTCGTTATTTGGTCTAACATTTGCGAGATGGAGATATTGTGAATCTTTATTAGACTTTGCTTATTTTGGTTCCAAAAATTTGGGAAAGGCCCTACAATAGGGGTGGCTTATGCAAATACTTAATGTAAAGAATGACAATGTACAACACAATAGAAGAACATATACTTACTAACAATTAGTCTTAGCATCGCACATGCACTAGTATAGGATGCTGTACTCTCTAAAACAGTTGGAATTATTGAATGGAAAATAGAATTCTTAAAGCCAACTTTTGATATATGAAAAAAGAGTTGTCATCACTGTCATTTTGCTCCTCTTCCTTCATATTCTTCGCTATTTTGAGAAAGCTTTGCAATGTAGGTCTTTTCCTTTATGGAAAATGAAAAAGCATTGCTAGAAGAGTGGAGTGTTCTAAGTGAAGGCCTCTTCATCAACTTGTGGTAAATTTTACAGAATCACTTGTCTAAGATCTCTAGGTATAACTAAGCAATTCTTAAAACACGACCTGTTACGTTTTTTCCACTTACATGTGTATTGATTGTTCACATTTCCATATTACTTGCTAGATTACAGCAACTTATACTATTCATCAATACAATAAAAGGATATGCTACATTTATTTCTCTTCTCTAAGTGCCACTTAATTTGATACGTAACATACATAGAAAAGGCATTTAATTCTTGGTATACAAAACATGCAAGTCCTACAACTTTATCACATCAGTAAACCCAGAAAGCTAGCATTTGATATATACATTGTATCAATAAATATGTGATGCTTGAAATGTATCTTTATGTGTATATGAGTATCAAAAAACATTGTATCTTTTCCCACATATAGTTTTGCTGTATTAAAACCAAGAATCATGTTGATTTGAGTTTGACTTATATGTGCAGGAATAACAAATGCTATTGACTTAGCAGATCGATTTCTTCCAAAACCTGAATCACTGAATTATGAGTGTTTGTCTCTCTTCATCATTCTAGTTTTTTTATTTAGGATGATGAATACTATGGGGCATCTGATATAGTATTCAAATGATGGAATGACCTTGTGCTGTAGATTGTCCATGTCTTGGATGTACCATGAAGATATCTCACTGGACTTCTATTTAATTGATGTATATTGCATCATTTTCTTTTCAAGTTACAATTTTCCTTGCATTGCACTCTGGAGATGAAACTACTTTCTTGGAATTTTTGTTGCTCTGTTGCTAGGCAAACCCATGGTTATAACTTTCCGTGCTTACTCTAAAGACCAGATACTGAAAATCGTTTAGCAGAGGCTTATGGTGATTCTCGTTCTTGTCTATTTTTTCGTGCATTAGATTTTTCTCCTGAATATCTGGAGGCTGAAACCATTTATTTGTGACCTTGTATACTAATTCACCTTTGTTATAGTGGAAATTTTCTTTTAATGACTGCTTTTTGATTTGTAAGTTCTTCAATTTGATGTCTTCGAACCTTTAGCACTGGAATTTTGTGCTAGAGTAAGTTCCAAGTTCATTTATTTTCTGACTAATGCAGGAAAATTCTTTCATGGTCCATTATCATAACAAAAGAAAGAAAAAGATTATGGCACCTGTGTCTTAAACTCATGCAAGTGAATATCAAAAAAATTTTCATTCAAACTCTGGATCTTGCCTATAAAAGCTTTACGGAGTTACATATTCCTTTGGAGGGAGTTCATTTTGAAAAATATAAAAAGTGTGCATTACTTATCTAATGTTATTTGATGTTCTATTGTTCCGAACATCTAAGATACGATCACATTATCTTTATGCAAGTATCGTGGCTGTAGGCATTATCTTTAACCTAAACTGGTATGGCACAGGTGCATATCTAATGGAGGCATATTAGGGTGATAAGAAAAAATACATGAGGCATGAAGGACATTATGCAGCTATCACATTAAGGTCATCATGCATATTTGTCTTGTGAGATTCAGTTAACAGCAGGGAGATAATACCACCATGTAAAGAGTCTAATAGCATTCAAGAGTTGTGTTGTGATACCATCTGACTGACTTTCAAAATTTATCTAAAATCAAGTTAAAATTTAGTTTCCTGCTTATTTCTTCCATAAGAGCTGTAACAATTATTTATACAGGCCATTTTACTAAAACCGTAGTGCATATACTTATATTCTTCTTAGGAGCTGGTTATTTTTGGTCTTCTTTTAGATTGTACATATTGTTAATGAAAATCATTTTCTAGATCCTGGTTGCTTGGACTTTACTAGAACATGCTTTTAGTTATAGCAAGATGATTGTTCTATTTATATCAGCTAACAAGGTAAGAAGAAACAAAGAAGAAAATGGAAAAGGATAAAGTGGAAGGGTGGGTGGGTTGTGAGAGACAGGGATCTTAATTGTTTTTGCATGTCAGATTTGCAAGGATGGGGTTATCATAGTTGTGGGCAATTCATTATTGATGATACTGTGCATACATTTCAATTTTGTTGTGCTCTAGATATCATATTGATTTGCCTTCATGCTTTTTACAGTTTGAAGGAATTCATCCTTTAATGTAGCAATGCTTTTTGTTTTAGCATTACATGTCTCTCTTTTTCTTCTACAGTTTATGCATGCTCTTTTCTCCAATTAAAGATAAATAAATAAGGGATACTATTATCTTATCCTTTGTATAGTTTTTGTTTTTCTTTTTTTTTCTTTCTCATAGTAAGAAGTACATAAATAATGTAATGCAAAAAATATCATGAGCTAGTAAAGTTTTATTTTTCAGGAGAGAAAATTCTGCAGTGGCTGGTGAACAGCAAGGACAAGCTAGGCAGCAACAGGCGCCTCAGAGACAAGTAGTCGTGAGGAGATTTCACTTTGCATTTCAGCTTGACTTGGTTCTCATCATTAAGTTAGCCGCATTACTTTTTCTGCTCAATCCGGATGGATCAAGACAGAGGCTCTTTCTTTTGATGTTTTTTGCTTTACTTGTATATCTGTGAGCAATACCCATATATGCTGCTTGATTGAGTTAACTTTGTATTTCTATTATAAATATTGATATTAACAAATTTTTGAAGATGTGTTTATTATAGTGCTAGTTAATCACTGATGATCCAGATTTATTTTTTTGCTCTGTGATTTTGTTCTCATATTTTACCATGTAAGAATTTTGCTGGATGCTTCTATTTGACTTGTGTTGGCCTTGTTTATTCACTATTTATGCTTATTTTTTAAACTCAAAAATTATTTCTCAAAAAATCCCTCGAAAAATCTCTCGGAGATATTCCCTCGAAAAATCTCTCAAAATATTATTCCTCGAAAAATCCCTCGAAAAATTCCTCGGAAAATCCCTCAGAAAATTTCTAGAAAAATCTCTCGGAAAATCCCTCAAAAAATCCCCCGGAGATTATCCCTCGAAAAATCCCCTGAAGATTATCCATCGGAAAATCCCCCGGAGATGTTCCCTCGAAAAATCCCCCGTAGATGTTCCCTCGGAAAATCCCTCGGAAATTATTTCTCGAAAAATCCCTCGGAGATTTTCCCTCAGAAAATCCCTCAGAGATTTTTCCTCGGAAAATCCCTTGAAAAAATCCTCGGAGATGTTCCCTCGGAAAATCCCTCAAAAATTATATATCAAAAAATCCCTCGAAAAATCTCCCGGTAATATTCCCTCAGAAAATCCCTCAGTAATATTTCCTCGAAAAATCTCTCGGTAATATTCCCTTGGAAAATTCCTCGGAGAATTTCTCTCGAAAAATCTGTCGGAAATTTTTGAGAGAAAAATTCCATCGAAAATTCCCTCGGAAAATAAATTCCCTCAGAAAAATCCCTCGGAAAAATTTTCCGAGGATGGTTTTTCCGACGACAATGTTTCCGTTGGAAATCCATCGGAAATATAAATTTTCAACGGATTTTTTCCTTTTTCCCTCGAAAAATCCCTTGGAAATGGCCCTATTTCTTGTAGTTAATGTTATGATATATCAATATAACATGGATTAATTTTCGGCTCAACTGCAAAACGAATTCCTTTTGATTGGGCGCTTAAATCGGAGCACCTGAAGGGAGGCACGTGGGATCAATCTTCGACCTAGCCGAAGGCGTTAGTCCCGAAGACTACCATCACTAGCTCTCAACCAGTTTTCTGTACATCAGCTAAAGAAGGCCGACCCGAAGATAACATCGGCTTCGTACAACCCACTCTGAAGGAAAGAATATCGATGCGAGCGATAGAAGTGTCTTCGGCTTACCTTACGGGAGATAAGCCGAAGATAGTCCGCCGACTCAACGCCAGCCCTTCTCGAAGTGAAGCGCGGGAGGGAATCTCTAGTTGATCTCAAATCTTTAAACGTGAGCGATTGTTACAATCGACATCGTGGCCACTACTTCCAATCTTAACCATATCGAGGTAGCCACGTGGCCACTAACTTCAGCTCCAACGATTCCAGACTGGCCAGTTTCGGTTGGAAACCATTTATGGTTATATCGGGGTAAAGTTAATTAATCCCATCCTAACCATAGGTGAGTAAGCCTAACCATACTCTAACACAATAACTATAAATACTGGTAAGAGGGGACACCCAAGGTAAGCCAGATAAGCTGGAAAAAGAATACTTTCGTTATCTTCCTCTTTAGAAACTCTCCATTCTGTTGCTAAAATCTCCCTCTCTAACTTAGGCATCGAAGTGTCCCCCATCGAAGAAGATCCGGTCAGGGACCTGTTTTGCAGGTATCCATCAAGGGAAGCGAACCGGCAATCCAGTAGCTCTGTCCGGTCGATGAAGTTCCATTTCAACAGATTGGCACGCCAGGAAAGGGGGGCGAGGAATTACTGGCAAGTGGGTGTTGATAGTCTGCAGTAGCTCGAACTTACCACCTAGTGGTAGCTCCCCTCCTCAAGAAAGGGGAGTATGAAGAAACCCTGATGGCGAAAGGAAAAACTCAGAACGCTTTTACAAGCAGTGGCCATCCTCCGTCTCAGAGAAATGACCCCCCAGTGGAGAACAACATTCCACCTCCCATATTTATGGTGGTACAGCAGCTGTTTGAGGCACTTCTGAACCGGGCCGAGACTCTGACAACCATGGTTCAGAATTTTCAGGATGCAGCCTTCCAGGTGGGGCACCTGCCAGCCACCTCCAGACATAGTCATCGGTCTCGGGGAAAGGGAGACCAACGTCACGAGTATACCCAACTTTCCCCCTGTGATTGGCTTTCTCCCGAAGGCCGAAGCTCTCGACATCTGAAGCCGACCGAAGCCCCGGGGAGGAGAAAGAGATCTAGGTGATCTCTCTCTATCTCCTTCGAGGACTCCACTCTTGAAAGGGATATACCAAAAGAAGCCCGCCTTGATTACGATGAAAAGATCAAGGCTCTTGAGTCTCAGGTTGTGAGGCTCGATGATCAGAAGAAGGATGGCGAGTTCGTGGCGTACGTCTCGTGTCCTCCGTTCACCCCCCGCATCATGGTCGAAATCGTTCCTCGGCACTTCAGAATTTCTCAAATGGAGCCTTATGATGGGACTACTGACCCGCTGGATCATCTGGGTAGTTTCAAAGCCCACATGATGATTCAGGGGGCCTCTGATGCACTACACTGCCTTGCCTTTTCTGCTATCTTGAAGAAGGTGGCTCGAATGTAGTACTCGAGTATACGTCCAGGTACCATCAATTCCTTTTCTGAATTGGAGAAATTGTTTATTCTACATTTCGGGACTTGCCGCAAGACACCCCGAAATACGGACATGCTATTCCTCCTTCATCAAAACGAGAGAGAGCCTTCAAGACTACATCTCCAGATTCAATTCGGCTACTCTCGAAATCCCTGTTTCAATGAGTACATAGCCATGTCTGCTCTTAAGAAGGGGCTCCGATCATCTAGGCTCACCTTCTCCCTGGATAAAAGATTTCCAATAAGCTATCCTAAGCTCTTATCAAGGGCTCAAAAATATGCTTATGCTGAAGAGCAAGCGACAAACCAACGATTGGCTGAAGGAAAGTCTAATCCGAAGAAGAACAACAACAAGGAACTAGATCCCCCTGCACCTAACAACAATAACAACAACAACAACTCTACCCGACGACGGACACTGACTATGAATTAAGGGAGGTGCATGAAGGCATATGTGGACACCATCTGGGAGGCAGATCCCTGGCATATAAAATAATACACCAGGATTACTATTGGCCAACCATCTAGAAGAATTCCGCTGACTTTGTCCGAAGATGTAACTAATACCAGAGGTATGCCAACATTCAAAGATAGCCAGCAAGTTAGCTGACTCAACTGATGGTACCATGGCCTTTCGCCCAGTAGGGCATGGACATTCTTGGTCCATTCCCACCGGCATCTGGAAAGCGAAATTTGTCATTATCATCATCGACTACTTCACCAAGTGGGTCACGGTCAAACTGCCACATTACATAGGCAAAAGTCGAAAGCTTTGTGAAGAATTATATTATATTTCGATTTGAAATCCCTTATGCAATAGTCATTGATAACGGTAAGCAATTCGACAACCCGAAGTTCAAGGACTTCTGTGCTCAGTATCATGTGCTCCATAAGTTGACTTCTGTCGGCCACCCACACTCCAATGGAGAAGTCAAAGTAACAAATCGAACTATCCTCCATGGTCTGAAGACCCGACTGAATGACGCCAAGGGGCTTTGGGCCGAAGAGCTAAATTATGTTCTGTGGGCTTATCGGACAATCCCCAGAACGGCTACCGATGAGTTTCCATTCAATTTGGCATACGGCACTGAAGCAGTCCTCACCATAGAAGTAACACTGCAATCCTTGAGGATCGACAGGTATAAGGAGCCCGAGAATTCAGAGCGCCGAAGGATGGACTTGGATCTGCTACAAGCTCAGATGAAGATGGCGGCATATCAACAGAAAGTCGCCAGATACTACAATTCCAGGATGAAGGAGCGAATCTTTCATCTAGAAGACTTAGTACTGTGAAGAGTCGAAGTATCCAGGCCAATAGAACAAGGCAAACTTTTTCCTAATTAGGAAGGTCCCTACCGAATCAAGGAAGTCATACACCCATGGACGTATCGACTTGAAACTTTAAATGGTGATGTGCTACCCCGGCCTTGGAATGTACAAAATCTTTGCAAATACTATCAATAAAAGCCCCCGCCAAGGAAGACTTCAATAAGAGTTTATTTGAAAGTGGGTCTAACCCGCCTGTTTCATCATCAATCGACAAAGGAAGACTCAATCGGGCTACCTTATGATCAGCTAAAAATACAAAGGTGGGTCTGATTCACTCATCTTATCGGTATGTTCGACGAGTTCAAAGGTAGGCTCAACCAAGCCACCTTATGATCACCTAAAGGCGCATGGATGGTTCACTCAACTTACCCTACAGTAAATTCGAAGACGCGTCGGGGTGGGCCTAATCAGCCTACCTTAACTGATATTGAAGGCGCAGGGATGGTTCACCCAACCAATGCTACGATCAATCCGAAGACACGCCGAGGTGGGCCTAATCAGCCTACCTTAACTGATATTGAAGGCGTAGAGATGGTTCATCCAACCTACCCTACAGTAAATCCGAAGACATGCCAGGATGGGCCTAATCAGCCTACCTTAACTGATATTGAAGGCACAGGGATGGTTCACCCAACCTACCCTACGGTAAATCCGATGACGCGTCGAGATTGGCCCAATCGGCCTGCCTTAATATCGACTGAAGATACAGGAATGGTCTAAGTGACCTACCCCATAGTAAATCCGCAAACATGCCAAAATGGGTCTGAACAGCTCACCCTCTCATTAATAAGATAACTCGTGGATGGCTTGATCAGCCTACCCTACCGGCAAGTCCGACCCAAGGGAGCAGAAAGACTCTTCTACTATCAGTTATGTTTAAGAACCCATACTCAACATTGTTTTAGAAGAAAGTATTTTCATTCATGGATGAAGAAAAGAGCTGTACGGTCAAAAAAAAGAAAAAGAAAAAGAGAGAAAAGTTGAACAAAAGGCATAAGCAAAAAGGAGTGGAGAAGCTTCTTCTACAGGTTCTCTTTCCCCCCTTTATAAAGGGACCAGAGACACTTCAGCACGCCTCCTCGAGAGGAGCGCCCTTCCTTTCATTGCGCCCCATGTGCAGGCGCCAAGTACGACCGTGCGACTCCAAGCAACGCTAGGCTGACTTGACGTGAGAAGAAACAAGAGCCCTAATCCGCATGACTTTATCTAACGGCGGAAAAAAGGCCCATACCATCCCCAAGGGACAGGGTGAGGCCACGTCCTCTACCCAGATCCCAATCAAAAGATTGATCGAATTGTCGCAATAAAAGAAAAGGACGCAACCCTTCGACCAGCTCACGCCTTTTCATGCTACAATAAGAAGATGACATCTATCCTCAACCTGATCTTCAAATCATATATCAGTTATAACGGATGACCGGATCGAAGATTTGCCATCATTGGTTGCGCTCCTATTGGCAGAAAATGACAATCCATTAATACTCTCACCCTTCAAGGCAAATCATTGCTTTGAAAACTGAGAGTGGGGGGGGGGGGCAACTGGATCGAAGATTTGCCATCATTGGTTGCGCTCCTATTGGCAGAAAATGACAATCCATTAATACTCTCACCCTTCAAGGCAAATCATTGCTTTGAAAACTGAGAGTGGGGGGGGGGCAACTGTTATGATATGTCAATACAACATGGATTAATTATTGACTTAACTGCACGACGAACTCCTTCTGAACCGGGTGTTTAAACTAGAGCACCTGAAGGGAGGCACGTGGGATCGATCTTCGGTCTAGCCGAGGCGTTAGTCCCGAAAACTACCATCACCAGCTCCCAACCAGTCTTCTGTACATCAGCTAAAAAAGGCTGACACGAAGACAACATCGGCTTCGTACAACTCGCTTTGAAAAGAAGAACACCGATGCGAACGATAGAAGTGTCTTCGGCTTACCTTGCATGAGATAAGCCGAAGACAGTCCGCCGACTCAACGCCAGCCCTTCCCGAAGATGAAGCGCGAAAGGGAATCTCCAGTTAATCCCAAATCTTTGAACGTGAACGGTTGTTACGATCGATAGCGTGACCACTACCTCCAATCTTAACCATATCGAGGTGGCCACTAACTTCAGCTCCAACGACTCCAGACTGGCTAGTTCCGATTGGCAACCATCTACGGTTATGTGCATGGTAAAGTTAATTAACCCCGTCCTGACCGTAGGTGAGTAAGCCTAACCATACTCTAACCCAATAACTATAAATTTTGGTAAGAATGGACATCCAAGATAAACCAGATAAGCCTGGAAATAAAATACTTTCGTTATCTTCCTCTTCAGAAACTCTCCATTATGTTGATGTAATCTCCAGACATCGGAGTATCCCCATCGAAAAAAATCGGGTCAGGAATCTATTTTGCAGGTATCCATCAAAGGTAGCGAACCGGTAATCTAGCAACTCTGTCCAATCGATAAAAAAATTATATTAACAATTAAAATGTCAAAGTAATATATTCTCTTATCATTTCGATCATATATTTTTTTAAAAAAAAAAAAAAATTAATCGAGTCATCCGGCCACCACCTTAGTGATGGATTGCCTTTTTCGACTCTATGGAAACCTTTTTGGGGCGCCTGGTCCTATCGCGGGCGATGGAAAGCGAAAGCTACGAAAAAAGGTGACGGCTGGTAAAAGTGGGGCCGCGGGCTTCGAATCTCTCCATGCTTGTTCGCAAGGCAAAATGGCATGCCATCGGTACTTCAGGACCATATTCTCTTGTGGGGATTCCAGCTGCTGCTTCCTTTTAATCCTTTTGCCCCTCACTGGTTCCTCGCTTCTTCCAAACCATATGTCGATATCACGAGGACGATGTGCACCTGTCAGGCACTAAGCTTGCACATCTCTACCCAAAAGCCATAGATGATTCTGAGCTTCGGTTGCCGTCGCCGAAGCCGTCCAATCACAAGGCTGTAATTGGAAGCCGTTGAGATTTGGCATTGGCCATGGCATGACTTAAAATTATTAATGATTAGATGCACGGATGTTGTCTTAAATTATTAAAGGATATATTTTTTCCCTTTAGAGAAAGATTGCTGGATCTATCAATGCGATTTAAAACCCGAGTATTGAGAGACTAAGAATATGTGCATAATATTTTCGTAGATCTTTTTTTTTTTAAAAAAAAAAAAAAATTAAATTATCTAGATCCAAATATATGGAGATGCGTTACTCAAGACTCCAACCAAGAACATATGCAGTCATTAGGTAGAATTTGTGTGACCGTTATGGTAGTGCTGTGCATGCTCTCTGCCAGTTCATGCTCTGCATTGCATAAGCGAAAACTTGGAAGTATTACTTTGGATGGAATGAGGTTTGGTTCTCGGATGGAAGCGATCTCTTATTGGCACTTGCATTGGGGCAGAGGTTCCCAGTTTGACCCTGAATGGTGGTGCTCCAGGTACCTTTTCAGAAGTGGATCGGTTTTTGCATTCTTTGTGATATAATCATTTTCATGCATAACAGAAAGAAGTCCAAAGCAAACAATATAGCTATGCTTAATTAACAAGGGAACCCGATTTGTTTCTTTGTTCTTTTAATAAAGGTGGACTATGATCTACATTATTTGTTTTTAGCCCAAAAATGTTTTTTTTTTTTTTTTTTTTTGATAATTAGAGGGATCAAATTGAACTGGAAATGTTCTTTCTGAACACTGGCCTCGCTAAGGATGTCGACGCTCTCAAGATTCATTCATCATGGATGGCTAAGCGGAGTCATGATTGTATTAAAATAAGTGATCTTGAGGTTTCTCTCCTCTTTTGCTAGGTTATTGGATTTTTTCTTATTTAAGTACTCTCCTAACCCATGAACACATGGATTGTTGGATCTCTGTACCTAAAAAACTTTTCTGAACGTCGAGATCCTTAGTTGGCAAGCTACCATCCACCCAAATCCCTGACATGAGATACTTATTGCACTCTCTCTCTCTCTCTCTCTCTCTCTCTCTCTCTCTCTCTCTCTCTCTCTCTCTCTCTCTCTCTCTCTTCAATTATTAAATTCTCATTTCTTTGTTATCCATGATGACCTACCTACATCTCTTCATCCGAAGATTTTCTATTTGGAAATCATAAAACTACATCAGTCGTTAGGTGCTTTAGAAAGTATCGAGATCGAGCATTCTAGTGGAGCCTTTGCTCAATTGGCTCATATATAATTGCTTTGGTACGCGGTGGGTCCATCGAGCCATTATATTTGCTAATCATGTGCCTACCGTAGGACCGAAATGTCTTGGAAGCCAACCTTGGGTGTGACACCCTCTCCCAGCCGAGGCATCATTCACTATCTCGGTTCTTGTCTGGCCATGAGACGGTTCTGTTTTTGAGCTCCTTTCTAAGGGGTCCAAAGCATTGCTCGGTACAGAACATAATGCTAAACTTCCATATTGGAACCTCTGATACTCTTGTTTCTCAACTCAATCGAGCTGACCACAAAACTAGATCAATCACATCTCAGCAGATCCGTCGAACCATAGATCTGATGAATGAGAGCCCTTTTTTCGATGTAAACGAATAAACATATTTAAGAAATAGGGAACATATGTGAAGTAAACATCAAATACATGTACAATAGAATTTAATTAAGCTAACGGTTTAGACTACATCAAGTTGGTGAGCTAACTTAGCAAGTTGACCAATGCTCGGATCCAGCTATAGACATCTCCGTAGATAACCATTTCAGGCAAACAACTTAACGGTCAATCTAGTCATCTCGATTGCTGGATAGATCGGTGCAAGATCAACGGATAACTTCTCCCACTTTTTAAATTTTCTCGCTGTTGTTTAATGCGGGTACCGTATAATTTTTTGGGCTGCGGTTGGATTTTCTGTGCTGCCTCGACACAGGGGAAAGCACGGCCCATAATGTCATATTTTTAATCCTTTCTGTTATCCACTGTAAATATCTTTCATTAATAAATCAAATGGGTGGAATTCTCCTTCCCTTCTCATCAAAAAAAAAAAAAAAAACTTTAACAGTCGATTGGGTTTTGAGTTGGTTCTCAGATACCATATAATAATGAATCTACGAGAATTGGTTTTTTCTTTAAGTTTAATGGACCATGCTCATGGCCAGTAGAGCTTTCTGGATCATAAGATGATATGGCAAAAAAAATTATATACCCACAAGTGTACAAAAGATGTCGGCAAATGTTCTCAACCTCTACGAGCTCTGTAGATATATAATCCGAAAAGAGAAAAGCAAAGAGCCTTATGGATCCTCTCTGATATTGCTCAAAGTCAGGGAGGGGATAACCTAAGACGGAAGAAAAGAGCGTAGGCAATATCCATCCATCAGCAACGAACCCCGCTCCTTCCATGTGCTTCACTTACCCAATGGTCCCGTAGGTCCCTCATCACAGTCCAGCCAGCTTGATTAACAAAGAAATGTCTCGCATGGTCTCCTTAAGGATTTTTCTTTTTTTTTTTTTCAATCTTTTCCTTTGAAAGGCAACATGGAAGATTAGTCAATCGCCGTACCGATTATTCGTGGTGCCATTGTCATCATCTTGTGCACTGTTTGTTTTCTTTCGGGTCTTAATTAAATGGATGTCGAGACATTTTTATACATTTCTCCGAGGGCAAGTCACACGCCATTAGTAGTATGTTAGCTGAACAATTTGACCTTTTTTTTTAAGCTAATCTAACTGGTGGATATGATGGGTAGAAATATATAAGAAAATTGTTTAGCTTTGTTTGGTTAGAAAGAGGCCATCATCATTGTGACTTTCGTGTGAGCCCTCCACCGTCCGCATCAACAACTAGCGCGCGTCAACTTGCACTCAAGATATATTGGCATTCGTTTCTTCAGGGTGCCCTCTCTTTCAGCGAAATGCTCGGTCCTGTAAGTAAAACAAATCATCACTGGCTTAAAAGCTGGGCAACTTACAGAGGAAGAAAAGCTCGAGAGCTTCCAGTTCTGTGGCTCACTAAACATCATTTCCCTTCATAATCTTGATTAGCCATGATTAAAGTGTAGCCATTATAGTTGAAACTTGAAAGAACTTAACCCCGGATGAATCTATACTCGAATGGTTTAATTTATACGGCTTACCAAAAAAAAAAAAAAAAAACCCTTGACCACATGCACATAATAAAGGATAAACCACTTTTATTCACTGCAAATTCTTCTTCTGATCCTCGTGATACCTGCTCGATTGGAGATTAGTAGACGCTCCAGAAAAACAAAAAAGGTGAAAAAAAAAAGAACTTGGCAGGATCTCAGCTTATTCAGTTTGCAGTCACCAGGTGCTTCATTCAAACTCATGTATCTGTTTATAAAAACATAAGAAGAGAGATTAGTGAAAGGAATTAATACATCCAAGGGATGATACTAAGAAGATCTGATAGGGGATGAAGGGAGGTCATTACTGCAAGCGACTGGAGGGAGATTGCAGCTGCTCGGCAAGCGAGAGATTATGCTCAGTGTGCTGCAGAGGCAGGTGTGGTTGACTCCATGAAGAGCATCGCAGCACTGGGCACTCGGAGGAGCTGGGTTAGGGCCAGGAACGACGTAGGAAGCACAAGCACCGAGCCGAGCAAGCCCAGCTGAGCAGTTCTGAGACTCTGCCATTTGGGACTGGGCAGCCAGAACCACGAGCAAGAGAACATAGGTAGCTCGGGCAAAGAGCGACATGGAAGGAAGAGAGATGAATGACTTGGCTGCCGCCATTGCTTTCAATTCTTGGTTAATCGCACGCTTCCTCTGGGACACGCATTTGCATTATATAGACAGTGCATGAGGGAGTGAGCATTGCATGACACAACCGAACTTTTTAAGTCCCAATCAAAGATTCAAGTATCATTACTAATGTATGAATCACCAACACTAGCTTGTATCAGCAACCTAACAGCCTCCATAATTTGAAAAATGAAGCAATAAGTAGAACTTCGATAGAAAAATAAAATAAAATAATAATAAAGATATACAGACGTAATGCAAGTCTGATGGATGTGAAAAAAATGTGCATCGCTCCCGCTCATAGCATCAAATGAAACATCACCGTCTTGTGAGAAACCACTACAAGAGACTCGACAAGATAATGGGGATCAAGGTGGACAAATTTAATTGGAAGGCTGCTAAACGTTTTAGCCGTATATGATGCTTGATCTAAGCAATATATCCTTATTGGACACCAAACTTAAGTATTTGTGGTATTTCCGCAGGTGTCTTATGGTCTATAGATCCCAGTGGTTAATTGTTGATTCTTTCTTTATCTCCTCACTTGGTGAATGGGCATTCAATGAGTTGTATTTTGATTATTTTTGTCAACGTAATCGGTTGATTACTTAAGCATTGTTATCCAAATTTTCTTTTGGTAATAGTTATTTAACTTTTTGGATCTGTAAGCAGGGAATCCAACATAAACAAGAAAAGAACGAACATAAAACGGGTAGATGATCAGCAATATTTGTCAATCCTTATTGCAGTGTTACAAAATCTTTGCAGCCAATTTCTTAAAATGGAGCCAGCCCGCAAAACAAATGCAAAAAAACGGTCGTCTTGGACCACAAACTGGTTCGAATTTGCCGAGCTTATACAATATTTTCTTCTTGTATGCTCCCCTTTTTTTTACTTTTTTCACTTTGTTAGAGAAATGAGAAATCAAGGCAGCACCGATGAATTATGACTGAATAAATCATAGAAATTAAATGAAACCAGACAAGCAAGCTAGCCGTATCCAATGCTTTAAAGCTCCTATTTGCTATGCTGCTCCATTATGTTGCTCTTGTTTTTGGTCAGACACTGTCCAATAATCCTTGACTGCCAACAGAATCTTCTCCCTTTGGAGGGGGCCATCTTCATGGTCAGCGATCTGGCTTTTCCATCTCATTCCATCCGTGATGCTTTTGATCTTCACCAAAACATCCACGTCGTCTCTAAATATCACCGTACTCTCAGGCCTCAGAATTCTATCCATCTCCAAAAGAATGTCCTCCATTTCGCATCTGAAATCATCGATAACATCATCTTACATTGGATCCATGCATAGAGCCAAGGAGACAGAAAGAGGAGAAAAGGAATTCCGTACTACCCGTCCTTGTAAAGAGTAAACACCGAATCAGCATGGATGAGGTCGTAAGTCCTCGGGTATGTCGACATTGCCTCGCACCTGCAGTGAATGCATGGAAATCGTTGTTAGAAACCCAAGGTAAAGAGCTACAAAAGTAGCCAGAATTGCTGAACCCGAGAACTCACCAGTCCTGATAGGTTCCAATCAGGCCACGCTCATAGATGACACCGAGCGTGTTAACATTCGCCTCCGCCGCCGGCACAACATTCATGACCCAGACCGGTTCATCAGCCAAGGCAGCAGCGAATCCACCGAACCGAGCATTCATGTCGAGCAGGTTGCGGTATCTACCCTTCTGTCCTAAGTTCACCAATTTCTTGTAGTGCCCCACCCTCTTCTTCCATAGCTCACCATCTTGCAAGAACATCTCACCGGTAACCCCATCAAGGCTTCCACTACCGATCCTTGGCGGCACCGACGTCAGTCTCTCGGGCCATTTCTTCAATTCCCCGCCAGCAACGTCTCGAATCGAATCGACTTCAGGCAGGGGAGTGATACAAGCCTCCATGTTTGCATACCTACGTTACCAATTCAAGGAGGTTGCTAGCAAGAGCATTCAATCCAAGAAATTTTTTTTTTAAAAAAAAAAAGATTTTAAAGCAGGGTTTTACCAAGCAGCATCAGGATTCCAAGCTGCGCAGAACTGCGGAGAGCGGATGACTTTCCGGCTAGCTTTGCAGTGAATGTGGTTGGTTGGCTTCTGCCAGATTGCAATGTCTCCTACCTCCTTTACCTTCTTCCAGCAGAGGCTCTTCGCGACGGTTTCGATGGCCGACTGCTCTGCACCTAGATCCTCCCGTGTTCTCTGCCACCCTTTCCAGTGGGTCTTCCAGTTGATCGGAGGACCCGACAAGATCCAGTACCCACCGGGTCTCAGAATGCGGTCGATCTCGATCAAGAAGAGCCCATCTGTTTGCAGGAATGAACAGGATGAGACGAGGGGAAGAGCAGAGTGATGCGAAGTGGAGCAAAGGTATAACTGAAGGATAGGAGAATTACCGTACTGATGCCAAGGAATGAGGCAGCGAGAGCAGTGGGCCATGTCGAAGGCCCTCGACGGGTACGGCAGGCGCTTGGAGGCGAGGATTCCGATCATGGCCGGCACGCCTCGCTCGAGAGCGAATTGGACCTGTGCCTCGTGCGAGTCCCTCGGTGCGATCGACATTGTTAAGATGTCCCGTGAGAGAAGGTAACCTCCCCAGCTTGCCACCTACATTCACCATTGGTGAATCCAGTATTGATCAGCATGGACCGAAACAACTCGGTGGTATCGAAGAAGACTTAGCGAGGCTATTCGCGTTGTTACCCACTATTGTTTGACTCGGATGCCCAGAAATCGACCGTCGACTTTGACCACATTAGGTGATCTGTGATGAACGAGAATAGGGGAGACATCGAGACCCGGTGGGCTGTCGAAATATCAGTTTTTAAGGAAAAAAATTGATATTTTTCCGATTTACCAAAAAAGGAAAAAATTGATAAGTTAATTTAATTTACTCCAATTTTCTAACACCAACCCGGTACGTATAGAAAGAAAATCCCGACTATAACGCGTGAAATGGGTTAATTATACAACACTAAATTACCTAATTAACCCAAAAAAACCGAAAAAGATAATTTAATTCAATTCCCTGACAATAAGTTTCTAGCCCGCATATATATATATATATATATATATAAATCTTCTCGATGATTCTTTCTTCTTTGATCGGATACTGAATTATAAGTATATAGATTATCAAATTTAGACCGCGTGTGTTTCCAAAAAAAATCCAACACTAAATTAAAGAATCCTAAGCGAAGCTACCAAGATTCCAAAATCCGATCTTGTCACCGGAACCGGCCAAATTCGCCGGCGAACCGGCCCGAAACGCCACCACAAAGACAAGTATAGAGGAGAGAGAAGAACTCACCCCACAACCGGTGTCGATGGCGGTCCGGATGGACCCATCGCGGAGGTTGATGAGCCGACCGATGTCGTCGATATAGGCGTCGGCGCCGTTGGGGAACATGGTCCCGCCGCCGGGGAACCGGAATTTGTCCCCGTCGACCCGAATCCAGTTCTGGACAGCCTTCTCCACCGTGAGCTCCTTATGGGGCACGTTAGCGAACCACGCCACCTCGCGGCTCGCCGGCCACGGGAACGGGTTCCGGTACCCCGCCGGCGCCGGGATCATGCACCGGAGCTCCTCCCCTTTCTGCGGGCAGTGCCTCTCCCGGAAGATAAGCCGGTCCTGTGGGAACTTGAAGGACCGCTTCACGTCCTCGCACGGGGTGTACTCCGAGTACTTGGCGTCGCACGCCGGGAAGCCCCGCCGCGCCGGGAGGGCGTCGAGGGAGGAGACGTCGGCGGCGTGGTGGGTGCCAAAGTCGAGAGTCGTGACGGCGGTGGATGGGGAGGAGTTGTTCCTATGGTTGCAGGAGACGGTGGCGACGATGGTGGAGGAGGAGGCCAGTGAGGGTGCGCCGCCGCCGCCACCGCCGTGTTGCCAGATGCTGAGGAGGTAGGAGGCGGAGCAGAGGAGGGCGATTAAGGCGATGGAAAGGAGATTGAGCCGCTTCCAATAAGGCTTGTAGAGTTTCCATAGAGCGGAATTCGGTGTGGAAGCGCCGGCCATATCGTTAGAATCGTATCACGAACCCGGCCTCTGTTTAGAGCCTTACAAACAGAGGAGAAAGAGGAGAGACGAGAGAGAGAGAGGAATGGGAGAAACCAGGGGAGTCGGCTAGGTCTATGCGCCTCTTTTAGGTGTATGATCTAAGCGGTAATATATAGTTCTAGAAGCGTATGATATCTTTATTTATTTATTTATTTTATAGAAGGAAACCCTCGCGCAGCCGGGCTCGGGCCTCGCATGGCCATGGTTTCCGCTTTGCGAGAAGCAAGCCTTAATAACGCCTTTTTCATGGTTTTTTTTTCCGCCGACCAGTGCTGACGCTGTTTGAGGTGAAAGTCTGTATTTTTTTTTTTTCCCCTCCCATACGCATCTAAAGAGTCAAATTTAATCGTGTAGATAATACGTAAGATATAATCGTGTTCTGGGGAATGGATAATAGAGGTGGGTTCATGTGGGGAGGGGCGATCAGAAGAAGGATGAGGATATTATTATATTAATGCGGTGCTACCCTCTGGGGAAGCATTCGAGTGGGATCTAGTAGTGTTGGAGTGATCGTTACGCTTTCTTAATTAATTATGTAATGTTTTGTGAAATAAATGTTTGGATGTTCGAGGTGAGTTGGCCCACTGAAATTATGGGACGCCACCAGCAGAGATCGGCGGCTTCGGTTTGGGTTAGGGAATACGGGCCGGGCTTTGGATTGGGCCTGCTTAAGGATGCCCGGTGCCTGTGGGTGGAATCCGAGCTTCCCGCTTTTGGGTGGTTTTGGCCAGGTTTTGTCGTCTTGTGCATGAAAGAGAACAGAGAGGAGGAAGGCTCGGCTTGCTTCCACGAGCCTCCATCAAGTCATCCAAAAAAAAAAAAAAAAAAGCAAAATGAGGGAGGCTCATTCGTGTATACTAGCAATAGTATTGTGCACGTGCAATACATGTGATTCAAGGGAAAGGAAAAAAATTGATTTAGTAAAGCACGCTTCTTTCTTCATCTAGAATGCTACACAATATAAAGTTTTCGTTAGGCCAAGTATATTCTAAATAGGGAAGAAAGGTGTCCACATTATGATCATCCAAGTCTAGATAGTTTGAAGACACAAAAATAAAATCCAAATTTCTTGGTTGCCAAGGCTAAGATCATTGTTTTCGAAGAGGCAGCAGGATGTCAATATATATTTACATTGGGCTCTAATTATTAGTATATTAAATTTCAGTTTTAATTATCTCAACGATTATAAACTGATAAATCCATAATATATATCAACAAAATATCAATATTAAATAAATAATATTTCCAATCTTCTACTTATTTAAATGCATGGCTCAACTAATAAAAAATAAAAATAATACCTTGAAATAATTATTAATTTATTATATCATTTGATATTTTTATATCTTGTCGCAATATATGAGTTAAGATCTCAAAATATCTCAACATTTCTGAAATTTTCAACATCCCATCTAGACCAAGATTAAAAGGGAAATGTGATTAATCTAGGCTTTTGCTTGTCCAGGGAGATGATCCAACATGTACCTTTTAAAAATTTTGATTTTGAAAGATGTTTTTTTTTTTTTTTGGATAATTGATGGGTGGGGGACCACCCAATTTTATTTAAAGAAAAGGGAGAGAGATGAATTAAGGGGAAAGACCCATGCATCTTGAAGAAGAAAAGAAAAAACAAAGGAGATTATTTGTTAGAATAAGGATGTTAACCTCGGCCAGATTGAAGGGATTCATGCATATGATTTGATTGTAACTATTTTTCAAGGACTTGATACCACCATTGCATGTAAGTAGAGATGAAAAAGGAGGCAAGAGCTATGTATGAGCTTCATTTTTGTAGTTTGTAAATATATTGAAGTTGAATTTACCTGTGATAGCTTACTCAAGATCATGAAACAATTGAGCCCAAGTAAAAATGCTTTTACTTGGAGTTTGGCCCAGCACATCTCTAGTTGATAAGCCCCCTAATTAGCTTAAGCAACTGATTGGAATGATCTTGATTTTAATTGATATCGCATGGGATCCTTTAAGTGACCTTTCTTATTTGCAAAAGCTTCGACAAAAGAAAAGGAAAGAAGTATAAAAGCTGGCTAGATATACTTGTTTTGACATAATTGACTTCGCCTTTGTTAGGAGACAACTAGTTATATTTGTTTGATGAAAAATTTTTATGTATGCAGAAGAATTTTCTTGATTAATACTTGTTTATATATTGGATTTGATTTACTAATAACAATAACTTCAAATTTTTAGATTTGCATGCTAGTTTTTTTTTTTTTAAAAAAAAAAAAAAAGCTCGTGAGTAGTGGACTACATGGTGTGGATAAACCTCTCCCAATTATCTCAATTTCCCTAAAACTTGGCAAAAATGGAATTTGAACCTAAGTCATTTAATATAACAACCAAAGAATTTATTTGTTTATAATCCCAAAATTATTCCAATATATATAATAAAACTAGTTCTCACCCAATGTAGTTAAAAAAAAAATAAAGATTTTAGTTAAGTAGTTTTAGAGTCAGGTCATATTTAATATGCAAATACTATATGTTTAATCAATATCAATAAGGTTATGTTATCTCATTAGCTGAGCTAGGTCTATATTGGTCCCCAGCTTTTCATGTTGCATTCAAACCTTTTAATTATCCGTGTAGAATAATATTATATTAAGATTTAAATCATATATTGGGATCCATGATAGATGCGAGTCCTCACAAACGCTTCATGTTTATTTTGATTTTATAATTTTTATATGTAACTGGTGTCACCAAAAAGGATTATGAAGTCTGCTTCTTGTATCTCGTGGTTGTTATCTAGAAATTGCAGAGAGAGAGTTCAAATACTATCATTTTTTTTCTTTATAAAATTAGTAGAACAAATTAAGCTACCAACAACTATAACTCTCCCTCTCTCCCTGTGCACCAAAGAACCCTTCAATATAATGTAATATTTATTTATGCATTAAAGAGATTAATAGTCCATGCATAGCTATTGTTGTGGACATAATAAACTTGGTCAGATAATATCATTACCGAAAAAACCAAAAAAAAATTCCAACTCGACTAAATTTATTGAAGATGTTGGCTGCTATTTAGCAATATGATGAATAATTTATTGATTAATATGTCATATCTCCCTTTGAAAACTTGAACGTCGCAAAAGTCCAAACTACCTTACATATATATATATATATATATATATATATATATATATAACCAGTTTGACAAAAAACATAAGCTTGACTAGATATATCGACAAAGACTTTGAAATAAGAAATTAAGGAAACAAAGTCGAATTTCAACTTTTGGTATAACTGAATTGTGTATCCATGCATGGTTTTGAATTCTAAAAGAACAGCTTGCTGCACGTCCCGCATGAAGTCGGAGAGGTGGCGGTGCCCGCCGAGGCCGCTATTTGACTCGAATCCCAACACCTCCGCCTTCGGTCAGCAGGCAGCGGTTCGAATCTCGTGGGCAAGTAGGGTAACTCGGTGAATCCATCGCCGTGTTCCTAGAAAATAAATATAGAAAATTATTTGGGTTGACTGGGAGAATTTCTAGGGGAAAATGGACCGCCAGCACTTCCCCACATGCTTAATAATTTCACGGGCCTCTTGGCGAGGCAGATCCCCGGTCCCCATAGCTGCCTCTGGGTCAACGGTCAGACGCTCACCACTTGCTACTTGGTGGAATCGGATGGACCCCCCTTGTTGGAACCTCGGTCCAGATCAATTATTGTTAATAATTTAAATTAAATTAAATAGTTGATAAAGACAACGGTGAACCCCTAATACGACTATGCTCGTGTGTGCGCGCCTTGGTTTTGGGACTCTGGTCTGGTTCATGAGAAGCATCCATTTAATTTGGCAGAAAGCTCCCACTTTTGGCTCGGTGTTTCGCATGGCCGTGCGTGTGTATATATATATATCCCTGATTCCGCCACCCACCAATCATATGATAGCTTAGGGTCAAATCAAAAACCCTTTTCTCCCCCCCCCCCCCCCATTTCCTTGCTATTTTTTATTTTTTTTTTTTTTATCGCTAAGATAATAGCCCGGTTGATAAAGACTTAACCTCATCTTTCATCGATCATAGATCCAAAATTTTGTTTATCAAATAAAAAAAAAAAAACTCGAGTGGCATATGCCATGCGATAGAAACTACGGTGAGAATGAAATTAGGACTCGGGCTTAAAGATAAGAAAATGTTAAAAATTCTTCTTTTTAAAAACATTTAGCTGGATTCCAATTAAACCCTGTGAAAGGATGCTAAAAGGAAGTAAGATAAAAGATTAAAACAGAAAAATTCCTGTGGTTCCAAGTGGAATGGAGTTGAGATGAAAGTGCCATTCCTAAGAATATAAATTGGCTAGCATCCTAGGATTTAACGGTTGATATTTAGTGGTTCCATGTGGATAGGTTACTCTTTGAGTAGCAAATTTATCCAATTTTTTGAGTCTAGGCTATAAAAACTTTTATTTTTTTTAAAAAAAAAAATGATTCTAAAAAGAGATCCAGAAAGTAATATTTTTAAAAAACAAATCAAACAACAAACTAGTAAGTTGTCCATTATTAGATCAAGTGATTGTATGATTGGCTTTGAAGAGCAAGTTTAAAGCGAGAGTGCATTACGGAGGGCAAGTGCGTCCTCAAAGTATTGAATCCCTTTCCCATGATCATGAGCTTGATGTCAGAGGAGTCGGAGGGTGTAATGCATGCTACGGATCCTGTGATAGTGGTTCTTTAGCTCGGTAATGAAGGAAGAGAAAGCACCAGTGATAGTAATGATGAGAGGGTGGTGGCGGGCCATGATGGAGAAATAACTAGCCAAGGAGGACTTTGAGGTGATAGCCTGATTGGTAGAGGCTTAGCCTCATCTTTCACTGGTCATGGATTCGAGACATGATCCTTGCAGTTGACTAAATTAAATTCAAAAATTTTTTTCTGGCACGTGATCGGGGTGACGAGAGAGTGCACTACTCTGGCATCTTAGCGGGGTGACGAGAGAGTGCACTACTCTGGCATCTTAGTGGTACGTGATCGGGGTGACGAGAGAGTGCACTACTCTGTGGTACGTGATCGGGGTGACGAGAAAGTGCACTACTCTGGCATCTTAGTGGCAAGCTGACGTACTCACCAATGGTGGGGAGGCTACGCGAAAAAATTACGGTCCGAATCAAACATAGCTTGGCGGGGTTAGGACCCAGTGGAGATAGCTATACTGGGATTTATCCCTCCTTTTTTCCTTGCCAAAAAAAAAAAGGACTCGAGGTAGGGTGTGGAGGAGATCTCCCTAGTGCTGCTAGGTCTTAAAAGTATGAGTGGAGCAATGAGTTTGAGGCATTGATCTTGCAGCCAAAGCTTGGGTAAATAGGGTTTGCCCTCTTTAGCAGCAAGTCAAGAGAAAGATGCTTGAAATTAAGGATTAGGGATTGAGCCGAGAGAAGATGGGCCAAGTTAGATATTTATTTTAAAAAGCATAAGTTGATAAAAAAAAAAGTAAAGAAAATTGATGAATACATAATTAATATCATTCAAAGAGATTGTTTGCGTGGTGCTCCCAAGCCTTGAAGAGACTTGGAAGGCCATGGCATGGATGCTGGAGGTAATCCCTGGAGCTTGGGGGCGTGTCCCTAGCGGATTCCTGGAGGTGTTCCTAGGATGCTCTAAGTTTGAATGTTTTCTCATGTGACTTAGGGAGGAGTATTTTTAAGAGATTGTAACATAACCCAATTGGATTATGGGGTTGGGTCCAGGTTTGTTAATTGGTTAGGAGGTTAGTTTAGTTGGTTAGATGGTTAGTTGGTTGGTTGGTTAGCCCAACCACCCAGGATCCTAACCGAATTGGTTGGTTGTAACCAATTGAAAGCCTAACTACCTAAGGTGTCCTAATCAGTTTGTTATTGGCTCAAGACAAGTCCTAACTGCCCATGTGATTGTAACCACCAAGAAGTTGTGAGCCCATGTGATTGTAGTCCAACAAGATCAAGGAGTCCACGATGCCCAAGGAGACAAGAAGTTCACCGCCCCATGTGCTATAAATAAGATGAATGGGGCGTGTGGTTTGCTGAGTCCAAGAGAGGCCGACCCTTTGGGGTCCGGTCCGGTGTGGAGTCCGTTAGGACTTCTAACTGTCATGGTCTTGGACCGTAAGGGCTTGAAAACGTCCCTTGGGGTGTGGACCATGGAGAGCCTCCTAGGTTTCAAGGAGGCCACGGTGTTGGGCTGCAGAGAGGTGCATATGAGGAAGATATCACGTGGAGGGCTTGTGCCGTGATGATATTTCATGGGGCTTTGGAGAAGGGACGCACGTTGAGGTATTCTCTGTGCATGGTGTACGTGGGTTCTTGGGGCATGAGGCCTACAAGAGAGAAGATGTGTGGGACGACGAGAAGCTTCTTGATTTTTAGAAGGGCTGTCGGGTGTTGTCTTGTTTGTTATAACAAGGTTCTTCTCCAAAGGAATAAAGCAATCTCTCTTTTTCTCCTACATTTATATCTCCATTGTTCATGATATTGAATCCAAAGAACAGGTTGTTGGACTGTGTTCTTTCACGTTGCATCCGCTATGTATAGGTGCTAGTCCGGATCTCCCAACAAGTGGGATTAGTGCCTGGAATCTTTCAACAACTAGTATCAGAGCTTGGTTTTGAGCCATTATTGAGCGAAAGTGGAGCGATTTCAGAGTCGCTAGTTTGAAGGTGGAAGAGGAGGATTCAAGGAGTGCATCAAGGCAGGTGAAGTTGTACGTGGGTATGGTATCCCACGTGGATGGAGAAAGGAAAAGCCCGAATTTCTCAAGTTCACTGGAGTACATTAGCAGAGACGATGTCAGGGGCAGCTCAGGAAGACAAGAGATAGTCTCAGGGAGCGCCAGGATTATTGGGCAGTCGAGAGTGTCCCGGCATGGTGGCATTGGCCTGGGACAGAGACTGGATCTGATCGAGATGGCAGCTCAGAGAGACGAGGGACAGGTCTCAGGGAGCGCCAAGGACATCATACAGTCGGGAGACATGCTGAGACATGATGCAGCAGCCGATGGAGATGGTTGCTAGGTTCATTCACTGGGTTATTAAAGGAGTTGGGATGAGCTCCTGAGTTTCGAAGGAGCCTGCAGGGTTGTAGTGTATCCGAAACGGTCTCGAAGAGGTTCGCGATGTGTGGAGGGTCCGAGGAGGCAGCGACTGGGTACGAGGTTCAGGTGCAGGCTCAGCAGAGCAGCGTTGAGTAGCTGGCCTCGGGGTTTCTTTCTGTGGCATCAATGGGACTTCAGTCTAGGTGGAGCATCGGTGATATGTGGCTTCATGGGTGGAGCAGGATTCGATACGAGTTCAGAGTGGGAGGTGCAAGGATACTGGCTAGGTCCTAGCACGAGCGCTAGGGGTGTACTTAGCCAGGTGGAGCAGAGTGTAAAGAGATTGGCATGGCTTTATGAAGATGGTGTCAGGTAGAACTCCAGTTATAGCGAGTGCCAATTTAGGTTCGCTGTGTTCTTTATAGGAAAGTCCAAGAAAAAGTCTGATGCAGTTACCAGGCAAAAGAATGCTACAATCGTGGTGCAAGGATACAAACAAGGATCTTCAATCGTGGAGGCGGTCATCCCAAAGGCCTCCAAGAGCGCGTAGTAGTTGAAGGGTATTGGCAGAGGCAAGGAGGTCCGCACAAGAGGCTGTCAGGACAAGCAATTACAATGGGGTTGTGCAGGAGGACATTACCAGGTTTGCCAAGGCTTGAGGCACCAAGGTAGAGATTGTAGGGTTTTGCATGGTGCTCCCAAGTCTTGGAGAGACTTGGAAGGCCATGGCAGGGATACAAAAGGCAATCCCTGGAGCTTAGGGGAGTGTCCCATGCGGATTCCTGGAGGTGTTCCAGGGATGCTCTAAGTTTGAATGTTTTCTCATGTGACTTAGGGGGGAGTTTTTTTGAGAAATTGTAACATAACCCAATTGGGTTATGGGTTGGATCTAGGTTTGTTAAATTAGTTAGGAGGTTAGCTTAGTTGGTTAGATAGTTAGTTGGTTGGTTGGTTAGCCCAACCACCCAGGATTCTAACCGAATTGGTTGGTTGTAATCAATTGAAAGCCTAACTACCTAGGGTGTCCTAATCAATTTGTTATTGGCCCAGGACAAGTCCTAATCACCCATGTGATTGTAACCACCAAGAAGTTGTGAGCCCATGTGATTATAGTCCAACAAGATCAAGAAGTCCACGATGTCTAAGGAGACAAGAAGTTCACCGCCCCATGTGTTATAAATAAGAGAGATAGGGTGTGCGGTTTGGTGAGTCCAAGAGAGGCCAACCCTTTAGGGTCTGGTCCGGTGTGGAGTCCGTGAGGACTTCTCACGGTCTTGGTCTTGGACCGTGAGGGCTTGAGGACGCCCCTTGGGGTATGGACCGTGGAGAGCCTCCTGAGTTTTAAGGAGGCCACGATATTGGGCTGTAGAGAGGTGTACGTGAGGAAGATATCACATGGAGGGCTTGTGCCATTATGGTATTTCACGAGGCTTTGGAGAAGGGACGCATGTTGAGGTATTCTCCGTGCATGGTGTATGTGGGTTCTTGGGGCATGAGGCCTGCAAGAGAGAAGACGTGCGGGATAGCAAGAAGCTTCTGGGTTTTCATAAGGGTTGTCCGGTGTTTCTTGTTTGTTGTAACAAGGTTCTTTTATCAGTGCCTTGAATCTTTCCAGCAACTAGTATCAGAGCTTAGTTTGAGCCATTGTTGAGCGAAAGCGGGGCAGTTTCAGAATCGTTGGTTTGAAGGTGGAAGAGGAGGATTCAAGGAGTGCATTAAGGCAGGTGAAGTTGTACGTGGATATGGTATCCCGCATGGATGGAGAAAGGAAAAGCCGAGATTTTTCAAATTCACCAGAGGATATCAGCAAAGACAATGCCAGGGACAGCTCAGGGAGACAGGAGATAGTCTCATGGAGCGCCGGGGGTATCGAGCAGTCGAGAGTGTTCCGGTATGGGGGCATTGGCCTGGGACAGAGACTGGAGCTGATGGAGATGGCAGCTCAGGAAGACCGGGGACAGGTCTCAGAGAGCACCAGGGACATCATGCAGCCTGAGAGACAGGCTGGGACATGATGCAGCAACCGATGGAGATGGTTGCTGGGTTCAGTGCTGGGTTATTGAGGAGTTGGGATGAGCTCCTGGATTTCGGAGGAGCCTGCGGGGTTGCAGTGTATCCGAAATGATCTCGGAGAGGTCCGTGGCATGCGGAGGGTCCGAGGAGGCAGTGACTGGGTACGAGGTTCAAGTGCAGGTTCAGCAAGGCAGTATTGAGTAGCTAGCCTCGAGGTTTCTTTCTATGGCATCAGTGGGACTTCAATCTAGGTGGAGCACCAGTGATAGGTGGCTTCACGGGTGGAGCAGGATTCGACACGAGTTCAGAGCGGGAGGTGCAAGGATACTGGCCAGGTCCTAGCACGAGCGCCAGGGGTGCACTTAGCCAGGTGGAGCAGAGTGTACAAGGATCGGCGTGGCTCTGTGGAGATGGTTTTAGGTAGAGCTCCAGTTACAGTGAGTGCCAGTTCAGGTTTACTGTGTTCTCTCTAAGAAAGTCCAAGGAAAAGTCTGATGCAGTTGCCAGGCAGAAGGAAGGCTACAATCATGGTGCAAGGATACAAGTAAGGATCTTCAGCTATGGAGACGGTCATCCCAAAGGCCTCTAAGGGTGCACAGCAACTGAAGGGTGTTAGCAGAGGCAACGAGATCCGCATAAGAGGCTGTCATGACACGCAGTTACAACTGGGTTGTGCAGGAGGACATTGCCAAGTTTGCCAAAGCTTGGGGCACCAAGATGAAGATTGTAGGGTTTTGCGTGGTGCTCCCAAGCCTTGGAGAGACTTGAAAGGCCATGGCAGGGATGCTGGAGGCAATCCCTAGAGCTTGGGGGCGCGTCCCAAGAAGATTCCTGGAGGTGTTCCAAGGATGCTCTAAATTTAAATGTTTTCTCATGTGACTTAGGGGGGAATTTTTTTGAGAGATTGTAACATAACCCAATTGGGTTATGGGGTTGGGTCCAGGTTTGTTAAATTGGTTAGGAGGTTAGCTTAGTTGGTTAGTTGGTTAGTTGGTTGGTTGGTTAGCCCAACCACCCAATATCCTAACCGAATTGATTGGTTGTAATCAATTGGAAGCCTAACTACCTAGGATGTCCTAATCAGTTTGTTATTGGTCCAAGACAAAATCTAACCGTACATGTAATTGTAACCACCAAGAAGTTGTGAGCCCATGTGATTGTAGTCCAACAAGATCAAGGAGTCCAAGATGCCTAACGAGACAAGAAGTTCACCGCCCCATGTGCTATAAATAAGAGAGATGGAGCGTGCGGTTTGGTGAGTCCAAGAGAGGCCGACCCTTTGGGGTCCAGTCCTGTGTAGAGTCCATGAGGACTTCTCACGGTCCTGGTCTTGGACCGTGAGGGCTTGAGGATGCCCCTTGGGACGTGGACCGTGGAGAGCCTCCTGGGTTTCAAGGAGGCCATAGTGTTGGGCTGCAGAGAAGTGCACGTAAGGAGATATCATGTGGAGGGCTTGTGCCGTGATGATGTTTTATAGGGCTTTGAAGAAGAGATGCACGTTGAGGTATTCTCCGTGTTTGGTGTACGTAGATTCTTGGGGCATGAGGCCTGCAAAAGAGAAAACGTGCAGAATGGTGAGAATCTTCTAGATTTTCAGAAGGACTGTCAGGTATTGTCTTGTTTGTTGTAACAGGGTTATTCTTCCAAGAAATAAAGCAATCTCTTTTTTTTCCTACATTTATACCTCCATTGTTGCATGATATTGAATCCAAAAAACAGGTTGTTGGACTGTGTTCTTTCACGTTGCATCCGCTGCATATAAGCGCTGGTCCGGATCTTCCAACAAGTAGGATCAATGCCTGAATTTTTTTCAATGGAGATAAATGAATTAGTAGGAAAGAAAGATTCTATGAATAAAGAGTGATCCTTGTAGGGTAAAGATTCTATGAATATAGAGCGATTCTTGCAGGGTATGATGCCAAAATTCAATGCATCTTTGCCAGCTTGTTGAGGTCACTACTGGAGGGAAACTTGAAGAGCTCTTTTATGTTCTCTTTCTTCTTCTCATCTTCCTTGTTCCCCCTCCCTCTCTTAGCAGTGGGCCAGTGGCAAATGAGAGTGCGGAGGCAGTGGGTGGCGATACCCTTCAACGTTCTTGTTGCCATCAACTACAACTAACTCCTAATGGCATCATCCTCCGGTAGGATCAACAATTCCAAAGAAGATTCTTACTCTTTGATGACAACTTTGAAGGGGCCCTTTATATCTTCTCTTCTAGGGTCGGGGCAAACTAATGAAGAAGGCCACTTAAAAAATGGTTGTAGGGATGGCTGAATCGACGTAGCAGGTTGTTTGCACGAATCTTATAGCAATTGATCTATGCAACGGGAAAAATAGATTTGTTTGATTAGTTGTGTTGTTTCATCTAATTCTCCCGTATTTAATTCGGTTTTGATTATTTTTAAATTATCATATGAATTGAAATAAATAGATGATCAGTTCACACTTAAATAGGTCAAATTGATGGGTCCAATCTAATTTTTAAAATGTTAAAAAGAAGAGAAAAGAGGGGCCTCAAAGAAAGTAGAAGGAATTATGCAGAAACAAGATATACCTAGGTTACGTTAACATTTGGTGCATCAATAATATTGATTGCCGGTAATATTGATTACTATATTTAGTACACATAAGTAATGTTGTAGTAAAATCATCGAAAGTTTTAATAGATTATTTGGTATGATAATCACATTACTAGTAATATAAAATCAAATTCTCAAAATATTCCAAAGTCAAATCTATCAAATATTTATATATTTAAGAACAAATATCAATTACATGATCTATGTCATTACATAAAATAATATTAACTATCATGAAGAAAAGCAAATATAGCCAAAAAAATATATTACAAAAATAATAAATTCATGGATTAAATGGAAAGGTAATTTAGTCTGAACTTTTAATTATAAGATTATCAAAGATGTGATAATATAGATAGCCATCTCTTTTTAAGACTTTTCCGGTTACCTTCTCGAGATTATCTCGATAATTTTTAATTATTATCCAAAAAATTATGACTAAATAGAATAATATAATAAGGTTCTTTTAAATTACTGAAAATCTGAATAAATTATCGATTACCACACATTCCTAGAGATTGCACAGAGATAAAAGATGTAAATAAAGATCTATGGATCCCATCGTCAATAGTTGGGATTATATATAATGGTTAAATTTAGTTTCCATTAATATCCAACATGTGTATATATATACATGTATACATGTATATACATATACATGTATATATATATATATATATACATATATATATATATATATATATATATATATATATATATATATATATATATATATATATATATATATATATATATATATATATATATATATATATAGAATATATATATATATATATGCATACGTAAAAATGGATTTGGAAACTGCATGACGTAAAAATGGGGAAATATAATTTCAACAAGCTGAGGGTGGGTACATGGAGATAGAAGTGAAGGGGAGGCGCGTGGATCTCAAATGCGAACAGAAAAGTTACGATTTTTCCAGATGTTGCTGTCGATTCTTGGCCAGCTTCTTTTTTAATTTCCGTCTCATCGCTCCGCTTGGAGACTGGTGCAGTGCACGAAATTGCATGGATATGTCATGTCGGGCTTAGGTTACTTAATAGGCATCATGTTGGAGGGACATGCATGCACACTTACTCACGTATATCTATCTATAAGTACACACATATGAAACGCTATCGTTGGTGCTTATAATAACTTTATATCAAATAGAAATTCTTTAGGTAAAAAATATATCACATAATTTAATTAAATTATATAAATTTTATTTTTTAAAATATATTCAATTTCTGTAAGTTTATTTTTTTATTAAAATTTTGAATAATAAAAATATTCCTTCCTTATAAAAAAAATTAAGATATTTTATAAGTTTTTTGGTTTATGGCATCTCATGACTTTAATTATGACATTCATGTCAAAAGACCGTAAAGTATTTTTATCATTGAAAAAATTTTAAATTTTTTTAATAATAAAAATATTTTTTTCGCTTTAGATATTTTGTGATCAGAATTATGACATCATGTTCACAAACTTAATCGCAAGGTATCATAAAAGGAAAGAAATTTTTGTCATTCAAACCTACATTTAATACATATAATTCATTTTTTGTTAGAAATTCTGAATGAAGAAAATATCTCTTCTTTATTAAAAAATTATAATATTCCGTGATTTGGATTACGATACTCATAGCTTGGATCATGACATCCGATATCATGAGACCGAAGGATATTTTCATCGTTGAAAAAAATTTAAATTTTTTTCAATGAAGAAAATATTTTTCATTTTATAACACATATAAACATGATTATAACATCTATTCACAAACTTGATCACTGGATATCATAAAGAGAGAACATTTTTATCATTTAAAATTTCTGACAAAAAATAAACTGCACGCATTAATTGCACATTTGAATGATAAAAATATCGCTCATTTTTATGACACTCTATGGTTAAGCTTGGAAAAAGGGTGTTACAATCCTGTTAGATGATGCCATAAAATCAATGGAATATTTTCATCATCGAGATTTCTAAATTTTTTTAATGATAAAAATATCTCTCGATTTTATGACACGAATTGCCATATTCCAAATCATAGGATGTCATAATTTTTTTATAAAAAAAAAAAAAAATTGTTATTCAAAATTTTTAATAAAAAAATAAAATGATTGGTATTGAAATGCATTTTACATGTCTTTACGTGACTCGATCATATTTAGCCGTGTATTTTGTCTGCATCGCTCTCGTGAATAAAGAAATACACTGATATTAATTAAGGACTTGAATCAGGCCTATAATCCAAGAGACCACCCTGGCCTAAATTTCAACATATGGGTTAATTTGTTCGTGTGTTGGAATGTAAAAAAATGCATTCTTCTTACAGGATTCGTATTAAGAGGGTGTTCGATTGACGCGGTCCATGTTAAAACGAACATTTCGGTCCATGAATCCAACTAAATTTTTTTTTTTTTCATTTTTGTACTGAATGATCCAAGCTGCCTTAAAAATTTGTTAGTGTTTTCGATTCCAATAAAAGGAATGAATGGGTTCGGATCATATCTTTTCATGCGAATAAATGATCGATCTTCTTTTGGATCATGCCTCGCACGGTTCTCAAACAATTCGGAACTCTCTTTCGCCTGCTGCACGAATTTCATAGCAAGATACAACCCGAACCCTCTTCCCTCACCACCGATACCCGGGTCGTGAGGTTCTACGAAGAAACCGGCTGTATAAACTTTTTTATCCTTTTTTTTTAAAAAAAAAAAAAAAAACATAAAAACTCCTTCGCCACCGGTGGAGGGATCTATACCTCCACCAGTACTCGGGCCCATGGACGGGGGCAACGGATCAAATCGGATCCCAGCCATAAATATTAGGGATGGCAAATTGGACCATCCAAAACGTATATCTATTCATCAAAAAAATTTTCATCCCATATCTATTTTATGCCCATCTTGAATCAAACTGGATTTGGAGGGGGGGGGGCAACGGATCAAGTTTAGATCGGATCCGAGTCATAAACATTAGGGATGGCAACGGATCAAGTTTAAATTAGACCATCCAAAACCTATATCTATTCCATCAAAAAAATTTCTCATCTCATATCTATTTATGCCCATCTTGAATCAGATTGGGTCGGATATATCTAGTCCCTGAAATCTAAAACCTAGTTTATTTTCAAAGAACATGATCAAAAAATAATGATAAAAAAAGGAAAAAGAAAGTGAGGAGGAAGACTTGCCCAATCTCGTGTAGATACAGTGGATGAGGGTAAAGAGATCAAGGACAGCAGTGATAGAGATGTAGGAGGACGGCGGCGATGGAGATGTACGAGCATGGTGATGGCAGAGACGTAGACGGTAAGAACAAGGCTACGAAAATTGAAGATCATGGGGTTGGAGATGGGGGGAAAGGTGGAAAGGAGAGGAGATTGCAGCAATGAACATGCCGATGTCGAGAAGACAATGACGACCGCGAAAGCGAGGGCGACAATGAAAGGAAGGAGAAGCAGCTACAGGAAGAGTCGATGGTGGGGTGGTGGTACTCCGCCTTCTCTCCCTGTACATGGATGGGGATGCCGGAGGAGTAGGTGGCGACAGCAACAGGGTGAACCCTAATTCTAAATTGAAAAAAAAAAAAAAAAGAATATGGAATGAGATGGAAGGGGGATCGGGGAAAGTAAGAAGAATTTAAATATTTTATAAATAGGTCGAGTTTGGATTGGAATATACTATCAGCACCCGACTCAAATCCGAGTTAGATTTTTTTATAAAATTCATATCTATTTATAAATTAGACAGATCAGATTTTATCTATTTCATTAAGATCGGATCAGGTTTGGCATCTATCATGCCGATAATAATTGTCATCTCTATTGACAGTGTCTTATCCCAATCCCCATGAGCTTTGCTTCGCTATTCTCGCCATCATTCCTTATTCCAGCGCTATCTCGGGGTGAGAACAGCGTCAACCGTCGTTGGCTTCCTTTCGTGGAACCCTTCCCTGTTCATAGATTCGGACGCGAACCTAACACGCCGAAAGGGAAAGGACGGACCGAAGGAAAGCGCTGACTTCTGCCACGTGGCGATGACGAGAGCAGTTGAGGTGTTCATCCGAAGTGGGTCCACTGATTTTGGTTTTATTCCGGAGTGGATAAATATGGATAGATATGGGTCAAAATCCATCGACCGCAGCTCCTGGTGCAGCGGCCTAATCGTTCAGGGGCCAGGCCCACCCTACATTACCATAAGCTAGACTCGGGCTACAAATGGGCTGGCCCAAGTGCTGCAAACGCAAGTGAACCATGTTGCATTTGTTCTCCTTCGGGGCTACACAATTTTCCGTCTATGTCGACCTGATGACTTGTTACACGGGTCTGAAACAATTCTTTGTCTGTTTGTTTTTCTTTTTTTATTTTTAATACATCATGCGTCAAAGAACCAAATAACAGAGGGAGAAAAAAAAAAAAAAAGAAGGAAAACTAAAAATGAGGAAACTACACTCCTACTTTGTAATCTAGAACGAGAGATTGGATTTTATGAGGCAAAGGCGGATGAGAAATCACCATTGATAGGGAGACGAGCCCAGCTCATCGGCCAGTTGATTGGCTTCGCTAAAGACATTAGAGGTTATATGTTTTTTTGTTCAAGAACATATACTGTAGCGATTCTTTAGAGCATAGATATTTAACCTTGTTCTACGATGGATTTTCTTGATTTTTTAGAGCACATCTCCCTGTACTTGATCTTCGTTTATCTAAAGCATGATCCATGCTTTCAAGCTGGATAGAATTTGTTTATGTTAATGTAAAATTCTGGTCATATCTAAAAGAAATATTGTTGAATCTAACTATTATAGCAATTGCTTACTCGGTCTCGAGAAGTAGCTGGACAACCAATAAAGAAGGAGACGATTGTCCGACTACCAACTATGATACCAAATAATGACACAGACATCAACTAATGATTCACCCGGTAACCGATCAAGTGGAAGTCAAATAAGTTAGCCACTATACCAAATAAGTTGCAAAACTCTATACCTGGAGATCATAAGTACCAGACCTGACCGTCAACATCCTTTCATGCATACCTACCAAATAAATATTCAGTCATGACGAATTGCCTAGATATACTAAGTCCGGAATGATTGGATATAATGTTTAGACTCTCTTTTTCAGTACCAAGCAAATCACCTTAATACTTGGGATCCATGATACCGAGTAAGATGGCAAAATAACTTCTAGCTATCTCTACGAAGGTTGCGGTCAACAAGTTGCAACCATCCCAATGAAAATAGTGGCGGGCATAATCATCACATCAACCATGATCTCAATAGAAAAGATAGACATGATCCCATATCCTACCTGAAATTCATTATGCTAGTTAAAAGGTGCCACCTTCCTAACGGTATTTAGTTATCCCATATAACTCTATAAATCAGTACCAAGGGATCTCGGTAAAGATAACACATTTTTACTCATTTATCATCTTATCATTGTTCTCATTCTATAACCTATTTCATTCTTCTTTGACTTGAGCATCGAAGGATTTTCCATCGAAAATCCCGATTCGGGTATTGTTTTTGCAGGTCTTCATTCAAGAGCCATCAGGAGCAACGTCGCTTTTGTACCAGAGCAACCCGTAGGATCCTTAGGCACCGCCCAAGTCCCGATGAAAAATAATTTGATGGCAATAATATCCATTCATCTATTCAATATAAACTAGCCAGAAAATTAATAATTGAAATTACAAAAATGTTTTTCTCTATTTTCAAAAATCTGTTTACTTTGATTGGCAGCTGATTTGAATTAGCTTTGTTCAATCCTTTTTCTAAAACCTTTTATAGGTTACCTAGGGTCTAGGAATGCAATCAAGTCGAGCCAATTGAGTAGTTGGAAACTTAAGCTTAACTTGATTCAAAATACTCAAACTCAAAATTCAGTTCAAGATAGATTGATCCTTAATATTCTAAACTTGAGCTCAGCTCAATAAAATAAAAAAAGATAATATTCGAGCTCAACTTGACTCAACTTGAATATCAAACCTTGGCCTACTTATAATATATATCACAAATAAAAATAAATTATATATATTCAAGTAGGTTCATGAGCTTTCGAGCTAAATATTTTACTGCTCTAGCTTAATTTAAAAAACTATTCAAGCTATTCAAGTTCAACTTAAACTTTATAGTAGTTGAATCGAGTCAAGCTTAAACTTGAGTCAAGTTCGAGTAGCATTGAACACCTAAATCAGACTAGTCATAGTATCTTTCATATCTAATTTGACTCGATTTGAGCCGGTGTAGTTTGTGCTACGTAAAAATGAATAGTTTTATAGATGAGATAAGCTCAGAAATTGATCATTGAAATTTTTGCATGGACCAATGGAAGTTTTTGTTTCATTATTTTATATAAGATGATGACAAAGTTAGTTAGCAAATGCCATGCTAGTTCAAGTAATGAAAAATTTTCCTTCAATGTTCCTGAGGCAAAATAAACCACCATCCTAGCTTGCTTCTAGCATGAAATTTAATGGCATGCAGTCAGAAAAGATTAAATGATAGTATTGTTAGGTGTGGATGTTTAAAATATTTACGAAAGAAAAAAAAACAAGAGAGAAAGAGATAATAAAGTTTTATTATCTATATTTCAATTTTATTGGGGATATTTATAATAGTATACACATTCCATATAAGAAAAATTAATAGTAATAGTTGATGCATAATCATACTAATAAAGAAAAATAACAATAGTCGATATAAAATCATGCTAATAAAGAAAAATGTTACATAATCAAACTAATAAAAAAAACATCATGAAATCATGTTAGCAAAAAAAAAAATTATGATGTGCCAATATATGACTCGTATAATTAGGTTAATATTTTCCTTCAAATTTAAGATGGTACCGTAGATGCTAACTTAAGTTTGAGAATTACTATTTTTTCTTGTAGATAAAGAAATTATAGAAAAAAGACTGGTGCTCAAAAAGAAAGTAGACGAAGACTAATGATCCTTGCAGATAAAAATACCATAAAAGAAAAAATTAATACTCTAAGTAAAGGTGATTAAAAGTCAATGATCCTTATAAACAAAAGTACCATATAAGAGAAGGTTGACATTCAAATAGAAGATAGCCAAATATAAATAATTATCATAGATAAAAATATCATTGACGAAAAGAAAAATATCTCAAATTGGATAACGAAAGAGTAAGAAATAGAAAAATACCTAAAAATAAAGAAAAAATACCTTAAACCGAATAGCAAAATATTCTAAAAAAATATTTTAAACTAGATGACGAATGAACTAGAGATAAGGGGTACAACTGAATCAAATTAAATCGAGCAGTTAACAGCTCGAGCTCGAGCTCGACTCAACTCAAAATACTCAGGCTCGAATCTCGGTTTAAATTCGATTGAGCCTTAGTATCCTAAGTTTAAGCTCGGCTTGATAAAAAAAAGGTAATATTTGAGCTGGACTAGACTCAGTTCAAATATCAGCTGAGCCATATTCAAGCTTAAAATCGAGTCTTAGCATATTTATAATATAAATTAATATATTTATATTATAAATAAATATAAAAATATTAAAAATATATAAAAATTTAAAAATACTTGCGAACTTTCGAGCCGAGTATCTTGCTACTTGAGCTCGACTCGAAAAGCTATCTAAACTACTCAAGCTTAACTTAAGCTCGATAATAATCGAGTTGAGTAGAGCTCGAGTGACTCACAAACAGCTCGGCTCGTTTGTATTTCTATCATGGATAAAAAAAAATATTCTTAAAGAAGGAAAGTTCTCAAATTGGATAGCGAAGAAGGTAGATAGAAAAATATACCAAAAAAAAATCTCAGAGATTAGATAGTAAAATGTCAAAAAATAAAAATATCTTAAATTGGAATATTCAAAAAAAGAGAGAAAAACACTTGAACCGAGTAACGAAGGAGCCAAAGGTAGTAAAATATCTATAAAAAATACCTTAAATTAGGTGGTGAAAAAGCTAAAGATTAAAAAAATATTTAAAAAGAAGAGAAAAATATCTCAATCTAGATAACAAAATATTTTAAAAAAACTGAAAGATGTAGCGAAGAGTAGTTATAGATTCATCTAAAAAATAAAAAATTCTTAAGCCATATATAGAAGAATGAACAATCTGCGAATCCACCGAAAATAGAGAATCTGTAAAAAAATAGAAATTGATAGATCTGCAAAGATTGATGGCTATGATATTATATTAAAATATTTATAGAATAAGAAAAAAACAAGAGAGAAATAGAAAAATAGGATTTTATTATCTTTAATTCAATTTTATTCGATGCATCTCATAATTATTAATTTATAATAATATACAGACTCCAAAAAATAATAATAATAATAATAAATATAAAATTAGATAAATAAAGAAAAAATAATAAATAATATAGAATCATACTAATGAAAAAAAATAAAAACTAACAAAAAAATATAATAAAATTATATTAATAAAGAAAATTATCATTGACCGATATATGATCTCTATAATCATGCAAACATAAATATCAATGTTGCGATATAAAAAATATCAAACCGCAAATCTTTTTCGCATATAAAGAACAATGCTATATAAAACAGCAAAGGAAGAGATTTTGAAGTCCTCGCAAACACAGTTTTGTTATTGTAATTGGTTTTGCTGGTCAATCTAACTTGCCATCATCTAAAACTTTGAAATGCCATCAAACAGAATCTGTCCGGGATCTACATGAGACCAAATTAATTTATACTTCCTCAAAGTTATCGTAGTTATAAAATCATATAGTTAATTAGGCATGATCACAAAATTATAGGGACAGAGAGTTTATTAATTCCAAACTCTTTGGACAGGGAGGAGAGCAAGGGTGCTTAATCCAAGTCCGAGTGAATGATTAATTGGGTCCCATTCCATGACGAGCATGCCCATGTTGTTATTTGTAGCCCAGTCAAGAACCCAAAACATTATTTCCAGAAGGTTGATGGATCCTAGCTCCAATGTGTCCAGATCTCCTCCAATGGTGCAAAAAATATCCCTACCTCGATCGCAACCTTTTGGAATTAATATCGCATGTTTCTAGTGCACGATAAAATAGAAAAGAAGCTGAAACATTTCCTTTTTTTAAAAAAAAAAAAAAACGAAGGAAACCGGAGGTTGCGATCTTGCAACGGTCGTCGGGCTTGGAGGATGGAATCTTAGGGCTTCTTTTTCATACACGCTAGGTGATAAATGAAGGCGAGTGAAACAAGTCTCCATCTTAAAGCATCCTCCGATCTCTATATCGACAAGTATCAAGTTCATGATAAAGTTTTCCATCATCATTTTATTTTTGATCAGCTCCACAACGGCTCGTTCGTTGTATAAAATAATGTTGGTGGTCGCAACATGAATATCCTATAAAAAGTTTCTCCAAGAAAAGAAGAAATCTTTTTTAAAAAAAAAAGATGGGGGTAATCTATTGGTACCATGGCTTGAATCGTATATATCTACATTAGATGGAGAGTTTATTTGGCAAAAGATGAAAATTTTCACCAGAATATCAATATCGGTAGGATGTATATATGTAACTAGAACTTATAAAACGTTGAAGAGGCTTGACCTGGTCATCATAAATAATATGTTTAGGCTAATCGATGAACCAGTTGACATTTCTAAATAGATGGTAGAAAAGAGTATTCCTGAACTACTACTTGAACAAGAGAGGGTTTTGTCATGAAATATGCAATGGCTTAATAGACCTACCTTATTGGTTGAAGTTTGGAGTTCTAAGCGAGGAAGCGATCTTCCAAACTTCTCCTAGGACTTGAAGGAGTTAAAGATAAATTGGAATGATGATAAAATTTTATGTGAGAAATTTTCTTGTCTCTCGAGCTGAAATAATAAGCCATAGCATTTATGTAAAACAAAGTTCAAATTGTCTAGAAGACTAATAAATAGTCAAGTTTATTGTCTTGAGCTGGAGAACTCGACTATTCATTATACAACTTTCTAGCAGAGAATTAATAATATAATACATTGCAATAAGCCATTATTAATTAAAAAAACTTCATCATCGTCTGAGTTTATAAGGGTTAATATCTACCTTTTACTTTGGATCTACACATCCCTTGAGAGGAATGTCTCCAACTGGATTGGAATCCTGGTCCTTGGGCACGGGCTGATCACCATTCAAGCAGGCAAAGTGCTCGGTAGTATCATGGATGACACCAAACACCCAACCATGCTATTTTTGTTAAGTTTGGATCAAGAACTTTTTTGGTTAGAGCCGGGGTTAAATTTTCTAACTTGAACTTTAAATGAGTCGGGTATGGACTACAACTTAAACCCAAAGTTATGAGGGTAAAGTTTTATTTATGTTAAAATAGTTTAACTCAGGTCATTATGATGATCTTAGAATAAATTTTTTGAATGATCAATATTTTTATCAATACTAGTTTTTTTTTTTTTTTAAAAAAAAAGTTGATAATGATTTTAAAAATTAGATTAGGTCTATTGGGCATCGTGTAACTTGCAAATTATATTAGATATTTAGATTGGACCTAAAATAGGTGACCCGAAATGACCTATCAATGGACATGGACCGAGATGCATCGAATCAATCTCAGGTTAGGTCTGATATAACTATGAGAGTAATATTTCTATGCTGCTACCGTTACTAGACCTGAATTGAACTTCACCTGACTCGACCCATTGGCATTATAACAAGCCAATACGGTACCAAATAAACCGTCCCATAGGTCCTACAATGGCCGTTGAGTGCTGAGACCATCATGGTTATATCTGCCGTGCAACTCATGGACCAGGCCACGGCAACAAAGTTTGGGCCGCGTCCGCGGATCTGCCGGCTGCCGCCTAGCTGAGCCGACCTTGGACCGGCCCAATACCGAGCCCGATGGTTGCCCCGATATATATATATTACCACCAAGGGGAAGGGCTGGTCCGCGTCTCTTGAGGGTTTCTTACCTTCTTTCCCCGGGTTGGAGAATAGAGTCGAGGGCAGAGGAGGAAAGGGTGCTTTCGCTTGAAGAATGGCGGACGATGACTACAACGACATGGACTTCGGCGGGTGTGTCCTTCCCCACCTCTCTCCCTGTTCTTTGATTCGTATCTTTTATCGTTCTCTTCTTTGTATCGTTCCTTGTCATTAAGTTCGATCGCGGATTCTGTTGGAAAAGATTGTGTTTTGGATATATAATTTGTTCAACTTGGATATGATTAATCCGTATTCTTGATTTCACTTTTTATACGGCGATCTTTAGTTGATCTTTCTCAGATGATATTTGTCCAGATTTAGGTATTATCGGCCTCTCTGCGTGTTATTGATATCCCTGATTGGGCGGCGACGTTTGCTTTCTCCCTCATGATGAAATCTGTTTATATTTGGGTATCGATTAACGTGTTTTCTTGATTTCATTTATTGTGCGGTGTTTTTTTTTTTTTTTTGATCTCTCAAATTGATATGTGATGGTGGGATATTGATTTCTGTTTCTTTTAATGTTAAGTTGTTCTACTTGTGGCTTTAGGGCATTATGTAATTTTTTTGGTTAGACATCGAGGGGTTAGTGGATAGGAAATTTAATTGTATTGCTGTGCTGATGATATTGAAGAAGTTGATGGTTATTTTGATTATCCTCCAGAATTTTTTTTTTCCTTTCCGTTTCTTCTTAATAACAACTTCTTTAGTCGAATTCCACCTTTTTCAATAAAACATTTGGAGAATTATTTTGAAAGGAAATGTTTTTGAATTTTAACATGTCCCCTTCCTTTCTGAGGCCTTCTGATGGTAGTGGCTTATTGAAATATATACGTATCTTTCTATTTGAGCTGTCATGAAGTGTTTTCATGCCTCGCATAAAGAACATGCCTTGGAAAGGATGTGCATCATTTTGTAGATTTCCATATCAAATCCAGCGTCATGCTCTGAAAAGAGTGGTGTAGTTGAAGTTAATCTTGTTTTGCAGCTGATTCCAAAGGCCGTTTGTTTGTATACTACCGTGTCAAGTTTTCACTACTCCGGTGGTTTTTAGTAGCCCGGATACCGATCCAGGCTTTGAGCTAATCTGCTGAAATTCTACATTAGGAACTACTGCTTGAGAGTGACACGTGCAAGTATAGAATTATGAATAATCAAGTGTTTAGTGCCATATGCTGGCCTAAAAGTGGTTTGGTCTTTTGTTAAACTAAAGAAACTAACTATAATTTAAGGCTGTTCATAAATTGCAGCTAAAGTATGTTTGGGGTGGTTGTTTGATTCAAAATTATATCTTACTTTCAGAAAGGTCTTTTAGGTGCAATTCATTTCACGGCTTAAAGTATTCGTTGTCTCAGGGATATTGGCCAATGGTCATTTTCATATATTGGTGCCACTTTGGATGAAGATGTTTGAATGGCACTGATATTATTAAATAGCTCCTTTTTAATTAAAGCTTGCTTTCTATCGTGATGTACATTGTTAGTTTTAATAGCTTATTAGCATCAGAAATCATATGTTATTTGAAATGAAATATAATATATGATTTGATTGATGTTTCAAGAACAAATTTTAAAGCATTTGGACTGTAAAGTAGGAAAAAGGCTAGTTCTTTGAGGATATATTAGCATAATTATATTGAATTTTAGCCATTACTACAAGCAAATATGTGTGTGTGTATCTATAAGCATATGAATATAATACATTTCATACCCGTGTCTGCATTTATCTCCATCTGTGCTTTTTTCCCCAATATGCCATTGCACATTGTATAAAGCATGCATGTTTTGGATCAACCAATATAGACGTGACATTGAAATCTATAATAAATTTTTTAATTTGATGGATTATAAGCGGAGTTCAAAACCTAATTCATAGTTTGTGGTCTTGGCAAGGGGTCTAATTTTTGGGTAGTTGGGCTAGTTGCTGAAAAATGGTTTCTATGTATAAATTGAAAATTATGTTGAGGATGCCCGACTTTGTAAACCTCTTCATATCAAGTTGGTTTAACTGAAAGATGAGGAGGAGCAATGGAAGAATTGAATATACTTTTTAATCGTGACTTCAATGTCTAAGAATCGATTGAAAGTTCTTGGTCAAGGACATTTGACATGAGAGAGCTTTGTCATGAAATGTGGCATTTTAAGAAATGGGTAAAATGACCTGCATTATTGTGAGGGTGTAATCCTCCAACTTTCTCCTAGGTCTGGAAAGGAGTTAAGATGAAGTGCAATGATAAATTTTTTGTAGGAAATTTTCTTGTCCCTCAATCTGAAATGATAAGCCATAGAGTCAATGTAAAACTCGATTTCATACATTGAAAACACTAATTATTACTAATTAAGTTGCTTGTGTTAGCCCAAGCAACTATGTGGTCTTTTTTTTCTCTGTACAGTTTAAGTTATAGATAGGAAAGAGAAAGTACATGGAAGATAGTTTACAGGATTTTCTCTATTACACAATATATAGTCATGCAGTCTATAAAAATATTTAATTAAAACAACAATTTTTTTACCTATTAAATCTCGATAGTTTAATCTGGTTAGCTCATTTCTGCATATAAAGGCCATGGATTTATGAAAGTGTAGACTAATCTGGGGGACAGCAATTTTGATATGAATCCTTTGAAAACAGAAAAGCCCCGATAAAGTGATAAATGCTTCTTTATGAAGCACCGAGATACATAGTGTGCTGGGCACTAAGAATTCTGTATTTTTATGGTATATTTAGATGTTCAGATTACCAAAAGCATACCTGACCATCAAAGTTGGTTATGGTGAGATACGTGAGTCATGATTGATATGCAAGAAGGGCTTTCAGAGACCATACATCTCCTCATATTTGTGGCGGACAAAATTGATTTTAAATGTGATCATTGCTGATGGTATAATATGAACTTAATGAGACAAAATTAAGGTTAACTGCTCAAGTAGCATGATAACAAATCTGTGTTTGTAAGGTCTGAATTTATCAGAACTAAAATATATATGAAGGAAACATATTTCTGCCTTGTCTTAGTTTTTTATATCCCTATGTTATATTTTTTGTTTACATTGCATCATTTAATATTTGTTTCATAAATACATAAATACATGCATAGATGCATAGTACTCCTAGAAGCAAAAATAACATGATTTCACACACCTGCTTTCATCAATTGCATGGGAATGTCTACATGGCCCTTGTACAAGTCAATAGTTGTCCTCCATGTTTCTTTCTGTGCGGAGCTTTTATTTAGTCAATTTTTAGAGGTTTAATGTATGGTATTCTATTAGCATTCATTCATATGTATATGGAAAATTTTAATTAGACAAGTTGGTGGTTGTGTATATAGCTAAACATACCATGTTTATTAGCATTAATTCTGATATTTTCTGAAAAGGGTTGTTACAAATTGAAGGGAACTAAAAAGATTTGTGAGGCATAAAGGCAGGCTCTATAAATAACTATCAATCCCGACATATAAACCTTCTCTTTGAGAAACAATGACAATTACTAGTCCCTTGGCTGAGTAGAAGAAATTTGAGCTGATATTCATCAAAGTACCCAGCCAACAGTGGAGCAGTAGCATCACTCTTCCTTTACATCGACCCAAAATGTGGATTCGAAACAAGGCTCTCATCATTTGCAGGGACCTTGAGACGAATCGGAGCCCTTTGCAAATGCACTCAGTGTTCTGCAATAATGAGACTTCAGAGGAGTGGGAGGGCTGGGTGGGGTAGGATAGAGGCAAAGCTTTGGTTTAGCCATCATGCACATCAGACCGAGGGCATTTATCATCATATCAAACAACAGTGTGATCCAAGGTTTGATTCTCAATTTAGAGGATGGAAAGGAAGAGTACTTCTCCTTTGCTGGGGTTTGGTCCCTAATGCAAACCATGGTTTCTATTGGAATTAAGAATTTTGTCAATTTTTAGGTCTTTTATGCAAGCTTCCTTTTCAAAAGCATAACCTGAGTCATACATTTCCATTTGAGGCATAAGAGCACTGGTTTCAAAACTAACTTTGATTTCTAAAAGTTATTATTATGAGTCTTAGCTGGTTTGGTCATTGTGACGAATGAGGGTCAAATATTGGTTTGAAGTTTTAGAACAATATTGGTCTCCGAGTCATTTTAGGTAAGTTTTTGTGTGTTTTTTGTTGAATTAGAAGTCCTAAGGTACAGTATTGGGTGGGAAGTGCTTTACAGATATCTTAGTTGATTTAGGAGCTCTTTTGATGGCTTTATAGATAGGGGAAGCCATTCCCATGAATAAACAACTTATTTTCTTGATTTTTGTATAAAGTTTCTTTCTCGTTGTAGATTCTTTGGAGCCTTAAGGATCAGGCACGTAGACAAGTTTTCCAATATGTTACACTTTTTTTGAAGAAGTTGCTTTGGGATGCAATTAATGTTGCATTTGTCTATTTGAAGAAGTTGTGTCTATATGGAGTTACTGAGAGTCTGAGACTAGTTGCATTGGGATGCTAGAAGTTGGAGTTACCCATATTAGATGCTATTGGTAAAATCCCGGTAATCCGAGACTTCGTTGTGGGGAATCGTATGGATCGGAGTGGTGATTTTTCTATACTTATGATGAGATGTACTTCATATTGTTGGTTGTGCAACATGATCATTGGTGTGCATAATTTCACCAATTTCAGATTGTGAGTAATGGTCAACAAACTAAACGTAATAATTCATCGATTGCAATATAACAAGCATGTCGTCTTTCAACAGGTGATTGTCATGCGGCATATGTGAAGTCCTGAAGATTGAAGCTGTTGGTTTTTTTCTTCATGATGATTTGTGTGCATGATCAAAAAAGCTATGTGTGGTTGAGGTGCATCAAGATATTCTTACCATTTCTTTTAATCATGGTTAAAGGAAAGCCCGACATATAGTAAGATTAGGTTCTCGATTATATCAATGCATTGTTTGTTGAGTATAAGGTTTTAGGAAGTCTAGAAAAGGTCTTGAACCCAAGGATGAACTCTTTCCAAGAAGAGATTGATGGAAACAAGGTATCACATCGGAATTACGGATTATGTCAATATGCTGGTCTTTTAGCAAGCTGCCTTTATGAAAGCATAACTTGATTTATACATGTTGTTTTGAGGTGTAAAGTTCTGTTTGGTGCTGCTTTTGCTTCTTAAAAAGTCCTTTGCATGAAGGCAGAAGCTTGAATCTAGGTTTTCTAGCTTCTCCTAAGAGCATTTATCCCCCCTTGTAGAAGCAATTTTAGATATTGTTACCAAAAACTTCTCTAGAAAGCACTCTCTGGCATTAGAAGTTAAGAAGTACTTTTCTTAAGCAACACTGAACATGCCCTATGATTACATGTTTTGAACTTGACCTTAAGCCTTACGAGTTTTTCTTATTCTGTTATGATGGTTAAAATTTGCCTTGAAGTTTTGGATTAGGGCTATTGTCGAGTTTGAGACATGTTAAGAAAGCTTTTCCATGGCTTTTGGGCTGGATTGAAAGTCCTAGATGGTACGGTATTGGTTTGTAGGTAGTTTACAAGTGTTCTAGTTGATTTAGGAGTTGTTTTGGTGGCTTTATAAATGGTGAAAGTCATACCTACAAATAAACAGTGTACTTTCTGAGCTTTAATTAAAGTTTCTTTTTCATGGTGGGTTCCATAAAGTAGGGTGGCCTCGTAGACCTAGTGTTGCATGGACATAAACATGAGAATTGGATTGGACACATGTCCAAGTGTCTGATTCAACAAGAGGAAAAAAAGGAAGACACAAGGTTACATAGAAAATAATTTTAATTAATATATAATTTTGATAAAATAAGCATTAAAACATATTGTCTATTAAGGTCTTTCAATATACACGGTTCTCATTCAAACTTCCCAGTAAGCATAAGGATTTAAAAAAATTGATATTTTGCAAAGTTATTTTGGTTCCTCATTCTTGACCAGTCATTAAAAGGAACAAAATCTCACTTTTGACATTATTGTATTAGATTAAACTCATTATTGGCTGAGTCCAGCAATCTACTAATTGCTGAAAGTTGCAACAAAATATATGGTAAGTACAAGTGTTTGATACATATCTGATTCAGATGCGTATCTGAGATGGATTCTAGGAGCTGGAAATGATCAAGTCAAACACTGTTAACTTCAACATCATGCTTATAGTCAATATAGGATGTATAATAATTCATAAGTTTTGATGGATTGCATGACACTGGTACTCTTAAAAGAAAACTCGAGGGATCTCTCTTTTATCAAGCATTGGTTAGTAACCACTAGCCCTTGTATACCAACGCCAATCCTCATACTGAGACCTGTTGGTACCAATGTTATTACATCTAGTTCTCTTAGTTTGTTGTTGTTAAAATTGGACTATTCAAGAATATATCTTTGTTTAGTTGCACGCTTCTAATTCATGGCACATTATGGCTAACCTGTTTCTAGAAGCAACTACCATGCATCTAAATTTTTGGCCAATAATACATATCACTCACCAAAAACAATTGTGAAGCCTTTCCTTGGTTGACCACAAATAACGCATATAATGCAATCCTATTCCAATACTAAAAAAAGTGTGTCAATCCTTTAATAATTAGCCAGGAATGAGGCATAGAAAATAAACATGAGTTCGTTGCACCAAACAATTGCTAAACCATTCCTTATTTGGCCACTTATAGTGCATGGCCACTAATCGTTATTACACCAAAAAGCATCTTAATTAGAGGCATTGAAGGCTAAACTCCCAATACCATGAAAATCCTTCATTCTGTTAATCCTCTTTGGCCAAGTTATTTAGGAAAGTCCTGGCGAGCACTATTGCTTAAAGAGAACAATGGCAAAGCAGAGGAGGATGGACATGGTTGTGACTAAAATAAGTGGATTCCTTGCAAGGAATATGATAGAGATTTTGCTGGAATCACATAAATGGTCTCCCCAAATCATTGATATGCTGTTTACTGTCAAGTTCAATGCTCTTGAGTGTGAAGGTTTGCTCAACAATACCCTTTGCTGTAGTTGGTCTCACTATTTCCCTGATGATGCCCGATGACAAGCAAGGCCACTTTTAAGAGTCACTACCATGGCTGTTAACATGGTATGAAGAAACAAAATTTAAATGGAATTAAATATCACTTCTGACTTGCTCCCCCTGCCCTGTGCCCAACACCCCCCCACCCAAAAAATAAATAAATAAATAAATACATCCGAAATTGTTGCCCAGGTGATACTGCTGTGCTATAATGTTCATTATTTTGGATCTAGTATACAAAAAAAATGGATAGATAGAAATGGGCAGATTTACTAGAATTAGTGTAGCATGCATGAAGTGCAACGTTGCTTGGGAATAACGTGTAGTGTATGCATATCTTGTGACTTGGGGGTAATTAAATATGATAACAACAACATCTTACAAAATTCTATGGCTTAGAGTGTTGGACTAGGTAAGTGCACATATGGTCTACATTATGCAGGTAAAACAGCATGGTGGATGTGTGGTAAAGCCAACAAGAAAGGGGTTGAAAGTTAGTTTCCATATTAGAGGAAGTATAGGAATTGCACCCAGTGAGAATAATTGGAGATTTGTGTTAGATGGGATTAGCAATTTAGCATGTTGAACGAAGATTCATGTGACAAAACCTAAAATGGATGGAAGTGAAGCAATTGGTACCATGTTGATCTTAGATAGATGACTTTATTGTTGTTTGTTATGGTTATTCATTGGTAGACCCTTCTGTTCTGACATTCTTGTTGAACAATAGGTCTCATGTCTCTTAATAGTTTCTCGTACCAATTTATCCTCTCAAAATCTCTGATTCTTTATTTATCAGTTATGATACCATCAGATACTAAAAGGACTCGTCATCATTGGCAGGTGTGGCATACAATGTGACCTTATTAAGAAATACCATTGCTGCAGACTGATTGTTAATTTAGCTTAACAAATTATATTCATTCTAGCCACTGGTCACTCTTGTGACATTTTCTTTTAGCCTGTGGTTGCTGTTCAGATCATTTAAATGAACCACTAATCTTGTTGTTGCTAGCTGTCATAATGTCTTTGCTGAAGTTTTACTTTGGGGAAGCTTTATTAGGAATTAATGTATTTTTTGAACTATTATCTGATTATTATACTGGTTTACTTTTATTTATTGTTTTTTAGATTACTTAATGGTGATCACATGTTATCAGACGTGTTTGTTGTCCACTAATCCCATTTCAAGTACTCTGAACTTTTTTTGTTATTGGGTAAGTTTCTACTGTTTAGGGTCTATTTGGATGTTGGGCCTGCCTAGTCTA